>OZ020196.1:46166745-47476411 GCA_963971165.1 Philopedon plagiatum | reverse complement strand
CGGAATAGTTATTTTCTTGGAAAACTTTTTTTTATTTTGTTTATGTTTTGTGGTCTATAGTCGGCATTGGACATTATTATTGCTCTATCGGCAAGTGAATGGACAACACTTTTTTATATTTATTCGGAGTATATGCATTAAAGTTTAAATACTTGCCGGACCATACGAAATTTGTGTACCAGTTAGTTTTGATGTCGCCTATGTTGTTATAGTTAATGTTGATATGTAGGAAATTTATTGATTTATTCTTTTCCATTTCATATGTAAATTGTAATTTTTTATGAAAAGCGTTAAATTTATTTATTGTTTAATTGAGTTTATCACAAGGAATGCATTCCTTCTGTTCTGAGGTGGTCAACAGAATAGTTTTTTAATTCTAAACCAATTGACCAATAAACCCAGAAAAACTGAAGAATACTTAATGATAATTCATTAATAAATTGTTAATAAAGAGTAATATTTTTTGTGATTTTTTACTAAGCCCAATGACCAGACTAATTGCGTTGGCCTTTTAGTAATTTGTACACAAAAGTTCTGGACTTTAAAGTAAGCGCAACATCTTATTAAGTGTTTATGAATTATCAGTACGGATACTTATACTATGGAATTGCGCCGTCTTCAAAGTTCAGAACTTCGGTGTACAAGTTACCTAACTTTGAACAAAATTAATTTTACCATTAATCACAGTTATAAATACGTAAAAATATTATTTTTTACTTTTTATTGCTTTTTCCTTTGTGAAGTCGATTCATTTTTTTTTTTGAAAAAAAGAAAATTATTAGTTTCTTTTTAGATCACCTATTCTCCCTTCCTCTTCATCTTATCGCCCCCTCTTTAAATTTGTAATATCCATGTAGTATTGGATTTGCAGACCTCGGTAACCCCGAAAATGACATGGTTCATATTTTTTAAAAATGTTCCACCCTCCTTGTGCCTCCCCCCTACGCCACCGTAATTTTTGTTACATCCGTTACATGAACTTAGCTTTTTCGACTTTAATAACCGCGAAAATAACCCACCAGTTAACATTTTTGGAGAAATTTGCACTCGCTCATCTTTATTCCCTCCCCATTCACGCCGTCAATTTTCTTAGCATCTGTTACACAAAATAAAAAATTTTAACCAAAAATCCCGAAAATTACATGTTAGTTACAATTGTTGGAGATATTGTCAACCGCTCCTTTGTACAAACCCCCGTCCAACAGGACCACCGGACCGTCATGCTAAATACAACGGAGGAAAATTATTGAAATTGGTGCTGCCATTTCGAATTATTCACGCAAAAATTTTCGATTTCAAGAGTTTTTCTTTGGTTTTTCTCGATTTTTTAGGTTTCCACTCGGTTCTGCAAAAAACCTTAGAATGGGACCATTCGGGAGAACTCATACAAAATAAAAAAAATCATCGAAATCGGTTAATTTGTTCACGAATTATGCGTGACCGTACATAAATAAAATTACATACGGGTCGAATTGATAACCTCCCGTGAAGTCGTCTAAAAAAAAATAGGATCCCAGGCGATTGATTTAACTACGAACACGAGTAAATTCGTCCATGCTCTACCTATGTTCGCACCAAGCTGACCTTTCTGTATATGAAATAACATGTTCTGACTGACTAACTGATTCATCATCGCCGAGCCGAAACCGTTAAAGCTATAAATATGAAATTTGGTCAGTAGTTGATGTAGAGACTCACTAAGAATTGGTTTCCCAAAATTCAACCTCTAAGGATGAAACAGGGGTTCAAACTTTGTATAGAGAAAAACAATAAGATGATACTATTAACACGGAACTTCATAGAAGTACTCTAAAAAATATCTGCCAGATTCTCCAACGCTAGTCCGGTCTAATTTGGCAACCAAAAGTTTTAAACTGACAAGTGAGAATAGGACAACTAAGTTTTATACTATTACTTTGTTTGGGTTGGTTTTTTTCGCAAATTTTTGAAGAAAAGGGCAATTTTAGTACGTACTTTCGACAGTAAGAGAACTAAATTCTTTTAGCAACCCGTTCCAACATAAAAATCATTTGTAAACCAAGCAAATCGCTAAAATATCAGAATAATTTATAAGTTTTTAATGCCGAGTTATTAACCTTGATAGGACAAAAACCTGTCAAAACATAACTGATCAACTAGAGAATTTTAATTCAAGCTAGTACTAAATCATAAACCTTCTTGGTAAATCTGAACGTAAATGTTTAAACAAGTGTTTTACAGTTTTTAATAAACCAACCCCTAAGGGGTGAAGTCGGGGTTCAAAGTTTGTAATGGAGTAGAATTGTTATACCGCGGAAGAAATCGCGAGCGGAAGCTAATATACGAATATGCATTCATATATCATTCAGAATGTCTGCAGAATGTCCATATATGCGTATTTAGTCGGCTAATATGCCGGATAGCTATTTCGACGCTGTTGAATAATATACAGAGTTTTTGATAATATTTTGAACGGGGCCTGCAAGGATAATTTCTACAGATATCAAAAAATAGTTAATAGAAAAGTTGTAGGGTTTTATTTGAACCGTCAGAACATATTAATAAAATAATCAAATGGAACACCCTGTATATGGGATTATGAAATTCACTGCATATATTTAAATCGGTAAATCCTGATTTGAATTCAGATTGGGGAAACATAGTCATAAATAGCGATTCGTTTTAATAAGCTAGGTATCGCCGCTCAAAAAATTTTTTTTAAACACTGCACACCACTGATAATAAAACACATGGCCATATAAGGAACAAAAGAACAGTGAGCTAGGTTGTTGTGTTGCCAGGTCTCTTAACAATATTCCTATGTAACATGTTTGAAGAAATAATATTTTTAATACACTACCTTTCAAGAAAGAAATCCTACTAACTCTTCCAAAATTCTCAATTTCAAAAAGTTAAAGTAGTACACAAATAAAAAAATCCAGAGGGCAACTGTTTAAACCAATAAATAAATATCTTAACTTCAACTAAACAACCAGGAATTAGTGTTTTACTAATTTATAATGCGCTTCACTAAGTGCGTACGATATTTTTTTAATATTAAAAGGCCTTAAAACTTTTTCTTTCACAAATTAAGAAACGGAAGGCAAAAATTTACGCGGCATTATTAAATTCGTCAATATGCATCACACTGAACAGCTGACACACGACGCACATGTTCAACGGACCAATCAGGGAGGTCGGATGCACGGTGACGGACCAATCAATAGGGGCCTCAGATACAGTAGCGGAATGGAAATGTTAACAACCCTTCGGCGTGTCATGTATATTATGTATTTAAACAGGATAATGTTTTTTTGACAAAATTTCCTGCTGTAATAATAGAATATTGGTTATAATTTTATAATAATGTGAAGTTGTGCTCAATTAGTGTGACAGTAAATTATATGACTTTGGTGCGACCACAATAATACTGGATATGTTAGTAAAATAGAGGCTCGGTGGCCACCGAGGTGGATGTTTGCGTTTTGATTTTTAACCTCTTCTTTAAAAGCAGAAATTTTAAGCTAGTAGGAATATTGCTTAATAACGTAATAAGTGATAAATCTTTGTGTTAACAGTATAACATAGCCTGTTTCTTTCTGCTTGCAATGTCAACATCATTTCACGAGTATATAGTCCATATTTTCCCATATCAAGTATTGAAATTGCTGTTAAATTAAAAGACACATTTTTAGTGAAATGCGTTTTTAGAATTAAAAATAGGTACTTTGGATTATTTTCAGTTTTCACTACCTAAAACTGATAAAACAATAAGATGTCACGACAACATCTAAGCTTGGCAATGCCACGGCTGGATCATTTGTTTTTTCTTTATAATCTTAGAGCCTATGATGACGTCAGGCTTTTATTCGTAGTTTTATTCTCTACAAATCGCCCATTTACACGATTAAGATTGCTTGATTACTTTACATTTTATAAGCAAAAAACTAAAAAAATTGCGTTTTTTTGCTTAAAAATGTTTATAACCAATTAATGGAAAAAATTTCAGAGTTGGAAATATAACAGGAATCATCTACGGATCGTCTTTCAGCTGATGGCACAGGCCGTTTTCAAATAGGATTAATGTCAAAAAATCGCCTATATTTTGCTCTGTTGCTTGGCCTAATGCATACTAGTCTAACAGCCGGCCGTACAAATATCCTATGAATAAGATACATGAATAACCTTGTAAGAGTGAATAGTATGCCATAGGCCTAAAGAGAGCAATCTTTTATATAAGCTAATTTTGCCCGCGTCATGGAATCTGGCGTCACTTCCGTTTGATTTTTAATGTTTTCTTAAGTCGTGATATACGTGAATTAAATTTACGTCAAACTGTATTTAGCGTCTGGCCGGTGACGAGTATATCTATCCCGAAGGTAAAAAGCTGAATCATTCAAATGCGTTAGAATATCTGTATAGTGTTTGCTCAGGTTTGCTGGGGTTTGTTCAGGTTTTACCCACTTTTACTTAGTCTTTTTTTTATATTGCATTGTTTTGGTAGTGCGATTGATTATTTGTTTCGTAATTTATGAATAGTCACTAACGACTCATCAAATCAACAATCGTTCGGCAAAATTCGGGATAGATATTCTCGGTACCGGCTAGACGCTAGTCAAAATGTAGGTTTCACTGCATACAATAAGATTAAAGTAGGGTGCCGGGTCTAATTAACGCGCGACCTCGAGGCACCCTGGATTAAAATTTGTTTATGTTTTCTTAAATCATCGAATACATCGATGATTTTTTTTACGTATAACCTTTATAAACTGCTGGCCACTCGAACTTACACATAGAGATTTTTAGGCAAAATTTAAAGTTCAATATTTTCAACAGGAATGCAAATTTTTGAACGCGTCTGGCAGATTTTAAGAGCTAGTTTTTTTCGGATTAAGCTGCATGACGTATGTTTATCGTAGGACCATAGGTTTATTATATATGGGATGATCAATGAAGTCATGCAAAAAATCAAAAAGTTTGTATTAGTGAAATATCCGCAAAAAATTTTTTTGGTCGTTGCAATATGGTTCGTTACTAAGGTAACATCAATATCTCTAGACGTTTTTGTCACTTTTTGGATTAAGGCCCTTAGGACTTGTACACACTACTAAACATAAAATTTGGGTAGCAAAATTTTTAAAATGCTTTAACTTGACATTGGATTGACGGTTCTTGATGAGTTTTACGGATTTCGAATCCTTATTTCACATAGATTTTCTATAATCTAAGCATTTTATTTGGGGGTTGAAATATACAGGTTGAAATTTACACATTATACCGGGTCGATAATAGCCAAAACGTAGGGTACGACGCGCTCTAAGGTTTGGCATTATTTAAGTTTTTGTAAAAATAAATTCTCACCCCAAGTTGTTTCTGTTTAATGTTCTTCTCACTGTTCTGTCCAAAACTTTCACCCCAGAAAAAAGAAAGATTCGAAATCCGTAAAAAAACATCAAGAACCGTCAATCCAATGTCAAGTTATAGCATTTTAAAAATTTTGCTACAAAAAATTTTATGTTTAGTAGTGTGTACAAGAACTAAGGGCCTTAATCCAAAAAGTGACAAAAACGTCTAGAGACATTGATGTTACCTTAGTAACGAACCATATTGCAACGACCAAAAAAATTTTTTGCGGAAATTTCACTCATACAAACTTTTTGATTTTTTGCATGACTTCATTGATCACCCCGTATATAATAAACCTATGGTCCTACGATAAACATACGTCATGCAGCTTGATCCGAAAAAAACTAGCTCTTAAAATCTGCAAGACTCGTTCAAAAATTTGCATTCCTGTTGAAAATATTGAACTTTAAATTTTGCTTCAAATTCTCTGTGTGTAAGTTCGAGTGGCCAGCAGTTTAGTTTCAAAAAAAGTGCCTCCTCTTAGTTGGCCGCATCCTCCTGGCTGCTACCTGCAATCTACTAATTAGATCATTAATTTATAAAAAAAAATTCTATATCGACGTAATCTAGCATTTTTAGTGTTCCGTGAAACGGAATACTTATGGAACCACTTCGGTGTCCGTCCGCGTGTCTGTCACAGGCGATTTTCTCTGAAACTGTCCGACGTAAATAATTGAAATTTAGCACAGAGATAGAGTATGGTGGCCAAGTTATAGACGTGAAGTATAAAAAGCATGGGCGTGCGGTGAAATTTCAGAGTTGTATATCTCTGTTCCTATACTTACAGGAACCGCACCAAATTTAGGGGTTTTAATAGTGCGCCCACTGGGAATGTTTTGGTAAAGAAAAAAAAACCATTTTGTAATTTGCGAAAAAAGTTGAATTTTTGCATTGCTTCCACTTGGAAAAAAATGAACACGTTTAGGTATGTTATTTATTATATTTTCTAAACAAATTTTACATCATTTTGTCGACAATTTTTAAATTTTAAGAGGAAAAATGTGTTAGTAGAAAGTTATAGTCATTTGAATTTTTGAAACCTAAAATATAATTTCAAACCCCTAAATTTGGTGCGGTTCCTGTAAGTAGGAACACAGATATACAATTTTGAAATTTCACCGCACGCCCCTGATAAAAAGTTGAGTTTTGATGCTGGGGGTTAATTTCAGGGTGTTAATTGGAACATGGAAAAAAATTCAAGAGCATCATGTAGGGTGTCAAATGAAAGCTTATTGAAGCACGAATTCAACAATATATATGGTGTATCTTTTTCTTAATTTTCTTTTAGGCAAAAACGCTTAAAAATTGCGGTCTCCCACCCTTATCACCAAATGGATCGCTCAGAAAAATCTGAAAAAAATCATGAACATTGAGAATTAGGTATAGATTGAGTGAAAATTATCAAAAAGTTGATTTCTGGGGGTAAATTGCGAAATGGAAAAAAATCTCAAGGGCATCGTGTACGGTGTCAAATGAAAGCTTATTGAAACACGAATTCTATAACATATATGATGTATTTTTGTATGCATTTTTTTAAACATTTTTGGGGAAAAACGCTTAAAAATTGCTGTCCCCCACCCTTATCACCAAAATGATCGCTCAGAAAAATCTGAAAAAAAATCATGAACATTAAGAATTAATGTTCAAAACATTAACAAAATTATCAAGATTGGAAAATTCTAGCGCGATCAGTTGGCTGATGCGCGGGAAAAGTAGTATAAGTTAATTTTTTTAAGAAATGAGTTAAGTGCACCACATATATTATAAATATGATTAGTTTCTTTGGGCAAAGTAGCATAAGTCTATATCAATGCTAAAAGCTATAAAAAATGTTAAATTAGCATAAGTCTAAAAACCTTCTTGAATCTAGCGGGAAAAGAAGTATAAGTCCACTTGTACTATTATACCCAATATTAAAACTGGTGTATGATAGTATAAGTCGCACTTATACTATCACGGCTAGATTTGTCATTTAAAGACGAAGTTCTCGAAGAAGACTAATAATTTAATATTACCGAGTTCACTTTCAATAGTTTTGTATTTTTTTCTAATAAAATATATTGTGTTTACTCTTTCAGCTGTGCGAAATAGTATGTCAATTAAATTATGTGTCAAATAGCATAAGTCACGAAATCTTTTATCACAATAAAAATAAACAAAAACTACTCTATACATTTGTTTCTAAAAAAATATTATTAATAAAATATTTTGTGTTTACTCTTTCAGCTGTGCAAAATAATATAAGTCAATTAAATTATGTGTCAAATAGTATGTCACGAAATCTTTTTTTTATCGCAATAAAAATAAACAAAAACTGCCATATTTTATTTTGCAATGATAAAAATATTATTATTAATATATTGGTAAAAAAATATCCAAGGTATGTCTTTTCACTGATTTCACAAACGGTAACAAAGTTTAATTGCGCATAACTCAAAACTAGGATTGTAGACTTATACTACTTTTCCCGCGCATCAGCCGATTGTTATAAACAATTTAATTGTTTATTTTCCTATAACTGCTAAACCATAGGTTTTAGAGAAACAAGTTCTTTATATTTTTTAATTTGGCTCAGTCGAAAAGCGAATGCATTACTAGTATTGCTGTTTCCCACCCTTATCACCAAAAGAATCGTTAAGAAAAATCTGAAAAAAAAATCACGAACATTGAGTAGTATGTGTAGATTGAGCCAAAATGATCAGAATTGAAAAATTCTACCGCAATCAATTGTTATAAATAATTTAATAGTTTATTTACTTATAAGTGCTGAACCATTGGTTTTAGAGAAAAACTTTTTCGACAAAAAATATTTCTCACGATGTAAGGAACAACTTCTGCCCTACAAGTTCTTTAAAATTTTTAATTTGGCTCAGTCGAAAAGCGAATGCATTACTATTATTGCTGTCCCCCACCCTTATCACCAAAAGAGTCGTTTAGAAAAATCTGAAAAAAAGTCACGAATATTGAGAATTAGGTGTAGATTTGAGCCAAAATTATCAGAATTGAAAATTCTAGCGCAATCAATTGTTATAAACAATTTAATAGTTTCTTTCCTTATAACTGCTGAACCATTGGTTATAGAGAAAAACTTTTTCGACAAAAAATATTTCACACGATGTAAGGAACAACTTCTGCCCTTACAAGTTCTTTAAAATTTTTAATTTGGCCCAGTCGAAAAGCGAATGCATTGCTATTATTGCTGTCCCCCACCCTTATCACCAAAAGAGTCGTTTAGAAAAATCTAAAAAAAAGTCACGAACATTGAGAATTAGGTGTAGATTTGAGCCAAAATTATCAGAATTGAAAATTCTAGCGCAGTCAATAATTGTTAAAAACAATTTAATAGTTTAGTTCCTTATAAGTGCTGAACCATTGCTTATAGAGAAAAACTTTTTCGACAAAAAATATTTCTCACGAATATTTCTCAGAATTTTTAATTTGGCTCAGTCGAAACGCGAGTGCATTACTGTTACCGACTTGATGGCACGGAATACTAGTTGTGCAAGTATAGCTTGCAATTGACCGATTTTTTATACTAGGTGTCACTAAAAGATATTAGGTAAAAGTGGAAATCAAAAATTCTTTATGGTATCACAATGGGCGGCGGAACTTTCGGCCCCATATTGCGTCAGTTACCTGCTAGAAATTATAGGTCAAGTAATCTTCCAAGAAATTTCGGCCCCAGACGTTGCATTTAAGCTCAATATCAATTAAGTACAAGCCCCGGGTATTTCCCGACCCGGTACTTTAGGTATACTTAAGGGATGGTGTTGATATAATTAAATTGTCATAACAACGACATGAAGGGTATTTATTCATGTTTAGAGACCGATTATAATCATTCCTCTTCAGTTCTTGAAGTTGTATGGTTTATGTAATCTATTAAAAATGAGTTTAATAAAAAGTTCCCGTAACCGCGATTTACTTCTTGTAGAAAATTATACGTTTTGCAAATGCAAAGAATTAAAAAGTGGTGAAGTATCGTGGCGGTGCATCCAGAAGAATTGTAAATGCTTAGTGAAAGTGGTGACAATCGGTTTTGACGTAACAATAACGAAAGCAGACTTAGTGCATAATAATGAAATAGATGAACGGAAGACACAGAGAAAAATAATCACCAATGCGTGCAAACGAAATGCTGAAGAAGATTTAACAGAAAAACCTGCTAAGATTATTCGACGAGCTATTGCTACAAATTCTTCAAATGATGTGACAATCTCAGACATTGAGGCTATTCGAAAAAATATTTACAACTGTCGTCGGAAATTGCTACCAAGTTCATTACCAAAAACAATTGAAGAAGTTCATAGTGCAGTGAGTGCTTATTCTCTTAAAACGAACATAGGTACATAACATAATTATTTTTTCATGCGAAACAAACATTCGTGCATTATGTGAAATGGAAAAATTGTATATGGACGGAACCTTTTCGTACTGTAGCAAATATTTTTGCCAATTATTTGCTATACATGGGCTAGAAAATGGACATTATATACCGTTAGTATATTGTTTGTTAAGAGATAAAACAGCAGCCACATACCAAAATCTATTTTTTCTGCTAAAATCAAGAATATTTGAAATTTTTAGATTGTCGTTACATCCTATAGAAGTCTTTGTAGATTTCGAAAAAGCAATTCATCTTGCACTGCTAAGTATTGTTCCACAAGTAAAAATTAGTGGCTGCCGTTTTCACTTACATCAAAGTTGGTTTAAAAAATGCAATTGCTTGGTTTGGTTCCCGAATTTAAAAACAAAAATTCAGATATTGGAAAATGGCTGAGACATACATTTGGCTTAACATATTTAGCTCCAGAAGAAGTAGAGGACTGTTTTGTATTTGATTTAATGAGCTATAAGCCAAATTATGACATCCTTGATAAATACGCTGATTACCTTTTAGAGGTGTACATTATTCAAAGTGTCCAATTTCCGCCGACAATATGGGCAAACAAAAATCCATCAATTATTATTAGGTCTACAAATGCTTGCGAATCTTTTCATTCTAGATTTAATTCTTCTTTTTATGCGCCACATCCTTCTATATATATTTTTATAGAAAAATTAAAAGAATTCCAAATAGATGCTTATAATGAAAAGTATTCACATAACGGCAAAAATTAAAGACAAAAATGTAAAAAATAAGTTGACATTTTTAGAAAAAATGGTACAGAACTTCCAATTGGGGCATATCTCTAGGTTAGATTTTGTGTAAAGTATGTTGTAACATGTAAATATATTTTTTTAAGTATGATACTGATGAAATATAATAATTTTGAAATAAAAAAACGAAATATACAAACCTTACCTTCCATTTTCATTTCATAAATGATTCAAAACACAAAAGGTCATAAAAAAATTTAAATGTTACTTATAATATTAGACTGTTGGGGCCGAAAATACCTGTAATAAAAATATGACCCTTCCATCCCGGGGCCGAAAGTTTCTGTCAAAATCTGGTCGCTAACTGGCCGGGGCCGAAATTTCCTACGTCGATCACAATTTTACCTACTTTATTATTCAGGTTCAAGTTGGTGGAGAGCAGTGCCTAACTCCGCCCGCATAATTATTCCAAAAATAGTGATCTCTCAGGTATGTTAATCCTGCACCCCAATTCCGCCCCGAGCGTATTTACTTTATTTTTGCGAGTTTGGGAAAATCCGATTAGAGTATTAAAGTAATAAAATAATATAAATTGTGTTTACAACAGTGAGGAAGGAATATCTTTGAGAAATTATCAATGTTAGATTTTGTTAAGATTGTTTCTTACCAGTACAATCAAAGTGTAAATTTGTAATTTTATATACATTAAAGGTTCCTAATTGATTTGTTTGTTTTATTTCGCATTAAGGATTAGGAGCGGAGTTAGGTAGTTAGATAAGGGAGCGAAAATATTTCGGGGCGGAGATGGGTACTGTCTGTCCTCGTGTACCTGGCGCCGGGCGGAGTTGGGAATCGCCCTTGGTGGATTATTATCTGTCAAACTAATGCTGAGAGTCCGTTGGGATGAAGGATATAAAAAAGAGACAAAACTATAAATCTATACAGGGTGAGTTTTTTTGAAGTGTTGCAAGGCGATATCTCGAAAACTGTTTAACATATTCTCATGAAATTTTGTCGAGTTAATAGGGAGATTGGGGGACATATTAAAACATATTTTTGACATATGCCTCCTTTCCTTATTTTCAGGGGTGGGGAGTAACTCTGGAACTTTAAATGGGATGATGTACTTTTGTTTATAAAATTTGAATCTACGTAAAAACTACGTATGTGCATATTAATTTACTCTTACGGTTGCGGAATTATGGTTACCTAAATTCTGATTGAATTAAAAAGAAGTTAAAGTTATTTTTTATTTCTCTGGCACTACACCTGAATTTAAAAAATAAATAAATTTTACCAGTGAATCAAGTTCACTAAATTTTTTGAGAATTATTATTCGTTTTTATGGAAATGTGTTATTTTTCCTTAAGTCCGTTGAGAATTTTGACGTTTTAAGTTTATTGATAGGTCCCCAGATTTGACCCCCCTTGACTTTTTTTGTGGGGTTTTCTGAAGGACAAAGTGATAGCGAATACAACTTTGGATGATATGAAAGACCGAATCCGCTTTGCCTGCTTATTAGTGCCATCTGAAATGCTATGCGGGTTCGAAATGTATTTAGAAAAAGAGTAAGAAGGTGTTTGTAAGTCGAAGGTCGAAGGGGGACATTTCGAACAACTTCTCAAGCATGACAGACGCCAAATAAGTTGAAATTGAATTGTAAATATTTTATTTTTATTTTATTACCTGATAAATCATAATTCCGTAACCGAAGGAACAAATAAAAAAAAATTGTACACATCCGTAGTTTTTTACGTAGATTAAAATTTTATAAACAAAAGTAGGTACATCATCCCACTTAAAATGCCACAGTTACACTGGACCCATTAAAATAGAGAAATGGGGTAAATGTCGAAAATATGTTTAAGTATGTCGCCCATCTCCCTATCAACTCACCAACATTTCATGAAAATATTTTAAACCATTTTCTAGATATCGACTTTTAACATTTTAAAAAACTCACCCTTTAGATTAACGGATATTTCTTTTAAGATACAAATACATATATACATAGGTATATAAAAATATAATTTTACAGTCAACCCGATTTAGCTAATATGGATCCTTATAAAAACATTTTTTTTAACCAGCCACCAATTAGAGATCACACTTTTACGCAGCATCAGTGGCATAGCCAGGAAGACTCTGATGGAGTCGCAACAAAACAAACATATTTTATTGTCCCTCTAAAACTTAAGTTAGGCATTGTACGTACCTAGTTTTTCAAAAATCGAGGATGGTATAATTAAAAAATTGACGAAAACATGTACATTCCTTAAATAATACGCAATTAATTATTAAAAGTATTGACCAGTAGTTTCAATGATATCTGTTTGAAACTGTTAATAACTATAGAAATAGGTAAAAATTTAGCAGTTAGAACTATACCAGTTTATAAAAACTACCTTTGGTGGATATAATATAATGCAGACGTATGAATTTAAAAATCTATTTACTATTAAGGAGCTATACATACAAGTTATTTCTATAAACCGTTGGTGGTATATCACAGCTAATCTAGAACGCTAACCCATGGATGCGTTAAGTATGGGAGGGTAATGGAATATGGAAAAACTATTTTCATTTTTATCCGTAGCACTTTGTGTAGTCACTGATACTTTGGATGAGTTTGTATTGTTTACAATTATATCACTTTCTTTAATGTCACTACTGGTTTTATTACTGTTGTCAAATGTAGGATTGTATGGCAATCCAAAATGTTTCACGTGGTAGATTATATATTCCAATAGATACATTGTACGAGGTTCGACGTAGTGGAGTGAAATAATGTAATCCGAACAGCATTCCATACCCTAGAATAGATAAAATAGTTAAAAATCATAATATTCAGGGCTCAGGTTTATTTCCAGATCCGGATCATCAAAAAGGAATTGATTCCTTAGTACCATTCACAATTTCTGCTATAGCAAAAAAGAGATCGATTCCTTTTTTTTTTCGGGCCACGATTTTGAATCTTTTTTTGCTCACTTATATTTCTTTTAGCGTGGTTTTGTCAAAGCTGGACGATATCAGTTATAATTACCTAAGCAGACTAACTTAAACTGGATCCAAAACGATAAAGGAACGCGTGACAGAAACAAATGTTCTTAACTTAAAGTCAGACAATGTAGAAGTATTGGTAAAACTAAAATTTCAATTAGTATACGGTTTCGATATGTGTAACACATTGCACTAAGTTGGCAACAGTGTTAGTTAGATTAAGTTAGTCTATATTGGACGATCGAAAGTAATTGTTATTTTTATTATGATTCAATAGCAAATGTCGCTGTCAATAAACGTAGTAAATAAAGAGTTGTAATATATTCTACTTCGGAGATGGCACTATGATACCCCCTGCCCATGGGGGGTGACAGTTGTCGCAGTCTCTTTTTGGCTACAGCTCTGTATTTATTATTACTAATATCAACACAGCCAAGAAAACTTGACAAACAAGCTGTATAAGTATTGCTTCCTATTCATTAAAATTTGTGCACAGGAGAAGGTGACACATGTAATTTTTTATTAGTTATAAGAACTTACTCGTTTTATTGGGTAGTAACTATAATCCCAAAACCAATAGCCATCCGACAACCTTCCTTCTCCTTGATTAAGTATTGGCGACACGGAAATGGGCAAAAACCTACTTTTTCCTGCAAGGTCTCGGCTATCTCCGGGTGTGACTCCGACGGATTCTAAACATTTTCCGATCTCTACGTCTTCAGTGCCCGTATTTTCCTGCCTGCATTTTTCTTTATAAGGCAAAGCTTCCTAAAATGTTATGAAATAACATAGTGCTAAAATATTTCAATTATTTAATGCATTTATCTTACGTTCTTGATTGACATTCGCTGCCACTTTGTGATAGCGTCTAATCAAGGGCATTATGGTATATTGTGGAATCGAAACTGTTTATTTCGCATACTAGCTTGTTAATACGCACAATAACCGAAGTCACAATTTGAGTGTATTTTGAGGACATGTGGAAACTAGCTGGTTACTGAACAAACCAAGTGTTATTGGGTCCTAAACTATTAGGGTCTTAAAAGGGGCAGGCAAGGGCATATCCAGGGGGGGTCATGGGGAGCTTCTGCCCCCTTCCAAGTTGAAAAAAAGTAAATTAATAATATAAAAAATAAACAAATTTCTGAAAAATTGATGGTAATTTGGTACATCAACATTAAAAGAAATACTAATTACAAAAAAGTGAACTCATATAAGCTAATATCACGTGACGTAGCGTGTGGTAAATTGCAATCACGGTAGCGAAAGTAGCCGAGATACCCCTAGAAACACTGCTCATTTCACGTCACGATACATCATCGTACATAAGAGCGTTAAATTTTTTTTTCAATAAATGGTGCTCTTCCATTTATTATTGCGTATTATTGCATGGTGCCCCCCTTCCATTGTAAGCCCTTGGGGGTAGGCATACATACTTTAAGATTACTCCCAAATTACTGAACCACACGGCATGGAACAAGCGTGCGTTAACCAGTAATCAATTAGCCTTATAATTTAGGATGAATTCACCTTGGCTGGCACCTGTTTGATTGGGTTAGTTTTTATATAATAGATAGCTAAACTCATTATGTAGTTTAGTACCTACACAGTAGAAACAAATATCTTTTAACAACAACACTGGGCAAAACAAACGTTCTGTCTATTGCGCCTTGGATACAAAGTGTACTAAGCAGTTCGCAATCTATATACAGAAAGGTTTAGCTTGGTGCGACATAGGTAGCGCATGGACGAATTTACTCGTGGCCGCAATTTAATCAATCGCCTGGGGAATATTAGGCCGGGTTTATCCAACTTCTTAATTCTTAATTCCTAACTCATAAGCAAGTTCACAATGTACTATTAAGTGACACTGATTACCCAGTTTCTTAATTCTTTATTCTTTATCCTTAATTTTTAAGAACGACCTTGAAAGTTGCCAATTTTTAACTTTTACGAATTACGAATAAAGAATTAAGGAAATATTAAATGCGCATGCGGCTTGTTCAGCTGTTTTAGACAGATCTTGACAAATGACATTGTTATCCGGGTTAATTTGACGTTTGGTGATGGACGACAGTCTTCATGATTTTTGTATTTAATTTTAATATTGAATTTAACTATTTATAACACAAATAAACAAGTTGTGTTTATATTTCCTATGTCAATTTTGACATGTATTGTCCAACTGTCAAGAGCTGAAAAAAGAAGAATTGGAAAAAGAAGAGATAAAAATTAAGAATAAAGAAACTGGATAAACCTGATCTAATAACTCACTCAAATTTTACGAAATGCTTAAGAATTAAGAATTAAGGACTAAAAATTACGAAGTTGGGTAACCCAGGCCTTATTTCTAAATTAAAGTTTTGAATTGGATTTGTTTATATTTAAGGTCTTGGATACCTACTTTGGGAAAAACTGGTAAAAATATTAGGGGTTTTGGAGACTGGGATGTAAAAATTTGTGTATTTATTGCGTTATTAGGGTGTTATATATAGTACCTGGATTATTTGTACTGAAATAAAGGATGTGAATCATTTCCTTGATATTTCGTTTTTATAGTTTGTCTCATAGTCCAGGATTTGAACGTTGTTGAAATTAAAGTTGTATAGGTTATCTATTGCATGTTTTGATAGAGCGGTGTGAGTCTGATTTGTGTTTCTACTACTATTTCTGTGTTCATTAATTCACTATTTAGGTATAGTATGGTTTACGTTATACCGTTGATCTTTTGACTGCCATAAAACCCTAATTATCCCTATTTACATATTTTCGGGCAGGGCCGGAGAATAATTTATTTTCTTTACCTACATCCCTAATTATAACTTAAGACTTATTAATGGGTGCAAAGTCGTCGTATATAAATGGGTATAAAAATTTATAAGTGGTTTTCCGATGAGTGACATTTGTTGTATTAGTATTAGAATGTGGCGTCCATGGGCTTGTGCTGATAGTGAGACATCTTGTAGTGTCAATTTCAAAAGAAAGCATTATCTCCCTATGCTAAACAAATTATTAAAAATGTGTACCAATTTTTGCTACAAACAGATTTTAATTCAAGTAATGCTTTATCCGAGACGTCTGCTTTAACAAGTACTTCTTTATCTTCAGTAAAGGATATAGTAGTGAAACCTATCATTCCCAGAAAAAAGCGAAGTGACTCTGGCACATTTAGAAGTAGACTTGGATTTATTAAGAAGGAAAATCTATAAAATATATGAGGAACAATCTGTACTGCTTTCTGCATCTGCTTTCCCTAAAAAAAAGGCTGACCAACGACGAAACAAATATTTCCTGCAGCATTTCGAGCCTAAGAAAAAGTTTGCTTAAAATGGGTTTTAAATATCACACAATTGATAAAAGACAAACCTTAATGGAATCTCAACGCTTACGGGAATGACGCCAAAAATACTTAACGGCTATTAAACAATATAGAGTAGAAAATCGACCAATTATCTACCTTGACGAAACATGGTTCGATACACACGACAGTTTAAGAAAAGGATGGAATGATTTTTCAAAGAAATGTTAGACCAAAGCTCCATCAAACAAAGGCAAAAAAGTAACAATAATACATGCAGGTTCCGAAAATGGATTTGTTTCGAACTGTCTGCTGCTTTCAGCTAATAACGTAGGAGATTCTTCTCTAGATTACCACCAAGACACTGACGCACCACTTTTTGACGATTGGTTTGAACATCGACTTCTTAAAAATATACCGAAAAATAGCGTTATTGTAATGGACAATGCTAGTTATCATAGCGTCAAGTAAAAAATTTTCCTAGTTCTAACAGTACAAAAGCAGAAATTCAAGATTTTATGATGGACAATAATATATATTTTGAAGAATCTTACAAAAAACGGGATCTGTTAGAAGTATTACAGGCTTTTAAAATTAATAAAGGATACGTATGTGATAAACTTGCAACAGAAAACGGACATACAGTGTTGCGTCTTCCTGCCTACTATTGTATATTTAATCCAATCGAACTAATATGGCACCAAGTAAAATCAAATATTAGAAGGAATAATACTTCCCCAGTATTAAATACATCTGTAATAGAATTAATAAAAAACATAGTAAGTAACATTCCTGCAGACAGCTGAAAAAACTGTATAAGGTGGAAAATTCTTATATGTGTATCAGTACTAATGTTCAACCCTTAATAATAAGTGTAGATGAAGATAGTGATAGTGACACAGAACTAAATTTAGAGTAAAGCAGAATTAAATCGATTATTGTAAAACTTTTCTCTGTACACACACTGTGCTGTATTTTAATCTTAATATATACATTTATTTTTACTATTATTGTTATTTTTATATTACTAATTGATCTTTATTTCCGTTTGGTTTAAAATGTCTTTTTAATTCTAAATAAAAATAAATAATTACCTATAATAGATTCATATTTTCAAACCGACCCTGCACCCATTTATTGCAGTTTGAAGATGTTGGGGCCTACACAATGGGGTTTAAGCAGGTAGTTGATTTATTGCAGAAAAGGTCAACGGTATAATGTAAACGGGAGTTTGCATTTTGGGCACCAAGGCAATAAATGGACTAATTCAACATGCATTTTGGGCACCGACCCAAAAGGTCCTCATTACAAAAATTGCATTTTGGGCACCGAGCCTCTTATTTTATATAAGCTTATTATTCATTCGTCATTATTATAATTTTGGGTAGGTTAATAGGTAAATAATACATAACTATTTTAAAGCATACGAAAATATGTTTATTATTGTATAATGATTACATTAATTGTACAAAATATCTTAATCTAAATATCTTATTTATTGACATAACAATGGAATGACAAACATTTCATAAAGTGTAGCCTATTGATTTCCTTATTTTGGTATTTAATAATCATTGATTCAATAAATTTCTGTCTTTTCTTAACTTTCATGTCATGGATTTGTATAGGTTTTTGAAGACTTTGAATTTTAATATATGTGTCGGTTTGAAACTCTTTCAGTTTTTCAACAAAAACGAATAGGTTAGGATGTTCAGCATATATGGAGTTGTTAAAATTACTGTGAAAAGACTCACAAGCATTTGTTGTACGAGTGATGGTAGATGAATGTTCTGCCCAGATAATAGGTGGAAAAAGTGACTCTTCAGAAATATAAGTATCTACTAAATAGTCGGCATATTTCACAACTCGGGTGTCTTGGGGCATATTTTCAGACAATTCAAGAGCAAAACACTCACCTACTTCAGTCGGATCGAGATACATAAGTGCAAAAGTCAATTTTAACCACTTGCCTATTTCACTTGCCTCATGCTTGTATTCCGGTACCAAACCACAAGTTTGAATTTTTCGGTACCATGCCTGAGACAAGTGAAACCTACAACCAACAATTTTAGCATTAGGCCAAGTGTTTAATATAGCAAGGTGTATGGCTTTCTCAAAATCTACAACTACCTCTATAATATTTAAATCAATTCGTTTTGACAAACACGCGCCTATGACTAGTTGAAATAGTTTTGTGTATATTTCCGCGCTCTTACTTGGAAGCAAACAATAAATAAGCGGTATGTATCTTCCATTTACAAAACCGTGTATAGTGAAAAATTGGCAGAAGAATTTTGTACAGTACCTAAAAGTACCATCTATGTAAATGCGTGACACGTCTTTAACAATGTTGATATTTGTATCACAAGAAAAAATTATGATGTTATCTCTGTCGTTATTAATTAGTACGAAATTCTCATTTCGCGACGTAACTACATTCAAACTAGATAAAGCTATATGTACCTCTTTCATGTTCTTCGGCAAAGTTGGTAGTGTTCGTCGGCGGCTGTTGTACATATTGTATCTTATGTATTGGACATCCCTTGTCGTTAAGTTACTCGGAAGGTCCCTTTGTAACTCCTGGCGTATGATCTTCATAGGTTTTTCCGCAAGGTCTTCTGTAGCTTTCCTTTTGCAAGCAGCACTTACAACTTGTCGTGTTAGGCTTGCCAAATTTGCCTCGTGGTTGTGCTCTCCTGGATGTTTAGTTATTACGATGTCGTTTGATGACCCGAGGGTATGTACCGTTGCTTTGCACTGCCGATTAGTACACCTCCAAAACTTTTCGCTCGTTGACTTTATGTCTTGAGTAAAACTAAATTTAAAATTATCAAACACTAACACTGGTTTTCCTCTATTACTGGAAATTATTTTGGTTTCCATTGCAACTATACACGATCCGCGCTATAACAATCTCAATAACCAAAGAATAATAAAATGTGTTTCATTTTTGCAGGGGGGCTTTATATAGGTTACATGAGAACAATATCCTTACTTATTCTGGGAACTATAAATATTTAACAATGTGGAAGGGTTGATTTCGAGTTGACCATTAATACGTACTTAAATCGTAATTAAATCTTTGGTGCCCAAATTGCAGTTTTCATAATCCCTCGAAACTGACCGCAAAGGGTACCTACCTGTTTGGTGCCCGATTTGCATGCGCCCATGTAAACTATACTAGGTATATTGTTTGATTTGTCCTATATTATGTTTTCGGACAGTCTGCACAGTCTATTTTATGAATTACATGTGTTTGATTTAATTGTGGTACTTTGAGTTTTATTTTATTAAATAGTACTTTCGTGTTGTTTGTTGGTTTTTCTGCGATATTTATTTTATACGGTTCAAGAACTTTTTTAAGTTTATTGTTAATTTCGGGAACATACGGCAGTGAAATGTCCAGTGAAATTGTTTATAGTGTTATTTGATTTTGTATTGTTTGAGTTATATATTTTATTGATTATATTTTTAATAATTGGGTTGGGGAAATTTTCGGAATAGATATTTTCTTGGAAAAGTTTTTTTATTTTGTTTGTTTTGTGGTCTATAGTCGGCGTTGGACAGTATTATTGCTCTATCAACAAGTGAATGGACAACACTTTTTATATTTATTCGGAGTATATGCATTAAAGTTTAAATACCTGCCGGACCATACGGAATTTGTGTACCAGTTAGTTTTGATGTCGCCTGTGTTGTTATAGTTAATGTTGATATCTAGGAAATTTATTGATTTATTCTTTTCCATTTCATATGTAAATTGTAATTTTTGATGAAAAGCGTTAAATTTATTTATTATTTAATTGAGTTTATCACAAGGAATGCATCCCTTCTGTTCTGAGATGGTTTAAAAGTTAAATAAACCGAAGCGTCAACAGAATAGTTTTTTAATTCTAAACCAATTGACCAATAAACCCAGGAAAACTGAAGAATACTTAATGATAATACATTAATAAATTGTTAGTAAAGAGTAATATTTTTAGTTATTTCTTACTAAACCTACTGACCAGACTAACTGCGTTGGCCTTTTAGAAATTTGTACACAAAAGTTCTGAACTTTAAAGTAAGCGCAACATCTTATTAATTGTTTATGAATTATCAGTACGGATACTTATACTATGAAATTGCGCCGTCTTCAAAGTTCAGAACTTCGGTGTACAAGTTACCTAACTTTGAACAAAATTTATTTTACCATTAACCACAGTTATAAATACATAAAAAATATTATTTTTTACTTTTTAGTGCTTTTTCGTTTGTGAAGTCGATTAATTTTTTTGAAAAAAAAAATTATTAGTTTCTTTTTAGTTCACCTATTCTCCCTTTCTTTTCATGTTATCGCCCCCTCTTTAAATTTGTAATATCCATGTAGTATTGGATTTGCAGACCTCGGTAACTCCGAAAATGGCATGGTTCATATTTTTTTTAAAATGTTCCACCGCTCCTTTTGCCTCCCCCCTTTGCCACCGTAATTTTTGTTACATCCGTTACATGAACTTAGTGTTTCTTTCCTTATGACTGCTGAGCCATTGGTTTTAGAGAAAAAGTTTTTCGGCAAAAAATATTTCTCACGATGTAAGGAACAACTTTTGTCACGTTTTTAAATTTTTAATTTGGCCCACTCAGGTCCGCGCATACGCAATGTGATACTGCGTTAGTGCCGTCTGCGGCGGGTAGCGCGGAAGATGGACCGAGATCGGCCGGCCGAGGTTTGCTCAGATTAAGTGGGAGGTTGATGGCACGGAGTATAGCGTGGACTTGAACGAATTTTTTGTATTGAAATGCAAAATTTTGCCAAGTTGTATTTTATGAAATATTTTACCAGACATAAATTTAATCCCAGCTTGCAATTAGTTTAATTCAGAGTTAAGTCCTTTCTGTGGTAAAAAAATAAATATCTACAAGGGTTTTGTAGTGGCAGTTGCTTGTTCAAGCCAGCATTATTGACGGTCTCTGTAAGTGTACAAAAACTGTAAAGCTAACTATCTTAACATTGAATTAGGATTTTACACTGGATTGGAAATTTAGTGCAGCCGGTTGTAAAGCTTTTGTTGTACGATTTCTTGATATCTCCAAAAATAAAACTTCTAGATCCTGTTCAAAATATAAACGAAACTCTTGTACGGAATACACGTAGATGGGTTATATTCTAAATCTCCCACCCTGCGTCCCTAAACATGCATTGTAAGTGCAGCTTACGTCAACAAATCTTCTTAAAGCTTCTTTACTTAAAACATATCCTGCTCCACCACTCATGTATCCCTGATGTACCCAAGGTTTAAATCTATATCCAAAATATACAGGATCACTAGTGTTTTGAGTATGCAGTAAGTATCTCATATTTTCCATGATAGCGTATCTAAAAATCAAATGTCAAGTGTTATGCGAGACATAGATATCACAATAAAAGTACGAAAATGATAAGTTTTATCGTTTAATAAGTTCAGTAAAGAACCCTATACCAATTAGTCCTTTGACCGACGTTGATTGGTTAACTGATTGATTACACCGGCACCCAAAAAAAAGTGGTCTGTACATTTGACGAGACCCATCTATCTATATGTATTTTGATGCGCTGAATCCAAATCCGTCCGTTTGGTCCGTACACCCTCAAAATTTTGAGTAAATTGCGAAGAACTGCTAAAAATAGCTGTAAATTGCAATTCAACTTCGGAGGACTGATTGCTTGTGCCTGTAGCCAGGGCATCTCCACGTGGTGATGGTGGGCAACAAAACCGTCTGGCCGTCCCTGGGTTAACGGCAGGCCCGCAGGCGTCGTCATCAAGCGACTTCAACTCTACATTAGTGGGTAACTAGACTTCTGTAGAGTATAATATTACAAGAAATCACTCCCACATACGTAATAAAAGTCCTCATTGGTACGTAAGAATAATACTATTTTCTGCTACTCATTGCTATTTTTTACGATTTTTGATAAATATATGAATGATCCCGATTAAAAGATTCTGAATTTGGATTCAGGTCATCAAAATACATAAGAAACTACTTGATCTAGTTCAGTAAAATTTTCTTCATTTTCATAACTGCAATTTTTCGCAATTTTTAACCATTTTAAGCATTTTTTCACAATTTACTCAAAATTTTGAGGGTGTACGGACCAAACGGACTTCGGATTTGGATTCAGCGCATCAAAATACATATAGATAGATGGGTCTGGTCTAATGAACAGACCACTTTTTTGTGTGCTGGAGTTATTTAATGCCGAAACTAACAACCAGAGGTTTATGCTTCCTCTTCATTATAGACTTATTATTATGATCTACTAGACCATTGACTAGACCTGATAAAAATGGTTATTGCGTGTAACTGTGCAGCCACAAAAGGTGCATACGAACCAGACAACGAAGATGAAAGAGGAGTGGAGAGGAAAAGTAAATGTCAAACATTTTTTGAAATAAGTCTCCCTGCCGCTTGAAAAACTTTTTAATAAAATATTAAAAATCGTGTTTGAGATCGTATATAACACGTTTAATTTAAAACACTTTTAAATCATGATTGTGTATTTATTAACCGGAATTATTTTGTCCACATACATACGTTAGTTTAATGAAAATCCAACGACAAATATTCATAAAAACGTGTGATTTGCATCTTCCAGATTATTTAAATTAATTTTTGGTTTTAATTTGCAACTTCTAAAAACGTAAATGATTTTTTTTTTCAGTACTTGAAATAAGCGTATTATTGGCACACCAATCACTGAATTCCTTGATCCATTTTTGTGCTGAGACCACTACTGAGGTATCATCAATAATATTTCATTGGCAAATACTGAAAATAGCCCCAGTACAGAACCCTGTAACACCCACATATTGACGTCCCTGCATAACGAGTACTCGCTTTCGATTTGATCAAGCCTTCTATCTTTTAAGTACGAACTCAACAAATCCCAGATATTATTTTTTTAGCCACAATATGACAATTTTCTGAGTAAAAACTCGTACTCCAAACTGTCAGAAGCCCTAGAAAGGTCAAGAAGGAGACCAGGGACATGACACCCCCAATCCGTTATATTGTAAATACAATGACAAGATGAGCTGCTACTCCCTCTGTTGATCTACCCGAGCAAAAACCATATTACCAGTTGATCAAAATATTGTTTGCGTTGACGACTGCAACCAATCTATCATAAGCATACCATATATTATGTATATAATATAGTTATCATATCCTATTTATATATCATATATTTTGCTCACTGAAACTTACGTGTCGTCATCTGCCTTAAAGAACCAGTCAGCTTTATCGAAATAGTGCTTATAAACATATTTAAAGGCTTCCTTTGTTTTACCCCATAAATTTGGTCTGTCTTCGATAACAGGTAATGCTATGGACGGTAATGAAGGATCTAAAAGAACGTCAGGTTAAATTTTTGCATCTCACTTGCCACTTCGGTCTTACCTTCCTTGGTACTCATGAAAAGCAAGATATTGCATCTCTTGCCCCACGTTTCCTTGACATGGCGTGCCCTTGCGTTATGGTTTTTAGGATATGTAATAATCCAGCATAGGACTCTTACTTCTTTGTATAATTTATCAGCCAAGGTCTCGTTTATCTCTAAACTACGAAAGCTTTCTGTCGAATGATTGTCTGTTTGGTGACTACCTTCGGAAGTCGTTATATTAACTCTGAAAGAAAAACATCACTTAAATAGATAAATTAACTTTGTTTCTTGGTTCGCTTGAGTCATTTTGTACTCTTTCATCAGTACACGTAAACTTTTTAAGCTTAACAAAGTTTCTTCTAATATCATCTTGTGGAACTGCTGGAGGATTTTTAATATTCAACATTATAAATAGAAAATTTAATGACGGTAACCAGGCGCGTCCTCACTGGGGGAAGGAGGAGCGTCTCTCCCCCCATAGCTGCTCGAGTTGGCTAATTCGCAATCGTAAAAGAAATAAACCAGTTCTAATAACAACGTCGACAGTTTTGTTCGGCGAGAATTTGCAAAAAAAGGGTCGACAGCTTTGAATTTTTATCTTCCCACAGTTGTATATTCCCCCCCCCCCCCCCCCCCACCCTTAACATAGTGATTTCGATACGCCTCTGGCTGCAACTAATAAATATTTAAGAAATTTTAGGTTTCCTCTCACTTTTTTCATACCAAGTGAAAACAATAAGGATAGCGGGAATACAAGAAGAAGATTTAACTAAGGACGATATAGAAATATATAAAGAATCCTCGGGAAAATTCACATAGAGAAAAATAGCTAGATATGAAATAGTCCGTTTCTAAGAATTAGATAATTCGGTACTCACCAGCAAGTCGGTTTAAGTTTTTTTGCCAGTGAGAACATTTTTAAGGTGCCCAACATTTAAGTTTTTCTATATTTTCGTTTGTGAAACTCGTATGATTATAACATAGTACATTTTTATACTTAAGTTTATTGTTGTTGTTGACATGACCGTTTATGATAATTTTTTTATCATTGATAATTATGACACTTGTTTTGGATAGAGGTTTTTATTTGTATAATAAGACTAGAATTATTGTTCAAGCAAAATTGCAATTATCAGCGCTCAATGGGGGTCTAACTTTGAAATTTGATAAATCAGATCTTGCAGCAAGACGATCTCTGAAACTTCCGATTCAAAATGTTTGTTCGGTGAGGGGTTTTTCCCAACACTCACTGAAAATTATAAATCAAATATTTAATTTGTAGGCTCTGAGCACATAATGGGGCTTCTCCAAAGCTTGGTACTTGTATTTGTGATTTCTGGAAATATATGGTTTTCTTGTTTTAAATGCAATTTTAAAGCAAAGTGACGTTATCCCTGGGACGAATATAACCATTTTTTGTTTGTTTTCTGTAGAAATATCGTAAGTGAATTGAGTGTTATATATTTGAGTACCTATTCGTATAAGGTTCTGCGTTTATTATTATTTAAACTTATTTGAATTTTGAAGATTATTAACTATATAATATGTCGGACTGTAACTAAGTTAAATGTAAACGAGCGATTATCTATAAAAAATTAATTTCATTTAATAAATTTCATTGTTGTGAGTGATGTTGCAGGATTACTATTTGGAAAACAAAACGGTATTTTACATTTGACTACTTGATAATAACGATAATGGCGATTTAACGATGGTGTTGATGATGTCTAAATAAAACTTACCTAAAAAATGACGTCTCTGTGGTAATCCTATTTAGAGGTGCCATCAGAAATAATCCTAGTGTAACTCCTACTATAATGCCAAAGAAAAAATATTTGCCTACCATTGGTTTGCATATCCCATTTCTCTGAAAATCGGCCAAAAAGAAAACTCATTAAACACCTTGCCGTTAATTTTAACAGATACAGCTAAAAATCATATGGATATTATTGGACAAAGTAAAATAGATTGGTCGTCGTTTAACTTCTATTTAAATTTATGTAAATAGTTCCTGATAAATTGTCCAAACTGCAGACGACTTAGTTTAGGTTTAGGTTTTGCTAGCTTATATAATAAATAATCAGGAATAGAATTTTTATTAACGCCATCGCTGCTAGCTCAATCTCTCGCCTTAGCACGCAGGCTCTCTGAATTGAACTCCAACTGTTGCAGTTTGCAGTGCATTGGTTCTTATAATTATTTTTAATTACTTATCCTAATTATGCTTTAATATTATCTTGCACATTACCTACATCTATACCTAGTAAATAAGCAAAAACATCTTACCATTTCCTTGATATTATCCATAATATTCGTAATAGTTTTTACAAACTGAATCGTCAATCCCTGTAATGCGACAAACACACTATTAAAAAATTAAGCTGCAGGAAACATCGTTTTTCATATTTGGGAGTAATGGCCGATTCATAAACTTGACGTTGACCATTCCGTTTGACGGTGGGCATGACGTTTGCCGACTGCCGGCCGTAGTAACAAAATTGTACCTTTCATAAACTTGACGTTGCTATGACGTTAACCCTGAAAAACAGTGCATAACCTAGAAGTTTGGATTTATTTTGTTTTGTGTTTTTAAATTATTTGTAATTTCTGTTTGAATGATGACACGGTCTATTTATTGGGCACATAACGACTTGTTTTGTGTGCACATGCTGCCCTAAAAGTAAGGGGTAAAAAAAGATGATTCACAGCGAGACCCATCAACAGGGCTCGAAAATCTTCGGGGAATTTCCAATATAGGAAAATGAAGACATGGAATGTAGAACAATTTTTAAATATACAAGAATGACAGTTGCAGTTTTTGAAAAATTGTCCAAATCAAGACCTGAATCCGCTCTCGTACCCACCCGCGTACCCTCCAAATGTCATGTGATCGGCGAAAAGGATTTGATTGGCTCTTTAACCTTGCTACGAGCGTTGCTACGACCGGCAGTCGGAAAAAGATAAAATTGGTTTATGTTGACCGTCACCACCGGCAGTTGGCACCGTCTACGGCAACCATGAATGGACTTAGGCATTTCAATGTTTTTAATTTGTAACGGCCACCGTCAGCGGCAAACGGAACGGCAGCAGGACAACGTCAAGTTTATGAATCGGCCTTAATTCTTTATTTAACTCTTTTCCCTCCAGAACCATAAACATTTTTTATAAAAACAATAAGAACTATTATTAATTGCTGAATACCCGGGGACAAAAACGCCCACTTTAAAATATTATTTAACCAAGGTAGCTGTTTTTACATATTTGGTTTAGCTTAATCTTCAAACCTTCAACCTTATCGACAGCCTTGCAGAACATTGCCGTGCTGAGACTATTAATGTCGTTTCAGTCGAGCCACAATTTTCTGTGACATGGACCTCTGTGACCGATTTTCAATTGATGATCACTGATGAGTTATAAAAGTATGTATTTCTCTATTCTGATAATGTAGCCAAAGTATTTGGACTTGCGTTTTAAATAATGAACATCACTTTCTTTATTTAGGCAAGCGAGGGGGCGGCAAGTTGGCAATCACTACAACCAATACAAAGATATAGTACGTATGGTTAACGTTAATAAAATTTTATTTCTGTATATAAAGATTAAGGCTAAAACATAAGAAAGTTACTTCATAAAATTTCATTGTAAATTTAATTTATTAAAGATATTATCTTATGGACGTATTTTCTAATCTGCATAATATTAAAGAATTTAAATAACTCTTTTAGCAACATCTGCTCAGGCCCGTAGCTAGGGGGGGGGGGGGGCAGAATGGGCAGTGCCCACTCTGAAAGAAAAAGCTGTCCACTCTAGAAAATACTGAAATCATTGTCTTGTCTACCAGAAAAATATTATATCATAAGTTTGCCCCCCCCCCCCCCTAAAACTTTAGAAGCCCCTTCTGAAATCAAAACCTGGCCACAGACATCTGCATCTGCTGGTGGCCAATATAGTTTTAATACACTAAAAATAATCATTACCTGCATTGAACTAAAAGCGACTATTGGCTATATTATCCGTTGAGAGTGATGCAACCAACAGGATCAATAATTACACAGGCCGACAATAGTTATTTGTTTTACTAGGCATAAAAGCACAAGATTTAATGCCGCGGCTGGTGTTTCATAGCCGAGCGTAGCGAGGCTATGAAACCAGCCAAGGCATTAAATCTGCTTTTCTGCCGTGTGAAACATATAATTTTTTCTTCAAATTTGTTCCAATTCCACGCAAAATCGACTTTTCCATATTTAAATTGCGTTTCATTATCAATATCCAAATAACTAAATTATTTTATCAAAGGTAACCGGGCCCTGCGTTACTATGTTTACCGCTGATGATGTTTGTTGAATATGTTTGTTTACTGTTTACTTTGTCATTGTCAATTTTAATAACCAGTTTGATTTAAATTATTACTTGGAAGGTTGCCTAGCAACGAACTTTTTCTGCCTAGGCAGTAAAATTGGACTTTTTCTGCCTAGGCATTAAAAGTACAACTTCTAAGCCTGCCAAGTGTCATTAAAAGGCCGCTTTTAATGTCATTTGGAGAAAAAAAAATTTTCTTTTGTGTTTTAGAGACGTGGCCCTACCTATCTCTAGTAAAATTTTCCGCTGAATCCGAAAATGATAAAAAGAAAATTTTCTGACTTGTGGATTACCCCCCATACACCCTCAATTCCACCCAAAAATTCAAAAAATCCAAACTGGCCATCCAACCCACCTATCTTTAGTAAAATTTTCCGCTGAATCAGAAAACGATAAAAAAAATTTCAGACGTGTGGATTACCCCCATACACCCTCAATTCCCCCCAAAAATTCAAAAAATCCAAACTGGCCATCCAACCCACCTATCTTTAGTAAAATTTTCCGCTGAATCAGAAAACGATAAAAAAAATTTCTGACGTGTGGATTACCCCCATACACCCTCAATTCCCCCCAAAAATTCAAAACATCCAAACTGGCCATCCAACCCACCTATCTTTAGTAAAATTTTCCGCTGAATCAGAAAACGATAAAAAAAATTTCTGACGTGTGGATTACCCCCATACACCCTCAATTCCACCCAAAAATTCAAAAAATCCAAACTGGCCATCCAACCCACCTATCTTTAGTAAAATTTTCCGCTGAATCAGAACACGATAAAAAAAATTTCTGACGTGCGGATTACCCCCATACACCCTCAATTCCCCCCAAAAATTCAAAACATCCAAACTGGCCATCCAACCCACCTATCTTTAGTAAAATTTTCCGCTGAATCAGAAAATGATAAAAAGAAAATTTTCTGACGTGTGGATTACCCCCCATTCACCCTCAATCCCCCCCAAAAATTCAAAAAATCCAAACTGGCCATCCAACCCACCTATCTTTAGTAAAATTTTCCGCTGAATCAGAAAATGATAAAAAGAAAATTTACTGACATGTGGATTACTCCCCATACACCCTCAATTCCCCCCAAAAATTTCAAAAAATCCAAACTGGCCATCCAACCCACCTATCTTTAGTAAAATTTTCCGCTGAATCAGAAAATGATAAAAAAAAGTTCTGACATATGGATTACCCCCCATACACCCTCAATTCCCCCCAAAATTTGAAAAAATCCAAACTGGCCATCCAACCCACCTATCTTTAGTAGAATTTTCCGCTGAATCCGAAAATGATAAAGAAATTTTTTTCTGACGTATGGATTCCCCCCATACACACTCAATTCCCCCCAAAAATTCAAAAAACCAAACTGGCCATCCAACCCACCTATCTTTAGTAAAATTCTCCCCTGAAACCGAAAATGCTAAACAAAAAGGTTTCTGACGTATGGATTACCCCCATACACCCTCAATTCCCCCCAAAAATTAAAAAAATGCAAACTGGCCATCCAACCCACCTATCTTTAGTAAAATTTTCCGCTAAATCAGAAAATGATAAAACAAAGCCCATTTTGTTTTTTTGGGTGCAATTTGGTGTGTGGGGGAATCCATACGTCACATTTTTTTTATTTTTTTTTTCGGATTCAGCGAAATATTTTACTAAAGATAGGTGGGTTGGATGGCCAGTTTGGATTTTTTGAATTTTTGGGGGCAATTGAGGGTGTATGGGGGGAATCCATACGTCAGAAAAATTTCTGTTTATCATTTTTTGATTCAGCGGAAAATTTTACTAAAGATAGGTGGGTTGGATGGCCAGTTTGGTTTTTTTGAATTTTTGGGGGGAATTGAGGGTGGTGTATGGGGAGAATCCATACGTCAGAAAAAATTTTCTTTATCATTTTCGGATTCAGCCGAAAATTTTACTAAAGATAGGTGGGTTGGATGGCCAGTTTGGATTTTTTGAATTTTTGAGGGGAATTGAGGGTGTATGGGCGTAATCCATACGTCAGAAAAATTTTTCTTTATCATTTTCGGATTCAGCGGAAAATTTTACTAAAGATAAGGGGGTTGGATGGCCAGTTTGGATTTTTGAATTTTTGGGGGGAATTGATGGTGCATGGGGGGTAATCCACACGTCAGAAGATGTTCTTTTTATCATTTTCGAATTGAGCGGAAAATTTTACTAAAGATAGGCAGGGTCACGTCTCTAAAACACAAAAAAAAATTTTTTGTCGGCCTGTGTTATTATAATTGTGAAAAAATTACATTTATTTTTAAATATTTTACGTCACAATGAAAAGAAATATAAAGTTACTTACAAACAAGCTTAATTTAACAAAACTTTTGTAAAACGATTTCTAACGAACAATGAAAATGAAAGAATGGTGCTACAAAAGTGAAACAACATTCTAAATATTTTTGTGAAAAATAGTTTATTGTAAAATATGCAACAAAATGTATGCAAAATATTGGCCTGAAGAATTTTGTTAGGTTTTGGTAGAGTTTACTTTATTATCAGTAAATAATTCTACAATTCTTCCGCGATTTTGTTATTTCTCACTCTGTATGAGGTAAACGTTCCTGGTTAATCATTCCCACAACCTTCAGTCCTGAGTTTCTTCAACTGGTAAACATGCTTTCTTTAAATTTAACCTTCTTTTCTTTATACCATCTCGGGTTTTATCTTTCCTGAGCAAACCGACATAACTATTATCTCTTCTACCAGTACTACTGGGGTCCTTTTTCCTGCATCCTAGATATTTCTAAAACCTTCGTGTTCTTATTTTTTTTATTTCAAACTATGTCTCTTTATGTTACTCCACCCATCCATCTTAACATCCTTATTCATGTCCCGTCTAAAACTATCTCTTAAATGTTTTATTTGCCATGTTTTCGCTTCATACATCACAGTAGGGCTGCCCTCTGTTTTATAGACTACTCTTCTCGCGCTGATTCTACGGTCACATGGCATACATGAGACTTTTCTAATTCTCCTATCCTGCTTACACCCTGTATTTAATTCTATAAGAGCTAATGATTTTAATTTAAATGGAATTAAAGCGGAGAGGACTGGTTGATAAAGAGCAATGGGTCATTTCATGACAATTTGTTTTACACAACTACAGTTTCTCGAAAATAATTTTATATAACTACTGCGGAAATGAAGTAAAATGAAAATTGAAACGACCAAAAAGCAGATAGATATACAAATTTAAAAATTTCTTATTACACCCTGGGAATCTGCATCTAGAATCTGCTGAAATTTCAGCAGTTATGACTAGTCCAAGTCCAAGTATATTTTAAATCTATTTAATAGATATTATTGTCTATCAACATACAGCGTTTAGTGCGGACGATAGATCACTGAAACGTCATATTGAACAGCATGCAGGATTAATTTCAAGTACGCTAAATAGTGGAGTTAAAAGCTGCTCCTATTGTGTCATCCCGTTTGCACTTTATTGCTAAAATATAAGACCAATTTTATATCATTCCATATACCTTAAGGAAGCAAAATTGACTTTTCGTCAAAAAATTATACTGTGCACGGGGTGATTTTTCAAAAATTACGAAATTTTTTTTATTGCATTTTTACGTCTATGCCACCTGGTCGTCAATCTGCCTGAATCTTGTTACAAAATTTTAATTAGATATATTTTTTCCTAATTTTAAAAACATCGCGCGCCGTGCTTTTATATGGAGCGCTTTAATGAATAATCGCTCGCCCTGAAAACTCATAATAGTGATATACTTCAACTCGTTATAACTCTAGAATCCTTTGGCTTATCGAAAAACGCTTTCCATAAACGTTGTAGATCGAACATCAGGGATTACAATGCTTTTTTAAAATTACCTACGCTGGTTTACACGGTTTATATACATTCGTCGAAATATGTCATTTCTCGTAGATTTAGGGGTGATAAGTACGGAAAACATATTTAAAAAATTCTGCCACATCACGTTAAGAAAATAATTAAATTAAAACTTGTAAAACAATGTCTTATCAAGTAAAACAAATATTAAAAATGATTAGTTGTACTCTTCCTTTCGTAATTTTCTGGATCAGTTTCCCTTAAAAGAGACCAGCAGTAATCTCCTAATTAACATACTTTCATCCGAAAAACCCTTCTGCCGATCTTTAAAAACTTTGAGCTTTTGGTGAAAACGCTCGCCCTATTCGGCACTTACACTGCCTCAGATTTTAGGAAAAAAGTCCAGATGTGAGTCGACCGCGCCTGCGGCGACGTGGTTTTACATTTTTCAATTTTTTGACGAAACTACTTATCGGATTATTAATTTTAAATCAGCATTGTAATCCCTGACCTTCGATCTACAACTTTTATGGAAAGCCTTTTTTTGATTAGCCAAAGGATTCTAGAGTTATACCGAGTTAAGGTTAAGGTGTATATCAGGTGCACACCGTGGGTATTTACCCAAATTTCAATATACCCGCTATTTGTCCATCACTGGTGCCAGGATTGCATTCAACAAGCGATAGATACGCTGCGTTCCGCGGAAGAATTGTTAATTGACTCAAGCAGTTTTTACGTCACAAAAAGATCCAATTTTACCGGTCTAAATGTGTAATTAAGATAAAGAAAAGCTCTTAACTGAAACTATTTTATTTTTAACGTAATATAGTATGTGATTTAAAAACAGAGATTATACACACTCAAAATTCTTGGACCCGTTATCTGTTTAATTAGTAGACGCAATTTAATTGTTTGTTTAATTTAAAAATAATTATTAAATATATCTAATAAGCTTAAATATGACATTTATTAATTTAACCAATTACTTAAAACTTACGAAATAATGCCGGATTTTAAAATTTATGCTGGTGTATTTAAATTAAGCTCAATCCAACGATTTCGTGTACGTTTTCTATATTAACGCAATAACGGTAATATATAGATTCTTTTAGGAGATCTGGCAGGATTGTTTCTTATAATTATTAAAAAGAAAGCTTTTCCAAGCTTAATCGTTGGAAATAAAAACATATCGCCAGTAGTTTTAGTACTACGAAAATAAATAATAGGCATCGAAAACCAACAAAATTGCATTTTTAGTTTTCTTAAATGGAACACCCTAAATATTGCTCACTTCTCTCGCTCGTCGCCGCGCTGTTGGGTATCTGTCTGTTCTCTACAGAAATTTTGCGCAGAACTAACCACTATCATCCCCCCTTGACTGTTCCTAACAGAATAACAAGTATTCCTTTACAATTCCGCTACAACAAACCAGGAACATTCCACTTCTTTCGCTCATACATACCTAGGGTCTCCAGATTATGGAACAAATTGCCTGTAGATATTTTTTCTTCTCTTCCTGACCTCCAATCCTTTGAATTCCGTATGGAGATTACTCATCCATTTTCTTTAGACGCCCACGGTATGTTAGTATTTGCTTGAAGTATACATGAGCGGTCCAAGATAAAAAAAAATAGGTTGAGCGGCAGTTTTAAAAATACAAAGCTAGGTTTCCTTTTCTGAACACAAATATAATTTTCTCCCGAATGGTCTCATTTTAAGGTTTTTTTGCTGAAGTGAGTGGACACCTAAAAAAATAACAAAGGGGAGGGGGTGAGAGGGGTAAAACCGGAGCGGCTTAGAGTTTTTATTTTATCATATTATAATATGATATACGTTGGAATAACTATCTAAATCTGCTCGTGTTCGGTAAAGAACCATCAAAGTCCACTATGTGCCCACTTAGAACGTTTGGAATTCGTTTAGCATTTTAGTAATCATTAGTCGTCCTAAGGGGATCATTGATTGTTTTATTTTTATTTATTTTTAAAACCTATCGTAAAAACACTTGTGCATTTCCAATAAGGCCAATAATAAAAGCACTAACAATAAGTCATCAACATCCACGAACGGTAGAAACAAGACAAAGTTACAATGGAGCTTTGTCAAGTTTTGTTCTTAGAGCTAAAAAGTCCTGTAATAGGAAAGCTGAAACACCAAACAGACTTTACACTAGCCTTATTCCTATTCCCAAGTTGAAACATGACCTGTTGCACGAAGTTAAAAAGTTTGTGGATGAAACTTTACAAGCTTACTATACTTATTTCAACACAAGTAATTGCCATTAACAATGTCCATAATGCCCATATATTTGATGCAAACATGGTAAGAGATAACAATAAAAAAAAATTAGTAATGTCGTATTTTTGTTATAGCCGCGTTAATAACCTGCTTCCTGCCGGCTGGATCGTTGTCCGGTAGAAGATTTTTTATGTTTTCTTTTCTTGCATTGTTTATTTTTTTAAATCTAATATTGAATACATATTGCCTATGTTTATGGCTTCCAATAAAAAAATATTGCAAATCATTATATTTTATCTTGCCGCCTGTATAAGTCTTAAAACTTTCAAACTCGTTTTGTTTTTTGAAAATATAAAAATGTGACTTAGATCGTTTTTCCCCTCTGGTTTTCATATCATTTTCTGGGTTATTGCGGGCAGAAAATCTAATTTTGTTTAACCGATGGGCAATTTCTCCAGAAACGTTAACTAACATGCCATTTTCGGGGTTGTCGAGCTAGTAAAATTTAATTTTGTGTCAGATGAATGTTAAAGGTGGGGGGGGGGGGAGGGGGGAATAAAGAGGGACCTGCCAATTTCTTCAAAAATGGTAACTAATGGGTCATTTTCGGGATTATTGAGGTCAGAAAAGCTACAAAGAAATCGGATTCCGTTGGCAATTTTATCAGAAAAAAAAAATTAATTTTGCGATGACTAATCTTTCGAAGTATATAACCAGCAATACTTCCACAAGCAAAGAAGGTACGATAAAAATTTGAACAAATTCTTTTTTTATTTGTCTTTGTCTAATGCATTTTCGCAAACACGGATAGAAAGAAATCTGATTCCTCCGTGATTATCAGGAAAGAAAAGATGAATATTGTGATCACTAAAATATGTTCTGGTGTAAACTGTCCATGGAACTTACCAATAGGGTGAATTCATGTTGAATTGTTTTTTCTGTCATCATTCTCACATAAAATTGGATACAATATAGTGTAGGTAGGTACTGTTGCCTATTTGGAGGAAGGCATTACCTTTGACATCTTGATTTTATCTTAAAGAGGGCAATTCGGCTCATCAATGACTTTCTGTGACTTATTTGCAACAGTTATTAATTCAACAATAAAAAAAATAAATCAGTACTATGGCAACAAGCCTCTTTTTATTTTTACCTATATGATTGACTTGACTTGTCAAAATCGCTAAAAATTGTCAGAGTTTGATTGGGTACATACATTTAGTTTATGGACAGGCCCTCTGCAATTCTTTGGAAGCAAGAAGAACTTATAGGAAGACATTTGAACGTGTTGATCGTCGCTAAGAGAAACAGGTAAAATATTAGGAATAAGTAAAAAGTTGATTAAATCAATTCTTTCTGATTTCATATTTATTTAGGATCCTTTTTACCGTGACGTGGTGGCGAGTGGCGAGAGTCCTCCATTAAGGGCGAGAGTCCCTAAAGTAGAAGAAAATATCTTCGACCAGATTGCTAATAATCCGTCCATCAATGTAAGAAAGCTCTCGACACAGATTGGTTCAACAAAATGGGTTTTGCAAAAGGTTCATGCTATGTCTCCTGAAGATTACCCAGCAAGACTGCTTTATGCTAACTGATTTTTGTAGCAACATAGAGGAAATCACATTTGTACAAGGATTATTTTATTTACCGACGAAGCTGGTTTTACAAGGGACGGGATAATAAATTCCCATAATTTACATGCATGGACTGAGGAAAATCCTCATGCCATTGTTTGGACAAAGCACCAACAAAGATTCATGATCAGCGTGTGGGCTATCATCATTGGAAATAACCTAGTAGGTCCATTCTTCTTAGAAGACAGGATAAATGATGCGCTCTATCTGCAATTCTTGCAACAGCATTGAGATAATTTGTTAGAAAACGTACCCCTGCAAATTAGAGCTCAGATGTGGTTTATGCATGATGGTGCATCACCCCATTTCTCCCATTTAGTTCGACAACATTTGACTAATACTTTCGGTGATCGGTCGTGGCGGACCTGTCTTGTGGCCGCCTAGGTCGCCGGATCTCAATCCATTGGATTTTTTTTCTGGGGATATCTAGAAGAGCCTGTTAATAACATGCATGATTTAATTCAAAGAATTAGTGGGTATTGTGATGAAATTCGGAACGATCCTGGAATATTATTTAATGTATAACAGGAAAATATTCGTAGGATAAGAAAGTGTATTGAAGTATAGGGTGGTCATATTGAGCAACTGTTAAAATGAAGTTTAATAAAACAGATAAATAAAAATCTGTTAATCTGACAAGTTCTTTTTAAATTATTCTGGAGGTGTTTAGTAGTCGACTGTAGCAAATATTTAACCGAAAATGGCATCACAAAGATTTAATTGTAAAAACTATTTTACTACTCGTATTTCTTGTTTAAGTTTTGTTGCTAATGTTGACAATGCCCGCAACATTAGCAGGTGATAATAAAAAGAGGCTTGTTGTCATAGTACCGATTTATTTTTAATTATAGTATTAATAACAGAAACTGTTGCAAATAAGTCACAGAAAAAACTAATTTATCTGGAAAACCATTGATTGTTTCGAAAGAATTGAAAGGTACCTTTTTTGGAGTGAAATGTTTATAGTATCCAAAAATAATATCCTTAAGGGGTTATATACAGTTAGAATTTTCAAAAAATCAATTTTTTTTAATTTCATTTTCGTAATGTACATATATTCCAGTACACACACAGAAAATTTCAAGGCAATCCGGCGATTATTTTCGAAGTTAAGGTGCCTTTCCTATGGGGCGGCTGACGCGCGCGGCTGCCGCTCAGCGGCCGGCTGACGCCAGTAATCCATTGACGTTGAAGCTTGCGTCTGACGCTCGAAAGGAAACGGATACATTAAATTGTCACATGAGCAGTACTAGGCGTCAGACGCTGTGCGGCACCCGCGAGCGTCAGCCGCCCCATAGGAAACGCACCTATTTGTTAAGACGTGTCAGAGCGATTGTACGCTATGTAAAGTGCTTTTGAAACTTTAAACGCGTTTTTCTCAAAACTGTGTTTTTAAAGTCGGTGACGGAGATTTCTCGGAAACGGCTGAACCGATCAGTCTCAAATTTTAACACAAGCTTCTTAAGTATATTTTTTACTAATTAATCGAAGGTTTTTTCTCACCGATAAATATTTTTTATATAAACAATTTAAGGCCAAAATTTTGATCAAAAATAGTTTTTTTTTTGAGAAGCCGCCATTTTGTCAAAAAATTTTATTTTTCTTATTCCTTCGATTGATTAGAAAATTATACATTACTTTAACGAAATCCGTTTGGTTTTTTCATTTTCGATGATCCAGTCCAGAGATATCGTTGTCACCGCAAGATGCCTTTTTTTGAGAGGACCTCCTGGAGGTCAGCTATAGCAGCTTTCAAAATTATTATTTTACAAATACAAAAATCTTAAAATACAGTTAAAAGTTACCATAATATGTGTAGAAATTTTCACATTAATAAATTTAAAAGTCTTCTCAGGAAAAATTCTTGAAAAATCGCTTTTTTTAGGCCTCCTAACTGTATATAACCCCTTAATTCGATTCCATGACACCTGTCAAATATGTATACTTCTGTGTATTGGGACGAGTCCGTTCCTGACTTTTCTGAGACATTAAATGTTACGGTGTAGCATCTATTTTTGGGTACCTATCCTCTGTATGAAATGCCAAAATTGTATCAACATATACGAGGTGGTTCAAAAAATAATACGAAAAAAGTGAATCGCTGAGTACTCCTCTGGGGCCCGATATCTCGGTCAGGGAGCACTATAAGAAAAAATCATGTAAAACACTAGACGTATTTTAACGTTCCCTATACGCTCCCGAGAGTTCGCCCCATACTTACCGGACACCCTGTATAGTCCGGGAGGTGGCGACAGTTTACCTTATCTCATTTGCTGCAGCACAAAAATATTTTTCCGGTTATTAAAATGCTGCATAAAGATAAAATCGAGAATTATGAAAAAAAAACTATTTTCAGACATCTGAAAATATGGGAGAGGTTTATTAGAAGTATTTGCAATAATATTATCATATATTGCCACTCAGCCGACGCGACGCCGACGGAACAAATGACCGCTGCTAGGCACTCAATTTTATCGTTGTGCAGCATTTGAATAATCAGAAAAAATATTTTTGTGCTGCATCAGATTTTTCAAAAAAACCTGTCGCTAGCTTCTGGACTAACAGAACTTTAATTCTTAACCTTAAAGTCTACTTGGGCTATCCCAAAAGAAAATGTTTCCTACAGCCGTTTTTACCATATTATTAGTGTTAAAAATCAGAAGATTTCTTTGCGTTTTCGCTTTTTATAACCTAAATATGAAGTTTGAAGTTACAAGAAATTAAACTACACTAAGAAATTCGCTATTTCCTTAATTCTCGCCATACGAATTATTTTTTTTTGAAATTATGAGCTTAGTTTTGGGGTATCTACAGTTAGATCGTACTCACACACAGAACCTATTTATATGCAACTCTGGGTAATATATTAAATAAAACAATAAATTTATTAATACCAGTTATTATTTTAATTTTTAAAATCAATATATAACACACAAACATACGCATGCACACATTTATACCACACACACATACGAAATGTTAAAAGTATGTTACAATAGTACAGTAATAAAAGTACCGTAACGCTAAGCACAATTCATTTCGTGATTTATAAAATATTTATGTAACTTATTCTATTCATAAATAAAAATATTACTAAATATACGGTTTTGCAAAAATCTATTTGGTAAATTTTTCGAAAAATTTAAATATATATTACAGTTGGAAAACTCACTGTAAGTGTCAAGTTGTTGGAAAAGCTATATTAAAATTTATTTTCCGCTGATCATCCAAAAATTTTTGTAGGAAAAGTCAGTATTACAAAACATCTAGTAGTTGCTAGCCAACAAAAAATAAGGAAATATTCATTTCTGTACTGTGAGGAAGTAGTATTTAATTTTGACTGGAAATAACAGAACTCGAATTCTCATATGCTGTTAAGGCGAAAAAAAGAGGACTGCCTCAAATGGGCCCATTACAAATAATTTAATACGAAACCTATTAACACAGTAACTTATCGTAAACACAAAATAAGCTCACCTACATTATGTTTTTTCGTTACCTACTTCTTAAACTTACAATATATACACCTAAATAAGTTATTTTTACTTTTAGAATTCCTAGCAGGGTATCTTAAACATCCAAATCTCTTATTTATTCTAAAATGTGTCCATAGAAGCTGTGTATTACCAGAAACTATATAATCTCTAGTATTAGTATGCAAATAATTTGTGCGACAACTTTCACTCGTCATTTTTCTTAGTAATAAATCATAATTTTTACTAAACTAAAATTCTAAAATCTAAAATTTAGCTCCTATATTTTATACAGTCTTTGACTTAGTTTTACAAATACGATCAAAGTTTTAAAATATGAACGTTATATAAGGACTTCTCCCTATATCAATAGTCCCGGAAAGAAATCTGCATTTTTAAAACTTTTGAAGTGTAATCCACACTTTAAAAAGTTGTAGGTAGATAGTTAACAACCTGGTACTTTAAACAGTCTTTTTATTTAAGTTATTTAATTTATTTATCGAAAAATGAGATTAAAAAGCTCTTAAAAAGGTTAGTTAATTTCCAAAGCAATCCGCCTACAGGTACTAATAATACTACTTTTGATACCCGTCGATTGAGGATTAATTCTAATTGTGGTGTCAGCTTTCAGTATAGGAAATATATCCCCCTCTTCGTTCATCGTATGCTCCTTGAATAAAGCCATCTTTGGTTGTAATTGAAGTAACAGCAGAAAATCCGTCTGCAGTAGGTGTATAGATGGTTTCGTGTCCAATAGTCCTTAAGTTTTGTACAATTCCCGGATACTAAAAAAAATATTAATGTAACAAACCCAATGACGTCAATTGAAATGGACTGCCAGTATTTAAATTGCCATTCATAAATACATAGACTGCGCACAAAATTTTAACTCCACTATGGGCGAAAACTATGCCACAAGAACGCGTGCGCAGTATACGAATATTGATTTTTCGAAATTAACAAGTTTAGGTATTTTATTTATGATCTTTTCTAAACAAATTTTACATCATTTTGCCGAAAATTTTTAAATTTTAAATATGTTAGTAGAAAGTAATAGTTATTTGATTTTTTTTTAAATTATATTTTAGGTTTAAAAAATTAAAACGACTATAACTTTCTACCAACACATTTTTTCTCTTAAAATTTAATTTTTTTTTACAAAATGAATGTATAGAAACAATAATAAATAAAGTACCTAAACATGTTAATTTTTTTCCAGGAGCGGAGCGGAGCAAAAATTCAACTTATTTCGCAAATTACAAAATGTTTTTTTTTCTTAAGCTAAAACATGCCCAGTGGGCTTACTATTAAAACCCCTAAATTAAGTACGTGTCCTGTAAGTAGAAACAGAGGTATACAACTCTGAAATTTTACCAGCCGCTACTGAACTTACCACTGTATCAAAACCTTCTTCAAACTCAATCGCCATTGGAAATAGTTGATGGTGTAGCCTTTTCTCATCTATGGCCTCTTTAAGATGAACATCGTACCAGAGATGTTTTACTATAACCTAGAATAGTTATAGACAAAATTAGGGTATTAACTTTTTTAAATAAGAGCAATTGATGTTGCCTACATTACATTTGGACAGTAATAAATTGTAACAAAATACTCCTCAATTAAACTTTGCCAAAAGCCTATTATTAATTATGATATTTTAGTTAGGAATAAATATTGAATTATGAAATTATAGTATGTATTTACTTTTGGAAAAAATCATATTACTGACCTTTGAATAGAACGTTTTAAATAGAATATTTGAACAAAACAAAAAATGCGATATTTTTATTGTTTTAGGGTAGTAATAGGGTTTATCAAAGATTTGACTAGTAATTCCTATATAAAGAGTAGAAATTTTATTTGTACTCTAGGGAGTAAGCAGGATTGTTGGGCTTTTGCCCACTCAATCTCCACTTTAATCCAAAAAGTCTTTATGCATACCCTGCATTATTTTTAAACCTTTGGCCCAGATTTGAATATTTCATGCAAGCTTTAAGAAGCATAGCATATCATATATTCCACAGCCTCGTCTACCTCATAGCAGTGAGCTTAAGTCGATTTCTTTTATATCAATTCGAGTACCTATGTAATTAAAAACAATTCCTAGACAACTGGGAAGTAATTTATACAAGGCTACGTTAAGCATAGCAGGTAACAAGGCCGCTGATATATACCTCTTGCGGATCTCAATCAATCTTTATCGTGACAAATAGCCACATATTCGGGGATGTATACAATTTTTTAATGTTCTGCCACAAAGAATGAAATACCTGCCCTTGGAATCTTTTCATAGGGAAGTAAAGAATGTTTTATTGAAAAATGTATTTTATTCATTTGATGAGTTTTTAAGTTTTTGGTTTTAAACAAATTCCAGCTGAAATGTCCTTAATGTTAGTGTATGTGAAATTTTATTTACTTGCATTGTAAATTTTAAACTTTAAATTAGTGACTACTGTTATTTATTACTACTTTATATGTATTTGTTGACGTGTGAAAGCTATATGTACTGTATCATGAAATAAATAAATGAAATGAATGAAATGAAATGAGACAAGGGTCAACTAGAATCCTACGGGAGAAACATTCTAGCCCAAAGGCAAGCAAAGGACCATTCGCCTCAAAAAACTAATGAACTTTTTGACCAACATAGAACCGACTTACTGGACATTGCCCCTTGAGATACCATCCTCAAGAAAACGGATAAAACAGAAGACGACAGTGGCCAGTATTATGGTGATGCTGCGTAAATAGCAGAACAACTACTAACTGTGCGACGTCATTGCACATCTGTGCAAAAGGTTAGAAGGGTTATCCTAACATTCCAAGAAATAGACAGCATGGCCCATACGACTGTAATAAACATTGTGACAATAGGAACTTTGGGCAACTTTTAGATTAGAACATACCCAGAAGATCTAGATGGGTGGGAAATTTAGGAAGCATCGGGCCTAAGCAACTCCTGTTGTACCTGATAGCAGAAATTCCATCCTTTATTTTTATCAGCTCTTCGAATTTTTTAGGTGATACATGACGCTATATGCTTTAGGGAGGTCTAGTTCTAGTTTTTGGTCTTTAAGCTCAAGAGGAGTTTAGTGTACTTATGCGAGTGTTTTTATGCCTGCCTTTTTTCCGCAGTGTTCTTCCAGTAATTCTTCGTTGTCCTCTTTTCCCATAAATTAAATTTATCCTTAATATTAGTTCTAGTGTGTGCACAGGAAAGTATAAGACCGTAAAATGCTTCCTGTGAACCTTCTTTGGCAAGTTGGTCAACCATTGCTGGGTCTCAAATTATCAGATAACTCAACTACATCTCCCACGTCACGTACAGCTGGCGGTGACAACTAAGATAAATTTTCGCGTGAAGTCGGAAGATCCCTGTGTCAATTGCTGTTAAACCACCACTTAACCTGACACCTTTTCTAGCCGTGCAATTGACTTCCTAACAGTATGGTACTTACTGCCGAGGTTAGGCACTAAATCCAATTTTCTATGAATTTTTGTCATATTTATAATTATTTTTTCTGAGTTCCCCTGTTCCCTAACAGAAAAACAAAAATTTCTGGATTAACTACACTTTATTTCCACAGATTACGTATGGGAGCCACCCAAAATATACTTTTTCACAATCTCTTAATGTTCACAATCTCTTAATTTTCAGAATCTCTTAATTTTCACAATCTCTTAATTTTCACAAATTTTCCAGTAATCCTAGACAAATTCTTGGGTTTCTAACGCAGATGCTTTTTCACTTGTTTTTAACGCAATTTGTCAAGAAATAACGACTATACACCGTACTTATTGAATCCAGACTTTTGGACTTTCCCGTACACAGAATCTCGATTTTCGATCGGGCAGCGTAACACCTTACATCGGTGAGTATCTTTCAACTGTCTTCCTAGCACAAGTCATTCCGCTTACATAGCGAAAATTTCCATAAATTTCCCCTGGTAACAACCACTTCACGAAATTAATGTGACACCATGTCATTTACGTCTCCATTTTGCCGCCAATTTCTACGAGTGGGCGACCTAATTTAACAGGAAAATGAAGGAAAAGCTCTTAAATCATCTGGTATTTATTACATTTTTATTACCAAGTGGATTGCTTTTTATTGCAATCCGCATTTTCTGCTGACATTTAGCGTGTCATAACAAGCACATAAAAAGCTATTAAGTTATATAGGTTTTAATATGGTACAACATTTGGTAATGCTGAGTTGATAAGAATAGGTCATCACGAGGCGGATCAGATAAGAGAAAACATATTTTCCTTCGTCGCAATAGGGTAATTTAAATATTTCTTTTCTGAGCGGGGAAAGAATTTCACCATTTTTAGAGTAGCAGCACGGGGGTTAGTTTGATCCTGTTTGTTAAGATGTTCGGTCCATTGCGGAAGTTTTTATACTTCTTGGTGAAAATAAGTGAAATAAATTTCTTGCTAATATCTTAATTCGCGAATGGTCAAGTTAATTTAATCATTTCCTTTTGTGTTGCAAAATTAATTCTTGAGAATTCCTTTTTGTATTTATGAATATAACCCTTTCTTGAATATTATAAAGTTTCCTTCTCTTTATTTGTGTACACTGCTTTATACCCTTTAATTAAATGCTTATAGTATATGCCGTGTTGCTACACACCTGTCATATTTAATAAAGTAAACTATTGTGGTACAAACCATTTCTTTTACTGTAATTTAATGTATCATATAGGTACTTACCGTTGCAATTACAGTGGTAATTTTGCTACCTCCAGCAGCACCAGTCACTAGAACCACATCCTTATCTTTAATTACAAGAGAAGGAACCATAGACGACAGTGGTCGTTTAAATGGTTGTATGAAATTGTTTTCTGATGGTGGCAAACCAAAATTATTGGTAACATTTGGTGATGAAAAATCGTCCATTTCGTCATTTAAAATTATTCCGGTAGATTCAGAAGCAAATCCAGCACCAAAACTAAAAAAATTAATTCGGCTAGAGAGGTATTGAAAAACATTACTTGAATTTTGTAAAACAGGGGAGATATGGCAAACTTAAAAGAATACATGTGTTAGGAATTAAGGTACCGTGGATGTCGGGAGAGAAGAAAGATGCAGTCTATTGGTGTGGGACTTAAAGAATTGAAGGTGAGGATTAAATAGGATCTGGGATAAAAATGCATGCATTTTTTTTATCTAGAACAGCCGACGCATCCAAGTCTAAGAAGTAAAGTACAGTAACAGGAGTGAAAGAGGATGCAATTTAGTGTTACGAGAATTCAATGACTCAAGGTCAGGGAAGTGATCTTCTTCTGTAGCTCAACTAACAGTGAAGGGGTACTCTGAGACGCGCTTCTATTTGTTCTGTTGAAAATATCCCGAGGGAGAATATGGGCTAGTTCTACGTACCAAAACCCATGAAAACATCTCCAGAAGAAAGAAGATCACCCACAACTTGTTGGTGAGCAAATGAACAAAGAACGAAGTTTTCTTGTAAGAACTGCGTCAAAAATGAGTCGGATAGCTCTCGTTTAAACAGAATCAAGGGTGCGTCAAGGTGGTGTCTTTCCCCAGCTATGGGAACAATATTCTAGGTTAGGTCATATTTGGATACCATAAGGAGTACCCTACTCAGACTGGAAGAGGAAAGGTATTTTCGAGATAATGAAGCTATTAAGTTAATAGGTTCATTGTAGAAAGCGATACCAACAACATCGAATGATCATTTATTTTGTGGTTCTAGATCATTCATGTGGATGGGTGAGCAGTGATGGATTTCTGTGCGAACAGAAACAAAGATTTCGAATTCAATATGAATACCTAATATAAAAAATAATAAACAAAAATAAGTGAAAACTTACACCAAATTAATAGTACTGGTTACTGCTATAGCATCACCATTTGGAGCTAACACAACAAGATTGGCAGTGCCGTGGTCCTCCACTGGAACTGTATTAGCTCCGTAGTATGACGCATTCTGACTGGTACTACTATTAGATATGCGAGTCCTGAGTTCTTTGGCATAGCTCTTTGAACTCAATTCACGTACTAACTGAAAAATTGCATTTCGCAGATTTATTATTTCTTAGGATATTTCAGGCAATTTTTTTATTAGTATTAAAGTATCCTGCCTATACAAACAACAACACTCAGAAAGAATGTATTGATCTTAATATCAGCCATAATTGGTATACCTATATGTTTTTTTTTATAGTAATATTACGCTTGTTCAAAATTTGGAGGTAGCAGAACTAGAACAAAAATATTCGTTTTTTAACAAAAGTATGTTAAACTGTTTTTTTTTATCAGCTTCATTTTAAATCAGTACTATGGATAGTTTACTTTATTCATGATTAAAGCATTGTGTTAGGTTGTAGGTCAAAATTACACCCAAGATTTTACGTTTACTAAATTGTTCCTTAATTTTAATTGTACTGAACGAAATTTTCACAAATTTTGATTTCACACCATAAATTTTAAAAATAATTCCTTTCTAATTGGGCCTCTTTTTAAAATAGTGGCACTAACAAATACGGCATGCAACTTGGATTGATTCGCAAAAATTGAATTTGTGACAAAGCAACCAGGATCTATTGATCGTTGAACTATCTCAAACGACATAGTTAATATAATTGCTCATTATTTTTTTCTATTCATTTTTTTGTTAATGCTTACGTCCGTAATATTGACAATATTATCATCTCCCAAGTTCGTTCTTTGTCCGTAACCCCATTTAAAGCTCTCAACTATTTTTTGGAAACTGATACCATTGTAGAGATGATCTAAGTCCAGAAAACCATCCAGAATATTAAGAATTAGTGCTAATACAAGTCCTGAACCCGGTAGTGGGGTAGTGTACAGAGTAGTGCCGTCAATAAATTGGGTTTTAACTGGTTCTTGCCAAATTGGTCTAAAAGAAAATACATATTTTTGGTGGTTATTTTGTCATTTGTATATGGGTAAGAGGTAGCGTATATATATGTTGTACTCAATAACCGAATTCGGCCATTGACCGAAATTTATACCCAGAACGCGTTGTAAATTTCGCCAATCTCTCACATCGCGTTTCGGGTACATTTTATATACCCAGATCGCGTTGTGGATACATTAGAAAGATCCACAACGCGAAATTGCGACAATCATCGAAAACACATGACGATTTTCGCGTTATGGGTGATGTAACTATCCACAACGCAGAACTTAAAATTTAATCAAAAAAGTATGTAAAACAAAAATAATTAAATGTTTTAAGTTTTTATTTATGTAAAAATTCTGTATAACTAAACTTCTTCATTTATTCGTGCATGATGCTTACGATGAACATAAAATTTAATATCTTCTTCATTAGTGTATCTTTTGCCTATCAATTTTTCATCTTGTTCAATATTTAGCAATTCATATCGATTTAGCCTTCGATAATGTTTTGAAGAAAGTGTTTTTTCTAATACGCGCAAGTCTTGTGCTTCTTTAACCTCACTAATTATTTTTTTATAGTCACCCTCTAACAGAAGTGTAGACCTAGTAGTTGATTCTATATAAAGTTTATCCAAACCATCTTCGAATTGTTTTTTAAGGTCTTCGATCGACTCACCCATTTTTTTTTTGAAAATTCAAGAAGAATTATAAACAAACACTTGTTGTCGGTTAGGTTATGCACTTGTTTACTTTTCGCTTTGTGGGTATTTATCTTACCCATAACACGGAAATCGTCGTGTGTTTTCGATGGTCGTCGTAATTTCGCGTTGTGGATATTTCTAATGTATCCACAACGCGATCTGGGTATATAAAATGTGCCCGAAACGCGATGTGAGAGATTACCGAAATTCACAACGCGTTCTGGGTATAAATTTCGGTCAATGGCCGAATTCGGTTATTGAGTACAACATATATATATATATATATATATATATATATATATATATATATATATATATATATATATATAGGTTTGATACGGCAATTTACTGTTATGGTTGGGTTGTACCAAGGTCCGGCCTTGTGTCCGTACCTATTTAATGGGTAATATTTTAATATAGCATCAACATGGAAGTTCTTAAAAGAAATGTGGCGAACTGGAGGAAGCTCGAGGCCTAAAAATTGGTAGGACAAAGTTTGATTATATGGAGTTTAATGCAGAAGGGCAGAAGTAAGAGTAAGACCGAGGTAGTACCACCCCACGCATCCTCTTAAAGGGCTGGTGAAGTCCGTACGGATGTTTCCAGCCCTGGATGTGTGAGTCGGATTGCCCCAGTACACCCACGGTACATAGTACTTAGACTTCGGTCTTCGTGGGTTGTCAGAACATAAAAAAAAGTAAGGATGAAAGAATTTCCGCTGTATTGCATTTGCTACTTGTAGGACGAAAAGCTTACGGTGGCCCGAGTTTATCTGGGTTCCACCGTTACAGGAGTAAGAATTGGAAGAAATTGGCCGATGTGCTGTGTTGCCTTAGAATAAAATTAGTGCTTTGAAGATGGAAGTGGTTTATAAAACAATGATCAGAAGTGCAATGATGCGGAAACATTGCCTATCTAAAGTTGGAAAAAGATGGAATCAAAGAAGCATTCTCAGCATTGTGCATTTTAAAGAGTCAGTACTGTATTTTAATACATTATGGATCCATGTTAATAACAAAGTTTTAATAAGAGTGAATTAAACTTAAACTTACTCATAATTTTCCATATCCGCGACAGTAATAATTCCTCCATGATCCTGTATATCTTTAACAAACCCACTAGTCAATGTACCATTAGCAGTATACAATGCGCCTGCTCCTTCTTCGGCTATAATTTCCAAGGTTTTTGCTAGCCTTAGCATTTTTACATATGTGCCCTCCTCATAGGTAGTGTTTGTGGCTGGGTTGATAAATACTTCTCTGAAATAAAAAAATAAATGTCACAAGGCCAAATACTATCGGCCATCGTTACTAGTAAGCACAAGAAAAGCTAACTTAGTTGGCTAAACAAAGACGATAAAAAATATATACATATGGTATATGTACGTATCTATTTATTACTTCATAAGATCTGCGGTGGCATGGAAAGAAGACCTAAGGATCATGAATGTTAGAGGATGGAAATCTGAAAAAATCCTTACAGAACAAAAATTCATCGATGATATTTAATACCAAAAGAAGGGTATTTTAACTCGATTGAATGAAACGGGCTCAATAGAAAGAGTGAAGGAATGGTAAGGGATGATTGATGATCTTAAAATAAATTCTTATGCTTCACTGGGCCACTTGCGTCCCACTCTTCTAAACAGTTTACCACAGACTTTGCCTTTCCGAATTTTAACAGCCTCATTGGTTGAACCTGCTTGCTAAATGTCCTCGAGTATCAGTATTGTTTTTCGAAATTACATATTATGTAATTTTTAACCTATTGAGTGCCGGGCAATTGCTGCTTACTATTTTGCATTTCCAAAAATTAGACACTACAGTAGTCTTGTTTTTGGTAGGACAAGATTTAATATCTGTGCAAATTTCTCCTATGTTCGGACACGTAGTCAGATGGATTGCGCCACGTTCACAAATATATATAACCTCATAGCTGTTACATCATTGGATGATCGCCTTCTCAACCTGTTGAGTGCTCTCCATACTGAGGACCGCAAATGATGTCCAGCAGCCAGTTTTTCTTTTGGTCTAATCCTAGTGCGATCAGCAGAGTCACACCATAAAGCTACTCGACGCACCTAGGGCGGGCAAACTGTCTAGAGGGGTTGTTTGAGTGGAGCGATACCAGCGGTCAGTTTCGTTTAATGCGCCATCAACGTTCTTGGTTTGAGTTGAGTTGGATCATACTAAAGCATATTATCAGAGACTATAAATAGTGTAGATAGACACTCGAATGCACCGACAAGCCGGTCTCCCTTGAGATATTTGGTGGGTTTACTGGTTTATGGTTTAAAAGTTTGTTTGTCCACCATTACGTATACATGTATATACATAGTATACATTTTTATATAATGGTAGACAAACAAACTTTTAAACCATAAACAAATCAACGCACCGCTTTTCGTTGCACGGCAGTGTTCGTCTAGGTATTATTTAGTATGTGATATTATGCAGCGGTAAAACACAATGCGAGAGTCGAAGTTCGAAGAATATGGGAATTTGCTCCCCATTTTCGTATGTCGGCACTGCTCTTTCAGACAGCACCTGAATTCGGAGTCTTTGAATTCTACTGACATGTCGCTTGAGGTGATAGTGTTCTGTCAGTATAATCCGTAATGAAAAGTGTGTGAGGTGTATGCCCGAACCTTCCATGAAAGCCTGGAGCATTCTACAAATTTGCTCTCAAGTAAGCATTTTTTATTGCCAGCAACAGCAATGATGGTTTGAGGCCGCATACATTCTCACCAAACGGTCGTCCGCTGCTCGTTACTCTGCGACATATTTACATACGGCAAGAAACTAATTATTGTTAATGACAATTTGTTGAGTTAAATAGGAAATATTATGAAATTACAGAATGAAACAGTGGATGGCATTTATTTGTGCTTACCTTAAAATAGGGTCTGTATACAGCAGATTCAGTTTACCGCGAAAAGTCCTTGCTAAATATGCAGTGACATAAATTCCACTTCTGCATAGGTCAATCGTGGGTTGAACCAAGTCTTTCCATGGTAAGTAGCCATATTCTCTATGAAGGTACCAGTAACCTTTAAGGTCACCCGGGACAGCTACCGCTAAACCACCTACAAAATATGTAAATAATAAAGAAAATAAGGTGCCGTTCTAATATGCGGTCTACCGTCCTACATACAGTCTATGTGTGTACGCTATTATTCTAATATGCGGTCTACCTGCTAATAACTTTAACATTTAATATCTAATTGTAAGGTAAGGTAATCGGGCGATTCCCAACTCCGCCCGGCGCCAGGTACACGAGGACAGACAGTACCCATCTCCGCCCCGAAATATTTTCGCTCCCTTATCTAACTACCTAACTCCGCTCCTAATCCTTAATGCGAAATAAAACAAACAAATCAATTAGGAACCTTTAATGTATATAAAATTACAAATTTACACTTTGATTGTACTGGTAAGAAACAATCTTCCTTCCTCCTTAACAATTAAGTAGAATATGCATATAATAATTTTGTAATCTTCTTTAAGGTAGACCGCATATTAGAACAGAGTTAGGACGGTAGACCGCATATTAGAACGGCACCGAAAATAACATCAGATATCTGATCTATTTTAGGATATGAGGGATTCTTATTTTTATGAAATATTTAAATACGTGGTGAACCAGAGAAGCATTTTAACGTTAAGCACGTTACGATTTTTTTGAAGACAGGTTGTTAGTTAACAAATCATTTTCCCGTAATCACAAAGGCAATATACAGTCATGGTTCTTACTGCCAATAAAGATGGGAGTCAACAGAAACCTAACTCAAAATATTATACATATCTATTACCTTTTTGTGACAAACTAGAGTTTCCATTAAACATAGTTTCATTTGCTGTTTTTGGTGCAACCTCTCTTGCATTTAAAGTCTTTACAACTCCTGTTCCCCTTTCATAGATAGTAAGTAAGAAACCACCTCCTAACCCCATGCTCTGCGGTAGGGACACGCCTTCGCAGAATAGAGCTGCTATGGCCGCGTCGGCAACTGATCCTCCTTTGTCCAAAATAGACCTAAAAAATGATACTTAATAGAAAGGAAATCAAGTGTTCTTACCATCATTGTAGATTTAAAGGATTCAAAAGGGCAAGTATAAACGTCTTTTTTTCCCAATGCTGTGATGATGGTTGATGTGTAAAAAAACTTGAATAGTAAGGGAAAAGCTGATAAAATGAGGTGTTTTAAAAATATTGTACATTTCAGTGTAATTGAGGTCCAAAAATCTTAATTCTAGATAATAAATGTTAAAGCATAACGGAAATTAAGAAAGAGTAAAGATAAAACGCGATGGGAATTTTTTTTTAAATATCGTGTGTACTGAAGCAGAAAAAATCTTACTTTCTTATTGGTTTGAACAAATGGAATAAGCAGACGTAAATAAAATGACGAGACTATTGAAAAATATTATGCATAAAGTACATAATTGTAAATGTTGTTAGGGTTAAAAATCCCGTAGCAGATAGCTGATGGTAAATCATTCAGAAAAAAGAAGTAAGAATAGTTTCGGCAAACTAAAGCTTTTCATAAAAATGGCTAAGTAGTTGTATTCTGAGTTTTTGAATTGTCATATAACTAAATATTTACTCGTTGATTTAAACTTAAAAGAAATAAATCAACGTGAAAGAAACAGTACTAGAAGGTGATTGATGGCATTTACTTACTTTCCTATGTCTGAACAACCATGTCCGTTAGTGACAACAGCTCCTGTGATAGTTTTGTTATTGTTAAACGCAAACAGCCATACTAACACCATGATGACGACCAATACGGCAAACGCAGCTAAGCCAAAAATTAGAATTTTGCATTTTGAAATTCTGAAAAATAAAAGCAATTAAATAAAATAGTAAAAACCAAATAAAACAAGAATAATCAATGAAACAATAAACTGCTAAAAATAAACTCGTGACATTTTGAAGACTTGCTTCAAAACAAAATAATTAATGAATACCCAAGATGTTTTATGTATCCCCCATAGACATATTAACATAAATAAAGAATATTATTATTAAGTAAAAATCAAGTGGAGTCAAGTCAGGGCTGCGGGGAAGGCCATGGACGTTCACTGCCTCGCCCAATCCAGCCCAGCGGTGAGGAAATCCGTATTTTCGCATGCATTTTTCTCAAAAACAGTTGCTTCTAGCGAGAAAAATAAAGTATACCTTTTTTAAGATAAAAGGTACTTAGGGGAATAAAAATTTCTATTCAGAAATTGTGTACATTGAAGCACAAAAAGTTGGGATGTTTTAAAATGGAATTTAATGCCATATGCAAGTAATAGTATGATTTATACAACATTAACGGTCACAATGTTACATTTATAATAATCAGGATCAGGCTACGTCACAGTTATGGTAATCAGTTATTGTATTATGGTAGTAGACGTTATAAAGGTATTTACACTTTTATGCCATTTTACTGCTTGCCTAGATAGTGAAATTATGGTTGCTTAATTTATAACTACATTGTTTTTCTGGTTAAAAAGGGAAAGTGAGAAAAAATTCTAAAGACTTTTTCAACGTGGCTAATTGCAATTTTTAAAGTATGTCATCAGAGTCATCAGTATCTTGGAATGATTAATTCCAATTGGGCCTTTGAAACACTGATTATCATAATTCTGAATATTAGATTTGAGATGCAGCAATTTACAACTATGAATTTACTATTCATAGTTGTTAGATTTAACTGAATTCTTCCGAGTGGAAAAAGATAACAAGTCTTCGACCAATCCGCGGAATTCCACCCAGTTGACAAACGTCATAAGTCCAACCAAGTGATAGTCACGAATAACTGCAAGAACTAATTAGACCTCGCATTGATACCATTCAGTATGTGGGGGTTCACTCAATTATCATTGGTGTGTTTCCCGATAAATGAAAAATTCGTAAAGCAAACTATTCCTTACCTTATGTTTAACATTCTAAAAACGCACAGAATATAGAAAGCTAATTGGAACGACCAAAACAAATATTTAAATTTTAAGTTACCAATTTAAAATTTACCACAGTTAAACATAATTTTGCATTATTACTTTACTTTATACTTTTTAAATACTTTTTTTAAATTCGTTTGCTTACAGTTTGTCTGTTTATTGATTAACTAGGAATTTGAAGGTAAAAACCGTTTTATCTGGGTCTAATTACCGCACCAGTAGTATGTGAAATGTATTTTTCAAAGATAATTAAGTAAAAATTATTACCTATTTAAACATATTTTCAATCGTGGCACGTTTGCAAATTATTTAATACAGTAAAACTTCTATTAAAGGACACCACTCGACAATGGACCCTTCTACTAAACCAGTGGTTCTTAACCGGTGGTCTGCGGACCACAGGTGGTCCGCGGGAACTAAAATATGGTCCGCGAAAAATTTAAACATTTATTCATTTTACTGGAGATTTAATCGTTTATCAATCGAAAGGTATCCAAAATCTCATTCGTAACCCTTTCGATGTTAATGTTGGAGAGGTTGCTGAAGAAGTCTAGGAAGAGCTTATTGAACTATAAAATGATAGAAATTGTGAGGATGGGTTTGAATATTTGAGAATTCCCTTGAGGAGTTTTGGTGTAAAAAGCAATTTCATATACTGAAATTCAGAAAATTGCCTTGCGCTATTTTATGCTCTTCTCCACGACTTGTTTATGTGAACAAGGATTTTCTGTTCTGCTTGTAATTAAAAATAAGTCCCGGAATCGGCTGATTGTAAGTGATGATATGCGTGTAGCTTTGTGCAATAATAGTAGCTCCAGGATTACACAGCTTGTAAAGGAGGTGCAAGCTCAAAAATCACATTGATGATTTGCCAGACTTAATTTTCTATTAAAAATGTTATTTTTTTTATTGTAATTATAAATAATAGTACACTCTGTGCATGTTACTATTAAGTTTATCGAATATGATGAAAGTTTTGATTAAGGTTTATTTTAACGCATCATTTGCCGACCACACCTATTTAGTGCCATCCAATCAAACCCAATCAAAACTGAATTTTATTTTATTATATTATTTTAGTATAATTTTTTGCTTTATTCTTCATTTGTATGAATATTTTCACAATATTAACCGTATATTCATATTCTATGGGTATTTTTCACGTATTAATAAAAGTTTCAAGATATTTTATGATTTATTTAAGGAAAACAATATTGAGGTCCTAGTGACAGAAAAAATGACACCATAGATCTCTTAAAATATTAATCTTCTGAATGAAATCATTATAAACTTTAAAACTTTAAATAATTGACTAAACATTGCTTGCAGGATATGAATCTATCCTTAATACACTCATAATGTTATTGTTAAAAATTTGAAAGCCGAAAAACCATGTCAAAAATATTAAGTTGGCCACCATGAACCCCATTGGAAAATGCCACTTTACTATTAACACAGTTTATTATTCTTGAACCTTGTGATCCCTGCTAAGAACAAAAAAATCATAGTGGTCCCTGGTCCAAAAAAAGTTAAGAACCTCTGTACTGAACGGACACTTTTCAAGTCACCAAACATTCGTTATGTAGGTGACTATCTAAAATACTTCTTAACAAGGGTTCCGGACAAAAGTTTTTATCATTTACACATATTTTACTTGTAACATTTACCTTACAACAACGGACAACGGACAATAAGTGCCCATTAAAAATATACAGACCTTCATACTAATCATACCTTGTTGGAACAACCCCCCGACCCAAAAGTAGGTAGGTACCGAATTTCTCAGGACTTATGGAAGGTACAGTGATGCTAGTCTTTTCTTGAGGGACTAGGCACTTTTATATCGAAATTTCTAAGAAAAATTTAATTGACTACTCCGGAATAACCTACATAAATTTTAATAGGCGTTTTGTGAATTTAGTTTTATTTGTCTATTCAAAGAGTACCATTGTTTAAAATAAAGAGAAAGTTTTTGAGTTTGAAAGAGAAATCATTGATAGGGTGCCCTAAAAAGAATAACTACAGTGTTCGGACTGTTCGGGTTTAGGCCGAAAAATTTCAAATCGGGACGACATTTTAAAGAAAAGGCCAGAACTAAAAAAGTTGTATACTGAAAATGGTAATCTGCAGCAAAAAAAGAGAATTAAAACTGAAGGAACCCGCAGGAGGAAAAAATTTCTGAAGTAACCTTACATGATGAATCAAAAATTGCAAAAAGTCCTAGTCAAAAGCAAAAACAATCTAAATTTTACATTTATAATATTTTGACTTATTTTTACGTTGCTGTTTGTTTCCACACCATCCATGCGGTAGAGCTATCCGCGCGTTTTTTTAAGTAGCTACCCCAAGAGGCCTACTCCACTTTACTTTGCTTGTAATAATATCAATATAATCACAATAACTAATAAAATAAACCCAATCATACACATTAAATAATTTAGGCTGTAAGACAGTATGTGTAAATAAACAGAATTTAGGTAGGCTACTAGTTAATAATGATAAGACTGCCACTTTAGATAGGTCAGGAGTGAATAAAATTAGTTGTGTAAATTGTAACGCTATATATATGTAGGTCAAAGTGGCAGAAGTGTTAAAACAAGGTTAAAAGAACATAAAACATCTATTTTAAATAATGTAAAAAGTTCTGGGATATCTACTCGCTGTATAGAAAATAATCATTTTATAAATTTAAATAACGTTAAAATATTGCACTTTGAAAACAAGGGAAAAGATTGGATCTATTGGAATTAGACCAACTTAAAATTAAAAAGTCTTTAAAAAAATAATGTTATTTCATGAATCACCAATGACCAACAAAATTTCCATAACACTCCAATTAGTATTGATAAAGATTTAGAATCTCTATAGCTCGGACTTTCCAAGCCTTTATTAGAATAGAAATAAGTTTTTATGACAACTTAGGTACCAAACACAGACATATAAATATTTGGGCATTATCTCCAAACTTTAGTATCACAATAGTACTCTTGAAGAAGCCCTAAAAATGCGAAACATATTTAGAGGTATACTCTATTAGCCCATCAAACATCACACCCATGAAATATTAAAAAGCAAAAAAATGTTTTAATTTTAAATATAAAAATGTTTCATAAAGAATGAGTATGTTATATGTATGAGTGACATACGTATATAAATGAGTACCTACTATAAATGTCAGTTACGTATATCACTGCTCTAATCTGACTTGTCATAAACTATAATATATATATACAGGGTGGTCCGTAATGAATGCGCCAAAAAGCAAACCTAGATTAATCTCGTGAAAATAATGATATTGAGCCAAATATGTCTTAATCAAATGTTGCTTATTAATGAGATACAGGGTGTTAAAGTCCAGTTCTCAGAATTGTTATTTCTTTATAGCTCAAGTCGTTTTTGAGATATCGACATGAAAAATGGGAATCGGGGATCTTCAGGGATGGGGAATACGATGGTATTCCATTTATTGACATAACATGTAGAGGGCGCTAGTTACACCTTATACACTCATTATTTCATGCCATAACTTTCTTATTAGTACCGTTCTTTTATTTTTTATTGAAAATTTTGAAAGAGTGACGTTTTTTAAGAAAAAAAGGTATACTACATTTACTTCGATTAAATAAGCCGTTTTCGAAATATTTGCATTTATTCGTTCTATTGCATAGTCAAAAAATATTAAACATTAAAACCGAGATAACAGACTTGACTAACGAATAATGAATTGATCATGCACAAATAGCAAAAAATTACTTCAACAAATGTGAAAAATGTCCACCATTCACTTCTATGCATTTTCTGAATCCCTTCACCAAGTAGCGTCGTACTTGGAATAAAGTTCCTGGCTTATTCCTGATAACATTGGTGGAACCATTAATTTGTTGCAAAAGTTGCTCACGGGTACGGATTTCTTCGGTGTACAATAAAGATTTGATAAAACCCCAAAGGAAGAAATCCAAAGGATTAAGATCCGGGCTACGCGGCGGCCATGGAATTTCACTGCCACGACCAAACCATCTATGAGGCAGCCATTCATCTAGATAGTTGCGAACTGCAACTGGTTAATGGTAACCATTACTTGCAGTTTCTTCAAAATGTTTTGCGGATCTACTCGATGATATACCCTTAAATTTACTACAAAACATGTGGTTTATGCACGATGGTGCTCCACCACATTATCCAGTTGCAGTTCGCAACTACATATCTAGATGAATGGCTGCCTCATAGATGGTTTGGTCGTGGCAGTGAAATTCCATGGCCGCCGCCTAGCCCGGATCTTAATCCTTTGGATTTCTTCCTCTGGGGTTTTATTAAATCTTTATTGTACACAGAAGAAATCCGTACCCGTGGGCAACTTTTGCAACAAATTCATGGTACCACCAATGTTATCAGGAATAAGCCAGGAACTTTATTCCAAGTACGACGCTATTTGGTGAAGGGATTAAGAAAATGCATAGATGTGAATGGTGGACATTTTTCACATTTGTTGAAGTAATTTTTTGTTATTTGTGCATGATCAATTCATTATTCGTTAGTCAAGTCTGTTATCTCAGTTTTAATGTTTAATATTTTTTGACTATGCAATAGAACGAATAAATGCAAATATTTCGAAAACGGCTTATTTAATCGAAGTAAATGTAGTATACCTTTTTTTCTTGAAAAACGTCACTCTTTCAAAATTTTCAATAAAAAATAAAAGAACGGTACTAATAAGAAAGTTATGGCATGAAATAATGAGTGTATAAGGTGTAACTAGCGCCCTCTACATGTTATGTCAATAAGTGGAATACCATCGTATTCCCCAATCCCTGAAAACCCCCGATTCCCAGTTTTCATGTCGATATCTCAAAAACGACATGAGCTATAAAGAAATAACAATTCTGAGAACTGGACTTTAACACCCTGTATCTCATTAATGAGAGACATTTGATTAAGGCATATTTGGCTCAATATCATTATTTTCACGAGATTAATCTAGGATTGCTTTTTGGCGCATTCATTACGGACCACCCTGTATATATATATATATATATATATATATATATATATATATATATATATATATATATATATATATATATATATATATATACATATATATATATATATATATATATATATATATATATATATATATATATATATATATGTATATATATATATATATATATATATATATATATATATATATATATATATATATATATGTATATATATATATATATATATATATATATATATATATATATATATATATATATATATATATATATATATATATGTATGTCAAGCGTTTACTTCCAAGACATTTTTTGTGACGTTATGACGAGTTCCAAGACAATTGCCGTTTTCCGGGACGGTCTTGGAAATTTTATATGTCTAATGCCTGTTTCCAGGACGGTCTCGGAATTCATTTCGGCACTATATGTTAATCGCTCAGTTCCGGGACAGTATAATATAGAAATTATATATTGCAAAGCAAAAATGACCATATAGTAAAAATATGGAAAACATAAAAGATGGCTACCACTTGGTTTAAACTTGGGTTTTGCTTGTGCCCAAATGAAACCGTATTGCTTTTGCTTAGTCGTCCGTCTATAGACGCATGACACGGACTTAGGTATACTTTAAAAGTAGGTGCCTTACAGGTCTTTATACTTCAGGATTAGGTAATTTTTTTTTTTGTTAAAATGGAACATATTATGATGTAACTTAAAGGCTCGTATGTATTCGGGCGCTGTACCTGAAATAAAATGCCAAGATTTGTCGTACCGATTTGCATGCCTACCGACTATTTTGGAAACCGGGATATACATATGTATATACGTGTGAAAATTTGAGATTAAAATCTAGTGAATAAATGCAAATACTCTCTTGAAAACCTGACATTTGAGGGCTGCTGGCAACCACACAGTAAAGAGATATTAAGATTTGCAAGTATCAAGTATTCCAATCTGCTTTGTAGCCAAGCTAGATAAATAAAGTAGAATTTACTTTAGTTCATTATTAAGAAGATAAAAAATATAGTATCTTCCGGTTAATTATAAATCTCAACAAAACATTTCTGTAAAAAGCGGCCAAGTTTTGCTCGACCGAAAAAAGTAATGAGCTACAAGATGCAGTCATATTCAATTTCATTGTAGGTAAAACCTGTTTTTGAAAAATATTATCGTCTAAAAAACCGACTTAAATTACAGAAATAATCATTTAATTTTATTGTAAGTTTGCGTCTTATTTTAAGTTAATTTGGAAAACAAAAAGTTCGTTTTGTAACTCACAATATTTTTCAGAGCCAGAAACTATCATTAAAATTGAACGTGGAAGAATTTTACCTCATTACCTTTAGCGACCAAGCAAGCAAGGTCCCTTTTACAGAAATGTTTTTTTTTTCTATTATAGTTAATTTTATAGGTAGATTTTTTATTTTCTTTGGTTGTGTTTTGATTCCTCGCCTTAAGCTTTAATCGCATAGCCCTTTTTGTGGTCCCCTACTTTTCTTGACCGACTTTCACTTCCATCGTTAGAGGAAGTATTTTATTCGTAAAAAAAACTCCTCTCGAGATTTTTTCAGATCGCCACGTTTTGGGATCCCTAAATCACGAGCAAACATAGTTTTTCATTTCCGTCGGTGTGCCTGTCTGTCTGTTGGCGCGAAAACTCGAATAGAAAAAAATTTAATTTTGCATATGAATCGGCTTCATTCTGACTCTAAACCGACTACACTTCCCGTGAAATATATACAGGGTGAGCACCTTAAAAAAATTAATTGTTATTTTTTGTTGCTGTACATCAAAAAGGATTATTTTACAAAAATTATATTTTATATGCTATAGCTAAGGATTTTTCCGCTAATGTAAATAAAGGTACTTTTAATCTCCCATATATAGGACGAACAAATCAAAAAATTAGATATTGTCTATTAATTGAAGTACTTACTATTTATCTTTGATACATATCACTATTTACATATTACATATTTTACGCCAGCTGGCTTTTATTTTTTATGAAATTGGTTGCTCAGTCATACAGGGTGAGCAGTTTTCAATAGCATTTTCTTATGGCTGTTTAATGAAAAAGGTATTTGGATGAACCGAAAGCTTGGCGCCACATTTTTATATACAAAACGGAGTAAAAAATTAAAAACCAACTATGTTTAATTTGGCAATAACTCTGGAACACTGAATCAAAATAAATAATAATTTATACACAGTTGAAGATTTCATGTGGAAAATAAACTTTAAAATTTTTATACGGGGTGTGAAATTAAAAAAAAATTGTTTATTTTTCCTACGAATGTGATTGGTCTTAATGTAATTTTAATAAGTAGCTTTTTCATTTTCAAAAGAAGTTGCACATTGGATCTGATATACGGAATAAACAAATATTGTTTATTTACGCTTCTGGCTAGAGAAAAGTAGGGTACTATACCTGTTAGAGGAAGTAAGTATTGTATTAGCGAAAAAATCACTTTTCGAGTTTTTTTTTCAGATCTTCAGATTTTGGGGTATCTAGACCACGTTGTCTGTTGTTTCAGAAACTTTAAAACCACATAATCAAAAAGAAAAAGATATATTTTATCTTAAAATTATTTTGTGTTGGTCTAAAAAATAAAGTTACTTGTAATGCTTTAGATACATGATGGGCAACCTTAAAAATTAAATTTTGTTGGTTTTGTTCTAACAAAGTACTATACAAATATTACTCATACAGGGTGTGAAATTTTAACTAGAATTTAGTTTCTTTTTGCTTTAAATCGGGAATATAAGTCTGAAAATGTATTTGAATGTACCTAAAGCTTTTAGTTACACTTTAAATTTTTCATAAAATACAGCCTACTTGACCTCATTTCGCAAGGGAAGTTCCGAGCAAAGACTTTTGCAGATATTTTACGCAACTCTGGTAAGTAAGTAACACCAGAGACTATAAATAATGTATATGTATGTATGTATTATTTAGTCTATGGTAATACGTAAGGTACATCTCACATATTTAAAGTACTCCGCCACAAATATCTCAGCGCTTATTAAATCTGACAAAAAAGTATACCTCCGTTTGTATCTTTGTTTCTCGTGTTATCATTATTTTGAATTGGGAATATGCACGCATTTTTTATTGCTTAAATCGTTCAAGCAAGTCACAACAAACCCATAAATATTATTTTGAAGAAAATTGCTACAGTGATCTAACTAAAGAAAATTTTTTACTTTTCGGTATAATTTATTAGAACTTAAAAACCTACTGACGTAATATATTATTTATACCAGCCCAGCGCGTGGCTGTTTCGTGCTAAGTTCTTAAATCAAATCTTTTTTATCTTTTTGCACGAAAGTTTTAATTTTTTATTTCTGACAGCCCACGAAGACCGACGTCTAAGTACCATGTACCGTGCGTGGGTGTACTGGGGAAGTCCGACTCACACATCCAGGGCTGGAAACATCTGTTCTGCGATGAGTACGATTTTTGAATCTTGCAGTATTAAAATTATTAAGCAGCAAATAAAATTTTTACAGTAACTACGTCTGTTTTTATCAAGCGTATTATCATTAAATCGTGAAGTAATAGATATTATACAGGGTGTCAAGAAAGTCTGGAATAGGTATTGCAAATATTTCAAAAACTACTGAATATGTATTTCTGAAAATTACTGGGTTATTGCAGGCCGATTAGGATAGGTCTGCATGAATAGCTCACATAGTATTTACTTCCTGTTGTGTTCTCCGGCGGTCACCATATCCAATCAATATTAAAATTTCAATTTTTTCTCCTTCAATTAAAGCTAGTAAAGCTACCATCCTAATTTCTAGTTTTTGATGCTTATGAATGAAGATTTGATAACTGTCTATTTATCATCTGACAATACCTAGCTGATTCCAAAAGTGTTTTCTCACCTTTCTATTTTCGAAAAATTAATTAATAATTTAATTTTTTTACATAAATCTATTATTTTGACAAATAAATCAATATCTTTGAATTTGCCTTTTATGTGACTATTTGAATCTTCAAAAATATACAGGACTTTCCATTTAAAATAAAAAAATTACTATTCTTTCTGACTAACCCTGTATAGTGACAGAAACGGTTTTATCCTTCCAAGGTGTGCCGTTTTTAATATAGACGTGCCAGTTTTTAAAAATATATTTTCAGTAGTTTTTGAAATATTTGCAATACTCCAGGCTTTTTAACACCCCGTATATTATTTACTTGTTTGTTTTGTAGGTATCCAGGTATTTCTAAGTTCTGGGATTTTGGAAAAATAAATTTTAGTGCATTGCTAAGTAAGAGAAAGTAAAATATTTATTTCGACACAACTTTTTAAATACTTTTGGAATTAATGGGGCCCCCCCCCAGAGGCAAATTTCATTACCCCCTCCCCCCACGTAAATTCGCCCTTGGATTGATCATGTGCCTGTCAAAACTTCGGTATTACTGTCGAAAAAATGATGTGTATTTTTAATAATTGTTTTTTTTTTATTTCTAGCGAGGAACAAATTATACTGATATTTAACGTCGAGTTACGGGACCGCAAAAATACATAATATACAGCTACTGTATGTTTCCAGGACCGACCTATCTTTAGCTTTAGTATACGTTTATTTTTTTAAGTTTGAGGGACCGACTGTAGTGCCCCCAACCTTCACTATTAAGCCTTTTATCGAAGAAACTTAGAATACGTTTCGCCGCCTCGCATTTCCGAACTGGAGAAAACAAAACGGTTTCTTTGTGCTTAGGGGTAGCAGGTTAATGTTCTAAAAAACTTCCGAGATTCAAATTTTAATCACTTTTGATAAATAATCAAATCCAAAATGGATTCGTTTGGATACTTATTACTTATATTAATTGGTTCATCGTCAAAACTCTAGAGTATTCCCAGTGGCGCTAGAGTTAAATATTAAATTTAACATATTGGTAGGCTATACAAAGAGTTTGTCCTGATAAAAGGTTGCCAGACTAGCTTTCTGACAAAATTACAAACTGTAGTTACCTACATAGATATGCGGTTGCTCCGTTTTCTTATGTAAAAAGTAAGCTTGGTGAAACACGGTGAAAAACGTTAGGGGGAAGCGACGCAGAGTAAAAGTAAAAACAAATATTGAAAATGCGTACGTTTTACATAGGTACTATGGTGTGGAAATGGTTGAGTAATATATGTTACTACAACTTAAAAGTCGTTAGGTGGAGCAACTGGGGCAGCGAGACCGAGTAAAAGTAAAAACAAGGAAAACCAATTTTTGACTTTTGGCAATGTATACCTTAGTTGGTTTCGTGTGGGTAGTTTCTACTGAGGTACATAGGATTTCCAAAATACTTGAAAATGTTCATTTTGAACTATCTTCTGCGAAATGTTACACACACTGAGTACAAAATCAAAATCATACATAAATTTCCAATACGGTAATACACTTTTGCGATTAGCAATATGTTTTTGAGTACGCACATGTCTGTCACCCACCCATTTACTGGTATGGAAAAGAAAGACGTCGCAAAATTTACAATGAATACGGCTTCCCGTATAATGTAAACCTGGGTAGCGACGGATAAATTTATTTACTGAAATGACGAAAGGTAAACCTTTGCGCGACATTTTTAAAAATAAAGTATAGCATTACACGCCTTCACGTAGAGATGTTACAGTCGAACTGGACCTGTTCTTTTGGAATAGGTATCCTGTAGGTACCTATTCCGTGTACCTATTACCAGGTATCAGATATACCTATTGCGATTCCGCTGGCACCGTGACGGGTTACGGCGCACTGTCGCGTTTGGAATCTCTTGTTTCAGTGAAATCGGTTGTCGGTTACAGGTACAAGTCCAGTACAGGTATAATAGGAAATAGGAATTTTCTTAAATCGGATGGGTTACCTATTATCGAAGCAGCTGAATGAAATTTGAAACGCGTTTTTTTTTTCATAATATGTAAAATAAATGGACTGTAATTCTAAAATCTTTCAATAGCATGTGATAGAAAAGAAACGAATCAAAGTCCCTGATTTATCTATCTACCTATGCCACTAAAATATATATAAAATATATAGGGATAGGATGTTTTATTTTTCATCAGAAGAAATTAAAAAATAGAAAAATAACCAAAAATATAGAACTATTATTAAAAAAAAAAACAAATATTCTTCCAAATAAAAATAAAAAAATTCTCGGCTCGAATATCACTTGAATATACTTAATGCGGAATAGGTTGGACCTGGAATAGGTTTGTGTTTGGAACAGGTACAGGTCCTATTAGGTACAAAAAAAGATATTCCGTAACATCCCTACCTTCACGATGATCCGTTCCATCCTGCAAGATTAACTAGTAAAATCGCCTAATACGTCGCATCTATCTGATTCACCCGCAACGCACATTCGCCGTCGCTGAGTTTACACCTTTTTCACCAAGCTTAGTCATAAGGTTTAACAATCCTTGATTGTGGAATATAAGTAACCAGAGTTGTGTAAAAAATCTACAAAAATCCTTTGCACGGAACTTCCCGCGTGAAATCAAGTCAAGTAGGCTGTGTTGCATGAGAAATCTAAACTTTAACTAAAAGCTTTAGGTACATCCAAATACTTTTTCAGACTTCCGAGTTAAAGGAAAAAATAACTAAATTCTAATTAAAATTTCACACCCTGTATGAGTAATATTTGTATAGTACCTAGTTAGAGCAAAACCAACAAAATTTATATCAACGGTAAAAGCCTTTTACTTGTATATAAACAAAATAATTTTAAGATAAAATTATACCTTTTTCTTTTTGATTAAGTACTTTTAAAGTTTCTGAAACAACAGACAACGTGGTCTAGATACCCCAAAACCTGAAGATCTGAAAAAAACTCGAAAAGTGATTTTTTCGCTACTACAATACTTACTTCCTCTAATAGATATAGTACCCTACTTTCCTCTAGCGGAGTCTAGCGAGAAGCGTAAATAAACAATATTTGTTTATTCCGTATATCAGATCAAATGGGCAACTTCTTTTGAAAATGAAAAAGCTATATATGAAAAATTCCATTAAGACCAATCACATCCATAGGAAAAATAAAAAGATTTTTTTTAATTTCACGCCCTGTATAAAAACTGTCAGTTAATTTTCTACGTAAAATCTCTTTATGTAAAATATTGTTTATTTTGATTCAGGGTTCTAGAGTTATTGCAAAATTAAACATATCTTTTTTTAAATTTTTTTCCACTTATTGTATCAAAAATCTAAGTTGTAACTGAAAGCTCATCCAAGTTTTTGAATTAAAACAGCAATAAGAAAATACTATTTAAAACTGCGCACCCTGTATGGCAGCGCAACTAATTTCATAAAAAAATAGAAACCTACTAACGTAAAATATGTAATATATAAATAGTAATATGTGTCTCAGAATTAGTACTTTAATTAATAAGACAGTATCTAATTTTTTAATTGTTCGTAATATATCTGGGAAATTAAAAGTATCTTTATTTACATTAGCGACAAGCCTTGGCTATAGCATACAAATTTTTCAAAAATAATCGTTTTTGAGGTACAGCAACAAAAAATAGTAATTAATTTTTTAAGGTGCTTACCGTGTATATATTTCACGGGTTTAGAGTCAACATGAAACCGATTCATAGGCAAAATTTAATTTTTTTCTATTCGTGTTTTCAAGTCTTCGCGCCAACAGACAGACAGGCACACCGACGGAAATGGGAAACGATATTTGCTCGTGATTTAGGGATCCCAAAACGTGACGAACTGAAAAAACCTCGAGAGGAGGTTTTTTAAAGAATACAATACTTCCTCCAGCGACGGAAGTGAAAGTCGATCAAGAAAAGTAGGGGACCACAAAAGGGCTATGCGATTAAACCTTAAGGCGAGGAATCAAAACACAACCAAACAAAATAAAAAATCGATCTATATAATTAACTATAATAGAAAAAAAAACATTTCTGTAAAAGGGCTTGCTTGCTTGATCGCAAAAGGTAATGAGGTAAAATACTTCCAAGTTCAATTTTAATGAGAGTTCCTCGCTCTGACAAATATTGTGAGTTACAAAACGAACTTTTTGTTTTCCAAATTAAATTAAAATCGCATGAAAATATAATGAAATGACAATTTATGTAACTTAAGTCGGTTTTTAGACAATATTATTTTTCAAAAACAGTAAGTCACAATAAAATTGGACTTGACTGCATCTTGTATAGCTTACTAGTTTTTACGGTCAAGCAAAACTTGGCCTCTTTTTACAGAAATGTTTTGTTGATATTTATAATTAACCGGAAGATACTATATTTTTTTATCTTCTTAATAATAAAATAAAGTACATTCTACTTTATTTATTTAGCTCGGCTAGGAAGCAGATTGAAATTCTTGATACTTGCAAATCTTTGTACTGTATGGTTGCCAGCAGCCTTTATACTATAGATTTCCAAGAGAGTACTTGCATTTATTTGGGCTACTATATTTTAATCTCTAATTTTCACACGTAACATACATTTATCAAAGTTTCCAAAATATTCGGTAGGTATACAAATTGGTACGACAACCTTGACATGTTTTTTTAAGGAACAGCCCTCGAATCCGTCCGAGCCCTTAAGTTACAGAATAATATGTCCCGCAGTTCCGTTTTTACCATGGATTTATTAGGACTGGATACGGGATGATTTAACATTATTTGAAGCAAAAACAAACCATTCTAAACGACACTGTAAACAGAATTTGTAAACATTGGCCTGATCTTATTTTACTAATATTACCTTGTATTTTTGTACAAAAAATACGTTAGAAGCATCACAAGATTTACTAAAAGTAATAAAAGCCCTAATATATTTTATTTTCTGCTAAATAATAATAAATTTAAGTTAAAAAGGTTTTATTATTTGTAGGTTATGTTATTTCTAAAGGTGTTTATTTAAAGTCGCCCCGAGTCATTTATAAATCTATAAGTCGCACTTTTTCTTTTCTAGTTCATTAGACAAAGACGTACGTGTAACCGAGTGTTCAGACCGAGGTTCGGCCGTTTTCCTAAACAACCAGCAGAGACTGCAACACTTCTGAGCTCCAACACTCCAATGCTATTTTATCTCTTTCTATTACCATTCTTGATTCAATTACGTATTTCCTTAAAGTTCGTAAACTCTACCACTACGGTAAATGTGTTCATAACAAATAACAAATATAAGGCTTCACGTTCGATACGCTCACAGTATACGGACATCGAATCCTTCTTAATAATAAATCCATGGTTTTTACTATGTCTACAGAAAAAAAAAATACCTAACAGAAGTTTTAGAGTGCGTAAAATCTATTTGATTATCATCAAAATAAAGAAAATATTTTTTATGAAATGCCTTGTATTTTATGTTTGTTTTTATTTAAATTTACGCACAATTCTATATTAAATAAGAGGTTACACAAACCGTTTTAAACTTTAGCAACTTCACTATCTTCCAAGTGCCACTTAGAGTAAAGCAAAACTTGTGACACAATATACCTACATTTATAGCAGATTTTAAAAAATGTATATGTATAGGGTGTTCATTGTTCATTCCATTAAAAAAGTATTATTTTATTGTCATACTTTTTTGGATCGTTCTGTATAAAAATATTTTGAACAATAGGTTTTTTGATTCCACAGCTTTTCGTTAGGACGTTTACTCTATAATAATTGTAATGGAGACTGATCTATTGAACAATAATGGGGCACCCTGAGTATCTAAAAGCTAATGCGAGATGAAGCATCTCGCAGTTTTAGATGCATAATATATGTAGGTCCTACTTGAAAAAAAAATCAAGATTTTACTAATTATAAGTTATTTACAGAGGTGCAGTAATTCATAAAATGAAACCTATATATACAGTCTCCATTTCTAACTTTCAAAATTGTCCTGGAAATAAACGACTCTTACAAAATGTCATGTAACTAAAATATTTCTAGCATAAAAGGAATACCATAGGTTTTTGTAAAAGGCAAATATGAAGTACAATAATACTCTTATAAACACAAAACAAAATATACACATAATATCTATATACGAAAATGTCTTGGAACACGACGTAACATACTGAAAGTAGCATATCTCAAAAATTTGAGCATGAATTTGAAAATCTCAAGTTATTCACATAGTTGACCTTATGTATGTTAAATCCAACGCTATGTACACAACCTAAAATATATACATACTTTTATATACGAAAATGTCTTGGAACACGACATAACATACTTAATGTAGCATATCTCAAAAATTTGAGCATGAATTTAAAAATCTCAAGTTTTTTCACATAGTTGACCTTATATATGTTGCATCCAACGCTATGTACATAGCACTTACAAAAGTCCCGGAACCCGGCAATTGACATACATATATATATATATATATATATATATATATATATATATATATATATATATATATATATATATATATATATATATATATATATATATATATATATATATATGCCAATTAAGAAGTTAAGAAGGAATAATATTTGTCATTTTTGATTTGCAAACGTTGACAAATTATTTGGATGCTTAAATATTATCTTCATTACTCTTAAATCATTTCACATTTTATTTAAAAAATTGGCCGACCTCAAATGTTAATAAACATCCTTATTTACCAAAACTTGATTTTAATCACATCCTTTACATAATAAGTACTTATTTTTAAAATTTTTAAGCACCTATTTTTTATATTTTTGATAATATCTAATCTTATTTCTCAGCCAAGCAAGACAATGAATTTTTGACAAAATAAAAAAATTACGCAAGCATTTGTTAATATAATACCTACCCACTATATAGACATTGTTTATAACTTAAAATTGTATTTTAATGAGAGAGAAGTTTCAGTACTACTTATAGAAAAACAAAGAATATCGAGCCTCGAAAAAGTTGTTTGATTTTAGCAATGGATGGAAATTTCTCTTATTATTGGGAGACCGAATTTCAAAATAATAATATGTAATCAAATTCGCTTGTGTAGTACCTACTTCGCTAACAGCCAACAACGTCAGAGAGATTTTAAATTAATTGACTACGACATCAATGTCGCATATTTTAAACAAGCTGTTAGGTACCCGCGCCTTCGCTTGATTCTGTAGACAGGTATGGATATTTAAGTTTCGTAAAAAGCACAGGGAAGAATAAAAGAGTACAGTTATCCTCTCTTCCTCCAACATTAGGTGCTGCTTATCAACACTTATATCGTGTCTACTATCAAGTCCAAGTATGGGTAGGTAATGAACTGGGCCCTAAAGTCTTGGTATGGGTATTAAACAATAACGGTTTGGAGCCAATTCAAGTAAAAAAATGCGCCAAGTACTCTACCTGGAAGGTGGTGTCAAACAGAGTGCATATTATGCAAAATATTAATTTTCCAATTTTTGAAATCGTAATATCTCTCGAAAAATCATTTGTAGGAAAAAGAGTATAAGAACCTTTTTTGTAGAAAATGACATAATCTATAATCTACTTTGTAATAACTATTTTTACGATAACATTTGCCGTTTAAGAGATATTTGCGAAAAAACTATTTTTTGACCTTTGACCTTCAATAAATTTTTTTAGCACAAGTGGAATCGGTGAGGACTTTTGACATTTCATGACATTCAGAAATGCATTTGTCAGGATAAATTTTTAGCTCTGTGCACGGCTCTGTGCGAATTTTTCTCAGGTTTGGACTTTTTTGCCTATGCTGATGTTAATAATTTGTGTCAAAAATACTTAGGATCAGGATTTGGTTTAATTATCGATATCAATATTCTACTTTATACACCGATCTTTAGTAACCTTTAAAATTTTCGCCCTCTCAAATTTTGGCGTCCTAGACCCGAACCTCGTGGACCTAAGCCTAAATCCGTTACTGCCTTTTATTATTTGAAAATATGCAGTAAATAAAAATATACCTTTACTTTTATTTGTACTAATAAAAGGCCATCCAGCCGGTAATCCTACAAATAAATAGAAATTTTCCATTAATAAAGGTGAACTGATGATCTCTTTAAAACTGTAGCGAATTTTTGCTTGATCTTGTTGGACAAAAAGTGGAGGAAGGAAAGGAAAAAAAGGAAACACCGTAAACATAAAAATCTTCTAAGTTATAAACACTAAAATATAATACTTACGGATGTCTCATTTTTTTTCTTTACCACTCAACAACTTCTGTAACAACGATTTTATTTCTATCACTTTACTACAGTCGCGTTGAAAATTAAGAAAAAGAAAACCCAATAAATTCCAATGGAAACATAACACAAATTAATACAAAATTTTTCGATAAAACCGGTCAACTAAAAACGTGTTAATTTTGCATCTAAATTAAAATATTGTTAACATCACGTGTATAAAATGTTATAATTTGAAATTCTAGGTACGTTTATCACAAATATGGGTCAAATGGTGCAGCACAAGGTGACTTGGGTACTTTTGGTTTTTAAACATGAATTAAATAAGTAGTTTTATGATTCTGCATAAATATAATTAATTTGTGAGGTCACCGGCACCGTAACAATACAACCAATATTTTTTATTGCGAATAATGAGATTTTAAAAGCCAACACAAAATATAACAATTATTATAAAGAATATTTTTGCGATTATTGTAAGGTACTTTTAAAAAAGGTAAGTACCAACTGGCGAGCGAGATTGGTACCCGATACCCTGCGCGGCGTGTTTTCAAAGACTGATACTAGATACAGCGTTTAGAATGAATTAGATTTAAAAAGATAGCCAAGAGCAAATAAAATCTTGGTGTATACAGGGTAGAAAATAATTTACATGAAAAAAAATTACTTTCAACTAGTGTGCAGACTGCAGAGTGGAAGTTAAATCATGTCGCATACTTCTAAAGGATATTCATTAATGCGGCGTAGGGACGGTAGAGTATGTTTGGGGAGATGTGGATTCGCTAAAGTCTATACTTAATATACTTTAATGTTATTGTTAAAAAACCATGTAAAAATGAAGTTAAGTCAGTGGCGCACCGAGGTGGGGTTTTGGGGGCTCCACCCCCCCCCCCCCCCCCCGAGACATAATTCTGTTCTGTAATCTAGTTTTAAGTATTTATTATTTTTGAATAAAATGTTTCTTATTAGTTTAATTGTTTTATATTCTCCTCTGCCCACAGCTTACAATTTCCGGTTCTATTAAAATCTGTACTAATTTTCCATAATTCATAATTTGTCGCCTACGCCGCATTACCTACGGCGCTTTATATGCCAAGAAAATTTTTGGTGGTAAAAGTTGGCCAACATGGACGCCAAATTTTGTTTATTGTTGTCATTAAAAAAAATTGTTGTACTACAGCAATATCCCTGAAGTGATTGTGGTTCTGCAAAGACGTTTCTTATCATTTTTCACATCAATGCCGTAAGTGACTTTTTTAAACATTATTAAATACTTAGAGACACCCTGTATATCAAAAATGAATGAATGATTTGCAAATTTCTATCAGTAGGAACATCATCTTTTTGTCTTAATCTCACGCTCACGTGAACAATTTACTCTGGAACTGTATGACATGGATCAATTTATTTAGTATTATTTCTATTTAATTTAAAGTGATAAAGAAAAATACATGTTGCACTAAAAGCGCGAGAATGCTGTTTTATTTCCCTCGCTAGATGTGAATAAATAACCACGGCTGCCGTTAACCAACTTTAAATGAGCCTAAAAACCACCCGCCGCCCGCTGAATATGATAGAGCAGGAACATTTTCCGACAAAAATTAAACAATTTTACATAGCCTTGTAAGCAATTGAAAAAGGGGTATTTTCATATTTTTCTAACCAGCTTTAAATGAGCCTAAAAACCACCCGCCAATTTTTTTCCGGATATGATAGAAGGACCCCCCAGGAACATCTTTCTACAAAAATTAAAATTTTTTACATAGCCGTTTCTTTAACCTGTTGTAAACAATGAAAAAACGATATTTTCATATTTTTCTTGATGATGTAAACGTAAATACATTTTTTTTTAAATATCAAAGTGTTTTTTCTTCCATGTGTTATTAATTTAAGGATTTTGTATTACTGATGACCCTATGTACAACCTGTAGGTACACTTGTGGTAATATATTCTATTCTATAATGAAAACAATCGTGTATGAAAAATATTTCATCTCTAAATAAAATGATCAATCTAATTAATTTGTTCTTATTACTACGATAGTTAAAGACACAATAATAATACTTTATTTATATTAGACTAGCTTTCGCCCGCGACTTCGTCGGCGTATTATAGGTGATAATAGTGTAGTCTTGATGTCATAACACCGGCACACAAAATAAAAAAGTGGTTTGTCCGTTTGGCCCGTACACCCTCAAAATTTTGAGTAAATTCCAAAAAACCGCCGAAAATGGCTAAAAATTGCGACAAATTGCAGTTATGAAAATGAAGAAAATTTTAATGGACTAGATCAAGTTGTTTCTTACGTATTTTGATGCGCTGAATCCAAATTCAGAATCTGTTAATCTCGATCATTCATATATTTTTCAAAAATTGTAAAAAATGGCAATGAAGTAGCAGAAAATAGCAAAAAATAGTATTGTTCTTACGTACCAATGAGGACTTTTATTACGTATGTAGGAGTGATTTCTTATAACATTGTACTCTACAGAAGCCTAGTTACTCACTTATGTAGAGCTGCAGTCGCTTGATGACGGTGCCTGCGGGCCTGCCTTCTCACCCTGACCAGACGCCGATACTGGGGTTCCGAATCCCTGCCTGGGTCCCTGCGTCGTAAAGCACTTATCGCTTGTGCCTGCCATGACGGCACACGCCGTTAACCCAGGACTCTGCCAAGACGGTTCCGTTGGCCACCGTCACCACGTGGAAGTGCCCAGGTTACAGGCACAAGCAATCAGTCCTACTAAGTTGAATTGCAATTTCTAGATATTTTTAGCAGTTTTTCGTAGTTTACTCAAAATTTTGAAGGTGTACGGGCCAAACGGACTTCAGATTTGGATTCAGCGCATCAAAATACATATAGATAGATGGGTCTGGTCAATTGTACAGACCACTTTTTTTATTTTGTGCCGGTGTAATTATAGGTCTGTTCCAACAATCAGCCCGAACGGTTTTCTGACCGTCTGAAATAATCAGTCATTTATGCACTAAACGCACCTGTCGCTGTGCAAGATGTAATATTTATCTGGGCAACTCTACTTTTGATCGAAAACCGTTCTCGGACTCTGTGTTGGAACATACCTATAAGGTATGTTGCAACACAGAGTCCGAGAACGGTTTTCGATCAAAAGTAGAGTTGTCCAGATAAATATAACATCTTGCACAGGTTGGGTTTGATTGATTGATTTGATACCCAACCGTATATCAATTTTACTCCATTACAAACTTTGAACCCCCATTTCACCCCCTTAGGGGTTGATTTATTAAAAACTATAAAACACCTGTTTAAACATTTATTTTTTAGAGTACTTCTATAAATTTTCGAGTTAATATCTTTTCTCCATACAAAGTTTGAACTTCTGTTTCACCCCCTTAGGGGTGGAATTTCGAGAAACCCTTCCTTAATGCACGCCTACGTTATATAAGGAACCTCTGTAAAATTTCAAGTTTCTAGACCCATCGGTTTGGGCTGTGAGTTGATATGTCAGTCAGTCAGTCAGTTAATCAGTCAGTTTCTTGTTTTATATATACGGATTTGAGGAACAGCTTAGTGTTCGTATCTTTTTATTTACTTTTTATTCTATTTATTTTTTCTTTATTTGTAAATATATACTGGCAAAGCCCTTTTGTACAATACATTCTTTATAACACGTATACATTTGTTACCTTGTGCCGTTTGCGCAAATACCCCAGATAAAACCAGACCAGATGCGTAAGACTGTCAAATATCGTGTTCAAGCTCAATGACCTTGGGGCGCGGCACTTAGGCTGCCTGCACAATCGCTTTGCGATAGTGCAGGCGTCTGTACTATACGGCAGTTACGTTACATTTGAAGAAGACACGGCAGTGGCTGTGATGCTGTGATTTACATTTCTAACCTCGGTCTCCGTACTAGATGCCAGACCGCCGGCGGATCGTCTCGTCAATCCTTGGCTCGCCGTCGCATGAAGTACAGGCGACATTGGAGCTTTCGCATCTGGTCTGGTTTTATCTGGGCAAATACTATCTACAGTTTGCTCGTCATGCCTGAAACTTGATTTACATATTATACATATGTACTTTTCATAAGTATAGGAATCTAATGACCTACATACCTTTTCTCTTGATTGCGTTTTAAATCAAGTATTAATAATTTTTGAAAGGTGCATTAATTACTTTTGTAACGCGCAGGCAATTAGGCCTAACGACAGCGATAAGCCAAATCATCAGTAAGTGTTATGCCGGCGATAATCTACACATCTTTTACTGAAATATTATTAGTATTTTGATAACCAATAGTCCATCTAATATCGACACAGGGATGAAATATTTTTAATACACGATTTTTTTTATCATAAAATACTTAAATTAATAACACATGGAAGAAAAACCACTCTCTCGTATTTAGAAAATGTGTTTGCCTTTACATCCTCAAGAAAAATATGAAAATACCGTTATTTCATTGTCTACGAGTTAAAAAAAAACGGCTATATAAAAAAATTTTAATTCTCGTCGAAAAATGTTCCTGGGGGTCCCTCTATCATATCTAGCACAAAAATGGCTGGTGGTTTTTAGGCTCATTTAAAGTTGATTAAGGGCAGCCGTGTAACCTATCAAGATTCTTTCAGATCTTAACGTTTTGGGGCCTTTTGACCACGAAAAATATGGTTTTCCATTTACACCTGATAAATGTAGGCAAAAGGGCCTAAGCGAAGCGCGGCAGCACATCGTGGAACGGGACGCTGTCCGTACCCGAGAAGACCGGTCTTCTCGGGTCCGTACCACGATGCCGCGCATCGCTTGTTCAAACTGAGTTTAAATTTTACATTTGTTATGCTATTTATATATTGTTTTTTTCAAGTTAAAATACGATTGTACTAAAATTCATTGTAGTGTTTGTCAGTGATTTTGGGACTTCGAAAATCATGTGATTGTAAAAAACACATTATGAGTACTCGGCATAGGGAAAATCGCAAATCACGTTTGATGTATGTGATCTTTATATCAGACTTAATTCTTATGTTAAGTGTTCGTGGGATTCCACAGTATTTGTAAGATAAGACACCGTTTCGTACTTATATTTTGGAATAAGTATGTTCCTAATTGGCCACTACCATCTAGACGGCACGTGATTCGATTGTTTCCTGATGTAAAAAATTAGTGGAAAACAACATAAAAAACGAAATTCGTAAAGAAATCACAATGGCTAACCATCGACAAAACGACGGACGCGAAAAACAATATCACAAGAATAAATAAATAACCAGAAGGATAACTCTCCAGCAGCACGTTTGTTCCAAGCCTCTAACGCCGAGAGACCTCGAATCAGTTTTGAAGCAAAATTTTATGATATTGCCATAGGCGTACCTAGGAAATAATATGTTGTAATGTTTAATTAGTAAAAAAATATGAAGTAGTTAACAGTGTGAGGAGTGGGTTGTCTTAGGTAGTGCGCAATGCCTTAAAATATACTGGCTGTCTATATCCCACGGTATTTTGTTGTATTTCACACAGACTGCTCTTTTCACAGGGAAGTTGTTTACTTCCAGTTATATGGCTAATGAGGAAATAAGTATAACTGTGATTTTAGAGATTAAATCACATCAAATCAAAAGTGGCTTTATTATCATAAGACAAAATATCATTGACAAAGCAAGTCAACATTAAAATTTATAGCTGTGGGATATAACAAAAGAGAAAAAGAAAAAAAACCTTAGATAAGTAATAAGATAAACACATAATGTAAAGATAAAATCGTCAATGCATAAAATAATACAAGCAGAAATATATAATACAAACAAAGATAACATATTTATCACAGTTTCGTAAGATAAACACACATGATGTAAAGTGACAAAAGGGGATGGATTGAAAAATGCAGAAAATAAAGTGTACTTTTTAATTTTATTTTGAGTAAGCAGGAGTCAGCAATGATAAAATACATATTATATGAAATAGAAAAATTATATTTGAAGGTGATTAAAACAGGTATTAAGATAATAAAATAATTTTATGGGTGTCTCCACATACCCCATATGTGGGGAAAAGTGGAAAGTACAATGTGGGTAAAAAATGTAAATTTAAAGAAGCATATTGTTTGTTGTAAAATGTTAGTTAAATTAGTGAAAACTAAAGGTTTTATGTTTTATAAAGTCTCAGTATTTAAACTTGATAAACCTTTAAACACATTTTATTGCCGATTTGGTTTTCGTTAGCGGTACCACTTTGCCCCACATTCCCCTGCCTAAATTTTTAATTTTTTGCGATTTTAAAGTTTTACAGGCTTGCCATTTAAAAATGAATTCAGATACGGACCTAGCGTTTGCGGTAAAATGTTTCTGTTTTGAAGATATTTAAAATGAGGTACCGTACGGCATAGGGTTGCTTTTAAAATTTTTGACCTCAACTCTCTAGCGTCACCCCTCAAGGCGGTTGAAAAAGTTAAATAATATAAGAAGGTAGATTTATTAACCAATTAAATACACCTAAAATTTAGTGTCTGTTTTTATTAACAGCAAAAAAATTTTTCCCATACTAAGACTTTTCGACCACCCTGTATAAATAAAGAGGTAACGGCACTGTGTTTTCAGATAGTTGCACAGCTCTATATGGATTGCTAAGGCTCTTTAAGTGCCACAGTCGGAATTTTAGCTCCGGAGAGAGGGCTGAAGTCTTGTCACTCAAAATTGATAGGGAAAGGGGGGGGGGGGGATGGGTGAACTTAACGATAAGAGAGAGAAATATAGGTAGGTTGTTAATAGACCTGATTCCGAATCGAAACTCACAAGATTATTTATCCTAAAAGTTTAGGTAACTCCAGAAGTATCTTGTTCACTCTCCGGAGCAAAAAAGTATTGTTTGAGCTAATCTACACTTACTTAAGAATAACCCTGTATTTTTTTTATCTTTAATCTCAAATTTTAAGGAGATTTAAAAATTATGAGAAAGTAATCCAAACAAATACGTAATAAAATTAATATTAATTTGTTACGCATGAAATTTTTGATTTTTATTATTTAAGACAAAATTTTGTAATATAAGAAATAACGATTTAAAGTTAAGAGTAACACAAACGAAATGAACAAATCTAGCAAGCTTTGTGTAGTCGATGGGTCAGAGTACGATAAGGAGACTTTCTGCGAATTACTGCAATATTGCTTAGGTCTCCTCAAAATCCCCTTAGTTATCAGCATGTGTAATTTTTTTAAACTGCATAGATATTACCAGAAACTATAAAGAATATAGACAAATTCTCGAATCCACCGAAATGGGACCGAAAGCGGGTCTCCCTTGGATGGGTTTACAGGTTTATGGTTTAGGAATTTGTTTGTTCACCATTAAATATATATATATATATATAGTACATAAATCTTCATACATATGTAATGGTGGACAAACAAATTCCCAAGCCATAAACCAATAAACCCCCAAAATGTCTCAAGGGACATTTTTATTACACGCCAGTGCTCGTCTATGTATTATTTAGTCTATGATTTTACTTACATATAAAATAATTATAAATTAGTTTATACATATGTATGAAGCTTTGGATGTTCAAATTTTAATTGGCGTACCGAATTATTTTTTAAAAAAGCATACTCTAAGAGCATGTGCAATTGCAAATAAAATAGATTTTCATGCAGTTATTAACATATTAACAACTTTTTAATCTATCATGATTTAGCAACATCTATTGTGCAATAATTGTGATCCAACTGTGATATCAATACTTTTATTTGTTTCGCGATTACATTATGTTGTAATTGTGACTTAACTGAAATATATTTTGTAACTTAAGCTTCTGTGCCAATAAAAATACTTTCTTTAAATTTTATATAAATTACAAATACATGAGGGACAGAAGGAGAAATCAGTAACATAATTTAATTTAAATACTGTTCTACCCATAAATGGGACTACTAGTCCAAAGACAAGAATGATCACCTTTGAGTCCAGCTGAGAGACAATGTTGGTCATTAACATCCGACTACAAACTCAAAGCGGACGTTTTCGTTTCATTTGATTAATGCAGAAACAAATTATTAGTTGTGGAAAGCCACCAAACGAATTAGAATGCCTAGATGAAGTCGGTTAAAAAGGACAAGGAAATTGGGCAAGAAAAAATAAGCAAACACGGATCTATTTGCAGGACACTTAACAAAAGTTTTTAAACCAAAAATACAGAATAATATTAATAACCTTGAAGATATAGACAATATTACATCAGAAGAAATTACTCCTGTTACTCCAAAAGAAGTTGCAGAAGAAATATGATCTTACCTAAGTCCGAAAAAGGTACCGGGCTTTGATTTAATCACCGGACAAATACTGTTAAAGTAGTTGCCAAGGATACGTATTGTCATGCTGACATATCTAGTCAACGCAAGCTTTAGATTAAAATATGTACCTTCATGCAGGAAAGTAGCAGAAGTCATCATGCTACCAAAGCCAGGAAAACCACCTCCTGAAGTGAAATCCTGCAGGCCAATCTCTTTACTAAAAGATTAAGACTAATTCCAAAGAACACAAATAATTCCTAACCATCAGTTCGGATTTAGACAAAAATACTCGACAATAGACCAAGTCCATCGGATTACGGATGTTATAGAGAAAGCTCTAAAAGAGAAACAAATCTGCTCAGCTCTATTTATCGATGTCGCATAGGCCTTCGACAAGGTTGGCATGAAGGATTAATTTATAAGCTAAATATTATGTAGAAATCTTAACATCCTTCATATCTGACAGACATTTTAGAATTAAGCAAAAAGAATCATTTTTAAATCTGAAAGATATACAAGCAGGAGTTCCACAGGAAAGTCTCCTTGGACCTGCCTTATATGTATTGTACACCAGTGACATTCCAAATCGGGACCAAGTGAGTCTAGCCACCTTTGCACATGATACAGCGATATGTATTGTACACCAGTGACATTCCAAATCGGGACCAAGTAAGTCTAGCCACATTTGCAAATGATTCAGCGTTACTTGGAATAGGACAGGATGAGATAGCCTCCACCCAAAAACTACAGACAGCTAGTAATACTATATATGAGTGGACTAAAAATTGGAAAATTAAACTTATTGAAACAAAATTAATCCACATTAACTTTGTAAATAAAAGATTTAGCAACCCTCCAACTTTGAGAATAAATGGATCAACAGGTCCCTATAAAAACAAAGCTAAATACCTTGGTATGACGCTGGGTTCCAAGTTAAGATGGAAGGAACATATAAAGAAAAAACGAAGAACTGAACATAAAATTCCGACAGTACAAATGGCCCACAGGACGACATTCGAGCCTGTCCCTATACAATAAAACTCTGATCTGCAATTAAATTTTAAAACCTACCTGTCTGTATAGTATACAACTCTGGGGGTGTGCAAAGGATAGTAACATCAAAGTAATCCAAACATTTCAAAACAAAGCTCTGCGTGCATTGGTGAATGCCCCATGGTAAGTGAGGAACACCGACATTCACACATGGCTAACTATTGGTTAAAGATGAGATTAAAAGGTTTGCGAAGAAGCATGAAGATCAGCTTTACCTCCGTGAGAACGCTAAAATACTTTAGCTGCTGGACAACCATTCTTTCTAAGACTGAAGAGGACAAATCCATTTGAACCGCTATTTTCGTATTTTTTATAAAAAATTAAATCTTTCATAGCGTGAATCTTATTTATTTTACAAGCAAAAACTTTATTGGGAATAACATTTTTACGTATCTTGCAAAATTTGGTCCATTTGTCCTCTTCTGAACACGATCCGGGGACATACTATATAACGACATTTTAGGGAAACCATCATGAACCAATATAGCACAAAAAAATATCTTCAAAAAAAAAACCGAGCTCTCAGTACCTACTTAAAACAAATTTTGATATATTTTTGAGTTCGACCACTCTTATGCTATAGGTACGCCTCAACGATGCCTTAGTAAAATGTTTTTTGTTAATGGAATACAGGATGTTGAATATGAGGTGTGGTTCCAACCGCAAAAAAATTGTACGTCAGGTTTGGTTATTTCATCAGAACTTAAGTTCGACATTTAAAAAAAAAATATGTATGTGAAAGATAAAAGAAATAATTAATTAATGGTTTTAAATTGCTTTCAAGTGGCGCTTAAGATAAAAACGATCATGCATTCTTATATACGCAAAAATATTTTTTTACGATACATGTACTCGTATCTAATAGGAATTAGACAGTATGAGAATGCAAAAATTAAAACAATACACTCAAAAGAAAAAATTATTGTCAATACAACTTGAAAGTTGCAGTTCTCAACCTGCGAAATCCACTATCAATGCTGTACAATGTCTCGTAAGAGATATTGAAAAGACATTTACTGCCAAAGAAATAGCTCTATGTGTCTTCATAGATATAGAGGGTGCGTTTGATAACACCTCATATGAATCCATGCAAAGAGCTGCAGTACATAGAGGCTTTGAAGCCTCCACAATAGAATGGATTAAATACATGCTAAAAAGTCGTAAAATCAGCGCATCTCTAAAAGATACGACTACCATGGTTAGGGCGATTAAGGGATGTCCACAAGGTGGCGTTTTATCATCCCTGATCTGGTCTTTGGCGGTCGATGGATGGATCTGACAAAAAACGGGTTTGATGCTCAGGGATATGCAGACGACCTAGTATTAACAATCAAGGGCAAACATGACGGCACGCTGTCTGCCAGAATGCAAACTGCCCTAAACCTAGTAAAACCATGGTGTTCACAGGAGGGGCTTAATATCAATCCGAGTAAGACAGTCATAGTTCCCTTCACGAGAAGGAGGAAGTTAAATTTGACACCTCCAGTCCTGACTGGATTCTCTAAAGAAATCAAGTACTTGCGGGGACGGTCCTTGACTAATGGCTGAATTGGAACTCACACCTACAAAGGACTGTCTCTATAAAGCCTCAGTGGCATTCTGATCCTGCCGTAGGCTTTTCGGTAAAACATGGGGCTTAAAACCCAAAATGATCTATTGGCCATACCTAATATCACATGTGGTGGACAAAAACAGAGGAGAGTCCCACTCCTTGCAGCGACTGTGGGGTAGTGTTGGTGGCAAGACATTTGTAAATAAGGCTATCTGTTCTTACATAATCTAAGGTTTAGGCATTCTTTCCAATAATTTTTCAATGGTTTAAGCTGAAACTTTTATCCATTCTTATTGAAGAAGTAACCACAAGTTTGTTGTTGATGTTAAATTGTGCATCCTTACTGGTCGGACAAGCTATATTAATTTAGATTGTACTAGTTTACGTTGCTAGTTCTAGATTTTAAATGCGACTTCTTCATTTGGTATCATACTTGTGGTCTGTCCAGCTCCCATCTACTGTTGATATAAAATGCACTTTGATGCAGGGTGAACAATCTTAAAGAATGATTTTTTTTACTTTTTCTGTAACTCCTGAAAATAAGTTTGAGAATAATAATAATTTGATTATTACAGCTGTCATCTACCGCTAGTGCTTGAAATTTTCTATACACCTAATACGGTAAATAGAATTTATTTCTTCTATTCTATTTACAAATACTAGAATAGAAATAATAGAATATCTAGTTGCAGGATAGACAAGACAAATGTTATTTGTGAAGATATAAAATAGATGATTTTGGCTTTTTTCTTTTCGATACCTACGCATTTTTAGGTCCAGGTCAATTCGCCGTAACTCAGTTCGTTGTAAGTCAATTCGTTGTATAGGTCAGTTGGTCGTAAAGCAAATCGTCGTATACGTCAATTGATCGTAAAGCAGTTAGTGTTGTAGGTATTTTTAGTCGTCAAATACAAGGTGAAACACAAATTTGTCCTATCGTAAATTTAATTAGAACGTTCCTTTATTAGTATACATTTTTGTACTATGATAATTTTAAACATTAGTATTAAAATCATAACAAAAAATAATTAAAAAAAGAGAAAAAGATCCTGAGCATGAGCAAGCCTAAACAAGCCTAGCCTTTTGGGTTTAGCCAGCTTGTGGTATTATTTTTAAATTGATAGAGTAGTTAGGTGATTAAATTGATTTAAATAAAAATATATATAATAGTTAAAATTGCTGCACGAATAATTGTAATTTACGACGAATTAACTTTTACGACGAATTGACGCATCGACGAATTGCTTGACGACGAGTTGACCTATAATTGCTTTACGAAGAATTCCCTCTTACGACGACTTGACTATGACAAAGTGACTTACGACGAATTGACTTACGATGAATTGACTTACGACGAATTGACGTTGACCCCGCATTTTTATATATCGTGAGGGGAAATCCATCTAAATGCTTCTGCGAATTTTTGGTTTCGTTGTGGTTAATATTTTTTTTAATTTCATGCCTAGTATAAATCATTTGCAGATAAGTTTAAATTTAAGTAGAATTTGATTTCTTACGAAAGATATGATCAGAACAAATTTGTTAATATACTGTATAATTTTGCGTTGCAACTTTATAATTGAACTGCAAAATTACATGTCTGTTTTAAAATGTTAACTAAAGCGTATCAAAGGCTATACAGTATCTCAAAATTAGGAAATGCGTTATTTTTGTAAAACAGTTGCTAATCATGTTAATTAATAATTATGTTGATGTATTAGTAAACAATATTTTAAAAACCAGTAATATCTGGCAACTAAAATTAATGTTATGGTTATGATTGGAAATACCAAAACATAAAATTACAGTTCAAAAGGAACGTGTACGACATTAATAACATTTTATGTGTCAGATCGGGGCAATTATTTTAGCCAGATATTTACGTAATGGGTAAATCACTAAAATCAGGAATTAGACAGTTTTTTTTTAAAGTGATATAAAATTTGCCGGAAAACAACTTTATTAAATAGTAGGAACAATAAACCTAAATATTCTTTTTTTTAATTCAATACCATTGAGTTCGAATCAAATACGGATTACGTAAGATCAAAAAAGACGTCCTCAAAGTATGCCGTGGAAACAATAACGCATCTCTTAAATTATTTTAGTTTCGCCAACTTTTGACTTGATCTGCGGCTTTGTTTAAAGAAACGAGAGTGTGAATAGAAAGGAAGTCAGTGGTACCCAGAATTCGCACTGAACTAAAAGTAGAAGAATTGTTAGCAAACGACAAAGCTGCAGCGAATGCAATTTTCAGTGGTTTATGGGTAAATTGCATAAAAATTAAAACGTATTTGAAAAAAAACCTTTTTAACTGACGAGGCATGGTTTTACCTCTCTGGTTATGCAAATTCTCAACAAATGAGAATGTGGAGTTCTGAAAATCCACATTTCTTTATAGAGAAGCCTCCTCATTCAAACCCAGTTCCCCCGGTTCGTCTGGGTTTGTTCAGGATCTTCTTTAGTCTTTTTTTCATTAATACTTTCCAAGCTACTAGAGTTCATAATTTAGTTTTCTAAATATCGTTTTCAAAAAAGTATATTTTCGAAAAATGTACTTACCTGCTTTAAAAATGATTTGTTTGGAGTCATTTGAAAAAATGTACTTTCGAAATACGGATTTTTGGAGAAAATATTTTCAAAATATCTCCTAAATCCGTTTTCTAAAAACCATCTTTGAAAAAGCGGTCAGGACATTTTTGAAAACATGTACGTTCGAAATATGTTTTCGAGAAAATATTTTTGAAAAAATTTAGTTTCCAAAGAGATGTTTTTTGGAAAAAAAATTATTGAGTTATTTGGTTCGTTTAGAAGTCAAAATTATCCGGCGCAAATTTTGATAAGAGTGCAGTGAGATGTGTAAGGAATGTTTTCAGAACCAATCTAAAGCTTTGTTTTGGTTCAAATTTAGAACTGTTCTAGAACGGTTCGTGACTGCGTTCTCGAATCTTTTATTTTATTTTAGCCAGAACTTATCTAAAAACTAAATTAAAACATATTTTTTTAAATTTCAAATCATTGAATTCTAACTAAAAAATATGGTTTTTATTTCCAAGTTGATTTGAGTCAAAATAAAGCGGAAGAAATCGATAACGCAAGTTAACAACCGTTCTAGAACAGTTCTAAATAAGAACCAAAGCAGAGCTTAAGAGCATGTAAATCAAAAATGCCAAAAAAGGCTTGCATTTTTTATACCACTTATTAGTATTGATCTGTTATTCATATATTCATATAAAATTCATTTCAAAGACCCTTAATAGGCAAAATTTTTGTTTTTGTTTATAATATTTTGTAGAACATGTAGAAATGATTAATGTTAATGTTACAATATTTTTTTTAAAATCGCTATTGAAATCCTTTTTGTACACAGCTCTAGGGAGGGGAGCGCCCCCCCCCCCTAAATCCGCCACTGAACTTCACGCGCCTAGGACATAGCATACGACATGACCAGTGCGACGAAGGAATGGAATTTGGTTTTTATGACTTTTGTGTAACAAGGGATTGTGTAATTTACTATTATTAGATGCCGGTTTGCTTAGGTTTGCTTAGGTTGGGTTGGGTTGGAATGGAATTTGGTTTTTATGACTTTCGTGTAACAAGGGATTGTGTAATTTACTATTATTAGATGCCGGTTTTGATGCTTTAAATTTATTAACCATCCCATAGTAAAAATAAAAGTAACCTGACAATACAATAATCATTATGATATATTTGTACTTCTGTTAATAAATTAGATAACAACCAGACTATAAAGATCTTGCTAGTTTTATTTGACAATGCTGTTGTAAAAAGTATTATTAAGTTATCAGTTACCATTTCAAAATTATAAAAATCATGGTGCGGTACTGATAAATATAACTTAATTATTTTAATGACAATCTTATTTTAATTTAACTTACAAATTAAAATTATTACCTATCGTCAATTAGCCTCTCGAGACGACATAAAAATTTTATTACGGATTAAGTATCACAATAAAACATTATTTTTGAATAGAAAACAACTTTCCTATGTTCAATAGTTCATAGTTCACATATACACAGTGCTGTCACACAATAAATCGCTCTCCGTCTAAACCAAGAAATTTTGACCAAGTCAGTAATACAGGCGGGCCTCAGCGGAGGATTTACACTTTACCCTTAAGAAATACAGTGGCGTAGCATATAGGGGGCCAAGTAGGCCGATTGCCTATCTCGCCACTAACTAGATGCCCCCTAATCCCTTCCAACTTATACACTCTCTATGTTTCCCAAATTAGACCTAACCTAGAGTACTGCTCGCACATATGGGGAGCGGCATCATCTTCGACACTTAAGATCCTTGATTCTATCCAAAAGAGCGCCATCCGACTTATCAATGATCCAACCCTCACGAGAAAACTCCCTTCTCTCGCTCATTGCCGCGCTGTGGGGGATTTATCCCTTTTCTACCGCTACTTCCACGGATTTTGCTCTGAAGAACTGGCCGGTATTATTCCCCCCTTGAATGTCCTTAACAGAACAACAAGAGGCGCGTTACGTATGCATCCCTTTGCTGTCCAGCTACAAAAGCCTAGAACAGACCACTTCTCTCGCTCATTCATACCTAGGGTCTCCAGATTATGGAACAAATTACCTGCAGATGTTTTCCCGTCCCAACCTCCAATCCTTCAAATCTCGTGTCAATAGACTACATTTCCCTTGTCTTCAGACACCCACGGTACTTTAGTACTTAGGCTTGAAGTCTACGTGGGATGTCTTACATAAAAAAAATCTTAAACTAAAATTGCAAAATAGCGCCTTAGATAGTTTCGCCTCTCCCGCTCCTTGTAATAAATCCACAGTGTATATTGTCGGCTTGCGTATCTCAAAAATCCATTGAATTCTAGTTACGTTTTTACGGTATGATATCTGTGTTGTTTAGCTGCTCTCCAAAAGGCGTATCCCAATCTCGCCTAGTTTCAAAGTTATACATAAAATCTATTTGGGCGTAACGCTTTACAGCTCATCAATATGGCAAACAAAAAGGCGTATCTGAGATACGCCCATTCGTATGCAAGCCGACGATATGTTCAAAAAATTGTTTTTCGGAAAACTACATTATTGTCGGCCAGATTCTAGAACGCTAGACCGGTCTAATTTCATAACCAAAAGCTTTAAACTGACAAGTGTAGGAATAAGACAGCTAAGATTTATACTATGAATTTGTTTCTGAGTTTTTTTCGCAAATATACAGGGTATAACAAAAAGATGTTAATAAATTTTAAGGGCAGATTCTACATCTAAAAGTATGAAAATAAGTTTATATAAACGTGGGTCCTCAAACGCTTCTTTTTCGACATATAGAGTGTTTAATATTTTCACACCTCAAGAATTCCGAAGAGTCAGGAGAAATATGCGAATACGATTTAGAGTACCTATGTTTTGAAGCACGGAGAAGCCATTTCCGGCATCTACTATAAACTTAAATCAAAAAGCACTGTTTCATGAACAAAACATAGGTTTAAAAAACTTAATTTTCATTTTTGTTATCATTGTAAGAAATAAATTAATTTGTATCTCGAAAACGGTGCGTCAAAACGAAAATGGACACGAGACACTTTTCACGCAGAATTAATTGGACTTTAACGATATCAATTTTGCAAAAAATCAGTGTCGTGCCTTTTTTTCGCTAAAAATAAAGACTTACCAGCACGCACACCACTGATCTTAGCACATTAGAAAATAAATGTTTGCACATATAGGTACCCTTTGATTACATACTGGCGTGTACCAAAATTCATGTCAATATCTTAAGGCATTTTCGAGAAATTAACTATTAAGAAACATTTAAAAATTAAAATATTAAACACCGTGTATCTCGAAAAAGAAGCGTTTGAGGAGCCATGTTTATCCTCATATCTTTGAATGTAGAATCTGCCCTTAAAATTTCTTAACATCTTTTTGTAACACCCTGTATAAGGAAAATGGCAATTTTAGTACGTACTTTTCACAATAAAAGAACTAAATCCATCAGTTTTTGAAACTGGAAACGAAGTAATAGCGACAATTTTATTACCGGCCTATTTCTATAGTACCCAGTGATTTCAAAACTTATAGAAAAAGTTATGCATATTAAAATATAAAATTTTTTAGAAAATCAAAAATTTCTTTTTCTGACAATACCCTTTTCGTAGGTTTAATGACGCTGAAGTGACAGTTGCCGATGTTGTTACCAATATTCAAAGCAATGTTGATAATGGCAGGACGTGTTGCTTAGTGTCTTTCGATTTATGTAAGACTTTTGATAGAAGAACTCCCGGGCCTCGCTTGGATAATTCCTCAACAGCGCGGCGATAAGCGTGAGAAGGAAATATTCTTGTGAGGAGTGGGTCATTGATGAATCGAATGGCTCTCTTTTGGATAGAATCAAGGATGTTAACATCGAAGGTGATGCCGTTCCCCAGATGTAGGTATAGAACTATAGGTTAGATCTTATTTGCGTAAGATGGAAGGAAAGAAATATTTTCAGGCGCGAAAGAGAAAACCAAGCTGTTTAGCTGCCGATGTGGCTATTGAAGTAATGTGTTAACGCCAGCTGAGATCACGTTCGAAAGCGATGCCAACAAGATCGAACTTTTTATTTTTCTGTAGGGCTTGGCCATTCATGTGATTGGTGTAAGTGTTGCCGGATTTGCGTGACCTTAAGCAAAAATGGGTTTTGAAGACGTTGAACAGAACAAGGTTCTTGGCACCGCAGTCTAGGATTAATTGAAGATCTTGGGAAGGATAGGTGCATAGATATGCATGTATTATCCAGCTCTTAATTTGAGACCTGTCTGAAAAATGAGTAGTGCAGTGAAGAGTTGTATCGTCAGCATAACTGGTCATTAAGGGGTTATATACAGTTAGGAGGCCTTAAAAAAGCGATTTTTCAAGAATTTTTCCTGAGAAAACCTTTAAATTTATTAATGTGAAAATTTGTTCACATATTATGGTAACTTTTAACTGTATTTTAAGATTTTTGTATTTGTAAAAATAATAATTTTGAAAGCTGCTATAGCTGATCTCCAGGAGTTCCTCTCAAAAAAGGCATCTTGCGGTGACAACGATATCTCTGGACCGGATCATCGAAAATGAAAAAACTAAACGGATTTCGTTAAAGTAATGTATAATCTTCTAGTTAATCGAAGGAATAAGCAAAATAAAATTTTTTGACAAAATGGCGGCTTCTAAAAAAAAAATCGATTTTTGACCAAAATTTTTGCCTTAAATTGTTTATATAGGAAAAATATTTATCGGTGAGAAAAACCTTCGATTAATTAGTAAAAAATATACTTAAGAAGCTTGTGTTAAAATTTGAGACTGATCGGTTCAGCCGTTTCCGAGAAATCTTCGTCACCGACTTTAAAAACACAGTTTTGAGAAAAACGCGTTTAAAGTTTCAAAAGCACTTTACATAGCGTACAATCGCTCTGACACGTCTTTACAAACATGCGTGTAACTTCGAAAATAATGGCCAGATTGCCTTGACATTTTCTATGTATGTACTGGAATATATGTACATTACGAAAATGAAATTAAAAAAATCGATTTTTTGAAAATTCTAACTGTATACCTATAACCCCTTAATGTGAAGAAGAAGTGCTAGGACTGATGTAATATCTACAAAATAAAAAAAAACTAAAATATCTTTAAAAAATACAGACTCAAAGAAAAAACTTGATATTGGCTAACCTTTATTTTTAAATCTACAAATTAAACACAGGTGTGAATAAACTCAATGAAGGATATAACAACTTGAAGATTTACGTAAACAATATTTCTAGCATTAATTCAAACGAAAACATAATATTAAACAAAAGCAATAACAGAGTATTACTTATTGAAATGTCACCAATCTTTGTAGCATTTCTCAGAAAATTAAAAAAAAAAGCTTTGCAACTTTTATCACAACAAACAAAAATCTATAATGTGGCATTTTTGCCTTATTATTACACAATAAGCTGTTAAAAAAAACAAAATACAAAAGAAATATTAATTACTTATAATTGTCAACTTATAATTATTTGGAAGATGACATCATTTTAATAATGAACTATTACCACAATGCGTGGAGACAGCATGGTCGCAGACATAGCACATTCGGGGTAAAGTTTCAATTTCTTCCTGTGTGGCAGCTCTTATGGTGAATGCAGACATAACATTAGGGCCTATTATTCTACCAACCGCTCTGTAATAGAAGCAGAACAAAGCAAATTATTGACAAAGTATAAAAATAATTAAGCAACAACTCTTGGATTCAAAATTAAAACTAGTCAGCGAAATTCACGACGAGTGCAAAAATACTGTGTAACTAATGATAATGAAGATGCGTGTTAAAAAAAACTAATGTAAACAGGCTTAAGTATACAGGGTATTGAAAAACTACCGACAAGTTTGTAGAAGTGATTCTTTTGTCGAAAATAAGAGAAATTTCAGTTCCTGTTAATATAGGCCCAATAACGCTTTATTTGCGCGATAAAGAATGATAAGCTCATTCATTGATTATGGTTTTTCTTATTTATTTTAAACGTTTTCCAAGGCAATAGATTTGTTCAGTCATTTCGCGTTTTCAATAAATATGTTAATAATATTGCACAATCAATCAATCGAAACACGCGCACAAAAAATGACGTCAGTTGAACGGATAATAACAAAAATATAAATGTTTAAAATTCGACCAAATTAAGTTAATTCAGTTTTCCGTCTGACGATATCCTACGAAAAACAACCGAACGTAGCGGGCAATGTTGCGAATCAAATTAAGGATACGGCAACACCGCCATGCGCCCCTTCGGCCTGTTTAGTACTAACAGCAAGTGTTTATATTTTGCGTAATTTGTATAGCATTTATATATCAATACGACTGCTGTTATTAATAGAGCTGTATAACTGTCCCCGCAATACGTAACCGCCGCGTAGGGATGGGCATTGTAAGACAAATATTGATGTTGAAAATCGGCAAATATTATCGATGTCACAAGAACATCGAAATCAAAACATCGATGTTTAGAAATAAAAAAAATTGTCAAATCGATGTTTTGCTCAGCTTTATGCTGTGGGAAATATTATATTGATTTTTTAGCTGCATTCAAAAAAGAAACCAATATCAAAAAACTCCATATATTTCTAAAAAATATCCTCAAGCTTTAAAATATTCGGGGAAAAACAGAACACATTTTAATTTTAAGCAGACACTGCAAAAATCTAAATATCCCTGCCAAGTCGGTAAAGGTTTTTTCTTTTCTTGTTCATATATACATTTTTGCAGCTATTATTTCGCTAATAGATGGCGCCAGTAGCACCAGTGGGTGTTTCTTTTTAGAAGATACTTTGTCTTTAATAAATATTTCCAATGTTTCCAATGTCTCCATATATTTCCAATATTTCTGGAAAAGAAATATTTCCAAAAAATATATTCAAACCTGCGGTCAAACTTACTATAAGGCGGGAACAGTTAGTTATACACTTATACCGCTCTAAGATATTTATTAGTTATGTTGATTTACCTCAGCATCTGGCCGAGATGAAAATCCTCTATATTGATATGAGTGGAAACGCTATAGTACGTAACTTGCAAAATGGGTCCCTTTTTGTCTCTTAAGAGCATTGTCTTTTCAAATTCTACTTTACCATCGGCTATTGATACAACGCTAGCTAACATAGAAAAAATCATATTATTAGCGAAATTTTCTGATTTTAATTTTAGTTCCCAACTACTAAACGTTCATTAACAAAAAATATAAAATCTTTAAAATTTGGTCCCCAAATTCCCTCACTTTTTCCGTAATTTGTAGTTAAATTTATTTTAAGCAATTTTTCAGTATTATTCTGCCTGTTTTGTATTCGTTATTTATTTTTGTTACTTACCAATAACTTCAAAGTAGCAAAACTGATTCTGGAAAATTTTTCCCCATTTGATAACTCTTTCTACTGTTCCAGTAAAAATACACATCTTTTCTAAATCGGTTTCCTACAAAAACCACAGAATATAGTCACGAACAGTATTTAGAGCCAATTTTTTAAAATATTTTTTATGCTCAGTTAGTTACTCTAAAAAATAACTTTCCAATTGTAGACAAATAAAAAAGACACATAATTAATTTATTAAGGAAATCCAAATTTTATTTTGTACTCTTCATTTAAAACCAAGTGCCACAAAAATTCAACAGACAGAATTTTTGCGAGGCGCAGTTTAAAAGGAGTACAAGAAGTACAAAATGAAAACTAGATTTCTTTGACGAATGTCCTTTTTGTGTGTTTTTATAGGAAATAACTCAGCAATGATGTTAAATAAAAACTCAAACAGTAGTGAAATATTCAGTTTGTAATCCTAAATATACGCCAAATATATAGAGGATTCTTTTTAATGCCCAGAGAAATTAGTAAGGTTCCGTTTGGCTAGTTTGTGATAAGATAATGTAGAGTGTGTAGAGTTAATTGACTCAAAATCGTCCATACAAAGCTCTCTTTATTGGCTTAGAGTGTGGGAATAGGAATAGGTAATTGCGCATCGTAACATTATTAAATTCGTGAGTAAAGAAAGTGGTTCATCGGCTAATATTTTGAAGGGAATACAAGTGCAGTTTGGACCCCTTGTGTATCAATGCCAAAACGGGTATCAAGCGGTTTGCATCTGGTCATTAAAAAATACCATATTTTGGTTCACATACTCTTTGTATTTGTATCTCCAATTTTACACTTACTCCGTATCTTCTTACTCTTGAAGAATATCCTCTAGTACTGTGATTCCCGTTTCCTGTACCACTCGTACTAGGTAAACTTAATGCATTTTCCTGGGGTTTCGAAAAAAACTGATTTTGTCTCGGTAGATTCATCAATCCCAAGGTATTGCTAGACGTACTTACATTCATCTAAAATTAATGTTTCCAAATTATTTATTTACCAAGCTTTAATCAAATGCAATATCCATCTGTGGGTCGTCGATTATGTGACCTACAGTTTATATCACGATGTAACTTTTCAGTAGAACAATATAGCTTTCTGTTTTTGGGAGAGGCTACGTGAGTTTATGCCTCCAATATGCCACATAGAATAACCTTGGTAGAACTTGGTATTTTCGTAACAAACCTGTGTGGATTTTGGTTGTGCAAAGTTGCTGTCATTTCTTAAGGAACCTTGTTGCTGGATTTGTTCATTCTGTCGTTCAGCAAAAGCGTTCTGCTGTAAACTTAAACCTGGATTATGCTCTGCTAAGTGGGCATTTGCTTGTTGAAAGTCCTTATTAAATGGAACAGGTTGTCTCTGGAAACTTGAATTTTGACCATGGAAAATGGAGAAATTCATCTTTGGTTCCTTGTTACTGTTTAAACAACTCATTTGCTACAACATACAAATTTTAAAAGAAACAGTAATATTTTATTCAGTACGATAAGAATATGTAGAAACTCTCTCAAATTTCATTCCATTGATTTGCCTTACTTTTTGTCGGGTAGAAAAACAAATAAAAAATATAATATTTACAAACACCAAGTCTTGCTCAGGTTTGTTATTATTTTAAATTGAGAAACTTACTTATTACTATAGCAAAAGGCGAGGATAGGCGCCGAGTTTACAAAAATTTAGGGGGGCTGAATTGAAATGGTGTTTTACCAGGCGCGGATTTAGGGGGGCTGCGCAGCCCCCCCCCCCCCAAAAAGCCTTGTACAAAAAGGCGAGTTTTATAGAAATTAATGTTGAAACAAAATTTACTGAAAGTTGAAAAACAATCACTTTGGTGTAGAAAAGTTCTGCATGTTAATATACTAAGAACCCCACATTTGTCTTAAGATCATACCGATGAAATCCCGGATTAGCTGTACTCCACCAACGACAATTTTGGGAGCTAGCTACTCCATTTGATGTAAAACATGCTTCATCAGAAAATATCTTTTTTCGTAAAAACACGGGTCACCTTCATGCATACCTTGATACCAAGCGGAAAAATCCAACCGAATATTAAAGTCTCCAGGATTCAACCTGTGGGCAAAGAAAGGTTTATATGGATGAAAATGATCTGCTTTAAGAACTCTTCCAGCAGTGGATTTACATTTAAACAAAGCGTCTGTCGCTTCCAGGAAGTGCTTTTTTCAAATTTATCAGCGAACTCTTGGAATTTTTAACAACGACTTGGATAATTTTTAAGTGAACATCCTCATCATCTTCGGTCAGAACTTGATCTTTTTTATTGAAGCGCTTTTCCACACTTTCACTACTTTTAAATTTTGCTATTGTGTCCAACAGTTTGATGGGATACAGATATTGCGGGATGCCTTTCATGGAAAATCTCAGCGGCTTCCCTATAACTTTTGTAATTGTCGCCAACAATTAAAACTATTTCAGTTTTTTGTTCTGTGGTTAGTTTTGGGGGCATAATTAAGGAAAATGATAAATTGATAAACTGAATTAGCATAACTATACTGCAAAGAATGTCTGTGTCAAAGTCATTCTTAACATATTTACCTGTGTGAAAAATAATCACTTTTTATTAACTTATACTAACATTGATTTCGTAACGTTTCATAGGTGAATGTCATCTCGTATTTAGAGAGAAAAAATAATTCCAAATAATTCTTTAAAATAACTTTTCTTTATGTCATGCTAAATAAGGGTACTTTATTCTTGGGTATATTTTACGTTTTTGTCGCTACCCTGTATACTATGGGTCATTTTAGATTATTAGTTTATTAATATGCGTACTTTTCTACACCAAAGTGTTTTTTTTAATCTTTTAGTAAAAAATTTTCCCATATGGCAAGAACTGTCTGGGACACGCTGTATAAAAAAACATATTCGGTAGAAATTATAAAATATGAAACATAATTTAAAGATAAATAAAATACAAATTACTTGACCACTGGGTTTGTCTGAAGTATCTAATAAATGATTTGCTCCTTGAACGAAACCCCCATTGGGACTTTTCCCGTAACTGCTATTCATATTAAAATATTCTTGGGGCCTAAAATGTGAAATATTATGTAAGGATATTAAGTTAAAATTTTGCAGTATATTATTTTTTACCTTGAATACATCCTGCTAAATCACAATGGGAACAGTCTTGTTTTTTTATTATTTTTATGCAACAGAGCAAAAAATGACTACTGACCGCTAGTAGTTTTCAATAAACAATTGATTTTGACATACAGACTGTTGAGGTCATAGCCAACTTAACGAATTTTGGTGTTAGTTTTATGGGTAATTCTCAAGAAAAAAAACTTGATTTTATTACTGGCTAAAATTACACCGGTCAGCACGATTTTTGAGTCTGGATAGTGCATGTTTTATTGTTATTGCTTTTTCGTTTTTTAATAAGGAAATTTTTTTTTTTTTCTACCTCTTCCAACAAAAATGAGCAAGGTTTGTTAAATAATCTGCAAATACCTATTTAAATACTGGGAGCAGAGATGATCAGCACGTTTTTATAAAGAACAAAATGAACGGTATATTCAAATGTATGAATATAATTTAAGAGGGTTACATTGGCATTGGTTATTCTAGGAACATTTTTACAGAACAATATCAGTTAAAATTTCCAAAAATAATTGCATTTTAGCCCGGCATACCCCAAGTTTAGGGACAAAAATTTTGAATTCGTATTTAAAATGTCTCGTCTACAATTGATATAAAAGTGCAAATTATTTTTAATTTCCAGTGACTGTTTTCCTCTAAAAGGCCCAATACGGACCATCTTAAATTTGTATTAAAACCAGGCATTACTGCACCTAGCCCGTCTAGCCGTGGGCGGGCCAGCCACTGTACTTGGCTAATCCACCAGTGGACGGACAACGCATCTCTAATCTCTAACGGTACTGCGCCCTGTACTGTAATGCCGCTCATGGCCCATGAGCGGCATTACATTCCACGGGCCGTCGCGGCAAAGAGGACATGCCCGGTCTACAATCCGCTGGGTTTGCCGTGTTTCGGGCCGGCGCAGCTTTCGGCAATGCAGTTTCTGTCCGCTTCTGGAGCAGCCACCTTGTGTTTACTGGGAGATAACTAAGTGTTTTTCGCAAATTTATAAAGAAAAGGGCAGTTTAAGTAGGTATTTTTCACAGCAATAGAACTAAATTCATTATCACAAGTTTCAAGATAAAAATCACTTGGAAACCAATCCCATCGCAGAAATCATAAAATAAAGGAATGCTTCCTCGACCGAGGAGGTACCACCCCACACAGTCTCTTAAAGGGCTGGTGAAATCCTTAGGGATGTTTCCAGCTCTGGGTGTGTGAGTCGGTTGCGTGATATACAACCCAAGGTAGCTTAGTACTTAGGTGTGCTTCCTTGTTGTAAAAATATATAAAAAAAGTCACAAATCGTCAATGACGTCCTATTAAAAATGACAGAAGAACAAAACCTAACTTATCCACTAAAAGATCAAAATATAAACCAGTACTAACTCCTAAACCTTTTTTAGGGAATTCTGGGGTAAATTTCTTATCACTAAATACCGGGCAATATAAAACAAATCAAAATATTCTAAATGAAATTTATTCAAATAAAAAAATCAGTTATCAAAAACTACAAAAAATACAGTAAATGTGATTTGTTCAGTGATGCCAAATTAAGAAACTAAAACAAAGTCCTAAATAACATATAGGTAGTTTAAGTAAGTTTTAAATACTTTGGTACATACATAAAATTGTATCAAAAATAAATAATTTGTTAATTCTTATTACCTTACTATAAAAATCTTTGAGGCACTAGGTTACTAAATACTAAAAAATGCCACAGCATTGGCGTCATTTCTATGTTCTTTACTCTGGATTCTCAGGCTCCTGTTCCTGTGTTTCTTCGTTTTCACCTTCATTGATCATTTCCTAAAATAATTCGTTTTGGTACAATAACCGATATAAATAATAATACCTACTCTAATACAAACTTTTTGTTTTGTCATTTAATAGTGTTTTCAGAATGGGTTTCGCAGGGGGAGGTTGACTGTGCATGCTGCCTATCAAGCACTGCATAATATCTTAGAATCTTTAAATCAAAACAACGAAACCATAGTTGTGTATCTAGACCTGTGAAAAGCATTTGACAATGTCAATCACAAATTACTTATAGCAAAGCTCGAACATTTTGGTGTTACAGGCGTATCATTAGAGTTAATGCGCTCGTATCTTACAGACAGGCTGCAATGCACGATTGACTTTTCAGCTTCTGGTGGGAGGATGGGTTCACATCTGGAAAGGGTGAAACAGGGTGTGCCACAAGGCTCTATACTGGGGCCACTCTTTTATATACTATATAATGATCTTTCCAGGGTCATTAATCATTCTGTGATTCAATTTACTGGTGATACGTCTATAATTTTTTTATTAAACAAAGAGCTCAATCCCAATACATCAATTTTTAAAACACTCAGTGTGTTAGAAAATTGGTTTACTACTTTAGCTACATTACTAACAATATTTTTACAGTTTACAAATGTTTAAAAGGCATGCATATACCTAAATCTTACCTGTAAAACTTCTACAAGATGCCTTGATTCTTCCAGCATCTCCTTACAAATCTTATTTTCCTCTTGGAGGGCACCAATATTCTGCTTTAGTTCTTCATTTTCTTTTATAATTTGTTTAGACTCTTCATACATTTCTTTGCATGTCTTGTTCTCTTCTTGAAGAGAGTCAATCTGGTCTTTTAGATTTTCATTTTCTCGAAAACTTTCATCAAGAGATTCTTGCCTTTTTTCAGCTAGTCTTTTCCAATAGTCTATACTTGCTTCTTCTCCAGTAAGGTCATCAATATTTGTTATATACTTTTCTGTCTGGGTTTCCTTGTGCATGTGCTGAGGTTTTTGCTTCTTGGCTTCGTTGTCACTGTAAAAGAATTTATTGTAAACAGAAATTTTTACCATAAAATTTTTTTTTCTACAAACGTGTTAAAAATGCACTTTTTAACACACCGCAGAGGCCTTAAAAATGTTACTTTATGGCACTAGTGTTAAAAGTACTTTATAGCACTAGTGTTAAAAGTAATACTATGGCAACTACGACGCCAACAATGGTTGTTAGATTTTTTGACAAATGTCAACTTCATAATTTTATATTATATCTACGATGCTACTTAAAACTATGTGTTTCCAATATGTTAAACTTTCTAAAAATTGTAATTGTGTTTTTGTTTTTTATTGGCGTTTGTAGAAAAAATTTTGTATGATATTTGTGTTAAAAGTACTTTTAAGGCACTCATTTGAATTGCAGAATTCGCTTCGCTCATTCTGCAAACTTTCAAATTCGTGTCGTAAAATTGTACTTTTAACACTTATATCATAAATAACTATTACATTCAGATTCACTAAGGTTTAAGATTTAGTACTGGTTTAAATTAAGATCTTATAGTTGATCAGTCATGTTTTGAAAGGTTTCCTCCTGCCATTGTCACGAAGTTGTCATTAAAAACATCATTAAAATCTTATGAATTATTCTGGTTTTCAATGACTTTCATCTTGAAATGAGTTGCTGCAATGAATTTAATTCTATTATTGTCAAAAGTACGTACTAAAATAGCCCTTTTCTTAATACATTTGGGAAAAAGCTCAGAAATAAACTCATGGTATAAAACTTAGTTGTCCTATTCTTACACTTGTCAGCTTAAGACTTTTGGTTGCCAAATTAGACTGGACTAGCATTGGGGAATCTGGCTGGTAGATACTTAGAGTGAAAGGGGATGATAGTGAATAACAATAGGTTGACTTGCCTTTCTTCCCAATTAATGTACTTGTACTTAGCAAAAGTACATTACATTGGCTGATCCCAATTTTTAGTCACGGGTACATATAAAAAAGGGTACCTACTTGAAATATACTAACATTATTTCACAGTATTATTATATTCTTGCATTACACGTGACGCAAATCTCCTATAACACCAACCTATGAGTTAAGTAAAAGTAAACTCTTTTTACTTACATAGCCAGCTTCGAGTCCTTAAAGGCTTGTGGCCTCCCAGTCAAGTTTTCTTTGTCTGTAGCTGTGGGCTGAAGAGTCTTTAATCCTCTTCGAGGGATTCTGTTATTTTCCTGAAAATAGAAGACAGTTTTGACAAAAAAAAAATTCCTAGGCGTAACATAACCCTGAAGTCACTCCGTTTATTATTGTTTTACCTGCCGAACATCGGGATCTACTTTGATGATGACCTTTTTAATAGTGTTGGTTTTCATGATTTCGGTACATGAGCTATCCAACACACCGTTTTTAGATGTTTTCTGTACTCCACACCAAAATTATTTTATGTTATTAAAACAGAATTGGCGGTTTTTTACAAAACAAACAAAAAATTTTGAAGCTGCGTGCTGCGTGGAAATGACGGTTGACAGCTGACGCGGTGATGTTAAAGATTAGAGGTACCTTGCAACAAGATCCGGTATAAATGGCTACAACAATTCCCACCGCTAAGTAAAAAAGGACAATATTTGTTTTCGTTGTCTGTGTTCGTTGTCTTTTACCTCAAAACTATGATTAAAACAAAATATACTGGTTAAATGCTGCGTTGTAGCGACCACTTGTATTTTGGAATAAACTCTGAAGAGAGGGAAATTTTTGGTAGTGGGCAAGCGCCCCACCCTGCCCCACCGTGGCTACGCTGTTGCTTACCAGTAGGGTTGACAGAATAATCCTTTCTTTAGGAAACAATCGAATCGGCGTGTTTCCGCGAGATCCCGTTGATCTACCTTGAACAGCGTGTCACGTGTATGTCACTTCAATATATCAATATCAATGCAGATATCACATGACTTGTAGTTGGTTCCCGGCCGTTCACGGTTAGTCAACGGGATCTCGCGGAAACACGCTGTATCTCTAGTCAAAGAGTAATAATGGAGTTACTCTTTGCTCTGGTCACATACGGAACACAAAATTACCAAAATGATGGTTACTTTTGGCAAACCTTTTATTATTCTGTGACTTTCGGTACATACCCTAAAGTGACCGGTAACTTGCTGTTAACTCGCGCGGATATAATTAATTGGTAAAAAATGACAATTGGATTAACACTACTTGTAAAATGATCATCAGTTAAATTTATTTAATGATTATTTTCGAGTAAGGGGCCTTTAAGTATGCAGTATGTCTCTAGTATTGTTTCAAAAAGCAAAAAGCCACAAACTTGACAGCTGTCAGATCAAACCCTTTTATTTTCTTCGCTGTCAATTTGCCGACATCCACATGTACGACAGATTGATATAAGTTGGAATATTTAGAAATAATTAAAAAGCATATTTTAATAAACAAACTTAACACTTAAACATGAGTACCATTTTAGAAAAAATTGCTGCAATCGAAGCCGAAGTAAGTAAACGAGTCGAGTTTTATAAAAGTGAAATATAACCTCAAATTATGTATTTTACCGTAGATGGCAAGAACCCAGAAAAATAAGGCTACAGCTGGACATTTGGGACTGCTTAAAGCTAGATTAGCTAAATTAAGAAGGGAACTTATCACCCCCAAGGGTGGTGGCGGAGGCGGCGGGGAAGGTAATAATTTTATCCAATTTACTTTATCTAATATACCTGTAACCTAGAGAATATTTAAATGTAAAATTTTTCTGTGGGCCCTCTTCACAAATTAATTTAAGCTATAAATGGCAAAATGAGTGTTCTAATTAGCTACTGGCTCTTAAGATTTAACCTTAGTAAGTAGATCCTCTGCAATCCCTTTAGTTTCTAATTCTTTCTTGTGTTCAGGCATTCTAATTTTAATAACATTGCTTTTACTTAGGTTTTGATGTTGCCAAAACTGGTGATGCTAGAGTTGGTTTTGTGGGATTCCCATCTGTGGGAAAGTCAACGTTGTTGAGTAACTTGGCAGGAGTTTATTCGGAAGTTGCAGCTTATGAGTTCACAACTCTTACAACTGTGCCAGGATGTATTAGGTACAAAGGAGCAAAAATTCAGGTACAAATAGATAAATATCAAGCTTTAATTACAAGACCTAAAACTATTTTATGTTAGTTGTTTATCATTATGTGGGAAAATGTAATTTTGTCATAATTATTTATATTTTACAGTTACTTGACTTGCCAGGAATTATAGAAGGTGCTAAAGATGGCAAGGGTCGTGGTCGTCAAGTTATTGCAGTTGCAAGAACATGCAGTCTTGTCTTTTTATGTCTTGATGTCCTGAAACCTTTGGTTCATAAAAAACTCATTGAACATGAATTAGAAGGATTTGGTTTGCGGTTGAACAAACAACCGCCAAATATTTATTTTAAGAAAAAAGACAAAGGAGGAATCAACTTTAATACCACAGTAAGTAAAGTAATAAAATGACAATTTCACAGTTTAAAATGATTCTGAAGAAGTTAGATGGGTTATTTTTTTTTCTTTATCAATGAGCAGAAATAAATATTTTACTAATAGGTAACAATATAAGCTGTTTTAAAATTTTAAATATTTTTCTCTATGCTTATTAGCTAAATAAAATATCTTATAGAAATATGTTTTAGGTGCCCCAATCAGAATTAGACATAGAGCTAGTTAAATCTATACTTGCAGAATACAAAATTCATAATGCTGATGTTACTCTAAAATTTGATGCATCAAGTGACGATCTAATTGATGTAATTGAAGGAAATAGAATTTATATACCATGTATTTATATTCTTAATAAGATAGGTAAGGATTTAGATAGCTCACTTGAATGGAGAGTACCAACAGACACCAAAAATGAGATCTGCTTTTTGTTAGAAACATATTCCCATATAAATTTCAATTTCCAAAAAAAAGTTGACTAACAACTTTAATTGTTGATTAAAGGGAATGTGCCTATTAGGTAATAATGCTATGTTTTAGTTAGCATATAAATGCTTGAAGAAATGTTAGTCTTTAATATCCTAATTTGCACATACATATTTGTTCATAGCTATTTCCTAAATAGCACAGAATTGTTAATTAAATACATATTAGGCATCTTTAACCAACCTCTTTGCCCCCTTGCATAACTTGGTGTTGACTTATAAGTAGGGCTCACCAGTTTTCCTTACATCCAATGGCGTCGTTTACATATTTACATCAGATATTAGCAATAATGTATAGGTAAATAAGTTTTTTAACGCATTTCGGCCTTACAAACTTTAAAGCTTTTCTTTCACAGGTAAATTTTTTTAGTCAGAGGCGTAATATTTTCAATTTTCAAATAAAATTTTTAAAAATGGAAATAGAAAAAAACAAATTTTATTAAGTAACAATAATGCTTTAAACTGCACAAGTTTAGTTTCAAAATAATACTTTTTTCTTCATTCTTTATACCACCAATAGTTTGTTTGATAAACCTACACATCACAAACTTTTAACTTTAGTATTTTAAATTGTAAATCCCCCCGAAATATTATTTTTTAATAAAAGTTTAAATATTCCAATATTTTTTATAGATTTAATTCATTAGCTAAACTAATATATTCAATAAAACCATTAAAAAATAGTGAATTATGAATACTCATTAAATTGCTATTTTCCAAAATGACAGCATTTTTTCCTCTTGTATTATGATGTTTGTTTAAACAAGCTGGAAATTAATTATTAAAATATGTAGTAGTTTATCTTTGTTTCATTTTATGAATTAAATCTCGTCCAAGATTAGAACTAATACTTGATATTTAAAAAAATTATTAATAATCCTTAAGGGGTTATATACAGTTAGGAGGCCTAAAAAAAGCGATTTTTCAAGAATTTTTCCTGAGAAGACTTTTAAATTTATTAATGTGAAAATTTGTACACATATTATGGTAACTTTTAACTGAATTTTAAGATTTTTGTATTTGTAAAATAATAATTTAGAAAGCTGCTATAGCTGACCTCCAGGAGGTCCTCTCAAAAAAGGCATCTTGCGGTGACAACGATATCTCTGAACTGGATCATCGAAAATGAAAAAACCAAACGGATTTCGTTAAAGTAATGTATAATCTTCTAATTAATCGAAGGAATAAGCAAAATAAAAAAGTTTGACAAAATGGCGGCTTCTAAAAAAAAAACGATTTTTGACCACAATATTGGCTTAAATTGTTTGTATAAAAAAATATATTTATCGGTGAGACAAAACCTTCGATTAATTAGTAAAAAATATACTTAAGAAGCTTGTGTTAAAATTTGAGACTGATCGGTTCAGCCGTTTCCGAGAAATCTCCGTCACCGACTTTAAAAACACAGTTTTCAGAAAAACGGGTTTAAAGTTTCAAAAGCACTTTACATAGCGTACAATCGCTCTGACACGTCTTTACAAATATGCGTGTAACTTCGAAAATAATCGCCGGATTGCCTTGAAATTTTCTGTGTGTGTACTGGCATATATGTATGTACATTACGAAAATGAAATTAAACAAAAAATCGATTTTTTAAAAATTCTAACTGTATATAACCCCTTAATTCATTCCAGTTTTTTAACGTATCTGTATTTTTGTATATGTATTATATTCTAATATAATTCTCATTATCCTGTTTTGTAAAACTTATAATCTTTTCTTATTTATTTGTGATGCCATGTAGAAAATAGAACTGCAAAAAGTAGAATATGGAAGAATAATGGTGTTATAAACTAATTTTCTTGTATTCACACTTGAGTAAGTTGATACCCTTCCCAAAACACCTATTTCTAGAAATTTTATTACAAATATAATTGGGAACTTAAAAATCCTGCTTTAACTTAGTTGGTGCATTATTCAGTTTAGAAAATTTCTTGTTTATGTGATTTATGAAATAATTAACTGTTTATTTAGTTTTATGATTGTTAGATATCTTTAAAATTGTAACAACAGTTTCATCGGTTGTAACCGCTTACTGTTTATTAAATAAATAAAAAAAAAAAAACTATGCTTGTCCCTCTAAAGAGGAAGTAGCGCTATTAAAAATTTGAATGCAAACACATATTTCGTGTACAAAATATTATACTTTTACCTTAAACATCTCATCTCGCATATAATTTTTAATATTCCGACTGAACACTTGTAGTATTTGATAAATTTCTACGGTTTGCTCCTTTAGTGAAGTTTGCCGTGGCGAATAGATGTTTTTATATAAAGAAACGACCATTATGTATCTAATGATCTAAGGTTAGCAGCAAACATAAAACTTTTCTGACAATCGTTCAAGGCTTCATTTTTCTGATACTGTATTTGAATGTCCTGTAATATCCCTAAATCGGTATTTTGTTCAACAATGTGTGTAAACATTTTACAAATTTTTATGTCAATGCTGTCTCTTAGCGCTTGTAGCCTGGAATGTACCATATTCACAATATTTAGAGATTCGGCTGCAGACAAGCCTTCCTTCTGTAGTGCATCGAGTGCTTCTACTATGACCGCGTAATTTGTGTTAATAATACTTAAATTAGGGTATACTTGAATATTATTAAACTGGGCCTGACTCGCGGCAATAGCTTGAGAGCCTTCAGGATTAAACTTTAAAACAACAGTCTTTATTTGCTTAAATTATTTATAATAATACATTGCCGCCTCAAGCCATATTCTTCATAGTGTTAAAATAGGCTCAGGTGGTTCTGCAAGGCCAGGACAACTATTGAATACATACATTTATGGACTAGATCGCGATGCGACGCCTATTTTGGGGAGCTCTACATATAGGTAGGATTCATAAACAGCTGGCTGGATCATAAATAAACGGTTTAAAAGAGATAATTTACATAATACTAAAAACACTTCCCAATAAATATTCTGCGATAGCAGGTGACTTCTAGGAACGTTTGGTATGGTTTGGTGACCTATTCCCACCACAAAGATTGTCGATGTATTGACATATCGCGATAGGTATATTATTCTAACAGTTGGCTTAGGTTTGCCTATGGAATGTAAGCGAATTTGAATAAAATGTGTGATACTATATTTAAAACATTAGAACTGATGATGGAACGTAAAAAGTTCGAATCGAATTGTAATAATAGTACCTCCATTTTTTAGAGCTTGAAAATATTACTCAAGAAAGTGAATTTTATTTCTTTGTATTTTCAAAAATAAAGATGAGATAAAAACAAAAAATATAGAATTTAGCTTTTTTTTGGATATCTCGGCTATTATTCGGAATATTTTTAATTTCTCAGTGCTTATAATAAAGCATCAAATTACGCAAGTTTTTTGTAGTTAACAAACTCTCTCTGATGATTACCAAGATGTCACTGCTAATGTATCGAACTCGGCACTCGCGCAATCAAGCATCTTTTTGTTTTAGATCAAATTAGCATTGAAGAACTCGACGTTATTTATAAAATTCCTCATTGTGTACCCATCTCAGCTCACCATAAATGGAATTTTGATGACTTGTTGGAGAAAATGTGGGAATACTTAAAATTAGTAAGAATGTAAGTTAAAAATATTTAGGATACTAGTTCGGCTGCTTATAACTCCGAGTCTAATCTATACTAATATATAAAAGAGTAAATTGACTGACTGATTGACTGACTCACTCAGTCATCAGCCCCCAGCCAAAACTACTAATGCTAAAAAGTTGAAATTTTGCACACAGCTTTATTTTATGCCGTAGACGTCCACTTAGAAAGGATTTTGCAAAAGTCGCCCTGTAAGGGGGTAAAAGCAACCCCTAAATATTAAATTATTTTTTATTTTAAAAACTACTAAGTTCGAATGCACACTAATTCGTGTGACCTCAGAAATACGGGCCGAGACATAAGAAATCGTCTCTGAGCTTAAAAATAATTCCAATTTAATTATGAATCATAAGCATAGCACTTATCTAACTTAAAATAATATTCTTCTCAGATATACAAAACCAAAAGGACAATTACCAGATTACAATTCCCCGATTGTATTGCATGCGGATTATACAAGTGTTGAGGATTTTTGTAATAAGTTGCATAGGAGTATTGCAAAGGAATTTAAGTAGTAAGTACTGAAGTTTTGTGATTTGTTTTACTTACATTAAGTCAGAGTGTTAAATGTGTTTTAATCGAGTGTGTCAATACAGAAAGAATGCTGTCAAAAAAGTAGCCCAAATAGCGCTTATGTTGGTAATTGAATTGGCCGATGATAGCGCTATTAGTCAAGTGGCTACGTTGTCGAACCATGAATTTCGTTTTTTCGCCACCGTGTCTTTATTATTTATTACTTAAAATACTTTATATTTGGGCAGGATTGGGTAAGGATGTATTTCTATAGCTCGGCACTTTTGTGTCTGAATTTTATATGTGATTTTTTAGACTCTGCTCTAAATGAGAGTTTTTTTTTAAATAATTGTGGTTAATTATTTGTTTTTTGTTTACTTTTATTTTTTAATTTTGGCACCTCTTTAATCTTAATTATTATTTTGCTATTTTGTGCTGCTATAGTTCATTATAAAATTAACACTGAATTTTTGGTTGTCGGTTTAATTTGACAATTACTGGTTAAAAGAAAATCTTTGAGAACTTGAAAACTTTGAATTCAAGTTTTAAATGATTAATGCCTTTTTCCTAAGATTTATATAAAAAAGTTTGTGCAATAAATTAAAATGATACATGAAAAATATATATGAAGAAAATTCAGTTAGCGGCGAGCTAGAAGTTTTAAAATTCATGGGAATTAAAGCTTTCTTAAACATTTTGTTAATTTGAAGGTAAGTTTTCATTTATGAATATTATTTTATGTTTTTATGTCGTTTTAGCAAGTATCTATTTTTTTCTGTTTTATTTCTTGCTTATATTGCTGCTCGGGTTTCTATCTCATGCTCTGTATTAAACTCCTATCCTGAAATTATTAAAGCACACTATTTTTAATTTTTGCATAATATATTGTCAATAGATTATTAAAATGAATTAATATAAAAATAATATTTTCTTAATGTTGAATGACTAGATTCGATAATTTTGTTTAGGGTAATTGGGGATACATCATGGATTTATTAAGAATGGGTACGGGATGATTTAACATTCTTTGAAGCCAAAACAAACCATTCTAAGCGACACTCTAAACACAATTTGTAAACATTGGCCACATCTTATTTTACCTTGTATTTTTATACAAAAAAATACGTTAGAAGCATCACAAGATTTACTAAAAGTAATAAAAGCCCTAAAATATTTGATTTTTCTGCTAAATAATAATAAATTTAAGTTAAAAAGGTTTTATTATTTATAGGTTATATTTTTTCTAAAGGTTTATTTAAAGTCGCTCCGAGTCATTTATAAATCTATAAGTGGCACTTTTTCTTTTCTAGTTTATTAGACAAAGACGTACGTGTAACCGATTGTTCAGACATATTTCCTAAGCAACCAGCAGAGACAGCAACACTTCTGAGCTCCAACACTCGAATGCTATTTTATCTCTTTCTACTACCATTCTTGATTCAATTACGAATTTCCTTAAAGTTCGTAAACTAGACCTCTAGGGTAAATGTTTTCATAACAAACAACAAATAAACAGGCTTCACGTTCGATACGCCCACAGTATACGGAACACCGAATCCTTTCTAATTCATCCATGGGATACATTATATATTACAACCACAGAAATGTATGCAAAAAGTGTATATTTTAATATAATTTAAAGTTGTTATAACCTGTGCTATAGGGTAGTAAGAACTTTCACAAAAAGCGGATGATATAGATGTTAATTTTTCTTGAGTTACTAATAATGCATCTAAAAACATCTTCGAGAGAAATAAAAATAGTGTTTAAATAATTTTCTAATAATTTATTCAATAATTAGATGGTATATTTTTTGAACATATTGCCCCATTTTGTCGAATGTTAACGGTACTATACACTAACGTATAATTTATTACTTTTTTAAAGATTTAACCTTTATTTTTTATAACAGATTTAATACGTTATTGCTTTAATTTTTTTTAGTGCGTTGGTGTGGGGATCGTCCGTAAAACATCAACCCCAGAAAGTTGGTCTTGAGCATGTTCTAGCCGATGAAGACGTTGTACAAATCGTTAAAAAAGTCTGACATTGTGTCTTTATGCGCTGTTGATTTTTCAAAACTTTTTATAAAGATTGAACGCACTTTATTGCTGTATATTATAATTCGGTTTGGTAATAAAAATTATATCTTTTATAGTTCAATTATACAGGGTTTCCGAAAAGTCTTAGTATGGGCAAATATCTTTGCTATTAATAAAGATAGAGACACCAAATTTTAGGTGTATCTTATTGGTTAATAAATCTACTTTCTCATGTAATTTAACTTTTTTAACCCCCTTGAAGGGCGACGCTAGGGAGTTAAGGTCAAAAATTTTAAATGCAACCATATGCCGTGTAGTACCTCATTTTAAAGCTCTTCAAAAAAGAAACAATTTAACGCAAACCCGAGGTCCGTATCTTAATTCGTTTTTAAATGGCCAGTCTTTAAAAATTAAAAATCGTGGAAACAAGTGCAAATTTAAATACTTTTTTTCTATTACTTAAAAAGTTGTTCAAAATGACCACCATGAACTTCTTGGCAGTAGTGAGTTGCAAAATCGACTTTATTACTGCCAAGTAGCTCATGGTGGTCGTTTCGAACAACATTTAAAGTAGTAAGAGCGGTCAAGGTATTTAATTTTTTTTACGTTTTTTAATTTTTAAAGGCTTGCCATTTAAAAACGAAATGATACGCACCTCGGGTTTGCATTAAAATGCTTCTTTTTTGAAGACCTTTAAAATGAGGTACCACACGGCATTGGGTTGCATATTAAAATTTTGACCCCAACTTCCTAGCGTCACCCCTCGAGGGGATTGAAAAAGTTAAATTACATAAAAAAGTAGATTTATTCACCAATAAGATACACCTAAAATTTAGTGTATCTATCTTTACTAACAGCCGAGGAGTGGCTCACTCCCTTAAATCTGTGTACATACTATTGTTAAATCAAATTAAATCATTTTAAATCTTTCTTAAATCATTAGATTTTTTGATTTTTTCTAAATCACTTACATCAATTTAAATGGCTTTAAATCATTTGAAATCAAGTTAAATCACTTTACATCATGTAAAATCGATTTAGATCACCATAAATCATCAATAAATCACAAAAATCACCTAACATTCGTTAAATCATCATCACAATTGGGCATCACCGACACTGCTCGGCAGCGCGTTACAGCATTTAAATTATGTTAGATCAGATTAAATCAATACTGATTTAAAATTTGTGTACACCTTTTTTGGGAGTTAGCCACCCCTCGCTAACAGCAAAGATATTTGCCGATACTAAGACTTTTCGGACACCCTGTATATTACACATCAGCGATTAAGAACTAAGATGATGTATTATAATATATAAATAAAATGTTTCATATCATGAAATGTATTTTTTTTTATCCTCAACTTTACTTTTACTTTATCGGCTGATAATGGCATTACTATTTAGTCCGAGAGCCGATCGTCAAATTTCCTACGTATCAAACACAAAATAATAAGAAGATTTTTTTCAACGAGCGTGCGGAAAGTAACTACTTTCCGCACTTATATGCGTGCTGAAAGTTGCACTTTTCCGCACTAATGCTGAAAATAATTTCAGCACTATTGCTGACCAAACTCCGCTTCGCGTCGTTCGGTAACTGCAGTCGCGTGCGGAAAAATATCACTTTCCGGACTTGGATAAATAGCTATTTTGTGAGTTTAACGGTAACATAAATTATATGAGGAAGGTCTTAAAATACATTTTACCCATTATTTTAGAAGGCCAAAAACCTTATTTATAATTTTGTTCTCCAACTTTTTCAAGGCCAGTGAACAATTTTATAGATGAACCTTTTGATAGCTTAAAACATTAGCGTTCAGATTCACTGAGAAGGTTTAACATTTAGTACTGGTTTAAATTAAGATCCTATAGTTGATCAGTTATTTTCTGACAAGTTTTTGTCCTGTCATTGTTAATAAGTCGTCATTAAAAACTTATGAATTATTCTGGTATTTCGGCGCATTGCTTGGTTTCCAAATGATTTTCATCTTGGAAGGAGTTGCTGTAATGAATTTAATTCTATTATTGTCGAAAGTACGTACTAACATTGCCCTTTTCTTTATAAATATACGAAAAAACTGAGAAATAAATTCATAGTATAAAACTTAGTTGTCTTATTCTTACACTTATCAGTGTAATACTTTTGGTTGTCACATTAGACGAGACTAGCGTTGGAGAGTATGGCTGTAATTTTTTTTATTTATACCACTTGGCAAATGAAGGGAACAAGAAGTCACGTCTTTTTCGTAGCAACAAAAGAGTTGGTATTAAAAATTAAACTTACCTTTTTTAGTAAGGCCACTACTCCATAATTCGCGGATATTATTAAATCGTTAATTTTAGCGTGGACGACACCGTCAATGATTAACGAATATCTCAATTTCAAATAAAATTGGAATGATCTTCGTTAATTCCAAAATTTTAATCGAGAGGCCGCTAAGACGCCCTTCGCCTTATCAATGTAACTTAATTATATTTTGCCTGTAAAATACGCTCAAAATAAAGATCATAGGAGGATGGACAATGTGTTGCAAACACGACTCCGAAATGTTTTGAAATACGGTTCACCACTCTATCTGTGTGACTTTACCATTTAACGAGAAGATAAAATGTTTTTAAACCTTTATTAGCACCAAAAAAAGATTTGTATAGCCGAGCTAGAAATAGTATATTATATATCATGGGACTAAAGAGCCCCATTTTAATCCCCCGAGTGGAGTTTGTTGCCCGAGGGCAACTCAAGGGATTTAGTTTAGATTTACTTTAGTTCCGCGGTATTATATACTATTTTTTGCACTTTCGGGAAAATTATTACTAAAATAAGGTAACTTATTGAAATACACCTATGAACGTTACAATTTAATTTGACAAGAACCAGTTGATTATTTTATTAGTGTGCTTTGAAATAAAAAAGTCACTTAGCTACGGTAAAAATAAACAAGTTGTTAGTGTCATCCATTTCGTGATCACAATTTTCGAAATGGAAAATTTTAACCTAAAAGAAGCGGCTACAAAATCAGGGCTTGCAATCCCGGGATCCCGTTAAACATTCAGTCCCGAAAAATCCCAGGATCGGGTACTTCAATCCAGGAATAAAAGAAATTATAAAATATATGTTAAAAAAACCTAATTAAATTAACGCTGCATTGCAGTATTTTTCCTAAAAATAATGTTTAACGCGTGATATGACAACCCTGGAAGATTTATTTAAGTACCTACTTATGTAAAATAATTCAAATTATTTTTACTTCTTATACTTTTATGTGTCTCTGCATAAAGTTTGTTTTGTTGTTTTAAAATTACAGTTATATAAATAAAAATAATTTGCTTTTATTTTGCTATAATTTTTCGGAATCAATCTCGGGATTGTATTTATTTGGTCCCGGAATCCAAATATACGCCTGGGATTGCAAGCCCTATAGCGCAGTATTAGACATTGGGAAAATGGTGCTGTGAACGAAAAGTGGAAAATTTCAGCGAAGATGCTTTGCTTTCGATTATTTAATATTGTTAATTGTACTAATGTAAACATCCATTTAAATATAAACAAGTAAATACAATTTTGTCAAATATGACGTTTTTAAATTATTATTCGTTGCTAGGATACACTTTAGTCCCTAGGGATTAAATGAACCACTCCAGTTCCTGTTTGGATAGACTAAAGAACGTACTTTAGTCCCGAAAGTGCAAAAAGGATATTACGCCTACCTATTAAAACCGAAAGTCTGTCATTTGTCGATCAAGTTGATGACAAGTTTTTATTCAGGGTCGGCTAGACACAAGTTTCGATAAAATTCATCTTACAAAAACGCAAATAGACTTTGATTTTAAATTAACAATTAAGGAATAATACCCTGAAGTTTGGCCACATACTTTATTAACACCCTGTATATATTCCGCTGTAGTCTGCCCAGTACAAGGATATTGTTTTGTACCTAAATTAAGAAAAGATTTGCATCTGCAAAACCTACTCGCATTGTTAAAGAGCTTGCGAAATTTTCAGTGAGCAGAATGAATAATGGTTTGAATATTTCCGTTTTTTTATAATCCGTTGTCGATCAAGTGTACACGAAACTATAGGTAGGTACTGCTAGTTTATATAAAGGATATTTCAACTTCGAATCAGCTTTATTACAAGGCATAAAAAATATAACATACAAAGGAGAAAACTATAACTACCTACCAGGACCGAGTGAAATCTTTAGCGATAAAAAAATGACATTAACAGAAACGCGTGGCAGACATCAGTCAAAACAATTAGTTGATCGATAAAAAATATCACACTAGATACATACAATGTAAAATAAATAGAATATGCAACACAATACAATTAAAACAGGTTAAAATATCATAAAGACTAAAATCTCATAAAACCCTGAGCAAAGAAAAGCTTATTAAAATAAAATTTTTAGTGTTATATTTTAAACATGCATTCGCGTAAGAAATATAGTAAAATATTTATTTTTTGGTACTAAGATTGTGATCTGTATAACACAGGTATACTCATTTTTACAATAAAGCAACCTTTTTACTGCTTTTCATAAACCCACCGCCCAATATGCTAAATTATTCTGTTTTTGAAAGTCTGGCAATAATTTGATATTACTAACAAGTAATAATAAAAATATCTACAAATACAAATAATTCCATTCCATTCAATAAAAGTAAAAAGATTGTCCCCAAAAATCGATAAACGGATTTGCATTCTTTATAGAATACAACCTGGTTCTCTTCGCAGATTGTTAATTTAGGATCTCCATTAATGGGAAAGTTTAATTTTAAGACAAAATACATCAAAATGGCTGAAGATTTTTATTTTAGGTTGAAAACGTTAAAATCTGAATAAAATATAGAGCTATATATTTGAAAAAATAATTGAAGATGTTTGCCCGAAGACCAAACGTCGAACTTGAGATTTACATAATATATCTTGTAGAGGAGAAAAGTGGTGATGGCATTGTAAAATTTATTTTACATTACCTCTTCAAATAAGGCTAACAAAAATTTAATTTCAAATGCCGCTTTTCGTTTTTTACGGACATCTTCGGAAGTATCTACTCGGAATTTTTTAAAATTTCTCGACGGCTTGTTATTGGGCAATAATTTGCGCAACTTTGTCCCAATTTAACCTTTGCTGTATCTCTCACCATTTACAAGACTCCAACATCGAATTTGTGTATAGGGTTTAAGTAGGTTTTTAATGCATTCATATTGCGAGTACGAGATATCAAGATGACGCCCTTGGCAATTGGTAACGAAGCTGTTGCATTTATCATATAAAAACATTACTAGCCTTTTCTCAATAAAGGTTGAACATCTAAACGAAATTAGACTGTCTACGTTTGCTCTAACTTAAATAATATTCGTGCTCTGTCGATATGGGTTAGGAACATTTAAAAATAAAATCTATTCTCTTCCGTCGTATATACAGGTACCTACATTTTTATAACTTCATTTCACCAGAAAACGTCTACGCAACAGCTTTTACAGATTCTTTATCATCACATTTACTTTTAATAAAAGGAACGAGATAGGTACTTATTTCTTTTGTTACTTTGCTCACCTTCATTCAGTATTCTGATTTTTAAATTATTGCAAGTAGGCATTTTGCATGCACAGACATTTGAATGAAATTATGGAAATAAGCGGTATTCTTTCAGATGATACATGCTTTTACGCAATCTTGTTTCTTGTAGAGATCCTTATAAACGTTAAAATTTTATCGGTGTAGTATTTAGCAACAAGACTGCTGTTTTAGGAAAAGCTTATACTTTGTAAAAATATTGTTCCAAAAACTTAATTGTTAGAGTCCTATTAAGTCCAAACGACGGAAATTCAGATGTTCTTATATATTATTTGTGCTATTCTTTATAAACTTATGTTTTAAAGGAAGCAGAAATGAATATTTTCCACAACTTTTCCAATAAAAATGGAAAATGCACTTTTAGACCATATTAAATTATGCAAAAATATGACTTTATAAGTAGCAAGTGTGGCGTTAAAGAACCTGAAATCTGTAACGGTAACACCAAAATTGGCGGTGGCTCGGCGGGCACATCAGTTCCACTTTCAGTTATTTCCCCTCCTTCGCAAAATGCATTCTGTGCTAACAAGAAAAGGGCACAAGACAGTCTAGTGTATTAACTAGTACACCACAGTAAGAAGAGAAAATGTTAATTTGATCAGAAAATTAAAACAAAAGCAAGAACAAAAAAATCAAGCAATTCGTTGAGGAACTTTGTCAAGATTAAAAATCACAATTTTTTAATAATTAGGGTTTTTGTTGTTTAAAATTAAATTTTTTAACAGTAGGTAGCTTAATTTATATTTTTATTAGAAAACGTAACCTTTTTTACATGGTATGTCATTTTATCAAATGTATTTCTAAATCGCCGAACACCAGCTTTATTTTTCGAACTAAGTACAATATTTTTTTCCTAATTGTTTTCTTTTGTATAATGCATACTGTATTTGATCCAAGGATGCTAAAATTTAAATCCTAACATTATTTTGTTTTTATTTAAAGTATTTTCCTAACTTTTTATGCAATATAGTTGGGGTATGTCATTTTAGGACAGTCTCCCCTACCTTTGAATTTTTTAAAAAAGAATTTTGAAATACATGTTTTTTTAAATAACACATTACCAGAATAAACAACAATAACATTTTATGAAATACTACACTAAGCTTCAACATGGGCACCGTTTCTTACCCTGCAAACTATTGTACGTCGTAAAAATTCTGCCACAGCATTTTTAACCATCTGAGAGGAGATTTCTTGAGTACATTCTCTGCTTACTCTCTTTACATGATCTTTGTTTTCAAAAGGTATGTGGGTATAGACTTCTTCTTTTAAGAATCCCCATAAGAAAAATCTAGGCGAGTTATATCTGGGGACCTAGGTGGCCAAGCAAATTCTGACCTTCGTCTAATCCACCTCTGTGGAAATGGTGTAAAAATTCTGTCACTCTTGCAGAGCTGAGACATGAAGCACCGTCATGTTGGAACCAAAGTATATTTCTTATATCTAGTTGTAGTCGATGAAAAAATTCAAATAATTATAAAGTAAAGATGGTTTTCCTTCTACGGCATATATCGTTTTTATTTTTGTTTACACCCCGTATATGCTGGGTCAAAATTTTTGAGTGTTATTTTCTTAACAAGTAAAACTTTTTATGAAGAATAACTTTTTCCCGTAAAGTCAGAAATAAAAAAGTTTCCCATTTGTTAAGATGGTTTTCTCGACACGCTGTATACTAAAGGTGTATCTGTTATGACTCATGACTATGGCACTAAGCACTCTCGCACTTGGACACTGTACTCTGCTTTTAAAAATCTACACTAGTTCACAAGTCTTGGTCCTGTTCAGCCTTCTTACTAGGTCCTTGTTGTCAAGAAGCCTGATGGTTTCGACATGTTTGTAGATTCGAAGTTAAACCTTTTCGTTCAGATTCACTAAGAAGGTTTAAGATTTAGTACTGGTTTAAATTAAGATCTTATAGTTGATCAGCTATGTTTTGACAGGTTTTTGTCCTGTCATTGTTAATAAGTCCACATTAAAAACTTATGAATTATTCCGATATTTCAGCGATTTGCTTTGTTTCCAAATGATTTTCATCTTGGAACGAGTTGCTGTAATGAATTTAGTTCTATTTATTGTCGAAAGTACATAGTGAAATTGTCATTTGCGTTATAAATTTGCGAAAAAGTTCAGATATAAATTCATAGTATAAAACGTAGGTGTCTTGTTCTTACATTTGTCAGTTTAAAACTTTTGGTTGTCAAATTAGACCGCACTAGCGTTGGAGAATCTGGCTGTTTAATTTTACTATAGCGACATACGGAATACCAATATCACGATGTAGATAAAGAGATAATAAAGGAAATGATGAGAGTAAATATTTTTAGAAAGAAACAGCATGACTAAGGAGACATCTTTCTTAATAATAACAATGTTAAAAGTAATAATGAAACAAATTTATTTCTGTCAGTAATAAATATAAAATTAGGAAATTTAGAGATTCATTAAACTTTTATTAATACTAACCATCAAATTTTATATTGCAAAGAAAATTTGTATTTCATTAAAATACAAATAAGCAGTTGCTCTTTTAAACCTATTCTTGTTGGGTATTGTACCCTCGATTACCATTTTCAAGCCACATAATAGCGGCAAGAACCTTATTCCAGCCTTTTAACTCTCGTAATACGTAATTTGTTATTTAATGTTTGATATTGTTTGATAACACACGTTTCAATGCAAGACAAAAATGTTAACCTACTAAATTTCTGATAAAGCCCAGAAGCTTTCTCTTGCCTGACAATAAAACTTTTTTTTCTTTATTTAATTCTGCATTCGAACGAATCGATCAGAATAAAACGCATCTCCGTATTTACAAAAATTAAACATTTTTTAGATTTTTTCCTATTCTCTATTAACTATTGAAAGCGGGGGAGCCGATACAATACATGTTTATGAGAGATTCGGCCTTGTATTGACTCCCTTTGACTAAATTAAAAATTCTGTCGAAATCAAAATGCAATAAGCTATTTAAACTCAAACTTCGTTTGTTGTTTTATTTGTATGAATGAAGATGTGCAGTGAAGTGCGTTAGATCAAGTTGCTGGTATAAAATTCGAAATTGCGAAAATAAAAATTGATTTTAAATTTTTCTGGTAAGTAGAACAAGTAAAATGTTTATATAGGATCAGTGATTTTTCTGCTGTACCTGTATTTAGTAGTTTTTTTTTCAATTTATTAAAAGTCGTATGAAAATTATAAGCCTTATTTCTCAATAACTGACTAATTATAAAATATAATTTATACAAATTTTACTAAAATTTCAGAGTAAATCCTACTGCTTGCTTGTCCATAAGAATTCATATTTTTTACGATATTTCTGCAATGGAAAGAAAAATTGACAGCCAACAGTTTAAATTTTCCATAATAAGGAATATACACATATTTTTGTGCAGATGTACACGTCTATTAGAACGACTTAAGGTGGGTCATGGCACTCTAGATTAAAACAAAAAATTTGTTTTAAAAATGGTAAATTGACACAAAAAGTAATAACTATAATACAGTTGTACGTAAAATGATCTCTAGATTCCAAAAATCAAGAAATATACAGGGCGTCTCATTTGAAAATTCAAAGTTGGGGTCACTTCTGGCTAAACCGGAAGTCGTCGAATTTTGACAAGTACCTCGAAAAGTGACTTTTTATGAGCCTATGACTCCTGCCAAGTTTCATCTTGTTCGATTAAAAACTAAATAAATGGCAGCCGGAAAGTGATCTCGTTGACACCCGGTATATATATATATATATATATATATATATATATATATATATATATATATATATATATATATATATATTAATCGCTTAAGGAAGTCATTACAAACCCAAAAAAAGTATTTCGAGGAAAATTGCTAGAATAATTTAGCTACAAAAAATGTTTACTTTTCAGTATAATTTATTACAATTTAAAAAGCAGCCGTTTGTACTTAATGAATAATGACGTTAAGAGATCAGCAAAAATATGTCAGTCTACATGTTAACGTAAAGCTTAATCTAAACTCGAAGAGGTTTGTTTTTTTCGGAAACAGTCAGAGGGAGAGCAATCTAATTTTCTGGGTTAGTAGAGAATAGTTCAACTAGCTTCGTTAAAAGATTAGTTATACAGAATGTTTCGTTTCGGAGCTATTAAACGTCAAATTCGAAATTTCCGCTATTTCGCCATTTTCTGTTTTGAAGACCTTTAAAATGAGGTATCACACGGCATAGTGTTGCAGAGGAGTAATAGCTACTACACGCCTACTATTTTGTTTCTTATAACATTTTTATTGCTTTACTAACTTCTATAAAGAAAATCAATTATATTTTTTACTTTTTCTTTTAAACCACGTCCCACAAAAACTTCATAAATGTCTCTCGAATTTTTGAGGCTCGACGTTTTAAAGAAACATTTTTTTTATTTCTTTAAAGAAGAAATTATAAATTGTCTTTCTGATGGTCTATAGTCTATACGAAATGGTCATTGGTTTCATCATTGTCTTTGTAAACTGCAAATGTTCCATGTAGAAAATTACTGACCTACAACAATGTTACGAAAACCAAAGTCGTATGCTAGATGGGAGTTCTTTACTTCTCTTAATCTTGTGTTTGAACAAAAAACCCGTTAAACTAATTTTCTATGTCCTGAAAGCTTTCAAGCGATGGATCAACCTTAGGGTATTTACGACTCAAAAGATTTTAATTAGATTTTTATCTCAAAATAATCGTTAGACAAAGATGCGATTTATTAGACCTGGTAATAGTAGGTAGCGCACCTTTATAAAAACATATTTATTTATTTCAGTATTTTCAATTATAATGGCCCTAACAGCACATACTGGATGTTTATTATTGATTCTCCTCTACTCTATTACCTCAAGTGAGACTGCTCCTCAATTTCCATCAAGAGGTTTTCCATCATCTACTAAAGAAGACGAATCTCCAGAGCCGGTAATATAGCTTCTTACTTTCTAAGTCTTTGTTCTTTTAAAACTGTCATTTTTTTCCTTAACAGTAAAACCGCGTAATACCCAATTGATATATATTTTCAGACAGTTTTGAAAAGTGATATTTTCCCTGTTAAAACAAGATTTTTATAGCATGTGTTGGATTGTCAATAAAATTTTGCCTGTAACTACACTGACTCCCAAAAGTGAGGAACCCAAAATATTTATTAATTTTTAAATTTAATAACTTTTGAGTGGGCTGTTATGTTTGTTCAAATTTTGATGTCTTTTTAAATGAATTTTATTCTACGAATGCGAAATTTAGTTTATTGTAGTTTAGTATGCAAATATGACAAACCAACACATATTTTTTTTCATTTTTTTGGACACGAGTTCCTGAAGTTCCTCCAGCTTCTGGGTGCACGCGGATTGTTTCTAGATGTTTACCAAGCTGGTCCTACAAATATTCTATGTGATTTAAATCAGGTCTCCTAATTGGCCAGGGTGAACGATTTATATCTACTTCGTTCAAAAGGTACATTACGAACAATAATCCACAAATAACGTAATTGCTTAACTGCCATCCGCTACCTTAGCCGAAGCCATCTAAGGGTTCATAGCCTTTGGAGGTGTAGAATTGGGTTGTTGTGCAACCAAAGACTATGATTCGGAGCCCATGTTAAGCTGTAACTCTCGGGTGGAAGGACCTGATACTCTACCAGTAGGTTTATAGGCTGATTATCCTGGTTAATGATTTGTAGATTTACTTTCAAATTTTTTGATACAATTTCATGTGCTTAGTAAGAAGTTTGAATGGTTTTTATAGTACCATATTAAAATAAATATAAAATATTATGATGTAACAGTATGTGTCGAGCAAATACAACTTTTTTGTTTCTCTTGTATACCTACTACTAGGTATATTTCAAAAACCAAAACCATTGGTCACCGATAATACCAATTACTTTAATCAAATACATGTTTCTTTAATTTACCAGGCTTGGTTAGTCGATATATTAGCGCATGTTTTGCACAATAAAGATAAATATAAATAAAAATTGCATAGCTTATTATTGTGAAGAAGATGGTAAAATGTTTCGCAACACCTTCTATAGACTTAGAGATAGCCAGCCAAGTCTACTTAATTTTTTTCATGAAAAAGTCCCTTTTGTGTTGTAATCCGATCTCAGTCACTAATATCAGAGTCTGATCGGCGAGTCCCTTTGCGAGTCTACAGGGTGGTCCGAGAAGTTTCAAACAAATGTGAAATTATCTAAAAAATTTACTCTTTCAAATTTTCAAACTTTCATTTCTCTTCTGGGGGGAGGGGGGTGTTTAGCTCGAAATTTTCATGAACAAGTTACGTAGATTTTGACGCCGCCGTCTCTAAAGTCTATTATACAGGGTAAGTTTTTAAAGCGTTACGAGGCGATGACTGGAAAATGGTTTGAAATAGTTTCATGAAATATTGGTGAGTTAGTAGGGAGATGAGGGCCATATTTAAACAATTTTTTGACATTTACGCCGTCTCTCTATTTTAAGAGGTGGGGGGTAAATTCGGAATTTGAAATGGGATGATGTCCTTTTGTTTATAAAATTCGAATCTACGTAAAGAACTACGTTATGTGTGTACAAAATTTCATATAAATATTTTAAACCGTTTTCGAAAGATCGCCTTGTAACACTTTAGAAAACTAGGCCTGTATTACGTATGCGCCATTCACATGATACACGAACCAAGTCTCGTGGTTATATATTTTTTTAAAGTGCATTTTTTTTAAATAGGTACGTTTTTGCGAAAAATCTTTTTAAATATCCCTTTTTCTCAAAAATAAATTTTTCAAAAATGGTCTATATGGAGTAACGTAGTCTACTGCCCAAATTTAACGTGTTCAGAACAGCGACATAAAAATGGACCAGCAGTATTAAAAATTTCATTCGTAAATTATATAGGTTGCGGAGTACATTTTAAGTCCAGCAAAATCTATTCCATAAGTAGGCATGCGCAGTATGGGTGTAAGCGATTTTCTGAATTCACCATAAATCGATTTCAATCGGTGAGCATACTATCCTTGTTTACATATCGTAGACGTATGCTGACCGATAGAGACGGATTCCTCCGCCGCGCCGGTGAGTTTTGAAAAACACAATCTTTAACAGGGTGTTACAAAAAGATGGTAAAAAATTTTAAGGACAGATTCTACATCTGAAAATATGAAAATAAGTTTATATAAACATGGATCCTCAACCGCTTCTTTTTCGAGATACAGGGTGTTTAATATAAAAAATTCATTTTCATTATTTGTTTTTATTGTAAGAAATAAATTAATGTTTATCTCGAAAACGGCGCATCAAAACCAAAAAATTTCAAGATGCACTTTTCACGCAGAATTAATTGGGCTTAAAAAGAACTATATCAGTTTTGTAAAAAATCAGTGGCGTGTCATTTTTTCCGCTAAAATAAAGACTCACCAGCGCACACGCTACTGATGGAAGTACTTTAGAAAATCAATTTTTACACGTAAAGGTACCCTTTGATTACATACAGGCGTGTACTAAAATTCATGTCAATATCTTAACGCATTTTCGAGAAATTAAAAAGAATATATTAAACACTCTGTATCTCGAAAAAGAAGCGTTTGAGGATCCATGTTTATATAAACTGATTTTCGTATTTTTAGATGTACAATCTGTCATTAAAATTTCTTACCATCTTTTTGTAACACCCTGTATATCGTAAATGGGCACAAAGTCAATTTTATATTTCTTGATATTTGCTAGTCCTTTAGAAGGCCCTCTAACACCCCTATTTTCTCTTTTAGTATGATTTTCAATACAAAGTGGACAACCCCCCTTCTAGTACATTTTTTGGCCAAAGCGAATCTGGAGATAGTCAGGGAAGAGTAATAGGCAGTTACTACGTTCTTCTTCCAGATGGAAGGCTTATGAATGTGGAATATACAGTGGATGGGGAGTCTGGATTCGTACCACGGATCACTTTCAGTCCTCAAAATGCACCTGTAACTCCCCCGCCACGCTTAGGTTAGCTTGAGTAATTAATGACAAAAGGCCATATATATAATTCAGTACGTCAGAGTTTAGCAAAATAGATTTTCGAGCATTTATTATTTTGTAATTTTTAATTTTAAAATAATAAAGTATAAAGATTGACATTGTATCTAGGAAGTTTTACCTATAATTACATAGTTTTTTTGAATTTCACGATATTGGGCAATGTATTTCTTAATTAGTCCACAAGGTGGTTCCGATGCTATAGATAGTCTTTGAAAACCTGTGTCTTAAAGATACAGAGTAACAGCTTGAAGTTTATTTTTTAATTTTTTAAATGTATCTTATTTATTTTTAAGATATTTTAGCCCACAAACCCGAACAAACTTGCGCACTGATTTAACTTACAAACTTATTATTTAGCAGAATATCGTGTTGTGTGTATCCAACGCTAGATTTCTTCTGGAATCTATACCTTTTGACGGATTCGAGATTGGGATCCGATTCTTTTTTTGATCGGGATCGGTCGCGCGATTTTTCAAGGACCCGGAATCAATTTTTTTCTTTTTACTTACGAATTCTGTTTGACAAGATACATACAGCATTTCAGTCCTGGTACATATCTACCTTTTAAATTAATGTTTGGCGCCGTAAATCCCAATTGCAAGGAAAAAATATCGATCTTTTTCAGCAACTCTCGCCGAACCAAACTGTCGACTTATTGTTTGTATGGTCCCGATTTGCCACACCTTTAATCCTAACTAAATAGTCGCCCATCTCGCCTATCCATGGGCGCCCACAGGAATTTTAAAGTTGTATATCTCTATTGCTACTTACGGGACCCATACCAAGTTCAGGGTTTTTGATAGTGAGCCTACTAGGAATGTTTTGGTAAAAAAAAAATATTTCGTAATTTGCGAATAAAAGTTAAATTTTTGCTTGGCCCCCCCTGAGAAAAAAATCAACACGTTTAGGTATTTTATTTATTATTTTTTCTAAACAAATTTTACATCATTTCGTCGAGAATTTTTAAATTTTAAGAGAAAAAAATGTGTTAGTAGAACGTTAGTCATTTGAATTTTTTTAAACTTAAAATGTAATTTAAAAGCAAATCAAATGACTATAACTTTCTACTAACACATTTTTTTCTCTTAAAATTTACAAATTGTTGACGAAATGATGTAAAATTTGTTTAGAAAAACTAATAAATAAAATACCTAAACGTCTTCATTTTTTTCTCGGGGGAACAAGCAAAAATTTAACTTTTTTCGCAAATTACAAAATATTTTTTTTCTTTACCAAAACATTCCTAGTCGCCTCACAACCCCTGAATTTGGTATGGGTCCGTAAGTAGCAACAGAGATATACAACTTTAAAATTCCTGTGGGCGCCCATGCGCCTCTCGCATAGGGCGGACCCTAATTATAATGAAAAAAAAAATAGTAAAGTAACAATTTGAGACTTTCACTATTTTAACTGTTTTCTAGTAATACTATACCATATCCCTTGAAACGGATTAGGTTTAGCGAGCCAGAAACAGAAACATATATTATGTTAATGCAATGAAAGTCTGAATTTCTAGTTTTACTACGTTGTCTTTACGCACGTGAGTTTTTTACAGGCGGGGCTACTATTTATATCAAACTAACAAGCAAATTACACTTTTTTAATTAAGGAAGGGTTTTTTATTAATGTGCCTATTTCTGCCAAGAAGTTATTTACCTACAAATAAACACCACAAAAAACCTAAAATACTAAAATTGCATTTTTGCTGTGCCTTTTTTAAATTTACATGCAAACAGTTTCTTGTACTGTTAAAGCCATTGTTAACACCTGTACTCAGGTACTAGTACTACACTACTACACAACACAAATATCAAATAATGCCCAAAATATAACAACGAAATTGGGAAAGTCTAAACATATCTTAAACTAAGTGAGTGCCAGCGCGACGTAATGAAATGTAAATAAAAGTTTACGCAAATGCAATGCGTATTCGTCTAACCCAACTGTTCTGCAATTGTATATTTCACGGAGTGGTTCAAGGTTCAAGTGTATTAATTTCATAGTAGCCCGGGACAACCCGAGAACGGGGGCTGTCGACAATTTCGTCATTTGTCTCTTTTTAACTTCCTGCAAAGCGCGTATCTTTGTTGCTCTCTTAGTTTAAATGCATTCTTAGAGTTTTCTATTACCATATAAGCCTATGAGGTCAATGTAAAATACGGCCGAGCCCGGACCAAGCTTGGCTCGATTCTTTGTTGGGGAGTTTTCGCATGTAACTTGCACTTTCTTAAAGAAAATATAATTATTTTTAGTTTTAAAAATAAATTATTAGGTGGATCATTGAAAATAAATTATTAGGTGGGTCATTAACCAAATGACCTTAGGGACAAGCTGCGTCTAGTTGTGTTATTGCAAACTCACTATAAGGAAAAAATCTTTCTCTCGCGCTTTCTTTTGAACTTCTAGACTTGGTCTAAGTCTCTTTTATTAAATGTGCTGATATCCAGTATATACGTACTTACAAAACCACGTTAGAAGGACATCTTCATAAGTAATACGTCAAATAATGAACAAAAAGAGGAATCAATTCCTTGAGCGGTACTAAAGAATTGATTCCTTTCTGGAGATCCGGATCTGTGATTCGTCTCAGTTTTGCAATAATTTGTTTCCAGTTCCGTTCTCTATATGCCAAATAGATTTATTGTTATTTTATGCTAATTTAAATAAAATGTATTTTTTTCCTTATGTATTTTGGTCAAAAAACCATTTGTACAATATTTGGAAAAAAATAAATTTATATCAACGACAAGAAGTCTTATTTTTGCCTTCTGAACTACCTCCAAACCCAATCCGTTGATATATCTAACTACCCCCCCACCCCCCCACCCCCCATACAAATGCGATATGCCACTATTAGTAACGAACAAGTAGGAAACGTTTCAACTGTAATAATTTGAGTATGAGTTAATAAAACATTTACATTACCAAATTACAATTTTATTTTTACACCCTCTAATGTTTTGTACACAAAAATATATACATATGTGGCACTAGAGCTTATTTTTTTTGAATTTTGTTTAAAATTGCATCTACAAACACACACTAACATAAATATTGATCCATTTTCTTTGCCAGAGTCGTCATCAAATATGCGGTTGTGATAGGTATATTCTTTACTTAAATAGCATAACGATAATCATAATAATCTAATTAAAGCCATTGTTTAAATATCTATATGAATAGAGACGATTGGAAAAATAGTCTATACAACTTGTAAGACATGTAATTACACTCTGTATGTTACCCAAACGCGTACTATAAACAATAATTATTTGTATCAGTTGCGCAAATACCTATTTGCGTTGTCTTAGTAAAGAGTATACCTTTAGCACATTTCTTCCTTATTTTATTTTAGCGTACTTTTCCACTGGGAACAATTTCTCCCACTCAGCGTATCGCTTTTCGTATAATTTTTCTTGCATTGTCAATTTGTTGCCGATGTCCAAGTACTTTTGTGTCTTCATGTTGAATGGTTCCCATTTAACATTGTCGAGTCTGTCGTTGGGCGTGGGAATGGGAGTTCTGGAAAGGGAATAGCATTGTTAGGACATGGTTTATATAAATCTTATACTTATATTATCCATCTAAAAAAAATCACATTCTAAAAGTGTTGACGACAGTTTTTTAGGGCTAAAAGTTATTTTTAGAATTGCTTAGCTATACTTTTAGATATAATGTAGCGTGAACGATCATAATTTTATTGCATTTATTTTTTACTGGTGTTTTTCTTACCCGTATTTAGCGAAGTTAGCGTATAAGCTTGTCAGCTTATTAACCATTTCTACTTCCTTAGGCGAATTTTCCTTAAATAGTGGGAAAAATTTTGAAATGTAGAAGAGGTAGATTAAATCATCGTGATGAACAACACCTAAAAGAATTATGGTTTATTAGGCAAAAATAGAACTACATTTTTGGCAACGAAAAATACATAATCTCATTCATTCATTTTCTGGATGTGTCATCGTTGCATACATAGGTATGCCAAATTAAAACATACCATAAGGTTTGGTACCATTGCTATCTGGTGTATAAAAATGGCTGTATCTTCCTTGGTAACTAAACTTATAGTAGTAAGTTGATGCATTGTTCTTTTCACTAATAAGTTCCGCAGCTCTGTTTACACCAAAGCCAACGGTGGAATCAGCATACAACTAAAAAGACAAAGATCCATTAAGATAAAAAATTAACTCAGAGTTTCATTATCATTTAGACCGGTCTAATTTGCTAGTTTTGTATTATATAAAAAAGGACAATTTAAGTATTTCCAAAATAATGGAGCTTAATTCATTTTAGCAACAACTTTCAAAATAGCAATTGTTTGGGAATCAAGCAAATCGCTTAAATACTAAGATAACTCATAAGTTTTAAATGACGAATTATTAATGATAGGACAGAAACTTGTCAAAACCTTTCTAATGAACTAAAAGATCTTAATTTAAACCAGTTATTCAATCATTGAATCATATTGCGATGAAATTTTGCATAGAGAAAGCTTAGGTCAAAGGGAAGGATATATGCTACTTTTTATCCCGACTGGATGGGTAGTTCCTTCTGGGATATATAATCCAGGATAAAAAAATCTCTACCCGGCGCTTCCACCAAACAGGATGATCAATAAAATAACCACAGGATCGGAAATTTTTTGCTCTATGAAAATAGTGACCGTTTTGGTATGTTTTTCTATTAGTCATACACAAATGACTAGGTACCTATATGTTGTACGATGGGTTCTAAAAATCGTCCTCCTAATGTACACGCGATTTCTGGGTTGGTGAATCCCAGCAGTGGCGGCTGGTGAAATTTTAAAGTTGTATAGCTCTGTTGCTACTTACGGGACCCATGCCAGATTCAGCTGTTTTGATAGTGAGCCTACTAAAAATGTTTTGGTAAAGAAAAAAATATTTTATATTTTGCGAAAAAAAGTTGAATTTTGCTCTGGCACACCCTGGGAAAAAAATAAACACGTTTAGGTATTTTATTTATTATTTTCTCTAATCAAATTTTACATCATTTTGTCAACATTTTTTAAGTTTAAGAGAAAAAAATGTGTTAGTAGAATGTGATAGTCTGATAGACGTCAGGGGGGCTTGGGATGCTAAGCATTCTCAAAATTAAAACTAGCACCCCCAAAATTAATGCTGCTTTAATACACATCAAAAATTAGATGCCAGTTGCGCTTATGTCTTTAAAGGTTTTTTTGGTGTTACCCTTCAACCCGAAGAACGATTGTTTACAGATGGAAAAATAATCGAAATGTTTGATTTTTGAAAAGGTCGTCAACGATTTTGTTAAAAGGCTACGGAAGTAGATTAGACTCCATAACTAAACAAAGAAAGTGAATACTGGTTTGTTCCGAAAAATGTATAGAATACATACCTGTCCAAGATTAGCCAACATAGACTGATCAATTGGTTTGTCTTCAAAATAGAATTTCTTTAACGCCTTACTAATGGTCCTAGACTGTTCTCCCTTTCGTTCGTACATAAATGCGATTGGTGCTTTCTCCTCCCATTTTTCGTTCAGTTCTTTGAGCAGTGTTTCGTTGTTCACCACAGCTAAAAAAAATATTTCGCTGAAACCTTTTGTTTGGAGGAAAAATAGAGTGGTACAATTCTTGTAAAAATCTTTTAAAAAATTCATGCACCTGTTTAGAAGTGGGCGAACGTCTAGGCTAATGAGAAAAATTAATACATTAGAATGATTGCTCCAAATGTGAGTCAACCTCTGTCCTTGCTTAAAAAATAATCAAATTCTAAAACATTTTTTAAAGTGTTTGATTACTAAAATATGTGAAGTGTATCCAAAAAAGTTTTTTAGTGTTTTATATTTTAACCCTTTTTTTATAAGAATATCGCCGTAAATTGGCAGTTCTGTGTGCTTCCCAAGTCACGAGTTTCAATAATGATTATTTAAATTTCTCTTAACAGAAAGAGTTCTAGTAATTTCCTTTATTATTCATGTCTTAAAGGATGTTCAATATTTTGTTTACAGAACTAATTTAAAAAAATTAAAACAGGCGATTTTCTCTAAAAATATTCATCGTAAAAATTTGAAATTTGGTACAAGATTGAGTGTGGTGGCCTAATTATAGACTTGAGTATAAAAAGTTAAATTTTGATTCAAGAGCATCCTGTAGGGTGTCAAATGAAAGCTTATTGAAGCACGAATTTAACGATATATTTTTTTATTGCATTTGGTTAAAAATTTTTCGGGAAAAACGCTTAAAAATTGCTATCCCACACCCTTATCACTAGAAGGATCTCTCAGAAAAGTCTGAAATAATCATGGACATTGAGAATTAGGTGTAGATTCAACGAAAATTATCAGGATAAAAAAATTCTAGCGCGGTCAATTGTAATAAACAATTTAATTTTTTATTTCCTTATAACTGCTGAATTATTGGTTTTAGAGGACAAATTTTTTGACAAAAATTTCACGATGTAATAACTTTTGTCCTTACACGTTTTTCAAAATTTTTAATTTGACCCATTCAGCTCCGCGCATACGCGATGTGATACGGGGTTAGTGCCGTCGGCGGCAGGTAGCGCGGCAGCTGATGGCCCGGAACACTAATTGTGCGAGTATAGCTTGCACTTGACCGATGTTTTTTGTGTGGTTTCACCTCACTTTTGAATGATTACCCGATTACTTTATCACCCTTAGATGCTTTCTACTTACAGAACGCCTTATAAGCAAACTCGTCTGTGGTGACTCCAGTGATGAAAGGTACCTTCTGAAATTCGCCATTTTGTATAAGGATAATTGGATGGGCTGTCAAAAATCTTGGTTGTCCAAAATCTTTCTCAATGACTGGGGTCCATATTAAAAGAGGATCAGTTCCAAACTCCTACAATAGAAAGAATAAAATGAGTTAACGGTCATATTTACTTACGAGTGTTTGACTTCTTGAAAAACGACTCTGATATTAGCGACTGAAATATAGGTTTTGGCGACGCTGCCTCTCAGTTTATATGTGTTAAGGGCATTGCTTGCAAACTTTCTCAACAGTGTCAAGACCCAATTTTTGCACAGGACGCAACACGAAACCAAGATTTGTACATTAAGTCATTGCCTCTGATGAAGCTAACATGGTGAACGAAATACGCGTCGAGAGCAAACATTTTTTATTGGCGCGATGGAGACAAACTGTGTTAATAAGGGACCTATGCCAAAAATCTTAAAGAGCAAATAGTACCTATATTACAAATGCAAATATCAACATTAGCTTACCGCGAATTTGGGTAAAGTCTCTCCGATTTCATTGGCTGACTTTGTTTTTAAACATTTCACAATATTTGCTGGGGTGTCATTAGGACAGTTCAAAAATTCTGCTTGTCTTCTGGCTACTTCTAGCTGATCATGTCCTATTGGCCATTGAGCTGTAGGTGAACAACTCATAGCGACAGCTTTGTGAAACAAACCTGGATGGGAGATTTTTTTTTTATTTCAGGCATCTATTTAGAGTACTGATGATGTAATGAATGTAAAATAAAATTAAATTTAAAAATCAAAAATAATTTCTAATTTTTTAACGGTCTGTATTAGTTTGATATTACAGAGAAAACAGCTTTTTTAAAATTTCCTTTTTTCCAAACGGATAATCAAAAATTCCATAAGAGAAAAGTGGATCCTAAACAAACTTTATATTGCCTAAAATTTTCTTACCTGTAGACATAGGAGAGACCATATGCAACACCACGCTTATAGCTCCTGCACTATATCCTAAAATAGTAACGGAGTTAGAATCGCCACCAAAGGCCTCAATGTTTTGTTTCACCCATTTTAGTACTAGCACTTGGTCTTTTAGGCCGTTATTTCCTAGAGCTTCCTTTTCACCTGTTGCCAGGAAGCCTAAAATCAGAAACGAACTAGTTATAATGTTTATTAAGAAAAAAAATACAATAAAGATTTCCATTATGTGGTTAATATGTAGTTAATTATGTTGGTTATCTTTTTGTATTAATTTTGCATGAATATTCTTCCCTGTTTTTTAGCTTCAGAAGATAAGTACATATCAGTAAGATTAAATTTAAATGACACTTGTAAAATATACCTCACACCAACAGAGGACTACTGCTGCGAGTAACGGTAACGGGCGATCTTGCTGTGCGTTGCAAAATAAAAGCCCTGCTTGTGATTATTTTTCTTCACGACATGGCATGCCATCAGCTTTTTTGCGGTTCCTCTTATTGGGCTTTCAGAACTATACTGATAGTAGTCTATTCCAGGTCGAGGTTGTTGGAATTAATACCGAACAAGTAAATTACTCTTCATTTTTAACGTATAAATCTCGAACAGGTTCTGAACGGTCCAAACCAATCCCTCCTTTGGGGAAGGAATCGGTTCAGGACAAATTACTAAAAATGAAAATTTCTGTAGAAGCACTTTTCCTCCCCTGACCTCTGACAACGAAGTTATCTCCACCCCTACCGAGAAAGATGCACTATTTGCCAAGCATTTCGCGGCCAATTCCACTCGTATTCATCCTGCCATTTTCGCTCTTTCATAAATGTCGGAGATTATACTTAAAGTCAAACAAGTGCAAAAACTTCTTCTATCCCTCGACACTAATGAGTTCTCCGGTCTGGATGGCATTCCAGCAATTGTTCTAAAAAAAGGCACTCGAGAACTTGCACCTATTTTAACTGGTATTTTCCAGATCTCCTATGATAGGGATATCTTCCCAGATAGCTGGAAAGCTGCTTGTGTGCAGTCTGTTTTGAAGAAAGGTTCCAAGTCCCTTCCATCCAATTATAGACCCATCTCTCTTCTCTATGTTGTCAGCCAAGTTATGGAAAGTCATCAACTTACAAATTTTTAAATATCTAAAAAACATAAAATCATCCACGACAGACAGTGCGGATTTCGTCACCAAAGATCCACGGCTGATCTCCTTACCTTTGTTATCCTTAACTGGAACAAGTCTCTCAAAATTTCATGGTAATTTCTAGATTGTTGCTCTTGATATTTCCAAGGCCTTTGACCAAGTATGGCAGGCCGCACTTTTCAACAAGCTATCTTCTTACGGACTTCCTCCCAAGCTATGTACCTGAATCAGTAGCTTCCTCTCTAATCGGCGCATATCTGTCGTGGTTGACGGTCATCTAACTTCCATCCTATCAATGCTGGTGTCCCCCAAGGTTCAGTCCTGGTACCAACCATATTTCTTCTTCACATTAATGAACTGTTTTCGTCAACTAGTAGTCCCATCCACAGTTATGCTGACGATAGTTCTCTTCACTCCAACATTCATTTTTCCAGATAGGTCTCGAATTAAGAGCTGAATCATAGACGCAGATCTATGCGCCTATCCCTTTCGAAACCTTAGACTGGGGCGCCAAGAACCTTGTTTAGTTCAACGCCTCCAAAACCCAGTCCTACTTCGGGCCACGCAAAAAATCCGTCAACACTTACCCCATCCACATGAATAGCCAAGCTCTACAGAACCATGAAACATTCGATCATGTCCGCACTGCTTTCGAACATGATCTCAGCTGGCACAAACACATTACTTCAATAGCCAAAAAGCTTGGTTTTCTCTTTCGAGTCAGAAAATACTTCTTCCCTTCCAACCTACACACTCTATGTTTTCCAAATAAGACTAATAAGTACTGTTTCCACATCTGGGGAGCGGCATCATCTTCCGCACTTAGCATTCTTGATTCTATCAAGAAGAGAGTCACTCGAATCATCAATATCCCAGTCCTCACAAGAAAACTCCCTTCTCTCGCTCATGGCCGCGCTGTTGGGGATTTATCCCTTTTCTACCGATACTTCCACGGATTTTACTCTGAAGAACTAACCACTATAATTCTTCCTCTTGACCATTCCTTACAGAACAGCAAGAGGCGCGTTACGTATGCATTCCTTTACTGTCTAGTTGCAAAAGTCAAGAACATTACACTTCTCTCGCTCAATTATACCTAGGGTCTGCAGATTACGGAACAAATTGCCTGCAGATTTGCAATGGCCACTAATCAGGTCACAATACATAAGATTATGATTTACCGATTATATTATTCTGTATCACCCCTAACTTTTGGGGGTGAAAGAAGGACGTCTCGGTTTTTGGATTTTTCTTTTTATTGTATGCTAAACGCTACCTTTTTGCTTAGTTTCAGTATTCTAAGATCAGGAGAAGTAACCTTGAAATTTAATGATCAGCAAGTGAGTGTCAGAGGGTGGAAGATGTAAATTAATTAAAATTTTTTATATAGACTTTTTTATTATTATTATAAAAGGAAACTTTTTGTAAGTATTTCAAAACAAAATTCTAAAACTTTTAAAAATCGACCCACCCTATTATTTAAGCTTGCAAACGTTTTCTTGTAAAATAAATAATTTAGGTCATACAATCTTTTTCAGTGAAAAAATATGGCCGTCCAAAAATCCATTGGGTTGCTTTCAGAGAAGGTGGTGAATCTAGAACTTTGCTGGAGCACTACCTGCCACCAGATTGGCACGTGTACGAATCAGAAAACTGGGTTTTGTGCTAATATTTTTGTAAATTTTGGCTTTTTTACCAAATTTATGGAGAAAACTGTTTCTTACCTAAAGATCCCAATCTATAGTTGAACGTTACTAGAACAATGTCTTGATCCATAAAATACTGTGGTCCAGTCCAATAGCTAGCAGACCCTACACTATAGAAACCTCCAGGATGAATATAAACTATGACGGGTCTCTTAATATTTTTGTCGTTTCCTCGGGGTAACTAAAAGTAAAGTATAACTTAAAAAACACTAATAGCAGAATTTTTTTTATATTCTTTGCACCTGTAAATGTGTCTTGCACAGTCAGACAAGTATATAAGAAACTAAGGCTGTAGCATACTTACCTTAGCAGTATAAACATTAAGGAACAAACAGTCTTCAGATATAGAATCTGTAGTGGGTTGAGGACACAATGGTGCATCCGTGGTAGCATTATATACTGTATCATACTTCTCTACAGGAATTGGAGGCTAAAATTATGACGCAAAATTAGGGCATAAAGAAAAATTTAATTGCTGTGTGTTTAGATTTTTTGTAAAAAAATATGGATAACCGTATATTTAAATTATACACTAGAGGGTTCAAACGTAACCTGTAAGGTTTCCAAGTCTGTTCGTTAGAAAGAGATACCTAAATTGCCACTGAGTTAATTTTATACATATGTACATCATCAAGTACAAGAAAAGAATTTATTTATTATGAAAAATAGATAGATATTAGGTAAGTAAGAGATCGTTGTATATATTTTTACTTTTTCCCTGTTTAATTAAAAATTAAAAAGGTTTTTTTTATTCTTGGGTTTTATTAGTCCTAGTGAATTAAAAATCGTGTATTGGTTTTTGTATACTTTTATTGACGTCTACTCTTTCGACCTTCTTCAGATTTTTGTTTTAATTTTTTTTTTAATTTCTTACATTGTTGAATGAGAACAGCTTGTCAAATTTCGTTGTACAAAATATAAAATAATATGACCTACCCTGAAAGAATTATCCTGGTATTGATTGTTTATATTAAAACACTAATTTAACGTATATATTTTAAATTAACTTCAGTATGTCTCGGCATATATGAGAATACTGACGAACTGATATTATTGTTAAGATTGATAAGCGGAATTCCTGTCTTTTTCCCTATTATATTAAATCATTTTTACAATATTTTTAATCCATTAATTTTTTCTTAATTTTTACTATTTTTAAGGACGATTGTTTCTTGGTGTGGGTGTTGGTTGTTTTTATTTTGTGTTATTTAGAAAAAAGTACATTTAATGTTCGTGAATTAATTAGAATTATTTAATTATGTTGTGGTAAATTTTGGTTAGATTCTTTGTCTTTGAATTTCGATCATTTCGTTCTCTTTTTTGTGGGTTTCTGTCCGTAAGATTTTTACATTTTCAAAATCAAAGGTATGTTAATACGACCATAGATAATAAAATTCCTGAAGATTCCTGTGTTCGCAGTTAGGTGATCTTTAGTGTTGTGACAGTTCAATTTTGTCACAGTGCTTTTCGTATTCTCACTAATTATTTTTATTATAAATGCATATTTAATTCCTAGCTTTGTTGTACTGCTGTGCTTCCATGCTACAATTACGTTGTATACGTTTTTTTGCCTCGTCTCCAATTTAGGTCCTGGGAGTTTTCATTTAATTGATTGCTTTTTATCTCGTCTGAGTCTCCTTGCCCATGGCTTTAGTGACTTATAGTGTCACGAGGCTTTGTAATACTCAAGTCTTAAGAATATATTCACATAACTCAAAAATTTTAACAAATAAAGTGCAACCAAAATTTATTTACAGGTATGGGCATAACATACATATGTATCTCAGAGAGCACGAAAAACTTAATAATAAAATATCAATAAAAACTTATCTTCTTGGAGAGTTTTAAATGTTAAGTGCTACGAGACGAATCTCAACCAAAAAACTACTGCCAGTACCTGTACGTCCAGCGCCATACAGATAGTGATGGCTGTTGAAAGCAGTAAAAGAAAAGAACGCTTAGAAATTAAGATTTCAACCAGAACAAACAAGGTAAAATTTTAAAAAAGTTTATGGAAAAAGATGAGACCTTTTTGGCATCACATCCAAACAAGGCCTTAAATCTCTACAGTAGGCAGATAAATATCATCTCAGAAATTTAAAAAAATCGATCTTAGCCTAAATCCAACACGTACCGTAAGGCGGTAAACCCGGCTGATGGTCCCGTCGTTGACGACCCAAAACGAAAAGTGAGTGACACGGCCAGACATAAAAAGCTGGCCGACGAACCCAAACTTTCTGGTCATGCGACGGCCACGGTCACACAGAAGTTACTAAAGCCATGGGACAAGGAGACTCAGATGAGATAAAAGGCAATCAATTAAATTAAAACTCCCAGGACCTAAATTAGAGGCAAGGCAAAAAAATTTATACAGCGTAATCCTAACATGGAGGTACATCAGTACAACAAAGGTAGGAATTAAATATGCATTTATAATAAAAAATAATTATTAAAAATACAAAGAACTGTGACAAAATTAATCTGTTACAGTCTGTTACACTGCATACCTATCTATTTTAATAACCATACGTCATAAGTTTCAAAGTTTTTTTTTATTAAATGATGCTCGAGTAATACTAGTAGAAGAGAAAGGCGATTTTGCCTCCTCCTACTTTGGCCCAACTTCCGGGCAAATCACTTTTAAAACTGTCATTTCCCCGATTGCAAAGAAAAAAACAACAAAAAAATAACTATGAGGATCAGATTACCTGCAAAAGGAACGAAGGGTCGTGAAATGGTCAGAAAGATCAAATATAAATAAAAGAGATGAAAGAAGCAGTGTTGCCTGCTGTCGTCTGTTTTCATAAATTTAATAATTATCGCAAAAATGGCAATTTGTCGACTTCTAAAGAAATCGTTTCTTTTCTCTTATTTGATAATTCTGCCTAATATGTTTCATTTTAGTGTACCGTGCTAAAATTAGCAAAACGGAACACTTATGGAATCGGTGTCCGTCCGTCCGTCTGCCCCAGGCGATTTCCTTTGAAACTATTCGACGTAAAAATTTGAAATTTAGCACAGGGATAGAGTGTGGTGGTCCAATTATAGACGTGAAGTATAAAAGTTGAATTTTGATTCTGGGGGTTAATTTCAGGGGGTAAATTAAGAAATGGGGAAACAATTTCAAGGCCATCGTGTAGGGTGTCAAACCCAATCAAACACTAAGAATTAGGTGTAAATTGAGCCAAAATTATGAGGATTGAAAAATTCTAGCGCGATCACTTGTGATAAACAATTTAATTGTTTATTTCCTTTTAACTGCTGAACCATTGGTTTTAGAGAAAAAGTTTTTCGCTCCCCACTCAGCGCACGCGATGTGAGTCTAGCTTGCACTTAGCTTGCACTTGAACGAATTTCTCTGTGTTAGTATTTACCAAGTATTCTAAGAATCATTTGAATTTTTTCTTCGTTTTAAAATGTAACAGCCGGTACCCGTTAAGTGTATTTTATCTGGCATCCTATTTTTCCATACGGTTAATAAAGAACAGAATGGGCACTTTACCATTGTAAAACGCTATTATAAATGCAACTAAAACCAAGGACATTTTTCATATTTTGGATTTGAGTGCAATGGACTTACCAGACATACGAGATTACTAATAAATGTAACTTACTGAATTTAGAAATGTGATACGGTTTACGTTATATTTTTCTCACCTGAAACCTAAGTTCATCTACGGGTGCTTTAGCATATCTAATACCTCTAAATGAATATATGGTTTTTCCTAACCTAGATTGCATCACAGAGCCTTGAATTTGCCCCGAGGGGCTAGTAACTATCAGGGATTCGCCATCTTTGGGAGTTGCGTTACTATCAGGATAGGCCAAAGCTAGGGCCAGTAGGGCGGCTAGGACTGATGGTGTTCGGTACATTCTGTAAAAAAGTTTTATTTTGATTATAATTAAAGAATATTTTAGAGCCCGTCAAGGACCACTACTGCGGTTTTCTTGGGAAAGTTTTTTTTTACTATTTAGTCGATTCTGCGGAACTGCTAACATTTGTCATACAAAATATATTTTCTTGAACCTTAATAATTTGTGCAACATATTTAGATTTTATTGTTTTATAGTTGTTGCATTTTTTAAATCAAACAAGCCTTTAATTTACACACTTTATATTTTTTTCAAATTGTGCAAGTTAACAAGAACTATACTTCCTTATATCTCTACAACCTTATCTGCTTTGCAAAAAAATGTTAAGAAAAGATATAAGGCTATATATAAGTATAAATGTAATTCGCAATGTATACTGGTTTAATCTCCTGTCTACAGTGCGGGAAGTGCTTAGATTTGTTTATTAAGCTTACAAAATATGCAACAATCTATTGTTGGAAAAAGGGTTTAGAAGAAAATCGATACTAAAGTTCTAATAATTTCTTTTTGATATGAATTAAGAGAAGTAGGGAATCAGCTTATATATCCTTTTTTAAACAATACTAGTCCGCATAAATTTTAAAGTCGGAAAAAAGGGTTTACTTAGAAGAAAACAGATACAAAAGGCCTGATAGTTTATTTTTTGCGGTGCGTTAATTGTAATAGGCCATCAGCCAATATATAATTTTTTAAACTATACCAGTATACTTAAATTTGCTTATTAACAAATAATTATCTAAAATCGAAAGACGGGTTTTGGAGAAAACCGATACAAAATTTCTGATAATTCCGGTTTTAGTTAATTGTAGTAGGTAATCAGCTAACATGTATTTTTTAAAACAATACTGGTGCACTTAAATTTTCATATTCAGCTAACGACTTAAGCAATAATTACCTAATACCGGAAAAAAGGGTTTGGACGAAAACTGATACAAAATTTCTGATAGTTTATGTTTAGTGTAGTAGGTACTCAGCTAACATATCATTTTTTTAAACAATACTAGGGTATTTAAATTTGCTTGTTAAGCTAACAACCTGATCAATAATTATCTAAAATTGGAAGAAAAGGTTTGGAAGACAACCGATACAAAGCTTCTGATAATTTACGGTGCGTTAATTGTAGTAGGTAATCAGCTAACATATATTTTTTTAAACAATACTAGTGCACTTAAATTTGCTTATTAAGCTAACAACCTAACTAATAATTATATTACCTAAATTCAGAAAAAAGGGTTTGGAAGAAAACATACAAAATTTCTGATAATTTCTTATTTTCGGTGTGTCAGTTGTAGTAGGTTATCAGCTAACATATCTTTTTTTTACACAAAACTAGTGCATTTAAATTTGCTTATTAAGCTAGCAACATAAGCAATAAATATCTAAAATCTGAAAAAGGGTTTAGAAGAAAACCGATACAAAATTTCTGATAATTTCTTTTTTGCGGTACGTTAATTGCAGTAGGTCATCAGGCAACATTTCTTTTTTTAAACACTACTACTGCACTTAAATTTGCTTATCAAGCTAACAACATAGCCAATACAAGTGCACTTAAAGTTTATTAAGCTATCAACATATGCAATAATTACCTAAAATCGGAAAAAACGGTTTAGAAGAAAACCGATACAAAATTTCTGATAATTTTTTTGATATGCATTAAGAGAAATAGGTAATCAGTTTATTTCTAATTTTTTAAACAATACTAGTGCGCCAAAACTTCCTTATTAAGCTAACAACATGAGCAATAATTATCTAAAGTTGGAAAAAGGATTTAGAAGAAAACCGATGAAAAATTCCGAAAATAAATTTATTTTTTGCGGTGCGTTAATTTTGTAGGTAATCAGCTAGCATATATATTTTTAAACAATACTAGTTGTTGCTTATTAAGCTAACAAGACAAGCAATATAATTATCTAAAATCGGAAAAGTTTTATTTTTTGGATAATTTATGTATTCTTTATATGTCAAAAGCATGTCATCGGTTTTTTAAGGCAAATAAGGAAACAAAACAGTAGGAATTTTTGATCTCTTTTGAAGTAACAAATAATGTTGGAGCCAATATGTATGTCTTATTTTAAACTTATTAAAAACTGTCTTACCTTAAGCACATCAATTACATTATACTACTGGCAGACACAAGAAATAAAAAACTTGCACTGACAATAATGAACTGTGTCTACCTTGCTTATATAGACTATCTACCCTAGCTGTGAATATAAATTGCTTAAGTGGTCAGATTTTTATTAGATAAGTGGTCAGAAATACCTTCTATTCGCTCCTGAATGTGGTCTGATGCATGCATAAATAATAAATATATTACTGGGTTTGTTCCTGAATATCTTTTAAAATTCTTTTTGTTCAATGCTCTGCATAATTTTAATAATTCGGTTATTGCTTTTATTTTAGAACTATATTTTCCATTTCTATGTAGAGTAAGATTTTTAAGAATTCCAATTCTACACAGTGGATTAAGTAATAGAAAATAAAATAGACTTTAGTTTTCATGCTCGTCATCAGTATAATTTTTAGAAACAGGAAAGCAAGAATCTGCAAGTTTTGGCAAGGAATTTCTTTAGCAAAATAAAGTTAAAAAATTATTATGCTGCTAACTATTTTTAGATATATTGTTGGCCAGGGTTCCTAACACTGCTCATACCACTGATTTCGAATCAAGTATACTTATATACCATTATTTTCATTTTAGAACAATCAGGGGTTCCGAAGTTATTTATAACCCACCAAACGATATGGTACCCCACCTACTTTTTGAGAACGGCTGTTGCCAGACTTTCAGTTATGTAGAATATTTGCAGACTAATATAGACTCTACTAAAATAACACAATTACTCTGGGTGGATACTTATCTACAATCATAAATAACACAAGCTTAATGCATATGACCCATGCATATATACCATTATTTTTCGTGATAATGTATTTTTAGTAACTAATTTCCGTTGCATGGTGACCAAATTTAGAGTAAGAGTGGTAACGTCGCTTCACGGGGCTTCTTCTAGTTCATTGAGAAATGTGATAGTCTGAAAGGCGTATTTTTGTTGGTACTTTGCAGGCAGGTCGGTGTATTTATACGTGTGTCGTGATATTTTACCTAATTTTTGGTTTTCCTGACAGAACTTTATCCATAAACTTTGCAGAATGATGCGTCAGTGCCATCTGTGTAGAAAAATGGATTCTTTTCATCCGTAAGTGTATTTTCAGGTTGGGGATGCTTGACTGTACAGTCATGGACAACTCAAACTTTCAAATATGCATTGCGTTTCCATTTAGACATAGAAGTTTGAATCGTTAATGGCTGTACATTGAAATAGTTTTTTCAAACTTACGTGATCGAATTAAAACAAAATTAAATTAATAACAACACACTTATGCAAAATATAACTATTGAGCAAGTATTATTAGTCTGATATAAATAAATGTTTTAATTAGAGCAAAAATAATCCAAATTTAATTTTTTACAGTTGGCTACTCTGTGTCTGAGATATCAAAAGTACTTTTATTTATATCAGCGGTAAAAGCAAATATAATTTTTGTGCAATCGTTTTTGATTAGAAGCCACAAAAAATATAGATTAATTTTTTAACGTGGTCACTCTGTATATGTATATTTCAACGGAAGTGTCGCCGGTTTTGAGTCTTGGTAAAACTTACGTAAAATTTCATATTTTTCTACAAGTAGTGTTAAAGATTTTGCGCTAACAGACAGTCAGGCCGATAAACAGGCAGATGTAAAAGGGAAATCATGCTCAAAACGTAAATATCTGAAAAAAATTCGAGATGTGTTTTTTTCGCGATATTTCCTCTAGCGAGGGAAATACAAGAAACAAAATTTCTGTTTTAGTTTCTACATAGCAATTTTTCTTCAAAATATATTCAGTTAATAGATACAGCCTTCTTATAATTTTAAATAAGAATAGACGATACATATTACTAGGCCTAATGAAGGCCAAAATAATGATATATATCCTTATCCATATTAAACGTTTAACTCTCTGATCCCTTTGTACTTTGGAATAGGTCCAGGAAAATTTCCAAATGACTTTGATAAATTAATGCCAATTAGAAAATTGGTCTGGGCGTATAGTGTACTTGCCTATTGTTATGATAATAATTTAACTTTTTATTTAGGATATTATGTTAATAAGAGATGATCTGTCCTGTATTTTAAAACTTTTTTGTGCTTCGTGACAAAAAAGTACTGACAAAATAAGTATACATATACTCAGCAAGAAATGTGCGATTCTTTTCAAAACATGATTGTTCCACTTTTTGTCTTACTTTAGACGTTTGTCTTTGAGACAGAATATTCCGTTTGTATTAAAGCTTTCATAGGTAAAATTATAAACTCCTAGGGAAAATTAAGGGTTATAAAAAATAAGTCTTAAGTTTGATTTTAAATATTTTCTGTATTTCGAGTCCGATTTAAATGATTTTTTTTTCTTTTGTATGTTGATTCATTGATAATGCTTAACACCCTTTGGATTGCACTAGCAAGATAAGAAAGTTGCAATTATAGCCTAATTGAACAAATTTTATTGTGTCCATTATTAGAGGAGCCACACAAATTTCTAGAATTTCTTTATTATTTGCTTTTACAAACAGTTCAAGAGAAAAAAATGTGTTAGTAGAAAGTTATGGTCATTTGAATTTTTTTTTAATTATATTTTAGGTTTAAAAAAATTCAAATGACTACCTATAACTTTCTACAAACATTTTTTCTCTGAAACTTTAAAACTTTTCAACAAAATGATGTAAAATTTGTCTAGAAAAAATATTAAATAAAGTACCTAACCGTGTTCATTTTTTTCCCAAAAATTCAACTTTTTTTCGCAAATTACAAAATATTTTTTTCTTTACCAAAATATTTCTACTAGGCTCACTATCGAAACCCCTGAATTTGGCATGGCTCCCGTAAGTAGCAACAGACATATACAACTTTAAAATTTCACCAGCCGCCACTGCGTACTTTTACCCTGGAATGCATAGATGCACTATAAAAAAACTAATTTATATGTCCGTGCAGTACGATAGAAGTAAAGCTTGCAAATAAAATTTATATCCTTCCATTTACGAATAAGTTGTAAACTGCTTTTAAATTTATTTCTCTTTTACAGCCAGAGACTGCATTTAAAATTTAAAGCCACATTTGGGAAGTCCAACACCTAATAGTGCCGTCTTAAAGTACTTTCAACATAAAGGATATTGAGTTTACGTAAAAGTAACATTTTAAAGGGTTATATATGATTTGATGGAAGAAAATACGGTGGTGCTAAACAGTTTTTTAAAAAGAAAATCCAGTAAAATTGCTATACGGGGGTGAATAAAATTAAGCGGGATTTTTTAATGGTAAAAAAGTACGAGACGGCCGAGCCGGCAAGCGCCGCCGCACAGCGTTGCCTAATGGACAGAATTAAAAAACAAAAGTAGATTTTTAATAAATCAAATATACTACGTTTTAGTTCCATAGCTGTAGTTGAAAAAAGCCGCAAAATATTTGGGATTCCAATGCACACGCTAACAACAGGGAGTCCCGAAGTTGAGAAAAATATATTAATCTGTTTTACGGTATATAGAAAGTGGTTTGGTATATCAAGACAATTTTAATTTTTCTCTTATATTAAAATATTTTGTGGGGTAACCAAGGATGAATTGTGGTTTCAGAGGTATGGATTTTCAAATACCGATATTATTTAGTTGAATTTCATTTTTAGCTGTAGTAACATGCAGCTAAATTTAGTGGTTTTGAAAATTATAAAAAAAATATTGTCCCAGCTTTAACAAAACTTTAAAAAAAAATGTCCGACAATGTCTTCTGAGATTTTGTGTGATAAACTACCCCCAATATAGTGCTTTATTATGCCCCAGTCTGCCCCTTTCTTAGTTATTTAGATGTCTTTTACGAAGTACCAAAAAACATACTATTCGAAGAATGGTATGTTTTTTTTATACTTTTTTACCCCAGGGATGCTTTGGAAGCCAGACATAATGAATTCAGAAAAATATACGATTGTGTAACAGAAACATAACAAAGTACATATATATATATATATATATATATATATATATATATATATATATATATATATATATATATATATATATATATATATATATATATATATATATGTATATATATATATATATATATATATATATATATATATATATATATATATATATATATATATATATGTATACTTTGTTATTTTTCTCTGAACGATTTGTAATATATTTTTTTTTGTTTGTTTCTTGGGATTAGGCTCATAGCAAAAACATTTTTTTTATTAAAAGTCTATTGACGTTTCGACCCTTTTTCGGGTCATTTTCAAAATATTTTTTTTATATATACTGTTTGGTAAAAGACCTAAAAATACATTATTGGTTAAAACAATTTACAAAAGCACTACAATACGACAGTTAAACATTAAAATCTGGACATATTATCATCTGAACTTCTACGTTCTTAACAGTAAACATTTTTCTACAATTCCAAGATGTTTTTATTATACTCACCTTGAAAACTGTAAGGTCTTTGGAGGACTGATCTGTTGTGTCTTATCAGACATATTAAAACATACCTGAGTATTTTGGAAAGAGAAGAAACTGTTATTTCAAAAAAAATTGTAATCTATTGATTTGATATTAAGAGGATATATATATGACTAATGCTGGTTAAGAGGAGATCTTTTTTTAATTTTTTTGTAATTAAATTAGCATATTATGCGGTCCTTCTATATCTGCCCTGTCATTCACAGCATTTTAATCTTTTTTTCGATCATTTCTTTGATGGATAATTTATAATAGTTATGATCTTTATTCAGAATTCTTTTTTGACTGTAACTAAATTCATGTTTTGTCTGTCTTATATGTTTGCTCAGAGCTGTGTTTTGTGTATATTTCTGTACGTTAAGTTTGTTCTTTAGTAACTGAGATGTCACACCAATATATTTTTTGGACAATTTGTGCATTGTACAGAGTATATCACATTAGATTGGTTCATAGTTGGTGTCGGACGTTTTAAGTTCGTGAAAAGAGAACCAAGTTTAACATTTTCATCAAATTCCAACTTCCTTTTTAGTACTTTCACTTCTGCTATATCTTTGCAGATTTGACAACTGTGTTATAGACCATTTCTTGCACTAATCGTACTACCACGCCGCCGGGGCCTTTCTTTAAATTCTTCTATACTGCTTGTACTCTACGTGTTTCTAAAGCCTGAAAACCATCTCCTGTGATGGTTGAACCCATATTTCTAAAACGATTTACTTTATCTTTGCTCCTCGTATTCTTGTTTCTACTGGTCCTCCTTAGTTGAATATTATCCTTCAGATTCACTAAGAAGGTTTAAGATTTAGTACTGGTTTAAATTAAGATAATATAGTTGATCAGTTATGTTTTGACAGGTTTTTGTTCTGTCATCGTTACCTAATAAGTCGTCATTAAAAACTTATGAATTTTTCTGATATTTCATCAATTTCCTTGGTGTTCAAATAATTTTCACCTTGGAACGAGTTGCTGTAATGAATTTAGCTCTATTATTGTCAAAAGTACGTACTAAAATTGCCTTTTTTATAAATTTGCGAAAAAGTTCAGACATAAATTCATAGTATAAAACTTGGTTGTCTTATTCTCACACTTGTCAGTTTAACACGTTTGTTTGTTAAATTAGACCGGACTAGCATTGGAGAATCTTGCTATATGTACTTGGCTTTCTATGGATTTTTATATATATCCTAAAGGTCTCTAGTTTTCCACTTTTCCTTTATCGCCTTTCCTGCTGGTACTACGAATTACAATATCGTACAACAGGAGGCTCTTACCCTGGTTCATGACATTCAAAGCAAGGTTGAATAGATTCTTGCTTAGGGCTTACACCTGATTCAAGCAAACTTAACCCAGCCAATCATAACTATATATATCATAACGTATATCCTGGTATCCCCACGTACTTTTCTGGTACTCCACTCACCCTCATAGACATATCATAGTCCTCTTCTAGAACAATGAAAATCTTTCCTAATGGATTTCCTCTCTAAGTCTTCGTTCTATAGTCATTTCTCAAATCTTCATGCTGTGGAACAGCTCTTTAGCCTTCTAACGAAACATTTTTGAAAGATCTTCAAAGCAAAACTGATTGGTCTTCTTTAGTCTTCAGTCGTTATTCGACCATTGCTGCATTGCTGACACTTCAGTAGCACAGTGATCATGGCTGAAGTTATCCTAAATAGTTACTGTTCACCTTAGAAGAGATTTTACTTGTGGATTTGTGTTGGTTACTATTAGAGAGCTCCCAAATATTGTCGCTCGTGAGGTCTGTTGATGGATTTTATTTTTAAACGATGTTTCCAAAAATAGATTTTGCTAGCTATATATGTATTAATTTTGGAGAATGTGTCTTCAAAATAGACGTTATTATATATCTACCTAATCATAATAAGGGTATCCATAATAATATGCATTCCTCAAACCCACAGTGCTATACCAGAATAACCCTATTATTTTATTTACCCTCGTAATTTTTGAATTAGTATCGTGACCAGCTTTTTGGTGCAACTGAATAGTTTTTCTGTATCTGATAAATTTTATTTTAAAATTCTTTATTACCACATAAATTTGGCATTTTATTACTATTAGGTACCGGTATGGGTTTTATACTGCATTATTTAAATGCACCAAATCGACTTAATTCACTGCTACTATAGCAACACCCTAGGTCAACAAAGTGCATAACAATCACAACAAACAAAATGTGTAGCTGGTCTATGGTGTTTTTGATGTTTCCTTTTAAAGTGTCGCCATTTGGTTGAAGATTGATTAAGTTTCTTTTTATTAACAAATTGAGATTTTAACTAGAACAACATGGCTAAAGTACAAGAACATGAAAAAGAAACTGATTTAAAACTGACTGGAGGCAAGGTAACTAATAAAAATGTATTGTTTGTTTCAATATATAGTTTTGCATCTGTTTGTAATTATAGTGAACTTTGGGTTGTACTTTTTTTTAAAAAAAATGTCAAAGTCAAAACATGACAAATTAAGTTACCTTTTCTTTGTATTTTACCTACGTTGGCAACACTTTTATGTCAAATATGTATTTTTTTTATAGAAAAACATCTCAAGTCTGTTCATTTGTGCTGCACAAAACTGCACTAATCTACACTTTTTCTCTGTAGAAGACGCCCATTGGGAAAAATAAGATTAGTGCAGTTTCATGCAACAAAAGCGAACAAACCTAGACTGAACTTGACATAAAAATGCTGCTAATATGATTATTAAAATAAAAAGAAATGGTGATTTTTCCAACTTAATTTGCTCAATTTTGACTTTGATATCTTATTCTAGAAAAAAAAGTTGAGTATTGAAAACATTGGCACAGATACCAATCGAATAAAACAACAATTTTTTTATATAATTTTTTTCTTACATTTCAATAGATGGATTAGGACCACCTATGAATTTACTAAGTACATTAATCTCTAATTAGTAAAAAGTATTTTTCTACGACCACCTATGAAAGTGAGAAGAAAAGCACGGTTAACTTGGCGAGAAAGTGCCTTATATCACACGCGTGTTGAAAAGTACTTTACAACAGACGTGTTGAAAAGTACATTGAAATAGATGGTGCCAATTTCATTTGTTTTATTTTCAGCACACTTGATAAAAATGTTAGTGTTGAAAGTGAGGGTTTTAAAAGACAGAAATTGAGGTTTTTTGTAAATATTTTTGTGGTCGTAGGAAAAATATTGTACATTACTCGTGTGAAAGTAATTTTCGCACACTCGTGGGATTATCGCACTCGGCTGTCGCCTCGTGCGACAACATTCCCACTCGTGTGAAAAATGTCACTTTCAACACTTGTTATGTAATATACTATTACACGTTATCTTTTTTTGCAGATTAATTTAGAGAAAAGACCAATAAATAAGCTGAGTACAGCCACTGCAAGAAGTAATGCATTTTTAACCAAAGGCTTTTCAAGGCCAGCCTCTGCTGTACCGGCATTAAGTTTTGCTGAGGTGATACCATTATCACGAATTGTATTTGTTTTATTTATTGATCAATCTCGCAACAATTTGCCAATTTAATTTATTTTATTATAAAATTTGTAGGAAGACGAAATTCTCAGAAGTAGTCATAGGCCATACTCTGCCGGATATATACCAAAAAGTAAAAAGTACCTTTCTAAAGGTTACCTTGAAAGTAGCCTAGAAAGCATTGAAGGTATAATTATTATCTTTTCACAGATTTAAATCTGAACAAAAACATTACTGTAAAAACAAGCCACGTTCTCATGTGATCGGCCCTATCAGGTAGCGGGATCTGATTCAACATCACTGTTACTTTCTGGCAAATCACATGCAATCAGTGCTTTTTTTGAAGATATTGGTTGAAAAAGATTCGAGAAATAAGATAAACTTGATTCTATATTATATCATTTTAGGCACAAGAACTTGGTACAGTTTTACAATAATTTTTCTTCTTTTTACAGTAATGCTTTTATTGTGATTTCACTTCTTTTTATACGGTGCAAGTTAGGGTTTGAAGGTGTAGTTTAATGAACACGTAGTTTATCGATGCAGATGCTTGCTAGGAGTTTTGGTGTGTGGTAAAACTCTAGTGTGTGTACGTCAGAAGCCCCATAATCCCAACAAAAAAATTACATTTTAAAACCCCTTAAAATTGGAAAAAGGAGAGCTTTTTTAATGTTCTTCTTAATTGTAGATGAAAGACGACCCTCTATTAATTTATACAAAAGTCTCTTGACCGAGCCGATTAAATCTTGGAGATCCTATAAACTTCCCGACTCTGTGGGAAACAGCGAGAATACCTCTGATTTTCCAAATCAGAGTAAAGAAAACACCTGTGAAGAGAGCAGCTCTATCTCTTCCGAAGAAAATATACAACAACCTGATGAAACATTACAGGAAACCCATGGTAAAATATATACATTATTTACAGTTATCAGAACATTATTGCATATTCTTAAAAATAGCTTTAATCGCATGTTGTTGGTAACAAAACGTTGCCAATTTGGTAGGTAAAGTTCCCCTCATATAGGTATAACTAACTGAAATACACAACTTCAATTTAGATACACTCAGGATGCTGTTTCTAATACCCCTGATGTTTTAAGTTTCACCAGAAAAGGGTAATAAAACTCGAGAAAATACAAAATGTATAAAATGCAGCAAAGTAAGTGAAGTTTAAATAAGATATCACTGATATCAAAGTCCAAATTGTACTTAAAGCCAACTAAACCGAAAGCAGGCGACAATCTTGATAAATGCATCTACAACTACCGAAAATTTCTTTAAAACCGGTCTAAAATTAGCAAAGAGCAAACTTGATCCAAATTCTTCTTGTCCAGTTTTTTTGCTGATGAGTGTATATTGATATTAACAAGCACAAAGCTAACTTTAGTTACACATACATTAACAAAAAAAACACACATTCTGAAGTAAAACCGAAATATATTTTGATAACACTCATTTCGAATTTTCTACCATTTTTGCGGCATTATTGCCCATTTCCTTTTTCTAAGGATTGTATTTTGTCGAAATGCCTCTAAGAAAATGCATTATTTGATAAAAATTTTGACAAAATAAACCAGTGATTTAACTTACTTTACTTTATAAGAAGAGATAACGCATCAAATTTCAATCTATGATGTAGAAAAACGCGGTAAGTTAAAACTAGAAGTATTTAAGCTTGAGTCGGAATTGTTGACGTCTGTCGATGCAAAATTTCTCGATGACTCTAATTTATGTTTTCTTACAATTATAGGAAGTTTCAGCCAAAACTCTAAACCCTTTCAAGAAAGTGCTGAACTTTTACCAGGTCTTGCCTCAAAACCCCCATTACCCAAGAAGCCAGATGCTGGAACTACTAGCAATTCAAACTTAAGCCCATTAAATTCAGTTCATGATAAAAACGACAATAACATAAACGCCATTCGTGCATATTTTGATGTAAAATACGATACCGTTCTCAGACAAGATAAGTTACAAAACAGAGTGAATGGCAGTAGTGAAACAAATTTTAAAAACACAGATATTGAATCAAATAAATACTCTGTTTTATCAAAAGAAAGTAATTTCCAAAATTTTGATTATAAATTTGAAGATAGTGTTTCTAGTTTTAAAGAAATTGATAGGGCTTTACAGTTTAATAAGGATAGCAATGTAAACGAATCGGCCAACTCAAATAGTATGTATCAGAGATGGATGGATGATAATGTGCTAGAAAAAGAACTGGAGACTGATAAATATTTAGCAAAACTTAAGACTGAACATGGTCTATCTAGCTCCAATTTCACAGATAATACAAAGATTGTGGAAAAATGGTCTAAAGTAGACGAGTTTCCCAATATATCTGAAATCGATTTAGATGAGCTGTTTAAGGATGAAACAGATAAAAAATTTGAAAGGTTTTTTGAACTAGACTTGCAAAAAATCGACGTTAAAACTGATGAACATCCTAGAAATACTGACGTAAAATTTGCTAAAAGTAAAGAAAACTTTAATAAAACTAAAACAGCCGTTAATACTCACAATGTCAAAAAATCCATAAGTAATCAAAAATTACCCAATATTAAAGTAAATTTACCTAAAAAGGTGGATACAAAACCTAAGTTTGTTGTTAAACAGGTCAAGGGTGGTAAAGATTACACAGATACGTCTAGTAAATCTCCAGATATCGATTCCTGGATGACAAAAAGTTCGCAAATGAAGAAGCCGAATTATTTGGATTTTTTAAACAACGTAAGTGAAATTGAAGAAATTGGTAAATGTGATAAAAATGAAAATGGAAATAATACAGGTGACGTGGATTGTAAAATTAGCAATGCTGGAAGTTTTGATGACTTAGTTTCGATTTTGGAAGCATTAGAAAATGAAGATAAGAAATCACGTAAGTAATAGGTAACCAAAGCAAATTACTTTATAATGTTTTTTCTCTCTACATTTCAGATATGAAAATAGCTTCAGTTAAAAATTTAGTTGATAATACATTAAATCAGTATGCTTCTACAGAGGATGATAATGAGACAAGTAAAGACTTAACCGAAACCAACGAAGAAGTTGCTAATAACAATGTTATTATCAAACAGAGACCAACAAGAAATAACAGTGCTGAAAGTTCTCATAAAAAAGAAGGTGGTGAAAGAAGTGTTACTTTCTCTCCAGTGGTCTCGCAGCGAAATTTTGAGACGCATATTAATAATGATGTTTCAGAAAGTAACGAAAACAAAAATATGATATTTAATGAGAATATTAGATATGATTTTAATTTAGGTTCTCATCGCGATTCCTTTAGTAGCTCAAGTAGAAATGATCATAACTACAAGTAAGTTTTTTTATATTTAGTACGGTCGTTGTGGTCTCCAAGTGTTCCAATTATTTATTTTTATTTCTTACAAAGCAGTTTTTACTAATTTTAGGGAGCTTCTTTCATTTCTCGATGAAATGGATCAAAGCTGTTTAAAATCATTAAACCAAGCAAAGGAAAATGCTGTACTAGCTACCCAAATGGTGCAATCCTCAATTAACTTAGATACGGTACCTCGGTAAGAATAACAACATTTTTTAGAAAATGTTTGTATAAATATATAGAAAGTATCAACTTTTTTACCAGAATCATGTGAAAATTTTTTGATTTAAAATTGGGTTATAGTTCCTTAACTTTTCGGACAATTTCAGTCACCTCAATAGTTTTGCAAAATTGCCATTTTTATTTAACGGTAAAACGTCTTCGTCAACAAATTATTTTTATAAATTAATTTAAAGTTTCTAAGACTAAGAATTCGTCTTTTTTTCTTATTTTTCGTCCGTATGTCAAAAGAAAAACCCTACAGGGGTATAACTTTTTTGTATCTATTTTGTAAAACTAGGTATACCAAAAACCCTAGCAAATAACAAGAAAGCTCAGTGTTGTATGTCTTTATAAGCAATGACGATACAAGTGTAATAAAGGTAGTGGGGAAGGATTATAAGACGCAAATAAGAGTACAGGATCGAGATTAGCATGTTTGCCTCGACTCTGTGTCTTCTACAGGACAAAAATTCGAAAACCCAGCAAAAAAAGGAAATCGCTTCGATCCTAACAGGAATATGCACATATTTTTTTTATTGTATAAATCGTTTAAGGAAGTCATTACATACTCAAAAAAAATATTTTGAAGAAAATTACTAGGATAATTTAGCTACAAAAAAATGTTAACTTTTCGATATAATTTGTTACAATTTAAAAAGCAGCCATTTGTCCTTAATGAACAATGACGCCAGGAGATCAACAAAAATAAGTGTCAATCTACAATATGTTAACGTAAAGCTTAACCTAAAGTCGAACAGGTTTGTTCTTCTCGGAAACAGTCAGAGGAGGGGAATATTTTTGTGTTGATAGAGGAATAGTACAACTAGTTTCGGTTAAAAATTCAGTTATACAGGATGTTTCGTTTCGAGCTATTAAACGTCAAAGTCGAAATTTCCGCGATTTCCCTTGAAATCGGGTACACGTGAATTAAATCGATATAAATTTTCGGATGTTGCAGAGGACTCGGAGCTCCAGCTTTATTGAATCTGGTGAGGATCGGAAATTGGCAAGTAATTCTTTTGAATTTTTTAGGTCAAAAGATGCCATGTGCAGGCCCCATTTGTTACCTATTAACTCGAAAACAAAACGTCGAATCGAAAAACGGATTCATAAGTGAAACTTTAAAATTCCAAATACTTTCTTTTTGCAATACATTTACCTAAATGTAAAATCACTGAAATATGGATATTTTTGGGAAAAACTGGAAATTTCGATTTTTGACCCAAATATTGTACGATTTTTAATTGTTTGTGGAGTCAAAATGGTTCAAATTAAAATCCCATATGCGCCATCGGAAAGAGCTCGTCGAAATATATGATTTTCATATTTTTTAGAAATTTCGTTCTTTATAGGAAGGGAGCAATCGCCGATTAAATTTCGATTTTTTGACTTTTTTTGCTCGAAATCGGTACATTTCAATTACTCTATATTTTTCCTATCTAATTTTTTCCCAGTTTTTAACGCTATCTTATAAAGGGCTAATCACACTTTAAAATGAATACCGAATGGATCATTCAGGAGCTTATTTAAGGGGTAAAAACCTAATTTTCTTGATTTTTTTCCGACAAATCTTATTTTTAACCCACATTATTTCATACTATTTTCCTTATTTAGTGATTCTTTTTGGATTTTTATTTGATCCGTTAATTATCTAAGAATTCTTCCCACTAATCGCTTATTTTTTCGTTAAAGTTATAAATAAATATGTTTATTTGCAACTGGGGACAATTTTTGAAGATTGCCATGAAAACAAAGAATTGCGGTTTATCTACCTGAAATTATTGAGATAGGATGCCAAACATACCAGATTTTGTTGCACAGATTTTGTTGGACCGATTGGGGCTTGAAATATTCATAAAGGAGATTTTAGGAATCTTCTACTTTAGTTACGCATTAAATGCCATTTTTATTGAATTTTCGATGACCCTACAACACTGGAATTCGCCATGTACTCATTATGAGCCATAACAACACCGTTGACGACACAGTCAATGGGATCACGTTTTACAAGTTTCGGAATAAAGACCAAAATAAATGGATAACGGCAACCGCCATAAACACTTGATTTATGTAGAGAATTTTAAAAAATATATTTCAGATTTATTTGGGTTATATGCATATTCCCTATTCAATCGTCTACTTTCTGCCATTTTCGTCTGAGCACTTTTTTAGGACACGTTGTTCCTATAGTATATCTAAATATTTTTCACAAACTTCACAAACTTTTATTACTTACAGAATGGAAGACCTAGAATCTCTTACCAAGCAAGAGCTATCCCATCAACTTATCGATCTTAATCTTAGACTAAAAGATAAAAGCTCTTCAATATCTTTATTACAAAATGAATTATCAAGTCTAAGAGATCAAGTCATGAAACAAAATAAACAAACTGAGGCGTTGGTAAAGCAAAAATTAAAGCAACAAAAAGACGAATACGAAGGAGTAGTGAAAAGACATCAAAAGTTTATTGATCAACTGATTGCTGACAAAAGAGCGCTGAATCAGCAGTGTGAAGGGTTGATTCAAGAGATGAAGGTATGTTGTATGTTGAAATTCTGGAACCCTTGACCTAGGCTGAGTAGACTTTTGCAACGTTCTGTGTTGATCTATAAACGTTTTATTCGGATTTTTAAGGTTCTAGAGGATAGGTATAACACAAATACAAAAGCCATGGAGCACAAGCACCAAGTTGAAATAAAAAAGTTAAAAGAAATGCATACGGCTTCAGAAAAGATAAGGAGAGACAAATGGATAGAAGGAAAAACACAAAAAATAAAGGTAGAAGAAACTGAAATAATAAATTTTAACACTAACAGCATCTTAGGAATGTTGCTTTGCAACATGCTTAACAGCCTACATTCCAAATTTTAGAGAAGTACATGTATACCGAATGCGAAGTTCAAATTATGATGATATCTATTCTCAAAATAAATATTTTAGGAACTTACCGTAAAAAGTATTGAGCCAGAAATCGAAAATATGGATAAAAGACACCAACAAGAACTTGCTGATTTTAGAGCTTTACACAAGAGAGAGATAGAAGACTTGGAACTAAAGGCAGCCAGAAAGTTACAACAACAATGTGAAGCTTTAAGAGAACAGTTGGTTGAAGAAAGAGAGAAAGCAATGGCGCACGAGAGAGACGTCATAAGACAAAGGTAATACGTCATTAACATGAATAGGTACTTTTTATTGAACCTTTTTCTTAAGGTGCTTCCTCCTTTAGGAGGTTAGCAATAATAAAGTGTCCATAATAAACCAAATAACAAATTAGTGCAAAATAAATCTACAATTCAAAATAGATATTTATTAATTTAAACACTGTATTGAAGGTACGAAAAGATGGTAGAATCTGAAGAAAAAGGATATCAAGAGCAAAGACGAAGATTACAAGCTGATCATGCCGTCAGAATAAAAGAATGCGAGGAAAGAGAAGCACAAGCTCAGGTAGAAAAGGAGAAAGCTATACGGCTAGCTCAGGAAGAATTTGATGACAGATTACAGGTATGTAATATGCAATATTTCTGGTTAGAAGAGTAATTGCTGCGTATTGGCATAAATATAATATCATTCATATCTATGAAGATTTCTCACTCTTGTGATACTCGAATAAGTTGTAGGTGGGCAGAAAAAATTCATATGGAACATTACGCCTATCATCGGCATATCTGATGCTGTTAATACGCATGCCATTAACTTTGACTCCGTCTGAGATATCTGCCAAAGCTCTGCCAAATATGTATAAGCTCTGACTAGGGATTGAACAAAACAGTCCTGTCCAACTCCCCTGCGGATCTCGATTTGCTTGGATGTGGAGTCTTTGATTTTGACTCTAGCACTCTGGTTCCAATATAAATTTTGTAACAGAGTAATGTCTTTCTCGTCCAGTCCTATGTTCTGAAAAGACTCCATCAACAGGTCGTGTCTTACTCTATCAAATGCTTTCTCGAAATCGATAAAGCATATGAAAATGTCCCTTCGCCAATCGTAGGATTTTTGTGCTAATACCAGTAAGTTAAACAATGCCTCTCTCGTACCCATCCCGCCCCTGAAACCAAATTGGTCGTCTCCAACATTTACTTCGCATTTTCTAGAAATGCGGTTATGGATTATTTTTAGCAGGGCCTCATCAAATTTATCAGGCGGAAATCTCCACAATTTTTGGGAGTTGTTTTCTTTGGCAGTGGTATGAAAAGAGATTCCAACTATTCACGAGGTACTCTGCCAGTTTTGTAAATACGGTTATGTAGAGTAACAAATAAATCAATGTTTTCTTCACTGCTTAGTTTTAAATTTTCAGGGTAGATTTCGTCTGGCCCTGGGCTTTTGCTTGTTTTAAGTTGTTTTATCGAATATGCTACCTCGGATTTTAGGATATTGCACCCAAGCAAACCCAATCGGATTTTAGGATATTTGATCCATCTCCATATCTCTTACTGGCGAGGTTCTGCTCTGATTCTCAAATAAGTTCTTGATGTAGTTTTTCCATTCTTCAATTTTTCCCTCTGTGGAATCGAATATTTTCCCATCTGAGCCAAGCATGTTGTGGATTGCAAATTTTCTGTTCGTCGATGTGAATTAAAGATTAAAAGCCCTAAACTGATGAAAGCCAATTTTAAAATTTTAATTTTAGTACAGAAGTACTATAAAAAGCTAAATCCTGAATTCATTAAAAACGTTTAAAATTTAGTAGGTAGTACTGATTTAAATGACGATGGTCTTTTTGATAAGTTAGATTCTGACAAGTTTTGATCTCGTCATTATAAATAAGTCGTCACTAAGACTTTCGAGGTATTATGTTGCTTCTGCGACAGTCTTAAATATCTACATTTTAAGGTTATAATTCGCAGACATTCAAATGAACTAAGACTGTTAAAAGAGGCTACTCAAATAGAGTTTGAATCTTGGCAAGCTAACTTTAAAAAACAACAGGCAGCTTTATTGATAGATAAAGAAGCAGCAATAAGAGAACAATGTAGAAAAGAGAGAGATAAGGACATCGAATTAGTAATTGAAAGATTGGAAAGTGAGGCTAATGAAAATAAGACTCAAATGGAGCAAAGTACAGAAAATAGGATTAGGTAAATATGATTGATTGGGCTCGTCACTTTTTTTTGAATATCAGGCTATAAAACATATAATTTATTTTAAACAAATACATACAATTTCCCGTCTGTCAAATAAAATTATAATGTAATATTATTAAAATTGGTATTACTTGTAAATCGAGTGTACTATTATAATTAGTAAATAGCGTTTTGTAAATAAATTATTGGTACGTTTTAATAAGTGCAATAAAGCAAAATTGAATATGTGTATTCATAATTGAGTACATATTCAAACAGTAATTATGCCTGCCCATTTAAATATTTTGCAAACAGTGATTTTGTTACTGTACGTAGAGCAATTACTAAAACCTAAATATTAAGCACCTGTTATAATTTTTGTATTTTTTTTTTAGATTTTGTAAAGTTTAAATGTCTAAAAAGAAATTATTTTGGTTTTAAGTACTTGTATTCTAATGAAGAGGGGTACGAGACTTGTATAGCCCTTCTCCACGATTTAAAAAAATCTTTTGTGTATACCCACCATTAGTTTACCCCGTAAGACTTTTTGTAATGTATCATGCCCGATGACGGGCTAATTTTGTAATATCGTTAGTATCAAGAATACTCAATCACGATAAGTTAGACTGTGACCAACCAATGCTTTACATTCTTATAGTACATGTCTGGCATTGAATAGCAGAAGCTGCATCGTTCGACTTCAGTCTGACCTACTTTTTTGGAATGATGACCTGTGCCGTGGTAACTGTCACTTTTTTCATTAATTTTATTTTCATTCTCTCGTGACCAGGAACTCGTACTAAAGAACTTGGTTGTATTTATCTAATTGATTGAGAAATTGTGGGCATTCTCAAGTTAGCCTCGACTAAAAATTGCATTTAAGGCCGCCTAGCTAACTACCAGTATATAATAGCTACCCCTACCGCTATAGATTTCTACCAGTGAAATGGAGGGTCTCCTCCATCAGCAGGAGGCTTGGTCACAGCAATAAAAGTACCGGCTCCAATTCCCGCATCAACTTTATTGTTAAAACCGTCGGTGAATCGGACACATTAACCATGACCTCTATCTGTATTAACTGTAGAATATCTAGGTGGCCAGTCAGATCGCCTGACTTAAGATTCTGTGTCTAAGGAACTCTAAAACCACCCTCCTTGTGCATAAACGCAGTGTAAGGAATTCCAACTTTGTTTCTAGAAATTCTACTAACTGAAGTAAATTTATTTTTGTATGTTTTAAGGCGAATCAGAGAAAAATATGAAAAAGAAATTAAAGATCTAGAGAGTTCGGAAAAAGAATCGAAAAATAAATTTATGGAAACGAAGACGAAACTTTTGGAAAGAGAAGAAGAGACACTTGGTCTTAGAGCGACAATCAAACAGTTGGAAGCTCAAGTATCCGAGTATAAGGAGGTAGGTCACATAACCATTTAATTAATATGGGTAAATCGAGAAGATACATGTATAATGTATATTATTCTTTTAAATCAATATTAAATATTGTAGTATTAATAACAAGTGGAAACAAATCCAGACGGTTAAAAGTTAATGAATCAAGTTACCTATCAGATTTTTAACTTTATTGAAAGCTCACTTTTTTCTCATCGCTGCTTCATCTTACCTCATAGCAGACATGACGCAGTATATTTTTATACCACAAGCTTACACAAGAGACACTATTAAGTTCATTTGACTGTGTATCCATTTATCTCGTCTAAGGATTCCTTTTCCATGATATTTGGATATAATAGCTGTAGAAAATGCATTATTTAATAACAACGTTGACGAAATAAAATAGTGTGAGATGGTGCATCCAATTTTAACCACTATGCTTAGAAGAAACGCGACAAGTTGAGATTAGAAATACTTAAACAATTGTCAGCTGCAATGAAAAACATAAACATAATAATCATACTTACACTTAAACATACCTGTATGCTAAAAATTAAAAACCTCAATTTATATTAGTGGTGTTTGCAGCCGAAACTCTTTGGAGCAACAGTAGATGGCATAAGCTCTAATTATTTACCCACCCGATAATATGTGTAACAGGCTGGCAACCTTCTGAAAAAGTCATGGAAGTCACGAAATTTAGCTAGTCATGGAAAAGTCCTGGAGAAGCCATTGAATTTTAACATTTTTTTTTGTTGAAAGTCATGGATTTTATATAAAAAAATTTCACCAGTGGTGAAAATAACTTTCTGTAAATAACATAATAAGTATTCTTGAAATGTAATATAAGATTAAAAAAAAAGCCCTCAAAATATGCATCATGGCAAAGCAATCAAATATTGAATTATTACTCTTAAAAGGTAATATAGGTAAAAAGTAGGTGAATGAAAAATAAAACTGTCAAGTTCTGAAGTTTTTATTTTTAAGAAAGTTACTTACTGTCATTGTCATTGCATAATACAGAATTTAAAAAAGCATATACGACAAAGAACCTAAAAATTATAAATTTCAAATAAATGAGAGACATCTCCACCTTCTACTTCCAAACATGTTCTCATTTTTCTTTTTACAGCATCAAAATCATTGGTGATTGTTAATCTCCTGAAATTTATTTGTAATTCTAGCCCATAGGTCTTCTAGATTTTCACAAGAGGTTGGGATATCCTTCAAAAGAAGTGGGTTGTTTGATTCCTTGTAAACTTTCGGTATATAATCTTGTACTGAGTCATTTTTTCAAAGACTGACTTTTTCATAATTATTATACTACTTATAAGTTTCAACGTATTTTTCTTTACTTCTATGTTTATTTTTAGTTAACAGAAAATTTAACTGCGGAAAGAAAAGATCTTAAAGAAGTAGTAAAAAAGGAAATGAGCGAGGAAGTACAACATTTAGAAAGAGAGGTGGCACAATTAAAGAATAACAGGGATAAAGAAATTCAACAGCTTTATTCACGGTAAAACCACTATTTTACTAAACAATACTAAGCAAAAGAATATTGATTGTGGACAGTACTTTCACTTTCCCTGGGGAAAAATATTTTATATTGTCTTAATGAAAAAATTTCAGGCCTTAAAAGCAGCTTTTTATGCATCAGTTAGTATGAAAAACAAATCGATCGTTTGACGTCCTAATATTTTCCTCTTGCTTAGCGTAGTATTTATTAGCCTGTAAAAATAGAACTATTTATCAAATTCGTTATTTAAAATCTCGTTCCATTTTTAGGATCAAGGTATCTGTTGCCAGAAAAGATGAAATTTTAAACGAGTTACAAATTGAACATAAAGCCTTACAAGAAAAGTGCATTTATTTGGAAAATATGCTGGAACAGCAGAGAAAAGAATATTTAATTAAATAGTAATAGGAGGATTTTTTTTACAGCTTTTGTCGTCCTCTTTCTTAAGGCCCTGGTAATTGGAACAACAGATCTATAAAAATATATTTGGAAAGCACAATCTTTTTAAATTTTTTTTTTGAATTTACACTCGAAAATATAATTTTGGGAATGCATTATAAAATAACGTAGTCATAGTCTACTGAGCAAGTTTAATGGGTTTAGAATATACAGGGTTATTTCTGAGTTAACACTTAACAACTACCAATGATTTCGTCGACGGCTAATAAATAGTTCAATATTTAATTTTGGAAAAACCGTATATTCAAAACATGTGTGTTTTTTGTTAAGTTGCACTGTCGAGAAAATGTACCGCCATTATTGACAATTTAGCCTTTCTGATGTACATTGTATTTGCTTTTAGACTTTTTAAAATTGTCAATGATACTTCGGGGAATTCGACTTTTGCAAAAATATTTTTCAAAAATTGATTTTTAAGACTTTTTCTTATGGTGTAACTGAGAAATGCAATTTTCCATCAGTATTAAATGAATAACTTATAATTTTCTGTATTCAATATTGATTTATATTTCTATCATCTGTTTTAAGAGGATACATTTTTATCAGACTGCGTTGGTAAATTTAACTACCCAAATACATATTATGCATAGCCTTCGTGAATGTATTTTAGGCCCTTGGATTGATTGTATATTTTATGCGCTACACACATGAATACATATTTTATTTTCATAAATATTTAAATTTAAAATTTGCATTGTCCGCATTCTGTTCCGTTTTGGCGAAAGGTAAAACATGGGTAAACATTTTCAGCGTTATGACTTCTCTGGCGTTTTTTTTATCGTTTTTTAATTCTCAAGATATGGACCAAATTGTTTAAGATTGCTCAGCCGAAAGTTTGTTTTGAAAAAATTAGATAAAATATCCATGGCTGTATTTTAAGAAAATAGGTTGGTGATGAGTAGATAAGCAGCAAGAGTTCTGGACCAAAAACCCATGTTATTTCTTATGGAAGTGGACATGCGCGCGCATCTGTCACTGTCACCCGTCATATGTCAACTGTCACCTATCAACTGTCATCTGTCTCCTGTCACCTGTCATACGTTATCTGTCAACTGTCACCTGTCATACGCCATCTGTCAACTGTCATCTGTCAACTGCCATCTGTCTGTTTATTAAAGACGAAACATCGGATTAAAAATTAAAGCATCATGTTAAAACTCATTAAAAATTGCAATGAAAATGCGTTCTTCGTCTTACTATAGCTACAGTCAGTTAAGAAAACAACAGCCTATTTTCAAACCCTGTATATCCCAAATTCGAGGTTTGTTTATGCCAACTTCTTTTCTTATTTTTTGTTCTTAATTAATTGTTATTGTTGCTCAATTGACAAATTTTAACAACTTCGAATTTTTCGGTGAGAACAATATGGCGCGTGGTATCCGCCATTGTGTTTTTAATTAAATTTAATATAGTCTATATTACTCGCGGATCAGACTTGAAAATTTTGCTGTCTCATTTTTAAAATTTGGTCCAGCCGTTGTTGTGGAGTTTGGAGTTACATACATGCAAAAGAATGAACATAGCACCGAAACATAATACCATCCTCCTTTGCATGCAGATAACTACAAATATTAAGCATTTCTATCAAAATTATAAAAAAGGAATCTACACAAATTGCCTTTGTTAAGCCATTTCCATTTTTAAGAGTACTTATATCTTTAGGCTTTAGGCACAATAATTATTGGATAATAAAAGAACCTTCCTTTATTAAATTTACTTATTTATTATATAAATTTACAAGCTTTTATATGTTTTTTTACAGCTAAATTACGTAAGTATACAAGATTAATACAAATCCGTGCTTCTTAACCCTTTTTATATTTATGTATATATATTATTGATAATTCTATGCATACCTATATGTATTATAAATTTTTTTAATATCAATTATAATTGTGTATTAATTTGTTTATTCTGTTATTATATGACGGTTTAAGAATTTTCGCTTACTGTCAGAGCTGAAACGATTACAACAAAAACAGGATCGATTTCTGATTACAATTAGTTGGTTAAAAAAGTACTCGATTACTTATTACTAATTGCGAGCAAGAATTGTTATCAACTCTTGATTACTTATGTAATCGTAAAGTAATCGCAATACATGATTACAATTGTGAGTAGGTACTTAATTATTTGCTTGGCCAAATAAAATAAATAAACATAAACCATAAATACAAGGGGCTTTTCCAAGAATTTTTGCTTATTTCTCAATACAAAAGTGCTCCATTCGAAAAACTTATCCCCAAGAGAGTATAATGTTTTCTGATGGAATTCACCCTCAAAATAAAGGAAGTGCGGTATGCGGTAGAAGGCGCCCTCTACTAGTGACATCAAAAGTATGAACAAATTTAAATTACCCGCCTCAGAAAACCCCCAAATTCCTTATTTTGAGTCACTACATGATTTCGTTGGGAAATTATTGGAAAAAATCGAAAACAAAATTAAAATTTTGATACCCTAAATCTCGGCAGACTATAAAGAATATAGACAGACACTCGAATACACCAAAATACCGGTCTCCCTTGAGACATTTGGTGGGTTTACTGTTTATGGTTTAAAAGTTTGTTTGTCCACCATTATATACAGGGTGTTTCCTAATTGAGTGTCAATATTTAAGGGGGTGATTTTTGGTTCCATTTTAAAAAGAAAACTTCATATGAACGTATGTCCTAAACGTCTTAACTTTTGAGATACAGGGTGGTAAAGTTTTCATAAATAAATAGATTTTTATTAATATCTGTAATACCACTTTAGATATTTTAATTAACTTTGGCATACATGTACTAGGTATCAAGAGGCATTATTTAGTTTACCACAATGTTTTTTATTTCCACCAGTGGCGTTCCTACGGAATTTCACCTGCCTGTTTTGGCAGACATTGGTGGTACGCCACTGATTTCTCTTAAAATTAAAATTATTTCTGAAATCTCCAATCATTTCTTAGCAAATTTGATCTCTTGAATTTTTTCAGATGCACGGTTTTCGCTTAAAAAAATAAAAACCTTTTCTCTGCATGATCGTGACAATATCGTTAATATGACAATATCACCATGCAGAGAAATAGATTTTATTTTTTAGATCAAATTTGCTTCCAAATGAATAAGGAAGATAATTTTTGAGATCCTTATTCATTTCTAAGCAAATTATAATAATAATAATAATAATGTTTATTCAAATATAAGATACATATATATATATATAAAATATTCCATTTTATGAATAAACTAAGAAATTTAATTTTAAGGAAAAAAAAAATTTGATCTAAGAAATAAAATCTATTTCTCTGCATGGTGATATTGTCATATTGACGATATTGTTATGATCATGCAGAGAAAAGGTTTTTATTTTTTTAAGCGAAAACCGTGCATCGGGTTGAAACAATTAAAGACATCAAATTTACTTAGAAATGATTGGGGATCTCAGGAATAATTTTAATTTTACGAGAAATCAGTGGCGTACCACCAATGTCTGCCAAAACAGGCAGGTGAAATTCCGTACGAACGCCACTGGTGGAAATAAAAAAAATTGTGGTACACTCAATAATGCCCCTTGATACATAGTATATGTATGCTAAAGTTAATTAAAATATCTAAAGTGGTATTACAGATATTAATAAAAAAATATTTATTTTTGAAAATTTTACCACCCTGTATCTCAAAAGTTAAGACGTTTAGGACATACGTTCATATGAAGTTTTATTTTTAAAATGGACCCAAAAATCGCCCCCTTAAATATTGACATTCAATTAGAATACACCCTCTATACCTACATATACATACGTAGTATACATGTTTATATAATGGTGGACAAACAAACTTTTAAATCATAAACCAATAAACCCCCCAAATGTCTCAAGGGAGACCCGCTTTTGGTTACACGGCAGTCTTAGTCTAGGTATTATTTAGTCTATGATCTTGGTTATTATCAACTCTGGAATTAGGCAAGTTTGAATAAATCGCCTTAATTTGACATAAGGAATCTGCTGTTGCAGTTGCTCTATATACCATTACTTATGGACCACTCTGTATATTGTTGAATTAATGCGTGCTTCAATAACTTTCAGTTGACATCCTACACGACGCCCTTGAAAGAAGCAAAAAAAAAAGAAAATTATGGCAATCTTGCAGCTTAAATCGCTAAAAAAATTAAAATTAGGAACACGAAGTAATCTTTCGATTTCCGTTGGTAGGGCAATACACGTATGACAACCAGACACCAAGAATGTTACTTTACAAAAACGTATTTTACGCCCTTGAGCCCAAAAGTTCAATTTTACGCCCATCCATGAGTCGAAAAGTATAATTTTACGCCTGGGGGCAGTAAAATTTAATTTTACGCCAGGCCGAACAAAAAAAAATACATGCAGGATATATCTTGTCAAGTATATTATTATACTTACAGGCTCGTAAAAGAAAAATTTTCCTCCAATGACTCAACTTTGTGGGACATACAGTATAGCCAATATAGCTATGAATGTATAAAAAAAATGGTATAAATTACCTGATTTTTTCCACACCATCACATAGACTGCTGTTACAGCTACATATACATGAAAGAAGACAGCCATGAAAACAACTGAAAAAACTTTTTGACATATTCTGCTTGCGGCTACATTTTTTTCAGTTTTTAAAGGAATGAGAGGTAGTGAAGTGCGTAACAGAAAGCTTGTAATAAATAATACAGAAAGTAGTTTTTTAACTACATTATATGGGGATTTTTCTTTAAAATATTTGGGTAAGTGGGGAGTGTATTTACATAAAGTTACATGTGTTAACAGAACACAATGTAATATGGAGATTCAACTACAACAAAAGTAAGTACTTTTTAACTTTTTTTATTTTCTTTTTGAAACATATTGAGCAAATTAAATGATTTTACACCGAAAGAATTAGGCCGGGTTTGAGTATATTTTCTATGTCTTTCTTTTCGATTTAAAGTTCAATAATTTTATCTTTGTAAGCATTAAGAAATGCATACATAATATATAGGTAAGAATAAATAATTACAAATTCAAGAATTTGATAAACCATGTCCTAATTGGAAGAACTTTTTAATTACAATATCCAAGTTTAATAAGTACGCAAACATCAGTTTAGGACGCGCGCATATTATGTACATAATTATGGTTTATTCTTATAAGTCAAACAGGGTTGCGCAGCGCGGCGCCTAAAGCCGGCGCTACACGATGCGTCCAACGTTGGAATGACTATTGGATCCAACAGTGGAATCCATGATACAAATAAAAGAAGATATGATGCAATATCAGAATCCAATTTCTCAGAAATTACCCTAATTGCATAGCATTTGAGGCAAGTTTAGCACTTAGTCTCTGTACATGTCCCTCAAATTTCAGTCTACTATCTATACAGAGCCCCAAAAATCAATTTTCAGTCAAATTATTTGCAATATGATTATCTTAAAATACGTCATTTAAGTCGCATTTAAAGGACATAACACTGGTCTTAGTAATATTAAAAGTAAGTTGATTAGCATCGTATCATTGCTTAGCCTTTGACAAGTCATTGTTTACTTTATCATTAAGTCAATCGCTGTCTCTGTCACGCCACAAAATAGTTGCATCATCTGCAAATAAAGTCATTTCCCCCCTATATCAATATAAGCGTAATCGTTAACATATCAAAAAAAGCAATGGATCCAGCACGGAACCCTGTGGGACGCCACACTCCACATATCACTTCATATTATCTAAACGCAAATATAAAAAGACGTTTGTAAAATAAATCGTTCCGAATACCTCCAAAACGTTCATATAGTTTAAACTGGTTATTACGCTTTATCTCAGGCCAAAGCGGATAAAAAATGTTTTCCATAATTTATCCTCATAAAAAACCCAAAATAATTTAAATACTTTTTAAATGCGAAGCTGAACAGCCCTCCCACGAATTTATTTCCTTTTAAAAGCTGAAGCTTCGCTACGGCGGTGCCCCTTTTGTTCCTGGTTTCGGAGTTTATATTTTTTTCATTAAGCCATAATATTATGGAATTACGTTATTCCGTTGAGCTAAGCCCTCAAAACAAATAGATCTACATTATATGAATGACAAAATAACTTCAATGATTGCTGAATTTTAACAATTTCTAATTATTTCAAAAAAGTATTTGTGTCTTAACTTTATTGATAGCGTGTCGTAGTTTGACTTGACTCAACAGAAGACACCTACAAGTAGATCCAATTTTCCACACACTTTACATTGACGGACCATTTTACGAACTTTATGGATAAAATCCTTTATAAAACCAAAAAACACACGTTTCAGTACAACACACTGTACACAGGAATATATTACGCCTCTTTGGCTATTTAATTTATGAGTGAACAGGACTAGAAAGAAATAGCGGCGTTGCCACTTTGTCTCTAAATTTCGGCACTATGCAATGGAAATAGATAACGGTATATTGTTTAATATTTTACTAATCCTTAATTAATACGTGTGGTCCATTAAGTGTACAACAAATGGGATATGTTTTTATTAGTTGCACAACCGAAATATGAATACCGCCAAAAGTTGATGCATGTCCGATAACCATATTAAGTGCACTTAGAATAGCTTCAAGTCAAACAGCATACAGGGCAGGCCAAAAAATATAAAAAAAAACGTTCACGAGTAAAGTACTTACCCTTATTTCGAAAAATACAGAAAAGCATTATAAAGAAAAGTTGTTTAGAGTTAAAAGATATTTCCAAATACAAAGTCGTAGCCTTCTATTCAAAAAAAAAATATTTTTATGAAAATATTAAGTTATGATTTATAATGATTTTTTTTTATATTCAGCTATAATACATTTTCAAATTAACCACACTCAAATCACTTCTGCATAACTTTCATCAAATTTAAGTAAATTTGTAAAATTTATTTAGATTTATATTTTCTTAAGTAACCAAAAACTTCATGTCTGTTTGCTTGGGTTACACACAGGTTTCGAATTTCGCAAATATTCTTTAAAGTAAGGCAAATACTTTTCTAATAATAATGTGCATGTATTTGCCTTATTTTAAAGAATATTTGCGAACTTGGAAAATTCTGTGTAATATCGTTGCAACAGACATGCAATTTGTAAAATTTATTTAGATGTATATTTTCTTAAGTAACCAAAAACTTCGTGTCTATTGCAACGATGTTACACACAAGTTTCGAATAATAAAGAATATTTGCGAACTTTGAAACTTGTGTGTCATATCGTTGCAACAGACATGCAGTTTTTGGTTACTTAAGAAAATATAACTAAGTAAATTTTACAAATTTGTTTCAATTTGATGAAAGCTATGCAAAAGTGATTTGATTGTGGTTAATTTGAAAATGTATTATAGCTAAATATAAAAAACAATCATTATACGGGGGTTATTTCAAATTTTCATAAAAATATATTTTTTTTAATAGAAGGCTGTGACTTTGTATTTGGGCATATCTTTTAATTCTAAACAACTTTTCTTAATTCGTTTTCTGTATTTTTCGAAATAAGGGTACTTTAAACTTGAACGATGTTTATATTCTTTGGCCTGCCTTGGATGCTGTTTGACTTAAAGCTATTCTAAGTGCACCTCAATATTAAAAAGAAGTTTTACAGAGAAAACACTTTTCATTTAAATCGTGTTTAGGCACACCATTATAGTAGTGATGGGCGTTGAATATCGCTCTTAAACTAAGAAATTGTATATCTCATAGATCCAATTCCACAGTTCTTAATAAACTTTATTGTAAAAAAATCTTATAGCAAGCTACACGTCTAGTACCTACATACATTATTTCTCGTTAGCTTCGCCTTATCCACATATTTTGCTTTAGTCTGAAATTAATATCGTGAAACTGCTGGAGCAATAGAAATGATATTGTCTGCAAATCTCTTTTACAAGGTTAGTTTTATTACGTTACCTTTCGTAGGTACGCAGAAGATCGTAATACGGAAGATATATTTTGAAATTAAGTCGGATATAACCCGAAAATATATGGTTATGTTTTTTTTTCGGATAATTGAAGTTTTCAACGGTTTTATGCAATACACTGGATAAAGTTGCCTTCTAGAATCTTTTATAGGTTATCTTTTTTATTTAAAAGTTACGAAAGAATTTTTCTAACTCACTGCGACGTTCCAGTATTAACTGCGACAAGTCCATGGATTTATTAAGAATGGATACGGGATGATTTAACATTCTTTGAAGCCAAAACAAACCATTCTAAGCGACACTGTAAACACAATTTGTAAACATTGGCCACATTTTATTTTACCTTGTATTTTTGTACAAAAAATACGTTAGAAGCATCACAATATTTACTAAAAGTAATAAATGGCCTAAAATATTTTATTTTTCTGCTAAATAATAATAAATTTAAGTTAAAAAGGTTTTATTATTTATAAGTTATGTTATTTCTAAAGGTGTTTATTTAAAGTCGCTCCGAGTCATTTATAAATCTATATAAATCTATACGTCGCACTTTTTCTTTTCTAGTTCATTAGACAAAGACGTACGTGTAACCGAGTGTTCAGACCGAGGTTCAGCCGTTTTCCTAAACAACCAGCAGAGACAACAACACTTCTGAGCTCCAACACTCCAATGCTATTTTATCTCTTTCTACTACCATTCTTGATTCAATTACGTAGTAATTCGTAGTCTTGTCTATGTTCGTAGTTCGTAAACTGCTCCCCCAAGAGAATAACAAACAACAAAATAGAAGGCTTCACGTTGGATACGCTCACAGTATACGGATATCGAATCCTTTTATATAATAAATCCATGGGATGAACGGAAGATATTTCGAGGTTATGGATATCGGTTTCATACTTTAAAGAAATAGTTCTTTGGATTATGTCAAAATCAAGATTTACTTATTTTAAAGCAACTTTCTTTAACTTAAACAGTTATTTTCTTGGCGCGTACCGACAAAAAATTGGTTAACTTCATCAGCGTCATTCCTTCACCTTCCGCAAAGCTACAAACATAACAATAGCCTACAGATAAAAGTTAAAAACTTCCTACCTACACCATTACTTTTAAATTACTGCAAAAAAGTCATTTATCTCGAATGAAATATACAACGCTCTCGCCATTTGCTAAAGCGGCCATTGTCCACCGAAACAAAAGTGAATTGGCCCTCTTGTGGCCACAATGTTAAAGCGTCCCTGAAGTTAGTTTATCTGCCTGCCGACGACGATACGGTTACAAATGCTCATAGATAACGGCTACTTGAACTAATTACCAAGCCAGTTTCAATGAAAACTGTTTTTCCCGGTTGTACTATAAATTTACGTAACTTGTTTAAGAAGAAATGTTTTTATTTAACGTAAAGAATTTGCTTATTTTTGTCTTTTTTGATTTTAAAAGGCTAGAAGGGTCATAAAAGCTTTTTGTGATAGGACTTCGACTTATTAGGGAGATTTTGACTTAGGAAGTCTAAATTTTGACATGGAAATAAGATTTTTTTCAGTTCCTGCAAAATATGAAGATATTCATTAGCTCGCAAATTTAGAAAACACAATAGACATTACAAATTTCATCATTGAAAATGCAGAGATCTTACCTGTGCCACCTTCATGGGTATCCCGAATTGGGCCACAGGCCACTTGCGTTCCGTCCCTAGGAAATATAACTGAATAGCCCACTTGCGTTTGCTTGGGTATATACATATATATTAGGTTAAAAGAAAAATACACATATTATGTAATATGAATATATTTTTATTTAAAAGCTATGATGTATAATAATAACATACATGAACTTACAGGTAAAAACACAATAGTTAATATACTTACAAATGAAATGGTTAGATCATTTAATTTAAAAAATTTAAAATGCTTTTACAAAATCTATCCTTCTTCACTTGTTATTTATATACAAAATTATTTTTTCCTGTAAAAGCTCATCTTTTTCTTTCATTTCTTTGCTGGCAATTCCTTTGCTGCTCAATTATACTTCGCATTGAACATTTTTTCAAGCTTCCCAAAATTGCTATAAATTAGGATTTGAAGAATAAAACATTGTATTGAACTTCGAAATAAAAGACACGCAGCTCTTTGTAGTGCGGATACACGAAATTCAAAATTTAGCCCAAAATTGGGGAGGAAAATTCGAGGATAGCTCTAAATAGGTTTTAAAAGAATCGGAAATTTTTTCTACTCGGCCATCATGAGGTAATATTGACATCAAAGCATCGGTAAAACACTCGACAACCCCAGATGGAGGAAGGAAAGGTACACCGAAAAAGAGCTTTAGGAAATGTCTAATTTCACTGTCTGAATTTTTGTATTCATTGGAAATACCTAATTACTGAATTTTCTTGTACCAACTTTGGCCTAAATGGAAACGGCAACCAGCGATTTGTGTATTTGTTACAACTTTGCATAATGCAAGGTGCATAGCTAACTCAAAGTCCGCGTAAACATATTTAGGATTAAAACAAACTAAACTTTGTACATACATATATCAACTACGTATACGTAAATGCTTTTTCGTAGCTGTCTTGACTCTTGTTTGGCAACAGAAAAATACTTAAGGCACATATACATTATTGTGGAGCCCATGCTCCACAATACACAAAAGTTGACAAAAGTATTTTAGGCACGATAAAATGTCCCAACAACAAAAACTAAGAACACCTGACAAAGCTTTCAAATTTGTTTTTGTTGTAAAGCACATTATTTTTTCGTTTGGGATATTTCCATGCAAAAATCTTTCACCAATTTTAGTTTTAATATACATCGCATCCAATGCGCTATGAAAATCTTGTGCAGACTTGGGTAATTTTGGGTGAGAAGATAAGCGTGCTCTTCTTTTTTTTTAAACAATTTACATCCTGAATGGTCAGATCTGATGAAGCATAATCGCGTAATTCACGATGAATTATTTTCGAGGGTATGCTTGCAATGTCATCCACATCTTTTCGCTGTAAAGAGTGGTTAAGTTTTTATTTTAACAAAGACTTTTTTTCTTCTCTTTCATGATTATGGGTAATAGCCGAGACTTCTTTCAAAATTTTTTGCAAGTCAGTTATTTTAAGGAGTGCCTTGCAGGTTTTTTGAAAACATGCCCACCTCGAAACGTCGGCTGCCAGACTTTTTTGGAATCGAAAGTTATACCCATCCATAAAGATTAGGGTTTTGCCCTTAACATATTTTTGAAAAACTCCATATTACACAACCTCATAACTTATAATTTAATAATACACGTTTAAAAATTCTACAACAGACTAAAAAATGTTTATTATTAGAACCTAAGAAAGTATATCCTACTTTTTAATTATTGTTGCCGGCCAATCTCTTATGTTTATATGTATAATAAAAATACCCAATGCAGTATCTATCCGTTTACCTGCAGGTTACCTACCTTTTGGACGCAAGTGGGATATATTTCTTGACATATTAATATCCAATTTCTATAACCAGGTATGGCATGGTCCTTCTTAACAAAGTTCCCTTTTACGATTTTCCTCTCAAACTCTGAATCTTTCCAATCCAAGCATTGGCGTCTATTTAATCCATCTTAATTCACCATCTTCCTCGGAGCTCAGTACTGGCACCAGCCCTATTTCTCCTTTGCAGCTATTATCCTCTACAACCAACTTTAATCCTACTCATTCTTTACCATATCGGTTTACCCAAAACAATCCCAAAGTTTAAGCTAAATAATAAACCCAGGTTTATGTCGCAGTAGTAGTCATTTTGTTGGCATCACTCCTTAACATGATCTGAACTAGCTGGCACAAACGCAATATTTCAGTAGACCTACTTCTTTTTTTGCGAGCTCGAAAATCCTCTCACATCTGCAGAGCGGTACCATCTTCGACACAGCATATTTTAAAAGACTAAAATGTTTCCGTCCATCTATACACACCCTCAATTCCCCATATCAATAGAAACCATCTCATTTTTCACCAAACACCCAGGGTAAATGACTAAATGAGTATTCAGGCATCAAAGCTGCACCAAATAAAAAAACAATAATCATTTCGATTCCTGTTTTCGCCGTCCCACCATGTGTCGCAACTCGCAAAATAAATTAAGTAAAGTGTTACCCCCATGTTTTAGAAATTTTCTATATATTTTTATCGTTATAAAAAAGTCTACAGAGTATGTAAAAATAAACTTTATACTGCTACCCTCTTTCGATTCCATGAAACGGTCATGGTCCACTAAAACTGAACCAAAGTGAATGGGCACTCTTATTATTTCGATAGTTCTGAAGTAAAATTGTCGGCCTATTTTTGATAACACTACAAATCGTCATAAATAACGGTCACTCAGGTTACTTGCGTTGTCAATTAAAATAGAAAAAGTTAAATGGAATTATACAGACCAATTAAATTAAATTCGAATTTAATTAAATTAAACTAAACTAATTTTAAATAAGAATGGTAGAAGTTCTTAACAACATAGTTTAATTTGTAGTTTATAACTATAAGTATAAATTTTTGGCATACATTTGTGGAACATTCAGAAAAATAACAGCAAATATCCCTTACTGTCACTAAAAAAATTTAAACGCAACTCAGTAAAGCACAACAAGCCCAAAATTGCCACCCCGTTTAAAAAAAAAGTTCTCCTGCAAATTTACTTCATTTAATTAATTATAAACACCTAAATCCTTTCTTATAAACTCATAAACAATACCCATCAATCTTACAAAATCGGGGGGAAATATAATGGCGACAAAATTTTAAAACTTTCTCTTCATAGGGAAATCCGGTTGTATCCGTTCTTGGAAGTTGACGAAGTTGTAGGTTAGGAAGGAAAGTTTTTAATAAATTAGATTTGTTACGTTTTTAATATTACTTAATGGGTAACAGATTCTATTCAAGAACGGTTAAATTCATGGATTTATTATATAAAAGGATACGGGATGATGTAACATTCTTTGAAGCCAAAACAAACCATTCTAAGCGACACTGTAAACACAATTTGTAAACATTGGCCACATCTTATTTTACCGTGTATTTGTTTACAAAAAATACGTTAGAAGCATTACAAGATTTGCTAAAAGTAATAAAAGCCCTAAATTACTTTATTTTCTGCTAAATAATAATAAATTTAAGTTAAAAAGGTTTTATTATTTATAGGTTATGTTATTTCTAAAGGTGTTTATTTAAAGTCGCTCCGAGTCATTTATAAATCTATATAAATCTATACGTCGCACTTTTTCTTTTCTAGTTCATTAGACAAAGACGTACGTGTAACCGAGTGTTCAGACCGGGGTTCAGCGTTTTCCTAAACAACCAGCATAGACATCATCACTTCTGAGCTCCAACACTCCAATGCTATTTTATCTCTTTCTACTACCATTCTTGATTCAATTACGTAGTAATTCGTAGTCTTGTCTATGTTCGTAGTTCGTAAACTGCTCCCCCAAGAGAATAACAAACAACAAAATATACGGCTTCACGTTCGATACGCTCACAGTATACGGATATCGAATCCTTTCTATATAATAAATCCATGGTTAAATTAGAAAACAGAGAACTCCGAATTAAAGTTACGTTACTGAAATCCGTGCTGCGGGTTGATGGTTTAAATTATTTTTATTAGTACCGATGGAAGTTCATTTAATATATTTTTTTTTAGGATGGAATGGACATATCTAAAGAAAAGTTTGCTTGTGGAAACGTTCACTTTTTGGCACAGTTTTGCTACCCCTAATTTCTTTTAAGTTTCGCCCATAAGCTCAATCGATCATTTTATGGCTTTTTTTCGCATAGGGTAGTTAAATACTATGTAGGTTGTAAATGTAGGGTGCTTCTTTAATAAACACTTTCAATAAAAAGTTGTGACTATAAAACTAAAATAATATTACATATATTCAGATAATAAATATCTATTAAAATGTAATTGAATTTAAAATATCCAGAAAAAGAACACGGATAATTCTTGGCAATGAGCAACCACATGTGTCTGCTTCTTCGGCTGGTGAAAAGCCGACTGACTAGAGCATTCATATGTGATCGGCATTTTGCGGCCACATGCTGCTCTGTCAGCAGGTAGGTAGGGATGAAATGGCTACCAGATTTTTAGATAATGATTGTGGGGATCTACTTCGACAAATATTTCATCTCTGGCCACGCTCTTTTCCGCAATAAAGAAGAATTTAATAAATTTTAACTTACACTTCAGAACTAAAATTCAAAGTTCTGAAAAATTAATAATTCAAAATTAAAAAAAAAAGCAAACAAGGCCCCAAAAATCAGATAAAGGTAAGAGAAAAAATAAAACCCCAGAATAACTTTTAAACAAGTAATATGTACGTAAGTCACTCATTAACACAAGATTAAAATCAACTAGTAGGCACCCCACGGCATAGTAATGAATTTATCACAAAAATCATGCCCTCCCATTATAGTTCGGGTACAGATGTACACGTGGGCGTGTGCCGAGCTCTTTTTGAGTTTACTTACAGAAGCTTTAATTATTGGGCAGTGGGTTATTTGATACGTTTATATTACTGTAAGTGGCGCCAAATTAGATCTGTTTAGTGGTCCACACCAATAATGTTAGAGTGTACATTTATTTTTGGTACCTAAGTACATTGATCGGTCAATAGCATGTGGCATTAATGTACTAAAATTAGTAAACTTCCCCTCAAAAAAACTGCCCCGCTATATCTGACATATGAGATTTGTGACACTGTGTTGAATAAATACCGCTGCTTCTCTTTGACGCCCGATTCTGATTCCAGAATTTTTTTTAGAGATATGTGGGTCACGTAGCATAAAAATTGAAATGTTATCTAAGCAAGCATAACAGATTTATTAATCTTTATCATGATTTCGTGTTCCACTTTCTAATTTCAAATACTGAAAAGTGGGGTTTGATTTTAATTCATACCAGTTGATTCTGTAATGTATTATTTTTATTCTTCCTTTTTTAACATGCAGTGGTTGATCGTGACGGCTGTCAAACATCAAAATTTCCAAAGGTTTTGAAATCGAACTGAAATCTTCCAATAAAAACACTGAGGTAACCAAATCAATTTCAAATCTTTATGAAAACCTACTTAAGTACTTGTTGGGCTTCACAAACGCTCTAGAGACTCAACAGATACATCGCTCTCATGCAGTCTCTCAGTTTTAGAAACTACCAAATTGATTTAACCTCCATTAGTGTTGCACGCTTTATAGAATATTTGGGACATTTGGCATATAAAATAAATCAGATTCCAAAATCTACGGAACATATTTGAAAGATTTCTTCGCTGATGGCATTTTGTACATCAATCAATCAATCTGAAAGTCGAGTATCAATGGATACCGCCATAAAAGTTTGCACAAATTCATGAAGAATAAAGATTTCTACAATTCAGAACTGTGTAATTAACGATTACAATAAATAAATATCTGAATGAAATTATATATTTTATGGCTTTGTCTAGGATGAATGTATAGGAAATAGCAGGGGCGGCTGGTGAAATTTCAAAGTTGTATATCTCTGTTCCTACTTACAGGACCCGTACCAAATTTAGGGGTTTTAATAGTGCGCCCACTGGGAATGCTTTGGTAAAGAAAAAAACATTTTGTAATTTGCGACAAAAAGTTAAATTTTTCGTGTGCCCCTCCTAAGAAAAAAATGAACACGTCTAGGTATTTTATTTTTTATTATTTCTAAACAAATTTTACATCATTTTGTGGACAGCGTTTCAATTTTGAGAGGAAAAAATGTGTTAGTAGAAAGTTATAGTCATCTGAATTTTTTAAGCCTAAAACATATTTTTTAAAAAAATTCAAATGACTATAACTTTCTACTAACACATTTTTTTCTCTCAAAATTTAAAAACTGTCGAAAAATGATGTAACATTTGTTTAGAAGAAATAATAAATAAAATACCTAGACATGTTCATTGTTTTCTTAGGAGGGGCACACCAAGAATTTAACTTTTTTTCACAAATTACAAAATGATTTTTTTCTTTACCAAAACATTCCCAGTGGGCTCACTATTAAAACTACTAAATTTGCTACGGGTTCCGTAAGTAGGATCAGAGATATACAACTTTGAAATTTCACCAGCCGCCACTGGGAAATAGTAGTGCGAAAAACTCATTCATTTTGATATTTAAGTTATATCGAACGTCTGCTGCTATAACACGATTTTATAAAAATAATTGTATAACTGAGTGCCTTAAAAATGTTACATTTTGTTGAGAAATTGGATCATTTAATGGCCTTATTACGCAATGCTAATAGATAAAGTTAAGCTACCTCCTTTCTGTACAATCGCCTTTATTGTAATAACTGTTACTGTCTATACTACTGAAAAAATTCTCTACCCTTGTTACCAAACCCCATTATGGAAAGTTTATGTAACAAATACCATTTACTAGAAAGTTTTTCCTTTTAAAGTTGCGACTTCGCAACTTTCGAGGAAAAAACGAAACAAGATTTCATTATGAGGCCAAAGTTTCCAAATTTTGTCGCTTTTATTTCCCTTTATATTTCGGGGGTTCGTATATTGTTTACAAATTTAAAAGGCCTGGCCATTGATACGCAATATGCGTAGGGTTGCCGTTTCTGGAAATTGTCATTTCGTGAGAAAGTTCTTTTAGCAAAAAGGAGAATAAAATAATATAAGCCATACCCTTATGTGCTGGGCTAAAATTTTTGATTTGCGTGTTATTTTCTCAACAAGTAGAACTTTTTAGGAAGAATAATTTTTTTCCGTAAAGTCAAAAATACAAAAGTTTCCCGTTTGTTAAGATGGTTTCTGGATACGCTTAATAAAAGTTGTTTTTACCAGTTATTTCGAATTTTAAATTTAGATTTAAAAGCTGTCTTTATTAGGCTAGAAAAAGCCGGTATGATTTATTCCAAAGGATATTTAGGTCCTATTTCAAATATTCAAACTGTCAAATACTGAAAGCAATTCTAAGATCTTTATTCATTACCTAGTTACGTAGTATATTGCAAGTGTGGACACTGAGAAATCGGGGTTCATTTCGTATGCATTGAGTTCTGAAATTGAATCGCCATGACAAATAACGAAACGGCCGAAGAAATAATAATAATTTGTGTTCACTTTCAAACCTAGGATGTAAGTATAACTATTTGTCTTTGGGGCCACTATAAAGATTATTTTTTAAGGGATTCATTCGGTAAGGTAATAATTAGAAAATGCAAAGAATTATTTTAAAGCTAGTGCAATATAAAACCGTCGAGTAACTCAAGATAAAAAAGGATTATTTTTGATTTCACTCCAAACCAATAATATACTGACATTGAAAACACCTATCAAGAGTAGGTACTTCAATTTAGGCAATCCTTTTATATTATGTTGATCTACTGGTCAGTAGAAAGTGATTAAAATTTAGATCAGAAACTACATATACGTATAACAACTGAATTAGCCTACTTTGATGTTAATAATGTGTCGGACCTCCCTTGTTGGTTTATTTATTTATTTATTTATTTATTAACGGGTAAAATACCCAATACAATTACAATAATAACAATATCAACATAAACATAGACCTAAGATAACTTCAGTTTAGTAACATGTCGTTTAAATGATTTAAAAGTATGTGAGAAGAAGTCAACGCTTATTTTATTTCCACTGGCTGCAATTCTTGACATTGGTGAGAAAGCGCCGTAATTGCAGCGATGAAATGGTACTGCAAACAGTTCAGTAGCTCTGGTCTGTCTAACGGGTGCTCTTAAGCCAACCTGCCATAGCAGATCTGGACAATCAAGATTACCGTTTATTAGTTTAAACAGGAAGCAGACATCAGCTTTTTTCCTCCTGTACTCTAATTTATCTAACCCCAGATGGGTTCTGGCCTCATCGTAATTATAAAAAGTAATCGGGAATTTTATCTTAAAAGATGCCATTTTAATATATTTATTCTGAACCCTCTCAATGTTTGATATGTGAACCAAATAGGAAGGAGACCATACAATAGAGAGGTATTCGAGTCGTGAACGAACTAAACTATTATAAAGAAAATTAAGACATTTTATTTCTGTGAAGCCTTGGGAGCACCGGTTTATAAAACCCAACAATTTAAGGGATGTGTTTACAATATAGTCGTAATGAAGATTAAACGTCATTTTACTATCTAAGACTATTCCCAAGTCCGTAATTGAAGTTACCCTTTCCAAAGCCTTACTCCCTATTGCATAATTGAAATTTATGTAGTTTGAACTTCTGTGAAAGCTAATAATTTTACATTTACCGATATTTAAGTGAAGTTTATTAAGAGAACACCACACAGCTATGCTGTTCAGATCATTCTGTAATGATATACAGTTCTGGTATGATTTTATTGATCTGTACACTTTTAGATCGTCAGCGTAAAAAAGATGTTCAGAACTGATTACGTCAGTTAGATCATTAATAAATAAATCAAACAAGTAAGGCCCTAAATGACTGCCTTGAGGAACCCCAGATGTTACTAAAAAATCCTGAGAGCAAAAACCCCTAACCTGCACAATCTGTCTACGTCCAGTCAAGTAGGCTTTAAACCACGATAAAACATTGCCACCCATACCCAAACTTCCAAGCTTGCTTAAAAGGAGAGCATGACTGGTTGTATCAAAAGCCTTGGAGAAGTCAGTGTAAATGGAGTCAACCTGACACCGATCCTCCAAGGACCCCAGCACATACTGTGTATAAATCATTAAATTTGTGGCAGTTGACCTGCCCTCACAGAAGCCATGCTGTCTAGTAGATATTAAAGGTGACAAAGACACCTTCAGTTGATCGCAGATAATTTTTTCAAACAGCTTAGGAATTGAACTAATAACAGGGATTGGTCTATAATTACGAATATTTGACCTGTCACCCGGGTATATGACAGGGTTAACAAAGCTAAGTTTCCATATGTCAGGAAAAGTACCACTCTCCAATGAACAATTAAACAGCATCCAGAGAGGTCTAGCCAGTGAGTATACACAGTTAATAAGGAAGTTTTGGAGAATCCCGTCTGGCCCAGGCCCCTTGTTTGGCTTGAGTTGAGTAATGCTATCAAAAACTGCAGCCAATGGTATTTGTACATTTTGAAGATCTAAACAATGAGAATTAAAATTGTTTGCCATATCTAAGTTACTGTTATCACAATCAGATTTGTATATACTTCTAAAATACTCGCTAAACAATTTAACAATTGCTTGTCCATCCCCCGCATTTTGCTCGTCCAAGAACATGCAACCAGGTAAAATACTTTCGTAAATTCCAGAAGACGCGAATATCATTGTGCATAGCAATCTGAATATTTTGCAAGTAATCGTCATAACAACGCTTCCTTAAAGATTTACATTGAGTCCGTAAAGTGGAAAACTGAACATAGTGGTTAAAGTTTTTGTCTTCTTTATATTTTTGTGAACTATTTTTTTGAAGAGTGAGCTGTCTCAATTCATATGAAAACCACCTAGGAAATTTGGGTGTTCTTAGACGGACAAGGGGAACAAACAGCCTAACTGCATTATATAAAACATTATAAAACTTATTAAGACCATCATTTATGTCACTTACATTCAGGGCCGTAACCAAGGGGGGTATTAGGGGGTTTAAACCCCCCCCCCCCCCCCGAAATGTCGACGAGCGTCGTAGGCACCTCGACACTCGCACTCAGCATCGCCATGAAAAATAGCAAAAATACAACCTTAATGCAAATCGTTATTACTTTGTTTTTTGTACTAAATTTTTTTTTAAAGTGCGTTACAGCTGTTTCGTAGTACAACTACATCTTCACCATACAGTTACCGGCAACCGCACGCTACCTTGCGAGGTGTGGGATGTTTATACGCAGACCCACACAAGCACGAACTAGTCAGGCTACATAGCTCGTGAAGCTACTTAGTTCATATGCTAACAAAGTATACATGACAATGACGTTTATTAAAACATCATTGTCATATTTCATTTGCTCAGGTAAGCGCCTAGTCAATTTAAGATTTTTTCTCGAAGTGACGTCACAACGTAGCATACCGTTGTAAGTGTATCGTGGATTTAACTCGATTTTGGTAAAGTTAGGTTATGTTTCGTACCGGCTGCATATTTATTTTTCAACTGAACATGTAAATTCGTAATATTTACTATAAAATTCCATTAAATTCTACATTAAACGGGTTTTTGCCAAAGGACAGTAAAGCCTCAAATCACTATTACCTACCTTTCTATGACTTTTCAGTGTTTTCTTCGGAAATATAAGCACGTGCACTTACTAGAAACAAATTTAAACTCAAAACGACAGGTTAGAAATTCATTTAGGCTTAACTTATCGACACTAGTGCCAACTGTTATCAGGTTGCAGCATTAAGAACAAGGTAGGACAGAAGGGACATGAAACACTGGGGACAACCCAATTTTTTTAGAAATTTTATGTTTTAAATATTTTTCCCTTGTAACTGATGTATTACAAAAAAAAAATACTTCAAAGATTCATATTCTTTAGCAGCGAATATTATTTAAAAACTTTTTAGGGGTACAAAACGAGTTAACATCAAGAATTTTTTCACTGGGGACATGGACAGAGGGGGACATTTTTGCTTTTGCCAAATGATTTCACCAAATTTGAATATGAGATATTAGATTTCTATTTTTGTTTTAGTAAGGTCTACATATGCAAATTACTTTAGAATATGACATTCAGTCAAGATGTAATGTTCTAGCAGAAAAATTTTACAAAGACACCGAATTTTAAAAATTAAAAAAAAATACCCATAGCCTCATAAGTATTAAGACTTATAACAGTTAACTACAAAGTTTATTTTATTTTTCGATATATCTGTGAGTTTTTCATGTGCTTAGTTAAAATCTGTTATTTCATTTTAAATTAAAGACGTGTACTTAGAGATGAGCAATGGTTTTTTGCTTCCCACTTCGCCTCCTTTTATTTCCTTTTTATGAACTTCCAAGGAATTTAACCCCCTACAATTAGAAGCAGGCTTAATGTATGGCTTAATACGGCACTGAATGCAAAATTGTGAAACCCAGAGTCAGAGGGTTAGCTGTTATTTGGTAGGACAAGTCAAGATCCCTTCTATATTATTTTTGATCAGATTCAAGTATCACCTCAATAAGGTCTATTATTTTAGGGCAAATAAGATATTTTTTACGTGCCTTGCACTTTTTTGTTACCAAAATTATAAAAGTAATTAATTTATTATACTTATTAGGAATACTCTTTTAATGCCACTTAATTAGCTGTTATTATGTCTGTCTAAATGTAGCTTAACTGTGCCTTCTATCGTCGCTTTTTATTATTTTAAAATATACAATGTTACTGAACCAAAAAATTACACTAAACTTTAATGTTATGTGTACAGCCATTGGCAACTCAAACTTTCAGATATGCATTGCGTTTCTATAAACATCTGAAATGATTGTCGATGGCTGTACATCAAAGTTAAGTTATCAGCTGTTATGGACAGGTTTCAGAAACTTTTCGTAATTTTAAATCGAATTAAAAAATTATTTAATTAGCTTGGATGCGCACATGTTGGTTGATTCGGAACAACTTAGAGAAAAAGTTTAGTCGTTAGTCGAGCCGTCCTTAAATTTATAAAATCGTACTCATAATCCCATAATATCTAATAATAAAGTTAATTATTGTAAGATTCAATTTACAAAGTTGCTCATTAGAATAAAAGGCACGTTGATTATTGCAGCTGCTTTTAAGTGGAAAGCAAAAAGCTTAGGACGGACCGACTATACTCTGAATAATTTACAGATAATAGGACTAAAATTTTTTCTCATTAAGCATAAACCCGTTATTACAACAGTAAATGTACGTTTCTTTGCCAAAAAAATTAAAATATGTTTTAAAATGATGTATTTACACCAATCGAATATTATAAAATATTCACGCGATACGAATGCAGTTTCTTGCGACCATTTTAAAACTTGTCCATAACAGTGAGACATTTCTGGTTTACTTTATATTCACCGGTTTCCATTTGGGTGAGATTTTACAATATTTATTTCAAATCCTTTTCAATTACGGATGAAAGTTGTTCGAGGGTTAAAAAGTCAGTCTACTTTGGAAAAACCAGTTATTACATTTTTCACTCTGAATAAGCACATTCAGTGGTTTGATTTCGCAAAGTGAATCTCTGAAGATGCCTCGTGCAATCGAAAGCGAAACGTCGGAAAGTTATTCCACTTTATGTCTTGACTACGATTTTCTAAAGAATGTTGTGGTTTAATTCTTTGCTATAATATTAAGAACCAATTACTGAAGTGTAAAAATATAAAAAAGACGTTAGTTCATGAAAAAAATTAAAATTTAATCGTATACTTTTCCTTTTAAACTGCGCCAAGCAAAAATTCGAGACGTCTGTCAAATTTTTACAGCATGGTTTTAAAGGAAAAATATAAAATAAAATTTTTATTTCATTTATCTCTATAATATATAAAAGAAGAAACTGACTGATTGACTAGACTCACTGACTGATTGATTGACTGACATATCAACGCACAGTCCACACCGCTGGGTCTATAAACTTAAAATTTTGCGGAGAGATTTCTTATATAACGTAAGCATCCACTGAGGAAGAGTTTTTCAAAATTTAATCATTAAGGGGGTGAAATAGGGGTACGGAGAAAAAATATGAGATGATCCTATTAAGTCGAAACTTTATAGAAGTATTCCAAAAATAAATGTTTAAACACGTATTTTACAGCTTTTAATAAATCAACCACTAAGGGGGTGAAATGGGGGTTCAAAGTGTGCAATGGAGTAGAATTGTTATATCGCGAACGAAGTCGCAGGCGAAAGCCAGTGAATTACGTAAATATACTTTAGGCATTGGTTCTTTATATTATAGCAAATAACTATAATACTATTATAAAAAGAAAACTGCTACCCTCGATCTGTTTTGTGTGTAATGTGATTTTTGACTTTTCTTGAGGCTGGTATCTATGTGCTATCTCTTTTAGACCAGGGATTATGAGCTATAGGGGGCTTTTCAGAATTTAGCAGTACAAAAATGATATTTTTTAAAAATATTTATTGATAACTATAAAATCAATACAAAAAGTAGAAAAATTAAAAATGAGACGGTGTCACGTCGTCTTGTCTGAAAACTTCTTTTCACCAAATCTCTAGGGTAGGCACACTCCATCGTCCTCGATAACGCCACTCCATTCCTTATGTCTTGTTGGAAGCGTTCACCTTGCTCGTTACCTGCAGAAAGATTTGAAGTAATTTAAAGGTGAAAAAAGAAAATGCACTTTTAAATTATTATACCCAAAAAACCTTTCCCAATATTTTCTGAAAAATCTGGGCGCAACAGGATAGATTAGACATTATTTTCGTTATCAGAGCAGTAGAATTAGAATCAAAATCACTGGAGATCCGTGTAATTGGATTTGAAGTAAATAACTACCAAAATTGTTCTAGTATATTTACTGAACCAGTGCCTTTCCTCGTTCCCTTCTGTGATTAAGACCTTTTTTATATGACTAACGCCTGTTCAAAGTGGTATTATTGTTTAAACTGCCAAAACAATAAATGTACAAATTGTTTTACCCATGCCTCATATTGAGGTGCCGTTATATTAGCTTTTAATTTGAACATGGCAAAGTATTTTAGGCGAATATTATTTAAATATTACACAGGGTGGTTTTAATTAATACGACAATTAAACCAATTGCGATGGTTTATAATTTTCATTAAAATTAAAATTTTACTCTGGTATTCACTATCGGTAAGACCGGTTTGATTTGTCCACTAAGGGTTTAAATTGGTAAGCGTAAGGGTGTAAGACAACTAAGGGTTGTACTCTTAATTTATTTCTGCGTGTTTTTGCAAATTTATAAAGAAAATGACAATGTAAGTATGCATTCCACTAATAGGACTAAATTATTTTTAGCAAGTTGCAAGATACAAATCATTTGGAAACAAAGCAAATCCCCATAATATTACAATAACTTAAAAGTTTTTATTGATGACTTCGTAACAACGACAGGATAAACACCTGTCAAAACTTAACTGATCAATCTTAATTTAAACCAGTACTAAATATTAAACCTTTTTAGTGAATTCCAGTGTTTAATTTTGTATTTCAGGTTTGTTGGAATGATTAACTATTAATTTGACATTATTTGGAAATAAAGTCACGTGAATTTACATGACAAGTGATTAAGTATATCACATGATCTTCTTTACGAATGTCTAAAATGGCATGGCTAAAAGATTGACTTTCTAATTTTGACATATACAGAGTGATTCATAAATAAGTACCGAAACTACATTTATGATCATATTTCTTCTTCACCCACTACATTACCTGTTTTTATTAGGTATTATTTTTAATATCCTGGTTTATTTACTAAAACTATTACTATTAAGATTTTTTCATACGAGGTATCGTTTCGAGATTTATTCGAATTAAAGCGTTGAAGTAGTTTAAAGCGAGTTTTCCTGATTTTGATCGTTTAATTGCATATACTGCATTAATCTGGTTGTCAAAATTCAAATAGAAACCTGGTTACTAGCAAATATTACATAATAAAATGTTCTTTGTGTCACACATCTGTATATTCTAAACAGTGAGATTTAGATAAAAATTTCATTTAGCTTTTTTTCATATTCCCCCTAAATCTGTCTTTAAATTTTCGGTACTTATTTCTGAATCACCGTGTATATAAAGTTACACTTTTCAAAACCAATGACAGTTCTGAAACATCTTACTTTTCGTAGCTAGTTACCAAAAGTAAAATATTTCCTAACTAGTGCCGAAATATTAATTTCATATCTAGTTAGGCAAAAATTAAACACAAAAAATCATATTTTGTATTTCTCTGTTGACTTCTCCGTTACAACAGAAGATAACGCGTTTTGAGCTGCCTCTTCAATATCACTTGGGGGTCTCCTAATCGGATATTTTCAATATTTTTAAAAGAAAAAATTTAATTTGTGACGCGACACTTCTTTACAAATAACTTAAAAACGACATCATGACAACCCAGACAACTATCTACTAAGCAACTACTAGATGAAATAAAAATATCTTCGTCTCTACTTTTGATACAATAATTAAAATTAATAATTTTATTCAAATATTTTTGTCAAAATTAGAAAAAATCTTGCATGAAACACGTTAGGAAATGCAATTTTCTTTAACTCTTATAATTTTGAGGGATCTCGCTTCGCTCATCCCTCAAACATTACACTCTTAAACAAAGCCAAGCATTTCCTAACTGGTTACATAAATAGTATTAAATAGCTCTTAAACTCAGCACTCTATAAAGCTTATTTAATTTTTTGTTAAATAAAATATTAATATCTGTCTAAATTAAAAATTTTTCAACTGTAATAAAAGAGGGATTTAATGAAAGTATGACTAGACTAAAAATCAAAAACTGCACCGTAATTTTAACCACCCTGTATTTCGTAAAGAAAACATGTTCTTCCTGCCATGACAATTTGTCTCGAATATAGTTAATTATTATTATTATTCGTTGCCATAAAATATTTATAGTACAGTACCTATTCTTTGTTAAAAATGTTATTTTATGTAAATATATTTCTAGGGAATGACCATTTACTATTGTTTTATACGAACAAATTAGTCTTTACTGTCCGTGTAGTATGTGTTATGGTAGTCTTTGTTAAGAGTATCGACTCTCATTGCTACTATTTGGTTTTTTTCAAGCATTTCTATTGCTCGAGTTGTTCTCTACGAACTTTTTAGTATAAATCCATAAAAATACTTACAAGTCTTTAAAAAATCAAAATTTGATTTGTAATTTTCCCCTAAAACCGCTCCCGGTAAAAATCCGATAAGTCTGTCGAATTTTTGTGGGCGAGGTTTTAATAGAAAAGCACAAAATAACCTTTTTATTTCTCTAATAAATTAAATGTTTTCTATGTGTCTCCACTAGAAAATCATTGGTTCTTATAGGAATACCCCAACCTGAGCAACAACAGTTGGGGAGGGGATATTTTCAAAATTAACTGGTAAGCAAATCCAGTAGCGCAGCCAGGAATACGCTCGGGGGGGGGGGGGGTTGACAAAAAAGACAATGAGTAAAATTGAGAATTGAAATTGAATTTTCGTGAATTTGGGAAATGGGTATTGTATAATCTTTAGGCCTTTGGGGGGGGGGGTTAACCCCGAAACCCCCCGTGGCTGCGCCACTGAGCAAATCATCCGTGGCGTCAAAAAAGAATTGCATCAAATGCGATGATTTTATGGTTGCAGAAACAACCAGGAAACTTGATTTAATATTTCCTAAACCATAGTACATACATACAGACATACTTGAATTCGTTGATATAGCATATTACAGTAATGTTATTTATAATATTTTTAAAAAGTGTTAGATTAACTTTTAGAATCTAAAGGCCTGTCCACACTTAGTAACATGTTATAGAAACCTGTTACGGAAACATATTTTTATAACTTGTTGACAACATTTAGACGTCCTTATTAAGTATTCGGATTGCAACAGTCCATTCCAACATGTCCAACACAAAGGATGTTCGTCTCTTGTCTAGATAAAACAACGGAGACAAACTTCCTTGCTATTAAATGCAAAAACGTTAATGTGAACGCAGCCGCAACATGTGACCAAAATACTGTTGCCAACATTCTTTAAGGTTTGCCGCTCACCAACCGGTTCGACAACATGTTGAATAACTTTGTTGGTAACAATGTTGAGTAGCAAGTGAGGACAGGCCTTAAGAGTATTTAATGTTTTACATTAATAAAGTTGTTCAACATTATTTCAATAAGAATAATAATATCGTGTAAAAGTTTTAAGAAAAAAAGTTTAAACAAAGAAAAATGATTTAGTCTCCAATGAAAAATTGGCACAAGTTCGGATAGTAATATCTTGGCTTTAATATTAAAAGTTAAAACTCTTCTATGGTAAATAGTCACCCCTAATGTATATTAATAATTTTAAATTTATTTTGATTCAGCCCAACTGCCATTGTATATATTCGTGTAATATTTATTTTAGTTTTAAAATATTCTACAGTTGCCGGTGTTCCCGAGCAGGCAGCTTGACTTCTTTTATTTCTATTTTTTTTACTGTTTTAAAGACTGTTAAACTAATAAAAGTGCTAATATGAATCGTAATCTTGTGGTTTTATTTATTCTGATATGTTGGCCTGAGGGCCAACAAAAAGCTATCTGAACAACCCTAAGCAATAAGCCTGAGCCAAAACTATGGAGAGAAAGCAGTGGAACTTTCTAGGACTTATACAATGAATTAGGATTATTATGAAATAAGCTAATGGGATGGTTGAATGTCAAATTATTCCACAGAGTGGCGTCACTGCTGCCAGTGTGGTTATTTTACTGCTTACAGCTAGGGGAAGCAGCACTTTTAACTGAACAACATGAATTTAACAGTAAAAGTCAAACAAATAATTGGCAGAAACATAACCTTTAACGTACAATTATTGACGTTTGAGTGAGGCACATGCAGCAGTAGCGACCTCTGCGCTTAGCAGTTTAGACAGTTTTGGATGCTTTCCGTTTAGTGGCCACTCTGTATATAATATCTCTAAGTTGAATACGTTAATAAATATTTTCTCAGAAAGCAGAACTTTTATGAGTAACTTTTTTTCGTGAAATAAATAATAAAAAAGTTTTCCATATTAGAGTGCATTTTAGACACACTGTAATTATTAAGGTTAACTTTATGCTAATGTATTTTTAAAAATAAATATTTACCTAGGTGCTTCCAATAGTGTTGATGTTAGCTTCAGGTGAAAATGGTGTCAGCACATTATTAGATATGTAGATCAGATTTTCATTCAAGTTCGAGATCAGCACTCTCAATGTGTTGGTTTTATGATAGAACAGAAAATGCTCTGAATTTTTGAGATAGCTAAAAGTAAAAGCGGTCTTAGTAGGCAACCGTTAAAACCCCAAATTAACAACTGAAGGGTACAACGTCCTCATTTTAATAATAGCAGCCATCTGTTGTATTTTTTGAAAAGCTTTCTTTCTGTATAATTAAAATTGCCGTAACATATTCAGAAGCCCATATACTCGAAAAAAAAATAGTCATTGCTAGAAGTGCCTAAATTCACCACTAAGACCGTATTCTACATATTGAGATACTACTCCCCGATAGGACGTTGTCAAGGTAGGACAGTCATGTTTGGCTGCAGTCTCTTCTCTCGGAAAGCGTCCCCTCAAGATATAAAATAAAATACATTGCACGTCTTTCTCATAAAACATAAAATGTCACAGGCACATTTTGTATTAGATCATTAAATTTTTTTACTTACTTACTATGTTAATATAATTTTCTCAGAAAACGGAACTCTCTATATGGAGTAACATTTTTTCGTAAAATTAACAATAATAAAAAAACTTTTCCATTTGTAGAGAAAATTAAGGTCTTAACTTTATGCTAATATATTTTTTTATAAATATTTACCTAAGTGCTTGCACTTCTGTTGATGTTAGCGTCATGTGACAATGGTGGCACATTATTGGATAGATGTATGTAGATATGTAGATCAGATGTTCACTCAACTTCGAGATTAGGACTCTTAAGGTGCAGCAAACCTGAAAAACAAATTTTAACATTATTACAAGATGATTAAACTATCATATGATTGATTACCATAATAATTAAGAGCAGTAGGAAACGTTTTTTGTTAATACGTCGCCTCGACTCTAAACTTACAACATAATTTTTAATTCTAAATAACATTTACTTATTATATTTTGCTCCAAAATAAACCTTTAAGCTCCTCTCTTGGGACAGTTTCGGATTTTTTCCCGTTTAGTAGTTACTCTGTATAGAGGGTGATCCACGGTGGATGGTACGTTAGACGTATCTGTCAACCAGCCAACGAATCATTCTGAAAATTTGGTCGTGTACATAATCGAATTTGCTCTACCTGCCTAAAATATTTTAACAATGCAGTGGTGCCGCTTCTACCAAAAAGTAGTAACAACTTTGATATTTTAAATAGAACACCCTGTATATGACTTCATTTTCAAAACCACTATTAATTTCTTAACAACTTCCCTTAACATTGTTTTAAACTTATCTCTTAAAGTTTCTGAAATAATAATTACTTTTCAATTTCTTTGGCGGAAAACGTTACCTTAAAAAATGCTGATATTTTTAAACTTTAAAATGTTAGGACCCTAAAATTTTGTGGAGAGTTAAATAATAACAAGGGGCTTTTTACCCTATGCCCAAATCTTAGTTGCAGTATACAGGGTGGTTTAAAAATACAGTTATTTTGATTACTTGAAAAATTGGCCATAAGTATGTTTTTTTAAATGTAACACTCTGTATATTATTACTGATTTAAAAAGCTACTTAAATTTGCTCTTTATTTTTGTCAATTGTACCTATGCCTAGGTAACTAGTCAAGTTTCTGACTTATGAGCCATTATTTGTAAAATTTTCTCAACAATTTAATTTCCATACGGATTTTAGTAAGTATTCCATGACAAACAATTGTTTGATATAAAAGTCATGTCACTTTCCTTACCGTTTTAATATTTTATTAAGTATTACTGATACAAGTGATAAATACCGTTAAAAATCATGGAATAAAACTATTCAAATGCAGTTCTTATGAATTTATTTTATTTGGACAAAGTGATAAAATTACGCCAGAACATATATAAAGTTTAATGCCCTGAAGTTTTTCAAATCAGTAATAATATACAAGGTGTTACATTTAAAAAAATTACTTATTGTCACTTTGTCAAGTAACCAAAATAACTGTATTTTAAAACCACCCTGTATACTCTTATAAGGAGTACCTTTTTTTCGTAAAATTAATAAAAAAAAAGTTTTCCATATGTAGAGAACATTTAAGAGACTCTGTAATTAAGGTCTTAACTTTATGCTAATATATTTTATTAAATAAATATTTACCTATGCAAGTGCTTGCATCAGTGTTGATGTTAGCCTCACGTGGCAATGGTGTTAGCACGCTATTGGACATATAATATGTATGTATATCAGATTTTCACTCAACTTCGAGATCAGGACTCTCAAGGTGTTGTTTTTATGATAGAACAGGAAATTCCCTGAATTTTTGAGACAGCTAAAAAGAATAGAGGAGTTAATAGACAATCGTTTAAAACCCCAAATTAACAGTTGAAGGATGCAATGTCCTCATTTTAATAATAGCAGCCATCATCTATAGTAATTTTTTTACAAGCGTTCTTTCTGTATAATTAAAATTGCCGTAAGATATTCCCCATATGCTCAAAAAAAAATAGTAATTGCTAGTAGTGCCTAAATTCACCACTAGGGCCGTATTCTACATCTTGAAAGACTGCTCCCCGACAGAACGTTGACAAGATAGGACAGCCATGATTGGCAGTAGTCTGGCAGACCCTCTCGAAAAGCGTTCCCTCGAAATGTAGAACACATTGCACGTATAAAACATAAAATTTAACTAGGCATATTTTGTATTGGACCCTTGACCCTTCAAGTACTTTGGTATATTTAGTTTGGTACACAGGTTCCACATAGGCAAAATAAAAATTAAATTACACTGATGATATGAAGGTAGTGCCATTTTAGAAATGCATCGATTGATCAAGGTTCACCTTAGTGGATCCTCTGCAAACACATCGTAAGAAAATAATTTTACAGTACCTTTTTTAGTATTCCTCCAAGGCGTCGGCAACTGTTTCGGCCTTCCTTGACCATCATCAGTGTTGTACGGCCCCGAGCAGGGACAACAACAGACAGCCGCTTACTAGTTAACAGTTTTTACGTACCCAGACCTGAAAAGTAAACAGCTGCCAAGAAAACACCTGGGACATTTTTTTAAATATTACGTGAAGTAGAAAAGCCAAAACAATAATTGTTATCGATATTTAATTAATAAAAAATCCCCCAACGTGTGTTCTTAGTTTAAAAAAAAAGTATCTTCTTTTCCTAAAAACCAAAAAATAATTAGTAAACTACAAATGACAGTTTTTGTATAACATTTTGGAGTTAAATTTAAGTGTTTCTTTTTAGGAAATGATTAAAAGACGAAAACCCTAAAGTAGTAGGGATAAAGGGTCGGGTGATTGCGTTTTTGAAACAAGAAATTCATGCACACGCGCAAAGTTTACCTTGTAATTGTTGCGCAGACAATGACAAGGTAAAGAATGCATGTGCAAGACTAAAACCAAACTTATCGCTAAAAATTAAAAATGTATCGCTTATATTTAATACCAAATTATTTTGCATACCTAAAAAAGAGTTAATACCTAAAAATGAAAAATTAGTTATAATATTAACACCTGAAGAGAAAAAAGTAAATTATACCTAAAAATAAAAAATTAGTAAATAGATACAGGGTGGTTACGAATGTATTATATTTAATACCAAATTATTTTGCATACCTAAAAAAGAGTTAATACCTAAAAATGAAAAATTAGTTTTGATATGTATGATAATATTAACACCTGAAGAGAAAAAAGTAAGTTATACCTAAAAATAAAAAATTAGTAAATAGATACAGAGTGGTTATGGATGTATTCCATTAATGTTCAGACAATTTAAATACTTATTCCAGGGAACAAACATCAATCTTTTTTTCTTTCTTCTATCTTTTCTATCTCGCTATCTTTTCTTTATAAATTCAATTGATTCTCATATATGGTAATTTTATTATTATGGATACTAGTTATTTTTCCATTATAAAAAATATTTCTCTTCAATTAATCTTAGAAAGCCTAAAAATAAAAGAAAATATCAAGATAAAATGGTTAGACAATTTTTGGTGCAAAGACACTTAAGGTGAAAAGAGACGAAGTATTTTCTATTACTGAACAAAATTGAAAATTGAAAAACACCTTCTTTTGATACAAGCTTTTGTTTAAAATATTTTCATGAAATTTTGGTGAGTTGACATTGAGATAGGGATAAACCTTAAACATATTTTTGACATTTACCCCTCTCTATATTTTGGAAGGTGGGGGGTGTTTTTGTAATTTTAAATGGGATGATGTACTTTTGTTTATAAAATTCGAATCTACGTAAAAAGCTACGTTCGTAGGGGTCCAATTTTTTTTATTTACTCTTTTGGTTACGGAATTATGGTTAACTAAATTTTGATTGAATTTAAAAAATAAATAAATTTTACCAATAAGTTCACTTATTTCAGAATTATTAATTGTTTCCATGGAAATGCGTTATTTCTACTCAAGTCAGTTGCGAACTTTGAAGTTTTAACGATTATTAGTCTAGGCCCCCCGTTTTAACCCCCTTGACTTTTTCCTGTGGGGTTTTATAAAAGACAAAATGACGGTGACTTTACCTACAACCGTAGATGATATAAAGACCGAATCCGCCTGCTGATTAGTGACACTTGAAATGTTACAGCGGGTACGAAATTCATTTAGAAAAAGACTGAGAAAGTGTTTGGAAGTTGAAGGGGGAGATTTCGAACAACTTCTCAAGTATGACAGACTAATAATCATGATTCCGTAAAAAAAGAGCAAATCAAAAAAAAATTGTACACGTACCTACGTAGTTTATTACGTAGATTCTAGTTTTATAAACAAAAGTACAGCGTCCCGTTTAAAATTACAAAGTTCCCACCCACTCCTCAAAATAGAGAGACGGAGTAAATACCAAAAATATGATTAAATATGCCCCCCGTCACCCTATTATCTCACCAGATTTCATGAAATAAAATTAAACCATTTTCGAGATATCGCTTCGTAACAATTTAGAAAAAAACTCGCCTTGTACATCATTGGCAAACAAGCAAGACACACCAATATAAAAATGTAGTTTTGAGAAAATTGGATCTCAATCTTTACATTTAATTATGTCAAGAAAGCCAACTTTCAAAAGTAATTTATTTTAATTTCCAAAATATCATATTCTCTGTCTGTGGGCATAAACAATGGATACTGCATCCACAATTCACCTTATTTTTTTTTTAAATGTTACTAAATAAGTCAAAATCGAAAAAAAATTACTCGGCCTTTTGCTCAAAACTTTTATTCCCATTTGCACCGCAGTGTTTAAATTTGGTTTAACCCAAAACATGTCTAGAATGATTACTTTGCTGCAAGACGAAGGCACCAAGGAAACATTCTAAACGTGGATTAAGCTAAACCTGGTTTAAATATTGCGGTGCAAATGGGAGTAATAAATCAAGTAATAATTTTAATTGACATTGACATTAAGAGTAACAGAGACATTAACATAAGGGCTGTCACATTAATTGTCCAATTAGTTTAATTCTTGATTAAACTGTTTGTGCAACTGGACGTAAGTGTGCTTTACTTATAAACCGACAATATACTTGCTGTAACAGCCAAATAAAATCTTCTGTTATACCTTTTAATAGTTATCTATTGGATAAGTAATGATAATGATGCTCTGCACCATCGAAGCTCTTCATCATCAAGGCTCTAAATAGTCTAAACCATCAAAGGCTTCACCATCAAGTCTCTTCATCTTTAAGGCTTCTAACCACCATAGACAAAAGACTATGGGGCTATTGTTCACTACCTCAAGGGCGTATCCTGAGTCACTTCATATCACAGATATTCCACGCACACGCGATGAGGTGTTTAAAGATGATTGGAAAAGGAACGCATGGAACCACTTACCTGAAACAACAGAGAAAAAACATTTAGAATACAATTTTAACATCATTAAAAGATGATGAAATGATCATATGATCAGGTGTGCAAAATTTCAAGTTTCTAGACCCAGCGGTGTGGGCTGTGCGTTGATATGTCAGTCAGTCAGTCAGTCAGTCAGTAAGTCAATTTCTTCTTTTAGGAGTGTTCTTAAATTCAGCAACTTTCTTCATCGGAAATAAGATGTTGTAATATGTTGAAAAGAAACAAAGCACAGCAATGACATAATTCGCTGGATTTAAAAACTTAAAACATTGACATTGAAGCATCAAATATCTTACCTTTACAAATTCAGCAGGTTGCTCTAATCCTCTAGGCTTGTGTCCCGTACATTTAGAATTCTGGTTTTAAGCTTTCATGGTCGCACCTCCCTGAGCTTCTAATGGCATTTTCAAAAAACAATTGTCGTTTGAAACAATAATTAACCTTTAAAAGCGTCAGTCGGACAGTACGCAAACCAACCTTAAGGTATTTTCTTTAAAATGTAATCAGAATTAAATATATTAGGTAAAAGATAATTTCAATCAATTTCAGCCCTTTTGTACGTTAGACTAAAAGAGATCAAATCGACTGAAGGTCATCAATTTTATCCTTTCTGTACGTTAGACTAAAAAGAACGAAATTGATAAGACCTAGAAATACAAATAGTATTCTACAAACCAATTAAAAATTTTAAAAGATACCAATCTATTTCATCCATCTTGTACGTTAGACTAAAGGGGATCAAACGGATTGGATGTCATCAGTTTCAACCTTTCTGTACGTTAGACTAAAAAGGAACAAACCGAGAGGACGTAATCTTTTAAAACATTGTGTGTATTTGGGTCAAAGGAAATCAAACTTCCAAAGTATACTACAAATAAATAAAATATTCTAAAAGATTTATAATCAATCTACTATATTCTTTCTGTACGTTAGACTAAAAAGAATCAAATGGATTGAATGTCCTCGACTTCATCATTTTTGTACGTTAGACTAAAAATGATCAAACATAGAACGTTTGCCTTTTAAAATATCGTGTTAAAAAGGTTGGTTTTTGTATCCTATGCCACCCTGAAAGAATTTCGCGCCTCGTTTACACATTGTTTTAATAGGTTCCTGAAACAAAGGAAAAATTATTTAGATACAAGTATTACAATCGGTAATTATTTAATTAAGAGTAGTAAGTCTCATAGTAAAAAAAAATTCGGGAGCAGAGTAAAAGAGACTATAAACCTCAGAAGAAATATTACCCTGTATATTATTTGGGAAGTTTTTAATACTATTTTATCAAAAAGTGCTCAAATTTAGCCATGTACAAACGTTATAACAATTATCTCAAAAATAGTTGGAGATATAATGTAAAAGGCTAGAACAAAATTAAAACTTTGACACCCTGTATCTAGGAAATCAACAATTGTATGCCAAAATGAACTCTTTTACGTTAAATCTGCCCAAAAATCATATCCGACTGTAAAGAACTTTTTTTAGGTTATAGGTTCATTCTTTAGGAAAGTAAGTATACCATTACTGTTTGAAAACAATCAGTCTTTGTCCTTTGTAGGGGCTTAATAATAATGTTGCTTTTTCCCTAAACTTTGTAGTGCCCTGTAGATTAGACCAGTCATAACGGCGATTCACATTTACAACTTTGTTTTTTAATCCACTCTAATCTCTCAATTATTGAAGGAGATACAGGAGTTCTTAGTGTGTTTGAAAAATAACAAAAAATTGCTTTTACGACGTGGGTTTGGTGGGGCTTGCAAGAAGCCCGGACTTAAATCCAATTTAACACCTATGGGACATCCCTGGTAGGTGCCTAAGAACTTCGAAAATTTCACCAAACAATTTGGACACTTAGGACAGAGGCTTGTTGAAATCTGGAATGGATTCGATCAAAATGGAATACGATTAGGCATGTGTAGGCGTTAAGCTGTTATTATGTTTTAATCTTTAAGGTATGTTCTTCAATGTGTTGCTTTAAATTTTATTGGTTTATATATAATAATTGCTGTATTTTCTCAATAAAATAATTCGGTAATTTTTATTTGTTGTTATTTTTTAAAGTACATTAAGTAAAAAATATCTCCTTCAATAATTGAGAGATCAGAATGAATTAAAAAAATGTTAAGAGTAGATGAGGCTACAGTCTAGTTGTAAATGCAGTTATGGCTGATCTAATCTACAGGGCGCTACAACTTTAGGGAAAAATAACATTTTTGCTAGACCCCTGTATTCTGTACAAAATTGATTTTTTCAAACAATACTGGTATACTTACTTTCTTAAAGAATGAACCTACAACCTAAAAGGAAAGTTTTTACAGTCGGATTAAGGGGTCAAAAGAAAATTGCTACCAAAATTATGATAAATTCGTTGTGGTGCGTTAATTAACTGGAGTAGTGTATGTACTACCTTGTATAAAAAATGAAATGCTTGTGGAACAATATCTATTTTATCCGTTTGTGTTTTTATTTTAAAATTAATTTTAAGAATATTTTCATTCAGAGTAGGTATTTACAATTAGCCGGTGTTTTATTATATCGTGTACTCAAGACTATGACTTGTATAAAATAAGTATAGATATATGTACCTACTTAGGCACTCAGAATAAAAATACAAAAAAATGTATTTAGTCTCTTTCCTTATTTCAGATCCAAATAATGAAGTAGATCATATTTTTCTAACACCCTCATTGAAAATTTACTTTTCCTCCCTAATTTTGGGTTTAAAAGGGGCACTTTTCCTCCCTACGTAGGAAAAGATATTTTTCTTCCTAGGGAGGAAAAGTTATTTTTCGCCCTAGGGAGGAAAAGTAAAAATTAAATAAATATTCACGTACAGATAATTTATTTATTTTAAATTTATATTATTGCCTTCCGGTATATCTGTAGGTATAAAATCTTCATCAAAATCTCCCATTTTTGGACAAAAATTTATTAAAAACGGTGAAAAATTTGAAACAAAAGCGGTCTTAAAATATGTTTGATGTTTATTAATACGTTACTACGTTAATATGTACCTAGATTCGAATCGAGATGTTTCGAACCAACTAGATTAACTAGATAATTGAATTTTTTAAAATGTTCTTTCTTTTAATTAAAGATTTAGCTTTGTTAGTGGGCACTTCAAATGAAATTATTTGTTGTATTTATTGAAAAATATAAAATAGGCTAACTAAGCATTTTTTAATAAAAATATGTCAACTATAATTAGGTATTTGAAGACACAATTTTTCTTTTTCATTATTATTCGGAGGTTTTCGCGGAAGTGTTAGAAAAAATCATATGTTTTGCAATGGAGTAAAGCATTTTTCCTCTCTTTGCGTTTACTGTCCTTCTGGCAGAGCAAACCGCACATGCGGGAGGAAAAGTGCCACTTTCCTCCCTAGTTAAACAAAAAGCTATTTACTATTTCATACAACTTTTGAGCTGCTTTTTGACTTATAAAGAAATCTTATGAGGTTTATTTTAAGTAACTATACAGGGTGTCCGGAAAGACTTAGTATGGGCAAATATCTTTGCTATTAGTAAAGATAGAGACACCAAATTTTAAGTGTATTTTATTGGATAATAAATCTATTTTTTTATGTGATATAACTTTTTTCACCCCCTTGAGGGTTGACGATAGGGAGCTGAGGTAATTTTTTTTAAATTCAACCCTATGCCGTGTGGTACTTTATTTTAAAGGTCTTCAAAAAAGAAACCTTTTACAGCAAACCTAAGGTCCGTATCATAATCCGTTTTTAAATTCTTAAATTAAAAAAAAATAAATACAGTTATTTCTCTTATTACATTAAAAGCTATTCAAAATGACCACCATCTTGGCAGTAATAAAATCAATTTTGGAATTTACTTCTCACATTTTCGAGAATGGCAGGTGTTACTTCTTGGCAGAGTTCCAAAATCGACTTTATTACTGCCAAGAAGTTCATGGTGGTCAGTTTGAACAACTTTTAAAGTAATAAGAAAAATAAAGGTAGGAACTTAAATTTTAATTTCTTTCGCGATTTTTAATTTTTATAGGCTTGGTATTTAAAAATGAATTAAGATACGGACCTCGACTATTTTTTAAGACCTTTAAAATGAGGCACAACACTGCATAGCGTTGAATTTAAAATTTTTGACCTCATCTCCCTAGGTTCACTCAAGGGGGTTGAAAAAGTTAAATTACTTAGAAAAGTACATTTATTATCCAATAAGTTACACCAAAAATGTGGTGCCTCTATCTTTACTAATACTAAGACTTTTCGGACACCCTGTATGTTTTTTAATCCATAACCTTAAAACGTCCCATATAAACCTATTTTATCAGCACTAAATTAATTTTACGGTATTAATAAAGCATAATAAATTATATGAACTTTCTAGAGTCTCTATTGACCTAACAAAAATAATAAAACGGTTATAAATAAATAAATAAAATTATTCACCTCCTTATCTTCCTCCATTGGCCCGACGACATCATTCTCTTTCTTCACGATTCTACTCTCCAAGGTTCGAACAAAGGGATGTCGACGTACCCTGGCAAATCGGTTGCCTAAGCCCTTTCCAGACATCCGATGGTCTTCAAAGGCTAACTCTATCACGCTTCTAAACTTCGACGATGTTTAGGCAATCCCTTAAAGAGCAGAATCTTCACTGACCACCCACGATCCGTATTTCACTTCTGTTTGCACGTTTTTGATGGATAGGGCAAGAATGGTACTAACAGACAACTGTACGCACCATCTACAGTTTCTTCTTCCCTAGAATCAAGAGTTCTATAGGTGCTACGCATAATAGTCCACTAGCAATGGAAGATAATTTAATTTTACAGACAGTTATACGCACCATCTACAGGCCCTTGAATGTACAACTTGAAAATATCAAGCATTTGCATACTCAATTTTCCCAAGCCCTAGAGTCAAGAGTTCTGTAGGTGCTACGCGTAATAGTCAAATGGCAATGAAATATGAAAGAGAATCTAATTTTACAGATAATTATACGCATCATCTACAGGCTTTTGAATTTAAAACTTGAAAATATCAAGCATTGGCACACTCAATATTCACAAGCCCTAGAGTCAAGAGCACCGCAGGTGCTACGTATAGCGATCTGCTAGCAACTTAATTTTAAAATAAATTATGATTTTTTTATAACGTATTATATCCATGCTCATCCTATCACCAAAATAACCCGGCGTGAGGCAATCTGAAACAAAAAGAAATAGAACTATAAACACTGTCGTATCTGAGGTTGACAATTGATCAGTAATTTTTTCATTAAAAATATCTAACCAAATTTTATTCTTAAGGTGTTAGTCTAGGTGGCTACTGAAGAACATGGACCCTTATCTGTAGTTTAAACGTATAGTTTTAATAACAATAAATAATTGAATTGATTCTGCCTTTACTTGGTGGAACTCCATATCACTACATATAGACATAAACACAAATTGTTTAAAATTCCACTTTATTTAAACAAAAATATATTCGTTTACAATATATTCGACATGTTTCGCCAACACGGTGGCTTCTTCGGGAATGAAACAGATTTGGTACCAAGTGACAAGAGGTAGGTAAATAAGTAGGGTTTGGGGATTTTACAGCAATAAACATTAGGTATTTTTAGAATAAATTTAACAAAGGAGAAGATCTTAGGTCTAATTGTCAATTTAGCAGATGTTCAGAATTTTTAAGTTTATTTATTTCTAGAGATTCTACCAAATCTAATTTACAACCCTTATTTTCTACATGAAGAATTTTGAAATTAGTATCAACACTATGATTATTTTCTATTAAATGATTAGAATAATTTGAATCGGTTTTTTTAAAAAACTTGAATGGTGTTCCTTGATTCTTTTTGAGAAACTTCTTCCCGATTGGCCTATATAGGTTTTTGGACAATCTACGCATGATAGTTGGTAGACGCCTGATTTGTTGTTTTTGTCTGTTTTTGTTTTATTGTTTTTTAGAAACTTTCCGGTTGAACAGTTTGTTTTAAATGCAACATTGGTGTGTAGGTTTTTGAGGAAATCTGCGATGTTTTTACTTGCCTGGCCAAAATATGTGATTAAGCAAAATTTTTTTGTTTCTTTAACTATAGGGAACACCATATTGATTGCTTTTTTATATAATTTTTTATTTAAAATGTTACTTATTGTGTCTGTTGTGTATCCATTATTGATGGCGAATGAAACGACTGGTCTTATAGGAAAACCGTTTTTGTGAATTTTTATATGGCAGAGATATTTATGGACTCCTTAGAAAATATTATAAAAGAACACCCCCTTTTTAAAAAGTTTATTTATTGGTATAGATATGTCGACGATGTTTTAGCGAGTTTCATTGGTTCTGACAGACAATTAACACAATTTATTAATTTTATAAACAGCTTACATCCAAATATGAAATTTACCGTGGAACAAGAAAGAGACAATATTTCTATAAATTTTCTCGGTCTAACAATTTTACGAGATAATGGAAAACACAACTTCTCAATTTTTCATAAACCAACACACACTGACACAACTATATACAACACATCATGTCATCCTATACAACACAAACTGGCAGCATTTCATAGTATGCGATCCACAGATTAATCCTTTAAACACAATAAGTTATGTTAAAGAACTAAATATAATTAAACAAATCGCCATCAATAATGGATACACAACAGACACAATAAGTAACATTTTAAATAAAAAATTATATAAAAAAGCAATCAATATGGTGTTCCCTATAGTTAAAGAAACAAAAAAATTTTGCTTAATCACATATTTTGGCCAGGCAAGTAAAAACATCGCAGGTTTCCTCAAAAACCTACACACCAATGTTGCATTTAAAACAAACTGTTCAACCGGAAAGTTTCTAAAAAACAATAAAACAAAAACAGACAAAAACAACAAATCAGGCGTCTACCAACTATCATGCGTAGATTGTCCAAAAACCTATATAGGCCAATCGGGAAGAAGTTTCTCAAAAAGAATCAAGGAACACCATTCAAGTTTTTTAAAAAAACCGATTCAAATTATTCTAATCATTTAATAGAAAATAATTATAGTTTTGATACTAATTTCAAAATTCTTCATGTAGAAAATAAGGGTTGTAAATTAGATTTGCTAGAATCTCTAGAAATAAATAAACTTAAAAATTCTGAACATCTGTTAAATTGACAATTAGACCTAAGATCTTCTCCTTTGTTAAATTTATTCTAAAAATACCTAATGTTTATTGCTGTAAAATTCCCAAACCCTACTTATTTACCTACCTCTTGTCACTTGGTACCAAATCTGTTTCATTCCCGAATTGGCGAAACATGTCGAATATATTGTAAACGAATATATTTTTGTTTAAATAAAGTGGAATTTTAAACAATTTGTGTTTATGTCTATATGTAACAATAAATAATGAAATAACGACTTATAATTCAATTTAAAATTAAAAGAATGCAAAATATGAGTATTAATATTTTTCGCCGAAACTTATGGGACATACGTTAATTATGTGTAAAAATATTTTGTTAAGTCCTTTTCAATCACAACTAACAATTATCCTTTGGTGGCATTAGGGGGTTTTAACTTATTTAAAGAACAATTTTTACATATAAAATCCTGGACAACTATGTTAAAAAACAAAAATAGTAGGGATGAATCTCGATTACTCCTCTTAAAAATGGTTTCCTTTTTCATTATCTTATTACGATACAGAAATTACAAAGATCAGTTCCGAAAATATATGTAAGAAATAATGGAATTTATTCTGTATTGGTTATAAGCTTTTTAATATTAGCGCTAGTCTGCAGGCTTATTTCCTGGAAAAATTACAGAGCTTAAAAAACTAACTAGTTATATTTTATTATTTGATTCATTATTATTCATTTAGATTGATTTCCCTTTTTACAGATTCTATTCTGTCGTTATGAGAGAACTTGCTGCTGGCCTGATTGATCAGCAGAGGAACAAGGAACCTTCGTTGTTTCATATATATATTATATATATATATATATATATATATATATATATATATATATATATATATATATATATATATATATATATATATATATATATATATATATATATATATACATTTAAATCAGACTTACCATATAATTATTTAGGTGTTGGCCTTTCCAGCGATGAGGTTGCTCTGCTCCCATGTTCTCGTCAGCCCATAACGAAATGATTAAAATATGAGAACATGAAAATTTGGACAGCCCGAGTCTCCTCCAAGCGCACGGAATTAGAGCCCGTCTCCAATGTTGATCCTGCAAGGGGCGGATTATGGCTGGAAATTCTCAACAGACACTTCAGTGCTACTACTGCCTTGTGACCACCAGGGCAGGTATTAAACCGTCCGTGGACGGTTTAATACCTGCGGTGGGTGGACAAGTCCACCCACCTTTAGTTGTTCCTAACCCCGGTTTGCTGCATGGTCCAAAGGCATCCCAACCAAGACACCAGTCAGCGCAAAAATGCCTGTTGTGTGAACCTGAAGAAGTCCGCGTCCGCCGATTTCAGTGTACGTATTGCGTTCGCCTGTAAAAAGAAAAAAAAGTGAAACTTTCTTTTACAGGCTTTATATGGTACAAAATAAAAAATAGGAAGGCAGAGGAGATGGGGCAGAGTGCGGAATAAATAATATAAAATTTACATGCAAGTCAGATGCAAAAAGAACGTTTAAAATTAAGTTTCATTAGCATTGGAGTACCTTAAGATACAAAGAGATTTATAAGAATCAGGCTAAAAAATTCAATATTTTACATTTTTAATTTAATGACAGACTCTTTACGGGATGGGGGATGGGATGGCCTCCTTCACCTTATTAGGACATTAAGCAAAAATAGTGAGCACAATGTCAGGTACCTACTGATTATATATTAAAAAAAATTCAATTGATCACTCGTTCGCAAAAATTAATAGTATTTTCTGAAATAAAACAGATTTTGAAAATTATTAGATTATAGGACGCTTTACTGAAAAAAAAAATCAAAAAGATGTAATGCGCTAAGGTGTGAATTCAGATAACTCCTCTCGAATTATTTTAAAGAAAATTTCGCACCCACTTTTTCTAACCAATCCTTAACCAATATATTGTAGTTATGACTTTGCTAATCAAAGAAACGACCGTCAGCTATCGCACCCGGCGCGGGCCGCGGTGGAGCTAACTTGGGTGGTGCCTTAAAAGTCCATTAAAAATTTAAAAAAGTGAAAGGACTGTTTCACCGTTATATAAAAGTAAAAGAAGCAGTTCTTCTACTACCAAAGATGAAACTTTTTATTTAGTTTCTTGCAATTGTGAAATATTAAAAAATCATAGTCCGCTATATAAATTCCGGGGGAATATACGTCAGCTGCTCATAAAAGGAGCGTAAGTTTAGGCTTAAAGTCAAATGATACAGAAGCTAAAAAAATGAGTCAAAAGATATCGAAAAATTTTCTAAAGAAAAATTGTTCAGAATGCACCGAGGATCCCATGTACCAATTTTTAGAAAAAAATATAAATAATGTGTAGGGCTTGCAATCCCGGGATCCCGGTAAAAATTCAGTCCCGGAAAATCTCGCGATTAGTCACTTAAATCCCGGAATAAATAAGTTATAAAATATGTCCAAAAAACCTAAGTAAATTAACGCTTTAAGCTAGCATAATTTGCAGTATTTTTCCTAAAAACAATGACCACGTTTCCAACAGGACGTTTCGATGCGATCGAACGCATCGGATGGAACTGCATCCACTCGAAAATTGCGTTATAAACTGGTAGAATTGAATTTTCGATCGGATGCGATGGTTCAAGTCAATTCTATAACTTTTATGATTTGAGTTGACTGAAGTGGATGGAATATTATTTTTGGCGATAGGAACGGAATTGGAATAAATAATGGATTCAACTGACAGTTAACCCTTCAGCAGATGTTCTTTTTGTGGATAAACATAACCTTTAAATTTGTTGTATTTAGTATTTCAATTTTTTTTGTATATAATTGGAAATGTAAGTATCGAACCTAAATTCACTTGTTATCTCGTGAAAGAATGTTGTTGATTACTGTCGCGATTTTCGGTTGAAAGGTAAATAAGAATATATTTATTTCTTTCTTTTTATGCTCTTTCTCTATTTAATTTTAGAGAACTGAAATCTGGATTAGTCGATCCGCTGTAAAAATAGACGATAAATACGGGGTTCGTTTTTAACAACTTCCATCCGATCGGTTCCATCGGATCGACATTTTACGTTGGAAACGTGGTCAATGTTTAGCGCGTGATATGGTCAATCCTGGAAGATTCATTTAAGTACTTATGTATAAGAATTCAAATTATTTTTACTTCTTATACCTTTATAATATGTCCACTGCATAAATTTTGTTTTGTTTTCATATTAAAATTTTAATATTATAAATAAAAATAATTTCTTTTTATTAATATTACAATTTTTGGGGATCAATCTCGGGATTGCGGAATTTTGTTTCTTCGATCCCAAAAATCCCGAGATCCAAATATACGTCCGGGATTGCAAGCCCTAGACCATCGCTATGAAAAATCATAAATTATTTCGTTACTAACAAATACTAAATTTAATTATGAAAAATACGGTACTATTAGGTTGGAATGGTAATTCTTAGATCGTCTAAATTTTATTGGCGGTCCAAAATTTTGGAAAAGCTCATGTGCTCAATATACAAGGCAAGATTACAGATAACGACACGACCAGACCGTATTTTTTAAATTTATTTCCCGCAAAGTGTCTATTTCACAAATATTTGATTAGTTGTGACACAAACCTATGTAGTTTAGTTGAATTAAGTTATTTTCAAGTAAAAAAAAAAATTATAATTTTTCCTAGCGATGCCACGGGTAAAAATTTGGATTTTTTAGTTTTTTCTCAATATGGTTCATGGTAGACTGCGATTCAAACTAGAATGGTACAGGAGCGTCAACTTCCGATCCTCTAATAAGCAGCATGAGACCGAAATCCGAGCGGAAATCAAAAAATCTACGAAACCATTTAGTCAGGAAGAAACATGCCTAATGTCTCCTGACTAAATGGTTTCGTAGATTTTTTTGATTTCGGTCTTATACTGCTTATTAGAGGATCGGAAGTTGACGCTCCTGTACCATTCTAGTTTGAATCGCAGTTTACCTATACGAGACTATCGGTAAATTCTGAACAATTTTTCTTAACAAAAATTTTCGATATCTTCTCAATTTGACGCATTTTTCTATACCACCGTCAAGTTTCTTTTAAATTCCCGCCAAACCAGTGATCACATGGCATGTGTTAAAATAAATTTTTTGGTGATCGGACATGCAGAAACAAACCCCCAATAGAGTTTTTTAAAAATATCAATAATAAAAATGTTTCCCTGCCAACTTAATGGCGGACACTATACAGGGTGTTATGAAAAGATAAGAAATTTGAACGGCAGATTCTACATTCAAAAATATGAAAATAAGTATATTATTATATAAACATGGCTCCACAAACGCTTTTTTTTTCGAGTTACACGGTGTTTAATATTTTAATTTTTAAAAGTTTCTTTTTAATTTCTCGACAATGCGATAAGATATTGACATGAATTTTAGTACACGCCAGTATGGAATCAAAGGGTACCTTTATGTGCAAAAATTTATTTTCTAATGTACTTGCATCAGTGGCGTGCCTGCTGGTAAGTCTTTATTTTTAGCGAAAACAATTGCCCGCCTCTGATTTTGTGCAAAATTGATATAGTTCTCTTAAAGCCCAATTAATTCTGCGTGAAAAGTGTATATTGAGCTTTTTCGTTTTGACGCACCATTTTCGAGATAAAAATTAATTTATTTCTTACAATTACAAAAAAATTAAAATGAATTTTTTTAAACATATGTTTTGTTCAGGAAACAGTGCTTATTGATTTAAGTTTATAGTAGATGCCGGAAATGCCTCTAAATCGTATTCGCATATTTCTCCTATATCTTCGGAATACTCGAGGTCTGAAAATATTAAACACCCTGTATCTCGAAAAAGAAGCGTTTGAGGATCCATGTTTATATAAACTTAATTTCATATTTTTAGATGTAGAATCTGCGCTTAAAATTTCTTAGCATATTTTCGTAACACCCTGTATATTAGACTAAGGCATAGTTGAATTTCAGTTTTAGTACTATTATACAAATACAAAGGTTGAGTAATTATTAGGTATGATTTATCGTTCACTAGAAACAATAATATCTGTAAATTTGCTTGTATATTTTTCTTATTTTTAGCAAAACGAAATTTGAACGCCAACTGATGTTAAATCCTAGCTAACAATTACTCAATTTTTGTATTTGTATAATAGTACCAAAGCTGAAATTCAATTATGCATTAGTCTAATATATGCATATACTCTATAAAAATAATAGTTAGCTAAATGTATCCCGAGGAAATAACCTTCAGCTGATGTAATACTATAGACCGCAGCCCTCGAGTATATAGGTTCTCAGCAAGCTCGCTACTCATATCAGCTGACGGTCTTTCTCCCACTATACAGTTAGCTGACTATTGTTTTCGTGTAATGTTATTAATAAACTATCATATAGTTTAATTTTAGCTTCGGTAATATCGTTTCCGTTTAAGCCTGAACTTACGGTCCTTTTATGAGCAGCTGACATAGGTATATTTCCCCGGAATTTAAATAGCTGACTATGATTTTTTAATATTTCACGGTTTTCAAAAAACGAAATCTAAAGATTCAGCTTTTTTTATTACTATATATTATTTTTTGTATATTAACAATTAGAATCAACAAAAATTTGTACCAACAAAAACTTAAAATGCTTGCTTTTTCCCTATAATTACAGTAAAAATTGATTTGATGATTAATTTTTTTTACATTAGTTGCTTAGCTACCTATTTTATATTTAAAGAAATAGTTAAATATATTTTGACACTTGGCCATTTGGTTTCAACCAGAGCCACTAATCCAAAAAACAACAACAACAATATTTTGACACCCTGTATATCAGGCGCGGCCCTTGAAACTTCAAAGTTGTATATCTCTGTCGCTACTTATGGGACCCATGCCAAATTCAGGTTTTTTAATAGTGAGCCTACTAAGAATTTTTTGGTAAAGAAAAAAACTATTTTTAAATTTGCGAAAAAAAGTTGAATTTTTGAATTGAACCACCTGGGTAAAAAATCAACACGCTTAGATATTTTATTTATTACTTTTTCTAAACAAATTTTACATCATTTTGTCGACAATTCTTAATTTTAAGAGAAAAAAATGTGTTAGTAGAAAGTTATAACCATTTGAATTTTTTGTTAAATTATATTTTAGCTTTAAGAAAATTCAAATGACTCTAACTTTCTACTAACACATTTTTTTCTCTTAAAATTTAAGAATTGTCGAAAAAGTGATGTAAAATTTGTTTAGAAAAAATAATAAATAAAATATCTAAGCGTGTTAATTTTTTACCCAGGTGAGTCAATTCAAAGATTCAACTTTTTTTCGCAAATTACAAAATATTTTTTTTTTTCGCCAAAACATTCTTAGTAGGGCTACTATTAAAAAACCTGAACTTGGCATGGGTCCCATAAGTAGCAACAGAGATATACAACTTTAAAATTTCACGGGCCGCGCCTGACGTGTACAGGGTATGAAATGGTTAATTATATTGGAATTTAAGAATTGTCGAAAAAGTGATGTAAAATTTGTTTACAAAAAATAATAAATAAAATATCTAAGCGTCTTAATTTTTTACCCAGGTGGGTCAATTCAAAAATTCAACTATTTTTCACAAATTACAAAATATTTTTTTCTTCGCCAAAACATTCCTAGTAGGGCCATTATTAAAAAACCTGAACTTGGCATGGGTCCCATAAGTAGCAACAGAGATATTCAACGTTAAAATTTCACGGGCCGCGCCTGCTGTATATCGAAATCGTAGGAGTTATGAACCTCTTCCCGAAGTCTTTTATCACAACACCTACACCTACACCCTACACCTACCTACACTTCTATTCCCCAGTACGTCCTAAACCCTATACTCAAAACTTTTAAACTGGTTTGTTAATTACTTCTTTTCCTGTATTCATTTTTTAGTATGGCAAACGTCAAATGAATATAATTTTAAGATTCTAAAATTCACTTGTGTCAAGTTTTATATCTATACTTCTAAAAAAACAGGACCTAACATGGGATTAAAAATTTCACATGTAAAACCATAGAGTTTTACTCTATCCTTTGGTCCGCTTTAAAAAAAATGCACTATATTAATCACAACCACGTCCCAAAAATGCTGTTTTTTGGTAAAAACTGTATTTGCGCTATATTTTTCTAGATAAAATCGAACTTTTCCTATTTATGCCTACACAACTTAAAGTATGAGTCCTTAAGTTGTATAAGTAAACTTTTGCAAAAAAAATTTTTTTTGTGAACTTTTCCGATTTTTGGAAGTCGCTTTTAATTTTCTTTTTAAACTCGCAAATTCCTATGCAAACCAAAAAATTTCAGCGTAAGTAGTTCAGTAGTTCTGGCAGTATAAGAACGATGAACAGGCAAAATAATCATATGGTTTATAGAACTTATTTATGTAGATGTAAACTTGTTTTGTACGCGTTGTGCGTCAGCAATTCAAAAATTCAGGTTTTAATATTTGACAAACTGTGCAATTCTCTGATACTACTAACAACAGAGTTAAGCATATTATAAAACTGGAGGCCCCTATTTCGGAGCGTATTTTTATTTTTATCTTAAAAAATGAAGGGCCAGAAAATCCATAAAAAAAATGTCAAAAAAATTTTCTCCGGAATTTAAATTTCAAATAAATTTAAAAATGGAGCGCTTGTTATTTTTTCTATGTCGCAAAATTATATTTAAGCTACATGTATATACGTAAAAAAACCATAATATGCACTATAAAGCAAGTTATTCATGTTTGGAACTAAACATTTATTAAATAAATTTTATTTAGTAAGGATATATGCGCTGTGTGATTATCATCCATTTTAAAAATTTATTTTATTTTACTAAAAGGCAAAGTTTATTAAAAAAATTTTTATGTGGTTACAAATTCTTTACCCGTATTCTGTTCCCATTTAAAATGGATGATTTAAAAAATAATAAAAATGCACCACCTACCAAATTTAAGTTTAAAAAGTTTAACAAAAATTTTTAGTTCCTAAGGATTTTTTTTAAAGGTGCTAATATATTTATTTTTTCCTATACCTAATATATCTTTATCTATACAGTCATATTAAAAGTTTTTAAATATAAAATATCCCAATCTTGGGGAAAGTAGTTCCCCTTTTATTCTATATCAGGGGCAAATTTAGAATTTCGCCAAGAGGAGGCGCAAGTTCCCGTTCGGCATTTTTTTATTGTTTGGGGTTCTAAGAAATGAACACTATTTCATACTGATCAAAAAATCTAAACCTGTTCTTGCGAAACCAGAACGGTTGGTCATCTTAACTTGCAAATATTCTAGCATTTTTTTATTTCTGCATTCTATCCATTTGGACTGATATACAAACATTTTTCGAAAACGCATTTTTTAAAAGCACGTTTTTTCGAAAATATATTTTTTCGACAACAGAACTTTTTCGATAACACAGTGTTTTTTTTTAAATCAACTTTTCAAATTCTTATACTATTCGAAACTACATTTTTTTAAAACATATTTCTTGAAAGTACATTTTTTTATTGTTTCGAAAAAGACCTTGAATATTCATATCTTAGAAAAAAAACGCTTTTTTAAAAAAGTAATTTACTACAGAGGAACAGCAGACCCAAGAAAACAAACCTGACCGAAAACCAAAATGGTTCGTTAATGTTAGTTCATGACCTTTTTCTGTGTTTTTTATTGACATTTTCTACGCTAGTAGAGTTCATAATTTAATTTTTGGAAAACTATATTTTCGGAAATTGTAGTTTTGAAATTCTTTTTGAAAAAAATATTTTCGAAAAAATTTTTTTAGATCCGTTTCCCAATAAGCATATTTTGATAAAGTTGTTTTTCGATAAAATTTACTTAATTTAACACCGAAAAAATGTTTAAAAAAACAGTACACGCGACAGGACCAACTGTTTGATTAATATGAAAATGTAAATATTCTAGCATTTTTTTATTAATGCCTTCTGTTCATTTGAAGGGATATACTTAAGTACAATTTTTCGAAAGCCAACTTTTCAAATTTTTTCAAGCACTTATCAAAAATACATTTTTTTAGAGAATATCTTTTTCGAGATTAATTTTTTTCAAAAAACACTTTTCGAATATTATTTATTCAAGCAACGGCTTTTGAAAAAATATATTTACGAGAAAGCAATGTACCAAACCTAAGGAAACTTGATCAACCTCAAAAAAAGGTTCGTTTAGGTTTATTCAGGATCATTTTTCGTCTTTTTTTATTTACCAATTTCCAAGGCAGTAGAGTAGTAGAGTTCATAGCCTAATACAGTTTTCGAAAAAATACATTTTCGAAAATTGTATCTATTTAAAAAAAACATTTTTAAAAACTTTTTGAAAAAATGTACTTTCGAAATATGTATTTTGGAGAATTTCATAAATCCGTTTATAAAAGAGCATCTTATGAAAAAGCAATTAAGATATTTTTAAAAAATTTACTTTCGAAATAGGTTTTCCAGAAAATATTATCAAAAAGTTTCGTAAATCCGTTTTCGAAAAAGCTGTTTTTCCAAAAAAAATTGTTCTCAAAAGAGATGTTTTCCGAAAAAAAACCTGTTTGATGATTTGTTTTCTTTAGTAGGTAAGCAATGTTTTCAGAAACCATCGACGCGAATCAAAAAAGTCGAAAAAGGCTTGTATTTTTTATATAACATTCGTATTATAGATCTGTTATTCATATTTTTGTAGTATAATCTATATATTATAGAACTTAAGTACATAAACGGCAAATTTTTGTTTATACTATTTAGTAGAATATGTACGAATGGTTAATATTTATGATACATTTTTTATTTATAAAATTCCCTATTGAAATCCTATTTGCACAAGGGTCTAGGGGGGCAAGCGCCCCTTGCATTCCCTCCCCCCCTAAATCCGCGCCTGACCTATATGGGGAAAATTTACGGATAAAAGTTTTTAGATAGAGAGAATTCCCTTTCTTAATGCATTTTTATAAACTTTTTGCCAATACTTTAAATAAATTTAAAAAATAAAATAAGAAAAACCATTTAAACATTTAAGTAAGATGTTTCAAAAGTTGACACTATGACACTATGCTTGTATTGTCCTTTAAAAACAAAAAAAAAACTTAAAAGCTAACAGCCAGATTCGCTATCATTTAGTCCATAGGTTTAAATTTTAAACCTATCTATGGTCTAAGTCTTAAACCCTATTCACTAAGATTTAGACCCCTGCAGTGGACTAAAATTATTTAAACCTCAGGTGACGATAAAACAATTGAATTTAAACCTACATTTAAAAATACATCATGAGTCGTGAGAGGGAACTTTTAACTTCAAATTATTTGAATAGAAACTTAAAAAAAATGTATTTTGGAAAAACTAGTGTGTTTTCACACCAGACAAAATACACACACCACAATTTTGAACTTTAGATTTCCCCTCTCAAAATTTGACGTTTCGTTGCACGAAACAACTAGCATCTGTATCTGCAAGAGGGCACCATTAGCGCTCATGTACGTTCCCTTCTTTTACATAACCCCTGATCAAACCCATTTTTGTCTGCGCATAACCCCAAATTTCGTAATCATATAGGTACCGTTAGCCGGCAATAAAATTACGTAATTCTATGGTCGAGCTATGTTTTATGATACATGTAACATACATAAAAATACATATAAAAATCAAAAGCGATAAAAAGGTACTTACGGTATCTGGGAGCAGAGCAAAACTTTATATTAGGACGAACGAAACGCGAGCCCCCCTGCGATTCTATTAATTATGTAGCCGTCTACACATTCGCTACAACTGACAGAGTCTATTCATAAAACCGTCAGTTTTGAAAGCTTTTAGCCGAACTCCTAAATTATTAGAACAGGGAAGACTATCGCGGACTATTCTATTCCAGTGGGGAGCCCTTGATGACGACGTAAGCTGTCTGGGGACAACTTTCACCAGGAACGCGCGCGAAGCTCCTCGCCCGCCGACCACAGGAAACAGAATGATTTGTGATCGTAACTTGTTTTTCCAATCGATACAAATTTTGACCAAAAAATTGTTCTCGAGTCTATGCAAAAAAACTATATTGATGCCGAGCTTGGGTAAAAAAAGTTGATAAAACATACGCAACACTCCTTGTGCCTTACATTTCGACGGGATTTTGGATTTTTGACCAGAGACGTGCGGATTTTTACATCGATGATGAATAATAATTAATAAATATTAATTACTATTTTTATTATTTATTATTACCCGTTTAACATGTCGGAATGGCGTTAAAACACATTTTAGTGAAAATGACGATTCTCGCATGCATTATCTTATTATGAAAATATGTTTGCTTTTCACTCAAACCTACTAAATGGGCTTTAAGGGTTTTAGACAAAGGTTTATTTGGACACAATTCATATTAGGGGGTAGGATATAGGCTACAGGCTAAAGCTAGAGAGGTAACACAAAGATGGACCATTGTCTAAAATCTAAGATGTTACCAAGAATCACTATAGCACACAAAATAAAGATAGCTATTTATGTAACCAGTTGGTGATGTATTTCCTATTGTTGGAAAGCCGCCGATTATTCGGTTTTTTACAATATAATAATTTCATCTTAGGTTTTTTAGGTCTTCTTCATTTTCTACTGGTGTTTTATAAACCAGTGACTTTAAGCGTCCCCTGAAATAAAAATCAAGAGGATTTAAGTCTGGGAATCTTGGTGATCATGACTGATTGATTAGGTTCTTCAGTCCCCTATCGATCCACCGATTTCGACAAATTTCACTTAGGAACACCCTCCACATCGTTTTTGTGGCCTAACCCAACAAAAATTATTTACTCTTAAACTATCCCCGTATGAAAAAAATACCAGAATAGCTGCTTATATAACCGGTTAGGAAATGCGTTACTTTGTTTAACGAGTGTAATGTTTGAGGGACGAGCGAAGCGAGATCCCCCAAAATTATACGAGTTAAACAAAATTATTAACTTTAATTATTGTTTCAAGAAATCTAAGTAGGCATCAGAAACATAGGGTAAAAACTTAATACCTATTGTTCAAAAAAGGCAATAAAAATCAATTTTAATCCGTAATAATTATATTTATTCATTTAGTTTAGGTAAAAAAAATCAGTATAGTTATAAAACCTTTCTTATATACAAAAATTGATATATATTCAAGAAAATTGAAACCTCCTCGAGCAATTGAAATTCGTCATCGCTATTTGTTATCAATGCTTCTATATTGTAGAATGCTGCATGTAGAGTTATTATCACTACAGAGGCACCTACAAAAATATTTTTATTTAATATATGGATGTACTGTATCTTCTTTATTTAGTGATCTTCCATATTGGGCTACAGAATGTCAGTATTCCAAATTAAAGCCCATAATAGTCAAAGACTCACCCAGTGGCTTATTCTCTTACCTATGACCCAAAACATGGCTCCATATGCCCCAACCAGATAATACACAGGCATGGAACATACCGCTACTAGTCCATATTGTTGTGCTAATGAAAGCTCTTTCCCAAAAAATACCAGCTTCTTCTGCATATGTCTTTTGTTTAATTTATAGCCAGAATAGAATGTACCTGCTATAGCCAACAAAATTAAAGGTGATGTGACTCTAAAAGAAACCTTTTACTGTACTTCACGGATTAAAAGTGTTTTTTTAATTCTGCTTTTTAAAGAATAAAGTGACACTTTTAATCCCTAAGAGACTGACTGACAAATACAACAAACAAATTTCCCTTATACATACAATATACCCTTGGATAAAGTGGTTTTACATTGTTCCATATTAACCATTAGAAAATAATAGTAACTTTATTGCAGGAAGTACTTCTTCCAATAGTTTTCTAGTTTTTTCCCAATTCCGACTGAATCACAGCAAATATTTTGTTGGAATTGGGGAAAACCCAGAAAGATGTTGGAAGAAGTACTTCCTGCAATAGGCTGTGAACATAATTATTTTTCCTATTAGTCTTATTTTAAATAATCTTTAGGTCAAAGGGCACTTGGAGGGGCTATGGGGCTGTAGCACATTAAGACCTTTTTTAATTTTTCTAGGTACATGTACTATGGGACAAACACACGATTGAACCCCCTCCTTCATTGTCAATTTTTCAGGGCCCCCAGCTACAATCCTTCAAACAATTCTTCAACGAGTAGTTCGGCGGTTAAATTTCAGCCCCTTTAAAAACCTTATATAAATACATACTTGCTACTTTTTTAAAGACCGCCCATCCGTCTATATACCCCCCCCCCTTAATCGAGGAAAATGTGTGTGTGTTGTCATGGACTTTGACATTTTCACCATTTCAATTTTTTTTTCTAGAAAACGGTCAGAGGGGGCGCAAAAACTTTCTCCCGGTTAATGGAGGGATAGTGCGACTAGCTTCGGTAAAAAATTCTGTTATATAGGGTGTATGGTTTCGGAGCTATTAAACATCAAAGTCGCAGCGAATGTGTTAAATGCCCCTCGGGGGGAACTGGAAATTTTGAAGAATTTTATGGAAATTAAAATATCCTAGGTATATTCTCTCATGTACTTAGAGCATACATTAAAATTAATAGAACTAGCAGAAGATACGACATATGTAAATTTCTAATAAACAGATATTTACTTACAAGCAATATACAATTAATACTATAGGAAAACAAATAAATAGTTTGCTTGACAATTTTCTACCTTTCTCACGATTCTTTTTCCCAGTCGAGGTATCGAGGGAGGAACCTTAAAATTTGATGTTTGTACAAAAACTAACCAGGGGCTTACATTCTGTCTTTGTTGCTGAATCCATTCTTTGGGGTCAGGTATTTGTGTTGGAATTTGCAGGAAACTAAGCAGAAGTTCAAACCAAATATTAATAAAAGTACAATATTTTAAAAATTAATATAGGTCACCTAGGTAAACTACTGTTTTCAGATCTGGAGGTGTTTCCATCTGTCCACTTACGTTTACAGCTACGTCCGCCATTTTTTAAAGCAATATCCCAGAATTTTGTAGTAAATCAATTGTAAGAAAAGTCGTTTAAATTAAAATTTAGTTTTTAGTCTCGTGGTTGGTGTTCGGTTTAAAATATCAAAATTGCTACTACTTTTTAGTAGAAGCGGCAACACTGCATTGTCAAAAATATTTTAGACAGGTAGAGCATGTTCGTTTATGTAAACGACCAAATTTTCAGAGCGATTCCTTAACTGGTTCGCCAGATATATCTAACGTACCCTGTATATATACTTAGTTAATATTAATGTTAATATTTTTTCTCAGACAACAGAACTCTTATAAGGAGTAACTTTTTTTCGTAAAATTAATAATAAAAAAGTATTCCATATGTAGAGAACATTTAAGAGACTCTGTAATTAAGGTCTTAACTTTACGCTAATATATTTTATTAAATAAATATTTACCTATGCAAGTGCTTGCATCAATGTTGATGTTAGCCTCACGTGACAATGGTGTTAGCACACTATTGGACATATGTATGTATATCAGATTTTCACTCAACTTCGAGATCAGGACTCTCAAGGTGTTGTTTTTATGATAGAACAGGAAATTCCCTGAATTTTTGAGACAGCTAAAAAGAATAGAGGAGTTAATAGACAATCGTTTAAAACCCCAAATTAACAGTTGAAGGATGCACTGTCCTCATTTTAATAATAGCAGCCATCATCTGTAGTAATTTTTTACAAGCGTTCTTTCTGTATAATTAAAATTACTGTAAGATATTCCCCATATGCTCAAAGAAAAAATAGTAATTGCTAGTAGTGCCTAAATTCACCACTAGGGCCGTATTCTACATCTTGAAAGACTGCTCCCCGACAGAACATTGACAAGATAGGACAGCCATGATTGGCAGTCGTCTGGCAGACCCTCTCGAAAAGCGTTCCCTCGAGATGTAGAACACATTGCACGTATAAAACATAAAATTTAACTAGGCATATTTTGTATTTGACCCTTGCCCCTTCAAGTGCTTTGGTATATTTAGTTTGGTACACAGGTTCCACGTGGACAAAATCAAAATTAAATTACACTGATGATATGAAGGTAGTGCCATTTTAGAAATGCATTGATTGATAAAGGTTCACCTTAGTGGATCCTGTGCAAACACATCGTAAGAAAATAATTTTACAGTACCTTTTTTAGTATTCCTCCAAGGCGTTGGCAACTGTTTCGGCCTTCCTTGACCATCATCAGTGTTGTACGGCCCCGAGCAGGGACAACAACAGACAGCCGCTTACTAGTTAACAATTTTACGTACCCAGACCTGAAAAGTAAACAGCTGCTAAGAAAAGACCTGGGACATTTTTTTAAATATTACGTGAAGTAGAAAAGCCAAAGCCAAAACAATAATTGTTATCGATATTTAATTAATAAAAAATCCCCCAACGTGTGTTCCTAGTTTAAAAAAAAAGAATCTTCTTTTCCTAAAAACCAAAAAATAATTAGAAAACTACAAATGACAGTTTTTGTATAACATTTTGGCGTTAAATTTAAGTGTTTCTTTTTAGGAAATGATTAAAAGACGAAAACCCTAAAGTAGTAGGGATAAAGGGGCGGGTGATTGCTTTTTTGAAACAAGAAATTTATGCACACGCGCAAAGTTTACCTTGTAACTGTTGCGCAGACAATGACAAGGTAAAGAATGCATGTGCAAGACTAAAACCAAACTTATCGCTAAAAATTAAAAATGTATCGCTTATATTTAATACCAAATTATTTTGCATACCTAAAAAAGAGTTAATACCTAAAAATGAAAAATTAGATATAATATTAACACCTGAAGAGAAAAAAGTAAATTATACCTAAAAATAAAAAATTAGTAAATAGATACAGAGTAGTTATGGATGTATTCCATTAATGTTCAGACAATTTAAATACTTATTCCAGGGAACAAACTTTTTTTCTTTCTTCTATCTTTTCTTTATAAATTCAATTGATTCTCATATATGGTAATTTTATTATTATGGATACTAGTTATTTTTCCATTATAAAAAATATTTCTCTTCAATTAATCAGAAAGCCTAAAAATAAAAGAATATATCAAGATAAAATGGTTAGGCAATTTTTGGTGCAAAGACACTTAAGGTGAAAAGAGACGGAGTATTTTCTATTACTGAACAAAATTGAAAAAACACACCCTCTTTTGATACAAGCTTTTGTTTAAAACATTTTTAGGAAATTTTGGTGAGTTGACATTGAGATAGGGTTAAATCTTAAACATATTTTTGACATTTACCCCCTCTCTATATTTTGGAAGGTGGGGGGTGTTTTTGTAATTTTAAATGGGATGTTGTACTTTTGTTCATAAAATTCGAATCTACGTCAAAAGCTACGTAGGGGTACAATTTTTTTTATTTACACTTTTGGTTACGGAATTATGGTTAACTAAATTTTGATTGAATTTAAAAAATAAATAAATTTTACCAATAAATCAAGTTCACTTATTTCGGAATTATTAATTGTTTCCATGGAAATGCGTTATTTCTACTCAAGTCAGTTGCGAACTTTGAAGTTTTAACGATTATTTCTCTAGGTCCCCGGTTTTAACCCCCTTGACTTTTTCCTGTGTGGTTTTATAAAAGACAAAATGACGGTGACTGTACCTACAACTGTAGATGATATAAAGACCGAATCCGCCTGCTGATTAGTGACCCTTGAAATGTTAGAGCGGGTACGAAATTCATTTAGAAAAAGACTGAGAAAGTGTTTGGAAGTTGAAGGGGGACATTTCGAACAACTTCTCAAGCATGACAGACTAATAATCATGATTCCGTAAAAAATCAGCAAATCAAAAAAAAAATTGTAAACGTACATAGTTTAGTACATTTAGTACATCGTCCCGTTTAAAATTACAAAGTTCCCACCCACTCCTCAAAATAGAGAGACGGAGTAAATACCAAAAATATGATTAAATATACCCCCCCCCCCCCCCCCCGTCACCCTATTATCTCACCAGATTTCATGAAATAAAATTAAACCATTTTCGAGATATCGCTTCGTAACAATTTAGAAAAAAACTCACCTTGTACATCATTGGCAAACACAGGGCCGTACCCAAGGGTGGGATTAGGGGTTTACCCCCCCCCCCCCCCCCCCGGAATATCGACGAGCGTCGTAGGCACCTCGACACTCGCACTCAGCATCGCCATGAAAAATAGCAAAAATACAACCTTAATGCAAATCGTTATTACTTTGCTTTTTGTACTAAATTTTTTTTTAAAGTGCGTTACAGCTGTTTCGTAGTACAACTACATCTTCACAATACAGTTACCGGCAACCGCGCGCTACCTTGCGAGGTGTGGGATGTTTATACGCAGACCCACACAAGCACGAACTAGTCAGGCTACATAGCTCGTGAAGCTACTTAGTTCATAGGCTAACAAAGTATACACACTAGAAACTGAATAACACATCTCTTTCTAAATTGTTGTTGAGCGCCATCCTTGGTCTGTATGCCCACAAGCTTGCTTTAATGATCGATCGAATCAAACTTATCGACGGACGGAGTTGACAAGAGCAAAAATTCTTTATTATTAATTTTACGACCAAAAGTCATTCTTTATAAAAAAAATTCTGCTTGTCGAAAATTGAATTTTGCCATGATATAAAAATCTAAGATCAGATGCAGAGGGTGTTAATAAATTAAGAAAAATGAAAATGCTTTAGGAGAGAAGCACCATTATTTATGATTTTAAATAAAATGTTCGTAAAACAAATCTGTTTGTAATCCAAAACAACGCCTCAATCCAAATTTTGATATCAAAATTCTGATTATTAAATTTATTCTAGATAGCTACCTCCCACCCCTCCAAATTAAATAAGTACACTCTTGTTTTGTGAACATTTTCGAAAATACGCTGCAATAGTCGCAAAAAAAAACACTTATTATTCTAAATTTAAAAATTTGAATTTTATTACAAAATGTATATTAAGGCTTTATTTTGGATTATAAAAAACTTTGTTTTATGAACAGTTTGTTGAAAATACTAAGTAATTGTACTTCTTTCGTAAAGCATTTTAATTTTTCTTAATAAACACCCTGTACATCTGATTTCAGATTTTTATATGGTAAACTTATTTTTTCGACAAGCAGAATTTTTATGAAGAATGACTTTTGGAAACATTATTTTCCCCTTATCAACTCCATCCGTGGACACATTGTATGTATTAATATGTAAACTTACGTGCACAGAAATCGACCCACATCATACTTTTGAAATCGAATGCAATTTTTAGCAACCATTTACCAGAGTTTAATCACAAAAAGTATATTGTACGAAAGACTGTTTAATATCCACTACAGTGGGTCTATATCAATCGAGATGTCCTTTTTTTATTCAAGTGATAAGTGATGACTGGTTTCTAAGAAAATGTATTTGATTTCAAAATTGTGTGATTGGTCAAGTTCTATGCGCGTAAGTGTATAAATATTATGATGGTTCCGATGGACGAAGTATGGCTTTTTGCAATGTAAATCTTGCACTTACAACCTATATGGTATACAGCAGAATGATGCCATATGATTGGTTAACAGGAAAAATTTTAAAAAAAATTTATAAAATATTTAGTACCATGATATTTTAATGAATTACATATACATTAAATTGAATAACCTACAAGACCAATGCGCAGAAAGCTAAGACCACATGAGCAGCAAAATAAATTTAATTAGACGCGTGTGGAAAATACATACCGTACTTAAATTGATCTTTTGTTCATAAACTTGCGAGAATACATAAAAAAATTCATAGTACAAAACTTAGTTTTCTTATTTTTACACTTATCAGTTTAAATCCTTGTTTTTCAAAAGTTAAATAATATGCTATTTTAAGTATCTTTTCTGACACACACTCTCTCTACCCACAAATGCTCTCAATGCATTGAATGAATGCAATATAGATATATACCCAAGTGTATTTGCCCTGCTAAAAGTATTCGCTACATTGCCGGTATCAACAGCTTTGCCGGAACGATCATTTTCAACATTGAGAAGATTGAAAACATATCTGAGAAATTCAACAAGTGAAGGTAGAATGACTGGGCTAGCACTAAAGAGTGTACACCGAGAAATAGATATTCCCAATGGAGAGGTCTTAGATATGATTTCCAATGAAAAAAGAAAGATTGATTTTGTTATATAGCCTCATAAGTATTAAGACTTATAACAGTTAATTACAAAGTTTATTTTATTTTTCGATATCTCTGTGAGTTTTTCATGTGCTTAGTTAAAATCTGTTATTTTATTTTAAATTAAAGACGTGTACTTAGAGATGAGCAATGGTTTTTTGCTTCCCACTCGCCTCCTTTTATTTCCTTTTTATGAACTTACAAATGACAGTTACTAAAATTAGACATAATGTGATCAATAACCGTCCAGTGATTTTCATATACAATAGTTGGAGAGCCAGGCGGTATATAGGCACTTCCTATAATAGCTTTAAAATTAAAATCATTTACAGAAATAAACAAATATTCAACATTGTCAATGGAATGTGTAATTAACCTAGACTGGATAGATTTTCGCACAGCTATCAAAACACCACCGCCAAACTGTTTCACGCTAGGTTTATAGTTGTCAGGGATCTGTCTTTTCGATATATCATATAATCAGACATGCCAAGTTCACCATTACTGATGTCACTGGATAACCAAGTCTCGGTTAAAACAATAATGTCATAATCGCACTCTGAAACTGCCAATGAGAAGTTCAACAATTTTGTGCGCATGCCTCGAATATTCTGATAGTAAATACATACTCACACATACATACATAGCTACATATTCGTTAAACCGTCGCGGTACGTATTGGATGAGGTGATTAATGTCCTCTTGAGGTATTGTATCCCAAGCAGTCTGAACTTAATTTCGAAAAGCCTCTAGTGTTTGTGGGCGGTTTGGTAGATTTTATAGTCTTCTTTCCATCATATCCTAGACATGTTCAATTGGGAATAGATCCGGAGACTGAGAAGAGAAGGCCACCGGAGAAGATTTATGGCGGATGCTTCTGAACTGTCTAAAGTATCCCGCGCGCCATGGGGGCGCACATTATCCTGTTGAAAAAGTGAATTTCTCAATGTTTAAAGAAATGGAAGAAGATGTGGTTGCATCATTTCGTAGATATAGCGCTGGCTGGGTCCATGCTCCCTCAAATGAACACTATTCTACTCCAATCGTTGCCAAAGTTGATGGGGGTTAACGGTGCGAGAAAATTAAAAAAAAAAAACTCATTCTCAGACATCAGCAGCTAAAAACTGTGCTTTCAAAAAATATGCCTTCGAAAATTTACTTACAAATGGACAGAAGGTATAAATAAAAAAAATGCTAGAATATTGATAAGTTAAGATGACAAACCGTTTTGTTTTCGCAAGAACAGGTTTAGATATTTCGTCTATTATGAAATAGTGTACCTACTTAATATTTCTGGGACTTGATGAAAAAATGAGTTTAGTTATGTTGTGAAAAATGTATTGAAATTGTCCTTTCCTTTATAAATCTGCGAAAAAACTCAGAAATAGTGAACCTGGTCGTTAAATGTTTCCTCTTCAGCTAGTAATCCTTTTTTGTTTTTAAAACTCTTTACAAATACGGAATAATAAGTTCAAAAAGAACATTTTTATATCGAAGCGAGAAAATTACTCAAGCATTTACCAACTATTCTTGAACAACTATTCGAAATTAGTAGCAGAATGCACACAAAAATAATATATCAAGTTGAGTTTCCATCGTCGAGTAATAAATACATTATTTTTTTACATTCCGAGATTATTTTTAAATGTTTATTAATTCTAATAATTACACCATTTTCTCTGCACTCAAATGCTCTTTCAAAGTCCGTTGTTCAATTTATCTTCACAGTCACGTAGCGCCACTCTATTTTTGGATCATAATCGTTTACCGTACTTTCATCTAATTCCTGAAAAAATTAAAAAGCACGTCCAGCGTGTCATATGCGTGTTTATCGCCTTAATCGGGTTTCAGGAAAATTTACCCTGTATCGCGTATAATGGGTGAGTTTACCCAACAGCTGATATCCTTCATCGGACTTGTAGAGTTTATTTAATCAAACGACTTGCAGTGTTTGTAAATGTTTTATTTATTTCTGTCACGAAAGGAACTAGTATATAAAATTAGTTGTGCGGGTGATTTCATAATAATAATAACAATTTATTATTTTAAGGGTTTGCGTTTCCAGTGACGTAACTAGGAAATCATGACATTCATGACGATGATTAACTTAAAGAGATAAGAGAGATGACGATAAATAGACGCTAGATTTAAAACCTTTTTTGATTAGTTACTAATCATTGGTATTTTTAAAATATAGGTATTCCCAAATTAACAGGGAGAAATTTCTTTCAAAACATAAAAATATGACATTTGGGTGGAACTTTTATCGGTAGGTACTGCAAGTTGTATCAAAAAATAAATGAATAAAACTTAACTTTTGTGAAGTCGAATTCTAAAATAAATATTAAGAAAAACAAAGACGTACTCATAGCATGGACCATGAATTGTCCTTGCCATATCTAAAGCTTTTAGCTAGGACACATATATATAAATTCATATTATAAAACATAAGCAAAAAATTCTGTGTTATTAGTATCGGAGGAGCTATATCTGTTCTTACACAATACTTTAAACATTAATTGCTTATTATCGAAATTTTTTTATAAATATATAAGAAAATAGAAATCGAAATTATTAAAGTATCAAGAAAAATTAAATATTCTAAAATAGAAAATAAAAAAAAATTATTATAAAATGATTTAAAAATTTACTTTCAGGTAAATTAATAGATATTTGATCAGTATTTTTTAAGGTATATTACCAAATATAACAATAAGAATTACTGTCTCTATAAGTCCCTTTGACATAGTATTTTCTAAAATTGTGTTTCTCTGTTAGGGCGTTTTTAAACTCAGCGCATTTGTGTTTCGCCTTTTCCTTATGAATGAATTAAAAAGGGATAGAATACATTAATGAAATAAATTGTTGACTTAAAAACTCGCCCTTATAATACGAATAATACATAAAATTTAAATTAAATACCTCTCCTCCTGAACTGATTGGGCTCAAACATGCCGAAACAATATATTGTCGAGAAGATGAAGATGTAAGTAAATTTTTAAATCATTTTATAATAATTCTTCCTGTTATATTAAAAGATTACCAGCCAGATTCTCCAATGCTAGTCCGGTCTAATTTGACAATCAAATGTTTTAAACTGACAAGTGTAAGAATAAGACAACTAAGTTTTATTCTATGGACTTATTTCTGAGTTTTTTCGCAAATCTATTAGGAAAAGGACAATTTACGTACTTTCAACAATAATAGAACTAAATTCATTACAGCAAATCGTTCCAAGATGAAAATCATTTGGAAACCAAGTAAATCGCTGAAATATCACAATAATTCATACGTTTTTAATGACAAGGATAGGACAAAAACCTGTCAAATCATAACTGATCAACTATAAGATCTTAATTTAAACCGGTACTAAATCTTAAACTTTCTTAGTGAATCTGGACGTACATTTTTCTTGTTACTTTAATAACTCCAATTTCTATAATATTATACGTTTAGATTTTCTTAGATACCTATTTATAAAGATTTTTCTCTAATAAGCAATAGCAAGCAGATTCAATTTGCCAACGAAAGTTTAAAACTGACAAGTGTAAAAATAAATAAAGAACGAGCTTGAGACAATACCCTCTGAAATACAGTGGCTATTGCTTGAGAGCTAACTAATATATGTAACATCCTTATCTTTCTTTTTCTTGATATGTCACTTAAAACTTCGCTAGAGTACATTAAAGAAAATTAACCGAACTGCATATTCACTGCTTGAAACTTGAAAATTCCATTAAAGTTAGTTTGCTTGCAAAGCGACGCAGTTCTAACATTTTCTAATAAAATGGTCATGGCTAACGACCATTCCATCTAATAAGACGGTCTCCTGTGACAAGGGTCAGTCTTTCCAGATTCTGTCAAGTTTCATAGCCGTTAATTTAGATTTGAATAGACATCGTTACGTGATTGAATTTGGAGATAGCATTAGTTTGCTCATGCTCAATTCGTTTTTGAGATAGTTGTTGAATTTTTAATACTGATCAGCTATTCAAACCCAAGCAAGTGTCAGATTGGCCATAAGGTAATAATCATTGACTTAAAGACGAGATACCATTATTTATATTTTAAGCAGCGATTCCCAAGGTATGTGGCCAACTATATGGTCCCCCACCTACTTTTTGAGAGTGGCTGTTGCCAAGCTTTCAATTATTTCGCATATTTTCATACTGTCGAAGAAATGGGTCTAGTAACCATAATATGAGCATGAGTCTGATTTGTATTTTTTGCTAGGTATACAAAAGATATTCACGTTAAAATTAAAATATACAGTAGAGTAGTATTATTGAAACGGACAAGTGCTGAATTGACAATATTGAAATATTTTAATAAAGACTCTATCATAAATCGTTCAGTGCCAAAAAACGTTCTATAAATATGGCGACACAGATGTTTGTCAGCACCATATAAAAAGGGGTCAGCAGACTAAAATATACATTATTCATAGCCCAAAATATTACAAGTAAAACCCAGAAAGGAAAAGTTAAGACATGGCTAAAATTGTTTCTCTGGGATTTTCCTTTTGAATATTAAATGTAGGGTAAGCTGTGGTTGATATCCAACAGGTTAGTTGGACACTGAATTAAACTGTCGAAAAATATGTTACCAAGGAGTGTGTTTTGGTAGGTATTATTTTTCTTGTTACTGTGAATTATAAATTTTTTTAGCCCATTTTTGTTTCAAATTGAGTACCTTTATTTTTTTTTTCAACCATGGGATTTTCTATCACTAAGACATTTGTAATTTGACAATCAAGGTATTAAACTGACATGTGTAACAACAGGACAACTAATTTTTTGAATTTATGAAGTTATTTATGAGTCTTAATGCCAATTTATACAGAAAATGACTATGTACGTAAGCACACTGACACACAAAAATAGTGACGAGCATAAAATCTTCAACAATTTTTCAACTTAATAACATTTGAATGGGTTGTTCAGGTTTGCTCAGGGTTGGTGGGTTTTGTTCAAATTTTATTCTGCTTTCACAATAATTTTAAGCTGTAAATGGGAGGGGCAAATTAAAATAAATGTTTTTTTCTTCATTTGGTAATTATGTAGTATACGGTTTTCAGCTATCTTTGCTCAGGTTGGGTTGGGTTGGGTTGGGTTTGGGAAAATTCTTTTATGGTCACATTCTACTGTCTTTCCTGATTGCAAATATAAGTGCGCACATAATAAATTATGAGCAAACCTGACCACCTTTGTGCTCACCAACCTGAGCAAAAAGGTGGTCAGGTTTGCTCAGTTTTGATATAGATACATAATATGTATCTATATCAATGAAAACTGAGCAAACCTGACCACCTTTTTGCTCAGGTTGGTGAGCAAAAAGGTGGTCAGGTTTGCTCATAATTTATTATGTGCGCCCTTATATTTGCAATCAGGAAAGACAGTAGAATGTGACCATAAAAGAATTTTCCCAAAAAACGCAAAAATAGCTGAAAACCGTATACTACATAATTACCCTTCATTTTTTTAGACAGCCTGTAGAATGACTGACACACTGTTAAATTCATGTAAACGTTACTTTGTCTAATCCTTATAAATGTTTCTGTTTTGTGATTCGCTGTTGTATTTTTTTGTATAGGAAATACAGCCAAATAAGTACAGAGAAGTTTTTATACCTGTCATTAAATACGCAATAAAAAAGAGCCATAAAGAAAGAACACGGTGTGCCCCGACTAAGTTTAACTCAGAGGTCTTTTCAGATTGTGTTAAAGTGGTGTGGCCTAAGCACTTTAAGCCCAAAAATGAAAATCCAAGATCAATAGTTTCAAAAGAAAGCTTGATTTTACCAATTTTTTTTTTTAGATTAAGCGGCTTTATTTTATGAAAAAGAGTAGTATTCAAATTTTTTAAGGCATATAATCCTTCTTTCTTCCTTCTTTTAAGTCCTGGAAACAATATCTCCTTAGTGAAAATCTTTAATATTTTTAAGTGGCTTTGACCATCCTTAAAAAAGATGAAAAAATGAGTTCGTCACTTTTTGGTACCTATCGTTTAACTAGTACCTTCAAATACGATGATTTATGAATTCATTTTAAAAATGCAATTATCTTCAAATCAAAAAAAATTGCCTCTCTATCTACATCTGTTCAAAAGAGAATGTAATGGAAGGTTGAAAAATTCGAACAAAAAAATTATGGAATGAGAATGTTGTGATATATCTCAATAATTGGAAGTTATGGTTAAAACTGTTCATCATTTTCAAAAAGGTGACTCAATTTCAAGCAAAATGAAAAAAAATCATCTTTTATCTGGAATAAAACCATCAGTGCCAATCGCATAGGGCGGTGACGAAATGCATTTAATAGCTGTATTACTAATTTTTTTTTTCGACTTTTACTGAGGTACCTAGTGAAAATTTAAAATTAATTCCTTTTAATTTAATTTCCTTTAAATGAATTATTTGCAATGAATCATTCTATATAAAAGGACAAAATGTTCCTAGTCACCTACCAAGGATGTCCCAGAGGTGTTCAATGGGATTTATGTCCGGACTTCTTGCAAGCCACCCCATAACATTTACACCCACGTCGTAAAGGCAATTTTCATTTTTTGTTACTAAAAAAGTTAAAATTAACAAAATATGTAAACCCTTGCCAACCATCCCCGGTATACAGTGCATAATTGGAGAACTTGTTCTCGAAATAAAAAAAAACATTTTTAAATCTAATTAAAAATAATCCTGCCATATATTATAATAAATTAAACGGTTATTGATTTGCATAAAATCCATAAGCTGGAGGAACATATTAAATTTTCCGGTCGGTCTAATCAATATTCAATTTTATTCAATTCGGAACATTTGCGGCTCTCCTTAAAATGCAATATCTTCCAATTTAACCACTGAATGTGGCCGACATTCTTCCGAAATGGTTCTAAAACTATGAGCTGTATGGCTTGTATGAAAATTTCTGGATAATACTGGGATTTTAGTAATTTGTGCGGTAATGTTTTAAGTTGTAAAATGTAGATTTACATTTGCGTTCACTTAAAAGAGTCAAATTTAGCCTAGTTTAATTTTACTTGGCACTTTCACTTAATTTCGGTTTTGCTATAATTTTTGTAAGAATTACTACTATGACAATCACAATTGGCTTATCCAGCAATTTTTTTTACTTGAGGTTGATAATACAAAAGTAATCCATTCGAAAATCTCCAAAAAATTTACTCCAAGAAGTAACTCCTGCTATTCTCGAAAACGTGAGAAGTGAGTTCCAAGATCGACTTTATTACTGTCATGAAGTTCATGGTGGTCATTTTAAACAACTTTTAAAGTAATAAGGGTATTAAAATTTTTGACGTTGACTCCCTAGCGTCACCCCTCAAGGGGGTTGAAAAAGTTAAATTACATAAAAAAGTAGATTTATTAACCAATAAGATTCACTTAAAATTTGATATCTTTATCTTTACTGATAGCAAAAATATTTGCCCATACTCTTTTCGGAGACCCTGTATATATTATGATATCGTAGTCGTGTAACGTAATGAAACGTTGTATAAAACTGCTAGACAAATAGTGAAGCGCAACTGAAAAACAAAGATAAAAAAAGCATCCAAACTAACCAAAATGTCACCTAACCAAGAGATTCCTTTTTTATTTTACAATTCGTTTAACCCATTAAAAAGAAATATGCGCAGATAAAGACCGATGCGTGTATGTTTAATCATTAATTGAAACTTGTTGCAGTTTTTAGGTAAAATATTGTGTGCAAAGTAATTTATTTAAATATTGTTTATCGAGGACTATGGCTAAGTAGTTATATAAATCACAGCAATTAAAAAACAGGAGCTAAATTCTAATTTCAACAATATTAATATATAAAATTAACAAGCAATATTTTTTTCAACATATGAAAATTAAAAAAAAATCCCATATTTTCATTCATTGTCGATTTGAAACAATGATTTATAACTATTTAAACTGAGATAAAATTTCTTTAAAGTGAAACTATCAAAAGATATCACCCTTTCAGAAACCATAAATGACGATCTAAAGGAGGATTTCACGGAATTCCAGAATTGTCTAGGAATTTTCATATAAGCCATACTGCTCATAGTTACAGAACAGTTTCAGGCATGCCTCGCCTATTTGGTGGCTGAATTCGAGAACCTTAAATTTTAAGACAAACCGCAAATGTTTCAGATTAGGTAGAGTCAGATATCAATCTGCAAATAAATTAAATACTTACTTTTGCATTTCTAATAAAGTTTCTATGTAGAGTATTCCAAAGATTAGTACATAGAGAAAATTAATTATGCACTAAAGTTTTTTTAGATCTTCTTTGGTTGACGATAAATTATTCGTCTCGTTCAAAACAGTGATGGCACTATACCAACTTTTTGAATAGTATCGAATTTATTTTGTAAACATGAATAAAACGTAGTGAGGCTAAGTTACTTATTTTTTAAAAGTCGTCACAATAAAGGAAAATATGATTCACACGTATTAATTCCAGCAGGTTCTTCATAACTTAGTTAAAGGTGATAAGCCCTTTTGTCAATCAACTTTTACAATTCGGCAGCAGCAGCGATTTAAACGGGAAGGTAGTTTTTGTATAACTATTAGTTACCTTTTTAATATTCAGAAAACAAATAGCTGAGAAAGTGACTGAATTTGACGAAGAAATTTCGTTATTTTGCTTGGTATATTAAATAAACAGCTGTAGAGGTTCCACTATGTGCATAAAATTTTTAGTAACGTTTTTACATTGATTTGAGTTTAGCATCATTTGAGATGTTAAAGGAACAACTTCAGCCTTATAAGGCATTTTTAATGAAGTCCTCGATTTTAAAATAATTCTTAAATATTTGGTCATATATACTTGTGTATATTTCTAAAACATAAAAGAAATTTCAAAAATTATTAGGAGACTAGCATAGTAAGAATTTTTTTAGACGAAGCCAGAGCACGTCTCTCGTACTACTGCTGTCAGGTTAAGATTAATTGGAATTTTAAAACACGAAATGGGCGAGGCGAATAGATTTCCCAGCAAGGCGTGCGAGCCTGAAAACATGCCATTTTAAACTTATGCTCTTGCAATGAACACGTCATTAAAAAATAATTTAAACTGCCTCAGCTTTTCGATGGTGTAATTTGTTGTTCAAAATTTCGCCTCAAAAACCTCAAAAAAATACTAAACCTGCTGTATCTCGAAAATCAGAATTTTTTACACCGAAAAAACTATTTTCGGTGATTACAAATATAACTCAAATTTTGTAGGGGGTGTGCTTTATTTAAGTTCTCAGTCTTGCGATTTGACATTTTTTTAAAAATCAAAGAACCCAAAAACTCAAAAACTATTGTTCAAGAAAATTCATAAAAAAACGCAAGCATCGAATAAAACACTATCCAAGTCCTTTACTAGAGATAATAATAATGTAAATTGCAACAAATTTAAATCTGCTGTCAATGAGGTTGATATAAGAAAACGTTGTGTAGGCTGATAATGGGCGAGTTCATTAATTTATTTCTTCATTCACCTCAGATATGTTCTGTCTTTATCTTAATAGATGTGTTAAAAAGGGACGTACACAGCGACGGAGTTAATCGCTGAATTTAAGAACTTACCTATAAACTTAAAAGTCGTGTCAATATTGTCCGCAAGTGGATGTTGTCACGTAAATACATTTCTTAGAATGATGTATACATTTTTTTTGTTATTTGCTCCTTAAAAGCTATAAAATAATAAAAAAAGAACTGGAGAATTTTATTTTTCCTTGCTGGTGGTATTATATCCACCAAAATTAAAATTTAGTAAAAAATTCCATTGTTACAGGGAACTTACATTTACGTGTAGTTATTGGATTCTTAGTCAAATAGTATTAAATAGAAAACTACTTGATAATAAATCATTAAGTACTTAAATTACGTAAAGTATCTTTTTTATTTAGTGTTTTATTTTTCGTAAATACTTTTAATTGTTTATAATTTAAGAATACCAATAAAATTTTATCTAGTTTATTTAAGACTTTATTTTTATTATTTAGCTTGAGATTGCTATTTTCTAGATACTGTCAGGTTTAAGTTACGACCGTCGTTTTCAGTGATATACTTCCCAAACTTTTTCTAAACCAAAATGAGCATGTAAGAGTAAATTTTCGTAAAAGCTTTTTTGGATATAAAGATAAAATCACTCTAGACTAATGAAATATGGTTTTGCCCGCGATAGAGAAGAAAAATTGGGGCAAATAATTTAAGTAAAAAAATCTATCTAATGATACGATTTTATTGTTTTTCTGATGGTGGGCAGAATCGTGCTATTTTAAAAATCGGATTATTTACTAAGTGAATTATTGTCATAATCGAATTATAATTCGAATTATATATCCTATATCGTACTGCAACTTATAATTCTTACTGTTTCAATTACGATATCCGATGTTTCCTTAACAATCCCATCGATGTATGGTATTTATAATTTAAATTTATCCTTCTGCGAGGAGAGAATCGCGTTGTTGCCGATCCGTAGAGTTTTAGTTTTTACTTCATTCAGTTTATTGTCTTTTAATAAGTTTATTTTAGTAATAATTAATTTAAGTTTTTAGTTTTTTGATACTAATATTATTATACACTATTCCAATTAACTAACGTACCACAATGAATTTATCATAGGTTTGGTTGCGATTTTCTTGTGACCCCGTAATCCTACTGAAAAAAACTTTTTTTTAGGTTATAGGTTCATTCTTTCGGAATGTAAGTATACCAGAATTGTTTGAAAAATATCAATTTTATACAGTATACAGGAGTTTAACAATAATGTGGGTTTTCCCTAAATTTTGTAGCGCCATAACTGCGATTCACATTTGCAACTAAACTGTAGCCTCATCTATTCTTAACATTTTGTCATTTAATTCACTCTGATCTCTCATTAATTGAAGGAGATACTGGGTTTCTTAAAGAGATATGTTTCTTGCTTAATTCACTTTGAAAAATAAAAAAAATTAAATTGCTTTTACGTGGGTGTAAATGTTATGGTGTGACTTGTAAGAAGTCCGGACTTAAATCCCATTGAACACCTCTGACATATCCTTGGTAGGTGGCTAGAACCTGCAAAAATTGTACCAAACAATTTGGGAAGGTAGGACAGAGACTTGTTGAAATCTGGAATGGACTAGATCAAAATGAAATAAGATGAGGCGTGCGTCAGTATCAAGCAGTTATACACGCAAAATTACTATCAAATTTATGTTAATTTCTTTTTGGTGCGCTAATTAATTGGAGTAGTGTATTATTACATCTTTTACAGTATGTTGCTCAAAACTTAATCCAGTTATAAATGTAATTGTCATTTAGAAGCACGTTTGGCAATGACGTTAATATAATTGCTGTCACAGTGTCATGTTCGCCAAAATTAAATATTTAATATAATCTAAATATCTTAGTAAATTCGTTTTTTATACCATCGATCAAGGAAATGGCAACACCTCGGATGAGGGTTGACAAGCAAAATTTACTTATTCACTAGGCTGTAGTTCAGTTCAGTAAAGTTAGCTTTGTTTAATACACCGTAAACTTGTTAGATAAAATTCTTATTTTTCTTTACAATCGCTCGATATCGAAGTTTTTGATTATAATTTGAATTATGATTTTCATAATCAAATAATGCCGATTATTTGAAAAATCGAACAATCGATTATTTATAATTCAAATTAGCCCATCGCTAGTAAATATTTTGTCAATATCTTGACAACTAATATATTTTGTAATTGTAAGAAATAATTTCACTATTTAATATACCTACATTAACTGATCTGGCAACGACGATTTTTAACTTAAGATCATAAAATCATTTTTATCCAAGTTTTACAGATCCAATAAAATGTTAGAGCTTTAGCATTTTTTGAACTTACAGTGAGCCAAAATGTGTTAATGGACCCATCTAGAGAAAGTTAAATTATAGAAACCAATAAAAAAATTAAATCTTCAGATTCACATACGGTTGCGGACGAAAGATTTCGGACATATTAGGTATTTTTTCTAATGTAATTCAACTTTCTATACCTTAGATCACCTAAATTATACCTAAAAGTTGTCATGGAGTGATAATAAATGACAATAGATTTTAAAATAATTGTCACTTTAATTTTTGATAAAATGAACAGATTAAACCAACACCAAAGAGCAAGGGTTGATGATCCCATTTGAAGAGGGTCGCGCAGTAAGGAGAATATCTAAAGAAATCGTTTTTTTAATTGTTTAAACAATTTTACAATTGCAATTTCAGAGTTCCACATAAAATTCTATCCACTGTATATTAGCTGAAATTACATCTTAAAGCTTCGTTTTGAGCAATATTTACTTTTTTTAATATACATCCGTTTGCCTCGAAATTACATCCTGAAAGACTTCTGCAATCATGGAGTTTAATTATCTTTTTAATGTTTACATCCTGGAAATAGCAACTGCTATATTTGCTGCTAATAAATGTTGGTGATAAAAATCATTAAACACTAGTGTAGTAACTACAGACCCTTTCTGAATTCGGAAATGTCGCGTGTATGTATAGTTAACTACATTAGTAAAATAATATAATGACCGATATGATAGTCGCTAAAATGTTTAACATTAAACTTAAAGAGTATTCACACGTTGCAAAAAAAATTATAGGCGAATTTCCGGTCTAATTGGACAACTGATGTTTTAAATTGAAAAGTATAATAGGACAATTAAGCTTTATAAATTTATCTTAGATTTTTTTGCTAGTTATTCAGTATGTTCCGTTCTCAATAATAGAACTATATTCATTAAAGCAACATGTTCCAGGACAAAAATTACTTCGAAAAGAAGCAAATCGCAGAAGGAATACTATAACAGATACATACTCCACACACTCACTCCAATATTCATTTTTCCAGACAAGTTTCGAATCAGGAGTTGGATAATAGACGTAGATCTATGTACCTATCCCTTTCCCAAAATCTTCAATTAATCTTAGACTGGGAGGCCAAGAACCTTGTTCAGTTCAACGCCTCCAAAACCCAGTCTTGCTCCCTCTCACGCAAAAAATCTGGCAACGCTTACCCCATCCACATGAATGGCCAAGCCCTACAAAACAACGAAACATTCGATCTCGTTGGCGTCGCTTTCGAACATGATCTCAGCTGGCACAAACACATTACTTCAGTAGCCACATCGGCAGCTAAAAAGCTTGGTTTTCTCTTGGTTGTCTCTTTCGAGCCAGAAAATATTTCTCCCCTTCCAACTTATACACTCTCTATGTTTCCCAAATAAGACCTAACATAGAGTACTGCTCCCACATCTGGGGAGCGGCATCACCTTCGACACTTAAGATCCTTGATTCTATCCAAAAGAGAGCCATTCGACTTATCAATGACCCAGCCCTCACGAGAAAACTCCCTTCTCTCGCTCATCGCCGCGCTGTACAGGATTTATCCCTTTTCTACCGCTACTTCCACGGATTTTGCTCTGAAGAACTAGCCGGTATTATTCCCCCCTTGAATGTCCCTAACAGAGCAACAAGAGGCGCGTTAGGTATGCATCCCTTTACTGTCCAGCTACAAAAGCCTAGAACAGGCCACTTCTCTCGCTCATCCATACCTAGGGTCTCCAGATTATGGAACAAATTGCCTGCAGATGTTTTCCCTTCCCGTCTCAACCTCCAATCCTTCAAATCCCATGTCAATAGACTACATTTCCCTTCTCTTCAGACGCCCACGGTACGTTAGTACTTAGGCTTGAAGTCTACGTGGGATGTCTTAGATAAAAAAAATGTAATGATGATTTATTAATAATGACATGATTAAAACTTTTCAAAACCAAAATGACCAACACTCTAGAATGTAATCCGGCAAACTTAGGTTAGCCGAACACGTTTCAGGAAAAGTCCGAAATATGTTCTTATCTTTGTGTTGCACCATGATAAATGGTATACTATAGTCTGTACACCGAACGTACGGAGTAACAAAACTACCTGATATTCAGGTTCAGGTAAAATCAGGTAAAATTTTCGGAATTTAAGCGGTCCTCTTTACACCCTACAATATTCAATTGGTGCGGGTGTTTCATTTATATTCTGAGTTCTGTGGCGTACGGTCTATAATTTTGTTTGTTGGTTGAGTGCTTTTTAAAAATATTGTGTTGCTTCTTTTTTCGGTGTGCTTTCTTTAAAATCGGGATATCTGGCAGCTCTATGTGAATAAGTAACATTCACTATGAATATCGTATTGAATGAGCCTCAATTACCACCAAAGAAACGGATAAAACGATCTTTGTCCGTTTATGAAAAAGGGAAGGGAAAGGGAAGGTAGGAAGATATATTACCTTGACGAGACTTGGGTCAATGCGGGACACACTGTTAGTAAAGTATGGGTGGATGCTTCAATAGAGCATCCCAGGCAAGCCTTTCTGGAAGATCTTTCGACAGGAAAAAAAATCCTTCAGGTAAAGGGAAACGCCTGATTATTTTACATATCGGATCCGATGGCGGCTTCGTAGAAGGCGGCTCATTAGTTTTTGAGTCAAAGCAGGTGGGTGACTACCACGCAGACATGAATGCTGATTTATTTGAAAATTGGTTCAAAAATATTCTAAGCCATCTAGAAGAGAACGCTGTCATTGTTATGGATAATGCTTCGTACCACAGTAGGCGTATTGATAAAGCTCCGAACACCGGAACAAGAACGGCCGAAATACAAGAATGGCCAAGAAGGCATATTATTTCATTCGAGGAAGATATGGTCAAGGCAGAATTATTAACTCTTGTTAAAGGAAATAAAGGTGCTGACAAATATGTCATTGATGAATTGGCCAAATCCACCAATCGCAGAATTTTACGCCTGCCGCCGCGCCGTACCATTGTGAATTTAATCCTATCGAGTTAATCTGGCATCGTGGCACAACAAAAGTCCACAACACAAAGAAAATCATTTCAATTATTCAGCCTGCTTAGTTTAGTAGTAAAGTCACTATTATAATATTAACCATTATATTGTGACAAACCTTCTAAAATAAATTAATATATTTTCAATAATTTACCTATATACTACGCCACTGCAAGTACTTGTGCAGTGTAAACCGGGACGTCCGGCACCACCTTGTCTGCTCGTGGATAGACTATAGTGATGTTAAGCCTGTAAATAATATGATTAAATCGTATTTCAGTAAGCTAAATATACCTACATATACTTTTTACACTTTTTTTATTAAATGACAATACAAATATTCTTAAAAGTAGTAAACACTAATGTTGTATTATATTAGGTAGTACAAAACACCATTTATAACACGGTTGGGAATAATGCATTATTTACTGGCACACAAAGACGAATGATGGCATTTTAAATTACAAATGATCTTCTCTTTATTGCATTTATAGGAATTTGTGGAACAGTTTTCGTACAACTACATTTTAAGAATCCCTGTCCTCCAAATATAGAATTCTGATTGCTAATCTCTCGAACCGATAATTCAACCCAAACAAACCCAAGCAAACACCATCGATTTTTAAAAATTCGTTCTTGCAGATTTGAATTATGTTTCCTGAATATGGATAACTAATATTTCCTTGCTTAGGTTTGCTCAGGTTTGTTAACAAACAGGCTATGACTAGTTACAACTAGAAAATGAACAGCGATGTAACGGTCACAAATTTATTATTTCGGACAGTGTTTGGAAAACCCAAGTTTGCCGGGTTACCATCTAGGTAAACTCCGACATAGAGAACAATTTCGGACTTTGCCTAAAACGTTCTGGCAATGTGCGGTTTACCTAGGCAAACTTAAGTATGACGAACGGACTTGACCGGTAACATAATATGTTTGTTTCCGTAGCAATAAACATAGGGTGTACGTTATTTACCAAGTTGATTTTTTTTCTTGCGACGCCCCCTAAATTTTTAGTTTATCGTCTAAAAAAATTGTCAGACCTAAATAGGCCCTTAATATTCATAATAAAGCTTGCCATAAAGACGATACATTTGCCATTTAAATTACATGGGATTTTGCCACTTTTTACAATTAATTTTGTTTTCTCGGACAAGATGACTTATAGCAATGAGACATACAAATTCTTATAGGACATTGAACGCTCTACAAAAAAGGTCTCTTATACTTTTTCAATTAATTCACTCCTTCAAAAGTTATTCAAGGTGCAATTTCAACTCTATGTAAATTTTCAGATTTTTTTACTTTTACGGCAAAGTGATTATTATTTCGATAAAAGTTATTAGTTTACTTCTAAAAATAGATAATTCTGGTGGTATTAGGGTAAAAAAATTTTAAACATGGAAAATAATATACCGCATAACAGGTGGCTGGTTCTAGTTTGAATTATTTTTGAGACTATTCATTTATAACACGCAGCCAACTAATTTTTATTGAATTTCATAAATTTTTGTATAATTTCATGAAATTTCCCTTCAATACAGTAAGTGACTCAAAATTACACTAGAAGCATTCCCGCCAACACACGGATTTTCTATTCAGGCAAGCGCGCTAAGTCGCATTTAGTACCTTGAATAACTTTTGAAGGAGTGAATTAATCGAAAAATTATAAGAGATCTTTTTTGTAGAGCGTTCAATTCCCTATACGAATGTGTATATCTCATTGTTATAAGTCATCTTGTCCGAGAAAAACAAATTAATTGTAAAAAGTGGCAAAATCCCATGTAATTTAAATGGGAAATGTATCGTCTTTAGGCCAAGGTTTATTATGAATATTAAGGGCTTATTTTGGTCTGACATTTTTTTTAGACGATAAACTAAAAATTTAGGGGGCTTCGCAAGAAAAAAAACAACTTGGTAAATAACAGACACCCTAATATATATGTTTCTGTAGCAATACGCCTACATAAAAACATGCGTGAAATAAATAAGCAAATTTCCAAAGAAAAATACACGCTAACCTGCACACGTTAATAGGATTGTTTTAGTCTCAATAAAACTGTATCAGGCGGCAATAAAACCAACACAATTTTTTTTTGTCACTTTGTCTAACTAAACAAATCACAAATCACCTCTGCTCGTCGACCATTTGTTTTACATAACGGCCTTTTTACTACCAATGGTAAACTAATTGCACTGTCGCTATGGCACGTTAAACAGATAATGGAAACAAAAGGAACGTAAAGGGCTATTTGTCTCAATTTACCTTTTAAATTTGAAAATAAACCTATTTGGTTCTCGTTTTTAGTATTTGTAATTTTGTAATTTAACAAATGTCCCGGTAATAAAAGACGTAATTAGGGAATAAAAGAAAACGAGTGGTGTCAATTTTATATTCTTTGTAGCCTTTGAAATATAAGTATTTATTCCTTTATGAATTTGGAGAAGCTTTTTTTGTTTAATGAAATAAAGGCTTGGGGGAATAAGAAGCGAAATGGTGGACAGTTACAAGGTGTCTTCTACTATCTAGGTACCAAGTACATCATAACTTTTTCTGTTTGATCATTACTATAACATTTTCCACTTTAACCTAAAGATAGGTTTTATTTGATTAGTTTGCAAATTATAAAGTGCCATGGGCTGGCGCATTCACCATTTGGTACAAGTTTATTATGAAATTTTAACTAGTCGTAGCTTCTGATAAGGGCGCGTTTTGAGGTATTTTTGGCCACTTCCTCACTCTAACAAATTTCTAATTTTTCACAATTACATTATTTTGCCTTTAAGCCCCCCTAGAACACTCTACACAACCTGCCCTAGGATAAATTGTACAAAGTATTATAGGAAAGGTGATGGTGTTTGCTTATCTTTGAAGAATATGCGAGTTTAAAATGAAACCAAAAATATTCTGAATTATTAAGAGCTTAATGTGCAATATGTAATTTCTATAGCTCAAAATTAGCACCTCTAGTCCAATATCCCATATTTCAATACAGAATTACTCCCTTCCGTAGAGTATAATGTTGGTGAAAGCGGTTATACATAAAAAAAGAATAATAACGTAATCTGGACGAGAAGTGGGATTATTCTAGGCTTTTCTAGAAAGTAAAGGGATGCATACGTAACGCACCTCTTGTTATTTTGTTAGGTGCAGTCAAGGTGTGAATTATAGCTGCTAGTTCTTTAGAGCAAATTCCGTAAAAGTATCGGAAGAAAAGGGATAAATTCCCAACAGCGCGGCGATGACCGAGAGAAAGTAGTTTTCTTGTAAAGGAGTTTTCTTGTTAGGTCTTTGGAAAACGTAGAGGGTGTGTAAGTTGGAAGGAGGGAGAAGTATTTTCTGGCTTGAAAGAGAAAAGCTGCTGTGGATATTAAAGTAATGTTATTGTGCCAGCTTAGAACAGGCTTGAAAGCGATGCCAACAAGATTGAAAGTTTCATGGTTCTGTAGAGCTTGGCCATTCATGTGGAGTTCAGCCGGATTTTTTGCATGACAGGAAGCAAGACTGGGTTTTGGGGACGTTAAACTAAACAAGGTTTTTGGCACCCCCGTCTAAGAGTAATTGAAGATCTTGGGAAAAGGATGGATGCATAGATCTACGTCTAATATCCAGCTCTTGATTCGAGACTTGTCTTGAAAAACGAATGTTGGAATGAAGAGTATTATCGTCGGCAAAACTGTGATGGAATTAGTAGTTGAAGAGAGCATTTCATTATTGTGAAGAATAAATAGGATTGGTGCTAAGACTGAACCTTGTGGTACGCCAGCATTGATAGGATTGAAGTTAGATGAGTGACCGTCCATCACGACAGATATGCTCCGATTAGAGGAAAAGCTACCGATCCAGATCCGTAGTTTGGGATAAGACCGTAAGAAGGTAGTTTGCTAAGGAGTGCGAAATGCCATACTTGGTCAGAAACCTTGGAAATATCAAGAGCAACAATCTGGGATTCGCCATGAAATTAGAGAGACTTGTTCCAGTTACATATGTTATGTAACTGGAACAAGTCTCTCGAATTTCATGGCGAACACATATATGACATACATGTGTGACAAAGGTAAGTAGATCAGTTTTGGATCTTTAATAGCGAAATTCGTACTGTCCGTCATGGATGATTTTGTGTTTTTATAGATATTAAATAACATGATATTTCATACAATTTAACATATTCAGATACAGAATTACCTTCAACACATTTTGTTAAAAATAAAAAAAAATTACCGTGATTTAAACTTAAAACGATGTTTTAACTAGACAAATAACAAATCACCTCTGACTTGAGGCCATTTACAGCCAATAATGGCTGGTTCCAACAAATATAAAATGAATTGCCTTTCCGATACTGACGGTGAAATTGATAATGAAAACAAAATGGATGCATGGATCTGTTTGTTACAATTTGTGTTTTGTTATTTTTAAAATGGACAACATGTCACTTTTCGTACAAAAGCATGTCAAGCTTTTAAAGGTAATTAACTGTTTTCGTGTTCAACAATTTAGTAATATTTGTGCAAACAAGGGCTGCTGATACAAATGTATACAGGGTGTTTGGTAACGAATAGACCATCCCTTAGCAATGGCGTCCCTGGATCAATTTAAGTCGATTTAACCTAACTTATCTTAGTATAAAAGTTGATAACAAGAAAGATACAGGGTGGTAAGCTTAAAATTTTATTTTACATTATTCTTAATATGTTTTGAAAGATACTAAATTCACAAAATTTGGTAGGCGAGAGTTTTTTGTAATAAGAAAAGGAAATCCGTTTTTTAGTTTTCTATATTATGCAGTGGGCGCCACGTACGGGGTTAAATTCCATTTAAAACCGATCCAATTTTGTTATGCTTCAGTGTACACAGTTTCTGATTAGCCGGGTCCAGACTGGCCAAGCAGCCTCGCGAGGCAGCCCCGCCAAGCAAAATTCCCTCGCGGTGTGGACTTGCCTCGCGTTCCGATTGTCTTGGACGAGGCTGCTTCGAACCGCGCCGTGCGTTTTCGGATTTTGTGCAATGCTCAAAGGCGCCTGAGTCAAAAGTGGTCGGATACTATCGATAGTCATCCACATTGATAGTTTCCGATAGTTCTTAAAGTCACTATCGATACTATCGATAGTTAAAATTAAGTCTGTTTGTTTAAAAATAATTGAAATTAAGCCCGACAACGACAACAATGTTTATTTTAGATTTAACATGGAATAATATGGATGTTTATTTATTTGGTTAAACTGCATTTATATACGATTGATAGAACCAGGGCAGCACCAGTGTCTCCATTTCCTTTTTTCTTCGATACTGATAAAGAGAGATGAAAAGACAATGGTGGTGCACTAGTTTTACCAATTTAAAACAGTTATAAATTAAAGGCCCGGGCGCGGTAATTTTATATTGCCCAGAAACGTCTTCCTAATGCAGCCGAATTATTTCTTTTTGTCGAATAATACTTTCGCCGATTGCCATTTTTTAAAATCATGTTACAGACTAATATTTTATGCATATTCGATAGTATCGATAGTGTCTTTTCGGTATCGACATTCTTCGATAGTGGAATACTATCGATAGTGAAATCGATATTATCCGGCCATTATCAGTCAAGTACCACGTCGTTACTCTGGACGGGTTACGAACGGAGTTTTGCGAGCAGCGAGCATACGTGTTGACGGTATGGAAAAAGACTAGTGCCGAAAATTATTTATTACTGTACAGCAATTATAGATATTTGTGGAATGCTAAAAATCATAATTATATGAACAGAGGATTCAAGGAAGATGCTTGAAAAGAGATAGCTCGCGAAATGGGCCCACCAGTGGCAGAAATAGATTGTTTGGAAACAAGAAACAAATATGGCTGGTATATGAATCACCAGTTGCCAAATATCCTTAGTGTTATAAGTAACCGTTCTTTTACTGTAATAGGTTCTCTAAAATGTGTATCATTTCTTTAAATTTTCTTAGCCAATGCGTGCATAATTTTTCAAACTCTTCTAATGACATGCGCGTAAAGTTACGTAATGTGTTATCGAAGGTCATTTCTCGCAACAATTTAATTCCGTCTTGAGCTCGATTTTTGAATAACTCGTTAGTCAACACCTTTTTTCTTTTTAAAATATTTTTTTTAGTGTTCCGTGAAACGAAACACCTATGGAATCACTTCGGTGTCCGTCCGTCCGTTTGTCACAGGCGACTTTCTCTAAAACTAGTCGACGTAAAAATTTGAAATTTTTCACAGAGGTAGAGTGTGGTGCCCAAGTATATACAGACTTGAAGTATAAAAAGTTTAATTTTGATTCTGGGGGTTAATTTCAGGGGGTAAATTGGACAATGGAAAAAATTTCAAGGGCATCGTGTAGGATGTCAGATGAAAGCTTATTGAAGCACGAATTCAACGAAATATATGATGTATTTTTTATTGCATCTTTTTAAACATTTTTTGAGAAACACGCTTAAAAATTGCTGTCCTCCACCCTTATCACCAGAAGGATCGCTCAGAAAAATCTGAAGAAAATCATGAACATTGAGAATTAGACCTAGATCAGCGGCGGTGCTGCCTGGGAACTTTTTACCTTCACCTAAACTTTTGTCAGAGGAATGGTAAAATACCCTCTCCCATCCTGCTCTGGAAGACCCTGGAAGACCTGGAACTTTTTGGATGCCCCTGGTGTAGATTAAGCGAAAATTATCAGGATTGAAAAATTCTAGCGAGGTCAGTTGTTATAAACAATTTAAGTGTTTATTTCCTTATAGCTGCTGAACCATTGGTTTTAGAGAAAAAGCTTTTGGCAAAAAATGGTTCTCACGATGTAAGGAACAACTTTTAACCTTTCACGTTTTTTAAAATTTTTAATTTGGCCCACTCAGCTCCGCGCATACGCGTTGTGATACCATGCCATCTCTATTTTAATTAACAAAGGTGTACTTTATTAAAGTCGCTAGAAGCAACTGTTTTTGAGAAAAATGTATTTGAATTCGGTGTTGCACAAAATAAAAAAGAATTAACACCCTGTATCTCTCTTATTATCATCTTCTGTTCTAAGATAAGTTAGATTAAATCGGTTTAAATTGAGCCAGGGAAGCCACTGCTAAGGTGAGACCCATTCTTTACCAAACACCCTGTATAAATTGAATAAAAAAATATGTATTTCAGTATTACTGTCGTACAACAGGTAAAATAAAAATGTCATTTTTGCCATGACTGAGAAGGGCGTGTAACAGAAAATTATGTAAAATTTTTAATTAATTTACTTGCCACCTAAATTTCTCACAAACCTCAGATATATTATCTCTTGGTCTGTATGTCCCTTTGATTACGAAACTTGTCTCGATGTCTCGAAGGGAAACTTTGCGGCAGTAGCAGAAACAGGTGGTCAGAATTGCTAACCTTTAAATGATGTATTCATATCATCACTTTGAAACTTCCACCAAAGTTTTCAAACTATTGAAATTATAACATTTCACATTTTCGTTTATTATACCCTTGTGGCAATAATAAAACCCATGTTATTTAGTAAATTATTGACGCCTAGTTTTGGTATTAGGTATTTAAATCAATATTTGTTAGGTTTTTAATAAAGCGATACAGTGTGATTCGTTTTAATTACTAGATAGACCAGCTTGTTAAAAATTAACCCCTATGTCATATTATCAGAACAACAGAAATATTGTACGTATTGGCTGAACTACTTACATGTACAGGGTCTTCCAACGAGGACTGAACAGGGGCTCATTTTTGAGCTTCCTTGTATTTAAAGAAAAATCTAAAATAGCCATGTACTTTTTCCTGCAGAATTCAAAAATGAAACCAAAAATTTATTTGAACCAGAAACAAAAGAGTTACGCTATGGATAAGGTGTTTTTTAAATGGAACATAGCTTTTTTTATACGATTTTCGGAACGAGTGATTTTTTTTATGTCCGTTCTGATTAAAATATTTAATATTGTAACAGCTATTTTTATTAAATTTTAATGTTTTATCCAGTATAATTTAACTTCAACCTGTTTGAAACATACACTAGGTAATAAAGGTAAAATCACCTTGAAATCCTTCAAAGTCAAAAAATTGGACAAATTTACTATAATATTGCCGAAATGAAATATTCATTAGATGAGAGATTGCAGATTCTTATCTTGTTCTACAAATGCCAAGAAAATGCAAGAGAAGCAAGGAGAAGATGTATTGCAAATTTTCACAGAAATATATCCGTCAATAGTATTCTAAGGATAAAGAACCTATTCGAGGAAAATAAAACATTACATGACAGAAAAAGAATTTGGTTGGATTCAGTCGAAAATAATTCACAATGGCACGGTCTCGATTTCTTTTCATTTCTGGAATTCTTTTTCTGTCATGTAATGTTTTATTTTCCTCGAATAGGTTCTTTATCCTTAGAATAGTATTGACGGATATATTTCTGTGAAAATTTGCAATAAATCTTCTCCTTGCTTCTCTTGCATTTTCTTGGCATTTGTAGAACAAGATAACAATCTGCAATCTCTCATCTAATGAATATTTCATTTCGGCAATATTATAGTAAATTTGTCAAATTTTTTGAGTTTGAAGGATTTCAAGGTGATTTTACCTTTATTACCTAGTGTATGTTTCCAACAGGTTGAAGTTAAATTATACTGGATAAAACATTAAAATTTAATAAAAATAGCTGTCACAATATTAAATATTTTAATCAGAACGGACATAAAAAAAATCAGTCGTTCCGAAAATCGTATAAAAAAAGCTATGTTCCATTTAAAAAACACCTTATCCATAGCGTAACTCTTTTGTTTCTGGTTCAAATAAATTTTTGGTTTCATTTTTGAATTCTGCAGGAATAAATACATCGATTGGCTATTTTAGATTTTTCTTTAAATACAAGGAAGCTCAAAAATGAGCCCCTGTTCAGTCCTCGTTGGAAGACCCTGTACATGGAATTTACAAATAATCCTACTTTATAAAAAAAGTCGTCGATGTCACGTTTCCCGGACGTTTTGTCACTGCAGATACCCGATAAAAAGGACTTGTTAACAGTTGATTGCATAAAGGATATGCATTCCGCTATTTACACTTGTCGGGACGACACGCTCTCCACCTATGCTTTGTAAGTTTACCTCCTTTACCGCACGCCACTATAATTTAGTAATCATCAAGCCGTATGTGTAGCTATTGTTTACCAAAAGAAGTAGAACCAATTAATGAAATGAAATAATCACTTAATCTTCGATATTATTTCTTAAAAAAATATTAGACGTCTTTGGCTTGTAGCCCACATTTTGTTTCATCAGGAAGGCGAGGAGCTTGCCAAATTTCGAAATATCAACTATCCTTCTAAGAGCTAACATGGTTTTTATCATGCTGTACATTGACCAAAGTGTAGACGGTATTTTACCTTTGCCCATATCGTCATCTACAAATACTAATATTATCATATAATATCCACATAACATCAATGAATTTTTATGTTCTGGTGACATACATCGGATATTTATTAAATGTACATAATTTACATATATCACATATTACATGTATATCCACAGAATATACATATCCATTGGTTGTTATATGTGCAAGAGATTGTGTAAAGTATAAAAAGTAGAGGGCTTAGTACCTCTACTGTCCTGAGCGTTTTCCATGGTCACATCTCGGAGGTCAGAGGTACTTTTTACTCTCGCAACTAAGGACAATGATTTGCCTATGATCTGATGATCAAATACAACTAAACAGCACTTCCGCATGGAGATTGTTAACCCGACCACATGCTGAAGTACAATCAAATATCAATACGACCATTTTTATTAAAATTTTTGAGTTCTAAGAAGTAACAACAATAGCTAATGATAACAGCTGTAAGATTCACTTGAAATTATTTTAGCTTATCAGCTTTTACAACACAAAAAACTAAATAAACGTTGCGACGTCCAACATATTGAATGTGGGGCGCTCCAGCATTGGGTTATATTTAACTTTGTTGAAATTGACTTCTTTGCAACAGCTGCAAACTTATATTAAACTTTTACATACATATGTATATAAGTACAATTGAAATAAACTAAATAATGTCAAATTTTAGTAACGATTGTTTCTTTACGATTCTGCCAAAAATAAACTATGAATGAACTATTTGAATTGCACAGAGCCTGTATGTAAGTACTTTCTCTGAAATGCCGACGGTTAAATGAAGGAAAAGGATTTTTAGAGAATGTCAAGGTCGCAGCCAGGAGAAAGGGCGTTGGGGGTTTTTACCGAATCGTGGTATCCACCAGTGGCGATTGGTGAAACTTCAAAGTTGTATATCTCTGTTCCTACTTACGGGACCCATGCCAAGTTCAGGGGTTTTACTAGTGAGCCTTCTAGAAATGTTTTGGTAAAGAAAAAAATATTTCTTGATTTGCAAAAAAAAAGTTGAATTTTTGCTCTCCCCCCTCCTGGAAAAAAAATTAACACATTTAGATATTTTACTTATTGATTTTTATAACAAATTTTACATCGTTTTGTCAAAAATTTTCAAATTTTAAGGGGAAAAAATGTGGTAGTAAAAAGTTAGTCATTTGAAGTTTTTTAAACCTAAAATAATTTATAAAACAATTCAAATGACTATAACTTTCTACTAACATATTGTTTTTCTTAAAATTTAAAAGTTTTTGACAAAATGATGTAAAATGTGTTTATAAAAAATACTAAATAAAATAACTAAACGTGTTTTCCCAGGGGAGGCAGAGCAAATATATATATATATATATATATATATATATATATATATATATATATATATATATATATATATATATATAATATATATATGTTTCAACGTAGTTTACGACTTGACAGCAACGAGTAAGCATTGATAATGCCAAGTGAGACCTTGGCGAAACGTCTGCCAGATTCCAATAGGAATTTAACAAACGAACGGATGTACTCCCGGATCAATATTTCTTCATATATATATATATATATATATATATATATATATATATATATATATATATATATATAAATATATATACAACTTTAAAATTTCACCAACCGCCACTGGTATCCACAAGGGCATACCATGTACCAATCTTTATAATATCATAGCTAGAGGTCTTCGAATACATACAAGAGAGTTGCCTATAAGCCAAATATGGAATTATAATTATTTAAAGAACCGAATTTGGTCTGTAAGAGAATCAATTCGCTGTAAATTTTACTAACGTCTGCTAAATTTGACATACAAAATGAGCTGTGCGATTTAGTTAGTATCTATATAATCTTTTTGTTAAAATATTATGTCGTAACAAACCCCTATCAAAATCGGTCCCCAGAGGGACTGTAATATTCCGGACAAGCGACATAAAAACAGACTACCAAAAACATAACATCCCTCTTTTTGCATCGTTGCGGGCTTTTAAATATACGTGCGTCCTTCCGAACACTTTTCAGTTAGTGGCATATATGGAAGGAAGCATGTTAATAGAAATGGCAGAGTATTGCGATTACAAGCTTAATGAAACGTATTAGTAGTTTCATAAAGCAATGCCTTCTATATACCTGACAGGTGATAAAATTTACCTTTTAAGCACGCTACAAGTGTATAATAAATGAACTATTTATACCTTTAACCATTAAGTATTGTTTAAATATTCTTTACCATTTAACACCCGTACACAAACGTGCCTATTTATATTGGTACATTTTTAACTTCTATATGCGAAAATTCTTTAATTTTTTATTATACAATAATTGGATCATGCTTGTCAGAATGTGCCAAATTTACAATACTGAACAAATAGCTTTATTTATACGATGCGTATTAGCGTTTGGTTCATCTGTATATGTTATACGCAATTTTAAGAATGGGGTTTGGATCATTTCTGATAAACATAATTCAATAGAAAGTATAATAAGTCAATATTTTCACTTTGTCTTATGCTTTTTTATTGGAATTTTTCTTAATTTGCATTAACGTTAAAAATATGATATGGGCTTATAATTTCTTTTTATCTGGGATAGTCCACGCAGGCTGCAAGCCGACAAACTAATATATGCGCGTATCTCCTTATAACATATTATATATGTATATATCTATGGGGAATTTGTTTTTTTTTTGTTGCATTAATTTTTTAATTTTATATATTTTTTATATTATTTATTAAGTAACATTTTTTATCTTTAGAATTTTTATTGTTAATTAGTGGCATTATTTGATTATTTTATTATGTTGTAATAAATTTTACTTAGGTGTTTTATATAGGTTTTAGAATTTATATTATTTTGTTTTTTTTTAATTTCCACCATTTCGTAGAATTCTCGTTTTTTCGTGAGATTTTCTGTACATAAAATATCGGTCTCAGGCTTAATCCAAAATATGCCCTAAAATGGCATCTCTGAGCCGATGACCTCGTTGACGGCCAAATCGAAAGTGACACGGCCAAACGGCCAAAATAGCCGATGAACCTAATATCAATTTCCTATCATGCTCCGAAAACGATCACACAGAAACTAAGCAGTTTAGGGAACAGAAACGCCTACTTCCAACGGAGGGTCATTACGGTAATTACCCAGATTAACCAGATTAAGGTGGCGCCACTTCATACTAGCAGGAACTGCTAACTTCCATCCAATCGTAAAATCGTGACACCAACTCGCGAGCGGCAGCAACGTTCACAAAATTCTGTCAAAACTGACATAACTCGACTGACGGTTCTCAAGGTTACGAAAGGTTAGAAAAATAAAAAGTAAACAAGATATTTTCCGGAAAGAAAAAGGTAGGTAAAACCAGTCAATTAGCGATAACTAAGATAGGTGAAACCTTCCATATAATGACAACGTGGAGCAAAGCACTAAAATGAAGAAATTTAGGGTCAAGAAAAAAAGACTAAATCAAATTATGAACCCGTACACTACAAGCTATTGAAACCAGAGAACAAGGAGACATAGACGAGATCAAAGGCGATCAATTAAATTAAAACTCCTAGGACCTAAACTGGAGACAAGACAAAAAAACTTAAACAGCGTAATCGTAGCATAGAGGCAACGTAGTTCAACGAAGGTAGGAATTAATTTGGCACTTCTTAACAAGAGTAAATAGTAAAAATAGACAAAGCACTGTGGTAAGATTGAACGGTCACACTATCATTCCCCCTTAGCTGTCCCTTACAGAACAACACGAAGCGCGTCACACATGCATCCCCTTACTGTCCAGCTACAAAAACCTAGAACATCTCACTTTTCTCGCTCATTCCTATAGGGTTAGATTGTGGAACACATTGCCTGCAGATGTTTATCCCTTATCAACTGATTTCCTTTCTCTTTAGAGGCACAAGGTACGTTAATTCTTAGCCTTAAAGTCCACGTGGGCTACCCCTGATATAATCTCAAAAACTAACACATTTTAAAAAATTGTTTAAATTATTTTCCCCAGCCACTCCCTCACTAATACTCAGAGGTTTTTAAATAAAAGTCAAACAAGGCAAAAGAGATAGCGCAAACATGCTCGTCGCTATATCACTGTTTTATGTACCGTGATAAAACACATAAATATGTTTAAATTTTAGCACCTGAACAAACAACTTGCCACAGTTCGTTTATTCATTAGAATTTAAATTGTAAAGTTCCTTAAACCCTTCACATTAACTGAAACATATTATACTGCTAAGCAGCTTTTGTTTAGTAAGCTTGTAGGATTTCACCCTAAAAGGTGTTACGATTAAATACCCCTTTCTACATTAGAACCTCAAAATGCCCGAAAAGCTTTCAGGGATTTTACGGATGAAATAAAACCATATTCAAGTAATGTCAAATAGTCTGTAACTTTTCCTCAAGTTCTATGTAAGAATGCATTAAAATGGCGGGTAAATTTGATAACTTCAAAGCGTTTAACATATTTGAAAAAATCGGGTGTGGTCAGCATTTCGAACACTAAGCCACACTGAAAATAAGCAACAAAAGCAAGACCAGTAAATATTTTACGTGATTCAATATCTTGCGTGGCATATAGCCATGTAGAATACTACTGTTAATTTGATTTTACCAATAGCCTAGTGGCAACTATAAATGGTTACCATTTTGAATATCATTAAGATGTACACTTCCCGAAACTTAGGTGAACAGAGAAGTAATATCTTTAGAATGAGGTGGCACTTGACCCATTTTTTGCTGCAAAAAATCCCTAATGGCACCCACTCAGTGGCGGATCCAGGAGACGATCAAGGAGAGGAGGAATTAAAAATTATGTATATACATAGAAATATTCCGTAATACTTTTTTTAGTTCATGGTGGTCATTTTGAACAACTTTTAAAGTAATGAGAGAAATAAAGGTATTTGCATTTTTTTACGATTTTTAATTTTTAAGCGGTTGCCATTTAAAAACGAATTAAGATACGGACTTCGAGTTTGCGGTAACGTTTCTTTATTGAAGACAAGGGGCATATGATTGTATTTACAATTTTTGACCTTAACTCTCCAGTGTCACCCCTCAAGGGGGTTGAAAAAGTTAAATTACATAAAAAGTAGATTTATTAACCAAAAGATACATCTAAAATTTGGTGTCTATATTTACTAGTAACAAAGGTATTTCCCCATATTAAGACTTTTCTCGGACACCCTGTATGTATGTATAAGGTAAGTAACCATAATTAGGTTTATTGCATAGACATGTAAAATTTTTATGGATTTCTTTTTGTTTTATATCCATTTCTAATATATGTTTTCGATTTACTTAATGAACACATTTTTTTATAAAGCTTATTATATTTCGGTAGCTTTACCCTTTGAGTTACCCTTTGGGCGAAAAAAATGTTCATAACAGTATTTAATAAAGGCGTTAGAAGCAGAAAATTGCAATACGTAATTTTGTCCAGCTATATTGACCTGATTGACACACTGTGCAGCGCGGCTATAAGCGAGAGAAGGGAGTTGTGTCGAGAAGACTGGGTCATTGATGAGCTGAATGACTCTCTTTTGGATAGAGTCAATGATGTTAAGTATAAACTGTGTAAAAAGTGTAAATGTCAGAAAATGAAAACGTTTGTTGCATAAAGGACAAAAAAATTGTGTGTTCTGCTTTTGCCCTAAAGCTCGAGGCATCCAAGAACTAATGGAAAGCCCCAGGCCGAGTAGACAGTCAGCTTTTACTCTTGTTGGAGATCATCAGTCTGGCGTAACCATCAGGCAGCTGCCTCAATAGCAATCTCGCATAGCCTAGAACAGACATGAAATCCTAAAAATAATTAATTCTTTCGCTTTAAAATAAATATACAAGACAATTTTAAATAAATTTAATTTAATTTGTGCGCGTCTTTTCAACAACTTTGACAATACTTTGCTAAATAGATAAAAACAAAATATAATAATAAATAATAAACTCGTACGAGTCGGTTCCATAGTAACGATGAAAGCAACGGCTACTAAGTTTCAAGGAACAAATTTTTTAAAAAGCGTTTTTTTTTAAATTGTATATATTTTATTTTTGTATTTTTAATACTTTCTTCACACTGGTAGAATAAATATGTTATGAAACTCGTGCGTGACACATCTTTAAAAAACGCGATCGTTTATGACTATTAATTAGTTATTATTAATAAACTGCGATCTCGGTCTTTAAAGGTGCGTTGGACGCACAAGTTGCATAAATAACCATGTGGATCTGACGAACATCTCGCTAAATACGCTAGCATCGTGCGCTTTGCTAAACGTGTTAGAATCATCTTGGTAATACAAGTAACGAAAGGCGCGTCGAATGCACAAATCACATTTTGGTGTGGTGGAAAACTGTACGCAGTATTTTCACGTAAACGTGAAATTTACTTTCTTTGAGTCTAGTACAGATGGTAAAAGGGCCCTTGGCGGTATTTCGGAGTTTTCTGTGATGGCCTATCTGCAAGAAACCTTTATTTCGCATTGCGATTGCCGGATCCATACAGTTGACTTACAAACAGTTTTAATTTACTATAACTTCCATAGATTTTTCAAAAATATTTTTTAACTTTTAAGTTTTTAACCGATTAAAACAAGTATTTCTACATGGATATTTGCGTATTAAACTAAAAATTTACTAAAACTTCCAATAAACATTTATTTTATGTAAACTGATATAACATCATACACAAATATTAAGGCCGGCCCTGTTCAATACTACAAAATGCTATAAACTTTCAACTGCGCATGCGTTTTTGTGGCACTGCGCGCGGTCGGAGAAGGAGACATTCTGGGTCCAAGCTTCTGTTTAATTGACGTCATTGATTTTAATTCGCGAATAATTCGTCAGGTCAAAAAATTACGTCAATCGGTTCAACTGTCTTAAAACAGGAGTAGAGTAGACATGCAAATATAGTAAAATGAATTTCTCAAGTCTAATTAGTCTAATTGGGGACATTTTAATGTAGCTTACATTTTTACGAAAAATTGTCAACGAATTCATGAATGACAGTGAAATAGTAGTATACACATACATTGAAGAATTTATGATGGGTGTGTGTTACAAGCACAAAATAAACACTGTCAAAAAATACAACTTAATTTTCACACCCAACTTGACAGCTTAAATAAATAAGTTGAACGTGTACTCAGATTCACGCTGGTTGGCACGCCTAATTATGTCCGGTGTCCGGAAACGAATAGGAAATATTTTAATAGTAGCTTTCTGGAATCAAAATAGACCAATTTAGACCAACTTGTCTTTGTACAATTTTGTTCAGGTAATGGGGATCTGTTGTCAAAATGTCTTTTCCTACGAGCGTGGAAAATTGCACTTTTCCATACTATTTTGGATGCACAAAGTAATACTTTTCCGCACTTGTGCGATAAAGTTACTTTTCCGCATAAATTAAAAAACATTTTCTTAGTTACATTGTTTGTACTAGCTTTCAACTACAAAATTGACTTTGCCAGCACTCTGTATTAAGTGAACGTCATAGCTCGACCAATTATGTTGATTGGTAAGTAAGCAAACCTGTTTGTGCGCTGCCATAAAAGCAAATGTCTGATCTAGTTTGTTTATACAACAGATTTTATTGTTGTTCTGGTATCGTTTCCTTAGCCACGAGGATATGAAAAGTGTCTTAAGTCATTTTCCAGTTCAATTTTTTAACTGTGATATTTAAGACAATCTTATGTTTTAACCAACCTTAAATTGGATAATTCCAATGAAGAAATTGTTCCAGATGAAATAATGGAACGAGGCAATTAGTCGTCTAATACCCGAAAAGTCGCAGGAACGCTCTGTGGTTCCCGGTCCATACAAAGATACGACAAAAATCGAAAATGTGTTCCTGAAGCCTTTTTTTACAAGTAAACTAGTTTTCAGCATTTACATAATTTATTTCCAAAAGTGTTTATTACGAAGAGTGTGACAACAGTGCCGCAAAAAAGTGTGCACCATATGGCAATATTTTGAATTTGTAGAATCTTTGCAACACGGTTTTCGGTCTTAGGTTCTGCATGAGGGGTCTCCAAAAATTAGCCAAAACCGTTGAGAATATCTTATCCCTAACATCTGTCGGATGGCATTTGAAAAACTGAAGTACTCAAAAATATCATTATTTATAAAAATGCAAGAAAAGGTTATGAAGAAAAGTTGTCAAGATTTTTTCCCTCAAAATAATAATGAGAAATCGCGACTGTTTTTGCTTTTTTTTAATTACCTGTCATGCAGAACCTTAGACCGAAAACGGGTTTCAAAAATTTTACAAATAGAAATATTCCCATATGGTGCAGACTTTTCGCGGACACTGTATATAAATTCTACACACGTTATATGTATAATTTGTGTCTACATAGTAAAGTGCAAACAAATATGGTACAATATAATAATTTCCCTGCGATGTGTAAGCTATCTATGATTTCATCGCAGACATGCTGTATAAGTCAGCCTCATGCCACAGTAGATGTACCAGATATTAAATGTTGCGAGGAAATACGAAGTGATAATCAGCACCTAAAACACAAAAATAATTATATTAAATTACATTGCATAAGCATTCCGAAACATAGCATGTAAATAGTTGCACTGTAATAACTCAGAATCAGGAAAATTCAGAAAAAAACTGTAACTATATTTTAAAAGAAGATACTTAAAACTTTCGTTATTATATAGTTTTATTGGGAGCATAAAAGGGCATCATTACTAAAAGTCTTAATGAAATAACAAAAAGTAAAAAGATAGCTTGGAACTCTTGGCAGTTCGAAATTCTAAACTCTGGATTTTCCCTATCTCAGCATCGCACATGCTGAAAAGCTACAGTGCTTTTTGTACTGAAAGTTAACTTATCTGAGAACATTATCAGCTTACGAAAGTTCACGTTGTTACTTAGAATTTCATCTCCGACTCAAAAGCAAAAACTATAGTGTTTGTAACTGTCCCCATCTTCCAAAGTCTGGTTAAAAATTGGTTTAAAAATATGAATTTTATTTTCCTTAAACATATTGTGAATATCGTTTTTTTACACAATTGTAAACTTCGTGCTCGTTTTCTTAAAGATGTAATAGAATTGTCCTTAACAGATTCCAAATTAATACTCTAGGTAGAAACATTGATTTCGTCACTATCTTTTCTTGGTCTTCTAACGGATCAAGAGTTTTTTTTATATTTATTACTAACTTATGTACTAACCCATCTGCATAACTGTACATTTGAAGACTTTACTTGAAACTTCTTAATAAACGTAGCGATAATAATTCTCGCCATTTCTGTAATTTTAGATTATAACAGCTCGATTCTCCAACGCTAGTCTGGTCTAATTTGACAACCAAAAGTTTTAAGCTGACAAGTGTAAGAATAAGACAACCAAGTTTTATACTGTGAATTTATTTCTGAGCTTTTTCGCAAATTTATAAAGGAAACGGCAATGTTAGTACGTACTTTCGATAATAATAGAACTAAATTCATTACAGCAACTCGTTTCAAGATGAAAATCATTTAAAATTCTAGCAAATCGCTGAAATATTAGAATAATTCATAAGTTTTTAATGACGACTTATTAGCAATGGCACAAAAAATTAGTCTAGACATAACTAATCAACTATAAGATCTTAATTTAAACCAGTACTAAATGTTAAACCTTCTTAGTGAACCTGAACGTAAATGCTTTTTGCTCTAAAGACAACATCTTTATCCTTTGACAAATACGTCATAGTTATTAAAGGCGCAATCAAATAAAAAAGGTGACAATGTGACTTCAAGAAATTTTGATTTTAAAAGCGTAATTTAGAAATTTCAAATTTTTACTGGAAGATCTGATAAGAATTATTTTAAAATTGAAAACAACTTTTTTATCTAACGTTTTGCATTAAAATTTAAAAAAAGGCAACTTTACTCTTAACCAAATTTTACGTTTTTGTATTTTTTGCATACCCTGTACAAAAAAAATAGTTTTTGACATCGTGCATCTTATTTTTAAAGCAAGCAAAAATGTTTTATAATGAATGACCTTTTTCCGTATCTTTCACTTTTTGGTCCATTTGTCCTCTTGTCCCCTCCATCCGTGGACATACTGTATAAATATATTTCATTTTGTTACTTTTTTTTCCAAAAAAAAAAACGTATTTTCCGCCAAAATGCATGCGATGATGCGCGTACTGCTGCTTTTTGTCGACCAAATCCGCATACCCATGAACGTTTTCGATTGTTTCAGTCGGAAGTTTACACGCTAGCTTCTCGAGCGAAGTTCGTAGTATCAATGAGCCGTCAGAACCACGCGAATATTTTGCTACAAAAAACTTTATAAATAAAATACTTGTTTGATACACTTTTTGCAGAGACAAAAACTAAATTAGAAACTATTTTAATTTATGTAGATACTGCCATGTTGTAACTAATACTAACTTACATTATTCAGTATTATAAGTATAACGTATTAAAAACTTTTTACGGTCGTGGTCGGTAGTGTGTAGTGTATATACAAAAAAGTTTATAAAAACTGCTTGGCTGTTAGATCACCAATAATTCTACTTTTTGAGACTTATGGAACTATATCTTACCTCAATAAATAGAAGAAAATAATAAGATAAAGTCTTGGAAAGAATGAGGAATCTCATATTCGTGAATTATGTGGAAGAAAATTTAGTTACAAGGTTTGTAAATTTTACATATCTATTTTAGTATAATATAATACTTGTTTTCTGAATAACGGATAAAGAAATTGTTTGTCCGTTTCACTCAAATACTTTACCTTAATAGAGTAAGTAGAATAAAAACGTCGTCCTGGTATTTTAATTTAATTTACTGAAACTACAGGTTGTTTAAAGATTAGCAGGAAAAGCTGTTTTTAACGTATAAGTGGTACTAGGCTATCACTTTAAACCAGAGATGAATTCAAGGGGTAGCCCAGAGGGATTACCCCCCAGCTAAGAACCCCCCCCCCCCCCCCCCGGGGAATGCCTGTAAAATATACAAATTGCTGCTTAAAGCATAGTTTACCTACAGATAAATTTTATTCCATCCCCCCACCCCAAGAGGAATGTTTTCCTTACATTTGACACTGCTTTAAACTCAGCTCATTTTAATATACAGGATGTTACAAAAAGATGTTATATCATATATGAAAAAATTTTGCTGCTGGTAAAAATCAAATAAATGCTTGACAGGAGCCGTCTAGCAATTCCTCCATTTAAAATTATTTTTGACACAAGAATTGTCGCTTGTGATTGGTCGGAGTTAACACAGAAAATGGTCTTTATAAATTTTGAAATACAGACCGTGAATTTTGGTGCCCTGTATCTGGTCACCTATTATAAAGGCCATTTCTTGTCCTGTCAGTTACCCGAATAAAAAAGAGCCAGGTTTCAGCGGAGGGCAGGCGTTATACAAGTTAATTTTTTATTTTATAGCGGCCTCCCTAAGCTTCCTCTGACAATTTAGTTTATTTGCACTATATCAGGAATTACTTTAAATTTTAATTCAATCCTTATTTTTTTCTTTAAGGTAGGTCGTGCACATATACAGATTCATTCAAAAGCTAAAAAGCACTTATCCAGATAATTATCTATTAGAAAAACTTTCTTTGTGTTAATGATCTTTTGATACATAATCTTAATCATATGCTCTAAGTATGTTTTTTTTATTAAACACTAGCCATATTCACTCAGTTTAATCCAAATTTCATATGCTTTGCATTAAAATAAGAACTGTCAATTCAATATCTACATGGTTTATACACGGAACGAACAGTAACAAGCATACTTAAACTTAAACATGACATAAACAAAATTAAATATTTTAGAATATGCAAAATAAGCTTAACTTCAATGTAAGAAAAAGGAAACCTAAATAAAAAAACTTCGAAAAATATACGATTCTAAAGGTATAATCCATGAAAGTTTTATTTCTTGTTTCAGTTTTCTTGTCAGGGATGTATTGACATAATGGTCAAATCAGATTTCGTAAACTATAACCAGGTATTTATATATATATATATATATATATATATATATATATATATATATATATATATATATATATATATATATATATATATATTAATAGTTAACCTTTTAAATACGTTATCTTCTTGACAAAAAAAATCATTTGACAAGAATTTAAATGGATCTACGCATTCTTGCTCTAAGAAGATTCTATGAATATTAAAATTAGTTTTAAGTAAAACCCTTCAAAATCATTAAAGATTTTATTACCAAACTGATCAAAGCATTGTTCTACGCAAATGGTCTTAATAATTTTTTCCTTTTCAGGTTTGCTCAACGTTAAAAGGATCGTCTTTTCATTTATAGATTTTTAATTAGATTTTTTTAATTAAATCGAAATCGTTCTGAGAATATTTAAATTTTATGGCGTCCCCTCTTATTTACCAATTTATTGCAAAAATCTATTAAAAACTGATTTCTTTTTTGTTAAAAGCCGTTAAGACGTTTTCTTAGATTAACATAATCATGATTAGGAGTACCTACCGAACAGGTTACAACATATTGTTTGGGTTTTACGCCGTTGCATTTGTAAATCTGAATGTTTATGCCTTACGTTATAAAATGATGTTACTCCCTGTATCTCTGTCACGGTTAAGAATAGGACCAATGTTTATAGAAAATTTTATGTTTATTTTGAGTCCCTGAATACGTACGTAAAATATTGGCACTTTCTCCTGAATCACCCTGTATAGGCTTCTTCAAAATGCCATAAGTTCATTTATAGAGTTCAATTTATGATAAAACTCATCGTTTCGACATTTGACAATCACAGATGACATCAACGCTGGATATTGGTTCCTTCGAAAAGTCCCTAGATCAGTAGTGGGTTGGTGTGGGCCGTATCAAGCTGAAGCGACAAGTCGCGTTGTTTTATTTTCGTTTGATTTTGGTGTTTTGTGTTTCTGTGGATGTTTTTTGTATAGTGTGTTAAACATTTTAGTTTGGATTTCAGAGACTAGATTTTCTTGGTGTAAATTATTTAAGTTGAACGGTGAGTACAAGTCCGGTCCTGTCTGTTAGCCATTTTATTTATTATTTCCTTAATAAAAAGGTTTATTTTTTGCAAGAAATGTCCAAAGTATTGTGTAAGCACAAATATAGTTCTTCTCATACTAACAACATAGAATTTTTCTTTATCTGTTCTAATATTTATATTTAGTAATTTTTGGGTAAGAGCCAAACAATATATTCTAAGACTATTCGCAAAAAATAAAACGTAAACTTAAAGAAACGTACCGTACCAGATAACAAATTAATAAATATTAATTTTGAAAATTCTACCTCCCACATTCCATCATTTTGTAGATATAATATAAAATTATTGTAGTTATAGACTTCTGACATGCTACTAAAAATTTCACATGCAGACACTTGTCACTGACAGAACTCAAAGTTAACAAGGGTTTCTTTCTCAGAACTTCAAAGAATTTTTATTTTTTAGGATATTAAAGCTTGAGCTGGGTAAAAATGTAATATATAGATCATTTATTGGATTTTTTTAACTTGGATTTGAAATATAGACCCATTTTAGGACACTTACTTTATTCGTTTCCTTTATGATTTTTTAATGTACCTACTTGTCATACAGGTAGACGGATATAGGGCTTTTCTTAAATTATTTCTTACCTAATAAATTCTTGACTAGATCTGAGTAAGTACAAAGTATTTTCTTAATTACCTAAGTTAACCATCTACGGCGACAGTAAATTCATAATAATTTTTTAAAAATAAAAAAATTTCACATATGAAAAAGCACTAAAAAGTATGAAATAATATTTTTACGTATTTATAACAGTGGATAACGGTAAACTTAATTTTGTTCAAAGTTAGGTAACTTGTACACCGAATTTCTGAACTTTCAAGTCGGCGCAATTTTAAAATATAACAGGAATCCGTAATGACAATACATTAATAAATTGTTAATAAAGAGTAATATTGCTAGTTATTTATTACTGAGCCTAATGGTCAGCCTTATAGCTTTCGACTTTAGTAATTTGTACACGAAAGTTCTGAACTCTAAAGTAAGCGCAACTTCGTATTAATTGTTTATTAATTATAATTCCGGATCCTTATATCGTAAATTTGCGCCGACTTCACAGTTCAGAACTTCGGTGTACCAGTTAACAACCTTTGAGCAAAATTAAGTTTACCATTAACCACAGTCATAAATACGTAAAAATATTGTTTCATTCATTTTACTGCTTTTTCTTTTGTGAAGTTGATTCATTTTTTTGAAAAAAAATCTTTCTTTTTAGGTCACCTGTTCACCCTCCCCCTTCATGTTATCGCCCCCTCTATGTAATTTCCATATAATATTGGATTTTCAGACCTCAGTAAACCCCAAAAAGAATTAAATTGTTTGACCACAATAACCCTGAAAATGATATGTAAGATAACATCTTTGGAGAAATTGCCTGTCGCTCCATTTTATCCCTCCCTCCGTTATTTTTTTTAACATTGGTTAGACAAAATTAGTTGTTCTGATCTCAATAACCCCGAAAATGATATATTAGATAACATCTTTGGAGAAATTCTCAGCCGCCCTTTTATGCCCTCTACCCCCACTCCTCCTCCCGTAACTTTTGTAAGAAAAAAATTGATAATCTTACCTCGCCAGCCCCGAAATTGACACATTAGTTAACATTTTTGGACAATTTCCCAATCTCTTCTTTTTACCCCCCCCCCCCCCTCCAGACTTCTTTTAACATCTGCTATAGAAAGATGTTAGTCAACATTTTCTGAAAAATTCTAAGCCCCTCTCACCCCCTACGCTTTATTCTTTGTTATAGTCAAATACCAACAGGACTACCGGACCTTTCATGCTAAACACAACGGAGAAAAAATATAATTGAAATTGGTGTTGCCATTCCGAAGTACAGGCAAAAATTGTCGATTTCAAGAGTTTTTCGGTGTTTTTTTACCCACTTTAGCAAAAAATCCTTAAGATTGGGTTTGATTGGGTCCGATTGGGGGGACCATTCGAAAGAAATCATCTACAAAACAAAAAAAATTATCGAAATTGGTCAATCCATTCAAGAATTATTCGTGAACATACATAAAACAAATGACACAGACGGATCAAATTGATACCCTCCTCCTGAAGATAAAAATTGACTATAATAATAATAATAAAGAGTAACAAATGCAGAAAGAAGCACCGCAGAGCTTTACCTATGTAGCTTTTGAGAAAATCTATTTAAAGTTTGTGGCTACCTTGAGGCGAACTTTATTGCATACTTCTAGGACTTCCGCAAAACTTTATATTAAAACGGTTCTGCTGCAGCAGATTTAACCTAATAAAAATAAAAATAAAATCGGCATGTTATTCTCTAAGTTTAATATGCTCCACGTTATTCCCTAGGTATTTGGTTTTAAAATGGATTGTTAGTGAAATACTTAACACTAAAATTATTGGTTAACTCTTTTCTATGAAGTATTTATTGGCAAGAAAAAAACAATTACTTGCCCGGACCATTTTCTTCCTTACCTCATACTCATACAATAAACTTGTACAATTGCAGATTTGTAAAATAAGAAGTGACTTTACGAGACCAAGAAATAGATTTTAATAAGATGTAAAACGTGAGGTCTTCCCTATTGATTTAGAATCAATCGGTTACGATTTATGGTTTCGGTTACGAAATTATGGTTAAATAAATTTTGATTGAATTTAAAAAATAAATGAATTTTACCAATAAATCAAGTTCACTTACTTGAGAATTAATATTCGTTTCCATGAAAATGCGTTATTAACTTAAGTCAGTTGAGAATTTTTGAAAACAGGTGCATTGGACGAGCTTGTTTGGTCAACTGGCCTGCTAGGTCCCCAGATTTGACACCCCTTGTCTTTTTCTTATGGGGTTTTATAAAGGGCAAAGTGATGACGACTGCACCTACAACTTTATATGATATGAAAGACCGAATCGGCTTTGCCTGCTTATTAGTGACACCTGAAATGTTACAGCGGGTACGAAATTCATTTAGAGAAAAGTGAGAAAGTGTTTGGAAGTTGAAGGGGGACATTTCTAACAACTTCTCAATCATGACAGACGATAAATAAGTTGAAATTTAATGGTGAATATTTTATTTTTATTTTATAACTTAATAAATCATAATTCGGTGACCGAATGAGTAAATTAAAAAAAATTCTGCACATATATGTAGTTTTTATGTAGATTCGATTTTTATAAACAGAAGTGCATCATCTCACTTAAAATTCCAAAGTTACCCCCACTCCCCAAGATAGAAAGAGGGGGTAAATGTATCAAAAAGTAGTTTACATTGGACAAAAGGGTCCCATAGTTATTAATGATTTGAAAACGCCCTGCATATGACAAAAGATAAATCATTTTTTGTAAAATTGTGTTTAATAAAATCCTCTAATCGTGACCTCAAAAACTTTATTTCCGCGATGAGTATTAACTCTTGAAATAACGACCTTTTATTTATAGACTTTTAATCGCTTTTTTTAATTAAAGCGAAGCCGTATCGAGGGCATTTGATTTAAATTCCGTGTCGCTTCCTTCGATTTGCCAATTTATTCCATAAAAGGTGTCTGTTAAATAATTGATGAACTTTTTTTCGTCGGAACTCGTCGAGACACCCTTTTCACTTAAGAAAAGCAAGAAAATCCGGCGGGAGTAATAAAAAGCACTGGTTAAATTAACCAGGGATATCAGAAAATTTGTAGTTTTGCGCCGATCCATTATGCAGGGGTGTCCTAGTGTTTTATTATTAATTCCTTCGATAGCTGTTGTTTTTATGATTCAGTAAGATTGCCAAAAAGAAAGGAGGATGACTTACCGGTCTGCTGTCAGTCCTCTGGTATATGGAGGCCCCCTGGATGTGTTGAATCTGATTATGTCCTTCTGGTTATCACTTATTTGTAATATGCGGAAAATGAGGGTTTTTCACCAGCGTTTTAATTTATAAGCGTGTAGGTATGCGGGTTTCATGCGTTAAGAAATATGCTGATAGCAAAGGCCAGTATATTCCATGTATTTGTATAAATTAACATCAATCAAATATGATCTGCCATACTTTAAATAGTTATTTTTGCACTTATAATGTGTATTATTGCCTAATTTAAAATGATATTAATGGCAGTACTTACGGAAATTTTAATTTTTGAATTTTAAGCTTTAAAGATGTCACCTATAAGTAAAATCTTTTGTACAACTACATAAGTACCTGCCTCCAATCTTTCTTCACCAACCTTCTTTTTAACATAAGCCAAACAGATAACTCCTGCTTTTTCTCATCGCTGCGTCAGGAGGAATTGTACAACTAACTACTTTCTTCTAGTCCTTCCCAGGTCAACTTATCCACCACAATGGGGCGGAAAAAACTAAACACTTAATCTTGTTCCTGCTTTTCCTACCAGGTCAACAATATATACAGCCATTGACAATTCGAACTTTCAGGTTTAAATGAAAGCGCAATTCATATTTGAAAATTTGTGTTTCAATGGCTGTACCTACAAAAATTTGAATTATTAAATTTATGTCACCCATAAGTAAAATCTTTTATACAACTGCATAAGAACCTCTTTCAAATCTTTCTTCACATCCCTTTTTAATAACTAATAATAACTATTTACATTCTACTACATAATGCTAAGTATGGCATAAAAGTTGAGTATATTCCAGCTGCACTGCAAATGTAATTTTAATACGAAAAGCAAGAATTAAAGATAGTCGTAGAAAGCGTTTGAGATTCAATATTACCCGCCGGAATCGGTTCGATTTGAGTTACATCTTTCCATATATTTCTCATTTTGCGAATGCAAATAGCATTTGAACTGCTAGTTCTTGGGGTAATAGTCTCCGCAGATTGTGTGAAATTGCACGAAGTAATTTCATTGTAAATGGTAATGATAGAGAAAATAAATTTTTAGAGGATCACGTTTCTATACAGTATACGGGTAAAGTTTTACCAAATCTGGTTCTATAATGACGCTCTCACAGGACTAAAAGTAATAAGGTAAGCAAGGATACATGGTATAAAATAAAATAAGGAATTTTTAAAGTTCTACCAACCCCTCCGTTCTCCCCTCCAGTTGCAGTACCATGATAGCCCCAGATGCTAGTAAGAAATTCTAACACGCGAAAAGATGAATAAAATTAGGTAGTACAAGTAATACAATGTATTCCAAAATTGTTAACTACAGTTTTACCATCTCCGAATATTTATTAGCCCAGAATAGGATTATTTTAGACCCGATATAATTATATCCCAAGAGAAAATTATACTGTAAAACAGAGCCAATTTCCCGTGGCTGGTCTGCCATAAAAAGTAGTAAAAATCACATGTAGAGCCAAGTTTAACATAATTGTTGGTTGGGGTCTGAAACTGTTCCTTTGAATTTATTTTCTACAGCGTGTGCGTGAATTTGCTTGCCAGTTGGGAAACTACAGGGCAATGATAAAGTATTATTTGATTAGTTACTTAAAATTTTATAAAATAAAAATTCCTATTCACCTATTAGCCAAATTTCTATTTAACCAATATCTGACTTGCACTGCAAAACGCCCGGGAGCCCCATAGCTAAAAAATAAATTTTGACTAACGGCCAAAAGTATGTCGTCCAAAATATGATTAAAATCATTTTATAGAAAATTTAGAAATATCCGGCTGTTTATATTTTTATCAAAAAATATTGGTCCTAACAATCGGTCGCCTAGTACCCACACCACACATTTATTTTTACAGAATATTGGTTTCAGCTCTGTATAACCCAGTGGGGGTTATCCACTGACCAGTACTGGGAGTTTTGAGAGCTTACGATACCGTTGTTCGTTTCAGCTTCAGCCTTATCTGAAAAAAATATTTTAAAAGGTAAACGGCGATCATCCTTTATAAAGCCTAATATAACCACGCAGAAAAGTCTAGTATTAATTCCGAGTCCTCTGGTGATAATATTATATGGATAAACTTGGGTTTCCTTCTAATAAAGTAAAGTTTTAAATCCAAATCTAAAGACATTTGCTTTAAACTACAGAGAAAAAACACTATGGTATATTGAATTGGATACCCATTCACTCAATGACACACGCTATTCCGTATTGCACAATACAAATTCGGTTTATTTCAATGATTAGTTTATCATTGTTAACCAATGGGTTAAAAGATTGCTTGAAATATAAGGTTTCATTGGTTTTTAACTGATCGTTCAAATATAACAATTCTTTGATGCCAGTAATACCCTGTTCTAAATTCAATGCAAACTATCATTGGTTTCACTAGAAGTGTATTTGAAAGAATATGCAACTCATTTGATTCAAAATAGCTATGATTGTTTCAATTACAACAGTAATTAATTTAATGTAACTTACAATAGAAAAAAACATTTTTGTTTAAATTCAATTATATTCGTGTTTTGAAGAACAATTAATTACTCTTATTTAATGTAATGAAGAATTTCTATTACATCAATTATACTTATATTTCAAACAAATGAAACACACTTTATTATTTTAAAATAATTTTTATTTAGTATTATGAAACATACATTGTTTAGACGTTCTGTAAACATTTAAATATAAAAATACATTTTATTACACCACACTGACGCGAACACCGTACACTCTTTATGTTTATTTCACTCCACATATAGGATCTGCTTCTTTGTAAAACTATCCTATAGTTTAATAAATTTAAGCTATATAGTCTTCTCCAATGCACAGAAATAGGGGGGGGGGGGGTAAAGTACTCCGAGTTTGGTTCCAGAAAATGTGGTCCGACAATGCGATTTAAACTTGGATAATAGTAGGTACAGAGAATTATATCTATTTGATTTATTCTACTTTAAAACTTTCATCCAGAGAATACTTTTCTAGGATTCTAGGATAGATTTCCGATGAATAGAATCAAATTTTCATTAAAGTCGTTTCCTTGAACTTATCTACCTATATACTTCATTCATTTTCGAGATACGTTTTATTACAAATCCGCAATATCACTGGAAGAAATTTTCCTTGAGAAGATACTTAACTTAATGAAAAAGGGAAAACGTACACGAGTTTATTTTGGAGTTGTTGTAAAGGACTTAATTTTGCTTTATTTAATTTTATTTTATGAACTGCCATTTTTCTTTTAATTTGAAGTTTAAAGCAGTGTTTTCAATGTTTAAGACTTATCTACACAAAATGTAAAGCTAACTTTTAATTGGTATACCTGATTTCATCGTCATTTGGTGTTTAAAAGCTGTATATATTTGATTAATAGAGTCATCAGTCACTATTGCTGATGGGTAATTTTTATTTCCATTGAAATAATACATTCCATTTTTGACATGACGCTATTTTATTTTTGATTTGAATGAACGTTTGAAATGTTGGTATGATACTCTACTCAGCGAGGTATTTCCAGTATTGGATCACCAGATTACCGTTGCTTTTGTTTATCCTAAAATAACTCTTCGACGCTTTGCAATAATCTGGTACAGCCCCCGCTAATGTTAACAACCGCATTACCGGACACCATTTTCTGGAAGGAACTCATCGTATTTCTCCCACGAGAATAGCATTATTTGTTCAGTCGTCATTGATAAGGCGTCTTCAGGTGATTTAGAGAATTTTGCTGTTTTTAGGTTAAAATATTCTTTTCTAGCCTATGTAGATACGTTATTCGCAATCGCTAAAATCGGCAACTGCCCGAATTTTTTACAATTAACAATTATGTGGAATTTGGCTCTACATCAGATCTCACTGCTTTTTACGGTCAAACAGTAACGAAAACTTGGTTCCGTTTTACAATATTTTTGTTGGGATAATATTTACACTAAGAGACAGACTTTATATAAACATTAAAGAGTACTGAGGTTTTATTCTCTTAGGTGGTGGCATTAAAGATCTGCATCCACTTATAAATAAAGCTTTTAGTGTAACTCAGCTAAAGATAAAGCTGTACGTGTTTTATACTCATTAGTGCCGCCACCCTAGCATTATTACTATGACGGTGCCGTAACAACTGACTTTATTTTTATTCCTCAAGTCAAAGTAACTTGAAGTGGTAAACCCGACCTTCACATACCGGACTCTAATTAGTTTTAGTGATCATTATCTTTGACCCTTTTGCGGTTACCTAACGGCAGGCAAAGTTACTTTCGTGACATTTCTAGCATTTCGACAGTGCTGGTTTAGTTAATTGGATCTTGTCCTGAAAGAGAGTGGATACTTTTTACGATTGCAAATGAGTGAATATCCGTCTTTCCAGAAAAATAATTTAATTAAGAAGTAGGCACGTTTATTTGTAATTTTTTGACCTACTCATCAAGAAAATTATTGTGTAATGGGGACTAATGAATGAATTACTACAAATTTATTTAAACAACATAGTGTAGATGTTTCCTAGCGACTAGAACAAAAAATATTAGGTAAAGTATCGGGTACCAAACACAAATAATATTACATGTAATTGGAAATTTCCTATCTGGAGCGCGGTAGTGCCTGCTCCAACTTCGGGCCAAAATACTGAGCGCCCTTTTCTGGAAACAACTCGGCTTCCTATAGATCCCCCATATCTTTACAGTGGGGAAGATTATATGACTCTTTATTTACTTGAGGAAGGTTTACAAGTTTATAGAGTGAGTTTTTTAAAGTGTTAAAAGGCGAAACGAATTAAAATATTTAATTTAAAAGTTAATAGGGAGATGGGGGGACATCTTTAAATATATTTTTGACATTTACCCCCTCTCTCTATTTTGAGGGGAATTTTATATGGGATGATGTATTTTTGTTTATAATTTTTTTTTTGATTTAACCTTACGGTTATGGTTAACCAAATTTTGATTAAATTTAAAAAATAAATAAAGGTTACTTGTTTCAGAGTTATTATTCGTTTCTATGGAAATGCGTTATTTTTACTTAAGTCGGTTAAGAATTTTGACGTTTTAATGATTATTTCTCAGTTTATTGCTCACTTAAACATGGAAGCGAATTTTAATGTGCAAGTTGATATGTTGTTAATTTTGGGGGAGTGCAGAAACACTACAGGGAAGCTGCACTAGTTTGGGCTTAATATCCCGAAATCTCACATAGCATTTAAAAGGCTGGAAACCAGAAGTAGTACCAGTAGTACCAGAAACGAGTAGTCGTACTACTGGCAGTCTGAAGGCGAAACCACGAGTTCAGAAGCCAACTAAAACGGACGAAAATAGGGCAGTTGGCGTTCTAGGAGCGGTAGCTATTGACCAGGTTCCAGACGACTTATTACAGATGCTGGAATGAGTCAAAAATCAGTAGTGACCATATTGCACTTGTACAATTTTCATCCATACCACATTACACTCCATCAAGAGCTATAAGGGCAAGACTTTGAAAATCGTGCTACATTTTGCAATTAGGTCACACGACAAATGCAAGGAAATAACAGGTTCCTAATGAATGGCAGTTGTGCTGACGAAGCTACTTTCCATAAGTGTGGGCAGGTAGGATTTTAAGTTATTCCTTATCAGTAGAAATTTAATTTATTTTTTGTTTGCTTCTTTTTTTTAGGTAATTCTACACAATACGCACTAATGGGCGGGGAAAATCTCCACTGGATGAGAACTCTGCCAAGTCAACATCCCTGGTCAATTCATGTCTGGTGTGGTATAATCGGGAATAGATCGGGGTAAGGCATTTCTTTGAAAGACATTTAAATGGAGAAATATAAACAGACTTTTTAAGAAACCAATTACCCTCATTATTGAACCGAAACAAAGATCCTGACGTGATTTCAACAGGACGGAGCTCCACCCCATTATGCAACTGAATAGAATCAATCATGGCATTGTTGAGTTAATATTGAGAATGCTCCAGAGGTTCAGGGCAGTTATAAATAACCGAGGTGGTTGCACATTATTCCAGCAAAGCTAAAAAACACCAATTGTATTATTGATCTTAAATACTCAAAAAATAATTTAAATTCTTTGTTATTTTGCAAGCTTTATAGATTTGTACGCGAAATTTTGGAGCCATTTTTTATATTTAAAAAAACTGTGTTGATGTTTACCACTTATGATAAAAATTTGATATAGCAAATACTGACATGCAAAATCATTTGAAAATCAAGCCAATCGCTGAAATATTAGAACAACTCACACACAAAATGCTTTTCCACCTCGTGTTTGACTTCTTATTATTTATTATGAGTTATTATGAAAACAAACAGAAATTGTTAAATAACAGATAAAACAAGAAATAAAATATAGTGAAATCAGGTATAGTTAGAGCGGGATTTAAAATATACACCTGAAAACAAATTGATTTTTAAAATAAAAATTGTTTTTGTCAAAATATTTTTATTAGGATTTTCGCAAATGCTATTAAGTTAATTAGGATAAAAGTAATGAAAGAAGCGACTAAATAACCATCTGGCATTATTTGGGAAGCTGCATTGAAATGAAATTCCAGGCTCTTTAGCTTCGGGACAAGAAAAGACTTTAGCTTTAGTTAACAGACTGCTGCATTTAAAATGAAATTGTGTATTTTCTTTTAAGATAAGTCTCTATAGTTTTTATATTCAAATTGGGACGATTTCGTTCACCCTTGGGCTTGTCAAAGGCTTAGTCAGTTATTTTACTGAGTTCTGTTTGGATAAATGATGTATTCAGCTCAATTCTTATGTAAATTTTGTACTAATTTTCTGCTCCTTGAAGAATACGGTTTTAGAAGGCGAAACCCTACTAAAATTTATTGTGATATAATTATAAACGAATATATAAAATTACTACTGAACGCAAAAAAGGAAACGATTGAGTTAAAGAAAATAAATTTAAAATAAGTAAATTTTCTCTTTGATATAATTCAATGATCCATTTCTTTAAAGTGGGGAATACATGAATTTGGCTGTAATTTCTCCTTACAAGAGAATAGTTTATTAAAATAAACCAATTTAATTATTTATTTCTTTCTTTACGTCAGGTAAGTCATAATTATTTGTGTTACCATATAACGTGGTCTGTTTCGTTTTGCTTACAATGTCAACCTAAGTTTACGAGTGTATGGTCCATATTTTGCCATATTAAGTAAATAAATTGCTATTAAATTAAAATATATATTTTAAGTAAAATGCGTCTTTGGAATTAAAAATACTTTAGATTATTTTCAGTTTTCACTAAAACTGCTAAAAAACATGAGATGTCAAGGTAATATTTAAGTTTGGCTACGCCGCAGCTGGGTCGTTCTTTTCCCTTGTAGCCTATGACGTCATGCCTTTTAGGAGCGTCGGATATGGGGGTGGTTTAGGGTATTTTTAAAACAATAAAAATGGGCGATTTGAGGGTAGAAGTATTGGGTGGGTCTGTGGACTACCCCAGTAGTTACCCATTCAAATATATTAGACCACTTTCATGACACCTTGTATACTGTCCCTTCAAAAGTCTGAAACCAACAAATATGTACACAAAAATTAACCCATTGCTATAGTATTCATTTCCATCATCGTCTTTTTCTAAAGTGGCATGTAACATAAAACTGAAACCCCAACGTAGGTATTGCTTTCAAAAAAATAAATATAAATTAAAAGAGATATCTTTTACGTCTTATATGGGATTTAGAGCTTATATACGGTTTCTTAGGTTTCTAATACTTCCTGAAAATACATGTTTTACGTTTTAAAATTAAATTTTAGAAATGGATTTTCAATCTTAAATTGAGCTCGGAAATTCTCTAAAAATTTTGGATTAGGTTTAAAATAATATGGAATTCAAATAAGTGAATAACCTCACTTTTAGAACTTCGCCAACTTTAAAAACACAACAAATTTATTTTATCAAAAATGTTGTTTAATTGAAGAAATGAATGCAATTAATCATATCCCTAGTTATAATGAAAAAATTATACTCTAATAAATTCATAGAAAGATTTGACAACAAGGTATTGTAATTTCTAAAGAGTTGTAAACATAGGTTAGTCTCTACACTATTTGGAAATAAAATTAGGATTCGATTTGAAAATAAAATACAAATATTTATTACCTTTCAGTTAACGTGATAGAAAAATATTTTACTCGCCCAATCTATCGATAACATAATATACCCTGAGGTCAAATGCGTGTAATCTAGTTTTGAGCCTCTGTAAACGCTTGTAGCATTAAAATCCCTTTTGCAGTAGACTATTTCTTGTACGCTTTGAAGTAAAAAGCTTGTTTACTACATGCTTCTCACCGAGTGGTAGAAACAATTCGAAGCAAGTATCCAGATGTTGATAAACTAATTTCCAGCACCAAAAAGGTTTTTACAAAATCTCCATAACGGACTAAAAAATGTTCAGCAGTTGTGTCCCGGAATTACCGAACCCCCACAGCCCGTATTAACAAGATGGGAAAGTGGAAAGTAATATATATATATATATATATATATATATATATATATATATATATATATATATATATATATATTACTTTCCACTTTCCCATCTTGTTAATACGGGCTGTGGGGGTTCGGTAATTCCGGGACACAACTGCTGAACATTTTTTAGTCCGTTATGGAGATTTTGTAAAAACCTTTTTGGTGCTGGAAATTAGTTTATCAACATCTGGATACTTGCTTCGAATTGTTTCTACCACTATATATATATATATATATATATATATATATATATATATATATATATATATATATATATATATATATATATATATATATATATATATTACTTTCCACTTTCCCATCTTGTTAATACGGGCTGTGGGGGGTTCGGTAATTCCGGGACACAACTGCTGAACATTTTTTAGTCCGTTATGGAGATTTTGTAAAAACCTTTTTGGTGCTGGGAATTAGTTTATCAACATCTGGATACTTGCTTCGAATTGTTTCTACCACTAATTATATATATATATATATATATATATATATATATATACATATATATATATATATATGTATATATATATATATATATATATATATATATATATATATATATATATATATATATATATGTCTGTCATCTATATCTATTATTAATTTTCCGAAAAAAAGTTACTCTTTATAAAAAGTTCTGCGTCCTGAGAAAATAATATTAAACTATTCAAACTTGAGATAGTGTGTACAGTATACTCAAAAATTAAAAAATCAAAATTGGCCTGAGAGAGAAGTACCCTTAATTTTAGTTTTAGAGCAAAATGGAATAAGAAAATGTTGCTTGGCATTAAAAATCATATCTGTTTATACTCTTAGTATACTATTATTCAAAATAATCAAAAAATATCATTTTTTGAAATGATTTATAATTAATAAATGTATTTATTATGCAATTCAATTTGTTCAAAACGTAAACTTTGATTCTTTGTCTCTGTTTTGTAGTAATTTTATGACGCATTTAAATAATTGATAGAAACATGATGATTTATTTTGGAAAAATACAATTATAATAATAAACATTAAAATATGAATTTAGCTTTATCTACATCATTTGGCAATGTTGTTGACCTTTTTTGTAATGATTTCTTAGGACCTACTACAGACAGCATTACTTGGTTCACACTTTCATTAACCCCTTACCGCATGACTTTTTTTTATTTTGTAAAAAAAATATATAAGATAGTTTGTTCTGTTAAATGTACTAAAAAATATTGAAAAAAATTTTTGACGTTTATTTAAACAAAAAAAATTAAAATTTTGACATGTGCCAAATTTGGCACAAATTGTAAAACAGGAAAGAAAAAACAAAACATAACTAAACTTTTTATTAAGTAACTCTATAGAAAATTATTCAAAAATAGATTTTATTCTGTATGAAATCTATAAAAGCAGTTACGGTCTTTATTTAGGCATAGAAACACTCTACATTTGCCACAAGAAATTTGTGATTTTCCCTTACATTCTGGATATTTGCACCTTTGTCTGTCCTCATTCACTACTGGTAAGTGATTTAGGTTATCAGTCCTTATCTCCTGGGCTGGTATTTGAGAAAACGGATATTTCCTCTTTTTCAAATCAAGTGCAGGTTGTAAGGAGGCACTTGGCCTTCCCCTTTTTCTTTGCAGACTATTATTAGCTCTCGTCAAAACTTCCGCAACAGCGAGCTTGAACTCTGAAAGTGGTAGGTATAAATCCTCATTTTTCAAATTTCGTCTCCATAGTAACCAGCTGTTTACACAAGTCATATCGAGGAAATGGAAAAATACCCTCATGTACCATTTTTTTGATCTGATTTGAATTCTGTAATAACCTAACATGGAATCTAAAAGATCAACGCCCCCCATATAAGCGTTATACACAGCAATACTTTGCGGACGGGATATCTCTATATAGCTCTTAGATTTTCTGCAATACCTCCTTACTTCAGATGTGGGTTGACTTCCAACGTACGTGGATATGGTATTCACAATCTTATTGTCATACCATGAAACAGCAGATACGTCGACGTTATCCACATTTGCTACTTTTTCTAAAACCGCACCTCTGCCCTTTTTTTCATATCCGATTCCTTGGGAAATTGAAAATCCGGTACACGATTAGCTCTTACTGTACCCAGGGGTAAAATACCGTTTTTGGTTAGATAAGTTAGTAGTGGAATGCTCGTAAAAATTTTGTAGTTTAGATTTTTTGGAATGGTTTCTGAAAGTTTTATCACGACATTGCTACTTGCTCCTAGGTCCAGCTGATCTTCTTCGAGAGTGGTAGGTCCACAGTAAAAATCAAAATCGTAAGAAAAACCTGATACTCCACTTAGGACAAAAACTTTATATCCCCATTTGTGGGGTTTCTGGGGATTATACATTTTCAGAGATGATCTTGCTTTCGTTGGGATAATCTGTTCATCTACGGTCATATGTTCTTCCTTAGGAATAAGCAAAAGTCTCTCTCGAAGTTTGTTGAGAAATGGACGTATCTTGAAAAGTTTATCATGCTCTGGTTGCCCGTGAGGAATTTGCAGCGTATTATCATTGAAATGAAGGACACGTTTGATTTCTTCAAATCTATTGCATGTCATAGCACCAGAGATATTGGGAATATCCAACGATTGATTCCAATAGGACCTGGTAGAAGGCAATTGAATAATAGACATATATAGGCAAATGCCACAAAAAATGCGTAATTCTTCTTTGGATATATTGGGTGGTTTTTCGGGCCTACTTTGTACACCGTAAAGGTTTGATTGTGCAATTATATAATCGAAAATTTCATCGGTAAAAAAGAAATTGAAGAACTGGAAAGGGTCTTCAAGCTCATCGATGTTTTTCGGAAGTGTTTCAGAACCTTTGAATTGCACGAAATCTTCTGAAACAGCTAAATATTTTTCCTGCCAGTCAATTTTATCTTTTGGCACTTTTTTACGCCGTGCTGTTAGTTTTTTCGGTATACCAGCGGATGTTGAAGGTATATTGGTATCGGCCTCATTATTTTTTGTATGTTCAGGTCTTTGAACTTGAAGATATTGCTGTATTACAGAAAGTGGTATATCGCTGTCGCCTTCGCTATCAGTTTCATCAACAATCACTTCTTCTATCGTCGAAACGCTGCTTTCGCTGCCGGATGATTCACACAGAATTCTAGGTTTTGTGGAAAACAGTAATTCCTTTTTCCAGTGGTCATCATCAGATGACAAATTTTCATCATTGCTGTCATCAGTTTTTGGAATTCGCGCATTTTTTCTACCATAGAAAGTTCTGGTATCCATCTGAAAGAATATATTGCAATATTAATTATTATGTCTATACCTCACAGTGTTCCAAATATGGCACAAGTAAACAATATCATTTTTTGCCATCTTTACGTCAAAATATTATATATATATTAGTTAAGTACTAACACTAAATACATACCTTTACAACAATATTTATTTTACAACAAAATTTGCAAAAATAAACAAAATACTGTCACTGGTAAAACGTATTAGACAGGTGTTTACACGCTTCCAGTCGACTAAATGCGAATGGCGAAGCAGGCGCCCGATATTCGCTTGTAGGGAGGATATATAATGTAAGCACCATAGAAGCGAACGTGCCAGATATGGGACAATTTGAGTTATGGTCATAAACAGTTTGAACACTTAGAAAAAATAAAATAGATTTAACGTGCCAAATATGGGACGGTATGCGGTAAGGGGTTAATTGCAACCCTTTGTCTACGTTTCTTGTTGTAGTTATTTTCCACACTTCCAAAGGTCTTGAATTTAGTTACTATGTTCCCTACTGTTGTGAAATAAATAATTTTATCAGGATGTCTGTTGTTAAAATTTCAGCAGTTTCCCGATACGTTTTGTAATTTTCACCAAGAATTAAAATTATTTCAATTTTACCTTGCATACTCAATTTCAAGGACATCATTTCAAAGATCTTTATTCATTTCATACTAAGATATTTATAATATTTCTTACAATCTAACTATTTACAAGTGTTTCCCGGTACAACATATATCTATATACATATCCACCGGGAAGACGCAGCCAGGCCATGGCTGGGGCTGGTGTTGGCCCATGGTAAGATTATACTATGTACAAAATTTATTATGCCCTATCCGAGTGATCTTTTAGGGCAGTGAACAGATTTAAGTTTTTTGAAAAGGGTTTTTATTATTATGTTTAGTTTTTATTTTAAATTTTGTTAATTGATTTTTACTGGAAAAGTATGTAAAAAACCAGCATACTCAATTTCAACGACATATTTATCTGATTAAATATTAAAATTGGTGTTTCAGACAAATAACATAGCTGACAGTTACAATTCAAATTCAGATGGGAAATGGTGGTAAGATATTGGACATGCCATTAAGAATTAAGATTTAAATTTTTAAGTTTATTTTTAATAATAGTGTACTAAGAGTATAAACTGATATAATAGTACTTAAGTAGGACGTTTTATTCTTGGCTATAGAGTTATTTCCTTTGTGTGCGGGTTTGTTTGCTTGAAAATCTGTAAATCTAGTTATAAGTGCTTAAATTAGGTTCTAAATTAATAGAACGCTACGTTAGGACTTCCGCCTTTTTAAACATTAACTCTACAAAATATTGAAATTAATTAGCGTCACGATAATTAACCCAGCACATATAAATAAAAATACGTTGCTATACAGGTGTATGTTACCCATGATGTATATTATTGAGCTTTACCCTCTATCTTACTTAATTATTTAACAAAGCTGGTGCTCACAGAAATTGTATATGAGACGGGTGTAATAACAACTTAGGTGTTTCGATCGTTATACCGTTAGTAATTGCGGTTTAAGTCTATCTATGTGCAGTAGTATCGTATTAAGTAGTTTGTTAATAAGGAACTTTGTTGCTGCAGGTAGGTTGAGGTAAATACTGTGAGTGTTCAGTTCAAATGTCTTTATTTGAAATTTGAGTGAAGGGTGTGAAATAGAGAGCTTGGAGATGATTACTTGTATTTGAGGAGTTCGCAGGAAAAAAGATACGGGTATGAGAGTAAATTACTAATTACTGAACATAAAATTATAACACTCGGAAATAGGCCACTAACAATTTTATATATTTATTTGTACATTAAATATCATACAATCAGTAATTATTTTCAGTCAGTCCCTGTTGCGTGATTGCCCCAAAAATGAGTTAACCTGTGTCTTTGTTTTAAAAAAATAATTAATCATGTTGTAATCGAAAATTTCAAAGTACTGAAATATGTAGGTGTACTAGGACTGTTTCTTACCGTTTTTATTTGAACCCTTTGATAAATTGTGTATCTTAATAAAAATATTTACTCATTTTTGCTATTTTTTCTTTATTTATTTAAAAACTAAACTAAAGGGAGTATTGTTACTGGGTAGGATACAATTTTAAGTAGTATAAAATAAGAAGGTTAATGTGGCTTCTGACACTGTTTTTGCTTAATAAAAATGAGATTTTTGCAAATGCTGTTTGTGTTCAGTAAAAACAAAGATCTTTTGCTATAAAATCATAAAACTTGCGTAAGTATTTTGGCAGGTTAGAAATTTATTTTTTATGACAATTCCGACTAAACTTTCACAGTAGACAACCAGAAATACTTGCACAAACAAAACCGACTGTGATAAAATGTTTGATTATTCTTTTTTATTGGCAACAACATCGTTTTTATTTGTCTTTTACTAATGCCCCTTTTGCTAACAAGGATAGAAAGAAATCGGATTCCGTTAGGAATTTTATCAGGAAAAAGAAAGAATTTTGCGATAACTAATCTTTTGAAGTATCTAACCAGCAATACTTCCATAAGCAAAGAAGGTACGATAAATATTTGAACAAATTGTTTTTTTAATTGTCTTTGTCTAATACACTTTCGCCAACACGGATAGAAAGAAATCTGATTCCTCCGCGATTACCAGGAAAGAAAATATCAATATTGTGATCATTAAAATATGTTCTGGTGTAAACTCTCCATGGAACTGACCAATAGGGTGAATTCTTGTTCAATTGTTTTTTCTGTCATCATTCTCAGATAAAATTGGATACAATATAGACAGGTATGACATTGATGGATGTCACGATTTGTCAACGATCTCACTTTTTAAAAAATATTTTATATAATTTCAAAATGCCGGAAAAGTTAAAATATTATGTTTTTAGAGTAACATGTTATCTCTTATCTATTTATTTTTTAAATATTCTGGTTAATATTCAGCTATTATAACAAGGAGGATTATTTAAGGACGACTGTTTCGCGTCTACTTTTAATGACCTACAAGTTCGTTAAAAACTTTTTATGCGACGATTAAAAGTTTTATATATTCCGGTTGGTCTCACAGCTCGTGTATAGCATTATTTCCTGTATTTAACTACCAGACAACTGTGAAATGCTCGTAAGTTTCAAATGAAAATGTTTTGAACCAAATGAAAAATGGGAATATTTAAATTTTAACTGAATTGGTCAAAAATTTTACTTGTTTTTAGTAAAAGTACAAAATACTTGCAACATGATTTATTTGATTGTAGCAATAATTAACTTGATAATATATATAATGTTTGACCAGTCCAGTTTAGAGGACTTGTTTATAGTAAATAAGAAATCAAAGTAACAAAAAAATTCATATTTCATATTTTTGAACAGTAAGACATATGCATGTATTTTTTATTGCATAAATCGTTTAAGGAAGTCATCACAAAAAAAACAATATTATCTTGTTGACATTGCTTCCGAACGTGATCTTAGCTGGCATAAATACATTACCCGAGAAGGCCGCGTCGGCAGCTAAAAAGCTTGGTTTTCTCTTTCGAGCCAGAAAATACTTCTCCCCTTCCAACTTACACACCCTCTATGTTTCCCAAATAAGAACTAACCTAAAGTATTGTTCCCATATCTGGAGACCGGCATCACCTGCGACACAGCATCCTTGATTCTATCCAAAAAAGAGCTGTTCGACTCATCAATATCCCAGTTCGCACAAGACAACTCCCTTCTCTCGCTCATCGTCGCGTGGGGACCCAGACTAAACTAATTGAAAAACCAGGACGAACCTTACACCTTAAATGGCAATATATAAGTATTGTCATGTTACCAAGAGATACTGTTGCAGAAAAAGTTGGTAGTGTCAAAAGGATCGTGACCCCTGAGAATTACCACTCTGTAGAATATTTCGAAAGGTAATAAGAATATTCCATAAATACTCCAAAGAGTACTGTATGGACAAAATTTTACTAAATTTAATTATCTTTAAAAATGTATAACATAAATAAAATAAAAATTTTAAATTACCTTAAACATTTACCGGCGGAGTTTTACAACACCCTGTATTAATAAATTTGCCAAAGATAATAAAATATTTTAGTTTAGATATACTTTAGCAGAATAATTATAATTAATACGTAATTTATTCCCTTAGAAGATCACATGAACACATATTGAATAGAATATTAATGATAATTTATGTGATTAATGCCGATATTATGGCTATGAATTTAATTGTAATACGAATATAAAAATAAACTAACTATTCTAAAATTGTAACAGCTATAATAATATGTAAATCTAATACATCTCTGTAATCTATAGCTACACCTACACATAATTTAGTGCGATCTAAAAATGAATTTGAACTAAATTAAGAAGATTTGGATTATTTAAATTTAATTAGCATTCGATGTGCATTTCTAAAAAAAAAAAACAATTTTCTTATTTGTTGCCTTAAGTTGTACAGGAGATGGTTTAATATTCTATTTTTTGAAGGCGTTGTTTTCGCGGCAAAACGATTCGTAAAAAATGAGTTTGTAATGAGTTTTAAATCCCGACAGCCTGCTATAGGGATCTCGCCTTAAAATAATACATCAATTTTTGCGTAGGTTCTAAAACTCTTGAAGAATTCTGACACATGTATATAAGCTGTAATTAGTTTCTTTTTCATAATTAATAAACACCGCGCCGCCACAAGAACTTTGTTAGGTGCACTTGTACAAATGCTTTGTCGTTCATGGCTTACATATTTTTAATCATTAAAAATATGTAATAAAAAATAAGTTTGAAAACTAAAACCCGGCTATGCAAAATAGCAAGTAAAGAGTTGGGAATAAGTTGCGTTTCTAAAAAGGGGATTTATATTCAACGTTGTATTACAAAATTGTGTATTCCTCTTCATGGGATATATGTTTTACAGAACAGCCGTTTACTTATCCAATAGCATCATTAAATGAACCTACATAGTTTAATTCTAAATTTAGAAGTCGAAAATGGAAAAAAAAATTTGGTGTAGCAACTTTATGAAGCATGTTAATTTATGTTGCCCATCGGTGTTTGACACCTGTTCTGTAAAACATCTTCTTTCTTATGAATAGATATGACAGATATTTCGCTCTGTATAAAAATTTCTAATACAACAATGAATATAAGTCATATTTTTAGAGTGCAAATTCAGTTGCCTATTCTCAGCACGCCTAACCACAATCGTCCATCTGTGATGTAAATATACATACATATACACATACATAAAATGCTAAAATCATAACAATCCTTTTTTTTGGCTTTGCCGTAGTCTGGTAAAAATTAAATACTGACATAAAAGTCAAATCAAAGCACTCTACGCCCTATAATATGTGCCAGACGGTATTGTTACGGCTTAGAATACTGGCAACAAACGACTTGATAAATTTCCTCGGAAAACTATTGCTTAATCCTGATTTCATTGGTAAGACGTCTAAGTGATAATTTCCCTTGGGAAATTGCAACTTTAATCATAATTACGAGGGTGGATCAAATATAAACCGGACTTTTTTTCAAAAATGTATTGTTACAATAAAAAACATTTTGAACACATCTTATATTTCTACATAATATCCACTTTTATTTACACATTTTTCCCACCGGATTGTGGTTGTTCAGTTGGTTTTGTAAGTGTTGCTGCTTCTATACAATATATGATTACTGAGAATAGCGCGTTAGCACCCTTTTTCTTGTTTTTAAGGTCAGTCTGCAGCAGTTACAAAGGACAATGCACTTTTTATTAAAGGAGCTTCGTGCTTTTTCAATTATTGAGCGTATTACAATACAATGGTCCCAATAATTACTAATTAAAGCTGCCTAAGTATTGAATATCCTTTCCAGCGTTTGTTGAGTAGCGGTTTTATTTATAACACTATTAAGATTTTTACTGACGACCATTGTTTAATGCCATATACCTTACATACGTTTATACATAATTCGATGCATAAGCCTTTGGTTGGGTTTGATTGGGTTGGGTTGCGAAGAGGGTCTCTTCGCTATCCGCCGTGGCGACAGTGTCATCTGCGTATCGGAGGTTATACGTACTACGTTAATTTTATTTGTTATTCTATCTTCTGCGTCAGGAAGTGCTTTATTAAATATTTCTTCCGAATAAACGTTGACCAGCAAAGGTGGCAAGATACATCCCTGCCATACACCTCTTTCTGTCTATGTTTTTTTAGACACTTCATTCTCAATCTTTATTTTAGCAGTCTGATTTCTGTATAGACTTGACATTATATGTATATCCTTGCCGTCTACGTTACAAATTTGTATAATTTCCATCAATTTTTCGTGTTTTACTAGGCAAATGTTTTTTGGAAGTCTATGAAGCATAGATAGACGTCAGAATTGACATCTCTACATATTTCGATGAGAAAACAGATGGAGAATAGTGCGTCTTTCGTTCCAAGCCCATTCCTAATAGGAAACTGCGTTTGTCCAGTACGTTCGTCCAGTCTTTGGTATATTCGTTGGATTATTTTTGAAAAGAATTTTAAGATGTGCTTCATTAGACTTATATTCCGGTATTCGTTACATTTTCTAGAGCTTTTCTTTTTTCGTAATGGCTTGAATATTGATATTAGCCAGTTCTGATATATACTGCCTGTTTTGTATATATTGTTTACAAGGTCCTGTATACAAACTAGGCGTTCTTCAAGACAGATTTTAGGGATTTCTGTGGGTATATTGTCTTCACCTGCTGCCTATTTATTTTTAAGTTGTTTTGCTGCTGCTTATATTTCCTCTTTGGTGATTGGAGGTCCTGTATATTTGAACTCGTTTGTATTTTTTCTTTTCGTGTATCTACGGACGTTTCTCTTATATATTTGTTACCCCGCGTATTATCGGATTATCCTTGCGGTGATTGTTGATTAATCTTTTTAGTCAAATGTAATCTTTGCCGCATCACCTCTGAAGATGTCTATCGCACATGCCGAAAAGGCAAAATGGCAGATACAAGTTCCTTTTGACTACGGCCCACAAGTCTGAAAACGACTCGTGATATTCAATTGACAAGTTAAAACCTACACTACTAAATACTTCATTAATTATTTATTTCCGAAATAAAAGCATAATACCTAGACTAAAATAGCATGCAATATTCCACAATTTCGAACTTAATCGGGACTTATTTGGTCCCATTTCTCTGGTTCAGAATATTCCATAAATCATCAGCTCCAATCCCAATTGTACCTCCAGTTTCAATTAGAGTTAAAACTCTCCCAGCATAAATTTCTCATGCGATAATATGAGACTTTGTTTTGTGCAACTGTGTTAAATATGGTTCTATAGTAGACGTAAGTTATTAGTTATTCTATTGAATCTTGATTAAAATTGCGCTTTATGTGTGCTTACACATGTTTCTGTATACAGCGTGTCCCACACGGGATTTTTACTGAAAGTTGAAAAAAATCACTGTGCTGCAGAAAAGTTCTGCATGTTAGTGCCAAGAATACCTATAAAAAAAATCAAAAAAGACCCATATTATACAGGGTAGCGACAAAAAAGTGAAATATACCTAAAAATATGGTACCTACCCTTATTTAGCAAGAGACATAGAAAAGTTATTTTAAAGTATTATTTGGAATCACACAGTACGAAATCACAGCCACCTACGAAAGAAAATGAGAATTTTAATATAACACAAAAAATGTATTATTTATTAGGAAATAACAAATTTCCAAAATTTAAACTTCAATATAGCATTAGGTGCATTCTATTGTTAACTTAGAGAATTTTGAAGTAGCTTTTCTTAATAAAACTTGAGAATTTCTAAAACAAATCGGGTTATTACATTTCCTGAAGAAACTAGGTAACAGCTTGGAAACTATGGCATGGCGCACCATCATGCTGATACCATAGATGATTTCTAATGTTTAGTGGAAGGCCATTAACAAAGCCAAACAGTTGATTTCTCAAAAATTGAACGTAAATACCCGACGTTATCCTGTCTCGAAAGAAAAAAATCAGTTGGTTATCTAAAATACTGTACCATATATTTGTTTTAAACTATTACTGGATAACATATCCCGAATTATCTGTACTCCACCAACGACAGTTTTGAGAGCTGACTACTCCATTTGATGGCCTGAACTTCATTTTTCTAATTAATGCGGTTTTCCACACTTTAAGTGAATTCCGTAGACAATTTTGATAGGCCATACTACCTAAATAGTCCAGCTTACAGAAAAATCGTGAATTATCCTGTATATTATTATCTTGCTAGTTTATTGACATATTCTTGCTATATTATTGTGATATTTTTAATACTACCTCCTAAATTGGACGAAATAAAAAAAATAAGCACAAGCTTTAAATTGCGACTTAATTTAGAAATGCTTTAAAATTGTGTGTTAAAAAGTTGGAATACTAAAAGTATTATATAAAATTGCTAAAAATATGGCATGCTCACTTTGCAGAAAACCTCAATAAAGAACTTTTTTACGAGGGTAACGGGCCGTAAAAAAGTAATATTTTGTTTATCAATAAAACCCTACATTCTTGTTTTCACAAAATATTATAAGGAAGTTTTATTAAATTAAGTACAGCAGTTTGTTATGTTTGAAAATGCCGATTTCGCATGTATATTTCAATATGAATATAGATTCTGGAAGTGATAATTGACAACAAAAGTGTCAAGGAGGTGGGCAACTAAAGGTTATTTTGCGTTATTTACAAAAAAAATCCGTTTAAGTCAGACCAGTCGCCTACGTTTTTTCTATATATTATATGTAGTTGAAGATATACCCTCCATCTTGGAGTCAGTTGCTAAAATAAATTCAGTTATATTATTGTGAAAAGTATATACTAAAATTGCCATTTGCTTTATAAAGTTGCAAAAAAAAAAACACAGAGAAGAATTCATGGTATAAAACTTAGTTTTCTTATTTTTTTATCTAAGACATCTCACATAGACTTCAAACCTAAGTACTAACGTACCGTTGGCGTCTGAAAAGAAGGGAAATGTAGTCTATTGAAACGGAATTTAAAAGAATGTAAGTTGGGCCGAGAAGGGAAACCATCTGCAGGCAATTTGTTCTATAATCTGGAGACCCTAGGTATGAATGAGCGAGAGAAGTGGCCTGTTCTAGGCTTTTGTAGCTGGACAGTAAAGGGATGCATACGTAACGCGCCTCTTGTTGTTCTGTTAGGAACAGTCAAGGGGGGAATAATACCGGCTATTTCTTCAGAGCAAAATCCGTGGAAGTACCGGTAGAAAAGGGATAAATATCCAAGAGCGCGGCGATGAGTGAGAGAGCGGAGATTTCTTGTAAAGACTGGGTCATTAGTGAGTCGATCGGCCCTCTTTTGGATAGAATGAAGGATGTTGTGTCGATATGTGGGAGCAATACTCTAGGTTAGGTCTTATTTGGGAAACATGGGTAGTCTGTAAGTTGTAAGGGGAGAAGTATTTTCTGGCTCGAAAGAGAAAACAAAGCTTTTTAGCTGCCGATGTGGATACTGAAGTAATATGTTTGTACCAGCTGAGATTATGTTGGAAAGCGACGCCAACAAGATCGAACGTTTCATTGTTCTGTAGGGCTTGGCCATTCATGTTGTTGGGAAACCGTTGCCATATTTTTTGCGTGACAGGAAGCAAGACTCGGTTTTAGAGGCGTTGAACTGAACAAGGTTTTTGGCACCCCAGTCTAAGATTAATTAAAGATCTTGGAAAAGGGATAGGTTCATATATCTGCGTCTATTATCCAACTCTTCATTCGAGACTTGTCTGGAAAAATGAATATTAGAGTGAAGAGTACTATCGTCAGCATAATTGTGAATGGGATTGGTAGTTGAAGAGAGCAGGTCATTAATGTGAAGAACAAATAGGGTTGGTGCCAGGGCTAATCCTTGGGAGACGCCAGTATTGATAGGAAGGAAGTTAAATGAGTGGCCGTCAACCACGACAGATATGCGCCGATCTACGAGGAAGCTACCTCTCTACTACATAATTTTGTAGGAAGATCGTATACGTGTCCACTCAGTAGTTCAGAGCTGGTCAAAGCCCTCGACAAGAGGGCTTGAAGCCCCAAGCCACAAGCCCTGTTAAAAAGGGCTTGAAAGCCCAAAACCAAAATTCCTTTTTAAACATGAGGTGCTTTGCAATTCCTAAATCACTTAAATTGAGACCATTTTTTTTAAACATTTTCAACTTTTTAAACTGCTTTATACTATTTAAATAAAAAACATTCCGTGTACCGAATTAAGTTAATACTCATATGCAAGCTACTGAAATTATCCATCTATCTGAGAAAAGGTCCTGATTGTAACTCATAATTTTAAAATGTACGACATCCGTGTCTTTCAATGTACAAGCTTTATGAAGATACGAGTATGATACCATATGGCGAATTTGATCATCTGGTAATTAAATGAATAAAACACCCTGTATATTGGGCCTGAAAACCAGAAACGTTACACAAGACAAACCTGTATGTGCCGAATTCTTGTATGTGGGAAATGTTTGCCCTATCCGCAAAGCACACGATTCTATGCAACCACAAACACAAATTTTTACAATTATAATTCAAATTTAAATAAACAATTCATATCCAGTTTCGTATTTTGCTTTCATTACGTACTGAAATCACATGTGTTCAGTCAATTCGAACTAATTCTTGCAGATTTTTTAATTCAGTTGAGATTAGTTTATGACCAATAAGTTTTTTAGGGATATCAAGTCTAATACGTATCTTAATTTTAATAAATTATCTAAAAGAAAACCGGGACCTAAAAGTAATATATTAAACGATTTTAACAGAGTTATATATCACAACTTACTGAAAAGATCTATTAATTGGGTATCTTAATTGGGTCTTTAGCCTCTTTTAGGGATTTTAATTCCTTTTTAAAACGAGAGCTTCTGGGTTGGGGCTTGAATTCATTTATAAAAGAGCTTTGGAATTGTAAACGAAAAAAAGTCAGTTCCTTTTGAGGGCTTTCAAAGCATTGTGGTGGTGGCTTGAAATACTGAAAGAGCTTTCCAAGCCACCAAAGGGCTTGTAAAGCTCTTTCGATGCTATACAAGACAGTGTCGACAACCGTATGATTTAAATCGTATTTATACGATTTTTTATCTCTTTGTTCGCATCTGTGCCATCGTACTTAAAAATACGATATTTTTAAGTAAGGACATCAAATCAAAATATCTGCAAAAATTAAATTGATTAATATAAAACTTGAAATAATTAAAATAATAAATATGCCGAAAAACTATACTTGGAATACTTACGTAGACTTTTATGGCTGTTGAAATTATTGAACGCAGTCACTTCTATTTAATAAAGACCAGCAACGAGTCGCAAAAAGTCGGGGAATCCCCGGTTATCCCCTTGACACAATCGGTAATAATATTTGCTATTTTATGATTTGTTCTTTAGAATCAGGGGTGTCAGATCTCACCATTTATCGTAAGATTTCACGATTTTGTATCGAATCTCACAGTCTCGCGATATGAGTACAGGATTTAACGATTTTTTAAGTATTGCTCTTTTAAAGGGAGCTCTTTTGCAGAGCTTCCAGCGCATAAAGGGCTTCAAGATCTTTGTAATAGGGCTTGTGGCTTTCGGGCAAATTCTTTTTTAAGTGATTTAGGAATTGTAAAGCTCCTCATGTTAAAAAGGGAATTGTGGCTTTGGGCTTTCAAGGCCTTTTTAACAGGGCTTTTGGCTTGGGCCTTTAAGCCCTTTTATTGAGGGCTTTGCCCAGCTCTAAGCTACTGAGTGGACACGTATTATTTCTTTTCCTGCTCCCGTTAGGGGGAGTATTGTATCCTTTAACAAAGCACCTTTTTAGATTTTTTTAAATTTTCAGGGTTTGGGTTGTTACTAGACACACGTTTAATTTTTGTTGTCTAAATCAAAATATCGAAGATTTCAGATTTTTTTCTGTCAATTTAAAATTAAAATAAACTTGCGTGGCGCTACTCCGCCATTGTACATTCATCTGCCCTGTACAAAAAAAGAAATAAATGTGTTTAGTAATTGTGGTGTAAGCTGTACCTGTTTATAAAATTACAACTCTATACTTCTAAGTTCATTCTTGAAATCTTTTGTGTAACTCCCTTGTTTCTAACATTTTGTCATGCCTAATCGGAAAGAGTTTTTATATCCTTAGGTTATATTTCTTGTACCCTTTTTTATAAGGGTCGATCAGACTGTTATGTATCACGTTTTTACGAGTAAAAGCACTTTTGTATCTGATTTTGTGGCTGGATTAGGTTTCGACGTGTTTTTTGTTGGTTTGGGTTTAATATTTCATATTTGATCATTTCTTGGGTCTGAACTTTCAGTGTCAAGTGTATTTTTTCTTTTATAATAAGAGCAATAATGGTACTAATCATTTAGATCCCTTAGGTCCTAATATACTTTTATCCAAAAAGGAGAAGTACACAGAAAAATGCTACATTTAACATTTTTTTAGTGTCCCAAGAACTCCACTCATTTTCTTTAAGTAATTTTAATGGTAATGGTTATTTTATTTCCTTAACTTACCCGTATTTCTATAATTACCCTATAATTTCACTTTAATTTCCCCAATTTTACCTTTATTTCCTTAATTTCACTTTCTTTCCTTAATTTCCCCTTAATTACCTTATAATTTCCCTTTTTTAAATTTTAGTTAAGTTAGGTATCCTCGCGAGCATTCTTCAGTCCCTCAACTGGCGACGTATCGCGCATGCGCCGACGCATGGTCAGTAATGTGCAAATACTAAAATAACGTAATTTCACCATAATTTCACTGTTATTTTCCTTAATTTCCCCACAATTTCCTAATCATTTCCTTAGTTTCCTAATAATTTCCCTCGTTTCTTCGTAATTTCCCCATATAAGCAATAATTTCCCTTCTTTACCACATAATTTCCTACTATTTCCCCTCAAGTGTACACTAAATTTCCCGAGTGAAACACCCCTAGAGTAAATGTCAATATAACGGAACGTTGACCATCAATTTGACATTTTTCTTCAGTAAAAGAACGATAATGTTTTGTGTAGAGGTAACTTTTTCGGAAAATTATAATACAATAATTTTTGTAATGTCTAAGTCAAAAATTAGTTGTTCAAATATATGATTTAACCGAGCACGAAGCAGTAAAAATACCTTAAAGTTAAGAAATTATTCATGTTAGTACACAATTTCACGAAAAAGAGAAAAATATGTCATAGTCGTAACCTTTTTTTATAAGTAAAAAGCAATAACAATCATAAAAGATCAACTGCACGCGCATAAAGAATTCGGTTTTCCAAAAAAGGTCAGTGCACAGACCTAAATATAAAAAATGCAAAATTGTCATTAACATGGACAAACTTTGTCCATATTAGTGACATTTAATGTTGTCCATGTTAACGACAAAATGCCATTCACAACAATAAATAAAACAAACAAAATCATTTTAGAAAAATCTATTATAAATATTCTAGTCTAGACCACACACTTTATACCATGCATATTATTTTAACAATGTTAAAAATCGTGCCCACGTCAGTGATACATAAAAAAACATAACTTTAATCAACAGTACCATAAATAGCATGGATTTTACAAACTAAAGCTTCTTGAATGATCCAGATTTTTTATCGCACCCATTTTATGCGTGACTTTACAGTGTTACTAGGTAATTAAGAGTTTACTGGATTAAGGGGTGTTATGTTGTCCACTTTAATGGCCAGAAATTTAGAGGCAACATGCAACATATAATAAAATACTCATAAAGTATCACTAGATGATAGTGTTTAAACATGCATATATTCTTTAAAACCTTTACACAAAGTCGTTGTGTAAAGATAACAATATCGCTGAAATTTTTTTAATTTCAAACAAGAAAAGGACAGTCCACATTAATGACCCATTTATTGTTTAAATATTATTTAAAACTAATAAAAACATTAAAAACCTCAGAAGTTGGTTTAGTGGTATAGATCAAGTAAAGACATATTTCTGTAAAGAAAAATTGTATGAATTAACAGTTTATTGGAAACTCTCTTGATACCTTTTATTTACCCTAAGTTGGAAATAAACCACTCAAAAGCGACAATATGTTATTATATTGACAAAAATATTGACCGTATAAGGTGGATACATTGATGGTTTGATGGATTGAACTGACGCGAATTCGAATTTCCGAGTATCAGGCATCAATATCAGCGAGTAGAGGGATACTGTCAGTATTACTGATCGTCTAGGGTGAGCTGTCAATATTGGATCAATCCTTAGTGTAACGTCAGAAACTGTCAACAATGAAAGCAGCAAGCATGCTTTTTTAACCAACCTTTCATCCAGCGCTTACACTTTACTGTACGTTTTATGCCTAATCTTAAAATTATCGTAATACATGCTCTCTGTCGAGGATCCATTTTGAACAGGCACGGAAACAGGTACGTTATGTACTGAAGGAAATATTGACAATAATACTTATCGTGTAAGGTTGAAAAATATTGATACAGAGATTGAAGTGGATTGTTGAAATACTGTCAGTATTGATTGATATCAATATTATTGATCGGGTAAGGTACGCTAAACGCTTACGAGCAATTCTTCAAGTGTGATGGTATAAAAAGATAACTAAGTTTTATAGGTACTATGAATTTGTTGTCAAAAGGGCAACTTGAGTACGTACTTTCCACCATAACCGAACTAAATTCATTCTAGCACGTTTCAGAAAAAATCATCTGTAAACCAAGCAAATTTCTTAAATATTAGAAAAATTCATTTATATATTTTTAATGACGACCTATTTACAATGACGGAACAAAAACCTCTCAAAACCTAGCTGGTAAACTAAAATATCTTAAATTGAACACTCTTAAACCTTTTTAGTGAATCTGAACGTAATTTTTTATTAAGTTTAAGGAAATGCTCCAATAACAATTTATGTAATAGAAAACTTACCGGCACTATGGTTACACCTATTAATAATTTAAACCCCTAGCTATTAAATTAGATCGGTTTTATTTTAAATAGTTAGTCGGTAAGATTTGAGAAATATTTAAATCAAGCAGGGAGGTAGTCAGTTTCAGTTGGCTTGACCCAACTGATATGATGATTAGAAACTTTATATTTACTCTAGAAAACACTGCAAATAATAGGGTAATGTCAAGAAAATACCGCACGTTAGCTAAATCAGCTAGTTACGAGATCTGAAAGCTAACTCTTATGAACTGAAATGGAATAGGTTTTAAGAAAACACACAGAAAGGACATTATTTTATTGTCAGTAACAGTTCTTTTATTAAATATACGTTTTCATTCTTTAAATAAAAGTTAAAGTTTAAACAATAAATGAAATTTAAAGCAATACAAGTAAAATATTTTAATCAATTTTACATTAAACGGTGAGCTATTTTACCAAATATTATTTAATTAAATATAGTTATGTTTGTTTCAACAATTATTGTATAATGTTGACAACTAATAAAATTTTATAATTGCCTTTAATACCAAAGAGCAATAATATTATAACAAAGCATTACGATTAAAAAATAGTACTATAATAAAATCTGTTTTAACCCTAATTCATATATTTTCTTTAATCAAATGCCAATAGAAAATTAAACTAAATTTAATTCTCTTTATTTCAATGCTACCTATGTTTATTGTAGTAATAGTAAAGCTACGCACCACAAACTACCCTAAGCGTGTGCGTGGATCGAGATGAAGACCTTATTTGAGTTTTTGTCCTAACGACTGGTCAAAGTCTTGTTATTTGCGAGTTTTGCGTTACATTTTGTGTGTGAAATGGTGTTTCGCTGGTTCCTGGAGGGTTTGATAAATTCGGTTCATTTTTTACTGGTAGGCTATATCCGTGCATGATATTGAATCATATAGGATATTCACTGGTCCTTCCTGGAAAAGTCAAGCGGAGTGTTGGGTTAAAAATATTGTGACAAGCAAATTAAAGACAAAAAATTACAAAGTGATGTGGTAAAAGCAAATGTTTTGACGAACGCGACAAAGACTTAATTATGTTATTACCTTTGTAGTAAAATCTCTTTAAAATATACTTCTTTTGAAAATACTAATATAGGTACCAAAAAACATTGACAACATAATACACCCACTAATTTAATGCAAGGAACTAACGCCTGACTACACTAAAAAAAGTTTCAATAATGTATCAAACACAAAATTTAAAAGAGTCCACGGTATTTGTCACTACTATTAAAAATTGAAAACTTATGTTTTTTTACTTTTAAAGTTTTATCTCAGTAAAATTCACTTCCCTTATTATAAAAAGATGTTTACATTAACCTTGACACACTATACAATACTAGCAAAATATTGCCATCAATGAAAAAAATATTCCACTAATTAAATACAATGCTTAAAAGATTCCACGATATCAGCACTATTAAAAAACCACAGAAAAACTGGGAACTAATTTAGAAGGAAAATGAAAAGTATTGGCGACTCAAATTAATGAAGCCATCTGCAATCAGCTGATGTTTAACGGGGGTAGAAATTGACGACAAAATTGGCAAAGATGCCAAATAATGCGATAATGAAGACAATGACTAAAAGACAACATTCCTCCTAGCCAATCGCCTGAAGAGGACGCCACGCTGTTCTCAGTTTGGATCGCTAAACTGCGAACTACGGCGAAGTCAAAATACTTCATAGTGAGGTTTTGCAACTAGCAACGTTAAGCCAAAAACGATAAAATTTAATGTGGTGTTTCTATTGCATGATTTATAAAAAAAGCCTAAAAATTAAAATCACTGGTAGGCTTATAAATTAATTTAGCAAATGAGGTGAAAACACTGACTGGAAAATACCACTCTAAATTTTATCGTTCATTAATTAGCGTATCCGCAATTTCTTCTTGCAAATTCTTCCTAATAACGTGGGTACGGCCACAGTTAAAAGATATTCTATACTGCACTACGGTCAGGTTTCCAACAACAGAAAGAGACTGACAAAGACAGCAAGCAAGAGCGAGATAAAAAATAAGATGTATTTCGTAGTTATTTTATAGTTGTCCTATCAAAAACCATGTGGTGTGCCGAAGAAGTTGTTAGATGATAGAAATTTTTAACATTTTAGTGTCCTATGTTGTGTTACGGGTTATAATATTGACAAAAACCGTTGGTTTAGGCGAATAATAATACCGAGGGCAGAACCCTACCAAAAAAATAAGTAGTAAATGGGTGATTTTTTTATGGTGTAGTGAAATTTTGAAGTATTGTTGAAAGAACTTTCACGAAGTATGTTTTAAACAATTTATTGTTTCATTTTTAAAATATTTTGAAAGGCAAAAGGTTTAAGCTAGTAGTATGCTCATTTCATTAATAAATAAGGTAATAGGTAAGTGACTATTCTTTGTGTTAATGGTAGAACATAGCCTATTGTGTTCTGGTTACAGTTTCAGCCGAATTCACGAGTGTTCCTTTTATTCCGATATTAACTAAAAAAATTGCAACCTATTAAATTAAAATACACATCTTTGATAAATCTTTGGTAAATTCCGTCTGTGGAATTAAAAATACTTTTGATTATTTTCGGATTTCACTAAGACTGATAAAAAAATTAATTGTCACAATATTATTTAAGTTTGACAATGCCCCGACTGGATCATTAGTTTTTTCTTTATAATATTAGAGCCCGTGACGCCAGGCTCTTTAGTTGCGTCGGATAAAGAATGTGCGATTTGAGGGAAAAAGTATTGGTTATGTCTGTACACTACCCCAGGAGTCACTCATTCAAATTATGCTGTGAATTATATAACACCCTGTATATATTTTGAAAATATATATGAAACGTGATCTTTCTCAGGAATATTAAAAACATTTAATATTAAGCAGAAATATGTATGTGATATCATTGATGCCAATATGGGGCAATATTCTTATTTTTCAGTTACTAATAACATAGAGCCCCTTATTTTTAATGTATATGAAAATGACAGTGACAGCGAAACCGAATTAAATCGGTAATTAAATTTAAGTAAGTTGATTATTTTATTGTACAAATAAATCGAATAAATTAATAAACAATGTTTTAATCATTCGTACTTTAACAAGCTTGAAACGAGCTTTTCACCTTCCTATAGATTCTACTTACCAGTATAATTTGGAAAAACAACACGACTCTCAAATGACCATTACATTTAAATTTAATTAATAAAATGATTTAATTTTAATCCAAATTCTCTTCGCCAATAGTAAATATTCTCGTTAATCTTTTATGAAATACCTCCTTATTAAACTCATTAAAGTAAGTGATAAACCAAGAAATCTGAATGCTAGGGTGATGCGGTACTTTATCATTTCTTACATAAACTGGCAACATCACGCAGAAAATTATCTTCGCGTTCTGTATTTTAAGGTTTGTTTTAAACGATTAATCAAGCCACCCGCGACACTTAAGTCATTTGTTACACAACTGTCCCCAGTCCCCTAAAAAAGAAAACGATAGAATGGTTCAAATAATAAGAGTATGAAAGACAGAGTAAGAATATTTGCGGCAAATCTGTGTAATATTTGCTAGAATAAGTTTTGTTTCAGTGTCAAAATAAATAAAGGACAATATACTCGTATAACTAACTCTCAGTAATATGTTTATTAAATAAGGAAACCAGATTCATTATTGCTAAGATCGGACTAACTAGGCAATACCGAGTTTCAATTGACAGGTGTAAAAATCAGACTTATTTTTGTCTTATTGGTTTATTTATGAGTTTGATTGGTAGTATATCAAGAACCAAAGCAATTTCTGTACGCATTTTCTAGAACAACAGAATTAAATTCATATTAGGAACTAATTCCAAGATTAAACCATATGGAAGAACAGCAAAGGTTGTAAGGACGACTTATTGACAGTGACAGGATAAGACTTGTCAAAACCTGACAGAATAAAAACTGATCAATTAGACGATCTAAATTTAAACCATTATTAAATCTCTAAACCTTTTTGGAGAATTCTGATGGTGGTGTATGGACTGGCGCTACATAGGAAATCCCATGCAAATTTTAATGTGGTCATATTGGCTCCCCTATTTATTTTAGCCTAAGAGTGTATTTAAACTTTTTAAAGAATTCAATAAGCCAAACCTACTTACAAACATTTACAGCCAGATTCTCCAATGCTAGTCTGATCTAATTTAACAACGAAAAGTTTTAAACTGACAAGTGTAAGAATGAGACAAACAAGTTTTATACTATGAATTTATTTATGAGCTTTTTCGTAAATTTATAACCTAATAGCAATTTTAGTACGTAGTTTCGACAATAATAGAACTAAATTCATTACAGCAACTCGTTCCGAGGTGAAAATTATTTGGAAACCAAGCAAATCACGGAAACATCAGAATAATTCATGTTTTTAATGATGATAGGACAAAAACCTGTCAAAACATAAATGATCAACTGATAAGATCTTAATTTAAACCAGTACTAAATCTTAAACCTTCTTAGTGAATCTGAACGTTAATAATTTTTATGAAGTCTATCCAAATTTATTTAACGAATATTATCTTACATGTTCCTAAAATAAATAATATGGGACTGAATTATTTTAAATATAGTTATATATTTGCCTGGATCGATGCACCACCCTGTATATTTATATATTTATTCGGTTAAAGTCATTATAAAATAATTTCTAACGGATTAAAAGTATTTTATATTTAATTTATTCTAGATCTGCCAATCACAGCTGAGACGCTTCTCAATTTCCCGGTTATGACTCAGCTTTCTACAAATTCTGTCATTATTTTCACCGTCAGGATATTATTACAGTTGTTCTCCCTCACTTAGAATGACGTGATAGTTACTTTATTCATTCACAATTATTTGTAGTATGATACACATAAAAAGATATTGTGATGACCTTGACTTATGACGAAGTGCAGGAAAGTAGAGAAATCTACACAAAACATCTTAAAACATATTTATTTTGGTTCAGAGCTTATTTATTGAATGACTTTTTGGCTAGTGCACACGTTAGAAAAAAACTAGTAAATTAGATATTAAGGTGCAAAAAAACACTTTTTCCTAACATCCTCTTTGAAAATTTACTTCTCGTTCCTAATTTTAGGTTTTAAATGGGCCCTTTTCCTCCCTAGGGAGGAAAAGTTATTTTTTCTTAAAAGAATGAAAAAATTTTCACGCACAGGTAATCTATTTATTTTAATTTTTATTATGTTGTATTTTTTAACAAGTAAATTAACAAACGAAAAACTATCGAAACTAAAAAACTGTAGAAATTAACAGTTTTAGGACTTGTAAAAAAAATTAAATATACAGTTTGTTACATTACTGAAGTTAACTGGAGCCGAGAAATTAGTGGGTATGTTATTCGTATTGCAATTAAAGGAGGTGTAAATTGTCGACAAAGAAGCAGTTTCTAGATGTAAAAAATAGGTAAAATTACCTCTTCACCAATTTCTTTACTCTCTTTTCCCTCATCCAACTCAGTAAAACGTCATATTCTATTTTATACCGGAATCTTGATTTTCCGGTAATAAAGATAAATTTATGTTTTGGATCTTCCTGTATATCTGTAGATATGAAATCTTCTCCATTTGCATCGAAATCTTTCATTTTTTGGTTGTGGTAGGTGTATATGTATATGTATATGTGTATGTAGATGATTGAATTTTTTAAAAAATGTCTTTATTTCAATTAAAGATTTTAGCTTTGTTAGTGGGCATTTCAAGTGAGCTCATTTGTTGTATTTATTGAAAAATATAAGATCGCCTAACTAAACATTTTTTAATAAAAATATGTCAACTATAATTAAGTATTTGAAGACACTATTTTTCTTTTTTTATTATTATTTGGAGGTTTTTCCATAGGTGTTAGAAAAAATCATATTATGTTTTACATTGGTGTAAAGCGTCTTTTTTTGCATTTGTTTGGGTTTGATTGCAAACCTTACATGTGGGAGGAAAAGTGCCACTTTTCTCCCTAGTTAAATAAATATCTATTGATATAGGTTTCAAAACGATATTTCAGTATTATATTTTAGCAAATGATGATACATACATACTTAGGCACCCTAATACATTATTATTATTATTTCATACATGTTTTATTATTATTTAGAATATTAAATTTCATATTTGGTAAAGATTCTGTATTCTTAAGAGCGATGTGATGTTTGAAGCGATTAATTCTGAATATCTATATATTTTTAGAATTGTGAGGTTTTATAATCTAGATTCTTTAGTTGTGAAGAAGCGAAAAAAAATGGAATGTTCCGAGATTCTATATGAACAGCAAAAAGATGAATATTAGGCTGACTTTATGTTGTTCTGTCGGTAATGCCCATAGAGTAGTAATGTAGGCAAGTTGTTTCACTGAGCACAAGCTGAAAAAATACCTGTAGGTCACCCATAGCGGGTCGGCGAGGGTGAGAATGTAGTTTTCTTGTTAGAACTGGGTCACTGATTTGTCGAATAAACCCCAAGCATTTTAGCACATGATGTGTAAAATACGTATATCTCATTTAGTGTTTAGGGCAATTAACCACTCCATGTCAAGTAAAAATCGATAGAGTGCGGGGGTGCCCATTTATTAAAGGGTGTGAAAAATTTGATTTATGTGAATTACTACCCAAGTAAATATCGAATACCTGATTATTTGCAGCATGCACAACCCCACTTTTTGTAGAGAAAAGTAAATTATTCTCTTACGTCCTCTTTAGCGGCGCCTGTAAATTACATTTTTCAAATTATCAAATATTTAGCCACCTGGTAGATAAATTTTGAAAAAAAAATTCCCCCTAATTCATAAAATTTCGAACGGTTTTTTTACGCCCCAGCAATAAAACGTTCTAGTTCGGGAGTCCAGTTTTAACACGATTACTATTTATGTGAAACTTAACCCAAATTTTGATCTTGTTTCGTATTTGCTTTCTTTGATCAATGTCTCTTGTATGGATATGACTTTACGCACAAATAGTTATATCGATAAGTACATGGAATATTTTAAATATTTGGCATGCTCGCCATAAATCAAAAATAAAACCCGAAAATCTAAATATAATGCAATTCTCATTTGTCCTATTTGTATCTTTGTTAATTTAAAATTATGATTGTGCTCCATAGGTATCAAAATATATAGGTTTCTAATGTAAATCTTCTTGTAAGTTTTCGAAAATACTTGACCAAAAGTTTTCCTTATAAAACACCTTTTTAAAACTTTCAATTCGGCTCTTTCTCTTTTCGTACTTAGCCGCTCTAAGTACCGAATTAAAGTTGCTTTTGCTCCAGTCTATACCGACTAAGCTTTATTACAAAAGTTCTGAAAAATTTTAACGCATTACGAGATTTCGCAAATAAAAGCCGGATTATCGAGAACGATTGTACTGTTTCGGCGAATTACGATTTTAAAATGTAGAGTAGAAATATTTTCGGCTAAGGAATTTATAAGTAAAAGACCTTTCTTGAAATTTTACAGATGTTTTCAGGCAGTGGTTTTTATACGAAAGCAAGTCCATTTTTTGATTATATTGACTTGAGTTTTTTTTACATTGTCTTGGCAATTTGACACAGTACCCCACAATATATCACAGATTATTGTTAGACAAGGAATAAATGGAGAACTCTTTTTGATTCTGGTCTGGGTCCTTACACTTTACATCCGAGATGGCTAAGGAATAGACCACGCATATGAACCACAATCAAAACATGAAAACCAATTTATCAAGGCAGCAACGAGATGCTTCCACTATTAGGACCTTGTGTGTTTCAGCCCAAATCTCCGATGTTTCACGAAATCACCGAGGATCGCACCACACTATCGTTACTGTTAAAAGAGATGCAGTATGGCAGTCTGATGAACCCCAGTAATTTATTAATTTATTCGACTTTTGGTAATATTAATTTTCCTTAACGGTGGAGTAATAGATCTTTTCAATATGAATCCGCCACAATCACATAGACATTATTCGATTTACTTATTTATCATACATTTTGTAACCAATAAAATAAAATTTCCTTTACAATTGAATTAAAAATCCACTTCCTCCTTTTCGGTGTGTTTTAAAACGCCCGAAGACGAATTACGATTTCACGATAAGAGAGACCTGTTGAATAAAAGCCGTTGAGAATCCATTTACCCTTCCCTGGGGGGACGAAATAGGGGTTGTTTTAGATTTTCGAGTATTAGGAGACATTTGTATGCGGCAGAGGGAGCTTCTCGTCGTTCGTTAATTTTTAATCGGATCCCTGAGTGGAGTTGAAGTAAGTAATTATTTTTTTACAAGCATGGTTAAGGTTAAGGTCAAGGAAATATAAGGCATAACTTCAAAATGGCTCTGATTTAAAACCTGAAAAGCAGCTGTATGCCTTGTATAAAATAGAATGGTAAAAGGGTCAAATCCACAAAATACAAAGGAAAATGTTCACCACGTGGTAGTTTATAAATCGCTGAGCACTTTTTCCAAAACTTTAATAGGAAATATGCATTTTTTTGTTTCATACATTGTTCAAGCAAGTCATTGCAAACCCAAAAAAGCTATTTTGAAGCAAATTGCTGAGATAATTTACCTAAAAACAATTATTTCTCTTCGGTATTATTTATTACACTTTAAACAGCAACCATTTGAGCAATTTGCCATTGCAATTTATTTGAGCAATAGTAAATGACTTCAGATATCATCTAAAGCACACGTCGCTGTTTCATGCTACGTTCTTAAATTCAATCGGGTTTATCTTTTTGGTAGAAATTTTTAATAGCCATGTGATTAATAAAATAAATAAATAAATAAATCTTTTATTGTCATCAGTTTCCAAAAAAAAACATTACAACGTCAGTACAATTCCTAGGACCAATTAATCTAGAGTTATATGCACACAAAGGAACAGATACCCCACCAAATGTTCCTACCACACTCACATACACACACCATCACACCCACCCACTCACACAATACACACAAACCATACTTCTGCACAGCCAGATAACCACTCTTTAGAATACAACAAGTCAGAGACTACTATTTAATTGAAAACAAACTTATAACAATATTAAAAACATGATGGGTTCAAGATAAAAAAAAAACAAAAAAAGCGAAATGCTACACATTTTGCAAATTTACATAATATCGACTCACAATACATCAAAAATTAAATCAAATCAAAACTATTACAGTACTATATGATAAACTATATAAATAAGATAAGCACTATACCACACTATATTATGTAAGGAAATAAGGCAGAACTATTTCTAAATCGCCCTAATAAAAGTATTCCTATGCGCGGAAACACGGGCGGAAGCAATGAACGATTTTATTGGCGGGTGTTAATTATGTTAAATTTTATATATTACTGGTACTATTGTCTGTTATTAAGAATTTCGACAAAAAGAAAAAAACAAAGCCGATAGCTAATAACTACCACTCGATAGTTTTTATTTAGGTTACCACTGCTTTTGTTCTCGTATCTCGCCAAAGAAGTGTGGAACAATGTGGACAAATTGCGCATTTATTTCTGCGTATTTCCGTTTTAAACTCTGCATATGGGACTACGGCTTCATGATAATAGGTTATCTGCTGTTGAAAAATCTAATTTTCTGATATCTCATACTTTTACCGTCATTCATGTTATTCGACGAGAATATGAAAAAAAAATGATATAATTTTCATATTGATTGCCGTCATTTTCCAGACATCTCATCATATTTCACATATAGAAAAAAGTTTATAACTTTTTTGAACAACTTCTTTATTATTTAAATTGAAATCCATTGCGTATGTACATACTTATGCTTGTTATTTCATATTTTCAATCAGATAAGTAATATAACTTTGTAAATTCAACCAGAAAATGCAGACACAACTTGAGCAACTCAAATCAAAGTTGCTAACCAAATTCTCGAAGACTTTGTACGAAATTGGCATATAATATGTACGAATGTACGCCTTTAAGATCAAGACGCTAAGGAAATGTTGTTTTTGGTTCGTTGATTCTGCTTAAAATGAACCAATATAGAGATAATTTTATGCTTTAGGTCTAAATTTAGGTTTAATAATTATTTTGGGATTATATGATGTAATGTGATCTAAACAAACGAGGTACTGCTTTACAATTTGCGTTCTAAAATGTCCTTTTATTTAAAAAAAAAACTGGCTTTAAAAACAGTATACAGTGAATAGCAAAAAATGTACTGCATAAATTCCAATCAATTCATGGAAACCTTTTTCGGAGAAACGCTCGAATGCGCGTAAACTTATATTTTTAGTTTTTCTTTTTTTGGCATTATATTGATTATTGATTGATATATTATGTAGGAGATATGACGTCATTGACGCCACAGACGCTTAATGTTGCACATCCATTGATTTGCGCAAACTTATGTTGTACGGTTTGACTGAAGTCGAAATAACCCACTTAAAATGTAGTCTTTTCTATCCATTTTCATTTAGTTTTGATATTAAAGTATGACTCGTAACGCTGATCTAACATTTTTTGAACAGTACAACAGTAAATGAAACGAATATAAAAACTGCAACCCAAGTCGCAACTAGACACACACCTTCCAAATTGCTTGTACTCGCATGAAAATGTCAAGCAATTATCGATTTCGTTTAAGTCAAATTTATATTTGAACGGAGTAACAAAGTCTTCCGATTTGTCGACACTTACACAGCGACTTATCATCTTCCAACTTAGTATGATTGCGCAAGCAAATTGATACACAAGACGGGAGCGTCTGTGGCGGCCTTTAAAGTTACGTGGCATTGTAATGCATCTAAAAGAAGAAAAACATACAAATTAATTGTTTTATAGGTGTGGGGTAAATGACATACTATGTCATGTCATTTTATACGCTTTGAGGGTATGCCATTTTAGCCTACCTATACTACTTTATTAAAATATGTTTTATTTTCTAAGATCAAAAAGTCATAATCTATCTGTAATCATATAAAATAAAATAACAACATCAACAGAAAAAAACGTTACCTGACCTAACACCACGTGAGAAATATTTCTGTCACAACTCGAGAAAGTAAATTGACGTGTACACCCCATAAAGGCAAATAACGAACTGATCTTTGGGATTACGGTGTGCTGCATAAAAATCTATTAAGTTTTAATATGGCTAAAAGGCGGTGGTTATTAGGAAACACCCGATATTTATTTTACCCACCTATGTCGTTTTGTACACCTTTCCCCTAAGCGACATTGTCTTTGCTTAAATATTTGCTATACAAAATATTGGCAGAGTCATTAAAGGTAGCAACATTTTATTCTGTACCGTTTCTTTAAAGCTCTTGGATACAAAGATTCGACAGACGTGTCGAACTTTTGCGGGGTGTGGCTTAAAAGGAAAAGTACGTAAAATTTTTATATTTTTAATAAATTATGTCTTTTCTACTCTGAAAAAAATTTTTTTTTTTTTTTGAAGCAAATAACTGATGAGCCACAACAATGCGAAAAAGCAAAATAGTAATAATAGGCGCTAAATAACTGCTCTTAATATACTATTTGCAACTTCAACCTTCTACCTAATCCTAAAACCAAAAACTGTTTTATTCTGAGTGACTGGTGTAGGATAAAAAGCTTAAAATGTACTCAAATAAAGCATTTAATGCAAAAATTTCACCGGAGCTGTGAAATAAAAACATTAGTCTTTAAAATGGTTGTTAAAACCTCTGATTCAACATGGGAAGAGATAAAAAATGCTCATAATGCATGAATTCGTTATTGTGGCCGAATGATAAATTATTATACAGCGGAGCGACAAATACTGAATAATTAGTTACGCATTTTAAAAATTCATTGGCAGCGCTTGTTTAAAAATAATTGGCGGTCGAAGCGTAGTGGGCCATATTACCTTCCTAGTATAGCATTGAGCCCTAGCAATAGCAGCTGTACCGGCTGTCTCCCAAGGCATGTAACGCTGTAAAAGGAGAGACTATTATTATTATATTATATTAAACAAAATAAATACTTATTATAAAATTAAATATGGAGAAGAGCTTTATGCAATCAAATGTTTGCCTAATAGTCGATACTAGGTTTATATAAGTATTGATCATTTTCGATCATTTTGTTTTTATTAGTCACTTATTATCATTATTTACCCTATCCATTAAATATATTTAAAGCTTGGTGCTGGTTTAAATTTGAATTTTCCAGTTGATCTGGGTTTTTACAAGTTTCCGACCTGTCATTTGTATTAAGTCGTAATTTTTATCTTTTTGACAGCCCACGAAGGCCGAAGTACCATATACCGTGGGTTGTACCTGGGAAAGGCCAACTCACATATTCAGAGCTGAAAACATCCGTAGGGATTTGACCAGCCCTTTTAAGCGGATGTGTGTGGTGGTACGTCCTCGCCCGAAGAAAACGCCGCTACCTCCTTTCTCGTTCAAAGTCACCCATCCAAGTACTAACCGTGCCTGGCATTAACACTAGTGATCGGACGGGCAGGTTCGGCCAGGGAAGTTAAACGTCGCTTAAAAACTTGAGTTACTTTACTATTTTTGCGACTGATATCTCTGCAAATTGTGCGATTTCAAAATAATTTTTCGTTAAACTGGGTGCTAAAATCAATTTAGTCCTATTACTGTGGAAAATAAATACTTAAATTGTCCTTTTCTTTCTAAATTTGTAAGAAGAGTTAGAAATAAATTCATAGTACCAAACTTATTTTAACGTTTGTCAAGTTTAACTCTTACATTCAGATTCACTAAGAAAGTTTAAGATTTATTACTGGTTTAAATTAAGAGCTTCTAGTTGATCAATTATGTTTTGCCAGGTTTTTATCCTGTCATTGTTAATAAGTCGTCATTAAAAACTTATGAATTAGTGTGATATTTCAGCGATTTGTTTGCTTTCCAAATGATTTTCATCTTGGAACGGGTTGCTAGAATGAATTTAGTTCTGTTATTGTCGAAAGCATGTACTAAAATTGCCCTTTTCTTTAAAAATTTTCTAAAAAGCTCAGAAATAAGTTCATAGTATAAAATTTAGTTGTTTTATTCTTACACTTGTCAGTTTAAAACTTTTGGTTGTCAAATTAGACCGATCTAGCGTTGGAGAATCTGGCAATTAATTATTAAATTAGACCAGCCCAATAATAGTGAATTTGATCTTTTGCTATTTACGGCATATACATATACCGTACGGACCATGCTACTACGAATATAGGCACGACCATGTGAGCCGCAATGCAAAATAGAAGCCTGAGCCAACGGCCAACTGGTGTCATCATAGCGGCTGATACGGCGTAAAATTTTCCGTATAGGCTGTGGCTATATTCGTACTGGCCTGGACTGTACGGTATAGATTATATTATTATACTATGTATCAAATTACTTTTAATTTTTATCCCCCTTTTGTTTTGCAGGTAATGGACCACGAATTGCCGTTATCAAGAAATTAGTGGTAAGTTCAAAAGCTCTTTAGTTAAATGGTATTTAGGCATATATTTTTATATTTTCATGTTAAGCGTTCAGTACGGATTTTTGCAAGTGCATTAAGGAAAGAGTTATTTTCACAAGAGTTCTAAAACGAAAAAAACCCTAAACTATCAAAATAGATTACGGGTGATTCTATGATTAAATCGGCAGTTCGGTAGATTATGCAAGAAATCGATAGATCTATATCGGAACACCTGGCAACCCGGCCTGTATAATAATACGGTTTCTTTTATCCACTGCTATCTGTTGATATCAAGTGCGAAAACTAATACTTGCACTTTCAGTGTTAAACGATCTTACTGTTGTTTGTATATCTGGTTGTGTGTAACATTTCTATATGTGCTTTCATATTAGTTGCTCTTATATTTTAATTGTTATGTTAAAACCTAAAATATAAATTTTCTTAAATCATAATCCAGAATAAAAAACACGACATTTCATATAATAGCTTCCTTCCTCAATTTTATTACTAACGCTTCTTTTCATTAGGCAGATTATTGGCTCTTAAAAAACCCGTCGCTTTATTTACAGTGTTTTAATCAGATTTTTAATTAAAATGGAAACTCCATCAATGCCATTTTATTTAAATGCCAAGGATTTTTGTTAGGTTGACTAATATGTTTAAAACGAAATAAGCGTGGAACAAAGGATTACTGACAAATAACAAATAAACAGCTGGGCCAAACATTTATTTAATTAATCTTATTATTATCATTGCTACTGCTAGCAGTAAAACTGTTTTATTTATTATATATAATGTGGATTCTTGCCTAAATAAATATATATTTCTATATGACACTGTTTAATATGTTTTTAACTTAGTAAATCTATTAATTAGGGTAAATCGAGGAAATATATATATTTTTAAATACATTCTTCATAGTATACTCTTACGGTTTATCGGCCAAGGTTAATGGTTTAGTTTATTTTTGGGAACATAATGCTCAATATTTTTTTTATAAGGGTGTCAAATTGAATTTAGAAAATAATGATAAAGAAGACAGAAAAAGCCGGAGGAAACGTAATCTTCAAAATGCAAATCTGTGCAAATATAGTCTATTAGTTGTTTAGAATCTTTTCCAGTCCATATTTTTTTTAACCGTTTACAAACTATTGCGTCTAATATTTATTTCCAAAAAAGTTTTTTCCGTATACGGTATGTCCACATATGGGGTAGACAAGAAAGCAGATGAACCAAAAAGTGATAGATAGGAAAAAAGGTCATTTTTAATAAAAGTTGGTTGCCTCAAAAATAAGATCCACAATGCAAAAAATTTGTTTTTTTGTACAGGGTATGCAAAAAATATAAAAACATAAAATTTCAGTCCAAAACATTAAATAAAAGAGTTCTTTTAGATTTTAAAGGAATTCTTATTCCAGATTTTCAAATAAAACTTGGAAATTTCTAAATTACGCTTTTGAAATCAAAATTGTCACCTTTTTTTTATTTAATTACACCTTTGATAAGTGTGACGTATTTTTCAAAATAATAAAGATATTGTCTTTAAAGCAAGGAATATTTATATTACAATCTTACAGAAATGGCGAAAATTGATATCGCTACGTTATTGAGAAGTTTCAAGAAAAGTTTCTAAATGTACAATTATGCAGAGTTTCAGTACATAAGCTACATAAGCTAGTAATCAAATTTAAAAAACCTGGATCGGTTAGTGATTTAAAGAAGACGAAGAAAAGATACGACGAACACGATGGTTGTACTGTATTAATTTTACAATCTGTTATCCTATTATATCTTTAAGAAAACGAGCACGAATTTTACAATTGTGTAAAAAAAGTCATATTCAAAATGTGTTTAAGAAAAATAAAATTCGTCCTTTTAAATAAATTTTTAACCAAACTTTGGCAGATGGCAACAGTTACAAACGCTTGTATTTTTATTTGTGGGTCAGTGATGAACTTCAACGTAACCTTCATTGGCTGATAATGTTTTCAGATGAGTCAGCCTTTAGTACAGACGGCACTGTAGCTTCTCAGCAAGTGAGATACTCGTATAGGGAAAATCACGAGTTTAGAATTGCGAACCGCCGTCGGTATTTTAAAAAAGTAAATGTGTGGTTGCAATTATATGTACAATTATTTATAACATATGATTTTGAGAATCCATGTAATAGACATTCTTATTTACACATGCTGGAGTCATTTCTGTCAGACAAGCTAGAAGAATTGTCTATTCAATATCGCCATCAGCAGATGGGTGTCCTGCACATTATGCTGCAGAAGTAAGGGATTGGCTCAATCGCAAATTTGAAATTGGATGGATGGGCCAATTTTGTGACCTCCTGAGTCCCGACTTGACAATTTGTGATATGTTTACTGGGGAGCATTAAACAACTAATATAATATCAAAGACCAATTGAAAATGACGAAGAAGTTTTAAAGCAGAAAATGTTAAGAGCGATAGAATCGATTTCACTGGAAGAAATAAGAAGTTTTAGCCATTTTCGATGCCAGGTAGAAAGATGCGTAGAATATGGAAGAGTAGTTTTGGAAAAATAAATTTAATATGATGTGCACGTAATTTTTTTAAAGTTCAATGAAATAAGAAATATTTCTTGAATAATACAACTATTATTAATTTAATATTCTATTTGTAATTTTCTTTAACCTGTATGATTTTGAAATGTTCGATTATAAATATTCTTTGCTCTAAATACACCTTTATTATTTTGACAAATACGTTACAGTTATCAAAGGTGTAATCAAATAAAAAATGCGACAATGTAACATTGTGATTTTGAAAGCGTAATTTAGAAATTTCAAATTTTTACTTGAAAATCTGGAATAAGAATTGCTTTAAAATTTAAAACAAATTTTTTATATAACGTTTGGCATTAAAATTTGAAAAAAGGCAACTTTATTCTTAACCAAATTTTACTTTTTTTGTATTTTTTACATATCCTGTACAAAAAACAAATTTTTGACATCGTAAATCGTATTTTTAACGACAGCAAATTTTTTTATAAAGAATGGCTTTTTTTCGTATCTTTCACTTTTTGGTCCATTTGTTTTCTTGTCTACCCCATCCGTGGACATACTGTATATTAACAAACCTGAACAATGTTTTTCGAAAAAATATTTTTTAAAATATTTTATTGACCCAGCTTTAGTGTATTACACTAATAACAATTGATGTTAGAGGATGATGTCATTTTTTTATTTCCTCAGAGAGAATTATTTCTTAAACCACTTTCTTTTCTTACCACAATTACTAAAATTTTCACACTTATGACCTGTTTCTCAAAGCCATTTAATCAATATCTATCCACATTGACACTTGTAATGTGACAGCTCACATATCTTAGATGTAATAAACTTCAATTATATTTATTATTTAATTAAATTCTGTGAGCCACCAAGTGCAAGTTCTTAACTATCAATAACAAAGTTACTGGAAACACCACAAAAATAATAACTTTCCTTTCCCTAAGCCTACGGCACCTTGTTGTTTTTGATATAGCCACCAAGAAACATCAAAATCGGCTTTCTACCTTAAATCCTTAAATTATTAAAGTTTTTTTGGTCCGCCAAAAAGCTCTTATCCCCAAGGATATAAAAGACGAAAAGATGAAAGTAAAACAAAGGATTTTCTAAGTTCCGGATGTTAAACATAAATAATAGGTTGGAAAAAAGTATTTATTTTATTGCTGAGACAGAGGTCGTTTTCTTATAGCAGGAAGCAAATATTATTAACTCAACTATTTTTGCACAAGTGATGCTGTGATAAAATCAATTCACAAGACTTAAATTAGGTTTCCGATTTTTGTGAGACTAGTTGTAATACAGGGTGGCCCATCGAAAACTTTCGGCCCAGGTTCATTTCCTTTTAAATAAATAATCAAAAAACGCTAGGATTTTTAAGAGGGACATATTTTCTTGGTATTGTCATCTCCCATGCTGAACCCCTAAGCGAAGGCTTTCACCCTGAGAATTTGAAACAGGAACGGAATCGAGTAATACCTTATGTTAATGGGAAATTGAATTGGCTTTCCAATGGGACCTTACTCGTTGAAATCGGGTGAGTAGTTTTCTAGAAATTAAATGTTAAATAAATTTGGGTTTAAATGTAAAAAAAAGCGATATGTGCATAGACATGGCCATACTGTAACCATAGGTCTTTGAAATTCCACTTGTTCTGTCGAAGAAAGGGCTGACATTAGTTTGTTGTTGATATCAGTTAAATTCATAGTAAAACTAATAATTTTGGTATAAATTTCGTTTCGTTCAATTCCGCATTAAAATGACGTATGTATATTCTTGAAGAACGAGTTGAAATTATTTGACTTTTCTCTAGAAATAACGATTTTGCTAGAGCTGCCGCGTTATCTCATACACCCAAATGGACACCTGTTTCATACTTACGTGCGTGAATTAGTAGCGAAATTTCATAAAACAGGATCAGTGCTAAACAGAAAGAAGAAATGAAGCTATGTTTTGGGTTATATTGCAACTGATCTCACACTTACCAATAAAATGTCAGAAGTTTCGGGTGTTCCACGGACAACCATCCAGAGAGTTTTTAAAAAGCATAGATTCAATCTCTTCAAAATAAACCTGGTTCATGAACTTGATGAAGACGATACCGATCGCCGTTTGGAATTTTGCGAGTTAATGAGTGAAAGAATCATTCGCGATACACAAAGAATCATTCGCGATCCACAAATTGTTTTTAACATTTGTTTCTCAGATGAATGCTCTTTTTTCCTTCATAGTACTGTCTATCAACATAATTGTAGGTATTGGTCGGATTCCAACCTTAGAATCTTTAGAAAAGTACATACTCAACATCCAGAAAAATTAAATGTGTGGGCTGGAATTTTTGGGGACACTGTAGGCGATAATGTATAAATTCTAATGGTAATATACTCCTTCCCCTTTTCATTTAAGATTTTAAGGGTGCAAGCTTAGGGGTTCAAGCACGTTCGGTGAAAATACCAAAAAAATATGTCCTCCCAAAAACTAAAGTATACGGTTCTGAGCGTATTTGAATTAATTTATTTAAACAAAAATAAACCTGGGTGGAAAGTTTTCAGTGGGCCACCCTGTATGTTACTAAACATCTATTTTTAATACAAGAAATAATAAAATAAACATGAAAAAAACTGAATTAATTGCTTATGCACCATTTTATTTTCTTAATCATCTTTGTTAACAACTGGGCAATTATTAATATCGACTAATTAGATACTCTATCTTTAAATTTTTATAAATTGTATCATTAAATAGTGCTTCAAATTGGAAAAATTTTGTAGTTTTAAGGCTGGCACAAAAAAATTAATATCGGTCAGATCGCTAAGACTGCTTTGACAATCAATGATTTAAATTGACTAGTGTAAGCATAAGACAACTTTTGTATTATGAAATCATTACTGAGATTTTTCGCAAATCTATAGAAAGAAGGCAATTTAGGTATGTATTTTCTACTATATTACCAATAATGTGTAACATAAAAATAAATTGGTTTGCAATTTTTGCGATTTTCTTGGATTACAAGAAAATCGCACAAATAATAGAATAAATCACAAGTTTTAAACGACGACGTATTAACAACGATATGGCAACAACTTAACTGGTCAACTAAAAGATCCTAATTTAAAGCAGTATTAAACCTTTTTGATAAATTCTGGGGTAAAACAGAAGTAAAACCTAAGATGAACTTCAAAAGAGCTTTTATATTTTAAATTAAGAATTTTAGGTGATAAATTTGTCAAAGCACATTTACCTTTATTCATGTTTAGAGTGTTTGGATTGTTGATGAATTTATAGAAAAAATATCGTATGCAGTAAGTCTGGTAAGACCATCTCCGCCACACTTGTATGATTGCAAAAGCCACCTTTCGAAACTCAAATTAAGTGATCGATTACGACGCGAATACATATTTTATAAATTAGGCAACACCTTTGTTTAATACCATCCAACAATATTAACATAAGTTAATTATACTCTCGACTGCTGGCAGGCAATTTCGCTTAATGGCTTAAAAATAATGATTCTTTGGGACCTTCCGTATATCTTTAAGCTCTTAATGACATAAAAAATGCGACCCCCTAAAAGTGAAAGTTAAAATAAGCATCTGGATTTATAACATAAATAACGTGCTTACAAGCAATCTGTTTTTCTGCCAAATTTTTATCGGTAGATATTTTTTGTTGTTTTTGACTGTTCGAATATAAAAATTAAATAAAATTATACTTTCGTAAGCAATTTAGAATGATATGATATTCATAATAAGATAAAAACATGAAAATATTTTCATATCTTACGGTACTATGATATACAGATATTTAATTTTAGTTACAATAGATCATGTCACGAATGTCGTTTATTTATTTGCTGTCATTACTTACGGTACTATGATAGGCCGGTTTTTTAAAAGAAAACTTTTCTTTTTATCTTAGTTAATGCTTGAATACTAAATTGTGCGTTCAGAGTAGTAACCCGATCGATAAATAACTTAGATAATACATAGTGAGCAAAATAAGTGCATCTCATTACAACGTTACCCAAAAAGTTCAAGACAGCTTATTTAGTCAAAATAGGTCTTTGTAGACAATTTCTTAGTGTTCTGAAAGTACAATATTTACCTAAATAGTACCTCATTGTACCGGACGGCCGAAATACTGACACTGACAATAATCTTCTTTTTTCTATCACAACAATCATTTTATTACTGACAATAGACTAGTGCGTATCTAAGATCAATCTAAAAATCAACAATGAAAGTCGGTCTGGACCCTTTATATACCCTTTTGCTGGGTTAGAACATATTTTTTAGCTTTGACGCAAAGATTACTAAATATATATAGCAATTAGAATCCTGAAACATTTTAGAAGGATCCAAGGAGCATTAAAAGAAGACAATAGAAGACTGTGGTAAATTCTAGGCATTCTATGGGCGTCTCGTACAGAAAATATCAAAATCGAATATTCTGAAAAGATTCAGACCTTCTTTCATAGGCATAACATGTGAAACTTAAACAGGATTTTAAATTAGAAACTAATATAAAATAAACCTAAAATCTCAAAACACACAAACATAAAGTAAAGCTAAAAAGTACATAAACTTCTGCGAAGTCCGTAACAATATTTAAAACAATTCCCACTAATTTAGCACAATTTACTTTTAAAATAATTGTTAAGAAAGAAACTAAACGTTTTTACGCTACTGGCACGAACGAACGAGGAAAGTCATTTGAATTGATTTGTAAAAATTTAAATTGTGACGTAACATTCAAGATCCATTAATCGGAGTATAACTGTAATCAAGATGATGCTGATAATCACGTTACAATATAACCTTTCTACCTGTATTTTGCAACTATTCCATTAATAGACGCTCCCCTTGAAGCAGTTCTCACGTTGAACATCTTATTAAGTCAACTATATATCTCCAGACGTTTCCGTCAATTACTGTAATGGCTCTATTTTGTTCAACATTAATTCCTGATAAACTATTTCGTTGTACATACATGTTACTCAAAGTTCTGTAGGTTAAAATTGCACAGGCGGATTTAGAGTTTCGTCTAGGAGGGTTTGGGAACACAAAAAGGGCTAGTTCGCATGCAACATTATTCCTATATTGTTTAGGGGTTTAGTAAGTAAAGACTATTTCAAAATGGAAAAAAAATTGCTGACGAAAAATTTTCCCCACTCAGAATAATGGGGAAAAAGATCAGCATGTTCTGGCTAAAACAGAATGGTTTTTCATCTTAGCTTACATACAACAACCATTAATGGACTAATTGATATGGAGGTGTAATTTTCTTTTAATAATACCTTCTGTCTATTTGGATTGATATACGAAAATTTTTCGCCGACACATTTTTTAAAGCACATTTTTTCGAAAGTACCTTTTCTCGGAAAAAAAAGAACTTTTTCGAAAACTACGATTATTTATGATTTTTTTTTCGAAAAAAATCAATTTGGTTTTCGAGTTTTTCTTAAAAATCACTTTTCTAAAGTCCAGGGTTATTGGTTATATTTGGACAAATAGATAACTTTTTTATTTCAAGAGATAGAAAAACATTTATATTAGAAAAATTGTAGCTTATACAGGAACAATCAGAAAACGTAACTGAAAAAACAATTGAACATCAAATAGGCAAGTTTTTTCAGGTGGCTCGCCATATTATTTTTGTGTGTTTTAAATTCTACTCGCCAAGTGCTCTGGAAACTTACCTACAACGATGTTCGACTGTGTTCCTATATTTTTAAAAAATAAAACGAAACTTAAGTAATTTTCCATACCCCTCGTATAGAGTTTCTATAGAAACAACTGGTTAAAGCACCTGTCACTGAACCAAAGATTGTCGATGTTTCCATAGAAACCCTATACGACTTGCATTAACTCATATACGAGGGGTATTGAGGATTAAGGATTAAGTTTCGTTATATTTTTAAAAATTATTGGAAAACAGCCGAACATAGGTGTAGGTAACTTAACATTAAATAGAGCTCTTAGCGAGTAGCGTTTAAAAGACAAAAAATAATATGGCGAGCCATCTGAAAAAGCTTTGTTCAAGATTTGCTTATTTGATGTACAATTGCTCCAAATAGAAGCTTTGGATTATTTGGTGTTTTTTAGGGTAAGAATTTTAATATTTTGATTAATTTCTTCTAGCGTTACTGCTCTAAATCGCTACGTTTTTCACAAAATTTTAAAAAAGACGCGGACGTTCAAAATTTTTTAATGTTTCTATTGCTTTATTTATTTTTTTATATGAACGACTATAACATTCAAGAATTTTCCTATTTGTGACATGACAATGAAGCAGTGGTTACTGGATTTTGACGTTTCTTTGGTGACAATTAAGCTTTATACTTACGAGGGTATTACAAAAATTGAATATTTTAATCCATGAAATTCTCTCATAAAATAGAATTCGTGGAATGAAAAGATTTTCTCTCTTTTCAACTTAAAATGCATTCGGGTAAGTTTTCCTAAAATTATCGAAAACTTTTATTGCACTTGTAATAATTATTACTATTGATAACTATTATCGCTATTATCTCAAAAAGATACAACGAACTTTTTTAAAGCGGAAATATTTCCCTAACAGGGTAAATCAAATAATTTGGTAAAATTCCTAAACTGACTTCAATAAACCGAATTCAAAGCTGCTTAAGTCCCACTCGACCCTGAATCAACCACAGTGAGAGCTCCCCTTTACAACATTCTATTCAGATCTCATAATTTTCTTAATTGCTTTTATTTTCTTTACTAATTGGCTATTATCAAATTACGTATTTTCCAAGGGTTTGTTTAAATCTAATTTGGTTTCCTTATTGTATTTTTGGTAAGCCTTTAGATGGTTTTAGGCCTTTCTGAATAAAATTAAAACATTTCTTAAACAGGTAAAAATTAATTACTTTTAAGTTAATTCGTCTAATGAGAAATCCCTTAACAAATAAACATATTTTTTTGGGTCGGATAAACCTACTTATTTCGTTTTCTTCAATTAAATATACCTAATAATAATTTTGCCGTCTGTATTGGTGTGAGAGAGAATAGTTAAGACTTTAAAAAAATAATGTGATAAAACTCGTTACTCTTAATATTTAAATTTTTTAATGAAATCGGGTACTTCGGCTTAGGGTTTAATTTAAAACAATTTCATATTTGTTCTTTTGGTAGAAAATGATAAACAAGGTATGTTTACTCTTAAGCAAAATAACGTTTTCGTATTATTTATGCTACCTGTATAAAAAATTAATTTTTTCTTAACGTCTTATTTTTTTTTTATTTTACAAGCAAAAACTTTTATTAGGCGTTTGGTCCATTTGTCCTCTTCTAAACCTCATCCGCGGACATACTGTATATATACAAGGGTAGGCCAACAAGACGATTTTTAGGGCATTTTAAGCGCTAGACAAATTATAAAAAAAACTTCGACCTTCTAATAAACTAATAAATAAAAATGTGAAACAGGACTATTATTTTCAAAAATTTAATATGTATGAAATTTCTTGGGAAAAACATACGAAAAGCAATTTTTATTATACTTCTTTGAAAACACCTTATTTTCATCTGTTTTAGTAAAAATGTAAGATGGGCTTTTTCGGGCTAGCGCACGGAAAGAGCGCACGGAAAAAATTTTCCTGGTCTCCAGTTCTTTCAGTGTGCTGAATGAAGATACCGACTATTTTTTGGCTCTAAAATAGAAATATAGGTATAGGAAAATAAACTAAACTCAAGAAAGTCTATATGCTATCTGATATTTAATATGTACCTATTTTGTATTTTATTTCGTAAATATTTGAATATTTAGATGAATTTCTGAAATATTTTTTGACGTTTTGTCAATCTTATCTGACATAGACAAATTTAAATCACCTTTTAAATGATTTGAAAGTTACCATGAAAACGCATCATACCTGCCAAAGACCATATTGTCAGCGTTGTTAATTTTTTGTCAATTAAATTCATTCTAATAAAATGGTGAAAATAAAAATATTCCAAGTTTATTTTGTATGTATGTATTTTTTTATGTTATATTTTGTTTTATGTTATCGTTTTCAAAGAAGTATAATAAAAAATATCGTTCATTACACGTCCAGAAATGGATTTTCCGTGCTTGCTTGACTTCCCGTGTTCGGCTGCGCCTCACACGAGAATTTGTCAAGCGCGCACAGAAAAATCCTTTTTTCCGGACTGGTAATGAAATATACTATTACAATCTTGCTCTAAGGATACGTACCTAAAAGATTGGTTTACTGCTTCGAGGTTAACATTATTATCGCCAGATGCAATCTCGCTCGACTGTAAGAGTTCACTTTCGTTGTCGGTGAGGTCTAATATCTTACCAATGTATGTAGACGTTAATTTTCTTTAGCTTACTTTCTCTGTGAATTCATCCTCCATCGCTACGGCCCCATAATAAGACTGTAAGGCGGTCAAAGCACGTATAGAAAGAGAATAAGAATCAATGCTTAGAAAAAGTAAAGCCCATTATCAATCTTGAACGAGCTAACCGAGTTTTAGATATCAGAAACGATCGATATTTTTGAGATTCTAATGAATAATCCTAACCTAATATACAAGATGGACCACGGAAAGCGGTCCACCTCGGTTAATGCCTTTTTAAATAAAAATTCCGGAGATGTCAGTTACAGTTACTAACACTCCATTTTTTAAAGACGAAGATGTGTTTTGATACATCATTTTAAGGCCTATCAAATTCTTTCAAAGGCAGCCCTTTACTTTTTAAATTTAAACCACTGGTTGTTGAATAAATGTATTTTAAAATGTATTTATTAATGATAAAGATATAAATATAGATATAAAGGTAAAAATACCCACAATTTATTTTTTTATTTGAGACAGCCCATGTAGATTTTAAACCTAAGTACTTACATACGTACCGTGAGCATTTAAAGAGAAGAGAGATGGCACTGGCACTGTATTTAAAGGATTGGGTTGGGAGGGGAAGGGAAAAGATCCCCTTAAAATGCATTTGCTCGACAACCACTGGCTCAAAATCAAAAAGGTAGAACACCATTTTACCGAGAATTTAATAAGGTTTAAAATGATGGGCCACAACGCAACATCTTGCCATTTAAAAAGTTTAGGGTAGAAGCCATTCCCGCTTGAAGTTATAACGATATTTATAAAATATGTCCCTCCGGAAACAAAAATTGACAGGTCCGAACATTTTTTGCAATTTTTGTATATAAAGGCTTTCGGTGGCCCCACCCTCTATAACTCTAATATGAAAGACACCTATTTATTTGTAACACTTATTTACCCCTATAGATGTACACGATAAAATGCCAAATTTCTGCCTAATTTTCCTATATTTAGTTATTTTTATCTTTTATTTTGCCCTCATATTATTATAATCATAGTTTACAAAAATACATTCATACGTCTAATGCTAGGGTAATTCTTTATTAGACTTTTATTAATCCAGTTCCCAAATTTATCGAGTAGCACCCTCTTAACCCCAATAAATCAACAGTAGGAGGTAAATTTGTGGTTTAGTCAGTTCATAAACAACCACCCTTTGTCATGGATCGTGCCCCTTTGCCCTTTGTTTGATTTTATACCAAGCAGTAAATGAAAACATTTACATTTTAATAAAAGAAAAGTTCGAAACGGTCATGTATCTCAGCTCGTTTGTCTGTGGGAGTAGGTTTTTGTTGTAAACGTATATTTTTTATGTTTTAATTACAAACGGTCGATTCTGGAACGAGTGTTATATGTAAAACTAGCTGATACCTGCGACTTCGTTCGCGATATGTTAGTACCTATTTATAAACGTTTGCGGTTATATTTTCTGACTGTAGAATAGCCAAGCTACTACGCGAACTTCTCTGCTATCAATTGCAACAATGGAGATGTATGGAAGGAATTCTTGTGCTAATGTTACTTTTTAAACCGAAATCCTATATTATTTCGACCGAAATAACCCCCTTGTCCCAATCTCTTATGCAACAAACAAAAATTAATAAGTTTTATGGAGGGCTTCTACTTTGTCACGAATGTTAAACAACCTGTTTAATTAAATCTTGGCGTACTCTAGGAGAGGTGTTTTCTAATATATAAATATATTTTTAGTTTTGAGTTCCTCGATGGTGCTGATAGTAAAAAAATGTCATGGATTCTTTTAAGTATTATTTTAAGTACTCAGTGGAAGATTTTTACATTAATGGCTATACCTACTATTTTATTAATGTTGTATAAGTGTGTTAAGTTTAACTTAAAACCTATCTAGCGTAAGTATATTTTACAGAGATTCTACTTTAATGTTTTAATAGTACTGATAGTGAGAAAATACCGTGAAGTATTTTAAGTTTGTGTTGAATTTGTTAATGGAACTTTTGTTAAGGTTAATTTATTTTATTCAAGCATTGGTTGTATGCATTAATTGCTATTGTTGTTAGTGTTGTTTGGTATATTAGTATTTGTTAAAACGTTATCAAAAGAAGTGTATTTTATAGGGATTTTACTATTGTACGCAAGGAAAACAATCATGTGGAGATAGCGTCGCAGCGCGGTATCTTTATACAGGATGTTCGGAAAATGCGTTAGGATGCTTGGACAGGTGATTCTACGTGGTAAAATAAAGGTAGTAAGCCATGTAACAAGAATTCGAAACCTCAACAGTTTTCTTGTTACAGCCTATCTAACAATTTTTGTTTGTTATTTTTGACATATTTCGATTACTTCTTAACTAATCGAATTGGTATTTGACACAGAGACACAGCTTGGCGATTTATATCATTCTGTAATAAAAATGTTTCTCTACTGTGCCACATGTCAGGGTTTATGTTTTGGTTTAATAAATTGGCGTAATTTGTTTCTTAAAAAATCTGTGTACATTTCTCCAATTAAACGTCCTTCAAAGAAATACGTGCCATTAACTCTATCCCCGCATATAACACATCAGACATTAATTGACCAGGGATGTTGATTTGGCAGAGTTCTCATCAAGGGGAGATTTTCGACGAATAGTAGTGCATATTGTGTCTATTTGCCTAGAAAAACAGCCAAACAACAAAAAAAGAAATTTAATTGCTACTGATAAGGGATAACTTAAAATCCTACCTTCCCACAATTTTGGAAAATAGCTTCGTCAGAAAAATAACAGTCATTAGGAATCTGTTATTTCCCTGCATTTGCCTTCTGACCTAGTTACAAAATGTAACATGATTTTCAAAGTCTTGCCGAGTCTTGGTGGGGTATAATGTGGTATAGATGAAAATTGTACAAGTGCAATATGCATAACTGATTTTTGACTCATTCTAGCATCTCTAGCAAGCCGTTAACATGCGAGTCAATAGCTACCGCTCATAAAACGCCAACTGCACTATTTTCGTCCGCGAACTAGTGCTTTCGTCTTCAGACTTCCAGTAGGACGACTTCTGATTTCCAGCCTTCAAATGCCATGTGGGATTTCGGGTTATTAGGAAACCTCGTCGCCCACACTAGTGCGCCCACAGTAGTCCGTAGTTTTTGCTGCACTCCCCCAAAATTAACAACATATTACCTTGCACATTAAAATTCGCTTCCATGTTTAACTGAGCAATAAACTGAGAAAAAATCGTTGAAACGTCAAAATTCTCAACTGACTTATGTAAAAATAACTCATTTCCATGGAAACGAATAATAATTCTGAAATAGGTGAACTTGATTTATTAGTAAAATTTATGTATTTTTTAATTTCAGTTAAAATTTAGTTAACCATAATTCCGTAACTGAAAGAGCAAATCAAAAAAAGATTTCTGCACATACGTAGTTTTTTACGTCGAATTTTATAAACAGAAGTACATCATCCTACTTAAAATTCCAAAATAACCCCCACCACTCGCGATAGAGAGGGGATAAATGTCAAAAATATGTTTGTCCCCCATCTCCCTATTAACTCACCAAAATATCATGAAAATATTTTAAACCGTTTTTGAGATATCGCCTTGTAACACTTTAAAACACTCACCCTGTATATTATGTTAGTCCCGTCTTCTTAGCTATAGTGAATCTGTCCGAAGGACTTTTTTATAAACAAAAACTAATTAATATCTTATTAGTTTTATAAATACAACTTAAATCTATCTCTGAGCACAGCTAAATTAATAAAGTTTTAATAAACTCTGTATATTTTAAACTAGCCGTTAAATATATACAGATTTCCAAAAATTCTAACACAACGGCTTTTTCCATAAACGTACGTTCTTACCATTTTACAAGGAAGTGCCCAACTTTAGAAAAAATAAAACACAACACAGCAGTTTCCGTTTCTATAATAAAAGACAATAAAATGAAAGTTATATTTTTTTTATAGTCGAGCCGTCTGAAGTTTGAAATTACCCCTTAAATTTACATCTTAATAGTAACAAGAGCTCGGAAAAAGAAAAGTTTTTAAAAGGATAGTAAACTTTTGTGAGTGACTACATTATGCATAAACGTTGGCAGTATTTTTTTTAATTTGCTTGTTTAATGTTTAGGGTAAATTAAAATCTAAAATATAAATGCATACTGCTATTTTTTCTTATGAAATAAAACTCAACAAGCAGCGTATTAATAACATAAAACGAATACATTATTACTTTAAACTTTTAAAAATTTCAAAGGAAATTTTCTTTAGATTAAATTAAGTAAGTGTCATGGATCACTCTTAATCTATACAGTAGGTACATTTGTTTTAATACGGGCCATATGATTTTATATGGCAAAACTTCGACCTCGTGTTAGGCCTTGTTTTATTAAAGATGTGCAGCTAAAATTTTAAATATAGATAGTTCAGGGCATTGTGTACAAGCTACGATTCGTTTGTGTTGATGAAACTGAGCAAAATATTTTTAAAAAATGGATTTATTTTATAATCTATTAGCGTATTATATCCATGTATTAAGGTATTATTGACACTTGCTGGTAAATGGTATAATCAAAAGACAGGTTGTAAATTAAAAATGCCGATCCTTTTTCTTAATTTTGTGAAATCTCATCGCTTTTATGCGTAACTAACCTTACGCATACTTAAAACATCAAGCAATCATTTTCAGTGAGTTACACCATGGGCTGCGCTGAACTGTACTTACAATTTCCGCAGTTGAGAAAGTTGCTTCGTCTGTCCAAACGATAGTATGAAATAAATTAGGATCTTGCCGCATTCTTTCGCTAATGTTTGTGACAAAACTATATCTCCTTTCTTTTGATCGGCACTAAGCTTTTGAACTGGCATAATATTATATGGTCTATACTTAAAATACTTTAACCGTTCTTTGAACTACTGAGCACTAAGTCGTCACCGTTTTGGTGAATACCGGGGTAAAATTTTAATGAGTATAATTCGTTTCTGGTTAGTTTTTGAATATCTATTAAAGTATTTATTCAATTTGAATAAAACACAAGCATGCCGAACTTTATCTAATAATATGACACAATGCAGCTTTATTAAATTTAATATAAGCTTAATTATAGTTAAACTGTACCATAATAAACATTCACTGCAGAAAATAAACAACTTTGATAACCATGCTAATTGATACAATTAAAAGTAAATTAAAGTTATTCAGTGAACAGGTAAATTTTAATTTTGTTTGTCTTTATCATTTAATAATTGGATAATATTCAAAAAGAGCTTTTTAGTCCCTATTAAGTTAATTATAAAAGTGATAAACTTAATTTTGAGTTGGGTAAAATTAAAATATTAGCAAAAAATTTAAATGTAGCGATTTTTAAATATCACACAAAACTATGTTATTGCTATTTATCTTGTTCAACGCCATTTCTATTTATGGTATAAAATCATAAAACTTAGACCGTTTTTCATCACTCTGGCGATTAAATCTTCTATCTGGCCAGTTCAGTTATTCAAATTTTTACTTCATTATATCTTATCACAACAGCTTTAAATATTATGCCCATACTATCTTATAAATGCAAAAAATGTTTGTTTAGTATTTAATCACGTTGCAACGGAGCAACTGATCGCGATGAAACTTTGCATAAAGGAAGCTTACATCAGCGGAAAAATATAGGCTAATTTTTATCCCGATTGGGGTAAAAAAAGCTGTCGGTACCCGGCCCCTCCACCGAACTGGATAGCCGATAAACAGAATTAAAAAAGTATTTCTTTACTAGGAATTCAGGTTGTGCCAACTTTTTCTTAATAGTGTGTATTTTATAAAAATGTATGGAGTTTTCGTTTTTTAAGGGTTGTTTACTGTAAAGAATAACATTTCACTATTTATTTGTATTATGTAGTGCCACAGCTATATGCTGTACGATGGATCATAAAAATCATTAAACCGGCATATTGTTTTTTTTTTACAAATACAAAGCTCATAACTTTAGGAGTAATCATATGCTAATCTATACAGGGTACGCCACAAAATTCAACGTTAAATAATACACACAGAATATAACTTATACGCAAGGGAAGCCGCAGGTAACAACTTGTAATTAAATATTTGTTTTTAATTTAAATCCCCTAAACTTAGACGCATCAAAATTTAATCCATTTCTAGGTACCAAGTTCTAATTTTAGTAAATCTCGAAGTGAATGTTTATGCTCCGAGGGTATGTGAATAAGCCTTAAGACACTTAAAACAAAAGAAATGATTGGTATATTGTTAATATGGGTATATAATTTATCTACAAAAGCAATAAACAAATACCTAAATTCTAAATACAAAATACGTAAATAGCAGCCCTTTTTTTATTAAACGAGCCTTCAGTCCATTATCTTTTACCCTTTACTTTGGAAACTTTTCAAAAGAATTTAAAAAAGGAACTTAATGGTAGACAAATTGTTTCCAGAAAAAAATAAATTATCCCCTTCTTTAGTGCCAAAATGTTAAAGGCAGCAGCCAGTAGCGTAGTTTTGTAATAAAGAGATTTTTGTTACTTGTAGGTTATGTTTTAATTACTTGTCTCTTGAAAGCGTTAACAGTTCGACTACAGTGGCAGTTTCTCAAATACATTATGACAACTTCCTAAAGCTATGAAGTGAATTGTTGTATACTTGAAAATACCATCGATTAGATATAAAATACCTAAAACAAGTTTCTATTAATTTGTATTTAAATCGAAATTATTAAATTTGTATTTTATTAGTAAGTGTGATGAAATATTCTAAAATACATTGAATGCGGCGCGCCGCATTGGCCTATCGACCGTACGTTATTAGAACTGTTTTCGTATTCTCGGTGCGCCATGTGAAGTCCACGTGTAGCGGTTGGCCAAGTGTGGTTTAAAAACATAATTGGATTTTTTTTGTGCTTAAAACTATTGTAATAGATCACGTGTATCTTGTCCTGCTTATCATCTGTGAGCGTCCAGAGAACTTTATTAACAAATTTTATCAGCTGTGATGTTTTTAGTTTATGGTTAGGAACGTCCCGTTTGCTTTACGTTTTAAAAAGATTTTGAAGGGAATAAGTTTGTATTTCAGTTGTTATAACTTCTATTCTCTGCTGTAAATGTACTAAACTAAAGTCAAATAAGTCCGTCGCCACCACGCAGCCGATACCTGCCTGCAAAGTAATGCGATTGGTCAATCAGTCATAAATGTTCCGCGGTTTACGCCTCACCTCATGGCAGCTCGTTTACGCTTGGCAACAGGCCTATTTGACTTTAGTTTGGTACATTTTTTCACCTACCTATAAGCCTCTTTAAGCATCTTATGCCAAATTGTCAAATTTGACGTTTAAACAAAGGGATAAACTTCACCTGTCACATTTTGACATAAGACCCTACTATATAGTGTTTATACTTTTGTACTCTGTTACTTTTCATCCACTGTTAATAGTTTCCTATGTCTAAGACGTGCGGACACGGCAAAAAGGTAAAATAACATTTTTCCTTTGCTAAATCTCTCTATCAGATCTCTCAATAGGCTTATCATCCTTGTTGTAGTGCTAATAAATACCCGCCATAAATACGAAAGAACCAATTAAGAGACGTCGTTTTGAGAAGAGCGTTCCATTTTCTGACTAAATAGGCTTTCAATTATTCTATCAATTGCCTCTTAACTTCTTTCCTTTCAAAGTATCCAAAAGTTTTCCCAAAGGCCGTCGAAATAATAATAAAAAGGGACCGTTCGACATACAAATTCTTCACAGAAGGGCTGTATTACTCTCGCCTTTACTACTTGGTAAGTTTGAGAGGATAAGCAGTAGCGTAGTTTTATATTTGGAATATTTTTAAATAAGAGAGTTAGTCAAAATTTTGTAAAAAGAGGATAAGCAATACTTTTATTTCTTTCTAATTAAACGAATTTATAAATTTTTAAGATCCCGATACGCGTAAGGCTGACTATACACATGTTGATGTACTGACTCAGTGACAGACCCAAAATATTCTACATTTTAAAAATTTAATAACATTTTAATGGGTTGTTAGATTTTGTTCAAATTTCTATAGGCGTGTGGACATGTATTTTCACAATTATTTTATGCTACCAATGCGACCGTTTTTTGAGACGCTCTGTAGAATGATCTACCTGCAATATTAAATTTATGTAGTAGATATAATTTTGGTAGTAGACAAGAATTTCCAACGCTAGGTCGGTCTAATTTGACCACCAGAAGTTTTAATTAGACCGGTCTTAAAGATAGTGGATCGCATCTTATATAGCAAACCCTTAGAGGTCAGAATCATTTTTCCGAAAATTATATTTAAAAATAAAACATGTTTTCAAAAAGTGGTGTTTTTGAAAGAAGATATTTTCGAGAAACAGTATTTTCGACTGTAATTTAATTTATTTTTATTATTATTAGTTATACAAAAAATATGTAATTGACTTTTCTTGTAAGAAATACGAGAGGTATTTCTCTTCTAACGGGTCAGAAATTATATCATATAAGCTTACACCATCTATGACATTCTATTTATTTAAGGGCATCCTTTTGACCCTAATAAATAAGCATCGGAAATGCTTTCGTAGTTTAGTCTGCCCATAAACAACCACCTTCTGTCTAAACCTTTATCCTCTTCAAGCATACCTGTTTGATTTTCCTAGATAATCGTCAAGGTTCGTAAATTATTCTATGAATTTACGAAAACGACTTTTGAATTATGGTATCCCTTTTATGACTAAATTGTTTTTTCGCCGGATGTGAAGTTTTAGCTTAGTGTCCTATAAAGGATTTTAAACTTGGAATTGGCCTTTCCTCTAAACAGAATAGACCTAAGCAAATCGAAGAAATAGTAAAACAACATAGAAGTTCCGTACAAGAACTTATTAACAATGACAGGACAACACCTCAAAACCCAGCTCATCAACTAGAAGATATAAATTTAATCTATTGCTTAGTCTTAAATCTGTTTCCAAGGTTAAATTGTAATTAACAGATTTTTCCTAGTTATTCTTATATCTGTATTCCACCATTAAATTTAAAACTTTGTTAGTGTGTCCTGGTGCAAGATTATATTCTATTATATTGTGAAGTAATTCCGCGTAATTCAAAAATTCTTTAATTCCTATAATTTCGCAGAGGCACTAGGATAAAATTTAACTTACTCTCACGCAACAGGAAGTTTGGAGTATTGTCAACATATTAAAAGCAGCTCAATATAATATGTACTGTGATAAAATTTATAGAGAAAGAAAATAATTGATAAATTTCGAATTTAGAGTACGGTCCTTCATTGGCGAATCGTGTAACGGTTTAATTTCCCCGTTACATAGATTTTTGAAGAATGTAGTGAATTCCACCATTCGCTTGCTAATGAAAAGCCTGAATTGGACCGATTTGCAGTCTGTCTTTTAGGCTTTGCGCGTTTTATTCACGTGTGATTATGTTCTGGAGTAGTTAGTGTACTCTAGAACAGGTTCTGTAAATTTGTGTCTGTGCTCTAAAGAATCGATAAATAAATATAGGTATCTAGTGTAACTGTGTACGAAGTGCTCGCGATCTGTTTGAATGTGTATATGCACCTTTAAAGAAAACTCTATAGAATCTGTAAGAATATACAATGTGTTCTGTTTAAACCAAACAATTAAGCATACGTGTGACTCGCCCTGTATAAATTCGTCAAATAAAATGTGTACCCAAAATCACGCTTCATCAGAAAAAATTATGTTGCTCTAGTCACTATCATGTATCGTGCCCACCTCAGCCCCTTTTCAATGTGATTTGCAGGCAGTAAACACTTTTGTAGTGTGCTTCTGTAAGCGATTTTGCTTTCACTTATTCTTCATTTTGTTGTCATTACACTAATGTCACTTTTTTCTCAAAAATTTTTTGTGCTTGATGCAGTTGTAATTTGGGATTTTTTTTCAAATAATTTACAAATGATTGAATCTTGCTTTTTCGTAGTCTCTAGAGTTTTACCCCTATCCTGACAGGCATCAACGTTCTTCACTTGTTTGTAACACTGACTATAACTATATCTTAAATTTGTATGGATACGTGATCCTTAAATTTAAAAATCGTCAAATCTCTTCCGGTCTATATAGAGACTTGCGGTTTTCACCAATTAATAGAACATCTCCTAGACTATAACTATATCTTAAATTTGTATGGACACGTGATCCTTAAATTTAAAAATCGTCAAATCTCTTCCGGTCTATATAGAGACTTGCGGTTTTCACCAATTAATAGAACATCTCCTAGATTATAACTATATCTTAAATTTGTATGGACACGTGATCCCTAAATTTAAAAATCGTCAAATCTCTTCCGGTCTATATAGAGACTTGCGGTTTTCACCAATTAATAGAACATCTCCTAGACTATAACTATATCTTAAATTTGTATGGACACGTGATCCTTAAATTTAAAAATCGTCAAATCTCTTCCGGTCTATATAGAGACTTGCGGTTTTCACAAATAAATAGAACATCTCCTAGACTATAACTATATCTTAAAATTGTATGGACACGTGATCCTTAAATTTAAAAATCGTCAAATGTCTTCCGGTCTATATAGAGTCTTGCGGTTTTCACCAATTAATTGAACATCTACTAGACTATAACTATATCTTAAATTTGTATGGACACGTGATCCTTAAATTTAAAAATCGTCAAATCTCTTCCGGTCTATATAGAGACTTGCGGTTTTCACCAATTAATAGAACATCTCCTAGACTATAACTATATCTTAAATTTGTATGGACACGTGATCCTTAAATTTAAAAATCGTCAAATCTCTTCCGGTCTATATAGAGACTTGCGGTTTTCACCAATAAATAGAACATCTCCTAGACTATAACTATATCTTAAATTTGTATGGATACGTGATCCTTAAATTTAAAAATCGTCAAATCTCTTCCGGTCTATATAGAGACTTGCGGTTTTGACCAATTAATTGAACATCTCCTAGACTATAACTATATCTTAAATTTGTATGGACACGTGATCCTTAAATTTAAAAATCGTCAAATCTCTTCCGGTCTATATAGAGTCTTGCGGTTTTCACCAATTAATTGAACATCTCCTAGACTATAACTATATCTTAAATTTGTATGGACACGTGATCCTTAAATTTAAAAATCGTCAAATCTCTTCCGGTCTATATAGAGACTTGCGGTTTTCACCAATAAATAGAACATCTCCTAGACTATAACTATATCTTAAAATTGTATGGACACATGATCCTTAAATTTAAAAATCGTCAAATGTCTTCCGGTCTATATAGAGACTTGCGGTTTGATTGGGTTTGATTGGGTTGAAATTGAGCTTCCTTGTCAATTTCATGCCGGAGAAAACGAAAAACCCCTCCATTTTGTCCTATTTCTTCAGGAAATCTATTTTTCGTCGGAAAATTCCAATTCCCGTAGAGATACGACGAAATGGATGGTTTTTTCGTGTTCTCCGGCATCAAATTGACTAGGAAACAACCCATTTTCAGGAAAATCTGAGACCAAAAATTTTGATTTTTTTTACAAGGGGGGAGTCTTCTGTATCAATATTTTTTTTTTCAAAATTTTTCAACTCTCAGATTGTCCTGAAATTGAGCTTCCTTGTCAATTTCATACCGGAGAAAACGAAAAACCCCTCCATTTTGTCCTATTCCTTCGGGAAATCTATTTTTCGTTGGAAAATTCCAATTCCCGTAGAGATACGACGAAATGGATGGTTTTTTCGTGTTCTCCGGCATCAAATTGACTAGGAAACAACCCATTTTCAGGAAAATCTGAGACCAAAAATTTTGATTTTTTTACAAGGGGGGAGTCTTCTGTATCAATATTTTTTTTTTCAAAATTTTTCAACTCTCAGATTGTCCTAAAATTGAGCTTCCTTGTCAATTTCATGCCAGAGAAAACGAAAAACCCCTCCATTTTGTCCTATTTCTTCAGGAAATCTATTTTTCGTCGGAAAATTCCAATTCCCGAAGAGATACGACGAAATGGATGGTTTTTTCGTGTTCTCCGGCATCAAATTGACTAGGAAACAACCCATTTTCAGGAAAATCTGAGACCAAAAATTTTGATTTTTTTACAAGGGGGGAGTCTTCTGTATCAATAATTTTTTTCAAAATTTTTCAACTCTCAGATTGTCCTGAAATTGAGCTTCCTTGTCAATTTCATACCGGAGAAAACGAAAAACCCCTTCATTTTGTCCTATTTCTTCAGGAAATCTATTTTTCGTCGGAAAATTCCAATTCCCGTAGAGATACGACGAAATGGATGGTTTTTTCGTGTTCTCCGGCATCAAATTGACTAGGAAACAACCCATTTTCAGGAAAATCTGAGACCAAAAATTTTGATTTTTTTACAAGGGGGGAGTCTTCTGTATCAATATTTTTTTTTTCAAAATTTTTCAACTCAGATTGTCCTGAAATTGAGCTTCCTTGTCAATTTCATGCCGGAGAAAACGAAAAACCCCTCCATTTTGTCCTATTTCTTCAGGAAATCTATTTTTCGTCGGAAAATTCCAATTCCCGAAGAGATACGACGAAATGGATGGTTTTTTCGTGTTCTCCGGCATCAAATTGACTAGGAAACAACCCATTTTCAGGAAAATGTGAGACCAAAAATTTTGATTTTTTTACAAGGGGGGAGTCTTCTGTATCAATATTTTTTTTTTCAAAATTTTTCAACTCAGATTGTCCTGAAATTGAGCTTCCTTGTCAATTTCATGCCGGAGAAAACGAAAAACCCCTCCATTTTGTCCTATTTCTTCAGGAAATCTATTTTTCGTCGGAAAATTCCAATTCCCGAAGAGATACGACGAAATGGATGGTTTTTTCGTGTTCTCCGGCATCAAATTGACTAGGAAACAACCCATTTTCAGGAAAATGTGAGACCAAAAATTTTGATTTTTTTACAACGGAGCAAAACCAAACCCATCCGGTAGCGGATAAAAACGGAGCAAAACCAAACCCATCCGGTAGCGGATAAAAACGGAGCAAAACCAAACCCATCCAGTAGCGGATAAAAACGGAGCAAAACCAAACCCATCCAGTAGAGGATAAAAACGGAGCAAAACCAAACCCATCCGGTAGCGGATAAAAACGGAGCAAAACCAAACCCATCCGGTAGCGGATAAAAACGGAGCAAAACCAAACCCATCCGGTAGCGGATAAAAACGGAGCAAAACCAAACCCATCCGGTAGCGGATAAAAACGGAGCAAAACCAAACCCATCCGGTAGCGGATAAAAACGGTTATGTTATGTTTGTTATGTAGTAATTTAATTTAATGTATTTAAAACTCTATCTTAAATTTGTATGGACACGTGATCCCTAAATTTAAAAATCGTCAAATCTCTTCCGGTCTATATAGAGACTTGCGGTTTTCACCAATAAATAGAACATCTCCTAGACTATAACTATATCTTAAATTTGTATGGACACGTGATCCTTAAATTTAAAAATCGTCAAATGTCTTCCGGTCTATATAGAGACTTGCGGTTTTGACCAATTAATTGAACATCTCCTAGACTATAACTATATCTTAAATTTGTATGGACACGTGATCCTTAAATTTAAAAATCGTCAAATCTCTTCCGGTCTATATAGAGACTTGCGGTTTTCACCAATTAATAGAACATCTCCTAGACTATAACTATATCTTAAATTTGTATGGATACGTGATCCTTAAATTTAAAAATCGTCAAATCTCTTCCGGTCTATATAGAGACTTGCGGTTTTGACCAATTAATTGAACATCTCCTAGACTATAACTATATCTTAAATTTGTATGGACACGTGATCCTTAAATTTAAAAATCGTCAAATCTCTTCCGGTCTATATAGAGACTTGCGGTTTTCACCAATTAATAGAACATCTCCTAGACTATAACTATATCTTAAATTTGTATGGACACGTGATCCTTAAATTTAAAAATCGTCAAATCTCTTCCGGTCTATATAGAGTCTTGCGGTTTTCACCAATTAATTGAACATCTCCTAGACTATAACTATATCTTAAATTTGTATGGACACGTGATCCTTAAATTTAAAAATCGTCAAATCTCTTCCGGTCTATATAGAGACTTGCGGTTTTCACCAATTAATAGAACATCTCCTAGACTATAACTATATCTTAAATTTGTATGGACACGTGATCCTTAAATTTAAAAATCGTCAAATCTCTTCCGGTCTATATAGAGACTTGCGGTTTTCACCAATAAATAGAACATCTCCTAGACTATAACTATATCTTAAATTTGTATGGACACGTGATCCTTAAATTTAAAAATCGTCAAATCTCTTCCGGTCTATATAGAGACTTGCGGTTTTCACCAATAAATAGAACATCTCCTAGACTATAACTATATCTTAAATTTGTATGGACACGTGATCCTTAAATTTAAAAATCGTCAAATGTCTTCCGGTCTATATAGAGACTTGAGGTTTTCACCAATAAATAGAACATCTCCTAGACTATAACTATATCTTAAATTTGTATGGATACGTGATCCTTAAATTTAAAAATCGTCAAATCTCTTCCGGTCTATATAGAGACTTGCGGTTTTGACCAATTAATTGAACATCTCCTAGACTATAACTATATCTTAAATTTGTATGGACACGTGATCCTTAAATTTAAAAATCGTCAAATCTCTTCCGGTCTATATAGAGTCTTGCGGTTTTCACCAATTAATTGAACATCTCCTAGACTATAACTATATCTTAAATTTGTATGGAGACGTGATCCTTAAATTTAAAAATCGTCAAATCTCTTCCGGTCTATATAGAGACTTGCGGTTTTCACCAATTAATAGAACATCTCCTAGACTATAACTATATCTTAAATTTGTATGGACACGTGATCCTTAAATTTAAAAATCGTCAAATCTCTTCCGGTCTATATAGAGACTTGCGGTTTTCACCAATAAATAGAACATCTCCTAGACTATAACTATATCTTAAAATTGTATGGACACGTGATCCTTAAATTTAAAAATCGTCAAATGTCTTCCGGTCTATATAGAGACTTGCGGTTTTCACCAATAAATAGAACATCTCCTAGACTATAACTATATCTTAAATTTGTATGGACACGTGATCCTTAAATTTAAAAATCGTCAAATCTCTTCCGGTCTATATAGAGACTTGCAGTTTTGACCAATTAATTGAACATCTCCTAGACTATAACTATATCTTAAATTTGTATGGACACGTGATCCTTAAATTTAAAAATCGTCAAATCTCTTCCGGTCTATATAGAGACTTGCGGTTTTCACCAATTAATAGAACATCTCCTAGACTATAACTATATCTTAAATTTGTATGGATACGTGATCCTTAAATTTAAAAATCGTCAAATCTCTTCCGGTCTATATAGAGACTTGCGGTTTTGACCAATTAATTGAACATCTCCTAGACTATAACTATATCTTAAATTTGTATGGACACGTGATCCTTAAATTTAAAAATCGTCAAATGTCTTCCGGTCTATATAGAGACTTGAGGTTTTCACCAATAAATAGAACATCTCCTAGACTATAACTATATCTTAAATTTGTATGGATACGTGATCCTTAAATTTAAAAATCGTCAAATCTCTTCCGGTCTATATAGAGACTTGCGGTTTTGACCAATTAATTGAACATCTCCTAGACTATAACTATATCTTAAATTTGTATGGACACGTGATCCTTAAATTTAAAAATCGTCAAATCTCTTCCGGTCTATATAGAGACTTGCGGTTTTCACCAATTAATAGAACATCTCCTAGACTATAACTATATCTTAAATTTGTATGGATACGTGATCCTTAAATTTAAAAATCGTCAAATCTCTTCCGGTCTATATAGAGACTTGCGGTTTTGACCAATTAATTGAACATCTCCTAGACTATAACTATATCTTAAATTTGTATGGACACGTGATCCTTAAATTTAAAAATCGTCAAATCTCTTCCGGTCTATATAGAGACTTGCGGTTTTCACCAATTAATAGAACATCTCCTAGACTATAACTATATCTTAAATTTGTATGGACACGTGATCCTTAAATTTAAAAATCGTCAAATCTCTTCCGGTCTATATAGAGACTTGCGGTTTTCACCAATTAATAGAACATCTCCTAGACTATAACTATATCTTAAAATTGTATGGACACGTGATCCTTAAATTTAAAAATCGTCAAATGTCTTCCGGTCTATATAGAGTCTTGCGGTTTTCACCAATTAATTGAACATCTCCTAGACTATAACTATATCTTAAATTTGTATGGACACGTGATCCTTAAATTTAAAAATCGTCAAATCTCTTCCGGTCTATATAGAGACTTGCGGTTTTCACCAATAAATAGAACATCTCCTAGACTATAACTATATCTTAAAATTGTATGGACACGTGATCCTTAAATTTAAAAATCGTCAAATGTCTTCCGGTCTATATAGAGACTTGAGGTTTTCACCAATAAATAGAACATCTCCTAGACTATAACTATATCTTAAATTTGTATGGACACGTGATCCTTAAATTTAAAAATCGTCAAATGTCTTCCGGTCTATATAGAGACTTGCGGTTTTCACCAATAAATAGAACATCTCCTAGACTATAACTATATCTTAAATTTGTATGGACACGTGATCCTTAAATTTAAAAATCGTCAAATGTCTTCCGGTCTATATAGAGACTTGAGGTTTTCACCAATAAATAGAACATCTCCTAGACTATAACTATATCTTAAATTTGTATGGATACGTGATCCTTAAATTTAAAAATCGTCAAATCTCTTCCGGTCTATATAGAGACTTGCGGTTTTGACCAATTAATTGAACATCTCCTAGACTATAACTATATCTTAAATTTGTATGGACACGTGATCCTTAAATTTAAAAATCGTCAAATCTCTTCCGGTCTATATAGAGTCTTGCGGTTTTGACCAATTAATTGAACATCTCCTAGACTATAACTATATCTTAAATTTGTATGGACACGTGATCCTTAAATTTAAAAATCGTCAAATCTCTTCCGGTCTATATAGAGACTTGCGGTTTTCACCAATTAATAGAACATCTCCTAGACTATAACTATATCTTAAATTTGTATGGACACGTGATCCTTAAATTTAAAAATCGTCAAATCTCTTCCGGTCTATATAGAGACTTGCGGTTTTCACCAATTAATAGAACATCTCCTAGACTATAACTATATCTTAAAATTGTATGGACACGTGATCCTTAAATTTAAAAATCGTCAAATGTCTTCCGGTCTATATAGAGTCTTGCGGTTTTCACCAATTAATTGAACATCTCCTAGACTATAACTATATCTTAAATTTGTATGGACACGTGATCCTTAAATTTAAAAATCGTCAAATCTCTTCCGGTCTATATAGAGACTTGCGGTTTTCACCAATAAATAGAACATCTCCTAGACTATAACTATATCTTAAAATTGTATGGACACGTGATCCTTAAATTTAAAAATCGTCAAATGTCTTCCGGTCTATATAGAGACTTGAGGTTTTCACCAATAAATAGAACATCTCCTAGACTATAACTATATCTTAAATTTGTATGGACACGTGATCCTTAAATTTAAAAATCGTCAAATGTCTTCCGGTCTATATAGAGACTTGCGGTTTTCACCAATAAATAGAACATCTCCTAGACTATAACTATATCTTAAATTTGTATGGACACGTGATCCTTAAATTTAAAAATCGTCAAATGTCTTCCGGTCTATATAGAGACTTGAGGTTTTCACCAATAAATAGAACATCTCCTAGACTATAACTATATCTTAAATTTGTATGGATACGTGATCCTTAAATTTAAAAATCGTCAAATCTCTTCCGGTCTATATAGAGACTTGCGGTTTTGACCAATTAATTGAACATCTCCTAGACTATAACTATATCTTAAATTTGTATGGACACGTGATCCTTAAATTTAAAAATCGTCAAATCTCTTCCGGTCTATATAGAGTCTTGCGGTTTTCACCAATTAATTGAACATCTCCTAGACTATAACTATATCTTAAATTTGTATGGACACGTGATCCTTAAATTTAAAAATCGTCAAATCTCTTCCGGTCTATATAGAGACTTGCGGTTTTCACCAATAAATAGAACATCTCCTAGACTATAACTATATCTTAAAGGATCACGTGTCCATACAAATTTAAGATATAGTTATAGTCTAGGAGATGTTCTATTTATTGGTGAAAACCGCAAGTCTCTATATAGACCGGAAGAGATTTGACGATTTTTATATTTAAGGATCACGTGTCCATACAAATTTAAGATATAGTTATAGTCTAGATGTTCAATTAATTTGTCAAAACCGCAAGTCTCTATATAGACCGGAAGAGATTTGACGATTTTTAAATTTAAGGATCACGTATCCATACAAATTTAAGATATAGTTATAGTCTAGGAGATGTTCTATTTATTGGTGAAAACCTCAAGTCTCTATATAGACCGGAAGACATTTGACGATTTTTAAATTTAAGGATCACGTGTCCATACAAATTTAAGATATAGTTATAGTCTAGGAGATGTTCTATTAATTGGTGAAAACCGCAAGTCTCTATATAGACCGGAAGAGATTTGACGATTTTTAAATTTAAGGATCACGTGTACATACAAATTTAAGATATAGTTATAGTCTAGGAGATGTTCTATTTATTGGTGAAAACCGCAAGTCTCTATATAGACCGGAAGAGATTTGACGATTTTTAAATTTAAGGATCACGTGTCCATACAAATTTAAGATATAGTTATAGTCTAGGAGATGTTCTATTTATTGGTGAAAACCTCAAGTCTCTATATAGACCGGAAGACATTTGACGATTTTTAAATTTAAGGATCACGTGTCCATACAATTTTAAGATATAGTTATAGTCTAGGAGATGTTCTATTTATTGGTGAAAACCGCAAGTCTCTATATAGACCGGAAGAGATTTGACGATTTTTAAATTTAAGGATCACGTGTCCATACAAATTTAAGATATAGTTATAGTCTAGGAGATGTTCAATTAATTGGTGAAAACCGCAAGACTCTATATAGACCGGAAGAGATTTGACGATTTTTAAATTTAAGGATCACGTGTCCATACAAATTTAAGATATAGTTATAGTCTAGGAGATGTTCTATTAATTGGTGAAAACCGCAAGTCTCTATATAGACCGGAAGAGATTTGACGATTTTTAAATTTAAGGATCACGTATCCATACAAATTTAAGATATAGTTATAGTCTAGGAAATGTTCAATTTATTGGTGAAAACCTCAAGTCTCTATATAGACCGGAAGACGTTTGACGATTTTTAAATTTAGGGATCACGTGTCCATACAAATTTAGGATATAGTTATAGTCTAGGAGATGTTCAATTAATTGGTCAAAACCGCAAGTCTCTATATAGACCGGAAGAGATTTGACGATTTTTAAATTTAAGGATCTCGTATCCATACAAATTTAAGATATAGTTATAGTCTAGGAGATGTTCTATTTATTGGTGAAAACCTCAAGTCTCTATATAGACCGGAAGACATTTGACGATTTTTAAATTTAAGGATCACGTGTCCATACAAATTTAAGATATAGTTATAGTCTAGATGTTCAATTAATTTGTCAAAACCGCAAGTCTCTATATAGACCGGAAGAGATTTGACGATTTTTAAATTTAAGGATCACGTATCCATACAAATTTAAGATATAGTTATAGTCTAGGAGATGTTCTATTTATTGGTGAAAACCTCAAGTCTCTATATAGACCGGAAGACATTTGACGATTTTTAAATTTAAGGATCACGTGTCCATACAAATTTAAGATATAGTTATAGTCTAGGAGATGTTCTATTAATTGGTGAAAACCGCAAGTCTCTATATAGACCGGAAGAGATTTGACGATTTTTAAATTTAAGGATCACGTGTACATACAAATTTAAGATATAGTTATAGTCTAGGAGATGTTCTATTTATTGGTGAAAACCGCAAGTCTCTATATAGACCGGAAGAGATTTGACGATTTTTAAATTTAAGGATCACGTGTCCATACAAATTTAAGATATAGTTATAGTCTAGGAGATGTTCTATTTATTGGTGAAAACCTCAAGTCTCTATATAGACCGGAAGACATTTGACGATTTTTAAATTTAAGGATCACGTGTCCATACAATTTTAAGATATAGTTATAGTCTAGGAGATGTTCTATTTATTGGTGAAAACCGCAAGTCTCTATATAGACCGGAAGAGATTTGACGATTTTTAAATTTAAGGATCACGTGTCCATACAAATTTAAGATATAGTTATAGTCTAGGAGATGTTCAATTAATTGGTGAAAACCGCAAGACTCTATATAGACCGGAAGAGATTTGACGATTTTTAAATTTAAGGATCACGTGTCCATACAAATTTAAGATATAGTTATAGTCTAGGAGATGTTCTATTAATTGGTGAAAACCGCAAGTCTCTATATAGACCGGAAGAGATTTGACGATTTTTAAATTTAAGGATCACGTATCCATACAAATTTAAGATATAGTTATAGTCTAGGAAATGTTCAATTTATTGGTGAAAACCTCAAGTCTCTATATAGACCGGAAGACGTTTGACGATTTTTAAATTTAGGGATCACGTGTCCATACAAATTTAGGATATAGTTATAGTCTAGGAGATGTTCAATTAATTGGTCAAAACCGCAAGTCTCTATATAGACCGGAAGAGATTTGACGATTTTTAAATTTAAGGATCTCGTATCCATACAAATTTAAGATATAGTTATAGTCTAGGAGATGTTCTATTTATTGGTGAAAACCTCAAGTCTCTATATAGACCGGAAGACATTTGACGATTTTTAAATTTAAGGATCACGTGTCCATACAAATTTAAGATATAGTTATAGTCTAGATGTTCAATTAATTTGTCAAAACCGCAAGTCTCTATATAGACCGGAAGAGATTTGACGATTTTTAAATTTAAGGATCACGTATCCATACAAATTTAAGATATAGTTATAGTCTAGGAGATGTTCTATTTATTGGTGAAAACCTCAAGTCTCTATATAGACCGGAAGACATTTGACGATTTTTAAATTTAAGGATCACGTGTCCATACAAATTTAAGATATAGTTATAGTCTAGGAGATGTTCTATTAATTGGTGAAAACCGCAAGTCTCTATATAGACCGGAAGAGATTTGACGATTTTTAAATTTAAGGATCACGTGTACATACAAATTTAAGATATAGTTATAGTCTAGGAGATGTTCTATTTATTGGTGAAAACCGCAAGTCTCTATATAGACCGGAAGAGATTTGACGATTTTTAAATTTAAGGATCACGTGTCCATACAAATTTAAGATATAGTTATAGTCTAGGAGATGTTCTATTTATTGGTGAAAACCTCAAGTCTCTATATAGACCGGAAGACATTTGACGATTTTTAAATTTAAGGATCACGTGTCCATACAATTTTAAGATATAGTTATAGTCTAGGAGATGTTCTATTTATTGGTGAAAACCGCAAGTCTCTATATAGACCGGAAGAGATTTGACGATTTTTAAATTTAAGGATCACGTGTCCATACAAATTTAAGATATAGTTATAGTCTAGGAGATGTTCAATTAATTGGTGAAAACCGCAAGACTCTATATAGACCGGAAGAGATTTGACGATTTTTAAATTTAAGGATCACGTGTCCATACAAATTTAAGATATAGTTATAGTCTAGGAGATGTTCTATTAATTGGTGAAAACCGCAAGTCTCTATATAGACCGGAAGAGATTTGACGATTTTTAAATTTAAGGATCACGTATCCATACAAATTTAAGATATAGTTATAGTCTAGGAAATGTTCAATTTATTGGTGAAAACCTCAAGTCTCTATATAGACCGGAAGACGTTTGACGATTTTTAAATTTAGGGATCACGTGTCCATACAAATTTAGGATATAGTTATAGTCTAGGAGATGTTCAATTAATTGGTCAAAACCGCAAGTCTCTATATAGACCGGAAGAGATTTGACGATTTTTAAATTTAAGGATCTCGTATCCATACAAATTTAAGATATAGTTATAGTCTAGGAGATGTTCTATTTATTGGTGAAAACCTCAAGTCTCTATATAGACCGGAAGACATTTGACGATTTTTAAATTTAAGGATCACGTGTCCATACAATTTTAAGATATAGTTATAGTCTAGGAGATGTTCTATTTATTGGTGAAAACCGCAAGTCTCTATATAGACCGGAAGAGATTTGACGATTTTTATATTTAAGGATCACGTGTCCATACAAATTTAAGATATAGTTATAGTCTAGATGTTCAATTAATTTGTCAAAACCGCAAGTCTCTATATAGACCGGAAGAGATTTGACGATTTTTAAATTTAAGGATCACGTATCCATACAAATTTAAGATATAGTTATAGTCTAGGAGATGTTCTATTTATTGGTGAAAACCTCAAGTCTCTATATAGACCGGAAGACATTTGACGATTTTTAAATTTAAGGATCACGTGTCCATACAAATTTAAGATATAGTTATAGTCTAGGAGATGTTCTATTAATTGGTGAAAACCGCAAGTCTCTATATAGACCGGAAGAGATTTGACGATTTTTAAATTTAAGGATCACGTGTCCATACAAATTTAAGATATAGTTATAGTCTAGGAGATGTTCTATTTATTGGTGAAAACCGCAAGTCTCTATATAGACCGGAAGAGATTTGACGATTTTTAAATTTAAGGATCACGTGTCCATACAAATTTAAGATATAGTTATAGTCTAGGAGATGTTCTATTTATTGGTGAAAACCTCAAGTCTCTATATAGACCGGAAGACATTTGACGATTTTTAAATTTAAGGATCACGTGTCCATACAATTTTAAGATATAGTTATAGTCTAGGAGATGTTCTATTTATTGGTGAAAACCGCAAGTCTCTATATAGACCGGAAGAGATTTGACGATTTTTAAATTTAAGGATCACGTGTCCATACAAATTTAAGATATAGTTATAGTCTAGGAGATGTTCAATTAATTGGTGAAAACCGCAAGACTCTATATAGACCGGAAGAGATTTGACGATTTTTAAATTTAAGGATCACGTGTCCATACAAATTTAAGATATAGTTATAGTCTAGGAGATGTTCTATTAATTGGTGAAAACCGCAAGTCTCTATATAGACCGGAAGAGATTTGACGATTTTTAAATTTAAGGATCACGTATCCATACAAATTTAAGATATAGTTATAGTCTAGGAAATGTTCAATTTATTGGTGAAAACCTCAAGTCTCTATATAGACCGGAAGACGTTTGACGATTTTTAAATTTAGGGATCACGTGTCCATACAAATTTAGGATATAGTTATAGTCTAGGAGATGTTCAATTAATTGGTCAAAACCGCAAGTCTCTATATAGACCGGAAGAGATTTGACGATTTTTAAATTTAAGGATCTCGTATCCATACAAATTTAAGATATAGTTATAGTCTAGGAGATGTTCTATTTATTGGTGAAAACCTCAAGTCTCTATATAGACCGGAAGACATTTGACGATTTTTAAATTTAAGGATCACGTGTCCATACAATTTTAAGATATAGTTATAGTCTAGGAGATGTTCTATTTATTGGTGAAAACCGCAAGTCTCGATATAGACCGGAAGAGATTTGACGATTTTTAAATTTAGGGATCACGTGTCCATACAAGTTTAGGATATAGTTATAGTCTAGGAGATGTTCAATTAATTGGTGAAAACCGCAAGTCTCTATATAGAACGGAAGAGATTTGACGATTTTTTAATTTAGGGATCACGTGTCCATACAAGTTTAAGATATAGTTATAGTCTAGGAGATGTTCTATTTATTGGTGAAAATCTCAAGTCTCTATATAGACCGGAAGAGATTTGACGATTTTTAAATTTAGGGATCACGTGTCCATACAAGTTTAGGATATAGTTATAGTCTAGGAGATGTTCAATTAATTGGTGAAAACCGCAAGTCTCTATATAGACCGGAAGAGATTTGACGATTTTTAAATTTAAGGATCACGTGTCCATACAAATTTAAGATATAGTTATAGTCTAGGAGATGTTCTATTTATTGGTGAAAACCGCAAGTCTCTATATAGACCGGAAGAGATTTGACGATTTTTAAATTTAGGGATCACGTGTCCATACAAATTTAAGATAGAGTTTTAAATACATTAAATTAAATTACTACATAACAAACATAACATGACCGTTTTTATCCGCTACCGGATGGGTTTGGTTTTGCTCCGTTTTTATCCGCTACCGGATGGGTTTGGTTTTGCTCCGTTTTTATCCGCTACCGGATGGGTTTGGTTTTGCTCCGTTTTTATCCGCTACCGGATGGGTTTGGTTTTGCTCCGTTTTTATCCGCTACCGGATGGGTTTGGTTTTGCTCCGTTTTTATCCGCTACTGGATGGGTTTGGTTTTGCTCCGTTTTTATCCGCTACTGGATGGGTTTGGTTTTGCTCCGTTTTTATCCGCTACCGGATGGGTTTGGTTTTGCTCCGTTTTTATCCGCTACCGGATGGGTTTGGTTTTGCTCCGTTGTAAAAAAATCAAAATTTTTGGTCTCAGATTTTCCTGAAAATGGGTTGTTTCCTAGTCAATTTGATGCCGGAGAACACGAAAAAACCATCCATTTCGTCGTATCTCTTCGGGAATTGGAATTTTCCGACGAAAAATAGATTTCCTGAAGAAATAGGACAAAATGGAGGGGTTTTTCGTTTTCTCCGGCATGAAATTGACAAGGAAGCTCAATTTCAGGACAATCTGAGTTGAAAAATTTTGAAAAAAAAAATATTGATACAGAAGACTCCCCCCTTGTAAAAAAATCAAAATTTTTGGTCTCAGATTTTCCTGAAAATGGGTTGTTTCCTAGTCAATTTGATGCCGGAGAACACGAAAAAACCATCCATTTCGTCGTATCTCTACGGGAATTGGAATTTTCCGACGAAAAATAGATTTCCTGAAGAAATAGGACAAAATGGAGGGGTTTTTCGTTTTCTCCGGTATGAAATTGACAAGGAAGCTCAATTTCAGGACAATCTGAGAGTTGAAAAATTTTGAAAAAAAAAATATTGATACAGAAGACTCCCCCCTTGTAAAAAATCAAAATTTTTGGTCTCAGATTTTCCTGAAAATGGGTTGTTTCCTAGTCAATTTGATGCCGGAGAACACGAAAAAACCATCCATTTCGTCGTATCTCTACGGGAATTGGAATTTTCCGACGAAAAATAGATTTCCTGAAGAAATAGGACGAAATTTAGGGGTTTTTCGTTTTCTCCGGTATGAAATTGACAAGGAAGCTCAATTTCAGGACAATCTGAGAGTTGAAAAATTTTGAAAAAAAAAATATTGATACAGAAGACTCCCCCCTTGTAAAAAAATCAAAATTTTTGGTCTCAGATTTTCCTGAAAATGGGTTGTTTCCTAGTCAATTTGATGCCGGAGAACACGAAAAAACCATCCATTTCGTCGTATCTCTACGGGAATTGGAATTTTCCAACGAAAAATAGATTTCCTGAAGGAATAGGACAAAATGGAGGGGTTTTTCGTTTTCTCCGGTATGAAATTGACAAGGAAGCTCAATTTCAGGACAATCTGAGAGTTGAAAAATTTTGAAAAAAAAAATATTGATACAGAAGACTCCCCCCTTGTAAAAAAATCAAAATTTTTGGTCTCAGATTTTCCTGAAAATGGGTTGTTTCCTAGTCAATTTGATGCCGGAGAACACGAAAAAACCATCCATTTCGTCGTATCTCTACGGGAATTGGAATTTTCCGACGAAAAATAGATTTCCTGAAGAAATAGGACAAAATGGAGGGGTTTTTCGTTTTCTCCGGTATGAAATTGACAAGGAAGCTCAATTTCAGGACAATCTGAGAGTTGAAAAATTTTGAAAAAAAAAATATTGATACAGAAAACTCCCCCCTTGTAAAAAAATCAAAATTTTTGGTCTCAGATTTTCCTGAAAATGGGTTGTTTCCTAGTCAATTTGATGCCGGAGAACACGAAAAAACCATCCATTTCGTCGTATCTCTACGGGAATTGGAATTTTCCGACGAAAAATAGATTTCCTGAAGAAATAGGACAAAATGGAGGGGTTTTTCGTTTTCTCCGGTATGAAATTGACAAGGAAGCTCAATTTCAGGACAATCTGAGAGTTGAAAAATTTTGAAAAAAAAAATATTGATACAGAAGACTCCCCCCTTGTAAAAAAATCAAAATTTTTGGTCTCAGATTTTCCTGAAAATGGGTTGTTTCCTAGTCAATTTGATGCCGGAGAACACGAAAAAACCATCCATTTCGTCGTATCTCTACGGGAATTGGAATTTTCCAACGAAAAATAGATTTCCTGAAGGAATAGGACAAAATGGAGGGGTTTTTCGTTTTCTCCGGTATGAAATTGACAAGGAAGCTCAATTTCAGGACAATCTGAGAGTTGAAAAATTTTGAAAAAATAATATTGATACAGAAGACTCCCCCCCTTGTAAAAAAATCAAAATTTTTGGTCTCAGATTTTCCTGAAAATGGGTTGTTTCCTAGTCAATTTGATGCCGGAGAACACGAAAAAACCATCCATTTCGTCGTATCTCTACGGGAGTAAGTCTCTATATAGACCGGAAGACATTTGACGATTTTTAAATTTAAGGATCACGTGTCCATACAAATTTAAGATATAGTTATAGTCTAGGAGATGTTCTATTTATTGGTGAAAACCGCAAGTCTCTATATAGACCGGAAGAGATTTGACGATTTTTAAATTTAGGGATCACGTGTCCATACAAATTTAAGATAGAGTTTTAAATACATTAAATTAAATTACTACATAACAAACATAACATAACCGTTTTTATCCGCTACCGGATGGGTTTGGTTTTGCTCCGTTTTTATCCGCTACCGGATGGGTTTGGTTTTGCTCCGTTTTTATCCGCTACCGGATGGGTTTGGTTTTGCTCCGTTTTTATCCGCTACCGGATGGGTTTGGTTTTGCTCCGTTTTTATCCGCTACCGGATGGGTTTGGTTTTGCTCCGTTTTTATCCGCTACTGGATGGGTTTGGTTTTGCTCCGTTTTTATCCGCTACTGGATGGGTTTGGTTTTGCTCCGTTTTTATCCGCTACCGGATGGGTTTGGTTTTGCTCCGTTTTTATCCGCTACCGGATGGGTTTGGTTTTGCTCCGTTGTAAAAAAATCAAAATTTTTGGTCTCAGATTTTCCTGAAAATGGGTTGTTTCCTAGTCAATTTGATGCCGGAGAACACGAAAAAACCATCCATTTCGTCGTATCTCTTCGGGAATTGGAATTTTCCGACGAAAAATAGATTTCCTGAAGAAATAGGACAAAATGGAGGGGTTTTTCGTTTTCTCCGGCATGAAATTGACAAGGAAGCTCAATTTCAGGACAATCTGAGTTGAAAAATTTTGAAAAAAAAAATATTGATACAGAAGACTCCCCCCTTGTAAAAAAATCAAAATTTTTGGTCTCAGATTTTCCTGAAAATGGGTTGTTTCCTAGTCAATTTGATGCCGGAGAACACGAAAAAACCATCCATTTCGTCGTATCTCTACGGGAATTGGAATTTTCCAACGAAAAATAGATTTCCTGAAGGAATAGGACAAAATGGAGGGGTTTTTCGTTTTCTCCGGTATGAAATTGACAAGGAAGCTCAATTTCAGGACAATCTGAGAGTTGAAAAATTTTGAAAAAAAAAATATTGATACAGAAGACTCCCCCCTTGTAAAAAAAATCAAAATTTTTGGTCTCAGATTTTCCTGAAAATGGGTTGTTTCCTAGTCAATTTGATGCCGGAGAACACGAAAAAACCATCCATTTCGCCGTATCTCTACGGGAATTGGAATTTTCCGACGAAAAATAGATTTCCTGAAGAAATAGGACAAAATGGGGGGGTTTTTCGTTTTCTCCGGTATGAAATTGACAAGGAAGCTCAATTTCAGGACAATCTGAGAGTTGAAAAATTTTGAAAAAAAAAATATTGATACAGAAGACTCCCCCCTTGTAAAAAAATCAAAATTTTTGGTCTCAGATTTTCCTGAAAATGGGTTGTTTCCTAGTCAATTTGATGCCGGAGAACACGAAAAAACCATCCATGTCGTCGTATCTCTTCGGGAATTGGAATTTTCCGACGAAAAATAGATTTCCTGAAGAAATAGGACAAAATGGAGGGGTTTTTCGTTTTCTCCGGCATGAAATTGACAAGGAAGCTCAATTTCAGGACAATCTGAGAGTTGAAAAATTTTGAAAAAAAAAAATATTGATACAGAAGACTCCCCCCTTGTAAAAAAATCAAAATTTTTGGTCTCAGATTTTCCTGAAAATGGGTTGTTTCCTAGTCAATTTGATGCCGGAGAACACGAAAAAACCATCCATTTCGTCGTATCTCTACGGGAATTGGAATTTTCCGACGAAAAATAGATTTCCTGAAGAAATAGGACAAAATGGAGGGGTTTTTCGTTTTCTCCGGTATGAAATTGACAAGGAAGCTCAATTTCAGGACAATCTGAGAGTTGAAAAATTTTGAAAAAAAAAATATTGATACAGAAGACTCCCCCCTTGTAAAAAAATCAAAATTTTTGGTCTCAGATTTTCCTGAAAATGGGTTGTTTCCTAGTCAATTTGATGCCGGAGAACACGAAAAAACCATCCATTTCGTCGTATCTCTACGGGAATTGGAATTTTCCAACGAAAAATAGATTTCCTGAAGGAATAGGACATAATGGAGGGGTTTTTCGTTTTATCCGGTATGAAATTGACAAGGAAGCTCAATTTCAGGACAATCTGAGAGTTGAAAAATTTTGAAAAAAAAAATATTGATACAGAAGACTCCCCCCTTGTAAAAAAATCAAAATTTTTGGTCTCAGATTTTCCTGAAAATGGGTTGTTTCCTAGTCAATTTGATGCCGGAGAACACGAAAAAACCATCCATTTCGTCGTATCTCTACGGGAATTGGAATTTTCCGACGAAAAATAGATTTCCTGAAGAAATAGGACAAAATGGAGGGGTTTTTCGTTTTCTCCGGTATGAAATTGACAAGGAAGCTCAATTTCAGGACAATCTGAGAGTTGAAAAATTTTGAAAAAAAAAATTTTGATACAGAAAACTCCCCCCTTGTAAAAAAATCAAAATTTTTGGTCTCAGATTTTCCTGAAAATGGGTTGTTTCCTAGTCAATTTGATGCCGGAGAACACGAAAAAACCATCCATTTCGTCGTATCTCTACGGGAGTAAGTCTCTATATAGACCGGAAGACATTTGACGATTTTTAAATTTAAGGATCACGTGTCCATACAATTTTAAGATATAGTTATAGTCTAGGAGATGTTCTATTTATTGGTGAAAACCGCAAGTCTCTATATAGACCGGAAGAGATTTGACGATTTTTAAATTTAAGGATCACGTGTCCATACAAATTTAAGATAGAGTTTTAAATACATTAAATTAAATTACTACATAACAAACATAACATAACCGTTTTTATCCGCTACCGGATGGGTTTGGTTTTGCTCCGTTTTTATCCGCTACCGGATGGGTTTGGTTTTGCTCCGTTTTTATCCGCTACCGGATGGGTTTGGTTTTGCTCCGTTTTTATCCGCTACCGGATGGGTTTGGTTTTGCTCCGTTTTTATCCGCTACCGGATGGGTTTGGTTTTGCTCCGTTTTTATCCGCTACTGGATGGGTTTGGTTTTGCTCCGTTTTTATCCGCTACTGGATGGGTTTGGTTTTGCTCCGTTTTTATCCGCTACCGGATGGGTTTGGTTTTGCTCCGTTTTTATCCGCTACCGGATGGGTTTGGTTTTGCTCCGTTGTAAAAAAATCAAAATTTTTGGTCTCAGATTTTCCTGAAAATGGGTTGTTTCCTAGTCAATTTGATGCCGGAGAACACGAAAAAACCATCCATTTCGTCGTATCTCTTCGGGAATTGGAATTTTCCGACGAAAAATAGATTTCCTGAAGAAATAGGACAAAATGGAGGGGTTTTTCGTTTTCTCCGGCATGAAATTGACAAGGAAGCTCAATTTCAGGACAATCTGAGTTGAAAAATTTTGAAAAAAAAAATATTGATACAGAAGACTCCCCCCTTGTAAAAAAATCAAAATTTTTGGTCTCAGATTTTCCTGAAAATGGGTTGTTTCCTAGTCAATTTGATGCCGGAGAACACGAAAAAACCATCCATTTCGTCGTATCTCTACGGGAATTGGAATTTTCCAACGAAAAATAGATTTCCTGAAAGAATAGGACAAAATGGAGGGGTTTTTCGTTTTCTCCGGTATGAAATTGACAAGGAAGCTCAATTTCAGGACAATCTGAGAGTTGAAAAATTTTGAAAAAAAAGATATTGATACAGAAGACTCCCCCCTTGTAAAAAAAATCAAAATTTTTGGTCTCAGATTTTCCTGAAAATGGGTTGTTTCCTAGTCAATTTGATGCCGGAGAACACGAAAAAACCATCCATTTCGCCGTATCTCTACGGGAATTGGAATTTTCCGACGAAAAATAGATTTCCTGAAGAAATAGGACAAAATGGAGGGGTTTTTCGTTTTCTCCGGTATGAAATTGACAAGGAAGCTCAATTTCAGGACAATCTGAGAGTTGAAAAATTTTGAAAAAAAAAATATTGATACAGAAGACTCCCCCCTTGTAAAAAAATCAAAATTTTTGGTCTCAGATTTTCCTGAAAATGGGTTGTTTCCTAGTCAATTTGATGCCGGAGAACACGAAAAAACCATCCATTTCGTCGTATCTCTTCGGGAATTGGAATTTTCCGACGAAAAATAGATTTCCTGAAGAAATAGGACAAAATGGAGGGGTTTTTCGTTTTCTCCGGCATGAAATTGACAAGGAAGCTCAATTTCAGGACAATCTGAGAGTTGAAAAATTTTGAAAAAAAAAAATATTGATACAGAAGACTCCCCCCTTGTAAAAAAATCAAAATTTTTGGTCTCAGATTTTCCTGAAAATGGGTTGTTTCCTAGTCAATTTGATGCCGGAGAACACGAAAAAACCATCCATTTCGTCGTATCTCTACGGGAATTGGAATTTTCCGACGAAAAATAGATTTCCTGAAGAAATAGGACAAAATGGAGGGGTTTTTCGTTTTCTCCGGTATGAAATTGACAAGGAAGCTCAATTTCAGGACAATCTGAGAGTTGAAAAATTTTGAAAAAAAAAATATTGATACAGAAGACTCCCCCCTTGTAAAAAAATCAAAATTTTTGGTCTCAGATTTTCCTGAAAATGGGTTGTTTCCTAGTCAATTTGATGCCGGAGAACACGAAAAAACCATCCATTTCGTCGTATCTCTACGGGAATTGGAATTTTCCGACGAAAAATAGATTTCCTGAAGAAATAGGACAAAATGGAGGGGTTTTTCGTTTTCTCCGGTATGAAATTGACAAGGAAGCTCAATTTCAGGACAATCTGAGAGTTGAAAAATTTTGAAAAAAAAAATATTGATACAGAAGACTCCCCCCTTGTAAAAAAATCAAAATTTTTGGTCTCAGATTTTCCTGAAAATGGGTTGTTTCCTAGTCAATTTGATGCCGGAGAACACGAAAAAACCATCCATTTCGTCGTATCTCTACGGGAATTGGAATTTTCCAACGAAAAATAGATTTCCTGAAGGAATAGGACAAAATGGAGGGGTTTTTCGTTTTCTCCGGTATGAAATTGACAAGGAAGCTCAATTTCAGGACAATCTGAGAGTTGAAAAATTTTGAAAAAAAAAATATTGATACAGAAGACTCCCCCCTTGTAAAAAAATCAAAATTTTTGGTCTCAGATTTTCCTGAAAATGGGTTGTTTCCTAGTCAATTTGATGCCGGAGAACACGAAAAAACCATCCATTTCGTCGTATCTCTACGGGAGTAAGTCTCTATATAGACCGGAAGACATTTGACGATTTTTAAATTTAAGGATCACGTGTCCATACAAATTTAAGATATAGTTATAGTCTAGGAGATGTTCAATTAATTGGTCAAAACCGCAAGTCTCTATATAGACCGGAAGAGATTTGACGATTTTTAAATTTAAGGATCACGTATCCATACAAATTTAAGATATAGTTATAGTCTAGGAGATGTTCTATTTATTGGTGAAAACCTCAAGTCTCTATATAGACCGGAAGACATTTGACGATTTTTAAATTTAAGGATCACGTGTCCATACAAATTTAAGATATAGTTATAGTCTAGGAGATGTTCTATTTATTGGTGAAAACCGCAAGTCTCTATATAGACCGGAAGAGATTTGACGATTTTTAAATTTAAGGATCACGTGTCCATACAAATTTAAGATATAGTTATAGTCTAGGAGATGTTCTATTTATTGGTGAAAACCTCAAGTCTCTATATAGACCGGAAGACATTTGACGATTTTTAAATTTAAGGATCACGTGTCCATACAATTTTAAGATATAGTTATAGTCTAGGAGATGTTCTATTTATTGGTGAAAACCGCAAGTCTCTATATAGACCGGAAGAGATTTGACGATTTTTAAATTTAAGGATCACGTGTCCATACAAATTTAAGATATAGTTATAGTCTAGGAGATGTTCTATTAATTGGTGAAAACCGCAAGACTCTATATAGACCGGAAGAGATTTGACGATTTTTAAATTTAAGGATCACGTGTCCATACAAATTTAAGATATAGTTATAGTCTAGGAGATGTTCAATTAATTGGTGAAAACCGCAAGACTCTATATAGACCGGAAGAGATTTGACGATTTTTAAATTTAAGGATCACGTGTCCATACAAATTTAAGATATAGTTATAGTCTAGGAGATGTTCTATTAATTGGTGAAAACCGCAAGTCTCTATATAGACCGGAAGAGATTTGACGATTTTTAAATTTAAGGATCACGTGTCCATACAAATTTAAGATATAGTTATAGTCTAGGAGATGTTCAATTAATTGGTCAAAACCGCAAGTCTCTATATAGACCGGAAGAGATTTGACGATTTTTAAATTTAAGGATCACGTATCCATACAAATTTAAGATATAGTTATAGTCTAGGAGATGTTCTATTTATTGGTGAAAACCTCAAGTCTCTATATAGACCGGAAGACATTTGACGATTTTTAAATTTAAGGATCACGTGTCCATACAAATTTAAGATATAGTTATAGTCTAGGAGATGTTCTATTAATTGGTGAAAACCGCAAGTCTCTATATAGACCGGAAGAGATTTGACGATTTTTAAATTTAAGGATCACGTGTCCATACAAATTTAAGATATAGTTATAGTCTAGGAGATGTTCTATTTATTGGTGAAAACCGCAAGTCTCTATATAGACCGGAAGAGATTTGACGATTTTTAGATTTAAGGATCACGTGTCCATACAATTTTAAGATATAGTTATAGTCTAGGAGATGTTCTATTTATTGGTGAAAACCGCAAGTCTCTATATAGACCGGAAGAGATTTGACGATTTTTAAATTTAAGGATCACGTGTCCATACAAATTTAAGATATAGTTATAGTCTAGGAGATGTTCAATTAATTGGTGAAAACCGCAAGACTCTATATAGACCGGAAGAGATTTGACGATTTTTAAATTTAAGGATCACGTGTCCATACAAATTTAAGATATAGTTATAGTCTAGGAAATGTTCTATTTATTGGTGAAAACCTCAAGTCTCTATATAGACCGGAAGACATTTGACGATTTTTAAATTTAAGGATCACGTGTCCATACAATTTTAAGATATAGTTATAGTCTAGGAGATGTTCTATTTATTGGTGAAAACCGCAAGTCTCTATATAGACCGGAAGACATTTGACGATTTTTAAATTTAAGGATCACGTGTCCATACAAAATTAAGATATAGTTATAGTCTAGGAGATGTTCTATTAATTGGTGAAAACCGCAAGTCTCTATATAGACCGGAAGAGATTTGACGATTTTTAAATTTAAGGATCACGTGTCCATACAAATTTAAGATATAGTTATAGTCTAGGAGATGTTCTATTTATTGGTGAAAACCGCAAGTCTCTATATAGACCGGAAGAGATTTGACGATTTTTAAATTTAAGGATCACGTGTCCATACAAATTTAAGATATAGTTATAGTCTAGGAGATGTTCTATTTATTGGTGAAAACCTCAAGTCTCTATATAGACCGGAAGACATTTGACGATTTTTAAATTTAAGGATCACGTGTCCATACAATTTTAAGATATAGTTATAGTCTAGGAGATGTTCTATTTATTGGTGAAAACCGCAAGTCTCTATATAGACCGGAAGAGATTTGACGATTTTTAAATTTAAGGATCACGTGTCCATACAAATTTAAGATATAGTTATAGTCTAGGAGATGTTCAATTAATTGGTGAAAACCGCAAGACTCTATATAGACCGGAAGAGATTTGACGATTTTTAAATTTAAGGATCACGTGTCCATACAAATTTAAGATATAGTTATAGTCTAGGAAATGTTCTATTTATTGGTGAAAACCTCAAGTCTCTATATAGACCGGAAGACATTTGACGATTTTTAAATTTAAGGATCACGTGTCCATACAATTTTAAGATATAGTTATAGTCTAGGAGATGTTCTATTTATTGGTGAAAACCGCTAGTCTCTATATAGACCGGAAGAGATTTGACGATTTTTAAATTTAAGGATCACGTGTCCATACAAATTTAAGATATAGTTATAGTCTAGGAGATGTTCAATTAATTGGTGAAAACCGCAAGACTCTATATAGACCGGAAGAGATTTAACGATTTTTAAATTTAAGGATCACGTATCCATACAAATTTAAGATATAGTTATAGTCTAGGAAATGTTCTATTTATTGGTGAAAACCTCAAGTCTCTATATAGACCGGAAGACATTTGACGATTTTTAAATTTAGGGATCACGTGTCCATACAAATTTAAGATATAGTTATAGTCTAGGAGATGTACAATTAATTGGTGAAAACCGCAAGACTCTATATAGACCGGAAGAGATTTGACGATTTTTAAATTTAAGGATCACGTGTCCATACAAATTTAAGATATAGTTATAGTCTAGGAGATGTTCTATTAATTGGTGAAAACCGCAAGTCTCTATATAGACCGGAAGAGATTTGACGATTTTTAAATTTAAGGATCACGTGTCCATACAAATTTAAGATATAGTTATAGTCTAGGAGATGTTCAATAAATAGGTCAAAACCGCAAGTCTCTATATAGACCGGAAGAGATTTGACGATTTTTAAATTTAAGGATCACGTATCCATACAAATTTAAGATATAGTTATAGTCTAGGAGATGTTCTATTTATTGGTGAAAACCTCAAGTCTCTATATAGACCGGAAGACATTTGACGATTTTTAAATTTAAGGATCACGTGTCCATACAAATTTAAGATATAGTTATAGTCTAGGAGATGTTCTATTAATTGGTGAAAACCGCAAGTCTCTATATAGACCGGAAGAGATTTGACGATTTTTAAATTTAAGGATCACGTGTCCATACAAATTTAAGATATAGTTATAGTCTAGGAGATGTTCTATTTATTGGTGAAAACCGCAAGTCTCTATATAGACCGGAAGAGATTTGACGATTTTTAAATTTAAGGATCACGTGTCCATACAAATTTAAGATATAGTTATAGTCTAGGAGATGTTCTATTTATTGGTGAAAACCTCAAGTCTCTATATAGACCGGAAGACATTTGACGATTTTTAAATTTAAGGATCACGTGTCCATACAATTTTAAGATATAGTTATAGTCTAGGAGATGTTCTATTTATTGGTGAAAACCGCAAGTCTCTATATAGACCGGAAGAGATTTGACGATTTTTAAATTTAAGGATCACGTGTCCATACAAATTTAAGATATAGTTATAGTCTAGGAGATGTTCAATTAATTGGTGAAAACCGCAAGACTCTATATAGACCGGAAGAGATTTGACGATTTTTAAATTTAAGGATCACGTGTCCATAAAAATTTAAGATATAGTTATAGTCTAGGAGATGTTCTATTAATTGGTGAAAACCGCAAGTCTCTATATAGACCGGAAGAGATTTGACGATTTTTAAATTTAAGGATCACGTATCCATACAAATTTAAGATATAGTTATAGTCTAGGAAATGTTCTATTTATTGGTGAAAACCTCAAGTCTCTATATAGACCGGAAGACATTTGACGATTTTTAAATTTAGGGATCACGTGTCCATACAAATTTAGGATATAGTTATAGTCTAGGAGATGTTCAATTAATTGGTCAAAACCGCAAGTCTCTATATAGACCGGAAGAGATTTGACGATTTTTAAATTTAAGGATCTCGTATCCATACAAATTTAAGATATAGTTATAGTCTAGGAGATGTTCTATTTATTGGTGAAAACCTCAAGTCTCTATATAGACCGGAACACATTTGACGATTTTTAAATTTAAGGATCACGTGTCCATACAATTTTAAGATATAGTTATAGTCTAGGAGATGTTCAATTAATTGGTGAAAACCGCAAGTCTCTATATAGACCGGAAGAGATTTGACGATTTTTAAATTTAAGAATCACGTGTCCATACAAATTTAAGATATAGTTATAGTCTAGGAGATGTTCAATTAATTGGTCAAAACCGCAAGTCTCTATATAGACCGGAAGAGATTTGACGATTTTTAAATTTAGGGATCACGTGTCCATACAAGTTTAAGATATAGTTATAGTCTAGGAGATGTTCTATTTATTGGTGAAAACCTCAAGTCTCTATATAGACCGGAAGAGATTTGACGATTTTTAAATTTAAGAATCACGTGTCCATACAAATTTAAGATATAGTTATAGTCTAGGAGATGTTCAATTAATTGGTGAAAACCGCAAGTCTCTATATAGACCGGAAGAGATTTGACGATTTTTAAATTTAAGGATCACGTATCCATACAAATTTAAGATATAGTTATAGTCTAGGAGATGTTCTATTTCTTGGTGAAAACCGCAAGTCTCTATATAGACCGGAAGAGATTTGACGATGTTTAAATTTAGGGATCACGTGTCCATACAAGTTTAGGATATAGTTATAGTCTAGGAGATGTTCAATTAATTGGTGAAAACCGCAAGTCTCTATATAGACCGGAAGAGATTTGACGATTTTTAAATTTAAGGATCACGTGTCCATACAAATTTAAGATATAGTTATAGTCTAGGAGATGTTCTATTTATTGGTGAAAACCGCAAGTCTCTATATAGACCGGAAGAGATTTGACGATTTTTAAATTTAGGGATCACGTGTCCATACAAATTTAAGATAGAGTTTTAAATACATTAAATTAAATTACTACATAACAAACATAACATAACCGTTTTTATCCGCTACCGGATGGGTTTGGTTTTGCTCCGTTTTTATCCGCTACCGGATGGGTTTGGTTTTGCTCCGTTTTTATCCGCTACCGGATGGGTTTGGTTTTGCTCCGTTTTTATCCGCTACCGGATGGGTTTGGTTTTGCTCCGTTTTTATCCGCTACTGGATGGGTTTGGTTTTGCTCCGTTTTTATCCGCTACTGGATGGGTTTGGTTTTGCTCCGTTTTTATCCGCTACCGGATGGGTTTGGTTTTGCTCCGTTTTTATCCGCTACCGGATGGGTTTGGTTTTGCTCCGTTGTAAAAAAATCAAAATTTTTGGTCTCAGATTTTCCTGAAAATGGGTTGTTTCCTAGTCAATTTGATGCCGGAGAACACGAAAAAACCATCCATTTCGTCGTATCTCTTCGGGAATTGGAATTTTCCGACGAAAAATAGATTTCCTGAAGAAATAGGACAAAATGGAGGGGTTTTTCGTTTTCTCCGGCATGAAATTGACAAGGAAGCTCAATTTCAGGACAATCTGAGTTGAAAAATTTTGAAAAAAAAAATATTGATACAGAAGAATCCCCCCTTGTAAAAAAATCAAAATTTTTGGTCTCAGATTTTCCTGAAAATGGGTTGTTTCCTAGTCAATTTGATGCCGGAGAACACGAAAAAACCATCCATTTCGTCGTATCTCTACGGGAATTGGAATTTTCCGACGAAAAATAGATTTCCTGAAGAAATAGGACAAAATGGAGGGGTTTTTCGTTTTCTCCGGTATGAAATTGACAAGGAAGCTCAATTTCAGGACAATCTGAGAGCTGAAAAATTTTGAAAAAAAAAATATTGATACAGAAGACTCCCCCCTTGTAAAAAAATCAAAATTTTTGGTCTCAGATTTTCCTGAAAATGGGTTGTTTCCTAGTCAATTTGATGCCGGAGAACACGAAAAAACCATCCATTTCGTCGTATCTCTTCGGGAATTGGAATTTTCCGACGAAAAATAGATTTCCTGAAGAAATAGGACAAAATGGAGGGGTTTTTCGTTTTCTCCGGCATGAAATTGACAAGGAAGCTCAATTTCAGGACAATCTGAGAGTTGAAAAATTTTGAAAAAAAAAAATATTGATACAGAAGACTCCCCCCTTGTAAAAAAATCAAAATTTTTGGTCTCAGATTTTCCTGAAAATGGGTTGTTTCCTAGTCAATTTGATGCCGGAGAACACGAAAAAACCATCCATTTCGTCGTATCTCTACGGGAATTGGAATTTTCCGACGAAAAATAGATTTCCTGAAGAAATAGGACAAAATGGAGGGGTTTTTCGTTTTCTCCGGTATGAAATTGACAAGGAAGCTCAATTTCAGGACAATCTGAGAGTTGAAAAATTTTGAAAAAAAAAATATTGATACAGAAGACTCCCCCCTTGTAAAAAAATCAAAATTTTTGGTCTCAGATTTTCCTGAAAATGGGTTGTTTCCTAGTCAATTTGATGCCGGAGAACACGAAAAAACCATCCATTTCGTCGTATCTCTACGGGAATTGGAATTTTCCGACGAAAAATAGATTTCCTGAAGAAATAGGACAAAATGGAGGGGTTTTTCGTTTTCTCCGGTATGAAATTGACAAGGAAGCTCAATTTCAGGACAATCTGAGAGTTGAAAAATTTTGAAAAAAAAAATATTGATACAGAAGACTCCCCCCTTGTAAAAAAATCAAAATTTTTGGTCTCAGATTTTCCTGAAAATGGGTTGTTTCCTAGTCAATTTGATGCCGGAGAACACGAAAAAACCATCCATTTCGTCGTATCTCTACGGGAATTGGAATTTTCCGACGAAAAATAGATTTCCTGAAGAAATAGGACAAAATGGAGGGGTTTTTCGTTTTCTCCGGTATGAAATTGACAAGGAAGCTCAATTTCAGGACAATCTGAGAGTTGAAAAATTTTGAAAAAAAAAATATTGATACAGAAAACTCCCCCCTTGTAAAAAAATCAAAATTTTTGGTCTCAGATTTTCCTGAAAATGGGTTGTTTCCTAGTCAATTTGATGCCGGAGAACACGAAAAAACCATCCATTTCGTCGTATCTCTACGGGAGTAAGTCTCTATATAGACCGGAAGACATTTGACGATTTTTAAATTTAAGGATCACGTGTCCATACAATTTTAAGATATAGTTATAGTCTAGGAGATGTTCTATTTATTGGTGAAAACCGCAAGTCTCTATATAGACCGGAAGAGATTTGACGATTTTTAAATTTAAGGATCACGTGTCCATACAAATTTAAGATATAGTTATAGTCTAGGAGATGTTCTATTTATTGGTGAAAACCGCAAGTCTCTATATAGACCGGAAGAGATTTGACGATTTTTAAATTTAGGGATCACGTGTCCATACAAATTTAAGATAGAGTTTTAAATACATTAAATTAAATTACTACATAACAAACACAACATAACCGTTTTTATCCGCTACCGGATGGGTTTGGTTTTGCTCCGTTTTTATCCGCTACCGGATGGGTTTGGTTTTGCTCCGTTTTTATCCGCTACCGGATGGGTTTGGTTTTGCTCCGTTTTTATCCGCTACCGGATGGGTTTGGTTTTGCTCCGTTTTTATCCGCTACCGGATGGGTTTGGTTTTGCTCCGTTTTTATCCGCTACTGGATGGGTTTGGTTTTGCTCCGTTTTTATCCGCTACTGGATGGGTTTGGTTTTGCTCCGTTTTTATCCGCTACCGGATGGGTTTGGTTTTGCTCCGTTTTTATCCGCTACCGGATGGGTTTGGTTTTGCTCCGTTGTAAAAAAATCAAAATTTTTGGTCTCAGATTTTCCTGAAAATGGGTTGTTTCCTAGTCAATTTGATGCCGGAGAACACGAAAAAACCATCCATTTCGTCGTATCTCTTCGGGAATTGGAATTTTCCGACGAAAAATAGATTTCCTGAAGAAATAGGACAAAATGGAGGGGTTTTTCGTTTTCTCCGGCATGAAATTGACAAGGAAGCTCAATTTCAGGACAATCTGAGTTGAAAAATTTTGAAAAAAAAAATATTGATACAGAAGACTCCCCCCCTTGTAAAAAAATCAAAATTTTTGGTCTCAGATTTTCCTGAAAATGGGTTGTTTCCTAGTCAATTTGATGCCGGAGAACACGAAAAAACCATCCATTTCGTCGTATCTCTACGGGAATTGGAATTTTCCAACGAAAAATAGATTTCCTGAAGGAATAGGTCAAAATGGAGGGGTTTTTCGTTTTCTCCGGTATGAAATTGACAAGGAAGCTCAATTTCAGGACAATCTGAGAGTTGAAAAATTTTGAAAAAAAAAATATTGATACAGAAGACTCCCCCCTTGTAAAAAAAATCAAAATTTTTGGTCTCAGATTTTCCTGAAAATGGGTTGTTTCCTAGTCAATTTGATGCCGGAGAACACGAAAAAACCATCCATTTCGCCGTATCTCTACGGGAATTGGAATTTTCCGACGAAAAATAGATTTCCTGAAGAAATAGGACAAAATGGAGGGGTTTTTCGTTTTCTCCGGTATGAAATTGACAAGGAAGCTCAATTTCAGGACAATCTGAGAGTTGAAAAATTTTGAAAAAAAAAATATTGATACAGAAGACTCCCCCCTTGTAAAAAAATCAAAATTTTTGGTCTCAGATTTTCCTGAAAATGGGTTGTTTCCTAGTCAATTTGATGCCGGAGAACACGAAAAAACCATCCATTTCGTCGTATCTCTTCGGGAATTGGAATTTTCCGACGAAAAATAGATTTCCTGAAGAAATAGGACAAAATGGAGGGGTTTTTCGTTTTCTCCGGCATGAAATTGACAAGGAAGCTTAATTTCAGGACAATCTGAGAGTTGAAAAATTTTGAAAAAAAAAAATATTGATACAGAAGACTCCCCCCTTGTAAAAAAATCAAAATTTTTGGTCTCAGATTTTCCTGAAAATGGGTTGTTTCCTAGTCAATTTGATGCCGGAGAACACGAAAAAACCATCCATTTCGTCGTATCTCTACGGGAATTGGAATTTTCCGACGAAAAATAGATTTCCTGAAGAAATAGGACAAAATGGAGGGGTTTTTCGTTTTCTCCGGTATGAAATTGACAAGGAAGCTCAATTTCAGGACAATCTGAGAGTTGAAAAATTTTGAAAAAAAAAATATTGATACAGAAGACTCCCCCCTTGTAAAAAAATCAAAATTTTTGGTCTCAGATTTTCCTGAAAATGGGTTGTTTCCTAGTCAATTTGATGCCGGAGAACACGAAAAAACCATCCATTTCGTCGTATCTCTACGGGAATTGGAATTTTCCAACGAAAAATAGATTTCCTGAAGGAATAGGACAAAATGGAGGGGTTTTTCGTTTTCTCCGGTATGAAATTGACAAGGAAGCTCAATTTCAGGACAATCTGAGAGTTGAAAAATTTTGAAAAAAAAAATATTGATACAGAAGACTCCCCCCTTGTAAAAAAATCAAAATTTTTGGTCTCAGATTTTCCTGAAAATGGGTTGTTTCCTAGTCAATTTGATGCCGGAGAACACGAAAAAACCATCCATTTCGTCGTATCTCTACGGGAATTGGAATTTTCCGACGAAAAATAGATTTCCTGAAGAAATAGGACAAAATGGAGGGGTTTTTCGTTTTCTCCGGCATGAAATTGACAAGGAAGCTCAATTTCAGGACAATCTGAGTTGAAAAATTTTGAAAAAAAAAATATTGATACAGAAGACTCCCCCCTTGTAAAAAAATCAAAATTTTTGGTCTCAGATTTTCCTGAAAATGGGTTGTTTCCTAGTCAATTTGATGCCGGAGAACACGAAAAAACCATCCATTTCGTCGTATCTCTACGGGAATTGGAATTTTCCGACGAAAAATAGATTTCCTGAAGAAATAGGACAAAATGGAGGGGTTTTTCGTTTTCTCCGGTATGAAATTGACAAGGAAGCTCAATTTCAGGACAATCTGAGAGTTGAAAAATTTTGAAAAAAAAAATATTGATACAGAAGACTCCCCCCTTGTAAAAAAATCAAAATTTTTGGTCTCAGATTTTCCTGAAAATGGGTTGTTTCCTAGTCAATTTGATGCCGGAGAACACGAAAAAACCATCCATTTCGTCGTATCTCTACGGGAGTAAGTCTCTATATAGACCGGAAGACATTTGACGATTTTTAAATTTAAGGATCACGTGTCCATACAAATTTAAGATATAGTTATAGTCTAGGAGATGTTCTATTTATTGGTGAAAACCGCAAGTCTCTATATAGACCGGAAGAGATTTGACGATTTTTAAATTTAGGGATCACGTGTCCATACAAATTTAAGATAGAGTTTTAAATACATTAAATTAAATTACTACATAACAAACACAACATAACCGTTTTTATCCGCTACCGGATGGGTTTGGTTTTGCTCCGTTTTTATCCGCTACCGGATGGGTTTGGTTTTGCTCCGTTTTTATCCGCTACCGGATGGGTTTGGTTTTGCTCCGTTTTTATCCGCTACCGGATGGGTTTGGTTTTGCTCCGTTTTTATCCGCTACCGGATGGGTTTGGTTTTGCTCCGTTTTTATCCGCTACTGGATGGGTTTGGTTTTGCTCCGTTTTTATCCGCTACTGGATGGGTTTGGTTTTGCTCCGTTTTTATCCGCTACCGGATGGGTTTGGTTTTGCTCCGTTTTTATCCGCTACCGGATGGGTTTGGTTTTGCTCCGTTGTAAAAAAATCAAAATTTTTGGTCTCAGATTTTCCTGAAAATGGGTTGTTTCCTAGTCAATTTGATGCCGGAGAACACGAAAAAACCATCCATTTCGTCGTATCTCTTCGGGAATTGGAATTTTCCGACGAAAAATAGATTTCCTGAAGAAATAGGACAAAATGGAGGGGTTTTTCGTTTTCTCCGGCATGAAATTGACAAGGAAGCTCAATTTCAGGACAATCTGAGTTGAAAAATTTTGAAAAAAAAAATATTGATACAGAAGACTCCCCCCTTGTAAAAAAATCAAAATTTTTGGTCTCAGATTTTCCTGAAAATGGGTTGTTTCCTAGTCAATTTGATGCCGGAGAACACGAAAAAACCATCCATTTCGCCGTATCTCTACGGGAATTGGAATTTTCCGACGAAAAATAGATTTCCTGAAGAAATAGGACAAAATGGAGGGGTTTTTCGTTTTCTCCGGTATGAAATTGACAAGGAAGCTCAATTTCAGGACAATCTGAGAGTTGAAAAATTTTGAAAAAAAAAATATTGATACAGAAGACTCCCCCCTTGTAAAAAAATCAAAATTTTTGGTCTCAGATTTTCCTGAAAATGGGTTGTTTCCTAGTCAATTTGATGCCGGAGAACACGAAAAAACCATCCATTTCGTCGTATCTCTTCGGGAATTGGAATTTTCCGACGAAAAATAGATTTCCTGAAGAAATAGGACAAAATGGAGGGGTTTTTCGTTTTCTCCGGCATGAAATTGACAAGGAAGCTTAATTTCAGGACAATCTGAGAGTTGAAAAATTTTGAAAAAAAAAAAATATTGATACAGAAGACTCCCCCCTTGTAAAAAAATCAAAATTTTTGGTCTCAGATTTTCCTGAAAATGGGTTGTTTCCTAGTCAATTTGATGCCGGAGAACACGAAAAAACCATCCATTTCGTCGTATCTCTACGGGAATTGGAATTTTCCGACGAAAAATAGATTTCCTGAAGAAATAGGACAAAATGGAGGGGTTTTTCGTTTTCTCCGGTATGAAATTGACAAGGAAGCTCAATTTCAGGACAATCTGAGAGTTGAAAAATTTTGAAAAAAAAAATATTGATACAGAAGACTCCCCCCTTGTAAAAAAATCAAAATTTTTGGTCTCAGATTTTCCTGAAAATGGGTTGTTTCCTAGTCAATTTGATGCCGGAGAACACGAAAAAACCATCCATTTCGTCGTATCTCTACGGGAATTGGAATTTTCCAACGAAAAATAGATTTCCTGAAGGAATAGGACAAAATGGAGGGGTTTTTCGTTTTCTCCGGTATGAAATTGACAAGGAAGCTCAATTTCAGGACAATCTGAGAGTTGAAAAATTTTGAAAAAAAAAATATTGATACAGAAGACTCCCCCCTTGTAAAAAAATCAAAATTTTTGGTCTCAGATTTTCCTGAAAATGGGTTGTTTCCTAGTCAATTTGATGCCGGAGAACACGAAAAAACCATCCATTTCGTCGTATCTCTACGGGAGTAAGTCTCTATATAGACCGGAAGACATTTGACGATTTTTAAATTTAAGGATCACGTGTCCATACAAATTTAAGATAGAGTTTTAAATACATTAAATTAAATTACTACATAACAAACATAACATAACCGTTTTTATCCGCTACCGGATGGGTTTGGTTTTGCTCCGTTTTTATCCGCTACCGGATGGGTTTGGTTTTGCTCCGTTTTTATCCGCTACCGGATGGGTTTGGTTTTGCTCCGTTTTTATCCGCTACCGGATGGGTTTGGTTTTGCTCCGTTTTTATCCGCTACCGGATGGGTTTGGTTTTGCTCCGTTTTTATCCGCTACTGGATGGGTTTGGTTTTGCTCCGTTTTTATCCGCTACTGGATGGGTTTGGTTTTGCTCCGTTTTTATCCGCTACCGGATGGGTTTGGTTTTGCTCCGTTTTTATCCGCTACCGGATGGGTTTGGTTTTGCTCCGTTGTAAAAAAATCAAAATTTTTGGTCTCAGATTTTCCTGAAAATGGGTTGTTTCCTAGTCAATTTGATGCCGGAGAACACGAAAAAACCATCCATTTCGTCGTATCTCTTCGGGAATTGGAATTTTCCGACGAAAAATAGATTTCCTGAAGAAATAGGACAAAATGGAGGGGTTTTTCGTTTTCTCCGGCATGAAATTGACAAGGAAGCTCAATTTCAGGACAATCTGAGTTGAAAAATTTTGAAAAAAAAAATATTGATACAGAAGACTCCCCCCTTGTAAAAAAATCAAAATTTTTGGTCTCAGATTTTCCTGAAAATGGGTTGTTTCCTAGTCAATTTGATGCCGGAGAACACGAAAAAAACATCCATTTCGTCGTATCTCTTCGGGAATTGGAATTTTCCGACGAAAAATAGATTTCCTGAAGAAATAGGACAAAATGGAGGGGTTTTTCGTTTTCTCCGGCATGAAATTGACAAGGAAGCTCAATTTCAGGACAATCTGAGAGTTGAAAAATTTTGAAAAAAAAAAATATTGATACAGAAGACTCCCCCCTTGTAAAAAAATCAAAATTTTTGGTCTCAGATTTTCCTGAAAATGGGTTGTTTCCTAGTCAATTTGATGCCGGAGAACACGAAAAAACCATCCATTTCGTCGTATCTCTACGGGAATTGGAATTTTCCGACGAAAAATAGATTTCCTGAAGAAATAGGACAAAATGGAGGGGTTTTTCGTTTTCTCCGGTATGAAATTGACAAGGAAGCTCAATTTCAGGACAATCTGAGAGTTGAAAAATTTTGAAAAAAAAAATATTGATACAGAAGACTCCCCCCTTGTAAAAAAATCAAAATTTTTGGTCTCAGATTTTCCTGAAAATGGGTTGTTTCCTAGTCAATTTGATGCCGGAGAACACGAAAAAACCATCCATTTCGTCGTATCTCTACGGGAATTGGAATTTTCCAACGAAAAATAGATTTCCTGAAGGAATAGGACAAAATGGAGGGGTTTTTCGTTTTCTCCGGTATGAAATTGACAAGGAAGCTCAATTTCAGGACAATCTGAGAGTTGAAAAATTTTGAAAAAAAAAATATTGATACAGAAGACTCCCCCCTTGTAAAAAAATCAAAATTTTTGGTCTCAGATTTTCCTGAAAATGGGTTGTTTCCTAGTCAATTTGATGCCGGAGAACACGAAAAAACCATCCATTTCGTCGTATCTCTACGGGAGTAAGTCTCTATATAGACCGGAAGACATTTGACGATTTTTAAATTTAAGGATCACGTGTCCATACAAATTTAAGATAGAGTTTTAAATACATTAAATTAAATTACTACATAACAAACATAACATAACCGTTTTTATCCGCTACCGGATGGGTTTGGTTTTGCTCCGTTTTTATCCGCTACCAGATGGGTTTGGTTTTGCTCCGTTTTTATCCGCTACCGGATGGGTTTGGTTTTGCTCCGTTTTTATCCGCTACCGGATGGGTTTGGTTTTGCTCCGTTTTTATCCGCTACCGGATGGGTTTGGTTTTGCTCCGTTTTTATCCGCTACTGGATGGGTTTGGTTTTGCTCCGTTTTTATCCGCTACTGGATGGGTTTGGTTTTGCTCCGTTTTTATCCGCTACCGGATGGGTTTGGTTTTGCTCCGTTTTTATCCGCTACCGGATGGGTTTGGTTTTGCTCCGTTGTAAAAAAATCAAAATTTTTGGTCTCAGATTTTCCTGAAAATGGGTTGTTTCCTAGTCAATTTGATGCCGGAGAACACGAAAAAACCATCCATTTCGTCGTATCTCTTCGGGAATTGGAATTTTCCGACGAAAAATAGATTTCCTGAAGAAATAGGACAAAATGGAGGGGTTTTTCGTTTTCTCCGGCATGAAATTGACAAGGAAGCTCAATTTCAGGACAATCTGAGTTGAAAAATTTTGAAAAAAAAAATATTGATACAGAAGACTCCCCCCTTGTAAAAAAATCAAAATTTTTGGTCTCAGATTTTCCTGAAAATGGGTTGTTTCCTAGTCAATTTGATGCCGGAGAACACGAAAAAACCATCCATTTCGTCGTATCTCTACGGGAATTGGAATTTTCCAACGAAAAATAGATTTCCTGAAGGAATAGGACAAAATGGAGGGGTTTTTCGTTTTCTCCGGTATGAAATTGACAAGGAAGCTCAATTTCAGGACAATCTGAGAGTTGAAAAATTTTGAAAAAAAAAATATTGATACAGAAGACTCCCCCCTTGTAAAAAAAATCAAAATTTTTGGTCTCAGATTTTCCTGAAAATGGGTTGTTTCCTAGTCAATTTGATGCCGGAGAACACGAAAAAACCATCCATTTCGCCGTATCTCTACGGGAATTGGAATTTTCCGACGAAAAATAGATTTCCTGAAGAAATAGGACAAAATGGAGGGGTTTTTCGTTTTCTCCGGTATGAAATTGACAAGGAAGCTCAATTTCAGGACAATCTGAGAGTTGAAAAATTTTGAAAAAAAAAATATTGATACAGAAGACTCCCCCCTTGTAAAAAAATCAAAATTTTTGGTCTCAGATTTTCCTGAAAATGGGTTGTTTCCTAGTCAATTTGATGCCGGAGAACACGAAAAAACCATCCATTTCGTCGTATCTCTTCGGGAATTGGAATTTTCCGACGAAAAATAGATTTCCTGAAGAAATAGGACAAAATGGAGGGGTTTTTCGTTTTCTCCGGCATGAAATTGACAAGGAAGCTCAATTTCAGGACAATCTGAGAGTTGAAAAATTTTGAAAAAAAAAATATTGATACAGAAGACTCCCCCCTTGTAAAAAAATCAAAATTTTTGGTCTCAGATTTTCCTGAAAATGGGTTGTTTCCTAGTCAATTTGATGCCGGAGAACACGAAAAAACCATCCATTTCGTCGTATCTCTACGGGAATTGGAATTTTCCGACGAAAAATAGATTTCCTGAAGAAATAGGACAAAATGGAGGGGTTTTTCGTTTTCTCCGGTATGAAATTGACAAGGAAGCTCAATTTCAGGACAATCTGAGAGTTGAAAAATTTTGAAAAAAAAAATATTGATACAGAAGACTCCCCCCTTGTAAAAAAATCAAAATTTTTGGTCTCAGATTTTCCTGAAAATGGGTTGTTTCCTAGTCAATTTGATGCCGGAGAACACGAAAAAACCATCCATTTCGTCGTATCTCTACGGGAATTGGAATTTTCCAACGAAAAATAGATTTCCTGAAGGAATAGGACAAAATGGAGGGGTTTTTCGTTTTCTCCGGTATGAAATTGACAAGGAAGCTCAATTTCAGGACAATCTGAGAGTTGAAAAATTTTGAAAAAAAAAATATTGATACAGAAGACTCCCCCCTTGTAAAAAAATCAAAATTTTTGGTCTCAGATTTTCCTGAAAATGGGTTGTTTCCTAGTCAATTTGATGCCGGAGAACACGAAAAAACCATCCATTTCGTCGTATCTCTACGGGAGTAAGTCTCTATATAGACCGGAAGACATTTGACGATTTTTAAATTTAAGGATCACGTGTCCATACAAATTTAAGATATAGTTATAGTCTAGGAGATGTTCAATTAATTGGTCAAAACCGCAAGTCTCTATATAGACCGGAAGAGATTTGACGATTTTTAAATTTAAGGATCACGTATCCATACAAATTTAAGATATAGTTATAGTCTAGGAGATGTTCTATTTATTGGTGAAAACCTCAAGTCTCTATATAGACCGGAAGACATTTGACGATTTTTAAATTTAAGGATCACGTGTCCATACAAATTTAAGATATAGTTATAGTCTAGGAGATGTTCTATTTATTGGTGAAAACCGCAAGTCTCTATATAGACCGGAAGAGATTTGACGATTTTTAAATTTAAGGATCACGTGTCCATACAAATTTAAGATATAGTTATAGTCTAGGAGATGTTCTATTTATTGGTGAAAACCTCAAGTCTCTATATAGACCGGAAGACATTTGACGATTTTTAAATTTAAGGATCACGTGTCCATACAATTTTAAGATATAGTTATAGTCTAGGAGATGTTCTATTTATTGGTGAAAACCGCAAGTCTCTATATAGACCGGAAGAGATTTGACGATTTTTAAATTTAAGGATCACGTGTCCATACAAATTTAAGATATAGTTATAGTCTAGGAGATGTTCTATTAATTGGTGAAAACCGCAAGACTCTATATAGACCGGAAGAGATTTGACGATTTTTAAATTTAAGGATCACGTGTCCATACAAATTTAAGATATAGTTATAGTCTAGGAGATGTTCAATTAATTGGTGAAAACCGCAAGACTCTATATAGACCGGAAGAGATTTGACGATTTTTAAATTTAAGGATCACGTGTCCATACAAATTTAAGATATAGTTATAGTCTAGGAGATGTTCTATTAATTGGTGAAAACCGCAAGTCTCTATATAGACCGGAAGAGATTTGACGATTTTTAAATTTAAGAATCACGTGTCCATACAAATTTAAGATATAGTTATAGTCTAGGAGATGTTCAATTAATTGGTCAAAACCGCAAGTCTCTATATAGACCGGAAGAGATTTGACGATTTTTAAATTTAAGGATCACGTATCCATACAAATTTAAGATATAGTTATAGTCTAGGAGATGTTCTATTTATTGGTGAAAACCTCAAGTCTCTATATAGACCGGAAGACATTTGACGATTTTTAAATTTAAGGATCACGTGTCCATACAAATTTAAGATATAGTTATAGTCTAGGAGATGTTCTATTTATTGGTGAAAACCGCAAGTCTCTATATAGACCGGAAGAGATTTGACGATTTTTAAATTTAGGGATCACGTGTCCATACAAATTTAAGATAGAGTTTTAAATACATTAAATTAAATTACTACATAACAAACATAACATAACCGTTTTTATCCGCTACCGGATGGGTTTGGTTTTGCTCCGTTTTTATCCGCTACCGGATGGGTTTGGTTTTACTCCGTTTTTATCCGCTACCGGATGGGTTTGGTTTTGCTCCGTTTTTATCCGCTACCGGATGGGTTTGGTTTTGCTCCGTTTTTATCCGCTACCGGATGGGTTTGGTTTTGCTCCGTTTTTATCCGCTACTGGATGGGTTTGGTTTTGCTCCGTTTTTATCCGCTACTGGATGGGTTTGGTTTTGCTCCGTTTTTATCCGCTACCGGATGGGTTTGGTTTTGCTCCGTTTTTATCCGCTACCGGATGGGTTTGGTTTTGCTCCGTTGTAAAAAAATCAAAATTTTTGGTCTCAGATTTTCCTGAAAATGGGTTGTTTCCTAGTCAATTTGATGCCGGAGAACACGAAAAAACCATCCATTTCGTCGTATCTCTTCGGGAATTGGAATTTTCCGTCGAAAAATAGATTTCCTCAAGAAATAGGACAAAATGGAGGGGTTATTCGTTTTCTCCGGCATGAAATTGACAAGGAAGCTCAATTTCAGGACAATCTGAGTTGAAAAATTTTGAAAAAAAAAATATTGATACAGAAGACTCCCCCCTTGTAAAAAAATCAAAATTTTTGGTCTCAGATTTTCCTGAAAATGGGTTGTTTCCTAGTCAATTTGATGCCGGAGAACACGAAAAAACCATCCATTTCGTCGTGTCTCTACGGGAATTGGAATTTTCCGACGAAAAATAGATTTCCTGAAGAAATAGGACAAAATGGAGGGGCTTTTCGTTTTCTCCGGTATGAAATTGACAAGGAAGCTCAATTTCAGGACAATCTGAGAGTTGAAAAATTTTGAAAAAAATTATTGATACAGAAGACTCCCCCCTTGTAAAAAAATCAAAATTTTTGGTCTCAGATTTTCCTGAAAATGGGTTGTTTCCTAGTCAATTTGATGCCGGAGAACACGAAAAAACCATCCATTTCGTCGTATCTCTTCGGGAATTGGAATTTTCCGACGAAAAATAGATTTCCTGAAGAAATAGGACAAAATGGAGGGGTTTTTCGTTTTCTCTGGCATGAAATTGACAAGGAAGCTCAATTTCAGGACAATCTGAGAGTTGAAAAATTTTGAAAAAAAAAATATTGATACAGAAGACTCCCCCCTTGTAAAAAAATCAAAATTTTTGGTCTCAGATTTTCCTGAAAATGGGTTGTTTCCTAGTCAATTTGATGCCGGAGAACACGAAAAAACCATCCATTTCGTCGTATCTCTACGGGAATTGGAATTTTCCAACGAAAAATAGATTTCCTGAAGGAATAGGACAAAATGGAGGGGTTTTTCGTTTTCTCCGGTATGAAATTGACAAGGAAACTCAATTTCAGGACAATCTGAGAGTTGAAAAATTTTGAAAAAAAAATATTGATACAGAAGACTCCCCCCTTGTAAAAAAAATCAAAATTTTTGGTCTCAGATTTTCCTGAAAATGGGTTGTTTCCTAGTCAATTTGATGCCGGAGAACACGAAAAAACCATCCATTTCGTCGTATCTCTACGGGAATTGGAATTTTCCGACGAAAAATAGATTTCCTGAAGAAATAGGACAAAGAGATTTGACGATTTTTAAATTTAGGGATCACGTGTCCATACAAATTTAAGATAGAGTTTTAAATACATTAAATTAAATTACTACATAACAAACATAACATAACCGTTTTTATCCGCTACCGGATGGGTTTGGTTTTGCTCCGTTTTTATCCGCTACCGGATGGGTTTGGTTTTACTCCGTTTTTATCCGCTACCGGATGGGTTTGGTTTTGCTCCGTTTTTATCCGCTACCGGATGGGTTTGGTTTTGCTCCGTTTTTATCCGCTACCGGATGGGTTTGGTTTTGCTCCGTTTTTATCCGCTACTGGATGGGTTTGGTTTTGCTCCGTTTTTATCCGCTACTGGATGGGTTTGGTTTTGCTCCATTTTTATCCGCTACCGGATGGGTTTGGTTTTGCTCCGTTTTTATCCGCTACCGGATGGGTTTGGTTTTGCTCCGTTGTAAAAAAATCAAAATTTTTGGTCTCAGATTTTCCTGAAAATGGGTTGTTTCCTAGTCAATTTGATGCCGGAGAACACGAAAAAACCATCCATTTCGTCGTATCTCTTCGGGAATTGGAATTTTCCGACGAAAAATAGATTTCCTGAAGAAATAGGACAAAATGGAGGGGTTTTTCGTTTTCTCTGGCATGAAATTGACAAGGAAGCTCAATTTCAGGACAATCTGAGAGTTGAAAAATTTTGAAAAAAAAAATATTGATACAGAAGACTCCCCCCTTGTAAAAAAATCAAAATTTTTGGTCTCAGATTTTCCTGAAAATGGGTTGTTTCCTAGTCAATTTGATGCCGGAGAACACGAAAAAACCATCCATTTCGTCGTATCTCTACGGGAATTGGAATTTTCCAACGAAAAATAGATTTCCTGAAGGAATAGGACAAAATGGAGGGGTTTTTCGTTTTCTCCGGTATGAAATTGACAAGGAAGCTCAATTTCAGGACAATCTGAGAGTTGAAAAATTTTGAAAAAAAAAATATTGATACAGAAGACTCCCCCCTTGTAAAAAAATCAAAATTTTTGGTCTCAGATTTTCCTGAAAATGGGTTGTTTCCTAGTCAATTTGATGCCGGAGAACACGAAAAAACCATCCATTTCGTCGTATCTCTTCGGGAATTGGAATTTTCCGACGAAAAATAGATTTCCTGAAGAAATAGGACAAAATGGAGGGGTTTTTCGTTTTCTCCGGCATGAAATTGACAAGGAAGCTCAATTTCAGGACAATCTGAGAGTTGAAAAATTTTGAAAAAAAATATATTGATACAGAAGACTCCCCCCTTGTAAAAAAATCAAAATTTTTGGTCTCAGATTTTCCTGAAAATGGGTTGTTTCCTAGTCAATTTGATGCCGGAGAACACGAAAAAACCATCCATTTCGTCGTATCTCTACGGGAATTGGAATTTTCCGACGAAAAATAGATTTCCTGAAGAAATAGGACAAAATGGAGGGGTTTTTCGTTTTCTCCGGTATGAAATTGACAAGGAAGCTCAATTTCAGGACAATCTGAGAGTTGAAAAATTTTGAAAAAAAAAATATTGATACAGAAGACTCCCCCCTTGTAAAAAAATCAAAATTTTTGGTCTCAGATTTTCCTGAAAATGGGTTGTTTCCTAGTCAATTTGATGCCGGAGAACACGAAAAAACCATCCATTCCGTCGTATCTCTACGGGAATTGGAATTTTCCAACGAAAAATAGATTTCCTGAAGGAATAGGACAAAATGGAGGGGTTTTTCGTTTTCTCCGGTATGAAATTGACAAGGAAGCTCAATTTCAGGACAATCTGAGAGTTGAAAAATTTTGAAAAAAAAAAATATTGATACAGAAGACTCCCCCCTTGTAAAAAAATCAAAATTTTTGGTCTCAGATTTTCCTGAAAATGGGTTGTTTCCTAGTCAATTTGATGCCGGAGAACACGAAAAAACCATCCATTTCGTCGTATCTCTACGGGAATTGGAATTTTCCAACGAAAAATAGATTTCCTGAAGGAATAGGACAAAATGGAGGGGTTTTTCGTTTTCTCCGGTATGAAATTGACAAGGAAGCTCAATTTCAGGACAATCTGAGAGTTGAAAAATTTTGAAAAAAAAAATATTGATACAGAAGACTCCCCCCTTGTAAAAAAATCAAAATTTTTGGTCTCAGATTTTCCTGAAAATGGGTTGTTTCCTAGTCAATTTGATGCCGGAGAACACGAAAAAACCATCCATTTCGTCGTATCTCTACGGGAGTAAGTCTCTATATAGACCGGAAGACATTTGACGATTTTTAAATTTAAGGATCACGTGTCCATACAAATTTAAGATATAGTTATAGTCTAGGAGATGTTCAATTAATTGGTCAAAACCGCAAGTCTCTATATAGACCGGAAGAGATTTGACGATTTTTAAATTTAAGGATCACGTATCCATACAAATTTAAGATATAGTTATAGTCTAGGAGATGTTCTATTTATTGGTGAAAACCGCAAGTCTCTATATAGACCGGAAGAGATTTGACGATTTTTAAATTTAAGAATCACGTGTCCATACAAATTTAAGATATAGTTATAGTCTAGGAGATGTTCAATTAATTGGTCAAAACCTCAAGTCTCTATATAGACCGGAAGAGATTTGACGATTTTTAAATTTAAGAATCACGTGTCCATACAAATTTAAGATATAGTTATAGTCTAGGAGATGTTCAATTAATTGGTCAAAACCGCAAGTCTCTATATAGACCGGAAGAGATTTGACGATTTTTAAATTTAAGGATCACGTATCCATACAAATTTAAGATATAGTTATAGTCTAGGAGATGTTCTATTTATTGGTGAAAACCTCAAGTCTCTATATAGACCGGAAGACATTTGACGATTTTTAAATTTAAGGATCACGTGTCCATACAAATTTAAGATATAGTTATAGTCTAGGAGATGTTCTATTTCTTGGTGAAAACCGCAAGTCTCTATATAGACCGGAAGAGATTTGACGATTTTTAAATTTAGTGATCACGTGTCCATACAAGTTTAGGATATAGTTATAGTCTAGGAGATGTTCAATTAATTGGTGAAAACCGCAAGTCTCTATATAGACCGGAAGAGATTTGACGATTTTTAAATTTAAGGATCACGTGTCCATACAAATTTAAGATATAGTTATAGTCTAGGAGATGTTCTATTTATTGGTGAAAACCGCAAGTCTCTATATAGACCGGAAGAGATTTGACGATTTTTAAATTTAGGGATCACGTGTCCATACAAATTTAAGATAGAGTTTTAAATACATTAAATTAAATTACTACATAACAAACATAACATAACCGTTTTTATCCGCTACCGGATGGGTTTGATTTTGCTCCGTTTTTATCCGCTACCGGATGGGTTTGGTTTTGCTCCGTTTTTATCCGCTACCGGATGGGTTTGGTTTTGCACCGTTTTTATCCGCTACCGGATGGGTTTTGTTTTGCTCCGTTTTTATCCGCTACTGGATGGGTTTGGTTTTGCTCCGTTTTTATCCGCTACTGGATGGGTTTGGTTTTGCTCCGTTTTTATCCGCTACCGGATGGGTTTGGTTTTGCTCCGTTTTTATCCGCTACCGGATGGGTTTGGTTTTGCTCCGTTGTAAAAAAATCAAAATTTTTGGTCTCAGATTTTCCTGAAAATGGGTTGTTTCCTAGTCAATTTGATGACGGAGAACACGAAAAAACCATCCATTTCGTCGTATCTCTTCGGGAATTGGAATTTTCCGACGAAAAATAGATTTCCTGAAGAAATAGGACAAAATGGAGGGGTTTTTCGTTTTCTCCGGCATGAAATTGACAAGGAAGCTCAATTTCAGGACAATCTGAGTTGAAAAATTTTGAAAAAAAAAATATTGATACAGAAGACTCCCCCCTTGTAAAAAAATCAAAATTTTTGGTCTCAGATTTTCCTGAAAATGGGTTGTTTCCTAGTCAATTTGATGCCGGAGAACACGAAAAAACCATCCATTTCGTCGTATCTCTACGGGAATTGTAATTTTCCGACGAAAAATAGATTTCCTGAAGAAATAGGACAAAATGGAGGGGTTTTTCGTTTTCTCCGGTATGAAATTGACAAGGAAGCTCAATTTCAGGACAATCTGAGAGTTGAAAAATTTTGAAAAAAAAAATATTGATACAGAAGACTCCCCCCTTGTAAAAAAATCAAAATTTTTGGTCTCAGATTTTCCTGAAAATGGGTTGTTTCCTAGTCAATTTGATGCCGGAGAACACGAAAAAACCATCCATTTCGTCGTATCTCTTCGGGAATTGGAATTTTCCGACGAAAAATAGATTTCCTGAAGAAATAGGACAAAATGGAGGGGTTTTTCGTTTTCTCCGGCATGAAATTGACAAGGAAGCTCAATTTCAGGACAATCTGAGTTGAAAAATTTTGAAAAAAAAAATATTGATACAGAAGACTCCCCCCTTGTAAAAAAATCAAAATTTTTGGTCTCAGATTTTCCTGAAAATGGGTTGTTTCCTAGTCAATTTGATGCCGGAGAACACGAAAAAACCATCCATTTCGTCGTATCTCTACGGGAATTGGAATTTTCCGACGAAAAATAGATTTCCTGAAGAAATAGGACAAAATGGAGGGGTTTTTCGTTTTCTCCGGTATGAAATTGACAAGGAAGCTCAATTTCAGGACAATCTGAGAGTTGAAAAATTTTGAAAAAAAAAATATTGATACAGAAGACTCCCCCCTTGTAAAAAAATCAAAATTTTTGGTCTCAGATTTTCCTGAAAATGGGTTGTTTCCTAGTCAATTTGATGCCGGAGAACACGAAAAAACCATCCATTTCGTCGTATCTCTACGGGAATTGGAATTTTCCGACGAAAAATAGATTTCCTGAAGAAATAGGACAAAATGGAGGGGTTTTTCGTTTTCTCCGGTATGAAATTGACAAGGAAGCTCAATTTCAGGACAATCTGAGAGTTGAAAAATTTTGAAAAAAAAAATATTGATACAGAAGACTCCCCCCTTGTAAAAAAATCAAAATTTTTGGTCTCAGATTTTCCTGAAAATGGGTTGTTTCCTAGTCAATTTGATGCCGGAGAACACGAAAAAACCATCCATTTCGTCGTATCTCTACGGGAATTGGAATTTTCCAACGAAAAATAGATTTCCTGAAGGAATAGGACAAAATGGAGGGGTTTTTCGTTTTCTCCGGTATGAAATTGACAAGGAAACTCAATTTCAGGACAATCTGAGAGTTGAAAAATTTTGAAAAAAAAATATTGATACAGAAGACTCCCCCCTTGTAAAAAAAATCAAAATTTTTGGTCTCAGATTTTCCTGAAAATGGGTTGTTTCCTAGTCAATTTGATGCCGGAGAACACGAAAAAACCATCCATTTCGTCGTATCTCTACGGGAATTGGAATTTTCCAACGAAAAATAGATTTCCTGAAGGAATAGGACAAAATGGAGGGGTTTTTCGTTTTCTCCGGTATGAAATTGACAAGGAAGCTCAATTTCAGGACAATCTGAGAGTTGAAAAATTTTGAAAAAAAAATATTGATACAGAAGACTCCCCCCTTGTAAAAAAAATCAAAATTTTTGGTCTCAGATTTTCCTGAAAATGGGTTGTTTCCTAGTCAATTTGATGCCGGAGAACACGAAAAAACCATCCATTTCGCCGTATCTCTACGGGAATTGGAATTTTCCGACGAAAAATAGATTTCCTGAAGAAATAGGACAAAATGGAGGGGTTTTTCGTTTTCTCCGGTATGAAATTGACAAGGAAGCTCAATTTCAGGACAATCTGAGAGTTGAAAAATTTTGAAAAAAAAAATATTGATACAGAAGACTCCCCCCTTGTAAAAAAAATCAAAATTTTTGGTCTCAGATTTTCCTGAAAATGGGTTGTTTCCTAGTCAATTTGATGCCGGAGAACACGAAAAAACCATCCATTTCGCCGTATCTCTACGGGAATTGGAATTTTCCGACGAAAAATAGATTTCCTGAAGAAATAGGACAAAATGGAGGGGTTTTTCGTTTTCTCTGGCATGAAATTGACAAGGAAGCTCAATTTCAGGACAATCTGAGAGTTGAAAAATTTTGAAAAAAAAAATATTGATACAGAAGACTCCCCCCTTGTAAAAAAATCAAAATTTTTGGTCTCAGATTTTCCTGAAAATGGGTTGTTTCCTAGTCAATTTGATGCCGGAGAACACGAAAAAACCATCCATTTCGTCGTATCTCTACGGGAATTGGAATTTTCCAACGAAAAATAGATTTCCTGAAGGAATAGGACAAAATGGAGGGGTTTTTCGTTTTCTCCGGTATGAAATTGACAAGGAAGCTCAATTTCAGGACAATCTGAGAGTTGAAAAATTTTGAAAAAAAAAATATTGATACAGAAGACTCCCCCCTTGTAAAAAAATCAAAATTTTTGGTCTCAGATTTTCCTGAAAATGGGTTGTTTCCTAGTCAATTTGATGCCGGAGAACACGAAAAAACCATCCATTTCGTCGTATCTCTTCGGGAATTGGAATTTTCCGACGAAAAATAGATTTCCTGAAGAAATAGGACAAAATGGAGGGGTTTTTCGTTTTCTCCGGCATGAAATTGACAAGGAAGCTCAATTTCAGGACAATCTGAGAGTTGAAAAATTTTGAAAAAAAAAATATTGATACAGAAGACTCCCCCCTTGTAAAAAAATCAAAATTTTTGGTCTCAGATTTTCCTGAAAATGGGTTGTTTCCTAGTCAATTTGATGCCGGAGAACACGAAAAAACCATCCATTTCGTCGTATCTCTACGGGAATTGGAATTTTCCGACGAAAAATAGATTTCCTGAAGAAATAGGACAAAATGGAGGGGTTTTTCGTTTTCTCCGGTATGAAATTGACAAGGAAGCTCAATTTCAGGACAATCTGAGAGTTGAAAAATTTTGAAAAAAAAAATATTGATACAGAAGACTCCCCCCTTGTAAAAAAATCAAAATTTTTGGTCTCAGATTTTCCTGAAAATGGGTTGTTTCCTAGTCAATTTGATGCCGGAGAACACGAAAAAACCATCCATTCCGTCGTATCTCTACGGGAATTGGAATTTTCCAACGAAAAATAGATTTCCTGAAGGAATAGGACAAAATGGAGGGGTTTTTCGTTTTCTCCGGTATGAAATTGACAAGGAAGCTCAATTTCAGGACAATCTGAGAGTTGAAAAATTTTGAAAAAAAAAAATATTGATACAGAAGACTCCCCCCTTGTAAAAAAATCAAAATTTTTGGTCTCAGATTTTCCTGAAAATGGGTTGTTTCCTAGTCAATTTGATGCCGGAGAACACGAAAAAACCATCCATTTCGTCGTATCTCTACGGGAATTGGAATTTTCCAACGAAAAATAGATTTCCTGAAGGAATAGGACAAAATGGAGGGGTTTTTCGTTTTCTCCGGTATGAAATTGACAAGGAAGCTCAATTTCAGGACAATCTGAGAGTTGAAAAATTTTGAAAAAAAAAATATTGATACAGAAGACTCCCCCCTTGTAAAAAAATCAAAATTTTTGGTCTCAGATTTTCCTGAAAATGGGTTGTTTCCTAGTCAATTTGATGCCGGAGAACACGAAAAAAACATCCATTTCGTCGTATCTCTACGGGAGTAAGTCTCTATATAGACCGGAAGACATTTGACGATTTTTAAATTTAAGGATCACGTGTCCATACAAATTTAAGATATAGTTATAGTCTAGGAGATGTTCAATTAATTGGTCAAAACCGCAAGTCTCTATATAGACCGGAAGAGATTTGACGATTTTTAAATTTAAGGATCACGTATCCATACAAATTTAAGATATAGTTATAGTCTAGGAGATGTTCTATTTATTGGTGAAAACCGCAAGTCTCTATATAGACCGGAAGAGATTTGACGATTTTTAAATTTAAGAATCACGTGTCCATACAAATTTAAGATATGGTTATAGTCTAGGAGATGTTCAATTAATTGGTCAAAACCTCAAGTCTCTATATAGACCGGAAGAGATTTGACGATTTTTAAATTTAAGAATCACGTGTCCATACAAATTTAAGATATAGTTATAGTCTAGGAGATGTTCAATTAATTGGTCAAAACCGCAAGTCTCTATATAGACCGGAAGAGATTTGACGATTTTTAAATTTAAGGATCACGTATCCATACAAATTTAAGATATAGTTATAGTCTAGGAGATGTTCTATTTATTGGTGAAAACCTCAAGTCTCTATATAGACCGGAAGACATTTGACGATTTTTAAATTTAAGGATCACGTGTCCATACAAATTTAAGATATAGTTATAGTCTAGGAGATGTTCTATTTCTTGGTGAAAACCGCAAGTCTCTATATAGACCGGAAGAGATTTGACGATTTTTAAATTTAGTGATCACGTGTCCATACAAGTTTAGGATATAGTTATAGTCTAGGAGATGTTCAATTAATTGGTGAAAACCGCAAGTCTCTATATAGACCGGAAGAGATTTGACGATTTTTAAATTTAAGGATCACGTGTCCATACAAATTTAAGATATAGTTATAGTCTAGGAGATGTTCTATTTATTGGTGAAAACCGCAAGTCTCTATATAGACCGGAAGAGATTTGACGATTTTTAAATTTAGGGATCACGTGTCCATACAAATTTAAGATATGGTTATAGTCTAGGAGATGTTCAATTAATTGGTCAAAACCTCAAGTCTCTATATAGACCGGAAGAGATTTGACGATTTTTAAATTTAAGAATCACGTGTCCATACAAATTTAAGATATAGTTATAGTCTAGGAGATGTTCAATTAATTGGTCAAAACCGCAAGTCTCTATATAGACCGGAAGAGATTTGACGATTTTTAAATTTAAGGATCACGTATCCATACAAATTTAAGATATAGTTATAGTCTAGGAGATGTTCTATTTATTGGTGAAAACCTCAAGTCTCTATATAGACCGGAAGACATTTGACGATTTTTAAATTTAGTGATCACGTGTCCATACAAGTTTAGGATATAGTTATAGTCTAGGAGATGTTCAATTAATTGGTGAAAACCGCAAGTCTCTATATAGACCGGAAGAGATTTGACGATTTTTAAATTTAAGGATCACGTGTCCATACAAATTTAAGATATAGTTATAGTCTAGGAGATGTTCTATTTATTGGTGAAAACCGCAAGTCTCTATATAGACCGGAAGAGATTTGACGATTTTTAAATTTAGGGATCACGTGTCCATACAAATTTAAGATAGAGTTTTAAATACATTAAATTAAATTACTACATAACAAACATAACATAACCGTTTTTATCCGCTACCGGATGGGTTTGATTTTGCTCCGTTTTTATCCGCTACCGGATGGGTTTGGTTTTGCTCCGTTTTTATCCGCTACCGGATGGGTTTGGTTTTGCACCGTTTTTATCCGCTACCGGATGGGTTTGGTTTTGCTCCGTTTTTATCCGCTACTGGATGGGTTTGGTTTTGCTCCGTTTTTATCCGCTACTGGATGGGTTTGGTTTTGCTCCGTTTTTATCCGCTACCGGATGGGTTTGGTTTTGCTCCGTTTTTATCCGCTACCGGATGGGTTTGGTTTTGCTCCGTTGTAAAAAAATCAAAATTTTTGGTCTCAGATTTTCCTGAAAATGGGTTGTTTCCTAGTCAATTTGATGCCGGAGAACACGAAAAAACCATCCATTTCGTCGTATCTCTTCGGGAATTGGAATTTTCCGACGAAAAATAGATTTCCTGAAGAAATAGGACAAAATGGAGGGGTTTTTCGTTTTCTCCGGCATGAAATTGACAAGGAAGCTCAATTTCAGGACAATCTGAGTTGAAAAATTTTGAAAAAAAAAATATTGATACAGAAGACTCCCCCCTTGTAAAAAAATCAAAATTTTTGGTCTCAGATTTTCCTGAAAATGGGTTGTTTCCTAGTCAATTTGATGCCGGAGAACACGAAAAAACCATCCATTTCGTCGTATCTCTACGGGAATTGTAATTTTCCGACGAAAAATAGATTTCCTGAAGAAATAGGACAAAATGGAGGGGTTTTTCGTTTTCTCCGGTATGAAATTGACAAGGAAGCTCAATTTCAGGACAATCTGAGAGTTGAAAAATTTTGAAAAAAAAAATATTGATACAGAAGACTCCCCCCTTGTAAAAAAATCAAAATTTTTGGTCTCAGATTTTCCTGAAAATGGGTTGTTTCCTAGTCAATTTGATGCCGGAGAACACGAAAAAACCATCCATTTCGTCGTATCTCTTCGGGAATTGGAATTTTCCGACGAAAAATAGATTTCCTGAAGAAATAGGACAAAATGGAGGGGTTTTTCGTTTTCTCCGGCATGAAATTGACAAGGAAGCTCAATTTCAGGACAATCTGAGTTGAAAAATTTTGAAAAAAAAAATATTGATACAGAAGACTCCCCCCTTGTAAAAAAATCAAAATTTTTGGTCTCAGATTTTCCTGAAAATGGGTTGTTTCCTAGTCAATTTGATGCCGGAGAACACGAAAAAACCATCCATTTCGTCGTATCTCTACGGGAATTGGAATTTTCCGACGAAAAATAGATTTCCTGAAGAAATAGGACAAAATGGAGGGGTTTTTCGTTTTCTCCGGTATGAAATTGACAAGGAAGCTCAATTTCAGGACAATCTGAGAGTTGAAAAATTTTGAAAAAAAAAATATTGATACAGAAGACTCCCCCCTTGTAAAAAAATCAAAATTTTTGGTCTCAGATTTTCCTGAAAATGGGTTGTTTCCTAGTCAATTTGATGCCGGAGAACACGAAAAAACCATCCATTTCGTCGTATCTCTACGGGAATTGGAATTTTCCGACGAAAAATAGATTTCCTGAAGAAATAGGACAAAATGGAGGGGTTTTTCGTTTTCTCTGGCATGAAATTGACAAGGAAGCTCAATTTCAGGACAATCTGAGAGTTGAAAAATTTTGAAAAAAAAAATATTGATACAGAAGACTCCCCCCTTGTAAAAAAATCAAAATTTTTGGTCTCAGATTTTCCTGAAAATGGGTTGTTTCCTAGTCAATTTGATGCCGGAGAACACGAAAAAACCATCCATTTCGTCGTATCTCTACGGGAATTGGAATTTTCCAACGAAAAATAGATTTCCTGAAGGAATAGGACAAAATGGAGGGGTTTTTCGTTTTCTCCGGTATGAAATTGACAAGGAAGCTCAATTTCAGGACAATCTGAGAGTTGAAAAATTTTGAAAAAAAAAATATTGATACAGAAGACTCCCCCCTTGTAAAAAAATCAAAATTTTTGGTCTCAGATTTTCCTGAAAATGGGTTGTTTCCTAGTCAATTTGATGCCGGAGAACACGAAAAAACCATCCATTTCGTCGTATCTCTACGGGAATTGGAATTTTCCAACGAAAAATAGATTTCCTGAAGGAATAGGACAAAATGGAGGGGTTTTTCGTTTTCTCCGGTATGAAATTGACAAGGAAGCTCAATTTCAGGACAATCTGAGAGTTGAAAAATTTTGAAAAAAAAAATATTGATACAGAAGACTCCCCCCTTGTAAAAAAAATCAAAATTTTTGGTCTCAGATTTTCCTGAAAATGGGTTGTTTCCTAGTCAATTTGATGCCGGAGAACACGAAAAAACCATCCATTTCGCCGTATCTCTACGGGAATTGGAATTTTCCGACGAAAAATAGATTTCCTGAAGAAATAGGACAAAATGGAGGGGTTTTTCGTTTTCTCCGGTATGAAATTGACAAGGAAGCTCAATTTCAGGACAATCTGAGAGTTGAAAAATTTTGAAAAAAAAAATATTGATACAGAAGACTCCCCCCTTGTAAAAAAATCAAAATTTTTGGTCTCAGATTTTCCTGAAAATGGGTTGTTTCCTAGTCAATTTGATGCCGGAGAACACGAAAAAACCATCCATTTCGTCGTATCTCTTCGGGAATTGGAATTTTCCGACGAAAAATAGATTTCCTGAAGAAATAGGACAAAATGGAGGGGTTTTTCGTTTTCTCCGGCATGAACTTGACAAGGAAGCTTAATTTCAGGACAATCTGAGAGTTGAAAAATTTTGAAAAAAAAAAATATTGATACAGAAGACTCCCCCCTTGTAAAAAAATCAAAATTTTTGGTCTCAGATTTTCCTGAAAATGGGTTGTTTCCTAGTCAATTTGATGCCGGAGAACACGAAAAAACCATCCATTTCGTCGTATCTCTACGGGAATTGGAATTTTCCGACGAAAAATAGATTTCCTGAAGAAATAGGACAAAATGGAGGGGTTTTTCGTTTTCTCCGGTATGAAATTGACAAGGAAGCTCAATTTCAGGACAATCTGAGAGTTGAAAAATTTTGAAAAAAAAAATATTGATACAGAAAACTCCCCCCTTGTAAAAAAATCAAAATTTTTGGTCTCAGATTTTCCTGAAAATGGGTTGTTTCCTAGTCAATTTGATGCCGGAGAACACGAAAAAACCATCCATTTCGTCGTATCTCTACGGGAATTGGAATTTTCCGACGAAAAATAGATTTCCTGAAGAAATAGGACAAAATGGAGGGGTTTTTCGTTTTCTCCGGTATGAAATTGACAAGGAAGCTCAATTTCAGGACAATCTGAGAGTTGAAAAATTTTGAAAAAAAAAATATTGATACAGAAGACTCCCCCCTTGTAAAAAAATCAAAATTTTTGGTCTCAGATTTTCCTGAAAATGGGTTGTTTCCTAGTCAATTTGATGCCGGAGAACACGAAAAAACCATCCATTTCGTCGTATCTCTACGGGAATTGGAATTTTCCGACGAAAAATAGATTTCCTGAAGAAATAGGACAAAATGGAGGGGTTTTTCGTTTTCTCCGGTATGAAATTGACAAGGAAGCTCAATTTCAGGACAATCTGAGAGTTGAAAAATTTTGAAAAAAAAAATATTGATACAGAAGACTCCCCCCTTGTAAAAAAATCAAAATTTTTGGTCTCAGATTTTCCTGAAAATGGGTTGTTTCCTAGTCAATTTGATGCCGGAGAACACGAAAAAACCATCCATTTCGTCGTATCTCTACGGGAATTGGAATTTTCCAACGAAAAATAGATTTCCTGAAGGAATAGGACAAAATGGAGGGGTTTTTCGTTTTCTCCGGTATGAAATTGACAAGGAAGCTCAATTTCAGGACAATCTGAGAGTTGAAAAATTTTGAAAAAAAAAATATTGATACAGAAGACTCCCCCCTTGTAAAAAAATCAAAATTTTTGGTCTCAGATTTTCCTGAAAATGGGTTGTTTCCTAGTCAATTTGATGCCGGAGAACACGAAAAAACCATCCATTTCGTCGTATCTCTACGGGAATTGGAATTTTCCAACGAAAAATAGATTTCCTGAAGGAATAGGACAAAATGGAGGGGTTTTTCGTTTTCTCCGGTATGAAATTGACAAGGAAGCTCAATTTCAGGACAATCTGAGAGTTGAAAAATTTTGAAAAAAAAAATATTGATACAGAAGACTCCCCCCTTGTAAAAAAAATCAAAATTTTTGGTCTCAGATTTTCCTGAAAATGGGTTGTTTCCTAGTCAATTTGATGCCGGAGAACACGAAAAAACCATCCATTTCGCCGTATCTCTACGGGAATTGGAATTTTCCGACGAAAAATAGATTTCCTGAAGAAATAGGACAAAATGGAGGGGTTTTTCGTTTTCTCCGGTATGAAATTGACAAGGAAGCTCAATTTCAGGACAATCTGAGAGTTGAAAAATTTTGAAAAAAAAAATATTGATACAGAAGACTCCCCCCTTGTAAAAAAATCAAAATTTTTGGTCTCAGATTTTCCTGAAAATGGGTTGTTTCCTAGTCAATTTGATGCCGGAGAACACGAAAAAACCATCCATTTCGTCGTATCTCTTCGGGAATTGGAATTTTCCGACGAAAAATAGATTTCCTGAAGAAATAGGACAAAATGGAGGGGTTTTTCGTTTTCTCCGGTATGAAATTGACAAGGAAGCTCAATTTCAGGACAATCTGAGAGTTGAAAAATTTTGAAAAAAAAAATATTGATACAGAAGACTCCCCCCTTGTAAAAAAATCAAAATTTTTGGTCTCAGATTTTCCTGAAAATGGGTTGTTTCCTAGTCAATTTGATGCCGGAGAACACGAAAAAACCATCCATTTCGTCGTATCTCTACGGGAATTGGAATTTTCCAACGAAAAATAGATTTCCTGAAGGAATAGGACATAATGGAGGGGTTTTTCGTTTTATCCGGTATGAAATTGACAAGGAAGCTCAATTTCAGGACAATCTGAGAGTTGAAAAATTTTGAAAAAAAAAATATTGATACAGAAGACTCCCCCCTTGTAAAAAAATCAAAATTTTTGGTCTCAGATTTTCCTGAAAATGGGTTGTTTCCTAGTCAATTTGATGCCGGAGAACACGAAAAAACCATCCATTTCGTCGTATCTCTACGGGAATTGGAATTTTCCGACGAAAAATAGATTTCCTGAAGAAATAGGACAAAATGGAGGGGTTTTTCGTTTTCTCCGGTATGAAATTGACAAGGAAGCTCAATTTCAGGACAATCTGAGAGTTGAAAAATTTTGAAAAAAAAAATATTGATACAGAAAACTCCCCCCTTGTAAAAAAATCAAAATTTTTGGTCTCAGATTTTCCTGAAAATGGGTTGTTTCCTAGTCAATTTGATGCCGGAGAACACGAAAAAACCATCCATTTCGTCGTATCTCTACGGGAATTGGAATTTTCCGACGAAAAATAGATTTCCTGAAGAAATAGGACAAAATGGAGGGGTTTTTCGTTTTCTCCGGTATGAAATTGACAAGGAAGCTCAATTTCAGGACAATCTGAGAGTTGAAAAATTTTGAAAAAAAAAATATTGATACAGAAGACTCCCCCCTTGTAAAAAAATCAAAATTTTTGGTCTCAGATTTTCCTGAAAATGGGTTGTTTCCTAGTCAATTTGATGCCGGAGAACACGAAAAAACCATCCATTTCGTCGTATCTCTACGGGAATTGGAATTTTCCGACGAAAAATAGATTTCCTGAAGAAATAGGACAAAATGGAGGGGTTTTTCGTTTTCTCCGGTATGAAATTGACAAGGAAGCTCAATTTCAGGACAATCTGAGAGTTGAAAAATTTTGAAAAAAAAAATATTGATACAGAAGACTCCCCCCTTGTAAAAAAATCAAAATTTTTGGTCTCAGATTTTCCTGAAAATGGGTTGTTTCCTAGTCAATTTGATGCCGGAGAACACGAAAAAACCATCCATTTCGTCGTATCTCTTCGGGAATTGGAATTTTCCGACGAAAAATAGATTTCCTGAAGAAATAGGACAAAATGGAGGGGTTTTTCGTTTTCTCTGGCATGAAATTGACAAGGAAGCTCAATTTCAGGACAATCTGAGAGTTGAAAAATTTTTAAAAAAAAAATATTGATACAGAAGACTCCCCCCTTGTAAAAAAATCAAAATTTTTGGTCTCAGATTTTCCTGAAAATGGGTTGTTTCCTAGTCAATTTGATGCCGGAGAACACGAAAAAACCATCCATTTCGTCGTATCTCTACGGGAATTGGAATTTTCCAACGAAAAATAGATTTCCTGAAGGAATAGGACAAAATGGAGGGGTTTTTCGTTTTCTCCGGTATGAAATTGACAAGGAAGCTCAATTTCAGGACAATCTGAGAGTTGAAAAATTTTGAAAAAAAAAATATTGATACAGAAGACTCCCCCCTTGTAAAAAAATCAAAATTTTTGGTCTCAGATTTTCCTGAAAATGGGTTGTTTCCTAGTCAATTTGATGCCGGAGAACACGAAAAAACCATCCATTTCGTCGTATCTCTACGGGAATTGGAATTTTCCGACGAAAAATAGATTTCCTGAAGAAATAGGACAAAATGGAGGGGTTTTTCGTTTTCTCCGGTATGAAATTGACAAGGAAGCTCAATTTCAGGACAATCTGAGAGTTGAAAAATTTTGAAAAAAAAAATATTGATACAGAAGACTCCCCCCTTGTAAAAAAATCAAAATTTTTGGTCTCAGATTTTCCTGAAAATGGGTTGTTTCCTAGTCAATTTGATGCCGGAGAACACGAAAAAACCATCCATTTCGTCGTATCTCTACGGGAATTGGAATTTTCCAACGAAAAATAGATTTCCTGAAGGAATAGGACAAAATGGAGGGGTTTTTCGTTTTCTCCGGTATGAAATTGACAAGGAAGCTCAATTTCAGGACAATCTGAGAGTTGAAAAATTTTGAAAAAAAAAATATTGATACAGAAGACTCCCCCCTTGTAAAAAAATCAAAATTTTTGGTCTCAGATTTTCCTGAAAATGGGTTGTTTCCTAGTCAATTTGATGCCGGAGAACACGAAAAAACCATCCATTTCGTCGTATCTCTACGGGAATTGGAATTTTCCAACGAAAAATAGATTTCCTGAAGGAATAGGACAAAATGGAGGGGTTTTTCGTTTTCTCCGGTATGAAATTGACAAGGAAGCTCAATTTCAGGACAATCTGAGAGTTGAAAAATTTTGAAAAAAAAAATATTGATACAGAAGACTCCCCCCTTGTAAAAAAATCAAAATTTTTGGTCTCAGATTTTCCTGAAAATGGGTTGTTTCCTAGTCAATTTGATGCCGGAGAACACGAAAAAACCATCCATTTCGTCGTATCTCTACGGGAATTGGAATTTTCCAACGAAAAATAGATTTCCTGAAGGAATAGGACAAAATGGAGGGGTTTTTCGTTTTCTCCGGTATGAAATTGACAAGGAAACTCAATTTCAGGACAATCTGAGAGTTGAAAAATTTTGAAAAAAAAATATTGATACAGAAGACTCCCCCCTTGTAAAAAAAATCAAAATTTTTGGTCTCAGATTTTCCTGAAAATGGGTTGTTTCCTAGTCAATTTGATGCCGGAGAACACGAAAAAACCATCCATTTCGTCGTATCTCTACGGGAATTGGAATTTTCCAACGAAAAGTAGATTTCCTGAAGGAATAGGACAAAATGGAGGGGTTTTTCGTTTTCTCCGGTATGAAATTGACAAGGAAGCTCAATTTCAGGACAATCTGAGAGTTGAAAAATTTTGAAAAAAAAAATATTGATACAGAAGACTCCCCCCTTGTAAAAAAAATCAAAATTTTTGGTCTCAGATTTTCCTGAAAATGGGTTGTTTCCTAGTCAATTTGATGCCGGAGAACACGAAAAAACCATCCATTTCGCCGTATCTCTACGGGAATTGGAATTTTCCGACGAAAAATAGATTTCCTGAAGAAATAGGACAAAATGGAGGGGTTTTTCGTTTTCTCCGGTATGAAATTGACAAGGAAGCTCAATTTCAGGACAATCTGAGAGTTGAAAAATTTTGAAAAAAAAAATATTGATACAGAAGACTCCCCCCTTGTAAAAAAATCAAAATTTTTGGTCTCAGATTTTCCTGAAAATGGGTTGTTTCCTAGTCAATTTGATGCCGGAGAACACGAAAAAACCATCCATTTCGTCGTATCTCTACGGGAGTAAGTCTCTATATAGACCGGAAGACATTTGACGATTTTTAAATTTAAGGATCACGTGTCCATACAAATTTAAGATAGAGTTTTAAATACATTAAATTAAATTACTACATAACAAACATAACATAACCGTTTTTATCCGCTACCGGATGGGTTTGGTTTTGCTCCGTTTTTATCCGCTACCGGATGGGTTTGGTTTTGCTCCGTTTTTATCCGCTACCGGATGGGTTTGGTTTTGCTCCGTTTTTATCCGCTACCGGATGGGTTTGGTTTTGCTCCGTTTTTATCCGCTACCGGATGGGTTTGGTTTTGCTCCGTTTTTATCCGCTACTGGATGGGTTTGGTTTTGCTCCGTTTTTATCCGCTACTGGATGGGTTTGGTTTTGCTCCGTTTTTATCCGCTACCGGATGGGTTTGGTTTTGCTCCGTTTTTATCCGCTACCGGATGGGTTTGGTTTTGCTCCGTTGTAAAAAAATCAAAATTTTTGGTCTCAGATTTTCCTGAAAATGGGTTGTTTCCTAGTCAATTTGATGCCGGAGAACACGAAAAACCATCCATTTCGTCGTATCTCTACGGGAATTGGAATTTTCCAACGAAAAATAGATTTCCTGAAGGAATAGGACAAAATGGAGGGGTTTTTCGTTTTCTCCGGTATGAAATTGACAAGGAAGCTCAATTTCAGGACAATCTGAGAGTTGAAAAATTTTGAAAAAAAAATATTGATACAGAAGACTCCCCCCTTGTAAAAAAAATCAAAATTTTTGGTCTCAGATTTTCCTGAAAATGGGTTGTTTCCTAGTCAATTTGATGCCGGAGAACACGAAAAAACCATCCATTTCGCCGTATCTCTACGGGAATTGGAATTTTCCGACGAAAAATAGATTTCCTGAAGAAATAGGACAAAATGGAGGGGTTTTTCGTTTTCTCCGGTATGAAATTGACAAGGAAGCTCAATTTCAGGACAATCTGAGAGTTGAAAAATTTTGAAAAAAAAAATATTGATACAGAAGACTCCCCCCTTGTAAAAAAATCAAAATTTTTGGTCTCAGATTTTCCTGAAAATGGGTTGTTTCCTAGTCAATTTGATGCCGGAGAACACGAAAAAACCATCCATTTCGTCGTATCTCTTCGGGAATTGGAATTTTCCGACGAAAAATAGATTTCCTGAAGAAATAGGACAAAATGGAGGGGTTTTTCGTTTTCTCTGGCATGAAATTGACAAGGAAGCTCAATTTCAGGACAATCTGAGAGTTGAAAAATTTTTAAAAAAAAAATATTGATACAGAAGACTCCCCCCTTGTAAAAAAATCAAAATTTTTGGTCTCAGATTTTCCTGAAAATGGGTTGTTTCCTAGTCAATTTGATGCCGGAGAACACGAAAAAACCATCCATTTCGTCGTATCTCTACGGGAATTGGAATTTTCCAACGAAAAATAGATTTCCTGAAGAAATAGGACAAAATGGAGGGGTTTTTCGTTTTCTCCGGTATGAAATTGACAAGGAAGCTCAATTTCAGGACAATCTGAGAGTTGAAAAATTTTGAAAAAAAAAATATTGATACAGAAGACTCCCCCCTTGTAAAAAAATCAAAATTTTTGGTCTCAGATTTTCCTGAAAATGGGTTGTTTCCTAGTCAATTTGATGCCGGAGAACACGAAAAAACCATCCATTTCGTCGTATCTCTACGGGAATTGGAATTTTCCAACGAAAAATAGATTTCCTGAAGGAATAGGACAAAATGGAGGGGTTTTTCGTTTTCTCCGGTATGAAATTGACAAGGAAGCTCAATTTCAGGACAATCTGAGAGTTGAAAAATTTTGAAAAAAAAAATATTGATACAGAAGACTCCCCCCTTGTAAAAAAATCAAAATTTTTGGTCTCAGATTTTCCTGAAAATGGGTTGTTTCCTAGTCAATTTGATGCCGGAGAACACGAAAAAACCATCCATTTCGTCGTATCTCTACGGGAGTAAGTCTCTATATAGACCGGAAGACATTTGACGATTTTTAAATTTAAGGATCACGTGTCCATACAATTTTAAGATATAGTTATAGTCTAGGAGATGTTCTATTTATTGGTGAAAACCGCAAGTCTCTATATAGACCGGAAGAGATTTGACGATTTTTAAATTTAAGGATCACGTGTCCATACAAATTTAAGATATAGTTATAGTCTAGGAGATGTTCTATTTATTGGTGAAAACCGCAAGTCTCTATATAGACCGGAAGAGATTTGACGATTTTTAAATTTAGGGATCACGTGTCCATACAAATTTAAGATAGAGTTTTAAATACATTAAATTAAATTACTACATAACAAACATAACATAACCGTTTTTATCCGCTACCGGATGGGTTTGGTTTTGCTCCGTTTTTATCCGCTACCGGATGGGTTTGGTTTTGCTCCGTTTTTATCCGCTACCGGATGGGTTTTGGTTTTGCTCCGTTTTTATCCGCTACCGGATGGGTTTGGTTTTGCTCCGTTTTTATCCGCTACCGGATGGGTTTGGTTTTGCTCCGTTTTTATCCGCTACTGGAGGGGTTTGGGTTTGCTCCGTTTTTATCCGCTACTGGATGGTTTTGGTTTTGCTCCGTTTTTATCCGCTACCGGATGGGTTTGGTTTTGCTCCGTTTTTATCCGCTACCGGATGGGTTTGGTTTTGCTCCGTTGTAAAAAAATCAAAATTTTTGGTCTCAGATTTTCCTGAAAATGGGTTGTTTCCTAGTCAATTTGATGCCGGAGAACACGAAAAAACCATCCATTTCGTCGTATCTCTACGGGAATTGGAATTTTCCGACGAAAAATAGATTTCCTGAAGAAATAGGACAAAATGGAGGGGTTTTTCGTTTTCTCCGGTATGAAATTGACAAGGAAGCTCAATTTCAGGACAATCTGAGAGTTGAAAAATTTTGAAAAAAAAAATATTGATACAGAAGACTCCCCCCTTGTAAAAAAATCAAAATTTTTGGTCTCAGATTTTCCTGAAAATGGGTTGTTTCCTAGTCAATTTGATGCCGGAGAACACGAAAAAACCATCCATTTCGTCGTATCTCTTCGGGAATTGGAATTTTCCGACGAAAAATAGATTTCCTGAAGAAATAGGACAAAATGGAGGGGTTTTTCGTTTTCTCCGGCATGAAATTGACAAGGAAGCTCAATTTCAGGACAATCTGAGAGTTGAAAAATTTTGAAAAAAAAAAATATTGATACAGAAGACTCCCCCCTTGTAAAAAAATCAAAATTTTTGGTCTCAGATTTTCCTGAAAATGGGTTGTTTCCTAGTCAATTTGATGCCGGAGAACACGAAAAAACCATCCATTTCGTCGTATCTCTACGGGAATTGGAATTTTCCGACGAAAAATAGATTTCCTGAAGAAATAGGACAAAATGGAGGGGTTTTTCGTTTTCTCCGGTATGAAATTGACAAGGAAGCTCAATTTCAGGACAATCTGAGAGTTGAAAAATTTTGAAAAAAAAAATATTGATACAGAAGACTCCCCCCTTGTAAAAAAATCAAAATTTTTGGTCTCAGATTTTCCTGAAAATGGGTTGTTTCCTAGTCAATTTGATGCCGGAGAACACGAAAAAACCATCCATTTCGTCGTATCTCTACGGGAATTGGAATTTTCCAACGAAGAATAGATTTCCTGAAGGAATAGGACAAAATGGAGGGGTTTTTCGTTTTCTCCGGTATGAAATTGACAAGGAAGCTCAATTTCAGGACAATCTGAGAGTTGAAAAATTTTGAAAAAAAAAATATTGATACAGAAGACTCCCCCCTTGTAAAAAAATCAAAATTTTTGGTCTCAGATTTTCCTGAAAATGGGTTGTTTCCTAGTCAATTTGATGCCGGAGAACACGAAAAAACCATCCATTTCGTCGTATCTCTACGGGAGTAAGTCTCTATATAGACCGGAAGACATTTGACGATTTTTAAATTTAAGGATCACGTGTCCATACAAATTTAAGATATAGTTATAGTCTAGGAGATGTTCAATTAATTGGTCAAAACCGCAAGTCTCTATATAGACCGGAAGAGATTTGACGATTTTTAAATTTAAGGATCACGTATCCATACAAATTTAAGATATAGTTATAGTCTAGGAGATGTTCTATTTATTGGTGAAAACCTCAAGTCTCTATATAGACCGGAAGACATTTGACGATTTTTAAATTTAAGGATCACGTGTCCATACAAATTTAAGATATAGTTATAGTCTAGGAGATGTTCTATTTATTGGTGAAAACCGCAAGTCTCTATATAGACCGGAAGAGATTTGACGATTTTTAAATTTAAGGATCACGTGTCCATACAAATTTAAGATATAGTTATAGTCTAGGAGATGTTCTATTAATTGGTGAAAATCGCAAGACTCTATATAGACCGGAAGAGATTTGACGATTTTTAAATTTAAGGATCACGTGTCCATACAAATTTAAGATATAGTTATAGTCTAGGAGATGTTCAATTAATTGGTGAAAACCGCAAGTCTCTATATAGACCGGAAGAGATTTGACGATTTTTAAATTTAGGGATCACGTGTCCATACAAATTTAAGATAGAGTTTTAAATACATTAAATTAAATTACTACATAACAAACATAACATAACCGTTTTTATCCGCTACCGGATGGGTTTGGTTTTGCTCCGTTTTTATCCGCTACCGGATGGGTTTGGTTTTGCTCCGTTTTTATCCGCTACCGGATGGGTTTGGTTTTGCTCCGTTTTTATCCGCTACCGGATGGGTTTGGTTTTGCTCCGTTTTTATCCGCTACCGGATGGGTTTGGTTTTGCTTCGTTTTTATCCGCTACTGGATGGGTTTGGTTTTGCTCCGTTTTTATCCGCTACTGGATGGGTTTGGTTTTGCTCCGTTTTTATCCGCTACCGGATGGGTTTGGTTTTGCTCCGTTTTTATCCGCTACCGGATGGGTTTGGTTTTGCTCCGTTGTAAAAAAATCAAAATTTTTGGTCTCAGATTTTCCTGAAAATGGGTTGTTTCCTAGTCAATTTGATGCCGGAGAACACGAAAAAACCATCCATTTCGTCGTATCTCTTCGGGAATTGGAATTTTCCGACGAAAAATAGATTTCCTGAAGAAATAGGACAAAATGGAGGGGTTTTTCGTTTTCTCCGGCATGAAATTGACAAGGAAGCTCAATTTCAGGACAATCTGAGTTGAAAAATTTTGAAAAAAAAAATATTGATACAGAAGACTCCCCCCTTGTAAAAAAATCAAAATTTTTGGTCTCAGATTTTCCTGAAAATGGGTTGTTTCCTAGTCAATTTGATGCCGGAGAACACGAAAAAACCATCCATTTCGTCGTATCTCTTCGGGAATTGGAATTTTCCGACGAAAAATAGATTTCCTGAAGAAATAGGACAAAATGGAGGGGTTTTTCGTTTTCTCTGGCATGAAATTGACTAGGAAGCTCAATTTCAGGACAATCTGAGAGTTGAAAAATTTTGAAAAAAAAAATATTGATACAGAAGACTCCCCCCTTGTAAAAAAATCAAAATTTTTTGTCTCAGATTTTCCTGAAAATGGGTTGTTTCCTAGTCAATTTGATGCCGGAGAACACGAAAAAACCATCCATTTCGTCGTATCTCTACGGGAGTAAGTCTCTATATAGACCGGAAGACATTTGACGATTTTTAAATTTAAGGATCACGTGTCCATACAAATTTAAGATATAGTTATAGTCTAGGAGATGTTCAATTAATTGGTCAAAACCGCAAGTCTCTATATAGACCGGAAGAGATTTGACGATTTTTAAATTTAAGGATCACGTATCCATACAAATTTAAGATATAGTTATAGTCTAGGAGATGTTCTATTTATTGGTGAAAACCTCAAGTCTCTATATAGACCGGAAGACATTTGACGATTTTTAAATTTAAGGATCACGTGTCCATACAAATTTAAGATATAGTTATAGTCTAGGAGATGTTCTATTTATTGGTGAAAACCGCAAGTCTCTATATAGACCGGAAGAGATTTGACGATTTTTAAATTTAAGGATCACGTGTCCATACAAATTTAAGATATAGTTATAGTCTAGGAGATGTTCTATTTATTGGTGAAAACCTCAAGTCTCTATATAGACCGGAAGACATTTGACGATTTTTAAATTTAAGGATCACGTGTCCATACAATTTTAAGATATAGTTATAGTCTAGGAGATGTTCTATTTATTGGTGAAAACCGCAAGTCTCTATATAGACCGGAAGAGATTTGACGATTTTTAAATTTAAGGATCACGTGTCCATACAAATTTAAGATATAGTTATAGTCTAGGAGATGTTCTATTAATTGGTGAAAACCGCAAGACTCTATATAGACCGGAAGAGATTTGACGATTTTTAAATTTAAGGATCATGTGTCCATACAAATTTAAGATATAGTTATAGTCTAGGAGATGTTCAATTAATTGGTGAAAACCGCAAGACTCTATATAGACCGGAAGAGATTTGACGATTTTTAAATTTAAGGATCACGTGTCCATACAAATTTAAGATATAGTTATAGTCTAGGAGATGTTCTATTAATTGGTGAAAACCGCAAGTCTCTATATAGACCGGAAGAGATTTGACGATTTTTAAATTTAAGGATCACGTGTCCATACAAATTTAAGATATAGTTATAGTCTAGGAGATGTTCAATTAATTGGTCAAAACCGCAAGTCTCTATATAGACCGGAAGAGATTTGACGATTTTTAAATTTAAGGATCACGTATCCATACAAATTTAAGATATAGTTATAGTCTAGGAGATGTTCTATTTATTGGTGAAAACCTCAAGTCTCTATATAGACCGGAAGACATTTGACGATTTTTAAATTTAAGGATCACGTGTCCATACAAATTTAAGATATAGTTATAGTCTAGGAGATGTTCTATTTATTGGTGAAAACCGCAAGTCTCTATATAGACCGGAAGAGATTTGACGATTTTTAAATTTAGGGATCACGTGTCCATACAAATTTAAGATAGAGTTTTAAATACATTAAATTAAATTACTACATAACAAACATAACATAACCGTTTTTATCCGCTACCGGATGGGTTTGGTTTTGCTCCGTTTTTATCCGCTACCGGATGGGTTTGGTTTTACTCCGTTTTTATCCGCTACCGGATGGGTTTGGTTTTGCTCCGTTTTTATCCGCTACCGGATGGGTTTGGTTTTGCTCCGTTTTTATCCGCTACCGGATGGGTTTGGTTTTGCTCCGTTTTTATCCGCTACTGGATGGGTTTGGTTTTGCTCCGTTTTTATCCGCTACTGGATGGGTTTGGTTTTGCTCCGTTTTTATCCGCTACCGGATGGGTTTGGTTTTGCTCCGTTTTTATCCGCTACCGGATGGGTTAGGTTTTGCTCCGTTGTAAAAAAATCAAAATTTTTGGTCTCAGATTTTCCTGAAAATGGGTTGTTTCCAAGTCAATTTGATGCCGGAGAACACGAAAAAACCATCCATTTCGTCGTATCTCTTCGGGAATTGGAATTTTCCGACGAAAAATAGATTTCCTGAAGAAATAGGACAAAATGGAGGGGTTTTTCGTTTTCTCCGGCATGAAATTGACAAGGAAGCTCAATTTCAGGACAATCTGAGTTGAAAAATTTTGAAAAAAAAATATTGATACAGAAGACTCCCCCCTTGTAAAAAAATCAAAATTTTTGGTCTCAGATTTTCCTGAAAATGGGTTGTTTCCTAGTCAATTTGATGCCGGAGAACACGAAAAAACCATCCATTTCGTCGTATCTCTACGGGAATTGGAATTTTCCGACGAAAAATAGATTTCCTGAAGAAATAGGACAAAATGGAGGTGTTTTTCGTTTTCTCCGGTATGAAATTGACAAGGAAGCTCAATTTCAGGACAATCTGAGAGTTGAAAAATTTTGAAAAAAATTATTGATACAGAAGACTCCCCCCTTGTAAAAAAATCAAAATTTTTGGTCTCAGATTTTCCTGAAAATGGGTTGTTTCCTAGTCAATTTGATGCCGGAGAACACGAAAAAACCATCCATTTCGTCGTATCTCTTCGGGAATAGGAATTTTCCGACGAAAAATAGATTTCCTGAAGAAATAGGACAAAATGGAGGGGTTTTTCGTTTTCTCTGGCATAAAATTGACAAGGAAGCTCAATTTCAGGACAATCTGAGAGTTGAAAAATTTTGAAAAAAAAAATATTGATACAGAAGACTCCCCCCTTGTAAAAAAATCAAAATTTTTGGTCTCAGATTTTCCTGAAAATGGGTTGTTTCCTAGTCAATTTGATGCCGGAGAACACGAAAAAACCATCCATTTCGTCGTATCTCTACGGGAATTGGAATTTTCCAACGAAAAATAGATTTCCTGAAGGAATAGGACAAAATGGAGGGGTTTTTCGTTTTCTCCGGTATGAAATTGACAAGGAAACTCAATTTCAGGACAATCTGAGAGTTGAAAAATTTTGAAAAAAAAATATTGATACAGAAGACTCTCCCCTTCTAAAAAAAATTAAAATTTTTGGTCTCAGATTTTCCTGAAAATGGGTTGTTTCCTAGTCAATTTGATGCCGGAGAACACGAAAAAACCATCCATTTCGTCGTATCTCTACGGGAATTGGAATTTTCCGACGAAAAATAGATTTCCTGAAGAAATAGGACAAAATGGAGGGGTTTTTCGTTTTCTCCGGTATGAAATTGACAAGGAAGCTCAATTTCAGGACAATCTGAGAGTTGAAAAATTTTGAAAAAAAAAATATTGATACAGAAGACTCCCCCCTTGTAAAAAAATCAAAATTTTTGGTCTCAGATTTTCCTGAAAATGGGTTGTTTCCTAGTCAATTTGATGCCGGAGAACACGAAAAAACCATCCATTTCGTCGTATCTCTTCGGGAATTGGAATTTTCCGACGAAAAATAGATTTCCTGAAGAAATAGGACAAAATGGAGGGGTTTTTCGTTTTCTCCGGCATGAAATTGACAAGGAAGCTCAATTTGTAAAAAAATCAAAATTTTTGGTCTCAGATTTTCCTGAAAATGGGTTGTTTCCTAGTCAATTTGATGCCGGAGAACACGAAAAAACCATCCATTTCGTCGTATCTCTACGGGAATTGGAATTTTCCAACGAAAAATAGATTTCCTGAAGGAATAGGACAAAATGGAGGGGTTTTTCGTTTTCGCCGGTTTGAAATTGACAAGGAAGCTCAATTTCAGGACAATCTGAGAGTTGAAAAATTTTGAAAAAAAAAAATATTGATACAGGAGACTCCCTCCTTGTAAAAAAACCAAAATTTTTGGTCTCAGATTTTCCTGAAAATGGGTTGTTTCCTAGTCAATTTGATGCCGGAGAACACGAAAAAACCATCCATTTCGTCGTATCTCTACGGGAGTAAGTCTCTATATAGACCGGAAGACATTTGACGATTTTTAAATTTAAGGATCACGTGTCCATACAATTTTAAGATATAGTTATAGTCTAGGAGATGTTCTATTTATTGGTGAAAACCGCAAGTCTCTATATAGACCGGAAGAGATTTGACGATTTTTAAATTTAAGGATCACGTGTCCATACAAATTTAAGATATAGTTATAGTCTAGGAGATGTTCTATTAATTGGTGAAAACCGCAAGTCTCTATATAGACCGGAAGAGATTTGACGATTTTTAAATTTAAGGATCACGTGTCCATACAAATTTAAGATATAGTTATAGTCTAGGAGATGTTCAATTAATTGGTGAAAACCGCAAGACTCTATATAGACCGGAAGAGATTTGACGATTTTTAAATTTAAGGATCACGTGTCCATACAAATTTAAGATATAGTTATAGTCTAGGAGATGTTCTATTAATTGGTGAAAACCGCAAGTCTCTATGTAGACCGGAAGAGATTTGACGATTTTTAAATTTAAGGATCACGTGTCCATACAAATTTAAGATATAGTTATAGTCTAGGAGATGTTCAATTAATTGGTCAAAACCGCAAGTCTCTATATAGACCGGAAGAGATTTGACGATTTTTAAATTTAAGGATCACGTATCCATACAAATTTAAGATATAGTTATAGTCTAGGAGATGTTCTATTTATTGGTGAAAACCTCAAGTCTCTATATAGACCGGAAGACATTTGACGATTTTTAAATTTAAGGATCACGTGTCCATACAAATTTAAGATATAGTTATAGTCTAGGAGATGTTCTATTTATTGGTGAAAACCGCAAGTCTCTATATAGACCGGAAGACATTTGACGATTTTTAAATTTAAGGATCACGTGTCCATACAATTTTAAGATATAGTTATAGTCTAGGAGATGTTCTATTTATTGGTGAAAACCGCAAGTCTCTATATAGACCGGAAGAGATTTGACGATTTTTAAATTTAAGGATCACGTGTCCATACAAATTTAAGATATAGTTATAGTCTAGGAGATGTTCTATTAATTGGTGAAAACCGCAAGTCTCTATATAGACCGGAAGAGATTTGACGATTTTTAAATTTAAGGATCACGTGTCCATACAAATTTAAGATATAGTTATAGTCTAGGAGATGTTCAATTAATTGGTCAAAACCGCAAGTCTCTATATAGACCGGAAGAGATTTGACGATTTTTAAATTTAAGGATCACGTATCCATACAAATTTAAGATATAGTTATAGTCTAGGAGATGTTCTATTAATTGGTGAAAACCGCAAGACTCTATATAGACCGGAAGAGATTTGACGATTTTTAAATTTAAGGATCATGTGTCCATACAAATTTAAGATATAGTTATAGTCTAGGAGATGTTCAATTAATTGGTGAAAACCGCAAGACTCTATATAGACCGGAAGAGATTTGACGATTTTTAAATTTAAGGATCACGTGTCCATACAAATTTAAGATATAGTTATAGTCTAGGAGATGTTCTATTAATTGGTGAAAACCGCAAGTCTCTATATAGACCGGAAGAGATTTGACGATTTTTAAATTTAAGGATCACGTGTCCATACAAATTTAAGATATAGTTATAGTCTAGGAGATGTTCAATTAATTGGTCAAAACCGCAAGTCTCTATATAGACCGGAAGAGATTTGACGATTTTTAAATTTAAGGATCACGTATCCATACAAATTTAAGATATAGTTATAGTCTAGGAGATGTTCTATTTATTGGTGAAAACCGCAAGACTCTATATAGACCGGAAGAGATTTGACGATTTTTAAATTTAAGGATCATGTGTCCATACAAATTTAAGATATAGTTATAGTCTAGGAGATGTTCAATTAATTGGTGAAAACCGCAAGACTCTATATAGACCGGAAGAGATTTGACGATTTTTAAATTTAAGGATCACGTGTCCATACAAATTTAAGATATAGTTATAGTCTAGGAGATGTTCTATTAATTGGTGAAAACCGCAAGTCTCTATATAGACCGGAAGAGATTTGACGATTTTTAAATTTAAGGATCACGTGTCCATACAAATTTAAGATATAGTTATAGTCTAGGAGATGTTCAATTAATTGGTCAAAACCGCAAGTCTCTATATAGACCGGAAGAGATTTGACGATTTTTAAATTTAAGGATCACGTATCCATACAAATTTAAGATATAGTTATAGTCTAGGAGATGTTCTATTTATTGGTGAAAACCTCAAGTCTCTATATAGACCGGAAGACATTTGACGATTTTTAAATTTAAGGATCACGTGTCCATACAAATTTAAGATATAGTTATAGTCTAGGAGATGTTCTATTTATTGGTGAAAACCGCAAGTCTCTATATAGACCGGAAGAGATTTGACGATTTTTAAATTTAGGGATCACGTGTCCATACAAATTTAAGATAGAGTTTTAAATACATTAAATTAAATTACTACATAACAAACATAACATAACCGTTTTTATCCGCTACCGGATGGGTTTGGTTTTGCTCCGTTTTTATCCGCTACCGGATGGGTTTGGTTTTACTCCGTTTTTATCCGCTACCGGATGGGTTTGGTTTTGCTCCGTTTTTATCCGCTACCGGATGGGTTTGGTTTTGCTCCGTTTTTATCCGCTACCGGATGGGTTTGGTTTTGCTCCGTTTTTATCCGCTACTGGATGGGTTTGGTTTTGCTCCGTTTTTATCCGCTACTGGATGGGTTTGGTTTTGCTCCGTTTTTATCCGCTACCGGATGGGTTTGGTTTTGCTCCGTTTTTATCCGCTACCGGATGGGTTTGGTTTTGCTCCGTTGTAAAAAAATCAAAATTTTTGGTCTCAGATTTTCCTGAAAATGGGTTGTTTCCTAGTCAATTTGATGCCGGAGAACACGAAAAAACCATCCATTTCGTCGTATCTCTTCGGGAATTGGAATTTTCCGTCGAAAAATAGATTTCCTGAAGAAATAGGACAAAATGGAGGGGTTTTTCGTTTTCTCCGGCATGAAATTGACAAGGAAGCTCAATTTCAGGACAATCTGAGTTGAAAAATTTTGAAAAAAAAAATATTGATACAGAAGACTCCCCCCTTGTAAAAAAATCAAAATTTTTGGTCTCAGATTTTCCTGAAAATGGGTTGTTTCCTAGTCAATTTGATGCCGGAGAACACGAAAAAACCATCCATTTCGTCGTATCTCTACGGGAATTGGAATTTTCCGACGAAAAATAGATTTCCTGAAGAAATAGGACAAAATGGAGGGGTTTTTCGTTTTCTCCGGTATGAAATTGACAAGGAAGCTCAATTTCAGGACAATCTGAGAGTTGAAAAATTTTGAAAAAAATTATTGATACAGAAGACTCCCCCCTTGTAAAAAAATCAAAATTTTTGGTCTCAGATTTTCCTGAAAATGGGTTGTTTCCTAGTCAATTTGATGCCGGAGAACACGAAAAACCATCCATTTCGTCGTATCTCTTCGGGAATTGGAATTTTCCGACGAAAAATAGATTTCCTGAAGAAATAGGACAAAATGGAGGGGTTTTTCGTTTTCTCTGGCATGAAATTGACAAGGAAGCTCAATTTCAGGACAATCTGAGAGTTGAAAAATTTTGAAAAAAAAAATATTGATACAGAAGACTCCCCCCTTGTAAAAAAATCAAAATTTTTGGTCTCAGATTTTCCTGAAAATGGGTTGTTTCCTAGTCAATTTGATGCCGGAGAACACGAAAAAACCATCCATTTCGTCGTATCTCTACGGGAATTGGAATTTTCCGACGAAAAATAGATTTCCTGAAGAAATAGGACAAAATGGAGGGGTTTTTCGTTTTCTCCGGTATGAAATTGACAAGGAAGCTCAATTTGTAAAAAAATCAAAATTTTTGGTCTCAGATTTTCCTGAAAATGGGTTGTTTCCTAGTCAATTTGATGCCGGAGAACACGAAAAAACCATCCATTTCGTCGTATCTCTACGGGAATTGGAATTTTCCAACGAAAAATAGATTTCCTGAAGGAATAGGACAAAATGGAGGGGTTTTTCGTTTTCTCCGGTTTGAAATTGACAAGGAAGCTCAATTTCAGGACAATCTGAGAGTTGAAAAATTTTGAAAAAAAAAATATTGATACAGGAGACTCCCCCCTTGTAAAAAAACCAAAATTTTTGGTCTCAGATTTTCCTGAAAATGGGTTGTTTCCTAGTCAATTTGATGCCGGAGAACACGAAAAAACCATCCATTTCGTCGTATCTCTACGGGAGTAAGTCTCTATATAGACCGGAAGACATTTGACGATTTTTAAATTTAAGGATCACGTGTCCATACAATTTTAAGATATAGTTATAGTCTAGGAGATGTTCTATTTATTGGTGAAAACCGCAAGTCTCTATATAGACCGGAAGAGATTTGACGATTTTTAAATTTAAGGATCACGTGTCCATACAAATTTAAGATATAGTTATAGTCTAGGAGATGTTCTATTAATTGGTGAAAACCGCAAGTCTCTATATAGACCGGAAGAGATTTGACGATTTTTAAATTTAAGGATCACGTGTCCATACAAATTTAAGATATAGTTATAGTCTAGGAGATGTTCAATTAATTGGTGAAAACCGCAAGACTCTATATAGACCGGAAGAGATTTGACGATTTTTAAATTTAAGGATCACGTGTCCATACAAATTTAAGATATAGTTATAGTCTAGGAGATGTTCTATTAATTGGTGAAAACCGCAAGTCTCTATGTAGACCGGAAGAGATTTGACGATTTTTAAATTTAAGGATCACGTGTCCATACAAATTTAAGATATAGTTATAGTCTAGGAGATGTTCAATTAATTGGTCAAAACCGCAAGTCTCTATATAGACCGGAAGAGATTTGACGATTTTTAAATTTAAGGATCACGTATCCATACAAATTTAAGATATAGTTATAGTCTAGGAGATGTTCTATTTATTGGTGAAAACCTCAAGTCTCTATATAGACCGGAAGACATTTGACGATTTTTAAATTTAAGGATCACGTGTCCATACAAATTTAAGATATAATTATAGTCTAGGAGATGTTCTATTTATTGGTGAAAACCGCAAGTCTCTATATAGACCGGAAGACATTTGACGATTTTTAAATTTAAGGATCACGTGTCCATACAATTTTAAGATATAGTTATAGTCTAGGAGATGTTCTATTTATTGGTGAAAACCGCAAGTCTCTATATAGACCGGAAGAGATTTGACGATTTTTAAATTTAAGGATCACGTGTCCATACAAATTTAAGATATAGTTATAGTCTAGGAGATGTTCTATTAATTGGTGAAAACCGCAAGTCTCTATATAGACCGGAAGAGATTTGACGATTTTTAAATTTAAGGATCACGTGTCCATACAAATTTAAGATATAGTTATAGTCTAGGAGATGTTCAATTAATTGGTCAAAACCGCAAGTCTCTATATAGACCGGAAGAGATTTGACGATTTTTAAATTTAAGGATCACGTATCCATACAAATTTAAGATATAGTTATAGTCTAGGAGATGTTCTATTAATTGGTGAAAACCGCAAGACTCTATATAGACCGGAAGAGATTTGACGATTTTTAAATTTAAGGATCATGTGTCCATACAAATTTAAGATATAGTTATAGTCTAGGAGATGTTCAATTAATTGGTGAAAACCGCAAGACTCTATATAGACCGGAAGAGATTTGACGATTTTTAAATTTAAGGATCACGTGTCCATACAAATTTAAGATATAGTTATAGTCTAGGAGATGTTCTATTAATTGGTGAAAACCGCAAGTCTCTATATAGACCGGAAGAGATTTGACGATTTTTAAATTTAAGGATCACGTGTCCATACAAATTTAAGATATAGTTATAGTCTAGGAGATGTTCAATTAATTGGTCAAAACCGCAAGTCTCTATATAGACCGGAAGAGATTTGACGATTTTTAAATTTAAGGATCACGTATCCATACAAATTTAAGATATAGTTATAGTCTAGGAGATGTTCTATTTATTGGTGAAAACCGCAAGACTCTATATAGACCGGAAGAGATTTGACGATTTTTAAATTTAAGGATCATGTGTCCATACAAATTTAAGATATAGTTATAGTCTAGGAGATGTTCAATTAATTGGTGAAAACCGCAAGACTCTATATAGACCGGAAGAGATTTGACGATTTTTAAATTTAAGGATCACGTGTCCATACAAATTTAAGATATAGTTATAGTCTAGGAGATGTTCTATTAATTGGTGAAAACCGCAAGTCTCTATATAGACCGGAAGAGATTTGACGATTTTTAAATTTAAGGATCACGTGTCCATACAAATTTAAGATATAGTTATAGTCTAGGAGATGTTCAATTAATTGGTCAAAACCGCAAGTCTCTATATAGACCGGAAGACATTTGACGATTTTTAAATTTAAGGATCACGTGTCCATACAAATTTAAGATATAGTTATAGTCTAGGAGATGTTCTATTTATTGGTGAAAACCGCAAGTCTCTATATAGACCGGAAGAGATTTGACGATTTTTAAATTTAGGGATCACGTGTCCATACAAATTTAAGATAGAGTTTTAAATACATTAAATTAAATTACTACATAACAAACATAACATAACCGTTTTTATCCGCTACCGGATGGGTTTGGTTTTGCTCCGTTTTTATCCGCTACCGGATGGGTTTGGTTTTACTCCGTTTTTATCCGCTACCGGATGGGTTTGGTTTTGCTCCGTTTTTATCCGCTACCGGATGGGTTTGGTTTTGCTCCGTTTTTATCCGCTACCGGATGGGTTTGGTTTTGCTCCGTTTTTATCCGCTACTGGATGGGTTTGGTTTTGCTCCGTTTTTATCCGCTACTGGATGGGTTTGGTTTTGCTCCGTTTTTATCCGCTACCGGATGGGTTTGGTTTTGCTCCGTTTTTATCCGCTACCGGATGGGTTTGGTTTTGCTCCGTTGTAAAAAAATCAAAATTTTTGGTCTCAGATTTTCCTGAAAATGGGTTGTTTCCTAGTCAATTTGATGCCGGAGAACACGAAAAAACCATCCATTTCGTCGTATCTCTACGGGAATTGGAATTTTCCGACGAAAAATAGATTTCCTGAAGAAATAGGACAAAATGGAGGGGTTTTTCGTTTTTTCCGGTATGAAATTGACAAGGAAGCTCAATTTCAGGACAATCTGAGAGTTGAAAAATTTTGAAAAAAAAAATATTGATACAGGAGACTCCCCCCTTGTAAAAAAACCAAAATTTTTGGTCTCAGATTTTCCTGAAAATGGGTTGTTACCTAGTCAATTTGATGCCGGAGAACACGAAAAAACCATCCATTTCGTCGTATCTCTACGGGAGTAAGTCTCTATATAGACCGGAAGACATTTGACGATTTTTAAATTTAAGGATCACGTGTCCATACAATTTTAAGATATAGTTATAGTCTAGGAGATGTTCTATTTATTGGTGAAAACCGCAAGTCTCTATATAGACCGGAAGAGATTTGACGATTTTTAAATTTAAGGATCACGTGTCCATACAAATTTAAGATATAGTTATAGTCTAGGAGATGTTCTATTAATTGGTGAAAACCGCAAGTCTCTATATAGACCGGAAGAGATTTGACGATTTTTAAATTTAAGGATCACGTGTCCATACAAATTTAAGATATAGTTATAGTCTAGGAGATGTTCAATTAATTGGTGAAAACCGCAAGACTCTATATAGACCGGAAGAGATTTGACGATTTTTAAATTTAAGGATCACGTGTCCATACAAATTTAAGATATAGTTATAGTCTAGGAGATGTTCTATTAATTGGTGAAAACCGCAAGTATCTATGTAGACCGGAAGAGATTTGACGATTTTTAAATTTAAGGATCACGTGTCCATACAAATTTAAGATATAGTTATAGTCTAGGAGATGTTCAATTAATTGGTCAAAACCGCAAGTCTCTATATAGACCGGAAGAGATTTGACGATTTTTAAATTTAAGGATCACGTATCCATACAAATTTAAGATATAGTTATAGTCTAGGAGATGTTCTATTTATTGGTGAAAACCTCAAGTCTCTATATAGACCGGAAGACATTTGACGATTTTTAAATTTAAGGATCACGTGTCCATACAAATTTAAGATATAGTTATAGTCTAGGAGATGTTCTATTTATTGGTGAAAACCGCAAGTCTCTATATAGACCGGAAGACATTTGACGATTTTTAAATTTAAGGATCACGTGTCCATACAATTTTAAGATATAGTTATAGTCTAGGAGATGTTCTATTTATTGGTGAAAACCGCAAGTCTCTATATAGACCGGAAGAGATTTGACGATTTTTAAATTTAAGGATCACGTGTCCATACAAATTTAAGATATAGTTATAGTCTAGGAGATGTTCTATTAATTGGTGAAAACCGCAAGTCTCTATATAGACCGGAAGAGATTTGACGATTTTTAAATTTAAGGATCACGTGTCCATACAAATTTAAGATATAGTTATAGTCTAGGAGATGTTCAATTAATTGGTCAAAACCGCAAGTCTCTATATAGACCGGAAGAGATTTGACGATTTTTAAATTTAAGGATCACGTATCCATACAAATTTAAGATATAGTTATAGTCTAGGAGATGTTCTATTAATTGGTGAAAACCGCAAGACTCTATATAGACCGGAAGAGATTTGACGATTTTTAAATTTAAGGATCATGTGTCCATACAAATTTAAGATATAGTTATAGTCTAGGAGATGTTCAATTAATTGGTGAAAACCGCAAGACTCTATATAGACCGGAAGAGATTTGACGATTTTTAAATTTAAGGATCACGTGTCCATACAAATTTAAGATATAGTTATAGTCTAGGAGATGTTCTATTAATTGGTGAAAACCGCAAGTCTCTATATAGACCGGAAGAGATTTGACGATTTTTAAATTTAAGGATCACGTGTCCATACAAATTTAAGATATAGTTATAGTCTAGGAGATGTTCAATTAATTGGTCAAAACCGCAAGTCTCTATATAGACCGGAAGACATTTGACGATTTTTAAATTTAAGGATCACGTGTCCATACAAATTTAAGATATAGTTATAGTCTAGGAGATGTTCTATTTATTGGTGAAAACCGCAAGTCTCTATATAGACCGGAAGAGATTTGACGATTTTTAAATTTAGGGATCACGTGTCCATACAAATTTAAGATAGAGTTTTAAATACAGTAAATTAAATTACTACATAACAAACATAACATAACCGTTTTTATCCGCTACCGGATGGGTTTGGTTTTGCTCCGTTTTTATCCGCTACCGGATGGGTTTGGTTTTACTCCGTTTTTATCCGCTACCGGATGGGTTTGGTTTTGCTCCGTTTTTATCCGCTACCGGATGGGTTTGGTTTTGCTCCGTTTTTATCCGCTACCGGATGGGTTTGGTTTTGCTCCGTTTTTATCCGCTACTGGATGGGTTTGGTTTTGCTCCGTTTTTATCCGCTACTGGATGGGTTTGGTTTTGCTCCGTTTTTATCCGCTACCGGATGGGTTTGGTTTTGCTCCGTTTTTATCCGCTACCGGATGGGTTTGGTTTTGCTCCGTTGTAAAAAAATCAAAATTTTTGGTCTCAGATTTTCCTGAAAATGGGTTGTTTCCTAGTCAATTTGATGCCGGAGAACACGAAAAAACCATCCATTTCGTCGTATCTCTACGGGAATTGGAATTTTCCGACGAAAAATAGATTTCCTGAAGAAATAGGACAAAATGGAGGGGTTTTTCGTTTTCTCCGGTATGAAATTGACAAGGAAGCTCAATTTCAGGACAATCTGAGAGTTGAAAAATTTTGAAAAAAATTATTGATACAGAAGACTCCCCCCTTGTAAAAAAATCAAAATTTTTGGTCTCAGATTTTCCTGAAAATGGGTTGTTTCCTAGTCAATTTGATGCCGGAGAACACGAAAAAACCATCCATTTCGTCGTATCTCTTCGGGAATTGGAATTTTCCGACGAAAAATAGATTTCCTGAAGAAATAGGACAAAATGAAGGGGTTTTTCGTTTTCTCTGGCATGAAATTGACAAGGAAGCTCAATTTCAGGACAATCTGAGAGTTGAAAAATTTTGAAAAAAAAAATATTGATACAGAAGACTCCCCCCTTGTAAAAAAATCAAAATTTTTGGTCTCAGATTTTCCTGAAAATGGGTTGTTTCCTAGTCAATTTGATGCCGGAGAACACGAAAAAACCATCCATTTCGTCGTATCTCTACGGGAATTGGAATTTTCCAACGAAAAATAGATTTCCTGAAGGAATAGGACAAAATGGAGGGGTTTTTCGTTTTCTCCGGTATGAAATTGACAAGGAAACTCAATTTCAGGACAATCTGAGAGTTGAAAAATTTTGAAAAAAAAATATTGATACAGAAGACTCCCCCCTTGTAAAACAACCAAAATTTTTGGTCTCAGATTTTCCTGAAAATGGGTTGTTACCTAGTCAATTTGATGCCGGAGAACACGAAAAAACCATCCATTTCGTCGTATCTCTTCGGGAATTGGAATTTTCCGACGAAAAATAGATTTCCTGAAGAAATAGGACAAAATGGAGGGGTTTTTCGTTTTCTCCGGCATGAAATTGACAAGGAAGCTCAATTTGTAAAAAAATCAAAATTTTTGGTCTCAGATTTTCCTGAAAATGGGTTGTTTCCTAGTCAATTTGATGCCGGAGAACACGAAAAAACCATCCATTTCGTCGTATCTCTACGGGAATTGGAATTTTCCAACGAAAAATAGATTTCCTGAAGGAATAGGACAAAATGGAGGGGTTTTTCGTTTTCTCCGGTTTGAAATTGACAAGGAAGCTCAATTTCAGGACAATCTGAGAGTTGAAAAATTTTGAAAAAAAAAATATTGATACAGGAGACTCCCCCCTTGTAAAAAAACCAAAATTTTTGGTCTCAGATTTTCCTGAAAATGGGTTGTTTCCTAGTCAATTTGATGCCGGAGAACACGAAAAAACCATCCATTTCGTCGTATCTCTACGGGAGTAAGTCTCTATATAGACCGGAAGACATTTGACGATTTTTAAATTTAAGGATCACGTGTCCATACAATTTTAAGATATAGTTATAGTCTAGGAGATGTTCTATTTATTGGTGAAAACCGCAAGTCTCTATATAGACCGGAAGAGATTTGACGATTTTTAAATTTAAGGATCACGTGTCCATACAAATTTAAGATATAGTTATAGTCTAGGAGATGTTCTATTAATTGGTGAAAACCGCAAGTCTCTATATAGACCGGAAGAGATTTGACGATTTTTAAATTTAAGGATCACGTGTCCATACAAATTTAAGATATAGTTATAGTCTAGGAGATGTTCAATTAATTGGTGAAAACCGCAAGACTCTATATAGACCGGAAGAGATTTGACGATTTTTAAATTTAAGGATCACGTGTCCATACAAATTTAAGATATAGTTATAGTCTAGGAGATGTTCTATTAATTGGTGAAAACCGCAAGTCTCTATATAGACCGGAAGACATTTGTCGATTTTTAAATTTAAGGATCACGTGTCCATACAATTTTAAGATATAGTTATAGTCTAGGAGATGTTCTATTTATTGGTGAAAACCGCAAGTCTCTATATAGACCGGAAGAGATTTGACGATTTTTAAATTTAAGGATCACGTATCCATACAAATTTAAGATATAGTTATAGTCTAGGAGATGTTCTATTTATTGGTGAAAACCTCAAGTCTCTATATAGACCGGAAGACATTTGACGATTTTTAAATTTAAGGATCACGTGTCCATACAAATTTAAGATATAGTTATAGTCTAGGAGATGTTCTATTTATTGGTGAAAACCGCAAGTCTCTATATAGACCGGAAGACATTTGACGATTTTTAAATTTAAGGATCACGTGTCCATACAATTTTAAGATATAGTTATAGTCTAGGAGATGTTCTATTTATTGGTGAAAACCGCAAGTCTCTATATAGACCGGAAGAGATTTGACGATTTTTAAATTTAAGGATCACGTGTCCATACAAATTTAAGATATAGTTATAGTCTAGGAGATGTTCTATTAATTGGTGAAAACCGCAAGTCTCTATATAGACCGGAAGAGATTTGACGATTTTTAAATTTAAGGATCACGTGTCCATACAAATTTAAGATATAGTTATAGTCTAGGAGATGTTCAATTAATTGGTCAAAACCGCAAGTCTCTATATAGACCGGAAGAGATTTGACGATTTTTAAATTTAAGGATCACGTATCCATACAAATTTAAGATATAGTTATAGTCTAGGAGATGTTCTATTAATTGGTGAAAACCGCAAGACTCTATATAGACCGGAAGAGATTTGACGATTTTTAAATTTAAGGATCATGTGTCCATACAAATTTAAGATATAGTTATAGTCTAGGAGATGTTCAATTAATTGGTGAAAACCGCAAGACTCTATATAGACCGGAAGAGATTTGACGATTTTTAAATTTAAGGATCACGTGTCCATACAAATTTAAGATATAGTTATAGTCTAGGAGATGTTCTATTAATTGGTGAAAACCGCAAGTCTCTATATAGACCGGAAGAGATTTGACGATTTTTAAATTTAAGGATCACGTGTCCATACAAATTTAAGATATAGTTATAGTCTAGGAGATGTTCAATTAATTGGTCAAAACCGCAAGTCTCTATATAGACCGGAAGAGATTTGACGATTTTTAAATTTAAGGATCACGTATCCATACAAATTTAAGATATAGTTATAGTCTAGGAGATGTTCTACTTATTGGTGAAAACCGCAAGACTCTATATAGACCGGAAGAGATTTGACGATTTTTAAATTTAAGGATCATGTGTCCATACAAATTTAAGATATAGTTATAGTCTAGGAGATGTTCAATTAATTGGTGAAAACCGCAAGACTCTATATAGACCGGAAGAGATTTGACGATTTTTAAATTTAAGGATCACGTGTCCATACAAATTTAAGATATAGTTATAGTCTAGGAGATGTTCTATAAATTGGTGAAAACCGCAAGTCTCTATATAGACCGGAAGAGATTTGACGATTTTTAAATTTAAGGATCACGTGTCCATACAAATTTAAGATATAGTTATAGTCTAGGAGATGTTCAATTAATTGGTCAAAACCGCAAGTCTCTATATAGACCGGAAGAGATTTGACGATTTTTAAATTTAAGGATCACGTATCCATACAAATTTAAGATATAGTTATAGTCTAGGAGATGTTCTATTTATTGGTGAAAACCTCAAGTCTCTATATAGACCGGAAGACATTTGACGATTTTTAAATTTAAGGATCACGTGTCCATACAAATTTAAGATATAGTTATAGTCTAGGAGATGTTCTATTTATTGGTGAAAACCGCAAGTCTCTATATAGACCGGAAGAGATTTGACGATTTTTAAATTTAGGGATCACGTGTCCATACAAATTTAAGATAGAGTTTTAAATACATTAAATTAAATTACTACATAACAAACATAACATAACCGTTTTTATCCGCTACCGGATGGGTTTGGTTTTGCTCCGTTTTTATCCGCTACCGGATGGGTTTGGTTTTACTCCGTTTTTATCCGCTACCGGATGGGTTTGGTTTTGCTCCGTTTTTATCCGCTACAGGATGGGTTTGGTTTTGCTCCGTTTTTATCCGCTACCGGATGGGTTTGGTTTTGCTCCGTTTTTATCCGCTACTGGATGGGTTTGGTTTTGCTCCGTTTTTATCCGCTACTGGATGGGTTTGGTTTTGCTCCGTTTTTATCCGCTACCGGATGGGTTTGGTTTTGCTCCGTTTTTATCCGCTACCGGATGGGTTTGGTTTTGCTCCGTTGTAAAAAAATCAAAATTTTTGGTCTCAGATTTTCCTGAAAATGGGTTGTTTCCTAGTCAATTTGATGCCGGAGAACACGAAAAAACCATCCATTTCGTCGTATCTCTACGGGAATTGGAATTTTCCGACGAAAAATAGATTTCCTGAAGAAATAGGACAAAATGGAGGGGTTTTTCGTTTTCTCCGGTATGAAATTGACAAGGAAGCTCAATTTCAGGACAATCTGAGAGTTGAAAAATTTTGAAAAAAATTATTGATACAGAAGACTCCCCCCTTGTAAAAAAATCAAAATTTTTGGTCTCAGATTTTCCTGAAAATGGGTTGTTTCCTAGTCAATTTGATGCCGGAGAACACGAAAAAACCATCCATTTCGTCGTATCTCTTCGGGAATTGGAATTTTCCGACGAAAAATAGATTTCCTGAAGAAATAGGACAAAATGAAGGGGTTTTTCGTTTTCTCTGGCATGAAATTGACAAGGAAGCTCAATTTCAGGACAATCTGAGAGTTGAAAAATTTTGAAAAAAAAAATATTGATACAGAAGACTCCCCCCTTGTAAAAAAATCAAAATTTTTGGTCTCAGATTTTCCTGAAAATGGGTTGTTTCCTAGTCAATTTGATGCCGGAGAACACGAAAAAACCATCCATTTCGTCGTATCTCTACGGGAATTGGAATTTTCCAACGAAAAATAGATTTCCTGAAGGAATAGGACAAAATGGAGGGGTTTTTCGTTTTCTCCGGTATGAAATTGACAAGGAAACTCAATTTCAGGACAATCTGAGAGTTGAAAAATTTTGAAAAAAAAATATTGATACAGAAGACTCCCCCCTTGTAAAAAAAATTAAAATTTTTGGTCTCAGATTTTCCTGAAAATGGGTTGTTTCCTAGTCAATTTGATACCGGAGAACACGAAAAAACCATCCATTTCGTCGTATCTCTACGGGAATTGGAATTTTCCGACGAAAAATAGATTTCCTGAAGAAATAGGACAAAATGGAGGGGTTTTTCGTTTTCTCCGGTATGAAATTGACAAGGAAGCTCAATTTCAGGACAATCTGAGAGTTGAAAAATTTTGAAAAAAAAAATATTGATACAGAAGACTCCCCCCTTGTAAAAAAATCAAAATTTTTGGTCTCAGATTTTCCTGAAAATGGGTTGTTTCCTAGTCAATTTGATGCCGGAGAACACGAAAAAACCATCCATTTCGTCGTATCTCTTCGGGAATTGGAATTTTCCGACGAAAAATTGATTTCCTGAAGAAATAGGACAAAATGGAGGGGTTTTTCGTTTTCTCCGGCATGAAATTGACAAGGAAGCTCAATTTGTAAAAAAATCAAAATTTTTGGTCTCAGATTTTCCTGAAAATGGGTTGTTTCCTAGTCAATTTGATGCCGGAGAACACGAAAAAACCATCCATTTCGTCGTATCTCTACGGGAATTGGAATTTTCCAACGAAAAATAGATTTCCTGAAGGAATAGGACAAAATGGAGGGGTTTTTCGTTTTCTCCGGTTTGAAATTGACAAGGAAGCTCAATTTCAGGACAATCTGAGAGTTGAAAAATTTTGAAAAAAAAAATATTGATACAGGAGACTCCCCCCTTGTAAAAAAACCAAAATTTTTGGTCTCAGATTTTCCTGAAAATGGGTTGTTTCCTAGTCAATTTGATGCCGGAGAACACGAAAAAACCATCCATTTCGTCGTATCTCTACGGGAGTAAGTCTCTATATAGACCGGAAGACATTTGACGATTTTTAAATTTAAGGATCACGTGTCCATACAATTTTAAGATATAGTTATAGTCTAGGAGATGTTCTATTTATTGGTGAAAACCGCAAGTCTCTATATAGACCGGAAGAGATTTGACGATTTTTAAATTTAAGGATCACGTGTCCATACAAATTTAAGATATAGTTATAGTCTAGGAGATGTTCTATTAATTGGTGAAAACCGCAAGTCTCTATATAGACCGGAAGAGATTTGACGATTTTTAAATTTAAGGATCACGTGTCCATACAAATTTAAGATATAGTTATAGTCTAGGAGATGTTCAATTAATTGGTGAAAACCGCAAGACTCTATATAGACCGGAAGAGATTTGACGATTTTTAAATTTAAGGATCACGTGTCCATACAAATTTAAGATATAGTTATAGTCTAGGAGATGTTCTATTAATTGGTGAAAACCGCAAGTCTCTATGTAGACCGGAAGAGATTTGACGATTTTTAAATTTAATGATCACGTGTCCATACAAATTTAAGATATAGTTATAGTCTAGGAGATGTTCAATTAATTGGTCAAAACCGCAAGTCTCTATATAGACCGGAAGAGATTTGACGATTTTTAAATTTAAGGATCACGTATCCATACAAATTTAAGATATAGTTATAGTCTAGGAGATGTTCTATTTATTGGTGAAAACCTCAAGTCTCTATATAGACCGGAAGACATTTGACGATTTTTAAATTTAAGGATCACGTGTCCATACAAATTTAAGATATAGTTATAGTCTAGGAGATGTTCTATTTATTGGTGAAAACCGCAAGTCTCTATATAGACCGGAAGACATTTGACGATTTTTAAATTTAAGGATCACGTGTCCATACAATTTTAAGATATAGTTATAGTCTAGGAGATGTTCTATTTATTGGTGAAAACCGCAAGTCTCTATATAGACCGGAAGAGATTTGACGATTTTTAAATTTAAGGATCACGTGTCCATACAAATTTAAGATATAGTTATAGTCTAGGAGATGTTCTATTAATTGGTGAAAACCGCAAGTCTCTATATAGACCGGAAGAGATTTGACGATTTTTAAATTTAAGGATCACGTGTCCATACAAATTTAAGATATAGTTATAGTCTAGGAGATGTTCAATTAATTGGTGAAAACCGCAAGACTCTATATAGACCGGAAGAGATTTGACGATTTTTAAATTTAAGGATCACGTGTCCATACAAATTTAAGATATAGTTATAGTCTAGGAGATGTTCAATTAATTGGTGAAAACTGCAAGACTCTATATAGACCGGAAGAGATTTGACGATTTTTAAATTTAAGGATCACGTGTCCATACAAATTTAAGATATAGTTATAGTCTAGGAGATGTTCTATTAATTGGTGAAAACCGCAAGTCTCTATATAGACCGGAAGAGTTTTGACGATTTTTAAATTTAAGGATCACGTGTCCATACAAATTTAAGATATAGTTATAGTCTAGGAGATGTTCAATTAATTGGTGAAAACCGCAAGACTCTATATAGACCGGAAGAGATTTGACGATTTTTAAATTTAAGGATCACGTGTCCATACAAATTTAAGATATAGTTATAGTCTAGGAGATGTTCTATTAATTGGTGAAAACCGCAAGTCTCTATGTAGACCGGAAGAGATTTGACGATTTTTAAATTTAAGGATCACGTGTCCATACAAATTTAAGATATAGTTATAGTCTAGGAGATGTTCAATTAATTGGTCAAAACCGCAAGTCTCTATATAGACCGGAAGAGATTTGACGATTTTTAAATTTAAGGATCACGTATCCATACAAATTTAAGATATAGTTATAGTCTAGGAGATGTTCTATTTATTGGTGAAAACCTCAAGTCTCTATATAGACCGGAAGACATTTGACGATTTTTAAATTTAAGGATCACGTGTCCATACAAATTTAAGATATAGTTATAGTCTAGGAGATGTTCTATTTATTGGTGAAAACCGCAAGTCTCTATATAGACCGGAAGACATTTGACGATTTTTAAATTTAAGGATCACGTGTCCATACAATTTTAAGATATAGTTATAGTCTAGGAGATGTTCTATTTATTGGTGAAAACCGCAAGTCTCTATATAGACCGGAAGAGATTTGACGATTTTTAAATTTAAGGATCACGTGTCCATACAAATTTAAGATATAGTTATAGTCTAGGAGATGTTCTATTAATTGGTGAAAACCGCAAGTCTCTATATAGACCGGAAGAGATTTGACGATTTTTAAATTTAAGGATCACGTGTCCATACAAATTTAAGATATAGTTATAGTCTAGGAGATGTTCAATTAATTGGTGAAAACCGCAAGACTCTATATAGACCGGAAGAGATTTGACGATTTTTAAATTTAAGGATCACGTGTCCATACAAATTTAAGATATAGTTATAGTCTAGGAGATGTTCAATTAATTGGTGAAAACTGCAAGACTCTATATAGACCGGAAGAGATTTGACGATTTTTAAATTTAAGGATCACGTGTCCATACAAATTTAAGATATAGTTATAGTCTAGGAGATGTTCTATTAATTGGTGAAAACCGCAAGTCTCTATATAGACCGGAAGAGTTTTGACGATTTTTAAATTTAAGGATCACGTGTCCATACAAATTTAAGATATAGTTATAGTCTAGGAGATGTTCAATTAATTGGTGAAAACCGCAAGACTCTATATAGACCGGAAGAGATTTGACGATTTTTAAATTTAAGGATCACGTATCCATACAAATTTAAGATATAGTTATAGTCTAGGAGATGTTCTATTAATTGGTGAAAACCGCAAGTCTCTATATAGACCGGAAGACATTTGACGATTTTTAAATTTAAGGATCACGTGTCCATACAAATTTAAGATATAGTTATAGTCTAGGAGATGTTCAATTAATTGGTCAAAACCGCAAGTCTCTATATAGACCGGAAGAGATTTGACGATTTTTAAATTTAAGGATCACGTATCCATACAAATTTAAGATATAGTTATAGTCTAGGAGATGTTCTATTTATTGGTGAAAACCTCAAGTCTCTATATAGACCGGAAGACATTTGACGATTTTTAAATTTAAGGATCACGTGTCCATACAAATTTAAGATATAGTTATAGTCTAGGAGATGTTCTATTTATTGGTGAAAACCGCAAGTCTCTATATAGACCGGAAGACATTTGACGATTTTTAAATTTAAGGATCACGTGTCCATACAAATTTAAGATATAGTTATAGTCTAGGAGATGTTCAATTAATTGGTGAAAACCGCAAGACTCTATATAGACCGGAAGAGATTTGACGATTTTTAAATTTAAGGATCACGTATCCATACAAATTTAAGATATAGTTATAGTCTAGGAGATGTTCTATTAATTGGTGAAAACCGCAAGTCTCTATATAGACCGGAAGACATTTGACGATTTTTAAATTTAAGGATCACGTGTCCATACAAATTTAAGATATAGTTATAGTCTAGGAGATGTTCAATTAATTGGTCAAAACCGCAAGTCTCTATATAGACCGGAAGAGATTTGACGATTTTTAAATTTAAGGATCACGTATCCATACAAATTTAAGATATAGTTATAGTCTAGGAGATGTTCTATTTATTGGTGAAAACCTCAAGTCTCTATATAGACCGGAAGACATTTGACGATTTTTAAATTTAAGGATCACGTGTCCATACAAATTTAAGATATAGTTATAGTCTAGGAGATGTTCTATTTATTGGTGAAAACCGCAAGTCTCTATATAGACCGGAAGACATTTGACGATTTTTAAATTTAAGGATCACGTGTCCATACAATTTTAAGATATAGTTATAGTCTAGGAGATGTTCTATTTATTGGTGAAAACCGCAAGTCTCTATATAGACCGGAAGAGATTTGACGATTTTTAAATTTAAGGATCACGTGTCCATACAAATTTAAGATATAGTTATAGTCTAGGAGATGTTCTATTAATTGGTGAAAACCGCAAGTCTCTATATAGACCGGAAGAGATTTGACGATTTTTAAATTTAAGGATCACGTGTCCATACAAATTTAAGATATAGTTATAGTCTAGGAGATGTTCAATTAATTGGTGAAAACCGCAAGACTCTATATAGACCGGAAGAGATTTGACGATTTTTAAATTTAAGGATCACGTGTCCATACAAATTTAAGATATAGTTATAGTCTAGGAGATGTTCAATTAATTGGTGAAAACTGCAAGACTCTATATAGACCGGAAGAGATTTGACGATTTTTAAATTTAAGGATCACGTGTCCATACAAATTTAAGATATAGTTATAGTCTAGGAGATGTTCTATTAATTGGTGAAAACCGCAAGTCTCTATATAGACCGGAAGAGTTTTGACGATTTTTAAATTTAAGGATCACGTGTCCATACAAATTTAAGATATAGTTATAGTCTAGGAGATGTTCAATTAATTGGTGAAAACCGCAAGACTCTATATAGACCGGAAGAGATTTGACGATTTTTAAATTTAAGGATCACGTATCCATACAAATTTAAGATATAGTTATAGTCTAGGAGATGTTCTATTAATTGGTGAAAACCGCAAGTCTCTATATAGACCGGAAGACATTTGACGATTTTTAAATTTAAGGATCACGTGTCCATACAAATTTAAGATATAGTTATAGTCTAGGAGATGTTCAATTAATTGGTCAAAACCGCAAGTCTCTATATAGACCGGAAGAGATTTGACGATTTTTAAATTTAAGGATCACGTATCCATACAAATTTAAGATATAGTTATAGTCTAGGAGATGTTCTATTTATTGGTGAAAACCTCAAGTCTCTATATAGACCGGAAGACATTTGACGATTTTTAAATTTAAGGATCACGTGTCCATACAAATTTAAGATATAGTTATAGTCTAGGAGATGTTCTATTTATTGGTGAAAACCGCAAGTCTCTATATAGACCGGAAGACATTTGACGATTTTTAAATTTAAGGATCACGTGTCCATACAATTTTAAGATATAGTTATAGTCTAGGAGATGTTCAATTAATTGGTGAAAACCGCAAGACTGTATATAGACCGGAAGAGATTTGACGATTTTTAAATTTAAGGATCACGTGTCCATACAAATTTAAGATATAGTTATAGTCTAGGAGATGTTCAATTAATTGGTGAAAACCGCAAGACTGTATATAGACCGGAAGAGATTTGACGATTTTTAAATTTAAGGATCACGTGTCCATACAAATTTAAGATATAGTTATAGTCTAGGAGATGTTCAATTAATTGGTGAAAACCGCAAGACTCTATATAGACCGGAAGAGATTTGACGATTTTTAAATTTAAGGATCACGTGTCCATACAAATTTAAGATATAGTTATAGTCTAGGAGATGTTCAATTAATTGGTGAAAACCGCAAGACTCTATATAGACCGGAAGAGATTTGACGATTTTTAAATTTAAGGATCACGTATCCATACAAATTTAAGATATAGTTATAGTCTAGGAGATGTTCTATTAATTGGTGAAAACCGCAAGTCTCTATATAGACCGGAAGACATTTGACGATTTTTAAATTTAAGGATCACGTGTCCATACAAATTTAAGATATAGTTATAGTCTAGGAGATGTTCAATTAATTGGTCAAAACCGCAAGTCTCTATATAGACCGGAAGAGATTTGACGATTTTTAAATTTAAGGATCACGTATCCATACAAATTTAAGATATAGTTATAGTCTAGGAGATGTTCTATTTATTGGTGAAAACCTCAAGTCTCTATATAGACCGGAAGACATTTGACGATTTTTAAATTTAAGGATCACGTGTCCATACAAATTTAAGATATAGTTATAGTCTAGGAGATGTTCTATTTATTGGTGAAAACCGCAAGTCTCTATATAGACCGGAAGACATTTGACGATTTTTAAATTTAAGGATCACGTGTCCATACAATTTTAAGATATAGTTATAGTCTAGGAGATGTTCTATTTATTGGTGAAAACCGCAAGTCTCTATATAGACCGGAAGAGATTTGACGATTTTTAAATTTAAGGATCACGTGTCCATACAAATTTAAGATATAGTTATAGTCTAGGAGATGTTCTATTAATTGGTGAAAACCGCAAGTCTCTATATAGACCGGAAGAGATTTGACGATTTTTAAATTTAAGGATCACGTGTCCATACAAATTTAAGATATAGTTATAGTCTAGGAGATGTTCAATTAATTGGTGAAAACCGCAAGACTCTATATAGACCGGAAGAGATTTGACGATTTTTAAATTTAAGGATCACGTGTCCATACAAATTTAAGATATAGTTATAGTCTAGGAGATGTTCTATTAATTGGTGAAAACCGCAAGTCTCTATATAGACCGGAAGAGATTTGACGATTTTTAAATTTAAGGATCACGTATCCATACAAATTTAAGATATAGTTATAGTCTAGGAGATGTTCTATTTATTGGTGAAAACCTCAAGTCTCTATATAGACCGGAAGACATTTGACGATTTTTAAATTTAAGGATCACGTGTCCATACAAATTTAAGATATAGTTATAGTCTAGGAGATGTTCAATTAATTGGTCAAAACCGCAAGTCTCTATATAGACCGGAAGAGATTTGACGATTTTTAAATTTAAGGATCACGTATCCATACAAATTTAAGATATAGTTATAGTCTAGGAGATGTTCTATTTATTGGTGAAAACCGCAAGTCTCTATATAGACCGGAAGAGATTTGACGATTTTTAAATTTAATTATGGGATATGTAAGAAGTCTGAAATGCAGTTACTCAAGCGAAATATGATACTGTTTCTGCAGCAATTAATCTACATCACGCTATGGCATAAATTTTGTTTTAGGAGTTAACGAAGGTACCGGGAGAATAATCCTCCAACAAATACAGCATTCTTTTTAAATTTTAAAGATTAAACCTCCTTACCTTTACAGCTACAAAATTCCGGTTCTGTTTCCTAATTATTGTAAATAATAATCTTTTAACGCAACCCCAGTTTTGGCAGGGATTTGAAGTGACTGAAAAGCTTCGGAGAGACGGGATAATTTAGAATCAAAAAAGTACACAAATTAAGCATAGCGGATGCAATTTCATTTCGGTCAATCCCGTAAAGCGTTAAGAACCAAATAATAAACTTGTTATCAGTTCCCTATTATCAAAGATAGAAAACATTATGAAGATACAAACACACAATGTTCACTTAGAAAAATGCACAATTTTGCATTAATTTACACCAGAATAGCGATGTTTCTTTTATATAAGTTATGAATACATTTTGCTAAGGTTTCTAAGTTTTCACAAAAGAACATAGACGTAGTGCATTTAAACTTACATATAATTTTTTATTCTAAGTATCATCCGAATAAGATACATCATGTGCAAGAACTAAACCAAGATGATCCAGACCGTAGGTTACAGTTTTGTGAGCAGGTGCTAAATCTTATGGCAATTGTACCGGATATGTTTAAGTGACCAATCAAGTTTTTTTTATGAATGATTCTGTGAATAGACACAACTGCAGATATTAGTCTGATAGTAAGCCTCGCTGGTTTGAAGAAACCCATACTCAACATCCTTAGAAATTAAATATACGGGCGGCAATCCTAGGACGGTAAATATCCAAATCCGGATGACGAACTGGCCGTCATAATGACGTACGTCTGGTCATTTTAGCTTTAAAATACTAGAACATGTAATAATAAAATAACATATGCGTCAAGAAACTAAAAACTTAGCTTAACTTAACCCGATCAAAAACCTACCAAAGTATACAAGTGAAATCTAAAAAGTGTAGGAATCGACAACAACGCCATTTGTTCCACGTAACAGCAGAACCAGATACCAATAATGCATGATGATTGATGAATAAACTTCGGTTCAAAATCGTAATACGCCGCCCAATATTAATAACCAATTATATCTCGATATATGTGATATAATTTGAATTAGAAAAATCCAATCATCAAAGTAATGTATAACCTAATAATCCGATTTTGAAAAAAAAACAATTCTGCCAACCACTTATTATTTTGGGGATTTGTTTGACTTCCAAACGATTTGTATTTTGAATATTGAGTTGCTAAAATAGATTTATTTCTATTGTTGCGGAAAATATTTATAATATTCAATGGGTATGTTGCACTCAATCAATTTTAGATATTATTTATAAGTAAAACAATGGTGGGTAGGGTTCAGTTTATCAAAATGAAACCAGATTTTTCCCGAAACAGGTCTACGGCAATATATTGAACGTAAAAATTTGAAAAGAATTAAAAAACCCGCCATATTTCACACCAATAAAATATTATATTGGTTTGCTCTGTTCTCATAAGGGCTGGCATATAATACAAAGTCGCTATCAGTGATAGCAGGTGCAAAGGATTTAATATAAAACTGTTTCATAGCTCTCAATACTCAACATAAAGCTCAGTGGTAATCAAAGTTTTATGTCTGACTCCTTCAGATTACTCATTGGAAAAGTATAGCTTAACACCGTTATCGGGTTTGAATCGAGAAGTCCGTAATAAATGTAATCGTGGAACAAACTATTTCTGTCATGTAAGGTGACAGTGACAGTTGTGAAACAACATAACCTAACAAACCTTTTGAACTTTTTGTTTGTTTTCATTGGTGTTGAAATATATTATTCAGTGGAAAATGGATCAAGGCTTTACAAAAGCTTATTCGGGCAATTTGCTTAAGGTTACTATGGACATGATATATGAGTATTTTTCAATTTTCTATATTCATATTTTAAATGCAGAATATTTTTGCACTGAAATACGAAAGGTGGGGTTAAAACGGTTAGTACGAAAAAGATATGCTTCTCACATCTTTCTCTATAATTATCATTTCCCAGAAATACTTTTTTCGCAATAGGCAAATTTATGTTGAGGTTTTGATATCAGATTGATTTTGTATCTTTGGTTGAATGCCAGCTCGAGCGTAGAACGATTCGGCAACATTGCAAAAGTCTAACGAATCAAAATACGTGGAAATGATGACATCATTTGCCTATGTTACAAAACTTGCCAAAGTTTAACTCGATTTTTAGGGCATTTCCCGCTTTCCAAAAAATTCCAAAAAATATGTTTCCACTTTATTTTGACCATAAATTCTAAGAAGCCAATAAAAAAAAGTGTGCAATGGACCCATTGCCCTTACCGTCATAAATTTGTGAAAGAACTCGGAAGTAAATTTATAGTATAAAACTTAGATGTTTTTTCTTACATTTGTCAATTTAAACCCTTAATAGTCAAATTAGATCTGTCCGAGCAATAGTGAATCTGGCCGAAGATGGCCATGTGTCGGTCGTAGCTTTAGAAATTACTCCAAAAATCAGGATTTTTTATAACTTTGTAAATGCGCTTCCGACTGATCAACATTTCAGCAAGTATAATAAACTTCCGTTTCCTGTGTTGCAAATTTAACGTGAAACACATTACTTTGCGTTAGTTTTTTTTTTCATATTTCGACGGCATTGCACATGTAACCGTAATGAAACCATGTTGAAAATTAGCCACGTACAAAATTATCGGTTCGTTGGCATCCGGTTCGCGGTTTCGGCATTCCCATGTGAAATTACTGTTGGTGAAGCATATAATATAACGATGATTACAACCCGGCATATATTTCTCCGATTAACATATTACTTCCTTAAGTGAAAAGTTATTTTAATGGACACAACTGTAAATCGGAATTTTTAAACTTTAGTTTGTAATTATTCTGAGTTTGTGAGTCTATTTTAAATATGTACTAAATCTTACAGGCCGAGGGGCAACTGTAAGATAGTCTAGTATACGAAAAGAAACTATTACTTAGAAAAAATAGACAATAGATAAGAAATCGTTGGTTTTCCGGATCAATTTTTATCCAAATTTGCAATTACAATTTGCAAATTAGGAAAATAGACGATAGCTCGCAATATTGGGTTTTTACATCTCTTTCATTTATACTAGATCTTTCTGACTACTTAACTCTAACACTCTTCATTCCTTATGCGGGTAACTACAAGTATCTGATAATCCTCGTAGTTGCCACATTTATTTGTTTGTTGGTTTGTTCCTTATTGTCAATGAAATAGCAACTTTTAAAGTGGTTTGTCGAGGGTTTGAGACAAGGCAGGGGGTGGTAAACCAATTTTCCGTAGTATTAATCAAGTTCTATTTATCAAAAGCAATTAGATATTTTTGAACCTTATAACGTATTTTTATTATAAATTATCGCAAACATAATCATCTGAAGCCTGGAGGAACTACTGCGAAGAAATCGAAGATTTCCCATACGCGTCAAAACTCCAGAAGGCTCTCACAAAAGACCCACACCGAAGCATCGGTATAGACCAGGGATGGGGAAATGGCGGCCCGTGGGCCAAATCCGGCTTGCGTCAAAACGAGCCATCAAATACAATACACCTTGAGTGCGTTTTGCGGATTAGTTGTAGTAATTTAGAGCCAAATTTCATTGAAATTAATGAACAATCAATATTTCATTTGTCACACCAACCTAGTACGTCTAAACAATAGATTAATAAATTTGATTATTTTTCTGTTATTTGTAATAAATTCTATTTGGCCCGCCTAAATGTTGTAATTATTTTATATGGCCTTCCCCTGAATTTATTTCCCCAACCCTGGTATAGACTAATCAAGGAGGGCGGCACACAGACTGCAAACCTACAGAAAAGTATCAAACTCTTAATGAGTACGCAGTCCCAGACCCCATTGCTACGGGAAAGGTTGTCTGGACGGAGAAACTACAAATTACTTCTGCAAACAGCAAAACACATCGTCGACGAAGACAAAGTAAGGTGGGCGATCTCAAGCTTCTCTCCATTTCAATTATCAGGACTTGACGGCATCTATATAGCTACGTTTCAGTGGAGTCTGAACATACTCATGTCGCACCTGGTAGGGATGTTCAGATCCTCTTTGGCTTTGAATTACATCCCCTAAAACTGGAGAAAGGTAAAGGTTGTCTTCATACCTAAACCCGGCAGGATGGATTATTCTATTCCAAAAGCAATCAGGTCAATAAGCTTCACATCGTTTTGCTTAATAACCTTAGAGAGACTTTGTGAAAGGTATATTAGAGATACGGTGCTTATCGACAAACCACTTCATCCCAATCAGCAAGCAAGTCATCATTTTGTTGGGTAGAGGAGCTACACATTGGAACTAATTGGAGCCAGACTCAGTTATTTCCGCGCAGAATCATAATGAGGTCACTGAGGTGGAAAAAAGGACACAGCACATCAAACTGACACCTTAGCTGGGGGGCGGCCTCAATAAATATGCTCGGGCCTGGCTGCTTCACTGACTTGGTTGGACTTGGTGGTAGCTGACCTGATCAAAAAACATCCCCATGAAAATTTTAAAAAAGTATGGGATGAAACAGAAGGCTGCAAACTCGTCAAGGAGCTACTTGTAGAACTTGACGATGTACTCTTACGACGGGTATTCTGATAGGTCACTCTCAACTCCACAAGCACCTTCACAGAATGGGACTAGTTGATAAACCCCTATACAGAGGACGTGAACAAAAAGACGGGACTCTCGAGCATATCTTCTGTGATTGCCCGATATTTTCACCCTTAAGAAGATCCGTGTTCGGCGAATACTGGACCACCTTAGCCAACATTAAAGAGGCACCTCCCGGCGAAGTCATCAACTACTTTAAATCAGTAGGCTGGTTGGAGCGTTGAGGGGAAGCCTCCTATTTCGGGAGGATACACACTGAGTCTAATGAGGCCTAAGTGCCATAGAGCCTCAGCTCACCCTCCAAACGCTAAACAAAAATAGTTAGATATGTTTTTAGTATATATAAATAAATGATTGTATTTTTTTTAATTATGTAAAATAACTTCTGTAGCCTTCCCTTCTCTTAAAAATCAAGCATGAAATATATTAACACATCAGTGTCAAAATTATATGCCTTTGAAAAAGTAGTCTCACAGCACCCTTTTGAATAAGGAAAATGGAGATAAAAAGTGTCCGCAGACAATCACTCCAAAATGGTAGACCATATTAAGTGCGATTCAAAAAGCGCAACTGAAATCTCCAACTCTCTAAAATACAACCGAATATCATAGCAAGCTCTGGTCAACTTCTCAGCCAGATGCATGATATGACAATCAAATTTTATATTCTTATCCAAGGATACATCAGGAAATTCCCTAGTCTCCCTATTTGGTTACGTAAATAAATATTATCTAGGGTACAGTTAAAGGTATTGTATATGTATTTTTCTACATTAATTGGAAGTAAATTAGCGTCATACCACTCTTTAATAATGACAATATCATAAATCATAAGAAATTGTGTGCTGCAATTCGACCGAGATACTGCATGCCAAAAATAGAGGTATCGTCCGCAAATAAAGTACCTAAACGAGCCATTTATATTAGTTTTCGTAATATTATTAAAGTAGAGCCGCGGAAGAAAAGCGGGCCCGGTACAGATCACTGTGGCACTACAATAGAAATTGCCATTTGACTAGATGCCATTCCGGCAATTTTAAATATTTGCTTTCAAACGCATAAATAAGAAACAAACCAACTCAAAACATTATTTTTACAACCATAACGTTCTCTCTTCAGCAAAATCCCGTGACTAACACAATCAAAAGCTTTTGAGAAGTCACAAAACACCGCTGCAGTCGCTGTCTTTTAATTCACTTTAGGGTAAACTCTCTCAAGAAAAGAAACTATCGCCACGCTTTTACTTTTAGACCTTTGAAATTCGAATTATTACCTAATTTTATTATTATTATAATATTACCTCATATTACTATAACTATAAACGATATCTTATTTTATTATTAAGTATTTAATTTAATTTAATAAAATTTCAAATTAAAATATTTTCAATACGCAAATTACTTCTTCCCTGTATATTTACTTCTGGTTAATTCTAATCATGTGTAAAACATCTTAACTGAAGGTAACAGGTACAAAATCAAACGCCTCTAGGCGGAACCGCCAAATGAAACAATTACAGTAATTTAATTTGACGGAAACGTCCGGAGATATTGGGGATGGGAGGTGAATATTGGGGACTTAGGGGGGAAACTTGGGGACTGAATCTAAGGGTAACGTGTTGATTATATCTGACGTTAAGCTTTCTACACCGAAGCGTATTAGTGGAATTGATTGTAGAAAGGTTACATCAGATTCGCTTGAAGCATATTTTTTGGATTCAGTATAATATAGTTATAAAATGGCGTTAATTGCGTTAAAGGCCGCACGGCGACTGCAAGTTAATATACGTCATCGAGAACAAGAAAAGAAACTATTTCTGAGGAAAAATGGGCATCATGTGAATAGGAAATCGTTGGCTTTCCGGATCCCTCCTTGTCCATCTTGGCAATTAATGATCAGTTGTATCAGTGTTACTATTAAAATTATGAAAACAGAGAGTGGGTAACAACATTGATTTTTTCAACTCTTTGTTTTTAATTTCATACCCTTTATTCCTTAGACAAGTAATCTAATAATCTAATAATTTCATATATTTCTTCTTTGCTTCGTTTATTTCATTTCATTCCCCATACTTCTCCACTTCTTTCTATTCCCTGGCATAGGTTCGGCTTCCTTCCATGTTAGTCCCCTTTGTATGAGTAGTTTGCCCACTTCGTCATCCCATTTTTTTGCGGTCTTTCCCTTCTTCTCTTGCGTATATTTCTTGTTCCCCAATTTTTCTTACTTGTCTTTCTTCATTTAGTCTCCCCAAATATCCCCACCATCTTAACTGAGATATTCCTACATATGAATACTTGCGATATCTACTCGCTCTCTTATATTATTATTCCTTATTTTGTCCATTAGGATTACATTTGCCACCACACTTAGAAATTTCATTTCTGCTACTTGTTTTTTCTCCAATTTATTGGTAAGAACCCATGATTCACTTCCTGATATCAATGTTGGTAGGTAGATTGTTTTGTACACTGTCATTTTGGTCTTTGTACTTATTTCTTTTTGTTAATAAAGCCTCTTTTCATACTGTAAAACAGTCTTGTTGCCGTATTTATCCTATTTATTTCATCTTCGTACTTTCCTGTTCTGTAGATTATAATTCCCAAATATTCAATGGTTTCTACCTATTCGATTGCTCTTCCCTCGATGTTGATGTACATTTTCTTTTCTTCGCTGGATATTAAAATCGTTTTGGTTTTGTTGACATTTATTTTTATACTTTTTCTATCTAGTGCCTGCATTCATCTGTTTATGTAAGTTTTTCTCGCTATTTGCTAATATCGTAATGTCATCAGCAAAAATGCAGTCTCTAATTTTACATTTCTTATGCTATTGTACCCCTCACTTATCTCTTTACTTCCTTCGCTATTTTCTTTAATTATTTCATTCATAACAATAAAGAACATTATGGGACTAAGTACTTCTCCTCGTCGTGCTCCTATCGTAGTTTCGAAGGCTTCATATTCTTGATTATTTGCTCTTACTATATTGGTTGTATTCCTATATAGCCATTTCATTTCTTCTGTCAGTCCCTTTTCTACATTGTTCCTATCTATTGCATTTCATATTTTTTGTCTTGTTACTTTGTCGAAAGCTTTCTCCAGATCAATGAAGCAGGTGTATAGTTCCTTATTATATGCTATCATTTCTCGGTTATAAATATGTGGTCTTGTGTGCCGTGCCCTGATCTAAAGCCGCTTTGCGATGTATGCGGTTTGTTTTCTATCGTTATTCTCAGTCTTTGTTCTAGGATGGTTTCATCGACTTTACACGCTGTGCAAATCAGTCACTCCACTATAATTCATACACTACTTTCGGTTTTCTTTTTTATATACATTTATTACAATTGATGTTGACCATTCTTGTAATACTGCGTGTGTTTTCCTTGCTTCATTTATGATTGTATGTAATGTTTCAACTCCTGCTTGTCCCATAAACTTGAGCATTCCTGCTTTGACATTGTCTAGGCCTGGTGCCTTCCCATTTTTAAGTTTCTTTACAGCCGCTTCAATTTCTTCCATTTCAATATCATCTTTCTCCATATCATCTTCTTCATGTAAGTTAGTCCTTAAGTTATTGTTTGTCCCTTCGTTGATTATAAGGACTCTTCCATTCAGCAAAGCTTTGAAATATCCTTTCCATCTTATTACAATTTCTTCTGATTCTGTTATTATGTTTCGTCCATTATCTTTTATTCTACTTAATTTGCTTATATTCCCGTCAAGGCTCATATTCTTTAGGACTCGGTAGAATAGTTTTTGATTTTGTTTACCATCTTCTTGCATCTTTGTTCCAAATTCTTCCCATTCTTTAACCTTTGCCCCTTTAAATTTTTCCTTTACTCTCTCTCTCTCTCTCTCTCTCTCTTTCTCTAGCTCCTCAATCTTCACTCAGTTGTGTTCTCTGGTTCAGGTATTCTTTCCATAGTTATTTATTTTACGAAACTTTTTATTTCTTCATTTCACCAGCTACTTCTTTTCTTGGAGTTTCCATTTATTGTAACACCGTAAGCTGGATCAACAGCTATATTTATAACATCTCTAAATATTTTCCATATGTCTTCTAAGATTCCCAGTTTTTTGTTTCCTGTATAAAATTTAAAAAAATAGTATTCAGCAACCTATTATATTTAACTGCTCAACTACACACAAAAAAAAAGGATTTTAAAATAAGTTTCAAAATTCTCTCAAAAATTTGCATTAGGTTCGACGTACCATAAAATAAAAATAAGAGTATAATTTTACTTTAAGACCTCCTATAAATTGAAGACAAGACAAAAAATAATCTATTTTATCAACAACATTACTTAAATTGAAAAAGTTAGATTGAGGATACACTGTTATTATAAAAAAATAAAGTTTTTGTAATATACTTAGAGGAAGTAATCACAACAAGATCTTGTAATTCTGTTTGAGAAGCCTCATTCCTTATAACAAGTCTGATATTTTTCGACGCTGACTATAGCACTCTTCACCCCAAAATTAATTTTCCCTGGCAAGCCTCGAATCAAGAGCTGGATAATAGACACAGATCTATGCACCGATCTCTTTCCCAAGATCTTCAATTTATCCTAGACTGGGGAGCCACGAAGCTTGTTCAGTTCAATGCCTACAAAACTCAATCATGTTCCCTGTCACGCAAAAAATCCGGATACACTTACCCCATCCACATGAATGGCCTACAGAACAATTAAACGTTCAATCTTGTTGACATCGCTTTTGGAAGTGATCTCAGCTGGCAAAAACACAATACTTCAATAGCCACATCAGCATCTAAAAAGCTTGGTTTTCTCGTTCGAGCCAGAAAATACTTCTCCCCTTCCAACCTACACAGACTCTACGTTTCCCAAATAAGACCTAACCTAGACTACTGTTCCCACATCTGGGGAGTGACATCATCTTCGACACTTAACAATCTTGATTATATCCAAAAGAATGTCATTCGACTCATCAATGACCCAGTCCTCACAAGGAAACTCCCTTCTCTCGCTCACCGCCACGGTATTGGGGATTTATCCCTTTTCTATACCGATACTTCCACGGATTCTGCTCTGAAGAACTAGCCGCTCTAGCTCCCCCTTGACTGTTCCTAACGGAACAACAAGATGCACGTTACGTGCATCCCTTTACTGTCCAACTACAAAGGCCTAGAATGTGCAGCGTCTCTCGCTCATTCATACCTAGGGTCTCCAGATTATGGAACAAATTACCTGCAGATGTTTTCATTCCCGTCCCAACCTCAAATTCATTAAATCATGTGTCAATAGATTACATTTCCCTTCTCTTCAGACGCCCACGATATGTTAGTACTTAGACTTGAAGCCTACGTGGGATGCCTCAGATAAAAAAATGGTAATTCTTTGTATTATAAATCTGAAGATGTAGAATACGGCCCCGGCAGGGAACTTAGGCACTAATAGCATTGAATTAGCCATGTTCTTTTGAGTTGACACGCTCCTGTAGGGACGTCTTAATATCATACGGTAATTTTAATTTTACAGAAATAAATCTTGTAAGAAATTACATCACCTGTTGATACTATCATTAAAGGAAGGAAAATGTAACTTTGCACATTTTGCAATGGACCCTCCAAAATAAATAAAATGTTAGAAGAAAAGTGCTAAGTTAAACTTTTTTTAGAGTCCCAGGAAGTTCACTCTTTTTCTTTTTGTAACTTCAACTATATACGGTTTAGTCAAATAGTAAATTTAAATCTAAGTGTGCGTTGACCATCGATTTGACATTTTTATTTCGAAAGAATATGACAACAAAATATACATAACATTCACATAAACATTTTGTATATATAGGAAAAAAAACAGGATTTCATTGGACACGAAATAGTAAAAATATCTTACATGTTAAAATTAAATTACTAAATTAAACTCTAAAATATTTTGATCAACGCAGCCCTGGATTTCTAACAGTATTTTAATAGTTCTTTTGAAACAACAAATTACACCCGGTCCTCTAGAATATTTTTAGTAACCTCCTTCCTCTGTGAAATAATCGTTTTACCTTTAATTTTGTTAAGGTTTTCCTTAACTAATAATTCCAAGTAAACATATTATACGAAGAAAGTCTTTTAGCGAGAGAGCTAACCCCTACCATTTTTTCTAAATCATTCCATTTGGGCCGTAGTAATAACATTTGTATTATGAAAATCATTTATCCACATTTTAACCGATTATACGAACCCCGCCTGATATATCATTTGTCATAGTCGGGAACGCAGATTAATCATAAAGGTTGAGTAAAATCACCATTATAATTTATTATTTAATTTTATCCGCATAATAATGTCGAGAACCGCCATTTTAATTTTGTTTCGGCTAGTAGGCATTAGATTTTTTATGGGGTACAGCTTATTAGCATTGGGTGTAATTTGTTCTTTAAGAAAAATATTTTATCGCTTTACTTTAAAAAGCTCGTCTAGTAAATTTTACAGAAAGTAAATACGAACCTTATAAACTTTAGAATGCATAACCAGAACATATTTGTTAAATTTTTTCATTAAGTATGTGCTAAAACACTGAAGAGAATTAAGGTTACATACATTGTCTGTAAAAAGTCACAGATTAATTGATTTTTTAAAAACAAGGCATCGAGTCTGGCTGTTTCAGCCAGATTCTCCAACGCTAGTCCGGTCTAATTTGACAACCAAAAGTTTTAAACTGACAAGTGTAAGAATAAGACAACTAAGATTTTTACTAAGAATTTCGCTTTTTCGCAAATTTATAAAGAAAAGGGCAATTCTAGTACTTAATTTTGACAATAATAGAACTAAATTCATTGCAGCAACTCCTTCCAAGATTAAAACCATTTGGAAACCAAGCAAATCGCTGAAATATCAAAATAATTCATAAGTTTTTAAGAACCACTTATTAATAATGACAGGACAAAAACCTGTGAAAACATAACTGATCAACTATAAGAACTTAATTTAAACCTTCTTAGTTAGTCTGAACGTTGAGGTTTGTATTTAGACGAAAATTTAAGTTGGAAAGTCCATATTCCAAATTTAAGAAATAAAATTTCTCCATTAATTCATATTTTATAGACCAGAAATTATATTCATTTAAAATATATAAAGAATATATTATTCTCTAATATATTCAAAACCTTAATATTTAATTTCGATATGGGGTTCTTCTTGCTTATTAAAATTAATTCATTAAAAAAATTACAAAATAAAGCAATACAATGTATTCATAAATTACCTTTTCTAGAGCCAACGACAAATTTATATCAACCTAAATGTTATTTAGATATACATAATTCATAAAAATAAATGTAAGTGTATTAATACACACTATAAGAATAAAAATAAAAGATTCTGATATAAGATTTGTAAATACTTATAAAATACACCAACATGGTACAAGAACTTACAAAATTTACAAATTGCCCAAGTAAAAATTAATTTTGGAAAAAAATGCATTCTTTATGATAGGGTAACAATATATAACAGTATTCCAGAAAATATAAAAGTTATGAGTAACATCCAAATATTGAAATTCCAATTAAAAAATCACTTTTTGAGTCATTAAGTATTGTTTCTTTTTATTTGTTATAATTTTAATTTTTATATAATCTTGGTTTATATAATACTGACTGTATTAGTTTTGTATATTTCCTATAATAAAATGTTTGGTTGGGAATAAAGAAATATTTGGAGGGTGCAAATAGCACGAGGTTTTTGTAACTATATTTGGATGAGTGTCTGTCTTGGAATTCTCATGTAGACCACCTGTGTCAAAAAATTAATGCCAGTTATTATGCGATTTGTCAGCTAAAGGCAGTGCCGTAGCTAGACTTAGCGGTACCTGTGGCAAAATTTAATCTTAGCGTCATGCCGTAGATAAAAAGCTGCTTAAGAAGTGTGCCGGAGGCAAAATTTGGCGCCTCGAATTTCCTGCGCCTTTGGCAAATACCACCTTTGCCACGGCCTAGCTACGGTACTGGCTAAAACATAGTGGATGAGTCTGCTCTGGTCAGTATTTACTACTCACTAGTGTATTCTCACCTTAGTTACAACTTTATCTTATGGGGAAATAGTACAAATAGCCAAAGAGTTTTTAATAATCAAAAAAGGATAAATTAGGCTAATATTTAAACTAATCACAAAAGCTAGTTACAAACCGATTTTCCAGAAAAAGAAAATTTTTGTAGCTGGCAATTTGCCTTCTCTATATATGTATAAAGTGCTCTTATATACAAGACAGAATGTTGGGGACTACAAGGCCAACGCGGACTTTCATTCCAATGCGAGTGCGTTCGCTCTGGATAGGCACAGGTTGAAGAAATTCGAAAAATCCCCATCATACATGGGAAAGAGGTTACTTCACAGGCCAGACCAGGGGTGAGGGCTCTCGCATATAATAAATTTAAAGGATATGTAAAGAACCTCCTCATTAAGTGGTGCTACTGTTCTGAACATCAATTTTTGTCGGATTCAAATGTTGACGTATACATCCATGTATTTGGCTTACGTACAAATAAATAATCTATCTATCAATCTATCTAAATAAAAAAAGTCCTCTCATATGGCTGAAAATGTAATGTAAATTATTTAGTAGATGCATTTAGGTCATTTATTAATAATATCTTAACAGTTAGTAAGTTTTTGGATTATATTGTTTCAAATTATTCTTTGGGAACCAACAAAAGTTTATATTAAAGTAAAGTATATTTTTTTAGTTTTGATCACTAATAAAAAATAATCTATCTCTTTTAACGCCACAATACGGTAACATTAAAAAAATTCCGTTTATATTTCCCTGCCCTTGTAGTATTCCCAGAAAATTGACAAGAGACCCGAAAGAATTTCCATTTCTATAAGCATATTAATTTGATTCGATTAACAGACAAGCGAGAATATCCCAACAATACCTTCGTAAGTTATTAGGATTCGTAGTGAAGAAAATCAAGGGTCAGTCCTGCGGCGACCCTAAATATAATTCATGACATATCAGTCTAGAACAAGCCGTGTATTTACGTCTCTTCATTCAGTCTGCGGACACTCAACAAATTACCTGGAAACCGTCTTCATCTCTCCAAAACAATTCGGTTTATTCAGTAGCCATAATTTAGGGTTACGGACCGTGTCACAACCCTGCTATGTTCTTCGAGCCAAAACGGGATGCTTTAAATTACGGTAGTCTGGAGTAAAGAAACTTATTTATTATATTTGCGATGTTTTGTTTTTAATTTCTCTAGGGTATCAAATAGCCAAGCAAAGCAACAAGTTCCCGAGCGTGTTTAATGGACAGAATGTGTTTCTGTATTAACTGTATTGGACCACTTTTAAGAATCCGTTAGTAAATTTCGTAATAATTCTTGGAATGCTTAGAAACTGGTTATGTAGAATATTTATAGGTTAACTTTTTTTAATGACTTTACATAGAAAAATTTAAAAATTCTGTAATTTTGTCTTTTTGTAAAAAACTGCAATTAAATAATGCATCATACATGAGATAATATCATAGAGACAATCTTAATAAAACATGTACCCAGTCAGATTCCTTATTGCAAGGGCCGATCTAATTTTACAATAAAGGGCTTGACAAATGTACGAAATAGACAACTAAGTGTTGCACTATGAATTTATAAGCTTACCTTGTTTAACACGTGGTAAACTGCTTGCTGGTTAATCTTCTTTCTCTGTCTTTTTGAATTTAAATTTCGATATTATGATTGTCGTAATTGAATGACACCGATTACCTAAAAAATCGGATTTTTGATTATTTTGAATTCAAATTATCACATCGCTAGTTAACATGTCACTGTATTCCATCATCAATGAAGATTAATAACTGCAACGACGAGTTTCTGAGCGACATTTGCAGTATTCTACTGGAATAAAAAAAATTTGTTCAATTTAAAAATCATCACAAAAATTTAAAAGCAAGTACGAGTAAAATTTCAAAATTTTAAGAGGATTATTTTTTTCAGAAGAGTAGAAGGATTGTCTCATTTCCTGCCTGTTGTTTCCTTTTAATACAATGGAGTTTTGTATTTATCTGTATTTCCGTGATCCTTTTTCTGTCATATTCCATGAAACAGCAGTTGTTTAATTTTCTAATTAACTCTATATTTAACTTTTATTAGCTCCGCTGAGTGTTCTTATTATAACTTCTGTTGACATTATTGGTAAAGTTAGGAGATTCTGGTATATTTAATCAAATATTAACTTAATAAACGAATATTTATTAGCACCTTCTGCCTTATGCTTTCTTTTCATCTTCTCCTTCAGCTTTCAGCATGGTGTCTTGTATACTTGGTGATTCTAAAATCCTAAAAAAACTACTATTTTTTTAAATGTAAGATTCGAAAAAAACATATAACAAAAATTTCTGTAAGAATTCCTTAATTTTAACTAGATTTCCCAGAAAACTGTAACATTTAGAGTGATGGAGAATATTTTTATCAGGACGTTTTTACTTAAAAAAAAACAATACTTGGAAAAATGGAGATGTAAAGTATAAACATGCAGCAAAAATACAGTATCGAAATTTATGCAGATAGTGAGGATATTAACATTAACATATTAATATTTGCAAACCATCAAAAATAATTATTGTTAAATCTATAAAAAAATTACCTAACATTACAGCTGCAAAACTGAAATTTGTTATCCCTTATAACATAACGGTACTGAAACGTCATTGAATCATTGAAACATAATAATTATAATATCCAAAAGGTACATCAAGTTGTGTACTATTATGAGAATCACTAACTACAGTAAAAAGAAACTTTAAAAGAACTACCCGAAAACCACCTTCATCTTTCCTAAACTGTATATTTAAGGGCTACAATTCATGTCTACCGACCGTGTCAAGCGAGATCACAACCCTTCCAATTTTATGTTCCTCGGGCCAAAACAAAACGCCATTAATTATACCAGTCTGAAGTGTCGGAAACTCTTTATTATATTGCTGGGATTGTTGTATTTAGAAAAATTAAAAACACGTAAAAATGAGAATTAAAATATTTCATAAATTTAAGTAACATCTGTGGTAACACTGGTAACACTTGTTTAAAAAAGTATTAATAAACCTTACAAAAAATTATTTATGTTCTACTGCGTCAAAATGACATTGTTTATGATTGTGTTTAACGGCCATAATTTAGTACTTTATTGGACAGAGGAGAGAAAAGTACGCAATTTAAAAAAAATACAAAAGAAGATTATTTTAACAACAGTAACTAAAGCCTACAAATCCTAAATATCTATTATTTAAGCAACAGTAACTAAAACCTGCATAGAACAAAATTACATAAATGGCTATTAATGTTTATGGTAGTGAATATTAATGACACAGTTTGTATTACAGCTAATATTGAGGCTCGTGCTGGAGGTAGAGCAAATAGCTGAGTCTTCTACGGTAGTATTCTGAAGGTTCTGAACTTTTATCATTTTTGGTGATTCGCAAGAACATTGTGTTCTCAGTATTCTGGTGGCAACATTTATTTTGCTACTTTCAGATTCCTCAGTACAGCCTTCTGCTACAGTTAATGAGCGCCTTCCCCCGTGTCGCATTATACTTCCCATTCTCGCCCATGAATTTGCAAGAAGACTGGCCAATGTGCGTCTAAGGCCGCTCGCACACCAAGGATGCATAGAACATGCGGTAAATTCTGCAAGTTTCTTTTTTTCTCGTTTACATTTTCGCAGAAATTGCCATGCTACAATGCCATCCTTCCCACTCGAAGACGTTTTGAATACTGCAAATTAACGAAACTGCTGCAGTATTGGTGTACGCTAGCACACATGTTGCATGTTTCATGTTTCACTTCTTGCATATTTTTTTTCTTAAACATACCTATCCTCCTTAACAATTTAACAAAGTTATGAGATGTCTCCACATGTGAAATCATTCTCTGGAATGGTTTTGCTTTACGAGTCCGAGATCACTAAAATCCTTTTTTATAATTTTTCAATTTTATTGATCCAAAAAAGAGCACAAAGTAAACATTAAAAAAGCAAATAACTTGTTATTGCAGCATTTGTTTGCCATTTGCGTACCCAATTTCAATAAAAATGATATAGATTTAACGGAATCGCCATTACGATTCGCTTTGATTGTAATTGACTTTTTCTTATTTAACCTTCGTCGGTAATGGAACCTATTATATTTGAATGTCCAAACAGAAATACGCATTTAAAACAGCCTTAAGGCACAGCGAAAAGCCATAATGGCATCCTGGAGCAAATTCCAAAAGTGTAAACATTATTTCCAACCGGATGCTTTCCTTAAGCTACCCTTACATAAACTGCCTTATTATTATGTATACATAGCGTAAATACCGAGAATGCTGTTATTAGGTAAAACACGCTGTTATCTTCCTGCAAATACCATAAAAACCGTAGGGAAGAACATTATGCAGTAATGTAACCGTTACAACGAGAAAGTTGTTGTTATTGAAGTTAGTTTAGGCGTTTTTACAAGGGAGAAATTTTAGACTACGGAAAAGGGTTTAAGTTTTAATACTGGTTTAAATTATGATCTTGTAGTTGATCAGTTAGGTTTTCGCAGGTATTTATCCTGTCACTGTTATTAAATCGGCATGTATAAAAATTATTCTATTTTAGCGATTTGCTTGATTTCCAGATCATTTTTATTTATTGTTGTTAGAATCAATTTACTATTATTAAGAAAAGTGCTTACTAAAATTGACCTTCTCTTCATAATCTTGCGAAAAAACTTAAAAACAAATTCCTAGTATAAGAAAATATTGTTTTTTTGTAATGTTGACCTATAAAGTGACACTTTAAACCATCGACAGTTTTGAAACATCTTGCTTTTCGTAATAGTGACGAAAAGTAAAATATTTATATTTTATATTTTATATTTTTATATATATTCTAGATTAATTTTATAATTTGATAAACCTATGTAATAATTATTGTACTTTTGGTAATATATTTCTATCTATCTATCTATCATTAAAATCGCTGACAGCCAGTTCTGTCGGTTGTTCTGGCCTTGAAAATCTGCGGGTTTTAGTCTTAATGGAGTTTAGTAAATTTGTTATTTAGTTAATAATTGCTCTACTTATTAAATTTATTACGTTGTTAATTAATAATTATTGTACACAAACATTTTGGTCTGCATTGCGTATCCTCAAAAACAATAAAATACCTCGTAAAACGCAAATTTAGGCTAATTAAACTTTGCGGCAGAAACTTCAATTTGTGGAATACAAGGATGACATAAAACATGAGAGAATGTTCAGGAGTTTATGTAGCCCCTTTCAAGAAATACAAAATTGACACTAATTTTAGTCAACATTTTACGGTCTGTGAGCACGACGAAGGTCGTGTAGTACAGCTTTATGTTAAAATCATATTCTTGAAATATTTCTTTGATGCGAAAATGTACTTGTTTCAATGATTAAAAATAGTTAGTTTTTAAATATATCTGTTTTGGTTTTAACTGAAGTAATTAAATCGTTACATTATACACAATAAGTTTTACATGTTGTAGAATTTCCATCGGTGTCTAGTACCTTGTGTTTGCTTCTTTATTACCATGCTTTTATTAACTTGACCTGTAACTTCTTAACATTGCAATGGAATCTTACAACTCACTTTTCACCCACTTCTAATTGTCGTATCGATTTTAAACTTTGCAAACTTATGCAATTCCGGTAACAATACAATAACATGTAATTTTTTATTTAAAAATATACAGTGTCTTCGAAGGTTCTTACCATATTGAAAAATTTTTATTTTTGATTTTACGAAAAATACTTTCTCTTTATACAAAGTTTTGCATCGTGAGAAAATAGCATAGCCGTGCAAAAATTTGATCTAGGACGTACAGGGTGGCCCAAAAATGTAAAAGTCTTAATCCACGTGAAGCTAAAGGGACATAAAATCATTATTTAAAGGTAAACTGCTACTGCAAATGTACTAGAGTTGCCTGTTTATGTTAGTGAATTAGGTTTGGAACATACAGGAGGTCCCTAAAATAAAATTAATTTTGTAATATCGCCTTTACAAAAAAAGTATGTCTTCATAAAAAGTTATACATTGTGAAAAAGAGCATGGTTATTCAAAAATTTTATCTAGGGCAAACAAGGTGGCTAAAAATCTAAATTGGGATTTTCAGCTTTTTGAGCCACCCTGTATTGTCCTACATCAAGTTTTTGAATACCCATTCTCATTTTTTACAATATATAACTTTTAATGAAGATATAGGTACTTTTTTTGTGAAGTCGATCATAAAAATGAATTTTATTTTTGGGACCTCTTGTATGTTCCAAACATAATTCACTAAAAAACTAAAAAACACGCTTTTATGAGTAGCGCACTAAAAATTTATAAATAAATTATAGTTTAAAAAACTAAAAAACACACTTTTACGAGTCCCGCATGTGCTTGAGTGGAGTTGAGTTGAGTTGAGTTGAGTTGCTCGTGTGCGCAGTAAGGGGAGGTGCTGTTTGTGAGTTGCTACTTTCCGCATGATGCGCGCACTGCATACCCCGGTTTTCTGTTAACTATAACAGGAAAGTATTTTTAACTTTTTAGTCCGCTACTCATAAAAGCGTATTTTTTAGTTTTTTTAAACTATAATTTATATCCCTATAACTCATATCAAGTCATAACTCATATAAGTCATATACAATATACCCGTCTTTCGCTATTTGGTCAATAAACAGTGCATCCGATACTTAATATGGAAACACCTAGATATCGTTTTGTAGTTTTTACCAACTTTTCAATTACATTTTAAAAATAACATATTTACTTGAAATTAGTTATACAGTTTTTTTGCGTATTACTACACAGAGAGAATATTTTATTACGAATACCACTTCTTTTATTGAGTACGTTGTCATTCTTTGAAAAAAAGTTAAGATTTAAACAATACATTAAGTTTGAAGTCATTTAAGTTAAATATTTTGATCTATTGTACATTAGTTATGCACCTATTTTACCAAACATTGTTCAATTATATAAAGTTTTTTTTCAATTATTGTATAATATTGAAATTATTTTAAAATTATATTATTATTGTAAATAAATATCCCATATAAAGTAATATAAAATCAGATGCCAGTCATTTTATAGAAAGAAAACATCAAATATGTCGTTTTTTAAAAGTCGCTGGCTTAAATATTGATCAGTAGTGTTTAGGTATAAATTATTTTCCCCAAATATAGCTTTTCATTACAAACCAATGAGTTCTTATTCTTAGATCAATCATAATCGTCACTGACAAGACAAGAATAAGTTAAGCATGAGTTAAATATAGTAGTCATTCAGAAATAGAGAGACCAGGTTTTCCTTATACAGTATCAGGGGTATTTTTAGAAAATGAGATCATATTTAAATTTTTTATTTTCCCACATACACAATTTTATCAAAATTTAATTGGTATTTTAGATATTTAGCACCAAAACTGTCATTATGGCAATAAGCCAACTGAAGTTATGTAAAATGCTAATCCTAGGAAAAAATGCTTCTTTCATTTCATAAATTAAATTATACTTAAATACTACCCAGTCTTTTTTCTCTCTATGAGAAGTTAATGTATGTTATCCAATCCAAATCGACCAATGGCGTTGACATTTAGCTGACTATTTCCCTTAAATATGAAAAAGTGGAGGAAAATAGTCAAGTCCATTATTCATTATTTTCAAAGGGAATGTGATAATTTTGGTGGTTACAAAGCTGAAAAAATCTATTACAACCCAATTTTCGCAAAATCAGCTCAAGGCGAAAACAAAAAATAAACCGATGCCAAGTGGCCAGTTCAAACAAAAAAAATTAGATGCCTGTCCAGTTCGACTTTTTAAGAAATATATGGAAAAATGAAATCATCTCATGTAGAGTGACAGGTTTTTCCTTACTCCGAGCTTTAATTGGCCAATAAATAAAAATTTGTACAACAACACCCCCATTTAAAAATATACTTTTGGAAAATGGACCAAAACACTGCAAAAATAATTAGTCTGGACATTGTAAATCAAAAATTACCAACCATTCCCTACGTGCTTCAGTGGTCTCAGAGCTAGCAAAAAATGGGATCAAAGAAGAAGATCTTAGCAAAATTATGGGGCACTCATCAACAAACTCCGTTGGACCATAATTACAGCTTGATGAAGAACATCACACAAAAGACATCAAAAAAATAAAAGGTGAACATGTGAACAATGCTCAAGAAATACAAATTCCGAAAAATGAGAAAAATTCTGTTATGGAGATAACGCCATCTACAAGCTTGACTATAAAACATCAAATATGTCGTTTTTTAAAAGTCGCTGGCTTAAATATTGATCAGTAGTGTTTAGGTATAAATTATTTTCCCCAAATATAGCTTTTCATTACAAACCAATGAGTTCTTATTCTTAGATCAATCATAATCGTCACTGACAAGACAAGAATAAGTTAAGCATGAGTTAAATATAGTAGTCATTCAGAAATAGAGAGACCAGGTTTTCCTTATACAGTATCAGGGGTATTTTTAGAAAATGAGATCATATTTAAATTTTTTATTTTCCCACATACACAATTTTATCAAAATTTAATTGGTATTTTAGATATTTAGCACCAAAACTGTCATTATGGCAATAAGCCAACTGAAGTTATGTAAAATGCTAATCCTAGGAAAAAATGCTTCTTTCATTTCATAAATTAAATTATACTTAAATACTACCCAGTCTTTTTTCTCTCTATGAGAAGTTAATGTATGTTATCCAATCCAAATCGACCAATGCCGTTGACATTTAGCTGACTATTTCCCTTAAATATGAAAAAGTGGAGGAAAATAGTCAAGTCCATTATTCATTATTTTCAAAGGGAATGTGATAATTTTGGTGGTTACAAAGCTGAAAAAATCTATTACAACCCAATTTTCGCAAAATCAGCTCAAGGCGAAAACAAAAAATAAACCGATGCCAAGTGGCCAGTTCAAACAAAAAAAATTAGATGCCTGTCCAGTTCGACTTTTTAAGAAATATATGGAAAAATGAAATCATCTCATGTAGAGTGACAGGTTTTTCCTTACTCCGAGCTTTAATTGGCCAATAAATAAAAATTTGTACAACAACACCCCCATTTAAAAATATACTTTTGGAAAATGGACCAAAACACTGCAAAAATAATTAGTCTGGACATTGTAAATCAAAAATTACCAACCATTCCCTACGTGCTTCAGTGGTCTCAGAGCTAGCAAAAAATGGGATCAAAGAAGAAGATCTTAGCAAAATTATGGGGCACTCATCAACAAACTCCGTTGGACCATAATTACAGCTTGATGAAGAACATCACACAAAAGACATCAAAAAAATAAAAGGTGAACATGTGAACAATGCTCAAGAAATACAAATTCCGAAAAATGAGAAAAATTCTGTTATGGAGATAACGCCATCTACAAGCTTGACTATAATTACATATAATAATTGTGCTTTTAGTTGTAACACGTTAAACTGTTCTAAATAAATATGTATATATAAAATAACATGTTTTTCTTTTTTTATATGTCAAAAATTATATTTTTCTTTTTTGCACTTTTGTTGTTTCGGGAAATAAGTCCATCAAAGATGTTTCGGGCATATGAACTAATGAATTTTTTGCATTCAGAGAAGTTCATATGCCCTTAACATATTACTGCAGAGTACAGATTATTGTCTCATCTTCACAATAATCGATTATTATCATGCTGCATTTTAACCGATGGTTTCCCTCTTGGTTACGCCTAGTGAGCTTGTTGAAATTGTAGATTTATTGCACTTTGTCATGGAATTTTTCTAAATAGACGCAGCTTTGGTAGCATCGCTACACTCTCGCGAGAGCGTCTCGTCGCGAAGCTTTTACGACAGCATCATCTACACAGGAGCAAGGCGATGCAAGAGCACCGAGCACACTCTCATGCTCGCGTCGCGCTTTATTTGAGTTAGTGTTACTCTGCCTGAAAATATAATGAGAGCATAGCACACGTTATATTTTCAACCATAGTAATAGTTCGTCATGGAAAGGAAAATGATTTGGCAATGTTATTACGACTTGTTATACTACATTTCATATTTTTATCCCATGGCAAATATGGATGAAGAAATATTCAATGTAACAGAAAACGCCTGTCAAATGTCAGTTTTGACCCTTGACATTTAACCCTGGACAGATCTTAAATGACATTTGACTGATGACGTAAGCTTAGAAATCATAGATTTTAATGACGTCAGCTCTGTCAGAGATATTGTGATGATAAAATTCATCCGGATGGCGCAAAACGTATCACTACTCGTAATTGTAAAACCTTATATTTTTATCTAATAATTGGCATAAAATCATTGCCAGGATAATTAAAATGTAAAGAAAAGATCATGTTTCATCATCGTATGAGTATACCCGTATTACTTTTCCTTCTTAGGGCAATTAGATTAAATAAGATATTATTTCGCAAGTGAGGAATTACTTATTTATAATTTCATCTTTTATGTCCCTTCAAAATAAGTCTTGTTTAATGATAAAAAATATCTACAGTTAAATAAATATTTGTATAAAAGGTTTTTATCCATCATAAAAAAAGTCCTATTTAAATTACCCGATATTCATCAATAGACACTTATCTTTAAATAAGTTTTTAATATTAATAAAAGGAAAAAGTCAACTTGAAAGTTTCAATGGGAAACTTTTACGGAAAATGGAGTTAAATTACCGTTTCTGTGGAGTTTTTCAATGGCAAAAAGTTCCACAAACATTCATACCAACTTATTATCTCTGGAGGAAATGCGATAAAATTCACTTAAAAGTTTGAAATATTATTTTTCTATTTGAGCTTTTTACTGTGAATTTCCTTTTAGTTTTTACTCTGAAGAAAAACTAGTTTTATATTGTAAAACGCCAGTTTTATAATATAAATCTTTAACGGATAATCATAATTATCGGATATTCATAATTTAAATTTCTGCTGTTGGGAAGAGCGAATCGCGTTGCGTGCAGATATACTTTTTTTAAAAGCTTACAGAAATTTGAAAAAAAATCACTAAGCTTTAAAATTTACAGTCTTTTAAAACACAATAGATTAGAATTGCGAGGTATCAAATAATCATGTAAATATTATATTTTTATAAAGTTAACATACCTGTATTAACGTTCTCCATTGCTAAAATCCCACAAATACAACACTTTCAAACTACAACTGCTTACAGCTCAAGCAAAATTGCAACTGATATAATGGGTAATGCACTACCTGTAAGTTACCCTTATTTCACAGTCATAAAACTGAGACGATATCTAATAATTCTAATTCGGATTTTTTGAAAACATCTATAACAAAGGGTCGATATTTACATTTTGGTCCACGGGTCCCTGCACTGTGAGACGTAACATATTTTATATCAATTAACAAAGGTATTACATCAGAAACTAAGAGAAAATAAAACTAAAATATTAAAATACGCAAAAATAAACTAAAGCTAAAAAAATCATACAACTCTTGTGAAGTCCGTAATATTTTCCAAACGTTTTGTTTTCACAACAAATGTACTTTATAAAAATTATTTTTCACATGTATTTTTGAAAAGTTAATTTTGATTTCCATTACCCCCTGTAACACACAAAAAAACTTGGCAATAAATTACCCATTCCCAAAGAGTAAAGCGCCGAAGTGATACTAATAAAACACTAAAATATTTTTATATTTCCCAGAGCAACAGCATTATTTTCCATCTATTCGGAATGCATCCCCTGATGCGCGTGCTGCTTACGTTATTTTGTGCCATCCATGAGGGTTTTTGAGGTGGTTCAGTCGTAGCGCGCTCTCGAACTTGGTCGCAGCGTTATACGCTTATTATGGAAAAAGGGGCTTTTCAGTATTACGTAAATTTTCTGGTAATAAAGTTTTTAGCAAGAAAACTATGTACCTAATTTTTTTTTGTAAATAATCACTCAATTTAGATACCTAGAGATCGCAATAACGAATTTTTAAAATTTCTAAGAAGTGTCGGTAAAATAAAAAAATTTATTCAGTATTAACTTTTTGCAAGTAACAGGGAGAATTCTGACAAAATTAAAAGGTAAGCTTTTGTCATTTTTTATACGAGAATTCGACAGAATATCACAGAATATACCAATTTTATCTAAATAAAATATTTGGCGTGGGTAATGAAATATTAGGTGTGTGAACTTCTTTATACCAATATTAAGCTTTATAAATAAATAAAGTATATCAGCAACGGAATAGAATATATTTATAAGAAATAAATTTCTTTTGATTGACAGGAAATACTAACTTTAAGACAAAAACTTAACTACCTTAATTGCTCAGGATAGGGGATATGCATATAATACAAATACACCTGAAATATTTTTTGCATCCTCTACTTAATTCATTATTTGTGGTGGTTGTTTTTATCCATTTATTTTGATTTTAATTTCGTTTATTAGAAAAAAAATATTTTCTTTTAGAAATGTTTGTATTAATTTCAAAACTTCTAAGTCGCGACGTTATTGGCTGTCAGGTGGTTACACGTAAATAAAAATATTCTTATGGCTGGTTTACTGTAAATTCGAGTGGTAGTTTATTTTATTTCGCTTTTATTTCCTGAATACAGGAGCTTCCGTGGATAAGAAATATTACATTTAATTAAAAAAACTGTTCAACAATGGCCACAAAGACAATCAGATAATTTGCGGTCTAACAAACCTATTCTATTTTCTTCTTTGCTGATAGTTGATTCATTTAAGAAGATATAACTGCTTATTTTTCTACAAATTCTGACTTTACCTACATCTGCAGAAATTAAAGAAGTAAACGTTTAAAGGTATTTGTTTAAGACAATGTTACGTGCTAATATGACCCAAATAAGTGTTTCCTTTTTATTTGTCTTACGTTATTGGCAACTTACATTAAGGAAACCAGCTGCAATCAACTGATTCTTAACGCGGAAGAAAAGGACTCACTCGACAACAAAATTGATAAAGTTGCCAAATAACACGATAATGAAGACAAAGACGAAACGAAAACATTCCCAGTTATAGTAGTTAGAAAATCAGCTGAAGAGGGCGCCACGTTCTTAATTTGTGTCGCCAATACTTTGATAATGGTAAATCATAACCTCATTTGTCTTCAGAATTTCATTAGCATTGATAACATAAAAATAAATAAATAGAAAATTATACATACTTGAATTTGGCATAATAATAATATTTATGCAAAATTTTAAATTTATTTTGCTCTACCTTCTTCGTGGCTGTTCGTGGCACATGAAAAAAGAGTTTGTTTGGAGTATTTTTACATATTAGCACAATACAAGGAAGTTTTTGGAGGAAGGAAGGGGCTTTCTACCGAGACCCTTCCATTTACTGTAAACTATTTCCATGGGTTGCTGATTCATTTAGTTTTTCTGTAATTTTTCTCAGCTGCTTCTGGTATGTATTGAAAAACACCAATTTTCGTTAAACACAATACTCTTTGCTCTGACAGTAGTAATAAGAGTATCCATTTTTACATAACACTTTGGTTCCGAGATTTTATTTCTTTGATTGGCACTGGGACGACAGTTATAACGTAGGTACTATTAGCAGTGGCGGCTGGTGAAATTTCAAAGTTGAATATCTCTGTTCATAGTTACAGGAACCGTACCAAATTTAGGGGTTTTAGTAGTGAGCCCACTGGGAATGTTTTGGTAAAGAAAAAAAACATTTTGTAATTTGCGAAAAAAAATTGAATTTTTGCTTCACCCACCATGGGAATAAAATGAACGCGTTTAGGTATTTTATTTATTAATTTTTCTAAACGAATTTTACATCATTTTGTCGAGAAATTTTAAATTTTACGAGAAAAAAATATGTTAGTAGAAAGTTATAGTCATTTGAATTTTTTTAAACCTAAAAATACAATTTAAACAAAACTTCAAATGACTATAGCTTTCTACTAAGACATTTTTTTTCTGTTAAAATTTTTCGGCAAAATGATGTAAAAGTTGTTTAGAAAAAATAATAAATAAAATGTGTCGGTGATTCACAAGTTTTTGATTCAGTTATAAAAGTTGTCGAATATACCGACAATTTGGGTAAGTAAGTGGATAGGCTAGTTTTATTTGTATTATTAAGTAATATAATAATTTAGCAAACCACTTTATTATAAAAATTTCTTCCTCAATAAATATTTAACGCTTTATTGGTAGAATTTTTTCCACAATAGTTTTTATGGTGTAATAAAAGACTACAATAAATAAGCCTGAAATTTTTTTATAGCATATTAATAATTATAATGGCAGGGCTCTGCTACAGAGAACAATGCAAGCCGTTTTTCATTAAACTGATAATGCCACTTCTTTCAATTTCTATTATCAAACGATATTAGAAATTCATTAAAAAATGTATTTTTTCATACAAATCACTTTCCTGTGCATGAAACAAGGCAGAGCAACTGAGACTAAAAGAGTGCTAAAAGCTGAGTAAAAGAACAGCAAGTATTAAAAATTACAGGACATGCTAATGCTAATTCAATAAAATCATTTTTAAATATTGATCAAGGCCATCATAATATCATAATCAAAAATATGCATGATAACACCTCTCCAATGGAATCGAATTTCGTTTATTAAAAGATGAAAACCAAAAAAAAAATCTTTTCGCTGTAGACCTTGACCGTTTAATATTTAGCATGTTAATATTTTATATACATACAATGGTGCAGTTATAATCAATAAATTGATTTTTTTGTAACTTTGTACAATATTACGTAAAGAGTTGTTGATCCAAATTTAACGATTTATACTTTTGAATAGATAAACTTACAGCAGTTTTGAATTTTGCTAAAACATTATGTACGACAAAAAAAAATAATTAAACTTTTTAACCACTATGAATTCAAAAGTCATCACTCTTAGAACCTCTTGTGCACTTTTCCAGCGGTAGTTGTATTACTGTATTAATTTCGATACAAATCTTTCCCAAGATCTTCAATTAATCCTAGACTGGGGTCAAGAATCTTGTTCAATTCAAAAAACGGCTCCAAACCATTCTTGCTCCCTGTCACGCAAAAAATCCGGAACAATAGCCCGATCCACATGAATGACCAAGTCCTACGGAACAGTGAAACGTTTAATTTTGCTGACATCGCTTTCGGACGTGATCTCAGCTGGCACAAACACATTACTTCAATAGCCACATCACCAGCTAAAAAGCTTAGTTTTCTCTTTCGAGCCAGAAAATACTTCTCCCCTTCCAACTTACACGCTCTCTATGTTTTCCAAACAGGACCTAACCTAGAGTACTGTTTCCATATCTGGGGAGCGGCATCACCTTCGGTGCTTAGAATCCGCCACGCCCACAGTACGTTAGTACTTTGACTTGAAGTCTTCGTGGGCTGTCTTCTGTCTCAGATTAAAAAACACTTTCATAAACTATTTTGCAAAAATAAATTTATTATAACTACTACTAAATCTTCAATGGAAGTGTATTTTTTCACTGGTACTAAGCAATTTATAGTTGCCTAATATAAAAAATATGGTTAACACCACGCATCTTATAAAACAGTAATATTTTACAAAGGTCAGTAGGTCATAGTGACAATGTGAGTACTAGAGCGCCGCGCCACTTTATTTTAGAGAATAAAAGTTGTCCAACGTAAATTTTTATTAAATATGTATTATTATACATGCTATAGCACATATCATATCCATTCAAGTAGTAATGTGGTTAATTTACTTGATTATTATTAATTGATCCATCTACCCTGTACAACACAATTGATGCCAGATTATTTTTTATTGCCCTCAGTAACCCTCGATATGGCCAAAAACTTCTTAAAATATTAAGGAAAATCGAAATTAAAATTCTCACTTCAACACCTGCATATTTCTAAAAATAATGAATACTTTGGTGGTTTTTCTTCACTTAAATCTAAAGTTGTCAATTTTATAGCTATAAAACACAATCGGGTGCAAAATTCGGCGATCTTACCATACTAATACCTACCTATCCTAACTATAAAACTAAACATATATTTGCTATTATGTTTTGTAACAGTGTTAGTTGATAACTCACCCCCTATTATATTTCATCTTTACGACTCATTCCATCTTTATTATCACAGCATCATTTATTTTGCTTACAAGTTCAATCCCACCGTATTTTTCTTTTTTCTACTAATAAAGAAAAAGTTCTTGGGGAAAATATTCAATCTAGCTAATCGCCCTAAGTTACCCTGTTTAATGTCGGTCTATATTTTAGGGTGTAGGACGCTTTAGAGTATAATTTACAAAAAATAAGTTTACTTTAAGCATCACAATAATTGGTAGTCTACAGAGTGTTTCACAAGGGGACCACCAAGCGTGGTAAGAAACGACTATAATGTCATTTATGTACATGCATTCTAGAGGAGTTCCCTCTTAGTAAAGGATCTTATACGACGAGATTCATATCAAATTGTAGTCACAAAACGACGATTGAAACACGATTTATAAAGAAATTAAATAAATTAGCTTTATAACACGACACAAACGAGAATGGGTTTTACCGATTTCATTCAAAGCACTATTCAATATTATTTTTAGATTTTGTGGAGGACAGAAGTGTCACATTAAAGCTGAATGTCGTCTGATTACGAAAAACAAATATTTAAAAATAATTAGTTTTAAACAAGAAATTAACTACAGCAAATAATAAACACTGTTAAGAAATGATATTCTTAATGAGATTAAGGTTGATACCAACTCGCGTCAACAAGTTTTTGATATTTATTATTTGTTTTCAATAAAACGTCGTTCTGTTTTATTCATCTCGAACGCAATTATCTCCAAATTCGTATTTCTTTCTTATTGTAGCAACTCTCAGACTATATTACTTTTATGTCAGTCTTATTGGATTACAACTTTCTTTTATTAAAAGGGAGAACTTGCTCGAAAAAAATAATTTATTAAATTTATTACCTTATAAGAACAGGCACTTTCAAAATAAAAATATATACTAGAGTACTAACATAATTATCGATATCTCATTTTATTTTTGTATGGTAACAAATAAAGTCGCTTGGCGCTGCATCTATGAATTTAACAAGCTATAGAATATCTAAAACTTAGTTTGGTGGACTAACTAAAATTAAATTTAGGCGTACACTTTCTAGAACTGCATCTAAACTAAATCACTGACATTTTATAGCTTATTAAAAATATAGTATGTACGATACCATCTACCACTATTGCATATTTGATTGTTGAACAAAAAAAACAGAACAAAAATATCATGCAAGAAAAGATGACATATCTTTTGGTTGTGTTTTTGCACTTAAAAATTAGAAAAGGTTTATTATTTGGGTGTTACGCCACTCTACTGTTAAGGAAAATTAATATTTTTATTTTTTAAAAAATAGTAAAAGATATGTTCTGTACACTGTCAGTGACTTTTAATTATAAAAAGTATGCGCGACCCTAATCTATCTCTAGTGTCGTATACTAAGACCTAATCTGATCAAAATAATTTTTTTGACGTTTCAAGACTCAATCTCTAGTCTCGTTACCAAAGAGAGTGAAATAATTCCAAAATTTAATCTAGAGAAACTTTCTCTAATAGGCGTAAATTAATTGAAAGCGGTACTATTATTCTTAATAAATGTTGTAATGTTTTTTAATTTTTCTGTAGATATCAACAGAATTTGGCTACCAATACTGAGACAGGAAGTTAGTGAAAATAATTTTATTATTGAATAAAAGGAAGTTATATAGGTGTTGTCCTACAGTATATAGTCATGTTCCTGCATTACCTAAAGACTTTGATTGGGTTTCAAACCTCATGCTGACAGAAAAGCAAGAAACTATCATCCAGAGAGATATTTTCGAAAAATACCGAATAATTCAATCAGAAAATTCATATATCCTTTTTTAATTATTTTTTATCATTACTTAACTTAGTTCATCTTTAACTTGGTTAGTTCGAATTTATTAGATTCTTTGATAACGAGACTAGAGATTAGGTCTTGAAACGTCAGAAAAGCTATCTTGATCAGATTAGGTTTTAGATAGAATATATACCACTAGAGATTGATGAGGGCTTACTTTTTATAATGAAAAGTCTGACAGTGTTGTACAGAACATTCCTTTTCAGGATTTGTTTTTTGTATTTTAAATCTCAGTGATTTTTGTTATTTCTTTTTAAATATTATTTTTTCTTAACAGTAGAGTGGCGTAACATCCAAATAATAAATCTTGCCAATATGATTGAGCCACAATCATATAGACATTATTTTAAAAATAGAAATCCTTCTTGTCTAGTTCTAACTGTACTCTCGTACTCATGGTTATTTATGACATTTTCTTAATACAGAGTTATGTTACGGACTACGTCCGCAGAGTAGTGATTGCTGATATTGCCCAGGCAGTGCGAAACACTGTGCAGGTATACTCAGGTTGTTTGGGTTTGCTCAGTGTCTTTTTCTGTCTTTTTTATTACAAAGAAATTCCCTGAGCAAGTCTAAACAAACTTGCTCAGTATTTCGGACTATGAACCGTATATTTTTACAATATGTTGGAATATGATTCTCAATATAATGTTTTACACCACCGAGTAGGTTATGATATACCTGTCTTTCCTTAGGGATGGTGATGCATGTAGTTGGTAAACCTATTTTAATTCTAAAGTTATTTTCCACCTATCGGACAAAAAATAGTTATCATTTATTAAAAGAAAATATGATGCATGCCATTGTAAACGTAATAATGAATAATTTTCTCTTAGTAATATACTTTTTATAACAAGATAGGTTTTGTTATATTGAAAGTTTCTTGTATATTTGGAATGGTAATGGAAAGCGTTGATAATGACGTATTTATTTTAACGTAAATACAACTACATTACAACACATTCATCATTAAAATATATAGATCAACTTTATTACTAATTGATAAATTAATATTGGCTTATCTCATTTTTAAAGCCTAAAAATATTCATAATTGTTACACTACCGATTTATTACCTGGATATAATCGCGGTTAATCTTCTAAAAGTGTTTTCAATATGTAAATTTTTACGGTCTGCATGCTCCAATTAAAAGGATTACTAATTTTCTCAAGGCTGGATAAGGACTTTATTGTTGTAACATGTGTAACCACGTTTAAATTTCAATTTTGTCAACTTAACGACTACTTACATAATCTGTTGGTAAATTAATCCAGATTTATAGAACTATAACTTTGATCCGAAATCAAGGGATTTATGTAAATTCATTACCTTGGGAGTTACTAAGTACTGATCTTTAAGTTGACTTATTGTAAATGACATATAACATAAAAACCAGTACAATTTAATTTACTCGTAATAGTTTATTTATATCAGAACGGATCTATCTGTTCAAGATTTTTTTAAGTTGCTAAATAAAATGTGCTGTCTAAATTATGAACACAAATTTGTAACAATTTTTTTAGCGCTATAAATACCCCGAAAAACAATTTAAAGTTACCACTTTTGTATCTTTTTGCTGCTTATGCGAGTGTCAGTATTTAAAAGGTGGTTAGTATTAGATTAGATAGAATACATGGCAATAACTAAATAAGCCGATTTGTTAAGATTATGTTTGCTGGACAACAGTTCTACTTAAAAGTACCTTCAAGGATTCAGATGTTAGGAGAATAACCCTAGGATGACGCCACAAAACTGAATGTACAGATTACCTTCATATTCTGCGTTACATGCCGACACAGTAACAAATAAAACAGTCTAAAATACCAGGAGCTTTAAAAAATATTATTTCATAAAAAAATTAAATTGTATTTTTATATAATTAGACTTTTTCTTATCCTATTTGCCTAAAGAAAGACTAATCTCCTGCAACTTAAAATAAGTAGGGAAAATCTTTTAACGTTTGGGTTATCCTAAAAAGAAATCGACCCAGTTTTCTTTCTTTTAAGATTACATTACAGCCTAACGAGGTCCTTTATTTCGGAAGAACATTTGAAGAAATCCAGCAAATACTTTTGAAACGCCTCTTAATTGAAAATCGTGATTTTATCGCTCGGCTTCAGTAATATCCAACCTACATTGCCGTGCAGGATTTTTACATTGTGACCAGGATATTTAAAGGTTTTCACCTATATATCTACTAAGTTTTCCACTCTGATTTTTTTTCTTTTACCAAATAAACCATTTAATTATTTTTTTATTAGTTGTAATAATAAAAGCTGTTTTCTTCAAATGAGATGTAGTGTAGGTAAGATATTTTTGAGAAAACATAGGGTTTATTTAATATATTCAATAATTTAACTGGCAAACATTTACTAATAAACGATATTTTATTGAGGCGATCAAACTTTCTTAATTTACTTTTGTTTGATGTTCCATCAAGGCCGTCATCAAGTTTAGTATAATATTTGATGAAATATTAGTTTCATCAAATATTATATGCAAATATTATATTAATAAATATTAGTCCCCTTTGCTATATCAATAATTCATACTTTTGAGAATGGTAATTTATTTTCCTCACGAAATATTTTATTGTCTAAATTTGAAAGTCCATAACTATAACTAAGATATATTTAACGCAACAAATTAAATAAGTATTTTAATTTTATAGTCGTCAAACTTTTGCAGTATTATATTTCAATCGGGAAGTTTTTTAATGTATGGTCAGTAAAATAAATAAACGATCGATACAATTAATAAATAAGCAGTTAAAAAATAAATTGTCAGTAATATTAGTAAATGGTTGGTAAAAATAATAAATTGTCAGTAAAATTAATAAATGGTCGATAAAATTAACAAACAAGCAGTACAGATTATAAATTGTGAGTAATATTAATAAGTCGTCGGTAAAAATAATAAACAGGCAGTAATATTAATAAATCGTCGGCAAAAGTAATAAACCAGCAGTAAAAAAAATTAATTATTTGTAATATTAATAAATGATCGGTAAAATTAATAATAAACAACAACAATAAATGGTCAGTGAAATTAATAAACAAGCGGTTAATAAATATATTGTCCGTAATTTTAGGAAATTGTTGGTAAAAATAAAAAATTGTCAGTAAAATTAATAAATGGTCAGTAAAACAGACCCGCAAGACCGCCCTATTCAAAGTATTGGAAAGGGCTAAATTTATTATCAACTTCTAAAGTTAAGCCGCCGAACAGATGGAGCAATAAAACTGCGTGATCGACGCGCATCAGGGGATGACGAGTTAGACGAGATGGTTTTCATAGATAATGGTAGGGCAAATGTCATTTTCTAGGAGGTGATAACGTTGTTTGCACCTTTCAATCCATGTTCGCGTAGTCGCGTATGTACTATTTGCTGCCAGAAACAATTTTTTATGTCGTCGTGCCTTGGACCTTAAGACCCTTAACAAATTTTAACACCGGCTTTCTGGTTTAAGCAAAAGCTATGGTACCTAGCCGTGGATATTTTTAACATGCACCTGAGAACCCTGATCTTCCAGTATAAATAAGTTTTTAATTTACATTTTTTCTTTAATTAGGTTGACGTAAGGAAACTTTAATTAAATAGCTAACTCATTTTTCTCGCAAGAAAACTGCAACATTTAATTAAAACTTAGACGCGATAACTCAGAAAAGCTATTGACAAGTATTGAAGGGTTTAATGGGATTAAACAAAGAGTCTTAATTAAAAAGTTAATTCAATTAAGATTAAAATAATTAAGCTTAATCTAGAAAGTTTGTAATACTTACATTTAAGAACAAAGAAAAGTTTTAAAAGTTTATCTAATTCTTATTATTACCTGGTGTTATGTCAACAAAATTAAACTTAACTTTTAATAAGGAAGATTCGCAAAACCTAATAAATAAAAGTTGATCGCTCTTTTACTCCTTGTTTTTTAAAATTAAAAAAATATATTTTTTCATTGATTTATTGTCTGGTTAGTCTACAGGGTGAGTTTTTGAAGTGTTACAAGGCGATATCTCGAAAACAGTTTAAAATATTTTCATGAAATTTTTGTGGGTTAATAGGGAGATGGGGGACATATTTAAACATATTTCTGACATTTACCCCCTCTCTCTATTTTGAAGGGTGGGGGTAACTTCGGAATTTTAAATGGGATGATGTACTTTTGTTCATAAAATTCGACTCTACGTAAATAACTACGTATGTTTGCAATTTTTTTTTACTCTTTCGGTTACGAAATAATGACTTATTAGATTATAAAATAAAAAAAAATATTTACCATTTAATTTCAACTTATTTATCGTCTGTCATGCTTGAGAAGTTGTTTGAAATATCCCCTTCAACTTCCAAACACTTTCTCACTCTTTTTCTAAATGAATTTCGTGCCCGCTGTAACACTTCAGGTTGTCACTAGTGAGCAGGCAAATATTTCATTCAAATGATTACTGGCCAGTATTGCATAATGGAGCTTTGTCCTGTCATGTCAGGGTTTATATTTTGATTTATTAATTGGGGAAACTATTTTCTGAAAAAATCTGTGTACATTTCGCAATTTAAATGTCCTTCAAAGAAACTAAACCAATTTCCCCGATTATTCCACACCAGACATTAATTGACCAGGGATGTTGATTTGGCAGAGTTCTCATCCAGTGGGGATTTTCCGACGCCCAGTAGTGCATATCGTGTCTATTTACCTAAAGAAAACAACCAAACTAATAAAAGTAAATTAAATTTCTGCTGATAAGGGATAACTTAAAATTCTACCTGCCCACAATTATGGAAAGTAGCTTCGTCAGAAAAAAAGGAACCTGTTATTTCGTTGCATTTGTCTTGTGACCCAACTGCAAATGTAACGCAATTTTTAAACTCTTGTCTATATAGCTTTTGGTGGAGTGTAATGTGGTATGGATGAAAATTGTGTAAGAGCAATATGGTCACAATTAATTTTTGACTCATTCCAGCACCTCTAGCAAGCCGTCTGGTACTTACATGCGGGTCAATCACTACCGCTCCTAAAACGCCAACTGCTCTATTTTCGTCCGTTTTAGTTCGCTTCCGAATTCGTGGTTTCGTCTTCAGACTGCTAGTAGTACGACTTCTGGTTTCCAGCCTATTAAATGCCATGTGAGATTTCGGGTTACTTACTAGGAAACCTCTCCGCTCACACTATTGCAGCTTCTCTGTAGTTTTTTCTGCACTCCCCAAAATTAACAACATATCAACTTGCATATTAAAATTTGCTTCTATGTTTTATTGGGCAATAAGCTGAGAAATAATCGTTACAACGTAAAAATTGTCAATTGACTTAAATAAAAATAACGCATTTCCATATGAACAAATAATAATTCTGAAATAAGTGAACTTTATTTATTAGTAAACTTTACTTATCTTTTAAATTTAATCACAATTTAGTTAGCCATAATCCGTAACCGAAAAAGCCAAAAAAAATTGTACACATACGTAGTTTTTTTACGTAGATTCGAATTTTATAAACCAGGCATGCCAGAGGGCCCAAAACACAGCCCTGGGGCCAACCGGAGGTTACATTGATATAGGCCAACCAATCGTCCCCGATTCGCACGCACTGACCTCTGCCAAAAGGGAAATTCTGTATCCAAGATTTAACTCTGAGGTCGACATTACGGGAGTTAATTTTATAAATTAACTGACCGTGTGACACCACATCAAAAGCCTTTTGAAAATCGATCGTAGCACAATCGACCTGTCTCCAGCATCCACAGTGTCTAAGACATTATAAACGAAGGAGGCCAATGCAGATTCGCATAAATGTACCGGTCGAAAACCAAATTATTTTGGGTGAAAGAAATCTATGTTCTCCAAAATTTGGCCAGTATAATTTGAGAGTAACTCCTCAAAGATTTTACTTGTCAAACTGACTGGACGTTAATTAAGTGGACCAGAACGTGTCCTAGATTTATACAAGGGAACAACGTTGGCTCATTTCCAATCGAAAGGAAAATAACCATTGTTAATGCTCATATCAAGCAGGACCTTAAAATATTTAGAAATAACAAATCTGCCCATATACAAAAGGTCACTGCACAATCCGCCAGGTCCATATGTATGTCTCGTTTTACTTTATTCATGACCTTTAAAAGGTCATCAAAAGAAAATGAAAAAAGTTTGACGTCATTGAAAACTTGGGGAATCTGAGCATTGGGGACAAATGATTTATGTAAGAGATTAGATTTTTCAGGTTTGTATAAGCTGTTATGTGGTCAAATCTTCATACAGAAATTGCGGTTTAAAATAATTATTTTCTTTTTTTCATGTATCCGAGGTATTCTTTTACAAATGGTACGCCTAAAGATCTTCATGATTTCCAATTGGTTGTAATTTTTTTTTACAAATAATATACATAAAATTAGCCAACACCTGTATCGGGATTTTTTTTTAAATGTTTCTTCCGAGTTATGTTATTTATGAATTTTAATCGGTTGCTTGTTTCTGTCCACTGCAAATTCATTATCTCCGGTTCCAATCATCGGAGTGATACCGTTGTCTCATGGTTATATTTATTGTTGTAGAAGCTTTCTAACTGCATGCTATAAAGAATTTTATATCCTAATTTAATAAACATTAATAACAAATAATTGTTAAAATATTTTTTCATGCTCGTTCCCACAGCGTATAAAATCACAAAAAAAATATCATTATATGCGTTGTTTTACTCTAATAATCCATTAAAAAATAAAAATAGAGTATCTATTAGGTCGAAAGATATTTATTAATTTCGAGAGCTTGTCATGCGCCGAACGCGCTGTGCGCCTCATGTCGCGCACGATGTACAGTTTCAGCAGTCTTGCACTCGTTGCTTACTTCTAAACACAGCGAATAAGACATGCATCATAAAAAAATACCTATAAAAAGTGACAATGAAACAGTACTATGTACCTGCAACTCGCGAGAAAGCGTTTGAGCCTCAATGAGTATTATGATCTTATTGGCTTTGCTTATGTGACACTTATTCAGAATCGAACACTTTTTTCACTAATTTTCAAATAATTAATTTTTTTGTTTAATACGTAAGGTTTTTAAAAGAAGACAGCAGTCCTCACTAAGATTTGATAAATCAATGTATATCAAATCTAGGCTGCAAGCCTAACTAGTAAACATCGCCTAATACGTCGCATCTATGATGATGATTTCCCCTTACACCTTTTTCACCAAGCTGAATTATAAGTATATTAAGTATAGTTTCATATCCTACAAGCAACTTTCAGTCAATTGTTTAAATTTTCGATGTATTATGATTTCATTCAAAAGATTAATATGTTAAAAGATTTATGGTGACATTTTTTCTGTCACTAGGACCTGACTATTTTTTGTAAATATTGTTTTTCTAAAATAAATCATAAAATATCTTGAAACTTTTATTAATACGTTAAAAATACCTCTAGAATATGAAGCTATACTTAATAATATACTTTATAATGTTATTGTTAAAAAACTTTAAAGCGAAAAAACTATGTCAAAATGAAATACAGTTAGCAAACACGGCCACATGGAATATGCCGCTTTTAAATCAAATGTTGAATTTTGTTGTTTCATTTTATATCATTACTAACATAAATTGTTTATTTTCAGGTATGTTATTTCCTTTCGAAAATGAACTTATGGTAAGTCAACACGTTAAAATTTTTAATTGTAAAATTAAGTCACCTTTAACGTATTTTATACAATATACAAGGTACTCCATCGGTGGAGTCAATAAAATAAATCTTCGGTTAATCCGCGCGCAACCAAGAATGTCTCTTTTACACTCGATAAACTTCGAATGCGGCCCCTGATAAAAAGTCATAAATTCTTGAATTCTCAGCTAAAATGATAATTTTGTCGCCTTAAACAAAATAAAAACTAATAAATTAAATTTGGGCTTCTCTAGCTTTGGAAATTAATTAATTTTTAATGGGCAATTACTCTGTGTCGCCTTTCGAAAATAAAGTAATTAAGAATATTATAAGGCCAAGATAAGATAGTTTAATCGACGAACTCTCGGCACTTTGATAAGAAGTGAGTTTTTGTTAATAATTTTACGGCATGGGCGAATTTGAATAGCTTACAAAGTTTACTTTAGATGTGCCAGCGTTCTTTAGAGGGAAAACAATTGGGTAATGTTTTTTGTCCCTGTTAGTATATTAAGAATTTTAACCAAAATACAGGGTGTTATGAAATTTACTACAGATCTTGAAACGGGTAAATCCTTATGATTTTAACTTCTTGTGTTTAACAAACTGACCAAATCTGTTTTTATAATTATAAAAATATGCGTAATGTAATGAGTAATATGTAGCTAATAGCCTATGTAGCTTTTAATCTATTTTAGGTGAGAATATTCCGATGAACTTAACTGGGAGTTTAGTCTACCTGTTCACACAGAAAATATTTACCGAATTATTTTATTTGCTCTTGCCCCTTAGCTTGTTAAACGAACAATGTGCCTTGTATGTACATACATACAATAACAAAACATGTTACAACTACAAAACCAATTAGAGTAATAAGTTAGCTAAATTGGAATATTATATAATACCTATAGTTATACTGACTTGTTTGTTCTTAAAAAAAAAGGTACTTTGAAGACTCGTTAAAAAGAATCCCCATATTTTTATAAGAACGGCACACTGCATTTTTGTCAGTCCGCAAATTTATAGCTAAACATCAAATATTATTTTGTAATAAAAACTATAAAATTTTTGAAGAACTGTCCGAAATTCAAAATAAAAATAATTTTCTTAGATTATGTAAAAAGATCTAAATTGATTTAAAAATATTTAAAATATTTGTTATGATTATTGTTGGAAAAAACAGCCAAATTTGCAAACTACTAAATACTGAGGTTATGTCAAATTCATTTACTCTACTTAGTTAATACATATATAAAAAGTAAACTTTTTCGGGTCGGTGAAGTGGTTAAATGAACCACCTCACCTCAGACGATTCGGGTGATAATACAGCATATCTCGCGTACTCCAAGCTAAATAATTATATCTCCAAACCTATACAATTAAACAGTCTTCGAACCAATTTCCGGTACTACAATCTAAACTAAGGTAATTCCCCAACTTATGTCGCCATTTAAACCCCCAATATCTCCGGACGTTGCTGTCAAATTCAATTACAGTAATTGCTCCTCTTTACGGTTAAAGGCAGAAGCTAATTAATTTTGTACCTGTTACAATGTCTTCATTCAAGCTGTTTAATACGTGACTGAGATTTTCATGATATTGTACGCGATATGGAAAAACGTTTACTATTTTATTTTAATAGGTTAAGCATAGCTGGCGAATCATGAAGTTACTATAATTTTATTTATTTTCTTCTACTATAAAAACTGTCTTAAAAACAAATACCATGCGGATAAAGCCGCGAAGGGACTGTTTGTTTAATTATAAAATAACATACTGGCGATAATAATTTGAAGGGTTAACTTTAAAATCTTCACACCCCCTACGACATTTAATTAGGATTTAACCTCAAATTATTTTCCATTCCGTACACCCTTTTAAACCTCAATATCCTTTGAATTTGATTACAGTAATTGAGTCACGTCGCAGTTCCCCTGCTAGACCTGTTTGATGTTCAATCTGTTACTCTGTCTTCACCTAAACCATTTTATGGCTGATCGAAAATTAGATATTATTATTATTTAATTATCATTGACGTGCAATTCGCGAAATCGAAAATATGTGGGTTAATCAAATAAAAACATCGACCGGTAGAAAAAACAAACATCAAAAATTGATTGGGTTTAGTGTTAAATTTAATAATCTAGCCACCTTTTCTTGAGTTATATGACATACATGTATTTTGAGAAATAAGTAATGAAAACCATAATTTTTAAACCTATTATTAAACGTACTTTTTATTTCAAGTAATCAAGGAAAAAAGGATTACACATTACCAGATCTCATGGTTAAGTCATTTTTGTAATAATCAAAATGTATATTCGATGAATCTGCAAAAACTTTCCGAAAAAACATTTTTTCGGAAAGCGAATAAATTTTCGAAGGGATAGTTTCGTGAAAATACAATTTTTGGAAAATACAGTGCATTTTTTTATATTACGTTCTCTGACAAACAATAAAACGTCCTTTACGTTACAAATCCCAAAGAATGTTCCAAAAATAAAGTGCCAAGCGCAATTTCTATTCTAATCCTTTAATCTTTTCTTTAGAATCCCTTATCTAAAAGTGCTGATTTACCCCCACAACAACTCTTTGTTACCCACACAATTTTCAACGAGGCTGTATAAGATCATTTGCTTCTTTGTGCGAAGTTCAGCGAAAAAAGCGCGTCTTTTCTTTGTATAATCGCGTTTGAAATCATGTGTTGGGCTTGAAACATTTTTCAGATATTTAAGCTCAATTTTCTGGAATGCGTATTCAAGCGAAAATTTTAACGTTTTCGTACAACACAATATGTAAACAAGCTAAGTCATGTTTAGATAAATATAAAATCGCCCACGCTGATGTTACCATGTCGTAAAATAGGGAGTTTTTGCAGTCGATAAAACAACGGTAATTTTTTAAGTATCCTAGATAGGGCATGTTGGTAGATCCGGACTAGGACAGTATATACTAAAGTTCTCATGCAGATATTGATATCGTTGTATCTTAACTAACCCGATGTATATAATTTAGTGTCGGAAAAATTAAGCATAAATATGCGTTTATTTGTTGTAACCAATTAGATAAATGTATCCAAATTGATTAAATAATTATAGGTTAGATCCTTATTCAATCTTCTTTAGTATCATATAATTTTTATTAATCAATAATACTTTACAGTATGATTGGCAACTTTTTAGTTTTCTCACCATTCTTAGGGGTACGACATACATATTACAATGTTATTCCGAATTTAAGACAGCATGACAGCTACTTTATTGCTCACGCCCAATTTTACTTAATGTGTAATAATTTTAGTTAACCAATAATTAAGTAAGGATGTAAATTTAATAATCTATAATTTAAAAATTAGTTCAAATATACAGGGTTCCCAAAAAAGTTAAGACGGATTAAACTTAAATTCCAAATTTTTTATTTTTTTGCCTTAATTATTTATTCCACATAAAATTATAGGCAACCTTTATATATCACTCTCTACACCCAAACCTAATAGTTAAAGAGATATTGCGATATTTGTATAAAATTAAATAGGCGTATTATTTTACAAGAAGTACATGATAGAAAAAGAGCTTCCAGCAAAAGAGAAAGTCAATTCAAAATCTTTATCCTGAAAAAAAATTAGAAAATATAGGGTCTACCAAAAAGTTATGACTGACCAATTGACCAATGTCTTTTTCTTTAATGGAGAACATTTTTAAATTTTGCAAGAATAAGTTTAAATAAAACAAATACAAATTTAAAGACTGTTTAAACTTATAGTTACAGAGTAAAGTTAAAAACAAAGTTGTTGTCTGAATGGTGCCCAGTTGTGGTAAGGTATTTTTCCGTGAATTCATTTCTATTATTTAAAATGTTAATAACAAATATCACTGATGTTTATTTTTTTAATTTGTTCAGATTCACCAAATTTAAATTATGTAAAAATAGTGATTACTGCCAAGACATTATAATGTAAATAATATAGGGATTAATGTCATTCCTTATAACGCATTGTATTAATTGGCCTTTAACCAGGTCTTTTAAAAAAGGTTAAATCCTATACCGGGTCAGTCACAAAGTTTGGTAGCTAGTTCTTCACAACACAATCCCTACATACTGTTTGAAAGGGTTATGACGCTACTAAGCTAGCTTAAAACATACTACAATAACAAATCGTTTAATAGATACGAAAATTAAAATTATACACCCAAGCTGGCTTGGATGTATTGAAATTGGATTGCTGAAACTTATTACAGGATTTTACAGAAAAAAAAATTGACTTTAAATTTTCAACTCAAATAAAAAGCTATCTTCCACATCTAAAAACGGGTATAATATTGACAGTCCGCGTATTTCTCCAGACCAACAGGATTAATGGGATTTTATTGTCATGAACAACAAATGACTACTGGAAGGCTTAGTAATCCGGGCTGACGTGGCCCCTGGCTGTGAATTATGGCTATATGGGCAAAATTGTTTGCAAGAGATGAAGACGATCTTTGGGTTATTTGTTGAGTGTCCGCAAGCTCCGAATAAAGGGACGTAAATAAACAGCCTGTGGTGGATTAAAAGGTTATTGATTAAGTAGGTCGCTCGGACTAAATTGACTTAGCCTTTTGCTTTTGCATCAATTAGATTTAATTTATTTAATTTCTTGTCCAATAAAAATCAGGAAGTAAGTGTAGAAACTGAATAGAATGTGTAGAATTTCAAGAATGTTCCTCTCATTGTTTTAAAAGTTATATACTATATACAATATACAGTATGTCCGCGGATGGGCTTTAGAAGAGCGCAAATAGACCAGATTTTGCAAGATACGTAAAAATGCCACTCAAAAATAAACAGGATTCACTCTATGAAAAATTTAATTTTTTATACAGGGAGCATAAGAGATAAGAGAACATGGTATCTTGCGTAAGAGTAAACATACCTTGTTTATCATTTTCTACCAAAAGAACAAATACTTATGAAATATGTTTTAAACTAAACCCTAAGCCGAAGTACAAGGTTTCATTAAAACATTTAAATATTAAAAGTAACGAGTTTTGTTACATTATTTTTTTAAACTCCCAAATATTCTCTCTCACACCTTTAAACAGAGTACTAGTTTCTACATATTAAACAATAATGACACCTACGGGCATGCTTGCCAATGTCTTTATTAAATGTTCTCATCAAAATGCTATCCACTGTACAAAGGATTTTTATAGTCCAGTGTTATGGGGCTATTCAAGTATCATACCACTACATCGTGGAAAAATGTAGCGAGAAATTTGTAGAAATTCCAATAGCTGGAATGACAATCTACAACACAATAAAAAAGTTCCAAGGAACTCATTCGGTTTTGAATCTCAAGAAGAAGAAGAAGAAGAAGAAGAAGAAGAAATAGGCCCAAAATGATGCTGCCACAGTTTTAGTTCTTTAGTTTGTTAGAGAAACTCCTGTGATGTCTCTTAAATATCGTGCTAAACGTCTTCTAGAAGTTGTGAAAAAAGCTCATATTCAGATGATCTAAAAATGTGTTCAAACCCCACTTTACCGAAGCATTAGAGGAGGGAGATGAAACAAAAAGATTTATTACTTATTACTAATTAATTATTATTGATACTTTTAAGATAAATATTTTTAGTTCCCAAATCTGGATAATCAACCCAACTTCATAAACAATCTTTTAACTTTTACGACCCTTGTCGAATGAAGACCACATGTTTAAAATTCGTGATAAGCAGACTGTACATTAGGCCCCAAAATTATCAATAATAAATATACGCCCTCGTAAACAACTGTTCTGTTACATGTTGAATTTCTTAATTCGTTTTTCTCTTAAATAAGTGAGTATATTTGCGTGATTATTTCTGTGCCAGGTCTTTTTTAACAAACCATAGTTAACACAAACACTTGGATTTATGTGCTAAATACATGTTTAACCCATGTTTACTTCCTTTACAGTTGGACATGTAACACACTAAGAAAATTATAAACATAAATTTGATATACTTATTACAAGTAAGTATCCAGTAAATCCAAACCCAACACTGACTTTATCACTGACTAAATCTCATATTTTTCCAGACCAATATCATTTATTGGATTTCGCTTGTCGAAAATAAACGTTTATGCCATTTCCCTTAGCGACAGAATTATGGCAGAATTATTTATAAGAAAGTTATTGTTGAGCACAAAAGGTTCTATAGTTTCTAAAACCAGGAAAAAAAGTAATAATAGAAGTTACACTACTGCAATATTAATCTTGGCATAATATGCTTAAATTTTCATGATTCAAAAGCCTTTATAATCATTTTGGGCATCAAACACTTTTTGCAAAACATATTGGTTGTGCACGCAAAGAAGTTATGGTAAATTTACCCTGGTAATGCATTGATTGCTGGCGCAAAAATAATTTTTAAAATTACATTGGCAAGGTATATTTACCCGTTTTTGGAAAAAGCTCTGAAATTTACAAAATATTTTAAAATTATGAACTAAATACATTTTAGTATGTGGTTTCCCATTAATAGTACCTTTTTAGATGTGAATATACATACTATCAAAATTTTTGTAATCCTACCTAACCTTTAGTGTAAATTTGTGTTACTATTCTATTGTCGGTTTTTGTAATGCCGCCATTTTATCATTCTTCTAAAATTCAACTATTAGTTCGTAGGAGACCTTTAGTGAGGATGGATGCATGTGACTGTGCGTTGGTGGAAAAATGGTAAGAAAAAATGCAATAAGATATTTTTTAATGTGAAAAGTATGAAAGTTTCATGATAAGAATAAAATAAGATCATAAGTAAAATGATGATATTATTAATAGGTTGAGTAATAGTAGAATACAAATATTTTAAAGGTTTTAAGAAAAATATTACCTAACGTTCTACTGTGAAAGAAAGAAGAATGCCAAAATAGCATAATATGTTAAATTTTTTCATATTAAAGACATAGGTATTTAATAACTTTCTCGACTTCCTACTTCCTATCTTGGAAAGCCATTGGACAGGGTCTCATCAACAGAGACATAAAACAGTAAAACCCTATTATGTATTTACATGAATGATTTGTTGTAATCGGTTTTAAAACGTTTCTGCAAGTGTCGTCTTACTGACATCTTTAATTTTTTTTTCTGTATTCGCTTACAATTTGCCGTATACAATAACGTTGTTCTTCATCTTTTGTTAATATTTTATTATATTCGTCTTGTTCGTCGACTTTAATACCCCTTTCTGCTGTATCCTTCACTACGTAGAAAAAAAAAGCTTAAAGTAAAATTCAAAGTAAATGGCGATGCCGGCCGAGGGGCCACGTATTCCGCGACCACTATTTCTGTCGGGTCGCGTGTTTACCCTTTTTCCCGTCTTAGTCGGCGCTCTACTGATCCGCCACTTAAAGCTAAAAAAGAACCAACCCTAGTTATTATTATAGTATTGGATTCCTCTAAGGACACAATTGAAACGGGCTGTTTTTTATCAGTTTATTTTTTTATGTTTCTCGTTATATATCAGTTGGAAAATTCCAGTATAGAAATATTTTGGAAAATAATTTTGTTTTGTGGTTTTTCAGCGTGGCTCTGCTAGCTTGAACTCAAGCCAGCAGAGCCACGCGTTTAAAAAAAAAAGAAAGACAAAAAATTAAAAATGTGGTAATAAACAGTCTTTAATTAGTCTTAAAACTTGATAGATACTCACAGATTATAAAGTTATTACTTCGTGGTTTTAGGTAATAGTATTTAATTCCTCCAATGACGAAATTGAAATGCGCGTTTTTCTTAACAGTTTATTTTTTTCTCAGTCTCTGTACATATTACAGGGGAAATTAATTGCCTAAGATTATTGTACAAAAATATTTAGGCAAAGAATATTGTTTTGTGGTTTTTCAGCGTGGCTCTGCTAGCTTGAACTCAAGCCAGCAGAACCACACTTTCTTTTTAAACGAGGAGCAAAAAGATTAAAAATGTGATAATAAATTAGCAATCAAATAGCCAAAAATTATGACACAAAGAAAAATTTTAAAAGACGTTGTGGTTCTGCTAGCTTGATTGACATTTTATTTTAGTAGAGTCTATCAATCTGCAAATATGCTATATAACTGAAAAACTGGCAATCGCCTAAAGCGTAGGTGGGGGACCCATATAGTTTATATATGGAGTTATAAATAATTTGGGAATTCCTAATTGCTTCAAAACGTAAATCTTGGTAGTCGTAGTTGATTCTAAATTAATGGTTACACGCTGTACCTCTGCCCAACGATTTTATCTCTGTACCGCTACTGCTTATCTAACAACTTAATATTTTAAATTTACCACATTACAAAAATCAATTAATTTCTTCAAATTCTAGACCCAAATTAAACTACATTATGACAAAATTACATATCTTCGCAAACTAATACGATTTATTGAATTATGCTTGTCATAGACAACAAATGACTATGGAAAAGGCTTCAGTAATTCAGACTGACATGGTCCGTAGCCATGAATTACTGCTAAATGGGCAGAAATGTTTGCAAGAGATGAAGACGGTCCCCGGGTTATTTGTTGAGTGTCCGCAAGCTCTGAATGAAAGGACGTAAATATACAGCCTGTTGTTGACTGAAATGTTATAGATTATAAGGGTCGATTGAGTTAAACCAACTTGACCCTCGTTTGTCATCATTTAAATTGTATAAATAACTTATTTAGCTGATTGACGGACACACAAAAGCGTGCTAATAACCTAAAAACAGATAGAGGTGCACACCATCTTACGTTCAAAGTACACTGAAAAATGAATTATGGTAAACTTACAACAAATAAAGTGGGTTACAAAAGGCCAGCGATGGAAAATGCAGTTTTCCTACGACCACCTATGAAAGTGAGAAAAAAAGCACGGTTAACTTGGCGAGAAAGTGCCTTATATCACACGCGTGTTGAAAAGTACTTTACAACACACGTGTTGAAAAGTACTTGTCAACATGACATTGAAATAGATGGTGCCAATTTCTTTTGTTTTATTTTCAGCACACTTGATGAAAATATTAGTGCTGAAAGTGAGGGTTTTAAAAGACAGAAATTGAGTTTTTCTTGTAAATATTTTTGTGGTCGTAGGAAAAATATTGTACATTACTCGTGTGAAAGTAATTTTCGCACACTCGTGGGATTATCGCACTCGGCTGTCGCCTCGTGCGACAACATTCCCATTCGTGTGAAAAATGTAACTTTCAACACTTGTTATGTAATATACTATTTACAACTAAATGTACTTTTACAGTTCAACTGTAAAATAGCTGTACAATCGTTTATACGACAACATATGAAAATATTTTGGAAAAAACTTTTGGTGGCAGTATACCTCAAACGAAAACGTCGATTCCCCCTCTAGTGACAGAAAATCCCATAACGTTAACTTTCATCTCTAGTGACGAAAGTTAGTACATTTTCAGATATTAGATTTCACAGGGCAAGTTTCTCGAAAATGATTTAAAATATTTTCATGAAATTTTGAGGGGGATCGGGGGACATATTTAAACATATTGTTGACATTTACCCCCTCTATTTTGAGGGGTGGAGGTGCTTTGGAATTTTAAATGGGATGATTGATTGAATTTAAAAAAAAATACCAATAAATCAAGTTCACCTATTTCAGAATTATTATTATTTGTTGCCATGGAAATGCGTTATTTTTAGTTAATTCAGTTGAGAATTTTTACGTTTTAACGACTATTTCTCAGTTTATTGCTCAAGACTTTAAGAATCGCGTTACATTTTGCAATTGGGTCACAAGGCAAATGCAAGGAAATAACAGTATCCTGATGAATGTTATCTTTTCTGACGAAGCTACTTTCCATAATTCTGGACAGGTATAATTTTAAGTTAGCCCTTATCAGTAGAAATTTCATTTCTTTTTTCTTGGTCTACTTCTTTAGGTAAATCGACACAATATGCACTACTGGGCGCCAGAAAATTTTCACTGGATGAGAACTCTCTGTTGTGGTGTATAATCGGGGATACAGTTATTGGTTCGCATTTCTTTGAAGGGTATTTAAATGAAGAAATGTACACAGATTTTTTTAGAAACCAGTTACCACAATTATTAAACCAAAACAAATATCCTTATGTGGTTTGAACCGGACGGAGTTCCACCCCATTATGCAATACAGGCCCGTAATAATTTCAATGAAATATTTCAAAACAGGTGGCTTGGACGAGCTTGTCCGGTCAGCTGGCCTGCTAGATCCCCGGACTTGACCCCTTTGACTTTTTCTTGTTGGGATTTATAAAAGACAAGTTGGTGGCGGATGCACCTACATACTTTAGATGATCTGAAAGACCGAATCCGCTTTTCCTGCCTATTAGTGACACCTGAATTGCAGCGGGTACGAAATTCATTTAGAAAAAGAGTGAGAAAGTGTTTGGAAGTTGAAGGGGGACAATTCGAGCAACTGCTTAAGCATGGCAGACGATGAATAAGTTTAATAAATTAATTAGTACGTATTTTTTATTTTGTTACCTAATAAATTATCATTCCGTAACCGAAACAGCAAATTAAAAAAAAATTGTAGACATAAGTACGTAGTTTTTTACGTTGATTAGAATTTTATAAACAAGAGTACATAATCCCATTTAAAATTTCAAAGTGACCCCCAACCCCTTAAAATACAGACAGAGGCAAATGTCAAAAATATGTTGAAGTATGTCCCCCAACTCCCCATTAACTCACTAAAATCTCATAAAAATATTTTTAGCCGTTTTCGAGATATTGCCTTGTAATGGATGGATGGAGTCAACAACAATTTAAGGAAAAAAGATTTAACAGCAGGACAAACTCAGGACTTTGCGTTGTGGAAATGTCGACACAATATAATGCTGGTAAAATATAACAAATTGAAGAAAGAATCACCGTGTACAAGAGAATTTTTAAAAAGTCGGCGACAACACGAAAAGAAACCTATTATTGCTTAAGAGTTTGGTACTTAAATTTAGGTACTCACAATCTTATAGGGTTATTAGCTCAAATCTATTGTGGTATATAATTCTTTGAAGTTTTTTATGTGCTTGTAATCTCCTTAAAGCCACTAAATCTCTCTTTATTAGTGAAAAGGACCCATTATTTAATCTTAATAGGATTTCTTTACACAGTCTAAATTCGAAATTGAGTATATTACTGACAAATCCGGGTATTTCTCTAGATTACGTGGATAAATAAAGCTTTTTGTGACCTGACAGCAAATGGCTTATATTGTGAGGTTTGGTAAATATAATAGACAGTATAAAAAATATATACAGGGTGTCCAAAGGGAGTATGGACAAATAGCTTTGGTATTAGTAAGAATATACACCAAATTTCAGAGGTATACTATAGGTTAATAATTCTACTTTGTTATGTAATTTAACTTTTTCAATACCCTAGGGACTTGAGGTCGACAATTTTAAATATAAACCTATACCGGTGGTAATTTTAAATATAAGATCATGTCGGTTATTTTATTAACACATTAAAATAGTTTAACACAGAATATCCGAAGGAATATTTTTTTTTTGCTGTAATGTTAAAAAAACTACTCAATTAACTAATGATAAAATGAGGTTTTGTTTTTCAGTTATTTTTAATTAAAAAATGGTTCGTAGTAACGAGGGCAGTGTTAAAATAATTTTTTCTACAAACGTGTTAAAAATGCATTTTTTAACACGCCGCAGACGCCTTAAAAATGTTACTTTATGGCACTAGTGTTAAAAGTACTTTATAGCACTAGTGTTAAAAGTACTACTATGGCAACTACGACGCCAACAATGGTTGTTAGATTTTTTGACAAATGTCAACTTCATAATTTCATATTATATCTACGATGCTACTTAAAACTATGTGTTTCGAATATGTTAAACTTTCTAAAAATTGTAATTGTATTTTTGTTTTTTGTCGTTTGTAGAAAAAATTTTGTATGATATTTGTGTTAAAAGTACTTTTAAGGCACTCATTTGAATTGCAGAATTCGCTTCGCTCATTCTGCAAACTTTCAAATTCGTGCCGTAAAATTATACTTTTAACACTTATATCATAAATAACTATTTTTCTATGAACAGTCGCATCGTAATTTTAACGAAGCAGTTAGACTCTTTAATGAGCCTTTTCCAGATAGGCCGGATTCTCCTTGTTGTGTAAGGAGTGTTTTATCTAAATTTGTTGCCAGCTTTACCGTAAAAGATGCGCCACGAAGCGGTCGTCCACCTATTAAAACCGATGAGCTTCAAGTTCGGATTCTTGTCACAACTGTAGTTGAACCACGACAGTCAATTCGGAAAATTGCCATCGATATAGGTGTGAGTAAATCTACCGTCCATAAAAATTTCAAAAAACACAAGTTTTATCCATACAAGATACATCTTCTGCAATAACTAAACGAGGATAAATAATCCAAACCGTAGGTTACAGTTTTGTTAGCACATGGACCCGTGCTCTAAAGTGATGCTTTATAAAACTTATACTTTAATATACTATTATAGGTTGCCCTATTTGTATGTCCCTTTTTTTATACTTGCGTACTTTCCCTTCTTTCCTCGATACCTTATACCTGTTATTCGTAAAATCCCATTTTGAGAAATATGTTGTGTTCAAATACTTTTGCAGATTTTTATTTTAGGTAGATAGAGGTGGTATGTATGGATCAACCCTCTTACTGTAACAGCGGATATGTTGGCCTCATGTTTTTTTCTCTTTTACCGCAAAAAACTACCTTAACTATTTTCTTTATACCTGCCTTTGATCGGCGGTCGCTTAAAGCTTCTCTAAAAAGCTTTGATAAAGTGAACTCTGCAACTGGTTAGTCGAGCTTCAAAAGAAGTAGCAAAATACAAAGGCTTTTTGAATAAATCCAAACATTTGGTCAGGGTGAGTGTTTATATAGCAAAAATGTTATTAACTTTTGTCCTCTTTTAACTATGCTTGTATATTTTTATGAAAATTAATAATGATGTATCGTGCTGGTAATCCACTTGATGGTACAATGGTTCACTAGGGAGAATTGCTGAATAATGAGAGAAAGTCGTTTTGTATAGAACGCCTCCTGATATAAACAATAATAACTGTTTAAAAGATGAAATTTATATGGTAATTTTAACAAACCTATTAATACGTAACAAACATTGGGACTTCCCTTATCAGAGAAAATATTCGTGGCAAAATCATCTCGCGGGAAATTTTTTTAGGTCTTCACATTTTGGGTTCTATAGATTACGAAAGACATAATTTTCCATTTTCGTCAGTATTTATATCTGTGCGCGAAAACTTAAAAACTGGTTGACCAAAAAATTATAATTTTGTATATAGATTAGGCTTTACCCCTGCCACAGTTCAGTGAAATATGTACAGGGTGAGCACCATAAAAAATTAATTTCTGTTGTTTGTTGCTAAAACTTTTTATTTTGCAAACATTATATTTCGTATATAGTTAATGTTTTGCCCATATTACAAATAAAAGCCGTCTTGATTCCTCATACAGCATGGACAACCTAAAACATTTAAATTTGTTTTTGTTTGAATTAACTTGCAATTTGCAACTTGTGAGAAGTTTTTATTATTATGCAACTAGTGACTCTTTATATAGGGTGTGCACTATGCAGTTTTGCACAGCACTTTTTGTTTTTCTGAAATACAAGAACGAAATTTAAAAAAAAAGAATTAAGCTTTTAATTACAATTTACATTTTCGTACAATACAAAGTGGAACAAATAAAAAATTGTCAATTCTGCTTTAATTCCAGAACTCTAGCTTAATCAGAATAATATAGGTACTAAGATATGTAAGTTACACGAGAAAGAAAAATCGAAATTTTTACGCAGAGTGTCAAATTAAAAAAAAAACGAATGTTGTTTATTTTTTCTGTAAATTTGTTTAAATGTTTAATTTTAGTGACACCTAAACATACTTAAATCTGCCTTGTTATCCGACCTGATTAGTGGATATAAGTTACCATTTCGTGTTTGCTAAAGCAAAATAGTGTGCATTTTTTTAAATTTTATTGTATTTAACTTTATTTTGCGAGGTTCCCTGCAGGACTTTTACAGATTTCTAAACTACAGTCTATCTTACTTTTTGATATTACGAAATAAGTAAACCGTAAGAATTTAAAAGTTCTACGCTGCGGTGATTTCAAACTGAAACATTTTTACCTTTAAGCATAAAATATTTCCGAGTACCATTCGCTAAAATTCGCTAAACAGCCGCAACTAAAGATTTACCATCACAATGCCGACAAAAAGAAAGGAAAACACAAATTTACATAAGAAAGCTAGCTGGAAAGCGTTCGGATTTTGCTATTTCTAGTAAAGGAAATGTGACAAAGAGCTTTTCATTCGCTTCGCTGCATTTTGTATCGTTTTAAACAAGAGGGTGTGATTGTGCTACCTGGGTAATCGTTTGTGCCACATTATGGTTTCACGGATACACCAAACGCTAGGAAAGGTAGTCCACTAATTTTGCGTCCAAATTTTCCGAAAATTAAATTTTGGTGAGTTAATAGGGAGATGGGTGGACATATTTACACATATTCTCTCTCTCTCTCTCTCTCTATTTTGAGCGGTGGGGAGTAATTTTTTAATTTTAAACGGCATGATGTACTTTTGTTTATAAAATTCCAATCTTCGTAAAAAACTACGTTTAATTTTTTTTATTTGCGCTTTCGATTACAGAATTATGATTTATTAGGTTATAAAATAAAAAAGTTGTTTACCATTTAATTTCAACATATTTATCGTCTGTCATGCTTGAGAAGTTGTTCGAAATGTCCCCCTTCAACTTCCAAACACTTTTTCACTCTTTTTCTAAATGAATTTCGTACCCGCTGTAACATTTGTGTCACTGACAAGCAGGCAAAGCGGATTCGATCTTTCATATTATCTAAAGTTGAAGGTGCAGTCCCCATCACTTTATCCCTAATAAAACCCCACAAGAAATGTCAAGGGAGGTCAAATCCGGGAACCTAGCAATAAACTGCGAAATAATCCATAAAACGTCAAATATATATGTATATATATATATATATATATATATATATATATATATATATATATATATATATATATATATATATATATATATATATATATATATATATATATATAATAAATGTAAATGCGAAGATTTACTTCTTCGCTAGTGCAGCGAAAAGGCCGTGAATGAAAAATAAAAATAATGAGGACTATCTTTGATTCTGGTCTGGGTGACCTCCTGCTATCGATTTCTGGGCCCTTACCCATCAGCGGGCAGGCTTACACCCAGGGTGGCTGAAGAACAGACCACGATTTTACCAGACTCAAAGATAGTCCTTATATCCAAAATGTTCGGAAAGGATGGGTAAGATGTAGTGGCTCGCGCCAACTAGTTCACCCAGTGTTGCTCCAAAAATGTTTGGCTGCTAACACAATAATACTCGAAAGTATGTCGAATGTGGATTTTCTCGACGTCGACGGTACAAATGCACCATTGTATAACAATAGTAGAAAAATGGAAGATTTCTTCAGCCACCCTGGGTGTAAGCCTGCCCGCTGATGGGTAACAATGACAGGTACAAATGAACAGTGCCACCCCGACGACCGGTTTCGATACTGTTAGATCTCATTCAGGCCGGGGACAGGCAAATTGCTCTGTGTCGAGCAGGTGTTAAATGGTCGAACCAACCGAAACAACTACTCCGAGGGCTAATACCCCTACCGGCATTGAATTACACGATTGATTCTGGGTTTGTCCGTTGGGAACGATATTGAAAATACTATTCTCACACTACGCCAACGTGTTGTCCAAGGAATATCATCCTTGGTGGTTCAATGACCTGATATCACAGGTACAAATGAACAGTGCCACCCCGACGACCGGTTTCGATACTGTTAGATCTCATTCAGGCCGGGGACAGGCAAATTGCTCTGTGTCGAGCAGGTGTTAAATGGTCGAACCAACCGAAACAACTACTCCGAGGGCTAATACCCCTACCGGCATTGAATTACACGATTGATTCTGGGTTTGTCCGTTGGGAACGATATTGAAAATACTATTCTCACACTACGCCAACGTGTTGTCCAAGGAATATCAAATATATATATATATATATATATATATATATATATATATATATATATATATATATATATATATATATATATATATATATATATATATATATATATATATATATATTTCTAAGTGATTGTTTGTGGTTAAACATTTTTATTTACTTTTAGTTAATAACTGTAATAGTTTTTATAGTAAAGTAACACAAATTTCGGAACGGCTAATGTTCTGTGATGTTTTGGATGTTTCTGTACTTTCTTTCATAAATTCTCTAAAAAAGCCTACAAATCTGTTTGTAAAACCTAAAATTACTTACATACCTCTCTTAAATATTTAAACTCTGGGCTACAGACATTGACTACAGAGTCTATATGTTGTGTCATCTCAAGGCTCATGTACCGTACGTACAAAATATTTAGACAACGACTACTAAGTTTTTTATCTCTTGTGGCTTTCAAAAAACAGCCGAATGTAAAAATAAACGGTCGAATTTCAATTTCTATGTTGATCCTGTTGATTGTACTTGATAAACAACCAACTAATTATCGACGCAATACGTTTGATGGAATTGCTGATCAGTAAATTAGGTAAGAGAATCTTGTTGATTTAGGAAATTATAAAGTTGTAGTTATTTGTTTTTAATTAGCATGTTAAGCGTCTGTAATTTTAAACGGGCGCATTCGTGAACTATGGTGGGTTGATCCAAGAATTAAAACAATTTTAGGTTAGTTTAAAAGGAATTGCGCATGATTGTTACTATTATTCCAATACATAATTACTAGCAAATATTAATTGGATTAAATCGGGTTGATTAACAAGTTTTGTCATGAATGGTGACGTGCTCTTATATTTTGTTTGAACCATGGTAAGACAAATATTGATACAATTCTTCCAGTACCTCGCGATTGACACAAGAGGAGCATGCACTATCATATCTTTCTTCTTCCTCCTCAACTTCTTTTTCTTTGACTCCATGTTTTCCCAACTTCGATGCAGTCGATATTCCTGATTGATTGTCTCCACCCCAATAACGAGTTTTTTCTTCTATTAGACTTTTTCTCCTGTAATTATTCTTAGGTCCATTCCTAGTCTAATACGTAATTAGCAAAATTAATTTAATGAAATTGAATTTATTAACAAGTTTGCATTCGACATTCCTAATTAACTTTCTCCTCAACGCCCAATTCGGGGTTTCTTTACCCGTTAAACCTTTTTCCCTTCAATTATTCTCCATCAGCCCATCTTCGCTTTGACCGTCATTTACCTATCCTCCCATTAACTTTCATTATCGTAACAAACCTAATTATTATCTTCTCTCATCAAATAATGCTCGTACTTTTGCAGTTTTCTTTTCTGTATCTTCTTAGATATTACCTAAGCTATAGTTGTTTCCCTTATTTTTTTATTTCTAACATTATTTCTCCTTGTTACCCCACCCATTTATCTAAAAATTTTTATTTCTTGCAGATCTAACCTGCTTCCATGCACTTTCTTTATTGGTGAGGTATTTATTGCAGGTCTGACACTGCTTTACAAACTACTCCTCCTTTCGTCGCACTGATCCTACAATCATTCAACTTGGCATCCTGTGGGATGGTGGAACCTAGATATTTAAAATTGTTTACTTCGTTTCGCTTTTCTTATTGAATCCTTACTTCTGTTCAGGTTTCTATATTTTCTTTATTGAATTCCATGTCCTAATATTATTCTTCTGATGCTCACCCCTTTATTGCCTATTTTATGTTATTCAGTACTGTTAAAACAAAACGAAAAGAGTGCGTGTTAAGAGTTAATAGGAACAGCGCTAATACGGCATCACTGCAATAAGACTCCGCCAGATGGCGATTTAATTTTGAGCTATATTAATAGGCCACATAAATCATCATAGGTTTAAAGTTTCCCCATTTTCTTAAAGTCATTAGTATAAATTGGAATAAAGTATGGAGTTAAAAGACTAACTAACGCATTTCTTTACGTTACAAGTTAAAAGGTTAACACGTTTCTTTACAAATTTTTGTAATGGAACAGGAAACTTTATTAAAACAAATAACCAAATTTTCCTTACCTAAAAATAGTTTTATTATTAAAAAACAAATGAAAACATTTTAATATACCCAAAAGCAAAACAAATATACAACATATTTAATACCGTCATTTTTCTAACGCTAAATAAAAAGAAACATTTAAGTACATTCTAGAGTTGTACCTGCTTATTTCTTTAAAAAAATGCTTAAGAACATGTTTCTTTTTACGTTTTATTCCCGTTAAAAATGCATTTGGGTCGGGCCGTATCTTTTATTCAACATAAACGCTTCAGCGTTAAGGTGTTCCTTATGTAGCAATATTTTCACCTGCCACTTGCATTTACCCTGAATTAAAAATCCGTTGCATATAAAGTGCCTTTACATCTGCAAGAAAATGCACAAAGTACCGAAAGATTTTTCTTTACCGTCACTTTAAGCGAGAAAATGTTTACCCTGATAAGAAGCTTGAAGTGTCGCCTATTTTTTATTGCCACCGTATCGGGTGTTTGAAATGACTGCTTTAATTTACACCCTGAAACTTATGGAGTGGGTGTAAGAAAGAGTAAGTTTATCGAGTGTACGTGAACCTAATGTGGTGTCAAATAAGAAATTTTTGTGTGTTTATTTAACGTTTGGTTCCACAAAGTAATATACTCAAGAATTAGCTTATTGAACACTTAAAAGATGACATCACATATAGTGTCACTGTTAAAAGTAACTCTAAACATCAATTTTTATTAGATACGGACTATACAATTTTCAAAACTGCAAAAAAGTTTAGATTATATTGTCGACGTCATAGATGCTCTTTAGAAGCAGTTTTATTAACAATATTTTAAGTCTAAATTTAAAAATAATAAAACTGCAGACTTTCTTTTATTTACCTTTCCTCGACTAGCCCGATACAAAACTTTCGTATTCAAAAAATAAATGAGAGTGTCAAATTCCTTAGTTGGCCGGCCAATCCTTGTATCTTTTTTTGTATCGCAAAAATGTCATTAGTTAGCTGTTATTTAGCATTGGATTAAACAATACGGTGCGATTCGTATCAATTACTAGATAGACCGGCTTGTTCAAAGTAAATAGAAATACTTTTGTTGTCAGTCTTTTATGCGAATTAAAACCTATTAGAGGTAAAAACTAAGTAATAGTTATGAACGTAAGTGCTTTAAAAAAAATATTCCATTTCAAATGTAAGATTTAACGTACTAGAAAAACATTCCTGTATTTTGAGATAATACTCTTCCTTAATTATACTGGTGTAAAGTTGACAGCCAAGAGTTAGCAGCCAAAATGCCTAAAATCGTCCAATAGCGTCGGATTATTTACAAAAACCAAAAGAGTAAGAAATGTAATATTTCTCGATGAAGTTTAAAAAATGAGTGCCTATTTGGTCATTAAATATAATCAAATAAATTGAAATTTTGAAATTTATTGCCTAGTTTTAAGGCATTTCTTCCTTTCTCGGTAATACGAAGCTATTTCAGTTTGGCTGTTAACATAATTTTGCCAACTTCCCAAAGCTAGACATATAAACAGAGTAATATCTACAAGGTAAGCTAAGTGCTACTAACACTACAAACTAGCTAGTAGCCATTAAATTACCTCGTAAACATTCTGTTTATACAGGGTGTTCTCAGAGTTGAGGCATTTATTTTAACACGGTCTAGAACTCGTAAAAATAAATCATTTGTCCAAAAGTCGCCTTTCTAAAAGTTGCAAAATAACGGAAATCAAGAGCTTCCCAATAAATTTGCTTCATAACGGTCCTGATAAATTTTTAACCACACAACAAAGAAATACAAAAATATTTGAACACAGGCACTACTCGAGCAGTCACAAAGAGCGGTAGAATCGAAAATCCTACGGATTCGGGAACGATATCGTGCTTAACTTATCAGCAGTAAACACACTAAGCAAAAACATTTTAATACTTTCGATATACGACAATAACACAGTGGTTCAGGATGTTAAAATGTGCACGTGTAATCGGCTTCATATTTTTAGTCCTTAACTCACATTGTAAATATTAATGTTTATATGTCTAGGTTGTGCGAACTTATTCGAAAAATTAAGTTAGCAGACAAATTTGTACAAAACTGAAACGGCTTGCAAGTGAACGCCACTGGCTGCAAACACATAACTCTACTAACCCTTAACTTGCCTTGCAAATATTAATCTGTTTAGTTTATATGTTGAAGTTATATATTTAGTTTTCGAGAAATTAGCAAAATTAAGTTAGCAGCCAAACTGAAATAACTTCGCATTACTGAGAGTGAAAGGAATGCCTTATAACTCGGTATTGAATTTCTTTCGGCACCAAATTTCTAAACTTCATTGCCACGAAATATTATGCTTGTTACTCTTTTGATTTTTGTAAATAATCCGATGCCACTGAGTGGTCAGCGATTTACGGCATTTTGGCTGCTAACCTCACACTAGTCCCAGTTATAGGTTAAGTTTATTACACCCATTTTTGGACAGATATAAAAAAAATGCCTTTTAAAATTTTAGCAACTTAAAAAAGCACTATTACAACGTTAGAATGTTTGTAAAAATGTAAGTATTTTTAGAAATAATTTCTAAAATTCGAAAAATTGTGTACTTTTACACGACTTTAGATGTATTTTTACAGAACATATTCAAAACTACTTAAAACATGTAATTATACAAAGTCAGAATACAACCGTCAATAAATAAAATGCTCATTTCCAAAAGCAAACTTGAAAATACTATACTTAATGTGTTCTAGCAAACCATATATTCTGTAAACTTTGCCATAACCAACGATGTTTAATGTTATTTCACACATAATTGTTTTCAGTGTTTTAAACTACATGACCTTAGATATTTAAAAAGTAACTATCACTGAGACCATGGATGAATTAGAAAGGATTTGGTGTTCCATATACTGTGAGCGTATCGAGCGTGAAGCCTGTTTATTTGTTGTTTGTTATGAAAACATTTACCATAGAGGTCTAGTTTACGAACTTTAAGGAAAAAAGTAAATCAAATCAAGAATGGTAGTAGAAAGAGATAAAATAGCATTGGAGTGTTGGAGCTCAGAAGTGTTGCTGTCTCTGCTGGTTGCTTAGGAAATACGTCTGAACACTCGGTTACACGTACGTCTTTGTCTAATGAACTAGAAAAGAAAAAGTGCGACTTATAGATTTATAAATGACTCGGAGCGACTTTAAATAAACCTTTAGAAATAATATAACCTATAAATAATAAAACCTTTTTAACTTAAATTTACTATTATTTAGTAGAAAAATAAAATATTTTAGGGCTTTTATTAGTTTTAGTAAATCTTGTGAGACTTCTAACGTATTTTTGTACAAAAATACAAGGTAAAATAAGATGTGGCCAATGTTTACAAATTGTGTTTACAGTGTCGCTTAGAATGGTTTGTTTTGGCTTCAAAGAATGTTAAATCATCCCGTATCCATTCTTAATAAATCCATGACTGAGACCATATCTCACTACTGTAATAAATACCTTATTTACGTTATGTGACTACTTGTATGTATATTTAAAGTATTTGCTATTAGCTTTATTAATACTGTTTCCTCGTACAAAATTATTTCTTTTGTACTTGCCACCCACATTTTTTTAATCCAAGAATCGTTGCATCTCAAGTACTTCGATTCGATTTTTTAAAAAATGTGCAAAGATTCTGACTATTTTTCTTGGCTGTCACTTTAAGCGAAAATGTTTTTCGAGATAAGAATCGTTAAAGAGTCGGCCATTTTTTATTGCGGTCGTATCGGACACTCCAAATTACTCTTCAAATTTACGTCTTAAGGGTTGCAGATGTTAAATTCTGGTAACATTTGTCAAACGATAAAAGTAAAAAATAGGGTTTATCCTCACTTTTGACCAAGGATAATCAGTTTTTAAATATTTATCGACAGTGCTTTTTCTTTAGGTTCCATAGTTATGAAGTTACAAGAAACACATAACTTGAACGGTGATTATTTTTACAGCCGGTAACACAAAAGTTTTAGCAAAGTATTAGATCACAGTTTAGTATTAAAAAAAACAACAAAACAGTCAGTTTAACATAGGATTAATTTTTTTGATAAAAAAAACTGCCCAAAATGTTATCTTATTAATGACAAAATGGACAATTACTGCCCCTACAAAGCCCTTGGAGATGTTTTCATTTGTTTAGACTTAACGATGAATTAAACTAATTTTACGATGTGTTGGGATTAAATTGATGTCTTTGGTAAAATATTTGTTAAAATATTAGTTAATCTGGCAAAATTTTGTATTCCAATACACAGAATTGAAAGAAAGATCCTTTTTTCAATAATAAAAATTAAATTCGCCGCAGAATTGCAGATGGCCATTTAATTTATTATTAACTAAGTAGGTACCTACCTTTGTATCAATATAATAAAAAAATGTACAAAAAAATAAAGCTAATTCATAATGTGAATTTTAACATACAATATGGACTATATTATACAGGTTGTCCTAAAAGGTATGGTCAATAATTTGCGATTAAGTGATTTTTTAATTAATTTTGTCCTATGTACGCTCTACTGAGCTTCAGCCCCCTAAATGAGAGGCCCAGAAGTTTGTTTCTGTTAAATATTTTTGAAACCCTTGTAGACACAAATTTTTTAGGCATTCTGGTAAACTTTGTATGCCAAATAGAACTGTGACCTTAGAAATGTCACTATTTAAACAATGTTGCCAGAAGTAAGGGACAGTTGGGCAAAAAGGGATCTAACTTTTTTTACATTGACTTTTATACTTTTTTATGTCAAATTAGAAAAATCTGACATTTTTGCGAAAAATAGGTAAAAAATATAAAAAAAGTTAAAAAATAAAAAAATAGTAAAACATGATTGGATGATGGATCAATATAAATGATTTTAAAAATTACTATATTAAAATAACATCATACTATTACGTAGTAATGGGTTCTTGATATTTTACTTAATACTATTTTAGTTAAAGTTGAATCATTTTTACGTATTTGAATTGTTCGTTTTATTAGAGAAATGAATTTTATACATGTGTGTTCTTATAAAAGAGAAAATAACCAATTAAGAATTAACGGCCAAGGTTTATACTATGAATTTGTTTCTAAAATTTTTCACATATTTATAAAGAAAATGGTAATTTTGGTAGTGCTTTCGACAATAGCAGAATTAAATTCGTTGTAGCAACCCGTTTCGAGATAAAAATTATTGGGAAACCAAGCAAATCGCTGAAATATTATAATAATTCAGTTTTTTATGACGACTTATTAACAATGACATGACAAAAACCTATCAAAACATAACAGATCAACTAGAAGATCTTAATTTAAACCAGTTTAGTTCTATGTCACCATACCATAGTGGTGACTCTAGGTATGACCACCCGGGTGTATAGCCAGTGCATCTTGCCCAACATTCTTTTGCAGGTCCATAAGGCTCTTGTGGAATTATTTGTAGTCTTTTCCAAGTGTTGTCCGGAAGGCAGTTTGTGGTCAAGGGTGATCCCTAAATATGTGACTTCCGTGCATCTCTCCATTTCTTTTCCATACATTTTGAGTATCACTATCTCATTGAAGTCCCTTTTGCGTGTGACGCTCCCACTGAATTTTTGATGGATTCCTGCACCCTCAATCATTCCTTTTTGCACCATTTTTCTACGGTGGTTGGTGCGACTTGCATTCTCTCGGAAACAGTTCTCTCAACTGTTGCAATATAATACCAGTAAATACTTTTCCATCAAACACTTTCAGTAGCAAAATTGTCAGTAACATAATTTAATAAAACATAAATATTTTTTATATCTGGCGATATGTTTTTTTCAGAATAACAAGATATCCAGCAAAACATCATATTTTGTTTATATAGGAGAAAAGGTATATTATATTATATTATTTTGATGAAAACATCTTTGAAGTATACAAAAACGAAAATTTTCTCGGTTGCAAAAAGACGCATTTATTTTTTTATAATGACACCAGCCTGTTTTTATAAAACCTAATAAACGAGAAAAATGCAATTTTTCTAATTTAAATATCACCCTTTTTAACTTTATTTTCTTTTTTCTGGAATTAGGCATTTGCTGCTGGAAATTTCCGTCAGAAGAAAAATTAGATTAAAATCTTTTTTCTAATTGGCGTAATATTTTAAAAGTCATGAAGCGCCTTCAGTTAGAAAGTTTAAAGAATTTTAAAACAAGATGTAGGCTATTTAGTTCTTTTTAATTTTTAGATCTTGTTCGTAATGTTTTCGTGTTTAAGGGTTTTTATTGACAATGGGTATGTACCTACACCAAATTTTAATTTTGCTACCAATATACAGTCATTCAAAAAAGTCTTGATAGACTATCTGCTATTTAGACATTTTTCCATTAATTTTAAGTAGCAATTTCGAACTATAAAGAATATTTAAAGCCTTACCAGTGCATAGTAAAATAAAAAAGTTAAAGCACAATAATTAGTGTTCCGTGCCATCAGCCCCCACTTAACCTGACCAAACCTCCGCCGCCCGATCTCTGCCCACCTGCCGCGCTACCCTCCGCCGACGGCACCACCGCCGTATCACATCGCCTATGCGCAGAGCTGAATGGAAAATGTGAACAATTAATTACATGTACACGTAATTCAACTATGTAGTAGTATGTTTAAATTCTAAATTTAAATCACAATTTAGGTTAACCAGTTTGTGGGTTGTAAAATACGTGAAATATTTTAAGGAAAAAAATCTGTCACTCATCTGTACTTGCACAATTAGTGTTCCGAGCCATCAGCCTCCCTAAAATTATTAACAGTAATGCACTCGCATTTCGACTGAAAAACTTGTAAGGGCAAAAGTTCTTCCTTACGTCGTAAGAAATATTTTTTGCCGACATACATTTTCTCTAAAACCAATGGTTTAGCAGTTATTAGGAAACAAACAATTAAATTGTTTATAACAATTGATTGCGTTAGAATTTTTTAATTCTGATAATTTTCGCTCAATCTAGACCTAGTTCTCAATGTTAATGATTTTTTTTTCAGATTTTCTGAGCGATCCCTTTGGTGATAAGGGTGGGGAACAGCAATTTGTTAGCGTTTTCCCAAAAAATGTTTGAAAAAGTGCATAAAAAAATACATAATATAGATTGTTGAATTTGTGCTTCAATAGGTTTTCATTTCGCACCCTACACGATGCCCTTGAATTTTTTTCCCATTTCCTAATTGACCCCCTGAAATTAACAACCAAAATCAAAATTCAACTTTTTATACTTCACGTCTATAATTATGCCACCACACTCTATCTCTGTACTTAATTTCAAGTTTCTACATCGAACAGTTTCCGAGAAAATCGTCTGTGACAGACATGAACGGACACCGAAGCAATTCCATAAGTATTTCGTTTCACGGAACACTAAAAATGAGAAAATAAAATGAGTTGGTCTTAAGAAAGAAGTTGCTAATAAAATAAACGAACATTATAAATTGCAAAACGTGGCTCTTAAAAATTTATGTACAGGGTGAGTGTCTTAAAGGCGATATCTCGAAAATGGTTTAGAATATTTTCATGAAATTTTGGTGAGTGAATTTGGAGATGGGGAACATATTTAGACATATTTTTGACATTTACCTCCTCTCTCAATCATGAAGAGTGGGACTAACTTTGGAATTTTAAATGGGATTATGTACTTTTGTTTATAAAATTCGAATCTACGTAAAAAACTACGTATAATGTGTACACATTTTTTTTATTTGCTCTTTCAGTTACCGAATTATGATTTTATGCTATAAAATAAAAAAAATACATATTTACATTTAATTTAAACTTATTTTTCGTCTGTCATGAGAAGTTGTTCGAAATGTCTCCCTTCAACTTCCAAACACTTTGTCATTCTTTTTCTAAGTGAATTTCATATCCGCTGTAACATTTCAGGTGTCACTAATAAGCAAGCAAAACGGATTCGGTTTATCATATTATCTAAAGTTGTTGGTGCAGTGGGCATCACTTTGTCCTTTATAAAACCCCACAAGAAAAGGCCAGGGGAGGCAAATCCGGGGACATGGCATACCAGTTGACCGTACCAGCTCGACCGATCCACCAGTTTTCAAATATTGCATTCCAAAGGGTACGAGTCTGTATTGCATAATGGGGTGGAGCTCCGTCCTGTTGAAACCACATGTCAGTGTTTAGGTTTTGGTTTAATAATTGGGGTAATTGATTTCTTAAAAAAATCTTTGTAAATTTCTCTAAATGTCCATCAAAGAAATGTGAACCAATAGCTCTATCTCCAATTATACCACACCAGACATTAACTGACCAGAGATGTTGATTTGGCAGAGTTCTCATCCAGTGGAGATTTTCCGATTACCTAAAGAAAACAATCAAACAAGAAAAATTAACGGCCAGATTCTCCAACGTTAGTCCGGTCTAATTTGACAATCAAAACTTTTAAACTGACAAGTGTAAGAATAAGACAACTAAGTTTTATACTATGAATTTGTTTATGAGATTTTTCGGAAAATTTATAAGGAAGAGGTTAATTTTAGTACCTAGTTTCGACAATAATAGAACCAAATTCATTCTAGCAACACCTTTTAAAATGAAAATCAGTTGAAAACCAAGTAAATCGCTGAAATGTCAGAATAATTAATTAACAATGACAAGAAAAAAAACTGTCAAAACAACTGATCAATTAGAATATCTTAATTTAAAACAGTACTAAATCTTAAACCTTTTTGGTGAATCTGAACCTAAATTTCTACTGATAAGGAATAACTTAAAATCACACTTACCCACAATTACGGAAAGTAGCTTCGTCAGAAAAAAATACCATTCATTAGAAACATATTATTTCCTTGCCTTTGTCTTGTGACCCAATTGCAAATGTGGTATGGATGAAAATTATAAAAGTGCAATTTGGTCACAACTGATTTTTGACTTATTCCAGCATCTCTATCAAGCCGTCTGGTGCGGGTCAATAGCTACCGCTCCTAAAACGCTAAATGTTCTATTTTCGTCCGTTTTAGTTCGCTTCTGCACTAGTGGTTTCGTTTTCAGACTGCTAGTAGTACAACTTCTGGTTTCTAGCCTTTTAAATGCCATATCGGGTTATAAGGAAACCTCTCCGCCCATACTAGTGCAGCTAGTTTTTTCTGCACGCCCCCATAACCAACAATATATCAACTGGCACATTAAAATTCGCTTCCATGTTTAACTGTGCAATAAACTGAAAAGTAATCGCTAAAACATTAAAATTTAAGTAAAAATAACGCATTTCCATAAAAACAAATAATAATAATGAAATAAGTGATCTTAATTTATTGGTAAAATTTATCTATTTTTAAATTCAATCAAAATTTGGTTAACCATAATTCTATAACCGACAGAGCAAATCAAAAAAAAAAATTGTACACATACGCTGTTTTTTACGTAGATTCGAATTTTATAAAGAAAAGTACATAATTCCATTTCAAATTTCAGTTAACCCCCACTCCTTAAAATAGAAGGAGGCGGTAAATGTGAAAAATATGTTTACATATGTCCCCCCATCTCCCTATTAACTCACCAAAATTTCATGAAAATATTTTAAACCATTTTCGAAATTTCGCCCTGTAATACTTTAAAAAACTCACACTGTATACAACAGAAAGTTAAAAACTTACCGTTACTAAAATTGTTTAATGAAATGTTAACTTTAACGATATTTTTAGAACAATATATTGTAGGACGTTAACAATATCGTCGTTGATTCTGCAACACCTGCTATGTGCACTTTTTGGCGAATTTTAGGTTTGGTTATATTCCGACTATATAAATGTGCGCGCATGGATTTGTAATATCTGATATGTGCTAAAAAATTCCGTTACATTTTTAAATCAACTTATAAAAACCTGTTAAGTGCAACAAGTCAAACTATGGACACTAATAGCTGATATGTGCAGCAGGATGCACTTGACAGGTATTATTTAGCCGACCTTTCTGTTGACTCTGCACATAGCAGATGGCGTGATCGGTAAAATCTGCTATGTGCGTACGTACTTACTTCAAAACGATCCACATGACAGATGTTTCTTATCAAGTGAAGCACAAGTAACGTCTCGTCTTATTTCGTGTTTCTTATGGTTTAAACTAGTGAACCTAGCTTCAAGATATTTTCATTGTAAGTATAAGAAATTATTTTAATAAATGTGCGAATGGATAATGTTTGTCACGGCCCACATACGTTTTTATCAATAATATTGACAAAATCATTTTCGCGCCAATCATACTTAACCTATACGGAACTGACTAGACAACCAACGAGTCGGATTTAAAAAGTAATTGTAGTGTAACTAACGATCATTCACAATGTAAAAATAAAAAATATGATGTATGTGATTATTTATTTTTTTATTTATAAAGTGTGGCCACATTTAAGTAGACATATAGTTCGTACCAGTACAATATTTTTTTAACTGGTAAATAAGCTGTTATTAAAATTATATACCCATGTTTTTTATACTAATTTTTTGATAAATTTAAATAAATTTTAAAAAGTTTAATGTGGACTTTTGCTATTCTGTAGTACTTGTTTCAAAAATATTTATTTTCATCATGTTTCGATTTACAAATTCAGATTTTTATTTCAATACAACACAGTCATGCACTGTATATCTGTTCTAAAATTCGATAAGTAAAACTTAATAAATTAAGTTAAAAAATATTTTTTTGCAGATGTCATCCCGAAGTAAAAAAATTTTGAATTTGGCCATTACAAATACTTTCCAAGAATCTTTATCTACTGAGAATATTTCAACCACAGCAAATCAGTCAAGTTATCAAACAGTATTAATTCCTGATGACGATCTACTTATGGTGTTAGATAATGCTCTTGGAAACAGTTCCATTTCAAATTCCGAGTTTTCAAATACTGTTGTCGATGGCGAGGTTCATGACTGTGAAGTACAAAAAAATGTTGCTTTCGATAGCTTATTAATGGAAGGCACATCTGCTTTTGGTGAAGGTACTTTTGCAGACTGTGTTATTGAAAAAGGATGTAATAATAACACGGCGGAGACCATTATTGAAGCATCAGACACCGTCGTCATCTCTAATATGGACGTTATTGAATATAGTATTGAGGTAGACATAGAAAACCCGGAGACTTGCTTAGAAAATATGGACGTAGAGCAGGATGCAAGACATTCCATTACAGAAGATGTAATTGCGAGTCGAGGGCGTGTATGTGAAAATAATTCAACAGAGACAAACTTTGCCTCTAATGAGTTAGACACAAAAAATACAGATGAAGGGGATTACACAGAAAGTTCCGACGGTGGAAACAACAAAACTGTTTTGGAAAAAAGAATAAAAACGTCTCAAAAAAGAGTCAGTGGTGAGAGATATATTGGCTATAAAAGAACGCCCTTGAAAGTGATTACCCACGATCAAATCAGAAATTCTAGAGCTATCAAGGGACGTTGTTCCCATAATTCGCTTCCAAAAAAACCAACCCAGAGCTCATTTATGTGTGTCCAAATAACAGATGAAGACAGGAAACATATTTTTGACAATTTTTGGAAAAACCTAAGAACATGGCCTGAGAAGAAAGCCTACATTAAAGGATTAGTAGCTTCTAGAGATATTAAAAGAAGAAGAAAAGAAGTACCTGGAAAACATTTTAAAAGCGAAGGCCATGATTTATTTCTACCAACTGGAACAGGACGAAAAGTAAGGGTTTGCCGAACGTTTTTCCTGAATACCATTAACCTGGGACGAGACTCTTTTATGAGATGGGTAAAGAGGGACGATCGCTCTTCCAGTCCAAGCGTCAGTGAAAATGACGAAAAAACTGCAACTGTTGGTGTAAAGCACCCAATTCAAATTAATAAGGCAGAAAAAGTAAGAGGATGGTTGGATTTACTTCCCAAGGTACCAAGCCATTATTGTCGAGCGTCGACAACAAAAAAGTATGTCGAGTCAACTTTTAGATCATATCTTCATCTGTATGATGTCTACAAAGAATGGTGCACAGCAAATGAATTGGCACCAGTTGGAAGAGTGCAGTTCACAGGTATAATAAAAAAAGATAAAATAGCGATTCATCATCCGAGAAAAGACCAGTGCGATACATGTTGTGGCTTCAAAGTGGGTACTGTTGACAATGAGGAATACACAAATCACATCAAAAGAAAGGATGATGCTCGCACTGCTAAAAGGGCTGTCAAGGAAAGCGCTAACTCTGAAAAGTTGGTCGTGACAATGGATCTGCAAGGTGTCCTAGTTTGCCCAAAAACAGAAGCATCGGCAATGTATTACAAGCAAAAACTGCAAGTGCACAATTTTACCATTTACGAGCTCAATAGGGGGGATGTTTATTTGTATGTTTGGCATGAGGCGAACGGAGGTGTCTCAAGCAATGAATTTACTTCATGCATAATTCACTACCTTTCTACAGCAATATCTGAAACTTATAAACATGTGGTTCTGATTTCAGATGGTTGCAATTACCAAAATAGAAATAAAGTATTGGCCAGTGCTTTAAGTGATCTCGCAAAGACAAAATCAATCGTTATTGAGCAGCTGTTTTTAGAAAAGGGCCATACAATGATGGAGGCGGATAGTGTCCATGCTACCCTAGAACAATACTTTAAGCCACCAATAAATGCACCCTCAGATTACATTGCCCGAATGAGGCTGGCCAGACCTAAGCAGCCTTATAATGTTAATGTGATTGATTTCAACTTTTTCCAGAAGTATGAAGACCTAGATACAAACTTATCATCATTAAGACCAGGAAAGAAAACGGGGGACCCTACAGTTACAGACATTCGACAACTGAGGTATTTACCCAGCGGGGAAATCCATTTTCAACTAGGTTACACAGGGGAATGGAATAAGTTACTTCAAAGAAGAAAAACTGGAAGAAGTGCACCTAAAAAAATGTACAGTTCGGAACTTCCAATAGCAGAATCAAAATTTCGTCATCTTCAGGAGCTACGATCCGTCATTGAAAAAGACCATCATGCTTTTTATGATGCTCTGAAGTTTAAACCTGACTCAAAAAAATCAAAATAAATTAAAAAAATTGTTTCTTTTTCTTTTATGTTTAAGACTCTTATAACTTGTTAATTCATTTTTGAAATTTTTCTTTCATGTTAATTTCTTTTAATGCAGTGGTAGGCAGTTGCAGTTACTAAGATTTTTTAAACTGGTTTAATGATTTTTTCTTTTGTTTCTTATTGGAATGCCGATTTAGTCACAGTTATATTAGGTTTATAAGAATTTTACAAGTTGTAAATTGGTTTAATAAATTTATTTTTAATACGGTTTCAATGTTTTATTAAATTATAATTAATGTGAAATTACTGCTATGTGAAAAAAGTGGACTATGAAAAATCTGCTATGTTACATAATATTAATTATTTATTGTTTTTGAGCTAATTAACTTAAAAACAGTTTTAATAATTAACTACACCTATTTTAAGGAACACATTCATGTGTTTAGTAAAAACAAAAATTTGTAAACTGTTGCTACTTAATTTAAAACAAGTTTTATTTCAATCCTGAAAAAAAAAATAAAATCACTTAACAGATATTGCAGAATCAACGACGATATATTAATGAATTACACATATCGTTGCTAGAACATAGAACAATTTATTTTTCTTTTAGATTGGTAGATTAATGATCCACGCTTTGTTTTTATCCTTAAGTGTTCCCTCAATAAATATACCTCACTTTTTTATTTTACGAGAAACTCGGCTTGATAAATGATGTCTAGCACCTTTTGGGTTACCCTGAAAGTTTTTTAAGGAGTTTTAGAGATAATTATAAAGAAAAGTGGTAAAAGTTTGGTCAAGTCGCATACATTTATAATTTGACTAGTTTCAGTTTTATAGTCTTATATTCAACAAATTTCGTGTTTGTAGTATATTTCTAAAAGACAAAGAGTAATAAAGCGCTCAATTTACCTAAAAATTGTTAGAATTATAGAGCATACACAGTATTTATATCATATATATTTTGATAGAATTATGACATTTAAAACAACAAAACTATTTATATAACTGACAGTATCAATCACTATTAAAGTAACAATATTAGGTCAACAGGTAATACCTAAACCATTAGGAATTATATATTTAGTCGCATAAACCAAAACCCCTTCTCGACTAAATATTCTCTTGGATTCCCAATAACTTTCTCATAAATTTATATTTCACTTTCCCTAGAGGTTTTGTTAATATGTCGGCTTGCATTTCATTGGTAGGACAGTACTCAAAATTGACTTCTTGGTTATTTTTTAAATTTCTTACAAAATGATATTTTACTGCGATATGTTTAGTTCTTGTTCTAATTCCTTCATTATCTAACATTTTCAAAGTGCTTTGGTTATCTTCATACACCGTTATCGTGGGAGGATCTTCTTGCATGTCTTTTAATAGTTGTCGTATCCACTGAACTTCTTGACATGCCTCTGTCAAAGAAATATATTCAGCTTCTGTAGAACTCAGAGATACCATTGATTGCTTTTTGCTGCTCCATGAAATTGGACTATTTAAATATTTAATTATAAATCCACTTGTAGACTTTCTGTCATTGTTATCGCCAGCCCAGTCTGCACCAGCATAGCAAATGAGATTATTTCCTTCTGATATATGTCCCAACTTGAGCACATAATCTTTAGTTCCTTTAATATATCGCATTATTCTTTTTACTTCATTCCAATCTACTTTATTTGGTTTACTGACTTTTCTACTCAAAATTGACACGGCTGTCGCAATGTCAGGTCTAGTATTGACAGACAGGTATAATAGTGCACCTATAGCTTGTCTGTACAGGTCATTGTTTGGTAGTAAACTGGAGTTACTATTTTTAAAATAGCCTGGATCCATTGGTATTTCAGATGTTTTCGCTTCTGTCATTTCATATTCATTTAAAATTTTTTCGATATAAATTTTCTGGTTTATACAAAAAATGCCATCCTCATTTCTTTGCACTTCAATCCCAAGATAATAATTTAGATTTCCTAGTGTTTTAATTTCAAAGTTTTCTTTTAGATAATCCTGAACTTCATCAATGTGTTTTTCATTCTTTGCTGAAATTATTACATCATCAACAAATACAAGAACGTAAATGTAATCTCCATCTAATTTTTCTCCGTTTTCTTCGTTTTTCTTTGTATATAAACACAAATCTGACTGACTTCTTTCAAATCCAAATCTTATTAGTACTTCATTAAATGTTTCATTCCAAACTTTTGCTGATTGTTTTAGCCCATAAATACTTTTTTTTAGTTCACAAACATATTCTGGATGCTCTTTATCTTCAAAACCGATAGGCTGTTTCATATAAATTTTTTCTTTTAAATTACCATTTAAATACGCCGTTTTAACATCTAGTTGTTTGATTTGTAAATTTTTAATTCCAGCAATAGTCAGCAGTGTTCTTATTGTCGTTTGTTTCACAACTGGAGCGAATACTTCATCATAGTCTTCTCCATATTTTTGACTAAATCCTCGTGCAACAAGTCTTGCTCTGTATCTGATATTATTACATACTGGGTCATTCTTTAATTTGTATACCCATTTACAATCGACTATTTTCCTATCTTTTGGTTTTGGTACAATATTCCATGTTTTAAACTTATGTAGTGCATTAACCTCATCTTGCATAGCATCTAACCACATATCTTGATCAGGTCTTTTCATAACATCTTCATAACTTCTAGGTTCGTCATGTATGTGCAGATCTCTCTGGTTATATTTCGGCTCATCTTCTGTTGGCTTTTCTTTGTTAATGTTTATTTCTATTTGTTCATTATCTATATTTTCAACTTCTTTAACGTTGTCAATTATTTCATAATTTTCTTCCTCTTGACTGGGTAAAACCGTTATTGACATTTCCATCTCTTCTTCATCATTTTGTTTTGGCGTATTTTGTATATTCCTGTACACCTGCAGATCTTCATTAAATTTAACATTTCTACTGATAGTTATTTTGCAGTTTTTTTCATCAATTAGCCGATATGCTTTAGAGTTTTCACAATAACCCATTAATTTTAATTTTATTGCTTTGTCATCCATTTTTCTTCGTTTTTCTTTGGGTATATAAACAAATGCTTCACATCCGAAAATCCGTATATTATCTAATCTGGGTTTTTGTTTGAACCACATTTCAAATGGTGTTTTTTCACATGCTTTTGTTGGCAGTCTGTTCTGCATATAATTAGCAGTCATTACAGCTTCTCCCCAAAATTTGTTGTCCAGATTTGCTTCCACCAGCATACATTTTGCCATTTCTGTAAGAGACCTATTTTTTCGTTCGGCTACACCATTTTGCTGAGGTGAATACGGTGCTGAAGTTTCATGTCTTATACCATTTCTTTTCAAATAATTTGTTATAGTTCGTGAAACATATTCTCCTCCATTATCGCTTCTTATTATTTTAATTCTCTTGCCAAATTTTGTATACATTTCTTCAGAAAATTCAATAAATTTTTGTTCAACTTCGTTTTTATGTTTAAGTAGGTAAACAAACGAGTACCTACTAAAATCATCAATAAAGATTAGAATATATTTATTACCACTAGGCGTTTGTGTTTTCATTGGGCCACAAACATCACTGTGTATCAAATCCAATACATCTTTTGTCTGTTCCCACTTTTCTTTGGAAAACTTTTTTGCGTCATCTTACTTTTTATACAAACTTCGCAGTTACTTGTTTCTTCTTTATTATAAATACCAATGTCTTCAGCTAAATTTTGAGAAACTATGGTACGAATTGAATTATAATTTTTATGTCCAAATCTTCTATGTAATAAGTTTATATCATACTTAGTTTTATCGTTTTGAGCGATCAGTAATCTATTAGAGAGTTTTAATTCGTATAAATTATTTTTTAAATAAGCTTTTGCCAAAATTCTTGAATTTATATCTTGAATTCGGCATTCCCTGTCTTTAAAGATTACTTCCAAACCAAGAGCTGTTAATTTTCTTACTGATAAAAGGTTTCCATCTATTTCCAGACAAAACAGTACATCCTTAACTTGTATACTTGAGTTTTTACCATTTTCATCTTCTACATTTAACCATCCATTACCAGTCCATCTAGATTTAATTTTTGTTCCATCTGCTAAAAATATTGTTTCTTTTCTTTCATAATTGATTTTCTCGAAAAATTTTTTATTACACGACATGTGACAAGTTGCGGCCGAATCAATGTACCATTTATCCTTTGAAGCTAGAGTAGCCACAAAACATGCATGGGTATTTTGTGGTTTCTCATCGTTATCATCGCTATCTGTTATAGATTTATCATATTCGTTGTTTCGTACAATCTTCTTAGCTTTTTGTTTTTCTCCTCTTCCATCATAACTTTTATTGTCTTTACGCATATACTTGTTCTTTTGGTTATACCAGCATTCATTTTGAAAATGACCTCGTTTATTACAAATATAACAAGTTTTTTCAGTTTTACTTTGTTTTGATCCATACCTTGTATGAAACTTCATAGCAACTTCAGATTCTTTTAAACTAATTTCACTTCTTCTTCTGCTTTCTTGTATCAATCTTTCTTTGACCATTTCAACGGTGAGATCTTGCTCTGGACGTGTTTCTAAAGCCATTACAATTATAGCTTTCAGGTAGACTACTTAACATGAAAGCTACTACTAACTTTTCTGCCAGTTCTTCCCCCATTGCTGTCAATTGGTCAACCAGCTGCTGCATTAAAATCAAATGATCCTCCATTTCATCATCTTCAGTTAGTTGCATTCTACATAATTTCTTTAGAATAGATACTTTGTTTGACAATGTACACTTTTCGTGGTATTTTCTTAGAGCTTCCCAATATTCTGTTGCGTTTTTTAGTTTTCTCACATGTGTTAGTTGGGAATCTTCAATAAGTAGACCGATCATTGCTTTTGCCTTATTATTTTTTGTCTCCCAAGTACTATCTCTTTTTTCTTCTGGTATTTCTTTACATACTATATCCCAGAGATCTTCTTTTACCAACATTAACTCCATTCTGTATTTCCACGTTGCGTAATTACTTAGTATTGTTCAACATCTTAATTGTGAACCGTTTCAACAGCCATTATTTTATATATTTATGTTTCTTCTAAATAACTTCTATGTTACTTCCCTTTCTTATATATATAGTTTTAATGCTCTGGGCCCATAACCTGTTAGAATTATAGAGCATACACAGTATTTATATCATATATATTTTGATAGAATTATGACATTTAAAACAACAAAACTATTTATATAACTGACAGTATCAATCACTATTAAAGTAACAATATTAGGTCAACAGGTAATACCTAAACCATTAGGTATTATATATTTAGTCGCATAAACCAACAAAAATCAGGTAAGACTAGCCTGAAAAAGTGAAATATTTTCCCTAATAAAAGCCATCGTTACCTTATTTTAACAACACAAAATTATCTTAGCCAATTTTTACATCTGCTTTTGAACAAAAATATTCAAAATATTATTTTTTAACAAAGTATTTGGTTTTTTGCACTCATAGTTTTTTCAGCACATCTGATAAAATGGTGTAATAATTTGTTAAAACTTTAAAGAGCAGACGTAGCCTATTTCTTTTCGATTACGGCCCACATATCCGTTTACCAAGTGTGTTAAAATTGGTAGCAAATTTTTACATTGTTTTTACCACAAAAAATATTGAAAAGAGCTAATATCAGGTTATTAATGTTAGAAATATAAGTATTTCTGGTGAATCTGTCGAATTCTAAAAATTGTGTGCATATTTTTAATACAAAAATATGTAATATTATTATGTGAAAATTATATTTTTGCAACATATACATATATTTAAAGCCTTTTTTATTTGAGACAGCCCACGTAGACTTCAAGCCTAATTTCTAACGTATCCTGGGAGTCTCAAGAGAAGGGAAACGTAGCCTACTGACACGAGATCTAAAGGATTGGAGGGTAGAAGAGAAGGGAAAACACCTGCAGGCAATTTGTTCCATAATCTTGAGCAAGAGATGTGGCATGTTATGGGCTTTTGTGGCTGGACAGTAAAGGGATGTATAAGTAACGCGCCTCTGTTAGAAACAGTCAAGGGGGAAATTATAGCGGCTAGTTATTCAGAGCAAAATACGTTAAAGTACCGGTAGAAAACGGACAAATCCCCACGAGCGCGGCGATGGGCAAGAGAAGGGAGTTTTCTTATGAGGACTGGGTCATTAATGAGTCAAATGGCTCTCCTTTAGATAGAATCAAGGATGTTAAATGTCAAGGGTGATGCCGCTCCCCAGATGTGGGAACAATACTCTAGGTTAGGTCTTATTTGGGAAACATTGAACGTGTGTAAGTTGGAAGGGGAGAAGTATTTTCTGGCTCGAAAGAGAAAACCAAGCTTTCCAGCTGACGTAATGTGTTTGTGCCAGCTGAGATTATGTTTGAAAGCGATGTCAACAAGATTGTTCTTTGGGGCTTGGCCATTCATGTGGTTGGGATAAGTTTGCGGTTATTTGCATGACAGGGAGCAAGACTGGATTTTGGAGGCGTTGATCTAAACAAGGTTCTTGGCACTCCAGTCTAAGATTAATTGAAGATCTCGGGAAAGGGATAGGTGCGTCTGCGTCTATTATCCAGCTCTTGATTCGAGACTTATCTGGAAAAATGAATGTTGGAGTGAAGAGTACTATCGTCAGCATAACTGTGGATGGGATTTGTAGTTGAAGAGAGCAGGTCATTAATTTGAGGAAGAAATAAATTTGGTGCCAGGACTAAACCTTGGGGTACGCCAGCACTGATAGGATGAAAGTTAGATGAGTGACCATCCACCACGATAGATATGCGCTGATTAGAGAGAAAGCTACCGATCCAAGTACATAGTTTTTGAGAAGACCGTAAGAAGGTAGTTTTTTGAGGAGTGTGACATGCCATGCTTGGTCAAAGGCCTTGAAAATGTCAAGAGCAAGCTCCTTGAAACATGTAATTGTTATACTTAAAATTAGAAAATAAATTACATTTTGTTATTGTGAGATTACAAATAAAAGGTTTTTTTCATAAATAAATTGGAAAAATATTTATGTAAAATCACCAATAAGACAATTATTGTTGGTAACTAATGTCACTGAAGTTTTTGATAAAAGCTATATGAAGTATAAAACACTTACATTCAGATTCAGCAGGTTTAAGATTTAGTAGGTACTGGTTTAAATTAAGATCTTCTAGTTGATCAGTTAGGTCTTCAAATTTTTTTTTTCGGGTCATTGTTAATAAGTCGTCATTAAAAACTTATGAGTTATTCTTGTATTTCAACGGTTTGCTGAGTTTTTAAATGATTTTCATCTTGAAACGTGTTGCTTGAATGAATCTAGTTCCATTATTGTGCAAAGTATGAACCAAAATTGACATTTTCTTCATAAATTTGCGAAAAAGCCCAGAAAAAAATGTATAGTATACAACTCAGTTGTCTTATTCTTACACTTGTCAGTTTAAAACTTTTGTTTATCAAACAAGACCAGTCTAGGGTTGAAAAATCGGGCTGTAAAATAGTACCGAAGTAACACAAGTGTACAAGTCTAAAATAAATACAGTTTAGTCGGCGCGACACAACCTAGAAAGGTTGTCGGTATCTTCAACCGCTAAAATACTACTAGGTTACGTAAACAGTCAAAAGGTTAAAGAGCACTAAAAATTGCAAAACAGACAGAATCTGAGTCTGCAATAATCCAGAAATAACTATTTGCACATAATCATCTAATTGTAAGCCACATTCAAAGGTATATTTACAAATATATTATATAAAGGAATTGTAAAAATAATTCCTACTTTATGGTAAATTTGCATTACACAACGTTTGTAAAAGTTACCTAATTTGTTTTAGCAAAGCATAACTAATAATTTTTACTCTAATTTACCAGCGTACCAGCGTTCAGGAAAAGCAAGGCAAAATCAATAACATAAAATATAGGAGATAAGTGGTGTTACAAAAATTCTATTTAGACCACCCTATACACGGAACTTATGTAAATTTAGGTAAATGAAGGGACATTACTTTGTGTCTTTTAAAAATAGGCTATAGGTCTAGATTCGGGAACCTCCTAACTGCAAAAATGTACCTTTTCTAACCTTAAATCATTGCATTACTCTTTTCTGTATACGGTCACGCCATTAAGGCTTGAAAACTTAAGGCTACAGGACCATAAATATTTGATATCTGGTATTTTATGGGCTGGCATAAGTGACATTGGCAAAATAAGAGAGCCCGTTAAAGCAAAAAAGGGCAGCAAACACCGAGCAGTAAACATTTGGGAAGGATATATTTTTGTACATCACAGCATTCATCATTTTAAAATAAATGGCACAAATATAGGACGACACATGAAATGTGTTTTGTTTATTTTATCTGTGTTTATATTGTATCCAATTTTATGTGAGAATAATGACAGAAAAAACAATTGAACAGGAATTCACCCTATTGGTCAGTTCCATGGACAGTTTACACCGGAATATATTTTAGTGATCACAATATTCATCTTTTCTTTCCTGATAATCACGGAGGAATCAGATTTCTTTCTATCCGTGTTGGCGAAAGTGCATTAGGCAAAGACAAATAAAAAAGAATTTGTTCAATCGTACCTTCTTTGCTTGTGGAAGTATTGCTGGTTATATACTTCGAAAGATTAGTCGTCGCAAAATTATTTTTTTTTCCTGATAAAATTCCCAACGGAATTCGATTTCTTTCTATCCTTGTTAGCAAAAAAGGGATTAGTCAAAGACAAATAAAGCGATGTTGTTGCCAATAAAAAAGAATAATCAAACATTTTATCACAGTCGGCTTTGTTTGTGCAAGTATTACTGGTTGTCTACTGTGAAAGTTTAATGGGAATTGTCATAGAAAATAAATTTCTAACCTGACAAAATACTTACATAAGTTTTATGATTTTATAGGAAACGATTTTTATTTTTACTGAACACAAACAGCATTTGCAAACATCTCGTTTTTATTAAGCAAAAACAGTGTCAGCATAGCCACATTAACTTTCTTATTTTATACTACTTAAAGTTGTTTCCTACCCAAGTAACAATACTACCTCTAACCAACAATTTGCAATAAAAGCATCGGAGGAAATTTTTTTAAATAAATAAAGAAAAAATTTCAAAAATAAGTAAATATTTTTATTAAGATAAACAATTTATTATAAGGATAAAGAATATTCCCTATTCTGCGATATATAATAAAAATATTTAAAAATTTAATTATTTAAATTTAAATTTAAATATTTTTAACGTTATTGGTCCTACTGTAACCATATTTTATCCATCAATTCCCGAATTTCTTAATATCCTAAACTAAAACTCTGAACTGCTGTTAAAGTCGACTTTAAGTTATGCAATTCTATTTCTCCGGCAAAGAGCAATTTTCCTGGTGTGTTTAAACTCCATAAAAATTTGGCTGCCAAGTTCCCCTAAATTTTGAAAAGGCGCCGATAAATTTCGGTGACAAGTACAGCCATCGCCGACTTTATTAAAAAACCCAGTGTTATTCTATTAAGAGCCATAAAAGCCAAATTGCGTACTTTTATTGGTCGTGTTACTGCTCGTAATTTAGTTCACTTTTTCCTTTTTATTATGCCTTTATTCTTTTTTCTGTTAGGTATGCTTTTTGTGGACGCGCAGGAATGCCAAGTGTTTATTAAATTATCAGATGAAGAGATAAAAGCAAAATTGGCGAAAGCTTTGTCGATTCTAGTCTATGATAAAAGATATATCGTTTAACTTCAGGGGAGTTATGTATGATTATAATTACATGATAAAAATAAAGTTTCTAGACAGGTTGGTCGGTAAAGATTACATTATTGGTTCGTCGACTCTGGATTTTTCACTTCGAGCTTTTTTATTACAGTTAATAGGTATGTCCAGGTGATAAAATTTTTTTTCAGGCAAAACCGCTCATCCAACGAAAATTTCTTAATAGGTAAAAAGCTTCCAAATATACCGGTTTACCCAACAAAAATACTCTAAGGGCTGTCATAACATTGATGACATAAGAAATCAGAAAGAATGTTTACATGTTACGTGACTATTATAACACTTCCGCTTATTTATAGTCGGTAACTATACTACTATAAAACGCCATTTTTTAGTGTGAGACTATATACCAAAAATCATTAAAATCAAGTGGCACGTTTTCAAGAAATTTGGGAAAATCCAAAAACTTTTTTAATCTTTGACGCCCTCTACCGGCTAAACGAAGCAATTTCGGATATAACTAAGTTGGCTTAAACCGACCTATTCTGACGTCAGGAGTCTGTCGTCAAACGTTGTACACGTATTTTCCGGACACTCTGTATAACCCTAAAGTTTGATCATGCTCGAAGGGAACACATCAAACGTGCCGGCACTAATGGACCTAGCTCTATGGCATTGGGTCTCTTAATAAAATTATGGTTTTGAATACTATATTGGCTGGCCCACAACAAAGTCATTTTACTAAAATTAAATTAACTGCTCCATAATTGGGACTACGAGTGTAGTAGACGAGTACGGTTCTGTCCTGTAAAACATTACCGTCCTAATTGAAATATTACACTTAATTTCATTATGCCAATAGTTCAATATATTATTAAGGATCTTTCAATTGGGGCTTAAACTCGATTTTGGCCATTTAGTAATTATAAATTAAAAATAATATAAAATTCATTTAAGGTCGTGTAGAAACTGATAATGGTGATTATTTCACTCATGTGTTAAAAGTCCCGTAAGATGAGTAAAGTTTTTTAAAATTACAGCGAAAATTTTATACCAGTTGTTTTAAGCCAATCAGATGCCTTGTTTTTGACAGGTTGCTATGGCAACAACCCGAATTTTTCGGAAATTTTTTCGGCCACATAACCTAGTTGAAAAATTAATAAGTGATAATTTCCCTGGCTTGACAGCTGTCACGTGCAGATGTCAGAATAACAACAGAAGCGTAGATTGATTTATTTGAAACGTCAAAGTGTCAAAAAAGTAATTAAATAGCCACCTTATATTAAAACACCAAACCTCAAAGCAAAATAAACGCTTGCCAAATTGTCAAAATTTGTTTTTTTTTTGAAATAATTTTTGGTATAAAATTTTCGTGCCGAATCTCCCGCAAGCTTGAATTAATCTCCGAAAATTTTTTCTCTGTTGCGAATTTTTATAAGAAAATTTCCCTCGGCTGTCCCGCGGGAAATTTTCAGAAAATTCGCACCTCGAAAAAATTTTCGGAAATAATTCAAGCTCTAGGGAGATTATAAGTGATAATTGTTTGACTTTACGTCATTTAAAAAAAATTACACCGATAATTTTTTCCTGTCATTTTCTTGGTTGTCATATTAATTTCGATACAAACAAATGGCTTGCAATTGTTATAAACCCGTAGTTACTGTTAGCAACCGTCGGCATGATTTGTTATTTAGTTGTTTGTATCAACATTTTAAAGGTTTTTCGAAAAATTTCGTAAAAATGAATCGTTCAAAGTAAGATTTGTTGTTTAAATTGTTTAATAAATATTCAATTCATATTTTTTGTGTTTTCATTCGTGAAATAATCCCTAAATACCACTCGAGCAGTTTGTGTTTTCATTCGTGAAATAATCCCCTAAATACCACTCGAGCTTTAAAATTACTGATAATTTTTCACTCTTACGTGTTTTCTTTGCAAATTTCACTCGTCCTGCGGACTCGTGAAATTATAGAAAACACGCAGTCGTGAAAAATTATCGGTAATTTTTAAGCTCTCGTGGTATTATCACCGATATATCATACAGACATTATTGATAATTAAGGGGAAATACATTGTTACAAATATTCGATTGATTAAAATCTACCACAAAGGTTTTGGTTGTTTCAAATTTGGGATAACTATTATGAGTTAAATAATAATTTTATAAATATATTCTAGTGCAATAATCAATTACCAGTGTTGACATTGGTAGTTCTTGCACGCAATTTACATTATGTACCTTATTGACACAGGTACTGATTAGTGTCCTTATATCCAGTTCTTGTTAGACTTTGATTCTGATATTTTGTGTATAAAAACTAGGGGTGACTATAATGTCAATATCGATAATGACTCATTTTGGTCAAAATTTGACATTGGCACTTCTTGTACCAAGCCACAGAATTATATTATTAATGGGTACAAAAAGCAACTACGAAAAAAAAACAGAGCTAAAAGAACTAATAAAATATCAAAATATTTAGGAAATACACGATAAAAATTAGAAAGATATTATAAACGATAAAAATGTAACTCGAGACTCACTATCGCTCGATCAATCTGATTTGACAATCAAGATTTTAAACTGACAAGTGTAAGAAAAATGCAACTATGTTTTGTACCATGAATTTATTTCCAACATTTTTTGCAAAATTAACTAAGAAAAGGACAATTAAGCGTGTATAGTTTCCTCAGTTATAGGAGTTTATTTTAGCAAGAAGTTCCAAGATAAAAATTATTTGGAAACCAAGCAATGACGACTTATTATAATAGTGGCAGGACAAAATCTTGTAAAAACTTGTTAAAATAATTTTTGAGCAAGACTGATGGATAGAGATATCAAGCAATTTATTATTCCAAGTGACTTTTTTCTCACCATGTAAAAGAAAAATAAATTAACTTTGCGTAGCACTAATTAATTATTTTGTAAAGTTTTTATATTTTTCCTTATTTTAAATTACACCTAAATTTAGTATCGTAAAGAGATAAACCTTAATCTTCCCCATTTTTGCGAACATTTTAAAATTTAATTTTTTAAATAACTAATAAGAGGCAGGTACACATAATAAAAAAAATTAATCAAGTCCGGAGTCTTCACAAAAATCTTTTTAAAGTCTTTATTTTAATAATAAATTTTCTCAAGTAAGTTTTATGCCTGAGCTTATAACGACAATCCTAAAAGCAACATTAAAATTAATAAAACAGCGCTGCAGCTGCCCGGAATGAATGGTTAAAACATTGTTACTGTCATAACGTTTTGCTAAAATACAAAGTTCCTCTGCATATGTTCTGTATTAAAATTTACTTGTACGAGAATAAGATGAAAAATTTCTGGCCTAACAAAAAATAGTAAAATATTGATTACAATATATTTTTATTTGTTGAAATTAGACGTTTGTGGCAGCAACCACTGCTGAATCCGCCGTGAACTTTTTTCCAGCAAGAATTTTTTTCTAGTTTGGCAACAAATTGAAAGCCAATGGGGCAAAATCAGGCGAATACGGTGCATACCGAACGATTTGGAAATCTAACTGATAAATTTTGCTATATTTTGGTTTAGTTGATCAAGTAATCTGCATTACAAGCAAATATTCAAGATTATGGACAACCAATATAACAAGAACCAGGTGGCAATGAAATTGTCAGAGCGGCTTTCCCCAAAATGAAACACCTTCTCACCATTACCACTCGTTCTCTGAACGTCCGTTATCGTTTTATAAATATCTATAATATATACCCAGTGCTTTTATTTAAACGTCAAAAATTATCTAGGTCAAAGAAATTGATACCTATACCTATATTCTTTGCCTAGGTAAAACGAATAATTTTATTAGGTAATGGTAGTGATTGTTAATATTTACGTGTACATTTATATGAGCAGTTGCTTTTGCCCGCGACTTCGTCCGCGGTGTAACAATTTTACTTCATTACAAACTTTGAACCCCCATTTCACCCCCTTGGGGGTTAATTTATTAAAAACTGTAAACACGTGATTAAAACTTTATTTTTTAAAGTACTTCTGTGAAGTTTCGACTTAATAGGACCATCTAATACTTTTCTCTTTATAAAGTCTGAACCCCTATTTTACCTCCTTAGGGGTTGAATTTTGAAAAGCCCTGCCTTAGAGCACGCCTATGTTATATAAGAAACCTCTGTGCAAAATTCCAAGTTTCTAGACCCAGAAAGCGCGGATTTAGAAATTTTGTAAAAGTTGTATATCTCTGTCGCTACTTAGGGACCCATGCCAAGTTTAAGGTTCTTAATAGTGAGCCTACTAATGTTGAAGTAAAGAAAAAAATATTTTGTAATTTCCGAAAAAAAGTGGAATTTTTGCGCTTAAATAGTGGGACCATAAGGTCGAGCTTCGCAGTGTCGTCGATTTTTGAAGAAAATCTACTTGTAGAATATTTTCTGTATATTGAGTTATTTTCTTGGAATGGCACCAGGTTGCAAAGTCTTCGTATCGTTTTTCACATATTTTTCTTCATTTGGGCGGCTAGACAGTCTCTGCATCATTGTTTTCAATTTCATTTGAAAAATCGCTCATGGTTTCGAACTTTCCGTTAAAAACTTAAAATTGTTTGACGGTTTTAAACAAAATCCTAGTTTTCATAGCAGAAAAGACGTGTTTTTTTTAATAAACGATTATTACAGGTATGCAAGTGTCTTATTGTTGTTCAAAATGATTTTAAAAATAATACTAAAAAATATTTGTTAATTTCGTCTCCTACCACTTTTGGAGTGCAAAAAATAGCTTATATACCACGGAACTAAAGGGTCTTTTAATCCCTCCTGTATTAAATTTTGATCTCAGGATTCAAAGACCTACTTTAGTCCCTTGATATATAATGTACTATGTTACAGCATGGATCGTGACTTTTTTCCATCACTTACAGAACGTAAATCTTCATAAACTTTAACGGTTGTAAAATATAAACTAGGTACTTGAAACTTTAAAGGTATACTAACGAAGGAAGCGGCTGCGTGAACAAGTGTCAATAATGCGGTAAATTTGCTCTCTCTCTCTCTCTCTCTCTCTCTATGTCAGGTTTATTTGTATAACAATCTTGAGTATATATATTAATAATTAGTTTAAAATAAACTTTTTGTTCTACCCCTCGATACCTTCTACTGCTAAAATACGCAAAGCAATTATAAGTTATTAATTAACATTTTAGATACGATTAATAGTTACTTATGCAGAAAGAGCATAACGTGGTACTTTTTTTACGCATGAGAAGTTTGACCGCAATCCCATAAGTAAAAAAAGCTGTATAGTGTATATTGGCCCAATATTACTTTTTACTACAAATTTTATTTGACGTTTCTAACTGAAATATCACGTCAGCCTTGTTTAATTGTTTGTTACAGGCGACTTACTTTTATTTGACTTTCGTTAAATAAGGGTGAATAAATGGACCGTTACGGCACTTTTTTAACTTTGAGCTACCTTTTTAATTTGTTAACAAAAGTGTGTGTTATGCACTTGTAGGTGTAAAAGAGTCTAGTTATTAAAACGATTGTAGACAAAATAATTTTAATTTTACGATCGTCCAATACTAAACCAGTAACTTTAAAATATATTATAAGGTAAAAAAGAAACAGCCAGAACACGTCTTACATCGAAATTTTCCCAGCATTACTTAAAACAATTTTCTTGTGAAGGTTACAAATAACTAAGCCATTTTTCTCCAGCAGTAAAGTACTTTGAAGAAAGTAAATTGTCCCATAGAGAAGTTAAGAAACGCAAATGCTTTATGTTTAGGGACACAATTTTGTATTTCATTTTATGGAAAAATGCCAACAACATTTTTTATTGGATAAAAAAAATGAACTGTTATTATACTAGTTACTATAGGAGAGAAGCATTAAGATTAGTTTTCTCATTAAACAATTTATTTATCACTGCTAAAAAATATACTGTAATAATTATTAGAAAAAATGACAATTATTTTTTTTAATAAATTAATATATAAATAAATTAAATTACTGATTAATAAAATATCGAAATACAGAAGCAGAATTTATCCTAAATAACAGATATATCGCTTGTTAAGAATAATCTGCATAAATGTACCTGGCACAGAAAAATAGGACAAAAACTCTTTATTACAATATTCAGCAGCGTAATACAATCCACACATCTTATGGAAGATATTTTTTTCTGCGCCAAATTTTTTTGAGCAAACTAAGAAGTACTAAGATTAATTAAGTACGACACTGACAAAAGAAATATATACCGAGTAAGCATCAGTTATTTACCCTTTACATATCTAAAAATGTGGGAAAATTTACATTCTTTCAAGCATTTTACTGCAGCACAAAAAATGTCAAGTCATTTATAACTATCACGAGAACATTTTTGTAGCTAATACAGTTAAAATTCCTTACATTTTTAGAGCATTTGGTTTCGAATAATGCGTCAAAGCTATGCTATGTTCCTGTTTCAGTAATAAAATGACAAAACTTGTTTTTGAATTTAAAATCTCTGTCTTTCTTTTTCTAGAACATTCAAAAAAAGGAGTCACAATTACATAAACACAACTAAATTGTGCACCGACATAGTACATGTAGTACACAATAACTTAGAGATTACAAAAATATCGTTAACTTTGGTATCCTGAGAAAGGCTTTAAAATTATTTTCTGGGACAGCCCCAGAAGGCTTTAAGCCTAAATACTAACTAGGGCTGCCACACGTCCTCGGTTTGATCCTAAGTCCTCTTGTCCTCGTCTAACAACAAAATTCCTCACAAACTCATCCTCCGGAGCTCATTACAGCAAAGCTATTAGTTTATTTTAATAACAATTTAAGTTGTGCGGATTTTTTTTAGGCAATAAAAACGACAAACGCTTGTTGGACTGTGCCAAGAGTATCCAAAAATATGTATTGAAATCCTAGGGCTTATCTACCTGTGAGATGTAAGGCGAATGTAATAAGAGTGAAATCTCGAGTTAATTATATACCATGTTGTTACTTGTTTATTGTTTTGTTTGTTTTTCAGCTGTTCTTAAGTGTACTTAAGGAATGATGTTCATTTGGTTTTGAGAATGATGACAGAAAAAACAATTGAACAAGAATTAACCCTATTGGTCAGTTCCATGGACCGTTTACACCAGAACATATTTTAGTGATCACAATATTCATCTTTTCTTTCCTGATAATCACGGAGGAATCAGATTTCTTTCTATCCGTGTTGACGAAAGTGCATTAGACAAAGACAAATAAAAAAGGATTTGTTCAAATTTTTATCGTACATTCTTTGCTTGTGGAAGTATTGCTGGTTATATACTTCGAAAGATTAGTCATCGAAAAATTCTTTTTTTTTTTCCTGATAAAATCCCAACGGAATCCGGTTTCTTTCTATCCTTGTTAGCAAAAGGGTCATTAGTAAAATACAAATAAAAACGATGCTGTGGCCAATAAAAAAGGATAATCAAACAACATTTCATCACAGGCGGCTTTGTTTGTGCGCAAGTATTTCTGGTTGCCTATAGTGAAAGTTTAATCGGAGTTGTCCTCGGAGTTGTCATAAAAAATAAATTTCTAACTTGACAAAATACTTACGTAAGTTTTATGATTTTATGGCAAAAGACCTTTGTTTTTACTGAACACAAACAGCATTTGCAAAAATCTCGTTTTTATTAAACAAAATCAGTGTCAGCATAGCCACATTAACCTTATTATTTTATAGCATCTAAAATTGTTTCCTACCCAAATAACAATACTACCTCTAACCAACAATTTGCAATAAAAGGATCGGAGGAAAAGAATTTAAATAAATAAAGGAAAAATTTCAAAAATGAGTAAATATTTTTATTAGGATAAACAATTTATAATAAGGTTAAAAAATATTCCCTATCCTCCGATATATAATGAAAATGGATCTATAATATAGCCTACCTGCGAACAGTGATGTTTTTTGTGTAAGTTAAAGACGCGATAAAAATTGTTTAATCGAATATACCAAGTAGTTTCACAATTTTTAACTGTAAATGTTGAATCTTAGTTCCAGAAGGATAGATATACTTTATAATGGCACTGTGACTTCAGCTTTAAACTGAAACCAAACGCTTCTAGGGCGCAATTTTCACTAGTTTCTCAATAACTAAACAAATCTTCTGTAATGCCCACTATTCTCAATTTTATATCGGGTCGGTGTTCCTGTTACTCATTCCCATAACGCCCGGTCCAAGTAATGTAAAGGAGAACAAATATGTACCTTGCGTAATATTTCAATAGTTGTTAGTCAGTCCCAGATTCATTGAACACAGAAATTTAAGCTGCTAATACTGTATATAAACTTTTTAAGTATATTTTACACTGCTAAAACAACTTATATCACAGGCTTCAAATAATATGTCATATTAATCTTTCACATAACCTAACTTTCTACCAGCTGTAAAAATTTTACGAGTATGAGAGAGAAAGAAGATCAGAGAGAAAAAAATGAGAGAGAAAGAACATGAGAGCGAGACATAACTGATCTCTTCGTTGTAAAATGGGTTTCTGTCATCATTCTCAAAAGTAAATGGAGACGGTATAGTGCTGGTTTAAATTAAGATATTCTAGTTGCCACTATTAAAAACAGGGTTGCGAAATTTAAAAGAGGAAGCTCAGATGTCAAAGCTGAACCCTCCTCTAGAAGACCAATTTCTGTGACCACTCCGGGAAACATTGACTCTGTCCATGATATGATTTTAGAAGATCGACGAATTGAGCTTAAACTTACAGCAGAATCAGTTCACGTTTCCTATGAACGTGTCTTTCACATCGTTCATCACGACTTGTGCTTGAAAAAGCTTTCGGTCAAATGGATTCTAAGATGCTTGAATGCTGAGTTGACAACGTCGAAGAAAATCTGTCACCGTTTTGAAGAAGATTCCTCAAACATTTTAATCGGCTTATTACTATGGACGAAACGTGGGTCCATCACTATGACCCAGAGACTAAAGATTAACCCAAAGATTGGAAACAGTCTGGTTCTTCTCGACCCAGAAAATTCCGTATTCAAAAATCACCTGGCAAGATTCTTGCATCAGTTTTCTGGGACATGGATGGGATAATTCTGATTATCTGGAACAGGGTAGAAATATCACGGGAGCATATTATACTAAGTTGCTAACTAAATTACTCAGGAAAATTGTGAAAAAACGCCGCGGAGAACTTGCTAAAGGTATGCTCTTTTTGCAAGACAACACTCCTGCTCACAAGTCGTTGATTGCATTGCAAAAAATTGATGAAATTGATTTTGAATCGGTTCACCAACCGCCCTATTCTCCGGATTTAGTACCGGCAGACTATTATTTGTTCCCAACCAAAAAAAGTAATCTCCTCTAGTAACTTTCCATTGGGAAATATGGCACACCTTGCAATGTTTATCGCATATTACCTTTATCTTCCCCATTTTTACGCCACACTTGGAAATTAAGAAAGACTAAATACCAAACTGGATGATACTGGATGATTTAAATTATTTGTTTGCTTTTTTGATTGCTTGGTAATGCTATGATGGTAATGGTTTTAAGAAAAGCATTAGTTTTTGCTAATTACCAGATGTAATTATAACATTCGGATTCATTATCGCTAGACCGGTCTCAATTGACAACCAAAAGTTTTAAACCATCCAGTGTACGAAAAAGATAGTTAAGTTTTGTGATCTGCATTTTTTGGAAAATTTGTAATGATATTTTATTTAAAATAATATATCGTAACCTGATCTCCTAATACTCTTTATTTAATTGTTGTTAATATTACAATGTTTTTTGTTTGTATTACAATGTTTAATAATAGCCCTGTTCGCACAAGGGTCACAAACCAGTCAGAGCTAATGAAATTACTGGAAACCAGTCGGCAAACTGTCATGTTACCAAATACCTAAAATTTGATTGGCGCTGATCGGTTTGTGATTCCTCTACGAACAGAGCTAATGATTTTAGAAAATATGCACCAGATCTACTGGATTTACCATATGTCAATATATTGAATGAAACTATTAAAAGGTTTGTTCCTTCCTCAAATTTTCGCTCCAATCAAGATTTTTTATTGGTCGAAAATGTGTCAATATTGCTCATTAGTTTACTTTAAATGGGTAAACAAAATTAACAGAAAATCAGGTACTCTTATTACTGGGAAATTTAATTCTTGCCAGTCGTTTGTAAGCTTTTAATTAAAGCTCAAAAATACAGACATTAAAATATCCTTAGAGACAGTTGAAACACTGCTAAAAATGTAAATGGTCTATTTGAAAGTAAAACGGAAATAATAATCATTAAAAACTTGCACAACATTTGAGTACGAGTGCAATGCTGCTAAGGTAATAACATCAAAAGATAATTGTTTTAATTCCAAGGACCACCTGAAGTGGTAATTAAAGGAGAAAGCAACGTCTACGTTTAAACAAAGTTGTAACGCATTTGGACATTAATTTTATTTTAATTTCTTATTTGGAACGACCGCAGTGTTGCGTTATTAATTTTAAAATTACTTTCTCTGTTTTTAATAATTACTGTTAAGAGTTGGTATTGTATAATTAGCGCGAGCAGAATTCTAAGAAAAGCAGTTTCGTAAAAATTAAATAATTGGAGCTGCATACATATTTATACCAACAGAGGAAGAAACTAACATAACACCGGCACCGGTATTTAGAGTTTAACGTTCAGATTCACCAAGAAGGTTTAGGATTTAGTTCTCGTTCAAATTAAGATCTTCTAGTTGGTCAGTTATGTTTTGACAGGTTTTTATCCTGTTGTTGTTAATAAGTCGTCATTCAAAACACGAATAATTCTGATATTTTAGCGATTTCCAAATAATATTTCTCTTGGAACGGGTTGATAGAATAAATTTTGTTCTATTATTGTCGAAAGTTCGTACTAAAATTGCCCTTTTCTTTGTAAATTTGAGAAAAATCTCAGAAACAAATTCATAGTATAAAACTTAGTTGTCTTATTCTTACACTTTTCAGTTCAACACTTTTTGTTGTTAAATTAGACCGGACTAGCGTTGGTGAATCTGGCCATTACGATTTAGTAGTTGTTTACGTAAAAATGTTCTAGTTGATCAGTTGGAAGTTTTTGTACTGATGGTTAGAGACCGGATGTCAATATATCGGCGTCGGACTCAAGTAACTGATAGAAAAGGTAAATGAAATGAAATTATTATTAGATGTTGTCAGTTTGTATCATATTTATGAATTACTGCTCCTAAAAAATAAGAACATGTTTTAAGTACGCCGCGTTTATGTAATAAACATTACTATCAAAATATTTTTAGTTAACCAGTGTGATCTTTTAATATAAATATTATTGTTAAAAAAAATTTGAATAATTTTTCTTCTGTGGGGTAGTCTTGCAACTTGCAACATACATTAAAAACATGAAAATGGCACACAATTTAACCATCCGGGCTTGTCATAAATTGACAACCGGAAGTCGACCCCTGGTGCCTGGAGGTACCAGCCCGCGAAATCCATGTGCGCGCGGCAAAGTGTACGCGCACTGTGGGAAACTTTTCTTCCCAGCTTTTTTTCGATTTTTTTATTTTTCGTTTTTTATACTTTTCTTTTACATCTGCGGAGAAGACCAAAATGCGTACCAGGCGCAAACTGAGCGTGCTAGACATGCGCACGAAATTTCAGGGGATGTACCTTGGTGTTTACATTCAAACCCATTCACTTTTAAGAATATATCTCCAAAATTGTCAAGCCACTACGTAACTTTTTTTCGACTTCTTTATTTTTCGTTTTGCCCAGATAATACTTTGCCTTTTCCTTTAGACGCGAACTCCATACTTAAATGCACGTCACGACAGTTACAACATAAATGAATTAAGAAAAGCATGCACTTTTGTTACGGACTGTACCTACTCCACCGCTTCAACTGTACTGCGCATAAATGGGCGGAGCTAACTCAGGAGCAAAGCTATATTTGACAAGCTGTAAGAATATTTTTCGTGGCAGAAAGATGATCACGCATATATTAAATCCGACAAGGAATCAAAACGCTTTCCGTATAAAAGTGATATTTCCATGTGAACGAGGCGACAGTACATAATCAGACATGAAAACCAACATTTCAAAAAATACAGTTCTCATTTGAAGTTTCCCTTGCCGATATTAAATATTTTTATTTTATTATTTTCACAAAGCTCACAAGAGAGAGAAGATAAGAGACAAAATCCACAAAATAAATAAATCGCATTTTTGACGTAGAAATACGACTTTTTTGAAGCGAAAAAGAGCTTTGAAACTGGATGTTCTATTTTATGCCCTGTTGCGAGAGTGGTGTATTTATTTTTAATATTTCAATCCCATGACGATCATATTGTTTCATGGCAAGGGTTGATTAAAAAATCTGATAAAGTAGAGAGCGCAGAATGTGTAACAAGAGGAAATTAAGGGAACTGGGTGATTTAGCTGTTGTTTTAAAGGGTTTAAAAGCTAATAAGCAAAAACATAACTTTTCTGTAAAATTACCTGCCAGATTCATTGTTGTTTATTTATTTCTGAGTTGTTTCGTAAATGTATAAAGAAAGGGGCTATTTAAGTGCGTATTTTCCACAATAATAGTATTAAATTAATTTTAACGGCATGATCTAAGATAGAAATTTGGAAACTAATAATCCAGGCAGCGACTACAGTTTAATCTAACTCGTCGACTATAAGAAAAGAAAGAATAAAAATAAAAAATAGACATTAGGAAAAAATTAGAAATCGGTTTACGAAATCATTTTCGCGATCTTTTTAATTAAAAATACGTTATAAGATAAGTAAAAAAATTTGTTTAATAGGGCTTGAATTATATTACACAAGAAAGACTCTACCTCCTATTTTGCCCCACAAACTGGGCAAATCACTTTAAAAAATATAATTTCATTGACTTCAAAGATAAAGCAAAAAAGGAAATGAAATATGGCAACTATGAGGATCAAATTACCTGGGTAAAAATAAAGGGTGTGATTGTGAAATAGTGGGAAAGATCAAATATGTCTAGATTAATTCTTAATCTCTTAAAATGCAACTTTTCGGGTTTGCTCACGTTTCCTCAGGTTTATTTGGTTTGCTTAGGTTGGTCTAGATTAATTATTAATCTCTTAAAACGCACTTTTCAGGTTTGCTCAGGTTTGTTTGGTTTACTTAGGTTAGTTAGGTTAGTTAGAGATTAATTTTTAATCTCTTAGAACGCACTTTTCAGGTTTGCTGAGGTTTCTTAGGTTTGTTTCGTTTGCTTAGGTTAGTCTAAATTAATTATTCATGTCTTAGAACGCACTTTTCAGCTTTGCTCAAGTTTCTTAGGTGTGTTTGGTTTGCTTAGGTTAGTCTAGATTAATTCTTCATCTCTAAGAACGCACTTTTCCGGTTTGCTCAGGATTCTTACGTTTGTTTAGTTTGCTTAGGTTAGTCTAGATTAATTCTTAATCTCTTAAAACGCATTTTTCAGGTTTACTCAGGTTTGTTTGGTTTGCTTAGGATAGTCTAGGTTAATTCTAAATCTCTTAAAAAGCACTTTTCAGGTTTGCTTAGGTTTCTAAGACTTGGGTATGTGTGTTCTCTAAGTGCTTTGAAATTTCTTTTCAATTTTCTTGGTAAAAAATTGCTTCATCCAAGGATTTTTTCTATCAATTTGTTTTATAAACCATGCTTTCTATTAGAATTTTTTTTTCAAAAATCGTTGGGTCTTATATCCGACAAGACCCGCTATTTTTATTGGAAAATCCAATTAAGGGTTAAATATTTGCGGCCAGATTCCACGGCGCTAGACCAATCTAATTTGACAACAAAAAGTTTTAAACTGACAAGTGTAAGAACAAGACATCTTAGTTTTATACTATGAATTTTTTTGTAAATTTATAAAGAAAATGACAATTTTAGTACGTACTTTCGACAATAATAGAACTAAATTCATTCTAGCAACACCTTCCAAGTTGAAAATCATTTGGAAATCAAGCAATTCGCTAAAATATTACAATAACTGGGAGGTTTTTAATAATAACTTAATAACAATGACAGGATAAAAACCTGTTAACCTAACTGATCAGTTAGAATTTCCTAATTTAAACCAGTAATAAATCTTAAACCTTTTTAGTGAATCTGAACGTTGGTGTTTTTATACCCACGATATTTTCCAATATTTATTTTCAGTAAAAGCAATAATCATGTCAAGTGTGTTGTCACCAAACCAAAGCGTAGATCTTGTTCAGTAGCAAAGCTCTACTAATTCTTAAATTACCTACCGTATGTTCGTTTACTAAAAGTTTAAAAAAATTCTTTGGAAAAATTCTTTGTAATAAAATTTAGCCTTTTTATTTCATTATGTGCACGAAGTTTTCACTATTAAAATAGAGAATATAAAATACTAAATCCGCAAAATATGTAAAACGCATTTTCAACGTAAAACTATAGCGTTTTAGAAATAAAGCCTTCTTAACTGCAGGTTCCATTTAGTCCGCTTTGCTCCAGTGAAATGTTTATTTTAAATATTGCAATCCCTTGACAATTACATTCTTTTACGGTAAAAATATTTTTTCTTTTCATTGGGAAAGCTGATTAAGGTCTGGGTATTTGATGTTTTTGCACTGATCATATTTTTCAACTTCTTCAATACCAGTAGGTAATAAAATTATATATATTTCTTATCATTTTGAAGGGTAGAGCTTGTTCTTCCAAAAAATTTAATTTATCAAGAGTTACATGAATTGGTGCGCCCTCCTGCTGAAAGTAGCCTTCCCAAGTAGCACAAAGTTTCTACTAAACAATCGTTCAGGTAAATAAAGCGCACGTTGTGCGAATTGTTCTATATTGTTTATCGCGCTGATCTGCACCTCGATGTAGTCGCCTAGATCTTATTTGACATAGGCTGTCCGCAACTTTTGCGGGCTGTACTTCGGCGGCGATTTGTTCAGCGGAAAGATTTTGCTACTTGGGTTGTCGCATCTCTTCATCGTATTATGCCTTTGCAAAATTTTCTAAAATTTTATTATGGCATTGCGCCGAATTGAGAGTCACTTCAAAAAAAAAATCGGTCCAATTAACTTTCTTTTCGATATGGCCGGCCACACGCCAACTTTCTGTAAATGCAGATGTTTCTCTATAAAGTAATGTGGATTTTCAGAATTCCACATTCTCATTTGCTGAGAATTTACATAACGATTAACCTTACATTACAAAACCGTCAGTAAAAAATGTTTTTTCAAATACGTTTTCATTATTATGCAAATTACCCATAAGTCACTCTGAAAATTGCATTATCTGCAGCTTGTCGTTTGGTAACAATTCTTGGACTGAGCTTAGACGACAAGCGTGCATATGCAGGTCACATTTCGGGATTGTATTGCGATTCTGTAGGGTACATTTACTTGCTGGCTTAAACGCCGGATAGGGGTGTAGGGTGTTTATTAACAATTTGCCTCAATTCTTCTACTTTTTGTCCAGTACGAACTTTGGGTCTCCCACTGCCTTCCTTTCCATTCCATTCTCCATTTCTCCAAACTAAGCCACAGATCTAGTCAGAACTTGGCGAAACTGGTCGACATCCACGACCATGTGTAGAAATTCTGTTTAAAAATCCTGAATAGCATCCCGTGTTGAATAAACCCACTGGCCTTCAACCCCTTTACCATTTCTAAAGTAACTTTCGATCATAAAAGGTTTTTGTTCTGCCGTGATTCCCATATTTAATTTTCTTAAAAATAAATACCCAGAACTTGACAGATCTCTTTTTCATTCACCTATACCTTTTGCCTATATTACCTTTCAAGAGTAATAATTCAAGACGAGGACGTGTTTTTTATCTTACGTTACATACGTTCATAGACTGTTAAAAACAATACTCTCATTGGCGTTCCGTCGTCAGGTAATAAACTTTATTAAATACCTGTGTTATTTTCCATCTTCTAAATACAAACAGAACTTACGAGTAAATATTTTTATTTTATTTCAAGAAAGCTTTTGCCACCGCAAAAACGTAGAAGACAAAATCCGTAAGATAAATAAGCCGCATATTTAATGTATAATGTCGGCATTTCAGGAGCAAAAAAAGGCTTCAGAATTGTAGGTTTCGTTAATGCCGTTCCGCACGACTAGAATATTTATTTTTAATATTCCAATCCCTTGACGATCACATTGTTTTATGGCTGAAAAAGAGCTTTTTTTACTGCGGAAGTTGATTAAAAGCTTCTATAGAGAGCGTAAAATTAAAAGTAGAGAAAAATTTAAAGTAAAACCCGAAACACGTTTACTGAATATTTAAAGATTAACTGATGCAGTATGGGTTAACTGATATTATACTGTTATTTTTTAATAACAGGTGCAACTGTTATGTTATTTTAAAAATAACAGTTTAAAATAATAGGTTACTGCTGCCTGTTATTTTCTATTATATGCATCGAGAAGAACAGCAGTAGTCATAGTAGTCCGGGAGCTAGCAACAGTTTGTATTGTGTCATTTGCTGCAGTGCAATTATTTTAATGCTGCATAATGATAAAATCTAGTGCAGCGCTGCGCGCGGAATGTACAAGAAAGTTTATGAAAAAAAAACTATTTGCTGATACTTTGGGAAATGTTTATTAGAACTATTTTCAATAATAAATTAATAATATCATGTACTACCACGCAGCCGACGAAACAAAGGACCGCTGTCAGGCACCTGGGCCTGTAAAAAAGTCGGTTGACTCATTTGCTGCCGAATAAAATGTATTTTGGCTGCAATTTTTTTATGTAAATAAAATGGTTAAGAATTTGTACAGCCATCGAACTAGCTGGACAAAAGCCTCGGCAGCAGTGGTCACAGGTTGTGGCGTTATTCAGCTGCCCCGCGGGTGCTCCGAAAGCACTTGACTTTATCGTTACGATACATTGAAATAACCGGAAAAAATCTTTTTGTGCTGCAGGAGATTGTCCAAAAAAACCGGTCGCTAGCTCGCGGAATGTGGAGGGATACGCCAACGCTCCGTATAATATAAGATAAGTATAGTATAAAGTAGCAGCAAGCAACAGCAGGACCCGTTGTTCTTCACTACACTTTTTATTTTCAGTCTTTCTTGGACGCGGCGAAATGGCATTGCTACGTCAGTCAGTCGCTGGTTTCACAGTCGCATTTTCCAACCTTGACCTTGAGACCACCAACTGTTGTGAATCCCACTAACAGTTGTAAAATAACAGGTTGTTAAATAACAGCTCATTGCTACTTATGATACTGGGTGCTTGTTATGTCGATAAAGAGAAGTTTTTGGAGAAGCAAGTTTTCGGTGTCCTTTTTATGTATCTAGCAAAGTACAGGGGTGGATGGGGAAGGGTAAACCGGTCCGGGAAACCATTAGCACCGGCCCGGCTCGATTTTGAAAAGCTGTAACTTAGTAAAAGATGCAGTTACCTGCAAAAACAATTTTTAAAAACTGTTTAAACAAATAAAAATACCTGTATTTTTGTTTAAAGCTTTTAATATAAATCCTTTTTAAAAAAAGTACAACTAAACATCGGTCCAGAATATAAAAAACCAGGGATTCGCTGTCGTCCGCCGCGCCGCGCCGGCGCCGTTAACAAAATAATACAAAGCGATAACTGCTTTCGTTGCTAGCTCTCAGACTACTAAGAAGTTTAGGCCATGTATATACGTATACGATATAAAATTTACTAATATTTCTTACGTTTACATTATACCAGGACGTATATTTCATATTTATTCTTGGGTAAAGATAAAAGAAAATAAATAAATGAAGCTTTTAAAGTCTGCCTGGAGGTTCTTAAGATACATGCAATACATAAATGTTTTAACGGTGAATGCTTTTGCGGATATCCGAAGTTACTTGACGTAAAATATATCAAAGGGGATTCTAAAGTGAATATACTTACAAATAGGAAATAACAAGATGGAAGTCTTAAAATGACTTTTAATCTCATAAACAGGTTACTAAATCTGAATGAAAATGCACCCATTTGGATAAATTATTCGTAACTGAAGTTTTAATATGTTCATCGTCGTTATTTAAAACTTTTTTATTGTATAGATAGAGTCTGGCCTTACGAAATTAAAAAAGTTTTTATTTTACTTCGAAAAACAGAGCTATATGCTAACTTAGTGATAGTAATAAGGATTGTTTATAAAATTCAAATCTACATAAAAACTACGTGACTGAGTTCCAAATTGAAAAGCAGTTTTCTGCCAAACTTTGACTTTTGAGTTATATGTACGTTTGGTACATTAACAGCGGGCTGCTTAAAACTTTTAATGAAGTACACTGCAAAAAAGTACTGTAAAATTACAGTTTGGTTCCGTAAGATATTGCTTATTTTTCCTTAATAAATTGTACTATTTTGTTGTCACAAAATAAGTTTTGCAAATTTAATTCCCAAAAGAAAACGTTTATAAATTTCACAAAGTAAAGTAAAATTACAAATTAAAAATACAGTTCATGTTCCGAAATATTATACGTCACAAATTAGCGCCAATTTTTACGTTATATATTCTGTAAATCTGTCACTCCGGCCGCGCCGCCCGGCTATACAAGTCAATTGTTGACGGAATCGCATGACTTGTGACTGAAAATGCTGCGAGATTAAACGCAAGCCGGCTTTTAGTGTTTACGGTCATTTCCCTGTGAATCTTCCAACAATAAACAAGCATTTTGTGTAGTCCGTTGTTAGTTTGATAAATTTTGTGTTTTACAACTAAAATGAGTAGGTATGTTATTTAACTGTGTTTATGTGCAGACTTTATAATATTAATTTTTAAAAAATTAAGCTATTGTTTTGTAACGTATATCCTATATGTTTGGTGTTAAATGTGTTTTATATGTTTAAAACTAAATTTATAATTTTTGCTCTATTAAAAAACCAAACTATATATGTATTTTATTTATTTGTATATATTGCCTATTTCCACCATTATACGCTTAGTATTCCAACATTGGTGTCTTCTTTTGTTAAAGATTTCCTGTTTTGTAAATAGAGTTTATGCCCAAATTTTTCTAGTAAAAAGTTATAAAATGCAGCAGTGGAACTATCTACGTAAATTTACTTTCTATTTCTTTCTATTTTCTAATTTCTTATTCTGTAACGAGTTCTGCTTTATCCGCAATTATTGTCGATCCTAAATGAAACAAATATTTTTAGTTTACGAACAAAAAGTAAAAATGTTTTTCCATTTCCAGCAGGAAAATGCCTATTAGTGACACCTGAAATGTTACAGCGGGTACGAAATTCACTTAAAAAAGTTTAGAGAAAGTGTTTGGAAATTAAAGGGGGCATTTCGAATAACTTCTTAAGCATGGCAGATGATAAATAAGTTGAAATTAAATGCTATTTCTTTTTAAATTTTATAACCTAATAAATCCTTATTCTGTAACCGAAAGAGTAAATCAAAAAAATGGTACACATACGTACGTTTTTACGTAGATTCAAATTTTATAAACAAATTTGCAAAGTTACCCCCATCCCTCAAAATAGAGAAAGGGGTAAATGTCAAAAATATATTTAAATATTTTCCCCAATTTGCAAGTAATTTGCAATATGTTCGTTAAGAGCTTTCAGAAAAATATTAACAACCAGATTTGCTATTACTTAAATCGCTCTGATTTGACAATTAAGAGTTTAAACTAACATATGTGAGAATAAGACAACTAAGTTTGTGCCATATAAATTATTTTTGAGCTTCTTAGAAAATTTTAAGGAATCAGGAAATTTAAGTAGGCATTTCCACAATAATTTCCACTAAATTTAATTTAGCAATAAGCGTAAAGATAAAAATCATTTGAAAACCAAGAGTAGAATAACTCATAAACTTTCAATGATGCATTTAACAATAGCACGAACAAAACCTATCAAAATCTGACTAATCAACTAAAAACTTTAAACCAGTACGAAGCCTTGTACCTTTTTAGTGAATCCCGTAGGCAAAAGGTTAAAGTTTACATAAATATATTTAGTGTTGTTCCAAAAATATTACTACATTTATCTATATTTGCCACGTATTCAAGGGCAAAATTTCTTTTCAAAGCCCGATCGCTTTTATGACTGAAATAGCTGATTTGCCCAAATATCGAAATCTAAACCAGTAAAAAGTCCATAAAACTAAATCCGGCCACAAAATTCGATACAAAAGTGCTTTTCGTCGTAAAAACATGAAGAAACAGGTTTTGTGATCGACCTTTTATTTATGAAAAGAAAACAGGGGTAGCGACGTTGTGTATAATTTACACATGGATATCTTTCCTTTGACGATTTTTAAAAGACTCAACCAACCCCTCATTTTTAAATTTAAACTTTTGTGGAAGCTTTTTAATACCAGGATTGGGATTGAGGAAAGGGTATAAAAACCAATAAATTAGATTTTATAGGCCTTTTTAAAATTCCACTTTTTTCATTTCGAATAAGGTGAGCTGTCCAAACCGAATTCCTAAAGTCATCCAGTTAGGAAATGACTATTTCATGATTTTCATGCTTTTTTATCTAAAACATCCCACGTAGACTTCAAGCCTAAGTATTAACGTACCGTGGGAGTCTGAATAGAAGGAAAATATAGTCTTTTGACACGGGATTTAAAGGATTAGAGGTTGGGATGGGAAGGACAAACATCTGCAGTCAATTTGTTCCATAATCTAGAGACCCTAGGTATGAATGAGCGAGAGAAGTGGTCTGTTCTAGACTTTTGTAGCAGGACAGTAAAGGGATACATACGTAACGCGTCTTTTGTTGTTCTGTCAAGGGGAGAATAATACCGGCTAGTTCTTTAGAACAAAATCCGTGGCAGTACCGGTAGAAAAGGGATAAATCCCCAACAGCGCGGCAATGAGCGGGAGAAGGGAGTTTTCTTGATGAGTCAAATGGCACTCTTTTGGATAGAATTAAGGATGTTGTCTTAGGTAATGCCGCTCCCCAGATGTGGGAGGAGTACTCTAGGTTTGGTCTTATTTGGGAAACATAGAGAGTGGAATGGGAGAAGTATTTTTTGGCTCGAAAGAAAAAAACCAAGCGTTTTAGCTGCCGATGTGGCCGCCCATCTGCCGCGATACCCACCGCCGACGGCACCAACACTGACGACGTCACCAACACCGTATCACATCGCGTATGCGCGTGGCCAAATTCAAACTTAAAAAAAACGTGTAAGGACAGAAGTTGCTCCCTATATCATGAGAAATATTTTTTTTCAAAAATCTTTTTCTCTCAAACTAATGGGTTGGCAGTTAAAAGGAAATAAACAATTAAATTGTTTATAACAATTGATCACGCTGCAGTTTTCCAATTCTGATACTTTTCGTTTAATCAACACCTAATTCTCAATGTTTATGATTTTTTCAGATTTTTCTGAGCGATCCTTCTAGTGATAAGGGTGAGGGGCAGCAATTGTTTAGCGTTTTTCCCGAAAAATGTCTAAAAAAATGCATAAAAAAATATATCATATTATTGAATTCATGCTTCAATAAGCTTTCGTTTGACACCCTATACGATGCCCTTGAAATTTTTTCTTCATTGTCCAATTTACCCATCGAATTTAACCCCTAGAATCAAATTTTACCTTTTTATACTTCACGTCTATACTTGGGCTACCACACTCTATCTCTTTGCTAAATTTCAAATTTTTACGTTCAATAGTTTCAGAGAAAATCGCCTGTGACAGATGGATGGACGGACGGACGGACACCGAACTGATTCTACAAGTGTTCCGTTTCACGGAACAATGCATGAATATGATGAAAATGCATTAATTTAGACGAATTTATTCCAACCTCTACGTTCTCGCTGCATACACTACAGGGCTAACACAAAAAGCATTTATTGACTTTATTTAACATAAAGTGTAACTTAATTTCGAAAGAATAAATCTGCCAGTGTTTCCAACCAACCCCTTTCTTACAGTTATTTAATAAAATCCCTCTTGGTAGTTTTACACTAACCAAGCGACAATCAGATTACCGGCTTTAACGGAAAACCAACAAGATAATGCCATCACGGTATCATTGAACTAACAAGAAGTTAAAACGAAGTTCCAACTTTCTTGAAAAGTTAGTTGTCCCCTTTTGTGTTAGAATAAACTTTAAAATTTCGTTAGTGGTTAGTTTGCTGGAAAAGCAGAATGCCGACGAAGTCGCCTAACGACGAAGAGCCTAAATTTAAGGCCATTTATCAGCGCTAGTTTATAATTCATTTTCACGTCATAAATTTCATTGAAGATACTTTTTCGTGTTAAATAATAAATACATTTTATACACTTTGACTTTTCAATATGTTCGGTAATATACAAGGTGTCCAAAAATAAATTTCCCTTTCTAAGAGCTAATTAAAAATTTCTTGAAGTTTTAAAAATAGTTTATTGAGTCAAAAATACACAGAATATATGCGGATTTTGTGTTTGTTTGCTTGGGTTTGGTGTGTTTGTCAAAATATTCTTGAAATATCGTCTTCATGTTGTCAAAAACTGATACACATTTTCTTGTTTTAACTCTTGCAAAGTGATAGGTCTATAAACATAAATTTTACCTTAGAGGTCTCCCCACAAGAAAAGTCCAATGGGGTGAGGTCTGGAGACCTAGCCGGCCAGTTTAGGTCTCCAAAGCGGGAAATGAACTTTTCCGGGATTATTTCTCTAACGACTTCCATAGACGCTCGGACTGTATGTGCGGTGGCTCCATCCTGCTGGAACCATGTATCCTGATTAAAGCTATCAAATTCTTTTAGATGAGGTACCAAAAAAACCCCGAAATTGCAGAATAACGATCACTATTTGCAGTATGAGCTACGCTGCATCGATTCTCAAAAAAGTACGGATCGAAAAATTCCTGAGGCCGACGTCGTACACCACACAGTTACCTTTGGTCTATGTAGGGGCTTTTCGTGTTTTTGCCTTGAATTGTCTGGTACCCAATAGCGACAATTTTGCTTTTTTACTGCGCCTGAAAGGTGAAAGCGCGCCTCGCGTTTGCAAAAAATTGGTCTATCATAGCTTCATCGAAATAACGACGGATTATAAAGTCATTAGGGTTCAATTCTTGCACTATTTGGATCCTGTATGAATGAAACTTCAAATATATCCTTAAAATTGTATGTACAGATGATTTGTGCATTTGCAAAGCTTGTGATGTTTTACGAATTAATCCACTTGTATTTCGAATAATCGCTGCACGTACAGCCTCAACATTTTAAGGAGCAATAGGGAATAATATATGTGGTTTTTGGCCCTTAAATACGCTCCTGGATAAGCCATTTGGTATTCATTTTAGTGTGACTATCCCCTTATAAGATAGTGATGAAAAATTGAGAAAAAATTAGATAGAAAAAATGCAGAATGATGCAATGGGCAAAAAAGTGAAAAACCGAAATTTAATCGGCGATTGCATTCTTCCTATAAAGAATGAAGAAACTACAAAATATGGATATCATGTATTTCGACGAGCATTTTTCGATGAGGTATATGGGATGTTAATTTGAGCGATTTGGACCCCACAAAAAATTAAAAAACTTGAAATATTTGGGCCAAAAGTCGAAATTTCCAGTTTTTCCCAAATATTTTCCAGTGATTTCAGGTCTAGGTCAATATATTTAAAAAAGAAAGTGTTCGAGATTTTAAAGTTTTAGTTATGAATTTCGTTCCGACGTTTTGTTTTCGAGTTACTAGATACCAAAGAGGGGTCTGTAAATGGCATTTTTTGACCTGAAAAAATTCAAAAGAATTACTTGCCATTTTCCGATCATCACTAGTTTCAATAGAGTTCTGAAGCTTCGGTCCTCTACAATCTCCGAAAAGTTACATCGACTTAGTTCTTGTTGTAGAGGGCATTTTTAGGTGATAGAAATTCTAGATTTTCACACATTTATAGTATTATAGTATGTATCCCTGATAAGTAGGTATTGGATTTGGTATTAAAAATTAGTTATTGTTGCGAAACGAAATTAAGCAAACCACTGTTGCCACATTAGTAAAAAGCTATATTTTAGAACTCGTGGCTCTCATACTTATAGGATACCCAATACGATACTATACTAGTCATGAAATTATTCGTGCAAACAAAATAAATAATGCCTATTATTAATATATATTAACACGTTAAATTGATTTATTTTCATTTCACATATTAAACTTTCTCGCTGTCTCTCTCTCTGACGCGACGCGACGAGACGGTAAAACAAATTAACAAGGTAACAAAATTATCAAAGTTTACGCAAAGCAAAAGCCGACTTTTCAAGAAAGTCTGGAGTTCGTTTAAAATTCATGTTTGCGAAATGACACCACGCAATAACTTTGTTTGTTTTTCGACTTAAAAGGTTTAAACAGGGGTGAAAATCCTTTTGAAGGCAAAGCCAATTAAACAAAATAAACTTCTTTAATTGAAATTTTTGTTTAATTTTCATAAAAAATTGCGACACCATGAAAATCCTTTTTTGGACTCTACTAAAGTTTTTTACTTTAAAATCCATTTCTCCAAATACAATTTCTTCCAGGGCTTTTTTTTATGAAATTCATTCCATTAAACAACTTCAGATCTGGCGTTAATTGACCAATAAAGTTTTGTAAAAAAATGTAATTTTTACTTTTGAACCACATTTAGCTGTTTGAGAACAAATTTCGATAGACCATTGCCTGAAAATTAATATATATTTAAATGTTAAAAATGATTTATTTTCATTTTACATATTGAACTTCGCGCTCTCTCTCTCTCTCTCTCTCTGACGCGACGCGACGTGACTGTGCAACAAATTAACAAGGTAACTAAATTGTTAAAGTTTACGCAAAACAAGTCTAGAGTTCGTTTAAAATTCATATTTACGAAATGACACCACGCAATAACTTTCTTTGATTCTCAACTACAAAGGTCTGAACAGAGGTTAAAATTTTTTTGGAGGCAAAGCAAACGAAGCAAAATAAACTTTACTTAAAATTTTAATTCAACTTTCATAGAAAAAATTTAGACACCATGAAAATTCTTTTTTGCACCCTACTAAAGTTGTCTACTTTAAAACACACTCATTAGCAAAAAAGCGACCTAGAAAAATTTTGATTAAGTTTGATACTAGGTATAGAGCGTTTTTAATGAAATTTTTGGTGGATGTAGACGCATTCATCAAGACTTATCACCTGCTCTTCGATTTAAGAAAATTTTTTACATGTGTGATATTATAGCGGGGAAAATAAATGATACTTTTTTCCTTAAGTTCTGAACACCCTGTGGCGAAAGTAGGCGATGCGATTACGTTTTAGTGTATTTCATGTGGAAGTCGCATCTTTGCTCGACATTTTCTTTTTTTTATTCATCCCCCATCATTTTAGAAAGAGAGAAATTTTTTAGAGAATCCCTGCAAGTTTTAGAATTTTTGTCTCTAAAATAAATTTAACAGGGTTATTTCTCACCATTTTTTGTTAATAAAATGACGAGAGCCTTGTAGTCTTTATGTGAAATGCATGGCAAATAAACAAAAAAGCTTAACAAAATTATTATAAACCCCTAAAACAGAAATCAAAATTGGAAATATTGCTCTAGGGTAATTTACAAATTATTGCTCCCACGAGCCCAAAGCAGATCTATTTTTGAGGCGTGGTAAACTTTCAACGTACTTGGCAACTTGTTCTTCAGGAATAATGACCCGTTCTTTGTCGTTGCCGAATTCGTCGCCCTAACATATCCCCAACATGCTCAATGAAAATAAGATCTGGGCTACGAGCTGCCTGTAACTGTAACCACCGAATGTTAACTTCGTCCAGACATTCGATTAACACCCGTGCGACATGTGATCTTGCATTGCAATGCATCAGGCAAAAGTCCGCTCCTCTGAAGTGGACAATTGGTACATGTTCTGCTAAACATTCATTAATCAGCTGACATATCACCATTTTCAATTATAACGAGCTCGATGCGTTCGTTAGTGAACACTCCAGCCCACTCCATTATACTTCCACCTCCAAGTGGTACTCATGGAGATATGCAGCATTGCGCAAATCGTTCCCCTTGTCTTTTCCATACACTTTCGCGTTCGTCTGGTTTGTTGACGCAAGCAAAAACAGGATTCGTCTGTAACTAGTACCCGGCTAGTTCCACTGTTTAATTGCTATGTTCCCGAAAAAAAATAAAATAAAAACGCTCAGTACGGTGCGCTGGGAGAAAAGCTGGGCATATAGCTGATCTTCTAGACTTCAGTTCTTGTTCACGCAGTCTACGACGGACGGTGTCTGAGGAAATCTGAGTGCCATGAATATTTGTCAACTGACGACCAATGGCTGAAGGTGATACACCGCGATCGACTTGGGCCTTTAACACAATAAAACGATTTTCTGTTGGATGATTGACCCCTAGAATACTCCCCAGTTGTCGAAAGTGACTGATTGCATCCTGAACGGCACTCCTTGCTAACACAGGGTGTTCAGAACTTGAGGCAAAAGTATAATTTGTTTCCCCCGGTATAATGTCAAAATTTTTCTTAAATCGAAAAGCAGGTGATAATCTAAATAAATGCATCTACAGTCTGCTGAGAATTTCATTGAAAATGCTTTAAAATTGACAAAGGTATTTACCATCAAACTTGATCCAAATTCTTGTCCTTTTTCTGTTGATGAGTGTAGTTAAAATTTATCCATTCCGGCAATAAAAACATTAACAGAGCGATTCACTATTGTTAACGGTCTAATTTGACAATTGCGCTCTTAAAAATAGTTATTAATTGTAAGCCAAAATCAACACAATTCCAATTAAATCCACAGGTCCACGCAAGACTTATTTAAGAAATTAACATTGGTCATTGATTAAATTAAGATATCTGTTATAAAATTTTCTTATTCAAACTTTTGTACACTTTTTATCAGTTTGTATTAAATATTAGCGTATTGCTTTGGCTTACATTATCAAGCATATGAATAAAATTAAGGTTCCTATTACGAATTTAGCTACTAAGCTACTAAGTTCACAAATTACGAAAGAGATTTTAACCTACTTATTTTTTTTTGTTTCAGGAAGCCATGTTACCTTGTGTCTAACTGACAACTGACCCTACCTAACTTTGTTCAATCCTTATATTGATGGGAGGAATCTATTTCAGATGTAAGTTTTGTTAGTAATTTATATTCTCCTTACAAATGTGTTTCTATATTTACAACTTAAGGGACTTTTAAAAAATGAACAAAAATACAGATATATGTTTAAAAAGTTACACCTAATGATGACCTGTGAAAACTGAACCATCAAATGTCAGGACTACCACTGCCATTTTGTAAAGCATAAACCAGGTGCCATGTGAAAGTGTTTTGAATTCCCTTGTAGCTTCAAAAACAAAGACGGAAAAAATGAAATCATAAATCATTTTCTTCCGGGTGTTTTCGATATTCGTAATATTTTTAATTTTTTAGTGGCTTATAATTCAGCATCAAATATCGCAATCTTGCCCCAGTTTAAACAATTGTCTATCTTTTACTGATATACTAATGCAAACTATCAAGCATAAGCGTTAAACAGTTAAATTATTGCATATCGGTAATAATCAATAAAGTGGCATAATATGTAATAATACTCTGTAAAAAATGGAGTTCATTTACTTAATTAAATAATTGTTTTAATAACAAAACTAATTCAAGTACTTAAAACAACTACACATAGTCGACATTTTTCACATTTAAAACTTAACTTCCACTTTTCCAAGATAACCCCTTGAAAATACCGAGATCGGAGATTATCCTCTAAAAAACAAAGATAATGTGTCCACAAGATTTCCACATTTTACCTTTAAATCGGAACTCTTAAAGGGCTCTGAGCGGACGAGCAACCACATCCTGTATTAAGCAAGGGCTTTTCATTTTACTTGAAAAAAGTTGGGCTGTGTGAAAGTGGAAACTAGAAGGACTATAAGATAAGATAATCTATTACCAAAGTACACTGCACAAGAAATATTTTTTTTTGGGATTGAAACTTCTAGAAAATAAAATATAAATTCCACCTGTCGTTATGAAAAGTTGCGTTACTTAAAAGATATCATCTTTCAACATTTTTTATAACTTTACACACTGTAGCATCTTAACGGTGTAAACTGCGACTTACACTGCCACCTGTGTTACTTAACTTAAGGATATTCGACTTACACTTTCCATTTCATAACCTAATTTAAACAAATATGACTTGCACTTTCACTAATTTAACTTATTTTAAGGACATACGACTTACATTTTTCATTGCGTGACTAAATTTAAAAATGCGACTTGTACATTCTTATTATGCATCTTTACCTTGCAAGTGCAAAAAATACGATTGACACTGTGTAACTTAATTTAGAAAAATACAACTTGTGCTTTAGTATGTATAAAAAAAATTAATAAAAGGTGTGTGATTTGCACCTCCTCATTGCTAACGTAATTTAGTGACATACGACTTGCACTTTTCTTTTGGCAACATAATTTAGGGCAATACAACTTGCATCTTCTTAGGTGTAACTTAATTTAGGACAATACGACTTGCACTTTTCTATTTGTAACCTAAATTAGATTTTACACCTAATTTAGATTAATACACTTTCCTATGTAAACCTAAATATTTTTCTATCTTAACTAATGTAAACTACAGCAATGCCACTTACTAACCGTCAGTGACATTATGTAGCTTATTTAACGTGTCGCCGATCAACACGCTGACCGGCCACCTATAGCAAGCTGCAACGGCTTAACATAGCGTACTACATCGGTTGCAATAAGCATACGCGCTTTATGGTTTATAGAACGTAATTGTGAAACGTCTAGTTAACACTTCGTGTATTATGTCTGTCTGGATGTATTGTTAAATACACTGGTGGAGATTTAATCATCCCTCTTTCCTCTTATAAACGCTTTTATAAACAACATTAATAGTTCAACTTTTACATTTTCGTATTAGCGTAGACGGTAACACAGATTTACAAAAAGAATGCCTGTTTATGTAAAATGGCGTGGCAGAAAATAAATGGTTCTTTAATTTATTGGAAAATACAATTTTTATCGGCAGGAAGAGCATTTTCCAGTTATACACACGAAATTATCGACAGAAGGATGACATTTTCGTGCTGAAAATAACAGATTGCCTTTACGTGCCGTTTCAAAGAATTGATTTCGTTTTATGTTCGTTAAAAATTTCTTTATTTGTCCATTTTAAAATACAGTTTAGTTGATTATATTTAGTATTTCTTGTTTTTTGTTACTAACAAAAATTGACTTGTTATGTAGCTGTCTGTTTTATTCAATGCGTTGTAACCTACTTTTTCCTAAGGATCTTCTCGTTACTCCTTTACCAGGTAATCTAGATATTCTGACTTGGACACGGCAGCCCTTAGTAGTCGCTCTTAGCACAACCGGTCAAGGGTTTATCTTCTTTTCCATGTTAGCCCTTGTTCATTACTCTCCACACAGTGTCAGTAGAATCGAAGGAAATCTAGGAACCTCGATCCTTTTGAACTTGATACGTTAGATAAAAATTGGTTGAGTATGGATCAGACAATCCATGAACAGTATTCACGATGATGAATCAAAACGTGAGCGTAAGAAACTAGGAAAACACTGGAAACAAGTAGAAGTGGAATGTGAACCTGCAAAACGGCGGTAAAGGTTTGCAAAAGCAAAGAGCCGTATGGGAAGGATTGTTACAGCATTGTTAAGTCGAGAATCCGTGAGTCGAAGTACGTAACATATACTGGGCAACAAAGTAATTTACGTTGAGTAGAACCAACGACAATGAAATAAAGAGAAATGCCAAAACACTGCTCTAAACAGCTCTTCCATCTCTAACGACTTCTAAGAAATTATTATACAATATCGTATCTGAAATAACAAAATACCAACGTATCGAATAGCGGTACTTACAAAATTTCCAATAACTTTTGAAACTTTAAGCTCCCATAACTTTATCGTTGAATAGTGTATCCGGCAGAATTCTGATTGGCAAATTAAAACTTTTAACTAGTTGTGCGGGCGCAAGGTTTAATTGTTGTAATATCGCTAAGGGAGTTTTCAAATATTTAAAGCAGTGTTCTCGTTATATCGACATTTAAACTAATGGGTTTAGTAGTTTAGTGGGAGATCTGGGTGTAAAAGATTTAACATTGCAGAAATATTGTATTATTTGGACATTACGACAAATATGTTTTAATGGTTCTTAAAGCTAATATACCAAAAATACATTGTTCCGAAATTAATATATTATGCAGTGAGCATTCAATAAACTCCCACGAGGGTACCAAACCACTCATTCATTCATTCAACAACATTTTCGCTCAGATTCATTAAAAAGGTTTAAAATTTAGTACTGGTTTAAATTAAGATCTTCTAGTTGATCACTTAGGTTTTGACAGATTTTTATCCTGTCACTATTAATCAGTCGTCATAAAAACGTATGAGTTTTTCTCATATTTCTGCAATTTGCGGGATTTCCAAATAATTTTCATCTTGGATCGTGTGCTGAAAGAAATTCAATTCTATTGTTGTGGAAAGTATGTACTAAAATTGCCTTTTTCTTCATAAAACTTAGAAAGAAATTCATAATATATATTGTCAGTTTAAAACTTTTTTGGTTGTCAATTTAGACTGATTTAACGTTGAAGAGTCAGGCCGCTTTTTGAAGCTTAAATTTAGAAACCCTCAATATTAGAATTTCTTAATTACCTGCCCTCGGTTAATACTAAAACATGTTTAAATTATTCTCTAAGATTTTTTGGTACAGTATGTATATTTTATGTAAACTTTTATGTAAACTTCAATTAAAGTTGCAAAAAATTACCAAAGTCATCGGGTATAATTAAACATTAATAGAAGGAAACTGGATTGCTTACGCATACGCAAAGAATCATGGCGACTACTACAAAACTACTTCGGTCATTTTTTTCAAGTGCGCGGGAAATATTGTCTTGGGATTACACAGTTTATGATGTCTGATCAATGTGGTCAAATAGGTATGTTGTACCATTTCTACAACATTATGTAAATTTGATTATAAATTAGCAAATTAATTTAAAATACTTAATTTTAAAGTGCTACATAGTTATCTGGCGCATTCGCCATAAATACCGGAAAATAAAACCGTACTTCCGAATATATATACAACCGTACAAACATCACATTTCATATTTCTTCTTCGGCAGGAATTTGATGTTTCTGTAACTTGCATATACATGCAATCCAGAAAAAATGAAATTTACCCTGAACAATGACTTCTCTACACATCCCAAAAAAAATTGTTGCCTGCCCAAAATGTTTAATGAAACTACCATTTCATTATGCTATGAGCAAACCCTAGAAATGAGTCAGAAAGGTTAGGGTGTCCTTCTGGTTTAACACTGGATAATACAACGACTGCCCATAATAATTTTAAGCAATTTCTGGGATGAATTATGAGCAATCTTTCTGATAAACTGTTTAATGCTCGGCCATTATGCCTATTAATAATGTATTTTAACACATCGTTACCCCAAATTTCGTTGAATCATACATCATTTATAGACCTGAATAAAGGCTCGTTGAGGGAACTACGAAACATATCATCCGAATGGGGCACAAATTTAGATATATTACAGAACCCCATTACTCGTTATGGAAGTTAATAATGTGTCTGATTAATTATACCCATTTGATGCTGATTACCAGTAGTAGTCTTTTTATTTTAGTCTATTTTTGAAACACGCAAGCTGAATAAATCCAAAGTTTTATAAATTTGTTGGAAAAAATATTTCTAAGTTGAATGTGAACAATAAATTTCATTATTTTCCGGTTTGGTTGTTTACAAATCATTTATTAAAATGTTCGTGCATACCCAATACAATAAAAAGACAATATTTACTTGCTGTGTTTATTCATGTAGTATTTAAAAACAACTGATTATTTATTTTACAGGATCCAATCCAAAAACAATATTTATGATTTAAAAACAAGAATGAAGATCTATATATCAAGCTTTAAAATAAGAATCCTAATTTAAATATACAGGGTGTTCGAGAAGTTTTAGTAAGGGCAAATATCTCTATTAGTAAAGATGTATACATCAAATTTTAGGTCTATCTTATCGGTTAATAAATTTACTTTTTTATATAATTTATCCTTTTCAACGCTCTTAAGGTTAAGGGAGTTAAGGTCAAAAATTTTAAATACTGCCCTATGCCGTGAGGTACCTTATTAAAAAAAATTAAACATTTTCCCGCATACCCGAGGTCCGTATCTTAATTCGTTTTTAAATGGCAGCCTCTACAAATTAAAAATCTTAAACGAAAAATAAAAAATTAAATACTTCTCTTATTACTTTAAAAGTTGTTCAAAATGACCACAATGAACTTCTTGGAGTGATAAAGTCGATTTTGGAACTTAGTTCTCACATTTTCGCGAATGGCACATTTACTTCTTTTGCAGAGGACTAAAATCGACTTTATTTCTTCCAAAAAGTTCATGGTGGTCAAATCAAACAACTTTAAAGTAATAAGAGAGACAAAGGTACTTAAATTTCTAATTTTTTGTCATTTTTAATTTTAATAGGCATGCCATTTTAAAACGAATTAAGATACGGACCTCGGGTTGGCGGTAAAATTACCTTTGATTACCTTTAAAATGAGGTACCACACGGCATAGGGTTGCATTTATAATTTGTGACTTCGACTCCTTACCGTCACCCCTCAAGCGGGTTAAAAAAGTTAAATTACATAAAAAGTACATTCCCCAATAAAATACACCTAAAATTTTTTGTCCAATTTAAATGAGTTATCTTTAAAAATAAATATGGAAAACCAAAATACAATTGAAATTTTATCACAAGCTTTTTCAGATATACGGTAAACTTTTTATCTTATTTTCAGCCTGTTTTCTAATATGAGAATGACAGTAAACAGTATAAAAAATTTGAATTAATTATTTAACAACGAGAATAGAAACAAACAGAACTACATCAACACGCGATGACATTCTAAACCAACTTTTTAGGACTAACAAATGTTCTAAAGCAACTTATAATTATTCCCAAGTGTACCATTACTGTCCCCAACATAAAATTTAAACATTAAACTGAAGTTTGTTTAACATACCTGTAACCCTGGTCCGGATAAACCTAATTTAAGCGTGACATTGCCCGACACGTATTTATAATTTAAATCTGACTGTGACAGATCGGTGCCTGGGTGATGGGAAAAGTAGTACATTTTATTCTCTTAGTTACAATTTTTATTTTCTACATGCAAGCCTGCAGTAGCATGCCTTACCTCTCACGCTCTTTAGTACGGTAAGTAGATACTGTTTCACTAATGCTGTAATAAAGAAAATTGAACTGCTCATTAAGGTAATAATTTTGTGTATTGAGTACCATATACAGGGTGTCCAAAAAGTCTTAGTATGGGCAACTGGCCTTGCTATTAGTAAAGATAAAGAAACCAAATTTTAAATGTATCTTATTGGTTAATAAATTTACTTTTTTGTGAAATTAATCCGTATCTTAATTCGTTTTTAAATGACAAGACTTTAAAAATTAAATATCGTGAAGGAAAAATAAAAATTTAAATACCTATATTTCTCTTATTACTTTAAAAGTTGTTCAAAATGACCACCATGAAGTTCTTGACAGTCATAAAGTCGATTTTAAAACTTACTTCTCAGAGTGGCAGGTGTTAGTTCTTGGCCGAACTCCACAATCGACTTTATTACTGCAAAAATGTTTATGGTGGTCATTTTAAAAAACTTTTGAAGCAATAAAGGTACTTCAGTTTTTATTTTTTTTTTCACGGTTTTCAATTTTTATAGGCTTGCCATTTAAAAACGAATTTCGAAACGGACCTCCGGTTTGCGGTAAAATGTTTCGTTTTTAAGGACCTTTAAAATGAGATACCACACGGCATAAGGTTGCATTTGAAATATTTGACCTCAACTCCCTAGCGTCACCCCTTAGGGTTTGAAAAAGTTAAATTGCATAAAAAAGTAGATTTATTAACCAATAAGATACACCGATACACCCAGACTTTGGTTTCCCTATCTTTACTAATAGCAAAAATACTTGCCCGTACTAAGACTTTTCGGACACCGCGTATGTATACGTTTGAGATAAAATAAAAGCAAATACACGGTTGTAGAAAATTTTGACATGCAACTCGCCTCTGGCTTATTTTTCAGGTTTCTCATTTATGCGGTGGGACATACTGATCACACCTTGTTACATTCTGTTGTTGTCACCATTTTTCCCACAATTCCTGCTGCATTCTAACTGAATCAAGCAAAAAATTCAACTTATTTATGTACAACTATGTAGTATTACAGTATTTATTAATGCAAAGAGACTGTTGCAGCCCAACTTATTTTAATAAAGGTTAATTTTAGTTTTATACCAGACATTATAGTTTCCTTAGAAAATAGAAATTTAAGTTTAAGAGCCTCCATTGAACTGATTAAAAGATTTTCTGATCAATGTAGAAATGTTCCCAGCGATATAGGTGTTAAAATGAGACAGAAATTACATGTTACTCTAGAAAAAAGTGAGGAATTCAAATATCTAATGGAACTGCTAAATATTTTTGATGGTAAATTATCCGAAGAAGTTGTACCTTGGTCATGTGCGTTAATGCCAAAATTACAGTATTGTCCGATTACATCACTACTTAGATATTGTCTTTCGGTGGCTAAACATATTTTTCAATAAATCGAACACAGGCAAAACTTTTTAGTATACTTTGAAAAGCATTTAGTTACAAAGTCTTTTTATAATACATTAAATTAAAATTTTAGCCTAGCTATAACTGTATTATTATTGTACTCTTTTAATTTAAAAATAAATACTGCTTATTGTCAAAATCAAAAATTATGTGTTTTTTATCTTCTAACCCATATATTGTTCATCTTTATGTAAAACTACTACATATCTTTGTTAAAAAAGATCTATTGTTATTATATATTTTTTGAATAAAGGTTTGGCTTTAAAAATCAATTGAATGAGTTTTTCTTTTAATTTTCTAATTTCTTTTACATATTTAGGGTAAATTGTTGCATATTTTTGTTAGAAAGGACGCATATTTATGTGCATATTTTAATTAAATTTAGGTGCATATATTCCGCTTTCTACTAATCAGGATTCGCCAAGGCAACCGTAGCGCTTGTGAATTGTCATGATCAGTATTACCTAATTACCTATGCTAAAAGTTTCATCCTATAAGAAACGGGCATAATGCTTAACGATTACCTTTCGATCTAAAGCGAATCGCAAACATTCGAGCATATCTTATAAATTTTTAATAACGACTAGTTGATAGTCACAAAAACAAACTACTCGATAAACTTGAATATCTAAGTTTAAACCAATATACCTACTAAGTCAAAGCATTTTTCTGATTTTTGGGGTTAATATTTTATTAAAGAAATTATTTTACTTATATAAACATTTATACTGACATTTTCTCAAAATAGAAAAAAGTTTCTCTCAGTGTTAAAGAAAAGTTTTAAATTATCTTATTTGTTTTACAGTTAAGTTGATGTACTTAATGTTAATGTAAATGATGGCTGAACTTAAACGCCCTTATGATCTTTTGTTGCTATATAAAGGCGTTAATAAAATTCATAAAAATATCGACCAAACCCTTAAGATCGCACCCAGAGGGACTGTCGACATTGGATACAAGGATATATTTTACATCCTTTCTGTAAACTATAAAGTGCGTAAGGTTGGGTAGAAAAAAGTGCTGACCAATTAACTTACAAAAAAAAACTCTACACAATAGCTCGAGTTTGCTCAATGTAGTATGAATAAAAATTTTGATTAATTAGTCGTTAAGTAATGGACATATTACTACACACTGTTTAGTAAAGATGGGTTAGCAACTGCCAGATTTTTTAACATTTCTTGACTTTGCACCACACACTGTGATTTATCTTGTATAATATCCAGAATGACATCAGATAATATAAAAAAACATATTACACAACAAAATTGGGAAAGTCGAAACATCTCTTAGAGTCATCAAACCCAATCAAAAGTTTATGCAAATACAGTGCGCATATTAAGTAGGTTATTTGTTTTTCTTTGTCGAACCCAAATGTTTTGCCATAGTATTTTTCACGGAGCGGTTCGAGTGTATTTCCATAGTATCAAGGGATACTCCGAGAACCAGCGCGCGGTGGTGTCGACCGTCACGTGCGATAATATTTGTGGGCCGTCAACATTTTCGTCATATATTTGTCTTTTTTAACTTCCTAAAGCGCGTATGATGGCTTCTCTCCTAGTTTAAATGCCTTTATATAGTTTTCTATTTCCATGTAAACTTACGAAGTCAATTTAAAACACGCCCGAGCCCGCAGCAAGCTTGCATCGGTTCTTTATTGGGGAGTTTTCGCATGGAACTTGCACTATTTAAAAGAAAAAATAATTATTTCTCGATTTTAAAGAATAAATTATTAAGTAAGTCGGTGGGTCACTGACCAAATAATCACCTTATGGAAAAGCCAAGTGCAAGAAACTGTTTGCATGTTATTTTAAAAACTCACAGAAAAATTGCAATTATATGTTTCTTTGGGGGTAAATAATTTTTTGCCAGAAATAGGCACATTAATAAAAATTCTTCCTTAATTAAAAAAGTGTATTTCGTTGGTTACGTTGATATTACTAGTTGCCCACAAAATTTGCCACACCTGTAAAAAACTCACGTGCCGCGCCTGGTGTATTGTCACGATAGGTACTACCTTTGCTACGGTCGTCTGTATGCTTACTTGGTTTCCAAGTGATTTTAGCTTGGAACTTGTTGCTAAAGTGAATGTATCGATGTGTAAAATACTACATAGTTAAATTGCATTTTTCTTTATTAATTTACAAAAACTGGTAAATAAATTTACAGTACAAAACTTCATTTTCTTATTCCTACATTTGTCAACTCATAACTTTGATTGTCAATTTAGACCGGGCTTAGCAGTGGTGAATCTGGCCGTAAATATTTATCTAGAAACCGAAAAAATCGTGAAAATTATAGAAACAGAATGTTTTAACTACATTTTTGAGCTTAGTTGTTCGTTAGAGTTAAATTTGGGATTTATGCGCATTTTAATTAAAGTAAACCTCCCTTTGAACGTAACATGCCACTTTGTAGGATAATCTCGAAAATCCCAATGCACAATTCCTACATACTGGTATTAGCTGCCTGTATCCAAGACTTTGCCCGAAGTCGTTTGAATGTAATCTAATTGCGGTCAGTTGTTTTTGCACTAAAACAAGAGCTGGCGAGATTCCAATCAAATTAGTTTCCCGATAGCCCCCATCCTAATGTCCTTATGGCCTAGTTTCGATACCATTTATAATCGTTCTTGCAAAAACTGATTTTGGAGTCATAGGCATGCATTCTAACAAAAACTAATATTAGACATTGAGTCCTCCTTTTCGTGTACTTGCCCTATATTTCAGACATTAAAAATCTGATTTTGACTGGTTGTGAAAAATTTTAAATCGGGCGATCGGAGTAACTACTGGGCAACGCAGCCAAGTAATAGTGTAAAAAAGTAAAAAATGGTAAAAGTGTTTACCTTTTACATAATATAAAATATTAATTGTTAGTTGACTTGGCATAAAATTGCATCATTAAGAAACACTCTACATTTCGATCAACTGCCGCGCTCAGCGGAATACGTATATGATCTAAATAACCCTGAATAGTATATTATTATTCAATGAGCATTTAGCTATCTTAAGACATGAGTATGAAAATTTCGACACGAGCCGAAAGCGAATGTCGTAATGAACACGAGTGTCTTAATAGCCATTAAATGCGAGTTGCGTAAACTATTTTTTCTACGATCAGTAACAATAATGAAAAACTCCCAAATCCGCCAACAAACGGCACCCTTACAAGCTTAGGGGATGACCACCCACCACCGTCAATAGTTACACGCAAAAGGATGGAATGTGGCTAGATACAGCCACAACGAACCTGATATTCATTTTTTTATGTTGTCCCTATTACAGAATTGTATAAAAATGCTCGATACCCCTCCCCCTCAAGCATCGATAGCTATGGAGCCAGCAGCCCCTTAACGCGTCAGACGGTCGGGTATCAAAACTAAATGTAATAAAAAACATATTTTACCCTGTTCCGCTTAGATTTCAACTCCATGCAGTGTGTTATGTAAAAATGAAATAATCTAATTTGTATGGGTACCATCAGGATCGATCAAAATACACGTCTGTACAAAACCGCCACACTCAACACTCGAACAAGGTCGTACCATATATCATTAGAACCATCACGCGCGATCTCTCTGAGCGAACACTTAAACTCAAACTGGTCATGCAGTTAGAAAAATACAGATAACAAAAATGTAATTGGGCACGGGAACCAAAGATGGCATTACCTATTTCAAAATTAGAATTCAGGCAATATAGACATTATAAATCAGAGTGACAAAAACTGAGTGTTATAATTTCCTATAGAATTTTTCCTTTGACTAGGTTGTTTTTAAGACATTTACGTTCAGATTCATTAAAAAGGATTTAGTACTGGTTTAAATTAAGATCTGCTAGTGGATCAGTTAGGTTTTGACAGATTTTTGTCCGGTCATTGTTAATAAGTTGTCATTAAAAACGTATTAGTAGCAGTAGTTATTCTGATATTTCACTGCTTTGCTTGGTTTCCAGATAATTTACATCTTGAAAAGTGTTGGAGAAATAAAATTATTGCTCTTATTGTGGAAAGTGCGTACTTAAATTTTCCCCTTATAAATTTTCGAAAAAATTCGAATTCATGGTATAAAACATAGGTATCTTAATCTTACGTCACTTGTCAGTTTAAACCGGTTGGTTGTCAAATTGGACCGGTCTACCGTTGGAGAATCTGGCCAAAAAAGTTTTATTTTAAAAATATCTTTTCCAATACGCAACGCAGAATTATAGAATACCAAATGAGCATAATATTTTAAAAATATATGCCTCGAAGGCATGCCACCGGTAGATAAATGTTTAAAATATAAATAATAAAAACAGTCAACTGTTTAAAATGTTAACTTAAAGATAGCTATCCGAATAGGAAGAAAGCAAGAAAGAAGTAAAAGACCGTCTTTCCCGCAGATCAAATCAAGATGGCCATAGCTCAAAACTATGCTTTAATTTGCATGCCAATTAAAGCTGGTTTAAGTAATATATCTTGTTAGTATGTAAACTTAGCAAACAAATTTTGAAATAACGCCAATGACACTCTCATAGGCGAACTGAGAGGTCTAATTTCCATAGAAATTAAAACCGAACTTGATTTTGGCCCTTTTTAATGAATTTAAAATGCTCGAAAAAGCTTTTTTTGACTGATCCCTTTAGAAGTCCTGTCTGATGAGGTCGGCCTTTTCTGTTTGTTGTTAAACTTTGCGCCTTTGAACGCGCTTGTTTATAATTCCTGTATAAATAGCTTAATCCCTTCTTCTGTGGTCAATTAAAACTGAAACCTGCAGTAAACATGTTTACAAGTGGATAATTTTATTAACGGTAGTTAACGTGGATACCGATACTTTGTTTACCTATCCATTTAGTACAAATACCTAAATAAAAAATGTACAAATAATGTGCTAGTTTAAAATTTACTCTAGATAATCTAATAATATAAATCATTAAAATGCATTCCATACCCTGTTTCCAATACACTCGTATATTGGGAAAAAATGACAGTACATAATTGTGTTTAATTATTCATTTAAGCTTTAGTATCATTTCTTAAAATATAAATATAGGTCCCTATAGTCTTTCATGTTTTTTTTAGCTGGGACAGCCCACGTAGACTTCAAGTCTAAGTACTAAGGTACCGTGGGCATCTGAGGAGAAGGTACATGTAATCTATTGACACGAGATTTAAAGGTTTGGAGATCGCTAGGGGAAGGGAAATCATCTGCAGGCGATTTGTTCCATAAGCTGGAGACCGTAGGTACAAATGAGCGAGAGAAGTGGGATGATCTAGGCTTTTATAGCTGGACAGTAAAGGGATGCTTACGTAATGCGCCTCTTGTTGTTCTGTTAGGAGCAGTCAAGGGGGAAATTATAGCGACTAGTTCTTCACAGAAAAATCCGTGGAAGTATCGATAGAAAAGAAATAAAATCCCCAACAGCGCGGCGATGAGCGAAAGAAGGGAGTTTTCTTGTAAGGACTGGGTCATTGATAAGTCGAATGGCTCTCTTTTGGATAGAATCAAGGACGTTAAGCGTCGAAGGTTATGCCGTTCCCCAGATGAGGGAACAGCACTTTAGGTTAGATCTTATTTGGAAAACATGGAGAATGAATAAGTTGGAAGGAAAAAAGTATTTTCTGGCTCGAAAGACTAAACCAAGCTATTTAGCTGCTGATACGGCTATTGAAGTAATGGGTTTGTGCCAGCTGACATCATGTTTGAAAGCGATGCCAACAAGATCGAACTTCTTATTGTTTTATGGGGCTTGGCCATTCATGTGTTGCTGGATTTTTTGCGTGACAGGGAGCAAGACTGAGTTTTGGAGGCGTTGAACTGAACAAGGTTTTTGGCATTTCAGTCTAAGATTAATTGAATATCTTGCCAAAGGGATAGGTGCATAGATCTGCGTCTGTTATCCAGCTTTTGATTCAATACTTGTCTGGAAATATGATTGTTGGAGTGAAGAGTACTGTCGTCAGCGTAACTGTGAATGGGACTGATAGTTGAAGAGAGCAGGTCACTAATGTGAAGAAGAAATAGGGTTACTTGGGTTTGGTTCGGTACCATGACTGAGCCTTGAGGTACGCCAGCATTGATAGGATGGAAGTTAGATGAGTGATCATCCACCACGACAGATATGAGCCAATTAGAGAGAAAACTGCCAATCCAGGTGCATATTTGAGAGAAAGACCCCTAGTCAGGGAAGTCCATCATGGCAAGGCGATCGGAGTGCGGCCGGGGGTGGTTAAACTTACATTTTAAACATTTTTCCTTGTTACTTTTATTTCTGCAAAACTGCTTGTACAACTATTTGAAACCCATTTATATTTATTTATGTCTTGAAATCCTTACTGAAACAAAAGTCAAATTAACCCAGTTACGAGCTGTAAAAGAAACAGCAATAAACCAAAACACAAACACTTTTCCGGTACACCAATATCCTTTTTATGAGCATCAAAGGCATCACTTTTATCGCTGACTTGTAGAATTTATACAATTTTATATTGCTCTCAACAAAATGGCAAAATATTATTGAGCCTGTAAAAATCGAGATTTTTATGAGGTTCTAGAAGGAATGTTTTCTGGACTTCACTAATCTGTTGAGATTTTAAACTTTTTAAATAATAATTATTTGTTCAGACGAATCTCACATTATTACTGTTTTAGTTTCTGGTGTCGAGATATATATAGAGTGAATTTTAAAGGGTTACAAGTGTTAGTCGAAAGTCGAGAACGGTTTAAAATATTTTCATGAAATTTTGACTGGTTAATGGGGAGATGGGGGGACATATTTAAACATATTTTTTGACATTTACCCCCCTCCCTCTATTTTGAGGCGTGGGGTAACTTTGAAATTTTAAATGAGATGATGTATTTTTGTTTATGAAATTCGAATCTACGTAAAAAACAACGTATGTGTTCAAATTTTTTTTTTATTAGCTTTTTCGGTTATGGAATTATGATTTATTATCGGTTAAAAATTATTTACCAATTAATTTCAACTTATTTATCATCTGTCATGGTTGAGAAGTTGTTATAAATATCCCCCTTCAACTTCCAAACACTTTCTCACTCTTTTTCTAAATGAATTTTGAACCCGCTGTAACATTTCAGGTGTTACTACTAAGCAGGCGAAGCGGATTCGGTTTTTAAATCATCTAAAGTTGTATAATAGGTGCAATCGCCATCACTTTGTCCATATAAAACCCCACAAGAAATAGTCGAGGAGGGTCAAATCCGGGGACCTAGCAGGTCAGTTGACAATATATTTCAAATATTTCATTCAAATGATTACGGGCCTATACTGCATAATGTGGTGGAGCTCCATCCTTCCATGTTTAATTAAGCAATAAACTGAGAAATAATCGCTAAGACGTCAAAATTCTCAACTGACTTAACTAAAAATAACGCAAGTCGGACAAACGGAACAGTATACTTGCAGTATCAAAAACACAAGGTCATTGTCTGTACTGCAGAGAAAAATACATGTATCCATGTTAATTACTTGGTGACATCTTGTTCTTATGGGACTTATTTTACTGCGGTGATCTATGTGACAACTGCATCAAAGGTAGCTCTGCACCCATATCACACTTGTATCTTTAAAAGATAAGTTTTTACTTTTCTTCGCAGAAATTGTGAATATGCAGACAACAAAATATATTAAATTGTATGAAAGCGGAATAGTATATTGTACAACGAGCATGGAATGACATGCATTTCCTACGAGTATGACGTTTGCAGCATGAGCCGCAGGCGAATGCTGCAAATCATACGAGTAGGAAATGGTCATTCCATGCGAGTTTTACACTATACTGTTTCTACGAATGTTACTGTTACATAAAATGGGATTAGTAATATTTTTCCTTTTAAGATGTCAAAAAATGTCAATCTGACATTCCACAAATAAAAATTATAAAGATTTTGAATGTCAACGCCACCTTTGTAAAAAATACCCGTGCACAATGGGAACTTTGTAGTTCAATCACCATGGTGATTGAAGCACAATGAAAATGTGTAAAACACAATGCACCATGTTCCGAAATTACTATTGAACATACAATAAAGGTTTTTATTGACATTCGTAGAAAAAATATTTTTCAAATTGTCTTTCTAAACCTCTTAAAAGAATCTTCATTCTATTTTATAAATTCTTACGGTAATTTCCTCACATAACCCATAATAATAAAGTTTATAGCATAGTTTGTATCACGATATAGTAAAAATTTAAATACAAAGTATTTCTATAACCCACATTTTTATCTTTCTTAAAAAGCATTTTTACGTTTTAACAAATGGGGCTGCAAATGAAATAGCTGAAACGGTGTAAATAAAAAGTTGAAAGCCACTTCATTGCACGAAACATCGTGCTCTTATGACGGCCAATTCAGCAGAAAATATGCGAATCTAGCAAGAGAGCAGTAAAAACGTCACGAACAAAAGAAACTTAGCCAAAAATAAACGATAGCTGTCGTGAGAAAAAGAAAAACACGATGCAATTCATTTTATTAGAGACAGTTCCATCTGCATTTTTCACGACTTCAAAAAAGAAGGGGCTTTATTTCGCATGTATTCATGCATATGGGCGGGCGTGAATGGATACATCCAGGATTTTCTTTAAAACTTCCAGACGGATTTCAATACGGTTTCCACTGTCTTGTAAGGCAGTCACTGAGAAAGATGTAGGATCTTGCACGTGCTGCTTATTGACCCTTCCTTATTCATTTCAACTATAAGACTCCCATACCAATTAATGCTGCTATTAAGAAATTACTTTAAGTCCCGGTATCCAAGCTATTAACAATATAGTGAAAACTTGTGTTTGAAGGTATTGGAATAATAATTAATTTTTGGCTTTACACCATTGGCGTAGCTATGGCAACGCAACCAATTCGACGGATAGGGGCCCCGGTGATTTGGGGCCCCGCGGCTCCGCAGGGGCCGACTAACTTAACTTATTGTACACAAACCTTTTATGTAGATCTAAAATTCATTTTAGAAACTAGCTAGAAAATCATTTTAAAACCGACTAAGCAAATCGCATAAATAACGAAGTAACTTATATAAGCTTTTATTGACGACATACTAACAATGACAGGACAAAGACTTACTTACTTACTTACTACTTAATCAACTGGAAAATCTAAGACCAATAGGTACTAAGTCCTAAAGCTTTGTAATAAATCAAGTGGAAAGTTTTTTCAAGTATTACGAAAAATGATATCAAATAGTCAGCTGTCTATCTCTAATAAGCATCTGAGACACGAGAAGACTTGCGTGTCCCCCATGGAACGGCCACTACACTTTTCAAGCACATACTTAGTATAACACGCACACCTACACAGTCCAAAACAGTACCAAGATTTTTCTGCATTATCTGTTAGACAACAAGCTTTAATTTAATTGTTTCTCTAAATAACAACAACTAACTAAATAAATTATTTTATAATATTTTTGTTAAATGTATAATTGTGAACGTGAACGTTCAATATTCGAAGGGAAGAAGTCTCTAAAATGCTGGGAAGTGTCACAGTTTCTGGAAAAAAAAGTATAACTGTAGTGGCGGCCAAAATTACGACCGTGGCGTCCGCTTTAGACGGTTTGCTAACTACTATAACAGGGAATGTTTTCGTTTCGTCTTTGTCTTCATTGTCGTGTTATTTGGCATCTTGGTCAATTTTGTCGTCTAGTGACCGTTAAAAATCAGCTGATTGCAGCTAGCTTCCTTAAATTTTACTTATCCAAACAATAATTAAAATTCGTTTCCACAGTAACGAAAGCACGGCAAGTTTTGCAGTATTTTTCATATACAGGGATCAGAAAGAAGAAAAAACAGGGACCGGCAAAATAGTTTGTCGATTTCTGATGCCAATTTTTCGATCTTGGCTGGTGAAACGTTAATTTCTGGCGGAATAATTCTCCAGAAACTGTATATGGTCGGTCGTAAAAAAAAATATTTTCGAACTTGCAATGCCACGACAGAGCTGTTTGGTTCGCTATTCAGTCATTTGTACATATTGTTACAGTGCATACCGTAAATATGTGCATAAACTTTCAGAAAGGTCTAATAAAACTTAACCTCGGAGTGTTTAAGCTTATTTCTGCGATTTGCTTGATTTAAAAATTATTTTTGTTTTGGAATAACAATAAATTAATACTACTAAACTGGGCTGTCTTGTTATAACACTTGTCAATTTAATACCTAAAAGGTGAGTGTTAATAACACTGTTTACTGATTTTACCATTTTCTAGAAATGATTACTGAAATACCGACGACGTGTTCTGTTCATACATCCAATTTCAATCAATTCTCCTGCTATTTAAAGTATCTGTTGTACTGTTGACACTGTAATGCCCTATGGGCACAATGATTAATTAACAATTGATCGTTACCAATCAAATCACATTCCGCAAACAATTATGATAATTGGATAGAACACATATTATACAGGGTGTTGCAAAACTCTGCCAACAATATTTTACAGGAGATTCTTTGGCCAGAAACAAGAAAAGAATTAGCGATTAACATAAGTACGGAAACGCTTAGTTTCTGAGGTGATAAAATTTGAAGGGTATTTTGGCTTTTATTATTTATTTATACGATTTTGAATTGAAATTCTGTTCATACAATATTTTTTGGCGTATTTATGGAACATCCTTATTCTTATTCGATATAATTCCACATTCTGTGTTTTTAGGGATCATGGTCTTCTTGACTTGCCCTTCTTCTCCGATTTGCTTTTTTCCGACAACACCTTTCGTAAAAAGAGAACATTCCTGTTTTATCCCAGGACTTTTTGTTTTTATTTATCTGGAAGAGTCAAAGTAGACGTCAAGTCTAAATACTAACGTAGCTTGGGCGTCAGAATAGAAGGGAAATGTAATCTATTGACACTGGATTTAAATGGTTGGAGGTTTGGAGGGGAAGAGATACATTATTTCGATGTTTTGTACTGTTTTGATGGTATTTAGTAAAATAGCCCATGTTTTAAGGGCCCTTCTCAGTCTCTAGTGCAATAAAAATGTTTTTTTGGGAGTTTCTATATTTATTAGGCAATATTTAAGTACCAAATTTATACATATAAGGTTTACATACAATTGACTTATTTAGTCATTTGACGTTTTCAATAAACATGTTAATATAATGGGTGGTGGGTAACTTTGGAATTTTAAATGCGATGGATGATGTACTTTTGTTCATAAAATTCGAATCTACTTAAAGAACTACGTATGTTTACAAAATTTTTTTGATTTGCTCTTTCGGTCACAGAATTATGGTTGACTAAATTTTAATTGAATTAAAGAAATAAATACAGTTTAACAATAAATCAAGTTCACTTATTTCAGAATTATTATTCGTTTCCATGGAAATGCGATATTTCTATTTAAGTCTGTTAAGAATTTTGACGTTTAAACGATTATTTCTCAATTTATTGCTCAATTAAACATGGAAGCGAATTTTAATGTGCAAGTTGATATGTTGTTAATTTTGAGGGAGAGCAGAAAAAGCTACAGAGAAACTGGGCGGAAAGGTTTCCTAATAACCCGAAATCTCACATGGCATTTAAAAGGCTGGAACCCTACTGGCGCTGAAGACGATACCACGAGTTAGGAATCGAACTAAAACGGACGAAAATATGGCAGTTGGAGTTTCAGAAGTGTATAGTCCCAAATGTAGGTACCAGACCAGAGATGATAGAGATAGTGGAATGAGTCAAAAATCAATTGTGACCATATTGCATTTACACGCCTTTCATTAATACCACATTACACTCCTCCAAGAGCTATATGGGCAAGACTTTGAAAATCGCTTACATTTTGCAATTGGGTCACAAGATAAATGCAAGAAAATAACAGGTCCCTAATGAATATTATTTTTTCCAACTAAGGTACTTTTCGTAATTGTGGGCAGGTAGGATTTTAAGTTATCCCTTATCAGTAGAAATTGAATTTCTTTTTTGTTTATTTGGTTGTTTCCTTTAAGGAAATAGATATAATTTGCACTACTGAGCGTCAAAAAATTCTCGCTGGATGAGACCTCTGCTGAACCAACATCCCTGGTCAATTAATGTTAGATGTCGTATAATCGCGGATAGAGTTATTGATCTGCATTTCTTTGAAGGATATTTAAATGGAAAAATGTACACAGATTTTTTAAAAAGTCGATTACCCCAATTATTAAACCAAAACATAAATTCTGATATGTGGTTTCCACAGGACGGAGATCCACCCCATTATGCAATACAGGCCTGTAGTCGTTTGAATAAAATATTTGAGAACAGGTGGATTGAACGAGCTGATCCGGTCAACTGGCCTGCTAGATCTCCGGATGTGACCCCCCTTGACTTTTTTTGTGGGATTTTATAAAGGACAATTTGATGGCGGCTGCACCTACAACTTTAGATGATATGAAAGACCGAATTCACTTTGTCGGCGTATTAGTGATACCTGAAATGTTAAAGCGGGTACGAAATTTATTTAGAAAAAAAGTGAGAAAGTGTTTGGGAGTTGAAGGGAGACATTTCTAATAACTTCTTAAGCATGACAGATATATAGGTTAAAATTAAAGAATGTTTTTATTTTATAACCTAATACATTCTAATTCCGTAACCGAAACGGCAATTAAAAAAGAAACGTTCTACCCCATTACCCCACCCCTCAAAATAGAGAAAGGGGGTGAAATATGTTTAAATATGCCCCCCTATCTCCCTATTAACTCACCACAATTTTATAAAATTATTGTAAACAGTTTTCGAGATATCGATAAAAAAACATCCTGTATATTATTTTTTTGGCGTTTCAGCGAGGGAAGCTGTTCATCGATGAGCACTTTTTATGAGTTGGTAGTGCGGTTCACTCTTCTAACAGGGCGCCAGCCAATCTGCCTAACTTGTTTTAAGTCGAGAATAACCCCCATCAGACTGAAAGATGAACTCTTAGAAATGATGCTAAATAAAATCAAATTATATAATAATAATAATAATAATAAATGTCTTTTTATTAATTAATTACAATAGAACAGTATAAAAATAAATGCAAAGTGTGGCGAGATCCAGCACAGCTGTTCATCTAACCACCAAGATCAACTTATAAACAAGTAGTATATTCTAAAGTACTAAATAGTATTAACTACAAACGAGTAATAATATGGGTACTAAAAATTAACCTTAATTAAAATTAACATATTGTAGAATGCATACTGAAACATGAAATAGTATGCCTGGAAGGAAGAAGAAAATAGTAATTAACAAAAGTCAAATCATGTTTAACAAAGATTTAACGGTACGCACCTCCGCCTCTCTCCCCAATCACGTATCTCTTCAGATGAAGCTTAAAACCATCTACAGATGAGCATGATTTAATCACTGGCGGCAGTCTGTTATAGAGTTTAATGGCATTATAGGTAAAACTGCGTTGGAATGCAGCGGTGTTGTGGCGGGGCATCTGATAAAGTTCATTGTAACGCGTCGCCCTGTTATGAACTGCATGGCCTTTGACTAGTTTTTCATAAAGATATAGGGGCTCCCCAGAATTACTTATTTTATAAACCAAATAACCCAGATGAATGCGATATCCCTCGTCTAGATGGAACCATCCCGAAGCATTAAATGACGGTGTTATATGGTCAAATTTCCTCAAGTTGTAGCAGTATCTGACGCATGAATTGTGCAGTTTTTGTAAGCTACTTCTAGACGCCAAAGTAAGCGCAGGCCAATAAAGAACATTTGCATAATCTAGATACGAAATAATTAAGCTATCACACAAGTCTAATGTCCAAAGCCAAAACATCCCTATGGATATACAAGGTCTTTAACTTACAGAAAGACTTTTGCAAAATATGTGAGACATGATGCTCGAATCGTAGATCAACATCGAAGTAAACGCCCAGGTTTTTACATACTGATGATGGGTTTATTATAACATCGTTTATATAAATATTAAGATTATTCGCGACGATATCCCTATTTCGTCCGAACACCATCTTCTGGGTTTTACTGCCATTAAGCACAAGGTCATGGGCCACCGTTAATTCCGAAATAGTTGCGAGGTCGTTAGTAATGCACACCGATGGCTGCACACCGGAATCACTGGAAAAAGAATAATAAATTTGCATATCATCGGCGTACTGATGAGACCTGCAATGAACCAAATGACTGGAAAAATCAGCAGTATAGACAGAAAACAACAATGGCCCCAGTATGCTACCCTGTGGCACCCCTCTGTTTGTCGAAATGAATTCAGATGTACCGCTAGGCAATACCACACACTGATCTCTCCCACTCAGATAGCTTTCAACAAATTTTAGCGACGAGGCGCTCAGGCCAAAAAACTTTAATTGAGTCAGCAATATTGAATGATTCAATGTGTCAAACGCCTTGCTGAAGTCCAGCAGGATGAGACAAGTATTTTTCCCCCATCCTGAGCCCTCAGCAAGTCGTCCGCCACATTAAGAAGCGCAGTCGTGGTACTATGAGCCCTCCTAAAACCGGACTGCTTTGACGGTAGTGCTTTACTTTGTAAAAAGTGTTGATTTAGTTGTTCGTTTACTACCTTTTCCAGAATTTTAGACATTCAACAGAGCAAACTTATGGGTCGAAAATCTGAATGTGAGGAAGGGTTGTTATTTTTAGGTACAGGGACAACATTTGCTCTCTTCCACAGGGAAGGAAACTTACTGGGCACCAGGCACCTGTTAATCAAAAAAGAGATATGGGGGGTAAGATGAGGAGTTACCAAAGAAATTATTTTTATATCAATACCATCCACCCCTCTGGCTTGTGTTTTTATTTGTGAAATTATTCTCTCAATCCTCTCTTCCGTGACCTCAGAAAACGAAAATTGATTTTGCATAAACTGAAAAACAGCATTAGCGTATAATTCACTAATTAGATTGCTCTGATTGCCAGCAGGAAGAGGTATACTGTTAATAAAATAGTTGTTAAAGGAATCCGCGGTACCAATGTCGGGTGGAACAGTAGACCGTGTAGCGTTAATGTTCAAATATTTAAGCGTTTGCCAGAAACCTTTGGGGTCAACCCTAAATTTGTGATTTAGGTATGCTTTTTTTCGTTCCGAACAGCCATGGTTACAAAATTTCTAAGTTGTTTGAATTCATTTTTTGACGCTTCAGTTTTTCTTTTTTTATATTTTGTTAGTGCTTTTCTTTTTAACTTTATCATAGATCTCAGGTTATCAGTAAGCCAGGGCGCTGGCGTCTGTAAATCTAGACGTTTTTATAGGGGCGTGAATATTAAGAAGATAGTCCAAGTTTGAATTTAAAAATTCAAGCATATGATCCACATCGTCATAGCCATATATAGTATTCCAGTTTATATTGTATAGATCATTTAAAAAATTATTATAGTCGAAATATTTATAATCCCTGTAAGTTCTAAATTTAATTTCTTTATGTGGCTTTTCTAGTTTTATATCTTTAACTAAATTTAGTATGTTCATTGGTATTTATTTTCGAAATATATAATTTAATTTATTTGCACTCAAAAAAGAAATTATTATCGATTCTGATTGCAGATTGCATATTATTCTCAATTTTTAAATACGCCCACCACAATTGATCAATTAAATTGACGCGCACAAAAGAATAACACTGTTATCAAATCAGAAAAGTTTTACACTATGGAATAGTCAGTTTATGCAATTAATATCATGTTAAACTAGGTAACAACATGCATAAAAACTATAAAAATAAATATTTAAAGCGTGACAGACCATATTTCATTCATTCAGTTCATACAAATACAATGGAATAAACTGGCCTTTACTATCAGCGTGTTTCTTTGGCAGGAAAAGAACCATAAATGTGTGTCCCTTAGACTGCTCAGGAACTAGCCATGAAACAAGCAGGAAGTGAAAGTAGATAGGAGGAAAAACGTACTCGAACATTGGACACCAGTGTGAAAAAAATGCTTAAAATTTTTTGGAGAATTTTTGAGTTAAAGCTGGCATTTCACGATGAAAATATTAATCCTAATAAAAGAAATACTTGAATATAACGAAGGCACGGAGGAATCCTAATACACGACTTATATACACTCTTCACCATACAGTATCAAAATCGTGCCCAAGGAAAGGTAAAAGAAACTTTTCAACGCGGAAAAACATTTTATTAAGAGCAACTTAAAATACCCATTTTGGGGAATGGGGTGGCAGGAAATGTCTTTCGACATGCCCAGCAATATGAGAAAATCTTTCAGAAGATGATGTTTCGGCACTCTGAAACAGTACCTTCAATATTCATTTATTCCATGTCAGAAAAGGCACGAATTTAAAAGCTACATATCTTAAAATTACAGAAAGTAAACCAAATAACTGCCAAAGAAAAAGTTTGGATACTCCGTTCCATTGATTTTTCGCGATGTTTGTACGGTTTCATATATATTCGGAAGTATGGTACTAATTTTCGATACTTATGCCAAATGCGTCAGATAACTAGGTAGTGCTAAGGTAGCACTTTAAAATTAAGTATTTTAAATTAATTTGCTTATTATATAATTAAATTTACTTAAAGTTGTAGCGAAACGCTACAAGGTATAGATGTTCTCCTAAAAAAACTATTTACAGGAAAGTCCTGGTTGGTTATATATTGTCCAGGTTTTATGTACAATTGTAAATACATACAAAATTTTGCTTTATGTTAAAATCCTCCCAGGCTTCAAAGGCATTTGGGGATTAAAAGGGATAATGCATATTAAACAGTGCCTTTTTAGTTAAAGGGTATAATGCGAGTCTTGCGGATTGAAGAAGGTTAACCGGAATGATATCTGATATTTGTTCCTAAAATAAAATATACGGAATGCTACAGTAGTCTATAAAATTACAGTAACTGAAACTTCAAAGTAAATTTCAGATAGATAAACTTCAGACTGTATGGTTTTACAGTATATTTGCTATAAAATATAATAATAATAACAATAATATTACCAGCCGCGTCAGCTTAATTTTCCAAATTAGTTGTTATTAAGGGGTCTATTATCTAGAATAGCATAGAATATTTAAGTAGAGCTCAGCAGTTAGGTTTCCCTCAGTGAATACAGGTCCCATAAGAGCATTTCCAAGAATACCAGCCCAAACGTTAACTTTCTCTGGATTCAGTATCGGCAATTTTGTTTGTTAACATGCCCATTAAAAAAAAATGTACACGCGTCACTAAAGCAAATGTCTCTTTTTAAATATTACAGTTGTGGTTTATAAAATTTGTCATTGTTTTGCAGAATTCAATCTTGTGTCGAAATCGTCGTCAAAAAGTTCCTAAAAAATTTGCATTTTATATGGGTGGAATGTATTTAACTTAAATAATGCTTTCCGCACTGTTTCGTGTGGCATTCCTACTTCGCGTGTAGTAAATAGCTTAGCCGTCTTATTTTTATACTTTTTATATTTTTACAATTTGAAGCATTCATTGTCAAATTACACCGGTCTTAACTCTAGTGTATCTGACCTATAGTGTTCAGATGGGCCTAATGTTTGACCTATCTAAACACAGTCATTTTAACTTGTTTTCAGGTTTTGATCCAGCTTTCTATTTAATTCATTAATTTTCAATGCTCTGGATTCCCTTCGTCAATTACCACATACATTAAATCCCGCACAACGATAAATAATTAAAACTCAATTAACTCCAGACAAGCACGTAATTAACAGACAACTTAAAAAAATCCAGCTCTGTTCGTAATTAAAAGCTCCAATATTTTTTTTTGTAGAGATATAGGTATCTGGCAAAATAAATTAAAATAAGCAGGAAGATTGTTCAATTTTGTAGAAACAATAAAACAAAACTTAAAATAAATTTATTGTACATACGAGTGCATACTATGTTGTCCTATTTTTTCCCAGGTGAATTTAAATTCTTGATTATCAAATTAGCAGTGTTTTTGCCCGCAAATTCTTATTTCAGTTAACACATACTATAAAAAAGTTGTTGTATACTTCTTCGGTGTGCAAGCTGTAGATAAACCTTAAAGCTTGTAGATCGTCTTTAAACATGTATTAGACAGCCACATAGGACACGTTTCTCATACGATTAAGTTTCCGCTAATGTATGGAAATGGTGCGGAATTAGTTCCAAACTTTCCGTCAGCTAAAATGTAATTTTAACTAAGTGCCTGACTGAGAGGCTGAGTATGACTTTGGTATTTCAATTTGGAAAAACTGAAACAGTTCAGTTCTGACATGACTGTAATTAAATGGGTAAGTGGTTTGAAATAACAAATAACTATTTGGTAACAGTTTGGCAAAGCCGAGTTAAAAAGAATTAACCTTAGAATTTTGATTTAGAATACTTACAAAAAGTTTTTTTTAAATAATACAAAAAAAATTGAGTAAATAATTTTAATTAATTTACGTTTTCTACTCTCTGCATGTAGGTAAAGCTGACTGTCGGTCGATTTTTATATTTTCTTGAAAATGTAGAAATTCTGATTTGGATATCGATAAATAGATTTCTCTTTTACTCATATACAAATACTTTTAATTACATTCAACAAAAAAATTAGTTCTTCCACCCTCTACCAGCCTTAAACATGTCGCCCCTGGCATACCCTGTTGTAGGCACCGTCGGGCTGGCGGCTCTCCATCGGGTGTTTTCGATTTTTTGTTTATATTTAATAAAGTATTACCTAGACTCTTATCGCAATTCCTTCGTTAAAGTCGTGGTTTGTTGTGCTTTTAGTTTTATTCGCAGTGTAAATAATAGACATGAGTTTTTCAAAGACATTTTATACAAGGCACTACCTTGAATGCCCTTTGGTATTTCCTGCTAATTTTAAAGACAATATCCTTCCAAGTAAAGAAGACGTTCTAAGATGTTACTGTGGATTAGGTTCAGTTTAAAGTTTCCTTCCTTCTCCGTCAAAAACTACGTGTGTACGCAGGAAATAGTTGCATGGTCTCTACTACGTGCATCGTTGCGAATTTTTAAATAAATAAAGAAATAAGTAAAAACTATTATACATACCTCCTGCCTTTAATTTAACAACGGTCGTGCTATAAAAGGTGTTCCAAATTCCAAATTTTCCAAAATTTACTTCCAAAATTTAAAAAAAAAATTTTGAGAGGAATTACTCACACAATTTAACATTTCGGGAGTTACTAATGTATTTACATGCCTATCGAATCCGGTCTTTCATGTTTTCTGGTGTGGTTGTTGCTTTAGCCACAACTTTTTCTTTCAAAAATTGCGACAAGAAGAAATGTAAGGAAATCAGATCAGATGAAAGAGATTGCATAAAAATTAAGCATAACTCATATAAGTTTTTAGTGACGACTTATTAACAATGACGAGGCAAAAGCGTGTCACAACCTAACTGCTGAACTAGAAGATCTAAATTTAAACTGTCTTAAAACATTTAAGTGAATCCCGAGGTTGGATTTTAACAAGTATTTCTACATTTATTGAAATTTTTTTGCTTTGACTAATACTGACTTTACATAATTTTTTTAATATCGCTTAATAGATTATCCGTCGTGCGTAAAATTTTATTCCGAAGCCGTTAAATTTTCCTGTTTTCAAAGCAACAACAATAACTTTCGAGAGTGACACTCCTGATATCGTTTTACCAATAGCAGCTGTTGGGTAAGTACTTGTAAAATCTGGCAATAGCATAATTGTTAAGTACACCTCCAGACACAGCTCTGCAACTTAATACCCTTTAAGTCTTCAAGCTCCAGAACTTCGTCTGACAAACAATCCTTATTTACCCAACATGTTCTGAAGCCATATCGAATTGTCTGGCGTCTAGTGCAAGTGAAACCTAAGAGATATATTTTTATCTTTTATTATCATTACTTAAAAAGCTGTGTCTGCAAAGAAATAGGACCAATTTGAATCTTAAAGTATGCGTGAGAGGGACGTTAATAACTAGCAGTATGTTAATGGGCAACTTTTGGTAGTTCTTAATTTACCGCGTAATCTGGATTATTAGATAAACTACAACAGTTGACATCAAATTGTTGTATAAATAATGCTTGATTTTTATTATCTTGAGCTAATTCTATAAGATTGTTCTCGTGTCTGTACCATTCTTTATGTTACTTAGAAAGGAGTCTTTTAGGCTCAAGGTCTTCCAATCCTTCGACACATTCGCACCCTGACACCCACATCAACAACTTAGTGTGAAACTGCCAAAAGCTAATTTTTTCTAAAAATCGTATTACTAATTTTCTAGTTGGGAACTCTTTCCTCTGCTGTTTTGTCCGGTGTTATGTGGCAGTATTGCCATCTTATTAAAAAAATGTTCGCATCAGTCGCCGAAAAGATTAAAAAGTAAATATATCATTTAGCAAAATAAGTTTGGTGACAAAGTTATACAGCTATTTTTAAGTTTTTGTATTTGCTGTAAATGTTCTGATAACTGTTGATTCTTGTGTTCGGGTAAAATCGCCAACTTTATGCGTTACCTATACTTTAGTGAAGCAATTAAGACAATTTTCCTCCATTTCTTGAGAACCTCTCAGATCACATTGTATCTTCCATAAGAAAAAAGGTTAAATGGTCTTTTCTTTAAATTAAGTGCCCTTGACGTATTGCTTTGTACCCTAGTCAATCAAAAACAATTTTATAAGGCAAATGCGACTGCTTTGGGGTAATCTTGGCATTTGACTAATGAAATATTTATTTTATCCTAACTTTGTTTGAAACTGCCAGTAACTTCAAGAGGAGGTATTTTAAGTTAGTATTTCTAAAGCGATAGTTTAGATGTAAAGGCAAATTGATTTATTTAGTGGTTTATTTAGTACTACACAGGTAAAAAAATTACACCTTTGCACGTATTTTTAAAAAATTCGAAAATAGATTCAATATATATGTGTATATATATATATATATATATATATATATATATATATATATATATATATATATATATATATATATATATATATATATATGTTTACAAAAAAATCAAATCTCTACAGAATTGCTCAGGTTTGCTCAGGATCTTTGTCTGTCATTTTTTTTATTGATATTATCTAATCTATTTAGAGTTTAAAACTCAATTTTCAAATTTTCAAAAAATACTATATCAAAAATAAAGTTCTTAACAGTTCTTTATTTTTTATATAGAAATGTACATAATATATAGCATTTAATTTAAAAACTTTATATTCAATGTTTCTCGTTGCAAATCAATGACTGATGACATTGAATGACAATGAATAAAATTGCGAAGGCCTAATAATTATTCAGGTTTAAAATGTATATGAAGCTACCACATAGTGTAAACTAGTTCGCTGCGACGCACAAAAGGTTATTATAATGCTTTATATTCCTATCTGCCGGATACCGACGCCATTCAACATACCTCTGCATTGTTTTGTGTTAAATATATTTTAAATACATCGATCCAACAAAACCGCGATAGCTAGTAAAATATCGAGTAAATGGAAAATGTATTTTGAAATACAATTCAGACATTTTATATTTTAAATTTTCAATACAAACAGAAATAACTCTGACGTGACTTTACCTCTCGAAATGTTTTTTCGTTTTCTCTGCTGAGCATTTGTGATAACAGGAATAGTTTTCCTGCTCGACAATCATGTAGTCATTGTGGAAGCTGTAAAAAGTTTTGAAGATTGTCGTTTAGATAAGTTCAGTAAGAAGAATGTTTAAATCTTGTTTGTAAGTCCTCGGTAAAAACGAATCAAAAAGATTATATTCACCTCAAAGTAATAGTACACATAACACTCACCACCCACCACCACACCATCAATTGTTAAAAACACATCCCTCGGGATTCACTAAAAGGTTTAAAACTTAGAACTGGTTTATTTAAAAGCTTTTAAATATACTCGTTTACCCAACAGAAATACCTGGGTTGTCATAACTTTGATGACAAAAAAAAAACAGGAGGAATGTTTACATGTGACGTGACCTTTATACCACTTTTCCTTAATTATAGCCGGTAACTATACTACTAGAAATCGTCATTTTTTAGTGTCAATATCATGTCCATGTTCTGTGTGCGAGTTATACGAATACACACGCCGTAAGCAGTTGAAACACGCTCAGAACTTTCTTTGATGAGTTTATTCGCTTCATCTTCTTGGCGCATAAAATGAATATCTAATAATTACCAAATTTCACGACTTGGCCCAGATAGCACTTTGCCATTTACTTTAGACATAAACTTCATACTGAAATGCACGTCATGACAGAATATAAAATAATTTTAAAAAGCATGCACTTTTGTTACGAACTGTACCTATTTATAGGGGCGGGACTAACTCAGACGCAAATCTATATTTGACAAGCTGTACCGGCTAAGATCATGTTCCGGTGATGCCAAGAAGATTGTTATGTAGGGCTTGGTCATTCATGTGGCTGATTCCTGGATTTTTAGCCCAACAGGGAGCAAGATTAGGTTTTGGAGGCGTTGAATTGAACTAGGTTTCCTCACCGCGACAGATATGCGTCGATCAGAACAAAAGCTACCGATCCAGATATATGGCTTGAAAGGAAGGTTATTGACTTTAAAATTATAACCCATTGTAGGCAGCATATTTAAAGGATCTGGTTTGCTAACAAACCTGGTTTATTGGGATATATCTCTTTTGAAAGAATTACACTCTAAAAGAAATCATAGGTATCAATCAGATGGATTTAGTCGGTTAGTAGATTCGAGGACGAAATGAAAATTATTACAGGACGAAAATATAAGAAAAATCCCAAAGACAATCTCCAGATGAATAATATGAATAAAGTGGACTGGGTAATATATTAAAAAAGACAATGAGAGTTGGCATTACGTAAAGGACGAAAAAACACAAGTAAAAAAAATATTGGCAGAACAAGACAGTTATTAACAAACAACTTGAGAAAGAAATACAAAATCTGTCTTAATAATGTATGAAATAATTATAAAACACGGCTGAAAAGCAACTATAAATGTCCAGTAAAGTCAGAATTTAAATTCGTTTAAGTGGCAAATGTGTTGTCTACAAAATGCATATTGTGTACAATCTTTTAAACGAGACCGTAAGCCGATTACAACCCAACACCGCGCCTGCCTGTGGGAATAAACACAAATGTATTTTGGTTTTAACAGCTTAAAATGGGAGGACAACTTTTTTGATCGCAAATTCTGTTTGTTTTCTTCTGTTACCTTGAGTACTGAAGCAATTTTCACGAATAAGGGATATTTTTATTGCATAAGTAGCAACAATGACTCTTTTGTTAAAACATTTAAAATAAGCTGGTAAGGACTAGTGGCCTGCTATATCATTACATATAAGCAGACAGAACTAGTTACGTTATATACATACTTAGCTGTGTTTAATATCCACCATTAGTGCAACATAGTGAATATGTATTTTTTTATTTGGAGTTTATTTATTTCATTTGAGCGTAAATAAGTCTGTTATGTGAAGCTAGAACTAATTAGTGCGCACTGCTGCTGACTCTTGAGGAGGTGGCGATTAGTATAAAAAACTCCCATTCCTCCAACACAGCTTTTTCAATGAATTAATCTTGATTAATAAATCATATTTTAAATTAGAATACGTGATCCTATTGCCCATGAAATGTGGGACACCCTATATAAACTGGTTAACAAAAAAATAGGCAAAAGCGATTTTTATTCGACTTTTCAAACTGCTATAACTTTTTAAAAACTTAACTTTTTTGAGAGCCGTTTTCGGATATCGACAGCTCGTCTTTCTCAAATTAAGCACCAAGAAGTGATTTTGCAATGGAAATGACATTTCCATGCTATACAGGGTGAATAATAAGGTAACGTAAAACTACTAAAAGTTTAGGAGTGTACCATGTTGGCAATACATTTTTTTGATGGTTTCGACATATGTTTACACGTTAGTAAGCTGATATCAATATCTCCAGACATGTTTGCCGGAATTTTGATCTTCTTCATCTTTGTCAGAAAATACACGAGGAAACAAAAAGCACGCAAATTTTGGTAACGTCATTTTTATAACGCTTTAGCTCCAAAACAGATTGATATACTTTGTCGGGCTCTTTGAGTATTGAAACCCCTTTTCGTGTAGAAATCTAATAAACTGTTTTTTTCAAGGTTAAAATATTTGCGTTGTATAGGGGTGAACTAAAAAGTGAGTGAAAAGTATTGTTAGAAATGTTTTTTTTTAATTTGTGCAAATCGAGCAGTATGGGTTTGGAGGTAGAGTGTGCTTGTTTGGGGCGGAGTTATGGTGAATGGGAAAACAGATTTAGTTGCGTTGATAGGAGAATTAATGACTTCAGAAAGGTACAGGAATAGGTATTTGAATGAGATCAATATTCCATTTGCCCAAAATTTCAGGCAGGATTTTGTCTTTGTAGATGACAATGCGCGTCCCCACCGAGCTAGAATCGTACAAGAATTTTTAAGGCAAAATAATATTGGATGAATAGAGTGGCCTGTAAGATCACCAGATATGAATGTTATTGAGCACGTGTGCAGCATGATGAAAAGGAGAGTGAATGAAAGTGAGAATGATTTTAACAATTTGGATGAGCTGCCAAATGTAGTTCGGGCTAAGTGGGAAGCTATTCCTTAGAATTTGATTATGAACTTGGTAAGCTGTATGCTAAGAACGGTAGCGGATGTTCAGCGTTGCAATAGTAGACCTACTAGATATTAAAAACATTTGTTTGTCCTATTATGTTTTCTTTTTGTTAATGCTTGTGGTTAAACATATCATTAATGTCAAATTCGTTTATTGCTTCTGAATAAATTCAAAAACTCCCTTTGAATTTATTTAGTTTTTCTTCTTTTGATAGTACCCAATATATTGTATTCAAATTAGTTTTTTCAACAAAAAATGTCAAAATTTTGGTTTATAAAATTGCGATTCGCTACTTTTATGATACCCTGTATTTTCAATTTTAAATCAGCCCAGTGCAAAGTCGATCTAGCAACATCTAGTAACTTAAATCAATAAAAACTATTAAAAATATCTATTCACAAAATTTTCCAATATATAGACAATTTTTTGCCATACACTGTATATCGTGTAATTGAAAATTGGACAAACCTCCCTAGTTCTGAAAGAAAATAAACGCATAATGCTCAGTTTTCACAAATTAAAAAAAAAACATATTTTTAACAATACTTTTCATTCGCTTTTTAGTTCACCACTATATATACAACGCAAACATTTTGACCTTGAAAAAGCTGTTTATTAGGTAAAACTCTACACGAAAAGGGCTTTTAATACCTAAAAAGCCCGACAAAGTCTATCAATCCGTTTTCAAGCTTCAGCGTTTTAAAAATGACGCTACCAAAATTTGTGTGCTTTTTTTTGTTTCCTCCTGTATTTTCCGCCAAAGGACCATTAATCGAAAGGGTCCATTAATCGAAATTCCGGCGAACACGTCTGGAGATACTTACTAACGTCCTATGTCGGAACCATCAAAAAAATGTATTGGCAGTATGGCACACACCTAACCTTTTAGTAGTTTTACATTAATTAATTACCCTGTATAGCATGAAAATGTGCTTTTGCCGATTTTTGTGTTGACCAGTTTATATTACTAAATGCTTTCACAATACATATCTCGTTAAATGATCACGAGATTTTATACTTTTACTACTTTATATTTCCCACGTTAGGTGGTAATTTTCTACGGTGTTGACTATGTTTTGTGGTTGACATCGCCACAACATAAATAGAACGGTTCCCTTTACGTTACGTACGATATCAGCGGGTATGCGTACCACAGAAACCCTTTATTATATTGTTTAGCTGATGTAATTCAAACTCCCTTTTGTGTCACAGATAAAAGTTGTTTATGTTTAAACTTACAAGTTATAGTTCGAAAGATTTGAACAATATCAAAATGTAACTTTGGTTTAACAATGGAAATAATATAAAGGTTTTCTTTTAAATGTCCCCATTGTTTACAGGCCAATCATTTTATAGCGATTTTCAAATTTCAGAAGTGCGTTTTGTTGTGACAAGCATGTCAATTTTCGTCTTTGAATGACCCTTTATAATAAATGACATGCCCTTCCACTACTTCATTTGATCCACTGTCAATCTAACTTGATAGAAGAGGTTACAGAATTAGAAACGTAACCTCTAAACACTTAACGTTAAGCTTTTATTGGATGTGTTCTATTTAAGCAAGTAACATTGCTGTTGATAAACCGTGATTCTCCCATTATTATTTTATTAAATTAATATTAGGTGACAGACAAGCTAACAATACCGGGTGTCCCAAGGGGGTGGCTCGTCCCTATAACTTTTTTGTTTTTTAAGATAAAAAGATATAATTTGGACTGTGTTTGTAAGAGATAAAATTGCATTTTTTAACAGATGACTTGACCTTTTCCAGCTTCCGGTTTAACCGGAAACGAGATCAACTTTTAATTTTTAAATGGGACACCCGGTATTTTTACCTTTTGTTTGACTCAGAGTAACATTCTGAATACAACTATGGGCCATTGGTCACTTTTTGTCAAATAAAAAAAAATATTTTTCCGAAATTTATTTTTTAGTCTACGAGTGCTATGAGAATGTTAAAGTCGTTTATTTTAATTTTAAAAACAAGGGAAAAATTACGTTTTCCTATTTTTATTCATAATTTTCAAATTATGAGTAATTTAATTTTCAAACTTATTTTACCCGTTTTTTTCAAATAGGAACAGGGTGGCTCGTGCAGTTAGAATAAAAGAGCATTTTATTACGAATAATTTGATATCCCACATTATAAGGTTTTAACTCAACTACTCCTAAAAAAACGTTACCCCTACGTTGAACCAATGCATTGATTTTTTATGGAGTTTAGTCAAGACAGTAGGTCATGACTGAGAGGACAATAATAGTAATGTTGTGAAACAACCGAACTAAGGTGGCTTTGAAACCAAAAGTCTATTGAATGTGGATTTTTGTTGTCAGCATTGTTTAATACTTTTGGAATTTCAAATTTACAAGATGGAAAATTATTCAAGAAGTGAAAAAATTGACATGCTTTTAGTTTTTGGCGAGTGTGGACAAAAGTAAACTGATGCAGCTCGAATTTACACCGAAAGATATCCTGAACGCCGTCACCCAACACGTCATTATTTCTTAAAGCTAGTATTTTACTATTGTTGTTATTATTTCGGTTTCCATTAAAAACATTTTCCTCTGTTGCTAATACCAATATTAACGACTTAAACATATCCGTGGCACTCTAGACTAAAAAGTTAATTTTGAAATAAAAAAATTTTTGACAACAAAAAGTGACAAGTGGCAAATAGTTATATTCAAAATGTAACCCAGAGTCAAAAATATAAAAAATAAAAATGGTGTCCCATTTAAAATTCATTCATTGATGTCATTTCCCGGCAAACCGAAAGTTGAAAAAAGTTGAATCACTTGTGAAAAAATGTACTTTAATGCCTTATAAATATCCTTAAAATTGCAAATTTGTATCAACAAAAACGAAAAAGTTATAGAGGCGAGCCACTTCCCAGGGACACCCGGTATAGTAACTAGGAGAACGTTTTTTTATAAATATTTAACCTTGAATAGAACTAAACAAATTATGGTTAAACCTGACCCACCTATTTATTTTTGCCACTGTCGAATATTGCAGAATCACTCTAAAGGGTTGTCTTTTTTCCAGATGCAAGAATCTGACCCCGGTGGATATGACTGTTCAAATCCAAAAAAGTGTTCTCTCGCCATGTTTTGTGGTAAAACCAGTCTGTTCGTGCTAATGACTGGATACGCTCTGTTTGGTGCCCTGCTCTTTAAATTTTTGGAAGGAGGTAGTGAAAATCACCAAGTTGCCGATTTTCAAAGGAGCCGAGAAGACTGTTTGAAAGAATTATGGATTATAACAGGTGAGTTTCGAGACATATGCTAATAAAGGTATTTTATACACTGTGAGTAAGAAGTCCCGAGCCGGCTGTTAACTAGATAGGTTTGCAAAAAATATTTCAGATTCTAGTGCTTTCAAAAATTTATAATTAGAATATTAATTGGAAAATATAGTATGTCGGCGGATGGCATTTAGAAGAGAATAAATGGACCAAATTTTGTATCCAAATCCACATTTAGATTCAACTGCAACTTTGTAATATATTTAATAAAATATATTTAGAACACAATAATATGAATCATAATAACTTTATTTTATTTATTTTTAACTATAAAATCTATATTCTGTATTTACCGCATTATATTATTTAATTTTATTGCAAACTTTACGAAGTAATCAAACTATTATGCAAAATCCACTAAATCCATAATTTGAACGATAAAATATTAACACAAGTACTCGTATGTTTCGGCAACATGGCTTCTCAGCAGGACGCTATAGCGAAGGAACTAAATAAACTAAGTAAAAGTGAATTAATCCAAATAGTTTTGCTTAAAAAAGTACCATCGGAAGTGAAATTAAGTGAATTTGCAAGGAAGCATATCGAAGGAACCGACGAAGAAACTGTTTTAGTAGCCAAAAACGAACAACAAGCTTCGACAGCCGAAAGCAAGGTTAGAATCATCAGTCTGGAGTGCAGCTTAAAATGTGCTCAGGTAGAAATAGAATCCTACAAAAAGATCAACTGTGGTCTGGAAAGATCACTAAGTAACCTCGAACTGGCATTAAAATTGTTGCATAACGAAATATCTAGCAATAACCTAAAGAAAAATAACGACAACGTTGCCAAACCGACACGGACAAATACAAACCTATCTAAACCAAAAGCAGATAGTGGAAAATCCTCTGACGAATCGGCCAAGCTACAGGCTGCATCAGAAACAACAAAAACTAATTCACATAATATTGTTATCGGCAACGGCACTAGTCCAACAAATAATCCGCTAATACAAGCAGCAGATGCCTCCGCTATCTTGCATGTGTCCAATCTAAAGCTTGGGACCGAGGTAGACGTACTAAAAGCTTACCTTATCGAAAAGCTACCGCAAAACACATACATAAACATAGAAAAAATCAGCACAAAAGGCAGCTTTGACAGCTTCAAAGTAATTATACCAAAAGCACTCGAGGAAGAAGTCTTAAATCCTGAGTTCTGGCTAAAAGGTATTAAAGTAAGTAGGTTTCGATTTCGCAATTCCTTCAGAAACCAAAATGGACAAAAGTCATTTCGCTTCAGATCATCCCAATACAGAAGCCAACCAAACTACTAAACCCAGAAAACCAGATTTTCAAAAAGCGGATACTATTACTATCCTTCACCAAAATGTACAATCTATCAGCTCCTGCATAAATGAACTCGAAATTGTACTGGACGGCTGCAATCCGCAGGTAGTCTGTGTCACGGAGCACTGGCAATCACGCGATCAAATCGAAAAAATTAAAATAAACAACTATAACCTCAAATCGGCAGTGTGCCGGGATATTGGGCTGCACGGTGGGGCTGCGGTCTATATAAAACAGGGTGTTTCAGCAAAGGTGCGTGATGATATAAATAGCTTATCTCAAAACTTTGTTATAGAGTGTGCTGGTGTAGAGTTCAATATACAAAAAACAAGGTATGTTATAGTATCTGTTTACAGACCACCAAACACCGATATAGACGTATTTTTGACAATCTTAAATCGAATCCTAATGATCAATTTAAATGAAAATGTTCGCTTGATTGTAGCGGGGGACTTTAACATTGACATTTTAGGTAACTCAAAACAAAGTAGCAATTTTATTGATTTGTTCTCATCGTACGATTTTGTGAATGTTTTTAAGGACTATACTAGGATAAGCAAAAACTCCGCATCATGTCTTGATAACTTTTTAGTCTGTAAAAGCCTAGAATGTAACGGAGAAATAGTAAATTTGGGTCTCTCGGACCACTTAGGGCAGATCTTAAAAATAAATGTTACTAAAGACAAACCAGAATACTATTACAGCCGCAGTCTTACTGATGTAAATATAGTAAACTTCACGAATGCTCTAAATTGTACCGACTGGAATTGTGTATTCAGTGAGCCCTCGGTAAATGAAAAGTGGAACAACTTCGCCAAAACTATTGAACACAACTTTGAATATTTCTTTCCCACTGTGAGAAAAATTAAAACAGTACAAAAATGTCCTTGGAATACACCTGAAATTAATCTATTGAAAGAACGAGTTTGTACCCTTCAGTTAGTATCTCGCTTAGACAACAAATATAAAGGCATTTACAGACAATACAATGAGGCATACAAATCGCTCTTGAAAAACGCAAAAAACACATATTTTCAACAAAAAATTGACAATAGCGATAATCCTTCAAAAGCAGTGTGGGATACGATAAAAAATATTACTAATTGCAAAACTAAAAAAGAAGGTATCTTACCCAACGGCGAAAATAAAAAAGAACTTGCCGAGAGTTTTAATCAATTCTATGTAAATAATGTAATAGATCAGTTAAAAACTAATATGCTGCAAAATGCGGAATCTTTTACGTGTAACTTTCCGTCTAATCCAAACTCAATTTACATTGAACCAGTAACAACAGAAGAATTACTGATTACTGTGAACAAACAAAAAAATAAAAGAAGTACTGGTTTTGACGGAATCCCTATGGATATAATTAAAAAAACCATACATTCATTTCTTGATCCCTTTCTCTATTTAATTAATCAATCTCTAGAATCTGGTGTATTTCCTGAGCGACTTAAACAGGCAATAGTTGTTCCAATCTACAAGAAGGGCAACACTGAAGACACTGCAAGTTACAGGCCCATCAGCCTACTTTCTGTATTTTCGAAAATATTAGAAGCTCTGGTGGCCAAGCGCTTGATTAGTTTTTTAAATACTATTAATTTCTTTTCTGAATGCCAACACGGATTTCTGCAAAACAAAAGTACCGATACGGCGCTGTTTGCATTTACAAATAACCTTTATGACGGAATTGAACTGGGTCATGTGACTTGTGGCGTCTTTTTAGATTTATCTAAGGCGTTTGACTGCCTAAACCACTCTATTTTGTTAAAAAAACTTTGGCATATTGGAATCAGAGGCAACATGTATGAATGGTTGGCATCATACTTAAACAATAGAAAACAAAGGGTTGTAATTAGGCATGAAGGTAACACCACGTATTCGGATTACCGTTACTCCAATTTGGGTGTGCCGCAGGGTAGCCTGCTTGGACCCCTACTTTTTATAATATTTATGAACGATATTGCAGTATTGTGTGGACAAAACAAAATGTCAAACTACGCCGATGACATTAACTTTGTAATTACAGATAAGGATTATCACTCGGCGGAAATTGAGGTAAAAAATAAACTGCAGTGCCTCCAAAAATGGTTAATGGATAATCAGCTCTTACTAAACGTAGAGAAAACTCATCTAATCCTATTTAAAACCAATAATTCACGGACAGATTATCCAGAAAACATACAGTTCAACAATTCTCAGATATATTTTATGAAAGAATGTAAGCTATTAGGCGTAAACGTAGATCAGTGTTTAAACTTCCATACTCACGTTGACACGGTTGTCTCAAGACTAAATAAAGCTTGTTATGCCATTCGAATCCTTGCAAAGAATAATGCCACATTTAACACATTAAAAACCGCGTATTATGCTCATGTATATTCAATATTAAAATATGGCATACTATTTTGGGGATCTTCAGATTTATCAAGAGTCTTCGTGGCACAAAAAAGAATTTTAAGAGCTATGTTGCATATGAAGTTTCGAGATTCCTGTAGAAACAGTTTCAAGCGAAATAAATTTCTTACGGTCTACGCGATATACATCTATCAGTGTTTGACATTCATGTCTAAAAATAGATCATATTTTTTTGATAATGCTTACAACCATGATTACACTACAAGAAATAAGGTACGCTCATTTCAATATCCAAAACACAGACTTTCTTTGTATGAAAAATCGCCGAAGTACAAGTGTATTCAAATGTTTAACATACTACCAAGGAACTTTCGGACTATAGTGGCACAGTGTGTATTTAAGCGTGAAATTTTTACACTGTTATGTGACATGGAGCCCTACAGCCTGCCGGAATATAAGGAATATTTTAAACCAAAATAAAAAAAAAAAAAAAAAAAAAAAAAAAGGTTAACCTTATTATTTGTATACTTAGTTTGTCTCCAATTTGTTATTGTAGCTATGCTTTTATTATTTCTTGTAATATTGACGAGCCTGTTATACACTTTTATAATATTTGGTAATATATGTTCTATTCTATTCTATTCTATTCTATGTAGATAACAATACGTTTAAACGGTATTGTGCTTTGCTTGGTTAGTACATAATTCTGTGCTGTATTTAACAGAGTATAATTCCAATATTTACATCATATCGTCATCATATTAGTGTTTAAATCAATAAACCATTAATTATTATTATTTACCCTTTTGTTAAGAAATCAATATATAAAGCTTGCTAAAAAAATTTAAAATGGATGAACTTTAAAAATCGATTAAAAATTAAATTTCCTTTCAATTTTCTATGAAATGAAAATCCTTTATGTATTGTTTTTATTTTCAATCATCCAATTCATCCAGGGTTAGGTTTAGAATAATCTTACTGATGTTATGGAAAAAGGAAACCTATTATGATAAAATAATTATAGCTACGCCCCGACTCGGGAGTGCCGTTGCGTGGACTCGGGTTTGCTTGAGTGTGTGTTTTTCTAGAATTCTCAACCCCCCCCCCCCCGGCTGACACTTTTCGCTCAGGTCAGCCACGCCCCGACGCGGGACACGTCACGTCATTATAAACTGCAGATACCACTGGAAAATTTTGCCAAAGAACAATATCCTACATTTTACCCTGTGTCTTATTTATTTCTAGCCCTGTATAAACTGAATAAGTGAAATAGAATACAAACTTTCTTGTCAGGTGAAGTTTAAAATTGGACTAAAAAGTTCAAAATATTTCCGTTTTGGTTTTATTGTATTAAAATTAAACATATTTGACAGTCTTTAACGACTAAAAATTACCTTGGATTACTAGAACTTCGGCTTTCGTGGGCTGTCAAAGATAAAAACCATTAACAAGCTTCAAATTTATTATATTTATAAATTATATTTTCTCCAGAAATCGTTATTAAAATTATATATTCAAATGACGGTTATCTCATTTATTATTAACCAATTTATTTAACAATATAGTTAAATTGATTATTACAGTTTTGTTGCCAAATTATATTAATATAATAATGTAATATTCATAACGGGTGTGAATATGATTGACATTCATTCATTAATCATAACCTTATCCATTTAGGGTTAAGCAAATCAATTATTAGGTACTATTTTAATATCAGTAAGTTGTCACATAAGTAATTATATTATATCGACCAGATTCCGTATTGCTAACACCGGTCCAATTTTAAAAGTAATGGTAAGGGAATATTACTGTTGTGTGCGACTAATTTTTTTCTGACTTTCCTCGCACATTTGTAAGGAAAATGGCAATTTGCAAAAGTAAAAATCCGCCCAAAAGCGTGCATAAACTGTCGAGTTCCGCAAACCAACAACACCACAGCTAACATAGTATTCGCCTTTTATGTTATCTGAACGCTCCTAGACATATTTATGACATTACGAGGTCACGTGGCCTATTTAAGATAAGAAGTTTCAAATCACCTAAACAGCTACATGTGAAATTTACACGGCGCGCCCATCTAATCGAGACTACGAAAGCAGTTGTTGTGCTAACACCATGCTCAATATAAAATTGCCATCACCTTAATAGAACCAGCGCTAGCTCAAGGGGGGCTTAGGGGGCTATCAGCCCAGGGCGGTGGGCTAAAGGGGGCGGTGAGTGGAGCAAAAATTGTAAAGCTGAAAAACAATAACAGTTGCAAAAAAAAAATTGACATAACTGACACACAAAACAGTTGACATTTTCTGATGTGAAATGTTTATTCTATTTTTTGAAATTCCTTGAGCTTTTCTCAAAAATAAATTGGGATGACGTTTGAAGAAATTTTTATGCCATTTTTTGCCGGCATTCGCGTGGGGGAACTGCAAGCTGAAAAATATTTTTATTTCGATTTTATGACGAACTTTGGGCGCGACCCCAAAAAATTTTGGCCTGCGGCGCTTTTCCGCCTTCCCACTTTCCATTTTGTGGCTGACCTCTCCCAAAACAAAATCCTGAATACGCCACTGACGCCACCTAGAAGTGCCCACTGAACAGCAAGGCTGTGGGCTCCACGCAGGCTCATTCTATGTGAAAGACCTTTCGTTGTGTGGATTCAATTACAGAAAACTATTAACAAGTTTTGAGATGAGGTACTATCCAAAATTAGGGAACTATCCAAGATTACGCGACTTTCCTCTACATCTTTGTTTTTACGTTCGTTTTATTCACATGGATAATACACAGTGGAAGTAAAAATTGGAAAATTTTATTGGCGGGGGGGGGGGGGGCGATCAGCTTTGGATAGCCCGGGCAGTAAACAGCCTTAAGCCGGCACTGAATAGAACGCAGTATTAAAATAAACACCAAAACAAATTAATTCTATTATCTCTATACAAATTTTCCCTGAGGCCAATCCAGAATTATGAATGTATGTACTGCAAGGACACATAAGGCTTATCTGGCTAAACATTTCATTTCAGCTCGGGAAATTGCCTTATTTATTAATGTGTTAAAAGTTTTATGTTAAAAGAGTGGCACGCAAGGGACTAAATTTAGCCTGATTAATTTTAATATTATTTATTTTTATTTATATATTTATTTATTTATTTATTGAACAAGTATCAACAGCACAGGTGCCAATTATAGATACAATTATAGGTACATTCCACTTAAACTATGCAGTATATAACCAGAAAAAAGTCCAACAGAAAATCAACATTAAAACACAGATACACAGAAATACGTCAATACAATAAAAACCCACTCAGAGAAATACATGGTTACATAAATCATTAGTTAACTGTCTTTCAACTTATTTTCGATTAAAATTCTGAATTGGGTAAGACTAGTCGTATCCACATCAATATCAGACGCATACAGATTAAAATAGTAGCACATCTTGTAGATTGGGGAATTTTTGTACAGATTTGTTCGAGGATGAGTCAGATAAAAAACATTAGAGGCTCGCGAATTAATTCTATTGATGGCAAATGGCAGTTTACCAAGAATGTCAGGGCAGTCAATTTTACCCTTCAAAATCCTGAACAAAGTGCATAGTAATATTATAATTCTTCTTTTTCTCAACGAAAGCCTCTCAAAGATACTTAACAGGTATTCATTGTCATACCCCTTATGAGGATATATACCAAATTTTCTATAATACATGCACTTCGAAAACCTTCTTTGCACTTTCTCAACAAGTGATACCCACACATCATATTGGGGGGACCATATTACGCTACCATATTCCAATACTGGCAACACAAGGCTATCAAAAAGATGCCAGCTAACATCTATGCCGAAACTCTTGGTATTTCTTACAATAAAACCTGCTATTTTTTGTGCACTATCGATTTTAGATATTATATGGTTAGAAAAAGATAATGTTGGGTCAAAGATTACACCAAGATCCTTATGGTGATTCACACGCTGTAAATTGACCCCGTTTAGAGAATAGTCATAGCCAATAATATTGCGAATTAATGTGAAAGACATACACGCACATTTACCTACATTTAACTTAAAGCTGTTTGCCTTACACCAATCCGCCACAGTGGAAAAATCATTCTGTAAGGTCTCACAATCCTCAACAGAATTTACCTGGTAGAAGTTAATAGTTGATATAAAATATTTAAGTACATAGTATGTTATCGGCTTTACTGATCAAATAACAATCCTTCACAGGTAGGATAGTTATAAATAAGTATAAATTGTGACTAAATTTGTCTGTGTAATATTTAAGACTTAAATTTATGAATTAACTATTAAAGTAGGTGTCGTATTGTCATAAAGCTAGGTGTGTTTGGCTAAAAATAATATGTATGGTAATTATTTTATATTAAGATTATAATATATTACTTACTGTTACAATTACAATTGATTACAATTTTCATTGGTTACAGCACGTTAACTATAGATAAGTAAAAAAACAAAAGTATATAATAGCACAAACAAACAATAAACTTACTAAACTAGAGTTGATTATTACAGTTTGTTATAGATAGATTGTTAAAATATCACATGGCACACGTTCAAACATGTCACAGTATTCAAGAGTGATTGTTTGCCATGCAATTGATTATACTACACTCCGTTATCAAATATGTAGTCATGTACATCTACAAGGCCTTATAAATTATCAGTATTTTACTCAGATGAAATTATAATAGAGATACGTAACGCAAATACCCAAAGCATAGAAATTGTTTGTCCCATACTATAAACAAAAATCCGAGGAGGTGGGGCAAGGAGTCCTTTATTTATAAACAAACGAACCGTTCATAAATTCGCTATAGTGGCAGTCTGAAAATTTTTAATTATAAAAAACAAAAAGATTGTCTTTAGAATTAGAAAATCATTTATTTTTATGATTAACTTGCTAAGATATGAGCGTTTCAGTGTTAATTTTTTTGTTGTTGTTTTTCATCGCTCGTCAAATCTCACTTGGGTAGGTGCACCTTTTTTGATAAAAAGTATCCTAGAGCCATTTTTCTAAATCACTTATGTTAAGCCTAAAATTTTACTATCATGAAAAAATCTAGAATTCCAGCGGCGGGACAGAGCTTAACCAAGACGAAAAGCGAAGAGATCTTCACTCGGGTACTCTAGTATACAACGCGAATATTGTCGACTCACGACACGCAGTTGGCAACCAAATGATTACATTATTTGTTAATACATTGTGACTAATCCGAAAAAGTGCAATAGCTATTGCTCGAAAAGATGAAACCAACAGCTTTTTTAAATATTGTATTCATGGTGAAAACTGTTTGGTATTTAGCCAACTTTCCTTGTACAGGAAACACCAACGAAACGTTATTGTTTACTTATCTTAAAATGATAGTACACCACCTTTTGTGTCGCCTTTGTTACAAACTATACATCCAATAATCACTATATACCAGAAACACATATTAAATATGATATGTGAAGGTTTTAAAACACTTAAAAAGTGCAAAAAAACGGCGAAAAAGCCGCCAAGGCTACAAACACAAGTAAATGACAACAACTAATGACATGTGTCTTGCGAAACCACAGAACGAAAGGTTTGCTAGACGGAACTATTCCATTATAACCCAAGGATTACTTCAGACATCAGCTATCTTTCTCTAGGACTTGCACTTGCAAATAAAAAAGATATCCGGTATCCGTTGGTTTTGGAGTTCACTTGATCACCGGCTTTGGGTTTATCGATTCGTGGAGGACTAGTAATCAGTACGGTACTACGCAATAAATATTTTTACTAACATTCTTTGTCCCTCTTCTGGACGTTTACTTTGTCTCTGTTACTTGTCTTGATATGGCCGGATTTTACAAAGCACATAAAAATAGAATACGCGGTAAACTGTGGCAGTAGTACTTTAATATCCCATGACTAACAATTAAAAACAAGTTTATTCCAAATAACAAAACGTAAAAAAAATTATAGTTAATTTATTTTTACTTGATGTTATTTTGTCTGTCACTTACAATTAGTATTCTAATTAATAATTTTATTCTATAAACCTTTATGATGCTAATAATATAACTTCACAACAAGAGAACCCCTTATCCCGTAACAACATCTGACAGTTTCGTTTTATCTTGACACGTTGCTGTGGAGAGTCGCCTGCCCCAAATATTACAGTTAAGCTTTAAATCTTGTATTATTTAATGTAATAACCTCGGGTAAATTATGTTTTACAGTTAAATAATTTTCACGAAGTAGGCGTGTTTGCTAAAGTAAGTATACATATTCCGAGTAAACACATAACCTATAATTGAAGTCGTATCTATTATTTATTCAACATCAATTTGGTTTCTTTAAAAAACATATACAAAAATTGGTAATCGCCTCCAAGACTGTAGTAAAAATTTGGTAATAGTATATTATATTACCTACATAGGCACCTAACACTCAAGTGTAATATTACACTTTCAATATTTTCCCATAACTTAAGACTCAAAAAGAATAAAAAGATACTTTTAAAAGATTTCATTTTTAACGACATTTATCCTGATAAATAACATCAACGAAAAAGGCTTCAACCGTCTGTCAACTTATAAAGCAACTTGAGAGAATTCTCTGGTTTATAGCCCACCAATTTTCGTTTTACCCATTGTACTATTAAGCCAATAGAATGCAAAACGTAAATAAAAAAGTTGCTTTAAATTTTAAAAAATTCTTATTCTAGATTTTCAAGTAAAAATTTTCAATTTATAAATTACGCTTTTAAAATAAAAATTTCTCTTTACATTGTCGCGGTTTTTATTTGATTACACTTTTGATAGCTGTGAGGTATTTTTAATTTTGTCAAAATAATAAAGATGTTATCTTTATTATTTTGTCGAAATAATAAAGATTATATCTTTAGAGCAAAGAATATTTATAATCCAAAATTACAGACTCATACAGGTTAAAGAAAATTATTAATAGCATATTAAATAATAATTGCAATATTTGATTCTGATTTTATTAAACTAAAACAGTTAAGGGCACATATTTATTTTTCAAAAACGTTTCCTCCATATTCTAGGCATTTTTCTAACTGATTACATCTTACTTTTAAAGAAAACAAAAACTTTCATAAAGAATAACCTTTTTTCGTGTCTTTCACTTTTTGGTCCATTTGTCCTCTTGCCTACCTCATCCGTGGACATACTGTACAGGGTGTCCGAGATAAGACGCCCTATCCCTTTATATGGAAAACTGTAAGAGATACTTTAAAATGTTTAAAATAAAAGTTTCTTAATTTTACCTCACATTTTCATTTATTTGGTTTTTATTTACACAGGGTGTTTCATTTTTCCTGAGCAGGTACGCACTTTATTATTTTCAATGGCACACCCTGTATATTATTACAGATTTGAATAGCGCCTTTAAAGGCGAGTTCAGTGATATATAGTAGTATGGGTCTCTGATGCAACGTTTCGGATTTATTGGCAATTATCTTCAGTTTTTGGCATATCTTTAAATTAATATAATTAGGTTATTAACAGGATTTTTAAAATTCTGCTTGCGCAAAAACAAATAGTAAAACGTACCTCATTTAAAGCCTAAAGTAAAAATTTAAAAATAAATTGATGTTACAGTGTTGCCATGTTTCGCGTATTGGGAAATTACTTGACTTTTTTAAATGGAACCCCCTGTATATTATGTCAATTCTAAATAGGGAATTAAAAGACGAGTTCATTGCTATATAACAACATGGGTATATTAGTCTCTGTTTCTGACTTATTGACGATTTTTTTTTTCAGTATGTAACATATATTTAAATAAAAAATAAAAATGATTTAATTTCTCATATATTTATTTTATAAATAATGTTTATCTCCTCGCGTTAGGTAACGTGGGACATTACCTATTTAAAATATAATTTAGTTTACTGTCAAAGTGATTTTCTAAAATATACTCGTTCTCGAAATGGTGATATATGCACATATAAAAAAATTCAAGGCGGTATATTACAAAGCACGAAACAACAAGGTTACCTATGTAAATGTCAAATCTGTTATCTTATACTTGTCAATGGTCAGCTAGAATTTCGTAAACTTAAAAATTTCCTTTATTATATATATATATATATATATATATATATATATATATATATATATATATATATATATATATATATCATAATGGAAATTTTTAAGTTTGCGAAATTCTAGCTGACCATTGACAAGTATAAAATAACAGATTTGACATTCACATAGGTAGTCTTGTTGTTTCGTGCTTTGTAATATACCACCTAGAATTTTTTTATATGTGCATATATCACCATTTCGAGAACGAGTATATTTTAGAAAATCACTTTGACAGTAAACTAAATTATATTTTAATTTAAATGTGTAATGTCCCACGTTACCTAACGCGAGGAGATAAACATTATTTATAAAATAAATATAATATGAGAAATTAAATCATTTTTATTTTTTATTTAAATATATTATGTTACATACTGAAAAAAAATCGTCAATAAGTCAGAAACAGAGACTAATAGACCCATGTTGTTATATAGCAATGAACTCGTCTTTTAATTCCCTATTTAGAATTGACATAATATACAGGGGGTTCCATTTAAAAAAGTCAAGTAATTTCCCAATACGCGAAACATGGCAACACTGTAACATCCCTTTATTTTTAAATTTTTACTTTAGGCTTTAAATGAGGTACGTTTTAGTATTTTTTTTTGGTGCAAGCAGAATTTTAAAAATCATGTTAATAACCTAATTATGTTAATTTACAGATCTGTCAAAAACTGAAGATAATTGCCAATAAATCCGAAACGTTGCATCAGGGACCCATACTACTATATATCACTGAACTCGCCTTTAAAGGCGCTATTCAAATCTGTAATAATATACAGGGTGTGTCATTGAAAATAATAAAGTGCGTACCTGCCCAGGAAAAATAAAACACCCTGTGTAAATAAAATCCAAATAAATGAAAATGTCAGGTCAAATTAAGAAAGTTTTATTTTAAACATTTTAAAGTATCTCTTACAGTTTTCCATATAAGGGGATAGGGCGTCTTATCTCGGACACCCTGTACATATAATAAATGAGATAGGGAATGATGCAAAGCACAATTCATTGCCCTGTACCTGTGTATAAATGCAATTACAACTTATAAGCAAATAACATTGCTTGCGGTGTTTTTGGATCAATAATCCAGAAATAAATGACACATCTAGCGGTATTTGCAGACCGCTAAAATAAGGGTGCTAAAATTTTAAATAACCATCAATCTGCATCGTTTAATAGATTTTTAACGAATAGGACGTATACGGACAAGACCCCTTTGAAAACATTCTATTATTAAGGTTCTATCGGTATCCCGATATGTATACTACTGTCGAATTAACAAACACTGACCCCGAAATTTAGTAACAATAAGAAGGGTTAAGATTTAGTACTTATTTAAAATTGGATCTTCTAGTTAACCAGTGAGTTGTTGACAAGTTTTCGTTCTGTCATGATTAATAAGCCGCCTTTAAAAACTTATCAGTCGTTTTAATATTTCTGTGATTTACTTGTTTTTCAAATGATTTTTGTCTTGGAACTGGATTATTGTAGAAAATATATACAGCCATTGACAACTTCAACTTGCAGGTGTAAATGAAAACGCAATGCGTACCTGGAAATTTGAGCTGTCAATAACTGTACAGGGTGTCCGGATTTCGTTGTAATTGCAGGTATCTCGGTTGTTATTAGAGATAGAGAGTTGCGGTTTTCGCGAAGTGTTGCTCCTTTTTGATGAATCGAAAGATGGCACAAAAGTCTCATTTTTTTTAAGGGTGTAAGTCAAGAAAATAAACCTTTTCAGAAACTGAAAAAAACCTTTCTAAATATTGTTCACTTGAACAAACTTCAACTTTCAATTATGTACACTACAATATATGTTGATTCTAAAAAGCGGTGGAAACCTCCTTTTAATTGAAACTAATAGCTCTGCCCACATACCGAAACAAAAAGAAATAAAAGCGAAATCGGAAAAATGACGATTTACGCCCTTTTAAAAAAAACCGATTCAACTGTTTTTACACCTGTATTAATAAACCTTAAATACTTACTATACTTTAAAAAAGGAAATAGAGCATATGAGCTAGCTAAATTTCCTGTTTTTATGAAATTTAAATTTCCTGTGCAGCTGAAACACACAGGAACTCTATACGTCGCTACAAACCATAATATCCTGATATAAATTAGAAGCACATTCTTGCATATCATATTGCTTGCAGATAAATATAATTAGTACATAAGTACATAATTCTCGTATTATCAGGATCTCATAATAAAAAAATAAAATAAAAATAATTTTTATTCAATAGTGTTTTGTAGTACATATATTTTTTTCAGAATAATTTAGTTCAAATAATTCAATTTTGCAAAGAAAATGTTAAAAAAATTAAGACGAGGAGGTAAGAGGGAATATGTTATTTTTTTCTTTTAAAATATGGGGTAATATATCATTTTTAGGATTCTTGGAGCCAACAAAATTCAGTAATATATACAGTGTGTACGCGGATAGGGTTTAGAAGAGGATAAGTGGACCAAATTTAGCAAGATACGTAAAAATGGAATAATAAAAGTTTTTGCTTGTCAAATAAATAAGATTCACTTTATTTTTTATACTGGGAGCATCAAAAATACGAAAAAAATATTTTGGGTAAGAGTTAATATTTATTGTTGATCATTTGCTGTCAAGAGAACAAATAAGTATAAAATATATTTTAAATTAAAGCGTAAGACGAAGTCCCAACTTACACCCTTTAACCACATTACTAGTTTCTACATATTAAATAATATTGACACCTATGGATATGTTTGGCAATGTCTTCATTTAAAGAAGCAATTATTTAATTTAAAATACTTCTCATCAAAATACCATCTACTGAACAAAGGACTTGTATAGTCCAGTGTTATGGAGATGGAAAATTATCATACCCTTACATCATGAATCACTTTAGCGAGAAATTCGTTGGAATTCCAATAACTGAAATGACAATCTACAACACAATAAAAAAAGTTCCAAAGAACTAGCTAGGTTTTGAATCTCAAGAAGAAGAAGAAGAAGAAGAAGAAGAGGAAGAAGAAGAAGAAGAAGAAGAAGAAGAAGAAGTATGACCTAAACGATGCTGTCACAGTTTTAGTTCTTGAGTCTGTTAGAGAAACTCATGTGATGTAGCTTAGAAATCGTACTAAACATATTTTAAAAATTGTGAAAAAGACTCATATTCGAGTGATCTTAAAAGAAAATACATTATTTTCGTTCAAATCCCACTTTAAACAAACATTAAAAGAGGGAGATATAGCAAAAATTCTACATTTTTGGTTATGGGTGGGAGGCCAAATTTTAATTGGAAATACGAATTTTTCTAAATTTATTATGTTTCCTCATTGAAGTACCTTTATTACTAATGGAACTGTGGCATCCCAGCATGTTAGGTAGTGGTCTCGGGAAAACCCCGAATTTAGAGTAATAAGGCAAAGACAGTATTTTACCAAAGTGAACGTGTGATAGATAGATCTACCATTAAGCGTTTTTGAAATTATATTATTTGCCTGGTTTAAATAAAAAATGTTATATAAAGAAAACATTATGTTAATTCCTGTACAATAATTCTAAACTTCTTGTTTTCCCGAACAGTCTGGGAAATAAATAAATAATCAACTAACTCAGCACAAATGTAATGCCTGATAAGCTACATACACAATGTGTGTTTGCAGAATATACATTTATAATTTAAATCTGGCCATTAGAGGTTGTTGTAGCGAGAAAGATACACAGCTCTTTTGTTTTTAGGCTCTATTATAATCGTAGCAATTTGCGGATCTAGAGACGTAAGTAACTTTATAACATGTAATATTTAATATATAATGGTATATGGCCTGAGTCATGGTCTTGTGAAAAGACGCAGACTACTTTTTATTTTTGAACAAAATATATAAAATACAGATTATTTTAAAATAATAATAATTATTATTTTTTGCTATAGCTGTTTTTATTGGTTCATTAATAGTTCAGAAAATTATTCCTTGTTATTTACTAAATGATTAGTACAACCAGAATTGATATAAAATAATTTCTGTTATTATTTTTATTTATTTTTAGAGTTCATTAATCATTTACATTTGACGTAAATCTTACGCCTTGCTCTGACCCCCTCTCACTGTGTCTATTTTCTTCATTTTCCAGAAAATGCCCTCTTCTGTATTATGTCCATTCTGAAAACTATTTCTACTCCTGTCAAATACCATATTTTTTCCTTTATTTCTGCCTCTATAACTCGGATTTAAATTTTCGCCACTATGAAAGTCTTGCCTATTTGAATGTCCACCTTTTTCATATAACACTTGTTGCTGTACAAACTGTGTGCATTTGACAAAAATTACAAAATCGTTGCCTGCCATCTGTATGAAACACTGTTGGTTTTACTTCATTAGTTTTATTATTTCCATGTAGTGTTATTCTCCTTTCTCCTTCAACCCTTAATCTTTACTTTACTACCTCAATTGTTAACTGATTTGTTGGTATATTTTTTAAAATAGTTAAGACTGTTTTGAACGAATAGGCATTACCAATAATTACCTACATATTAGATCGTCTTCTTTGATTTATGCTTATGTTACATTTAATAATTCCTTATTAATTTATCAAATTGTGCCAAAAATAATTCTAAATCCTCTGATTTTCATAACTTCATGGTCATTAGTTTCTTTCTTAAAATCATTTGCCTAGCTATACCTTTTTTCTCACATCTTTCTGCTAAACTTTTCCACAATGCATACCTTATCTCTTACTCTATCAATTTGTGAGTCATCTAAATATTGTTCAATCAGCAATTTGCACCTACTGTCCCTTTTTTGAGCCTCATTTAATTTGGTTCTGGTTGGATAATCATTATTATCGTTCTATAGAATCTATTACTTCTCTTTCTTTTAATAATTATTATTCTTATTATATAATATATAATTATTCTTTTAAATTATTCAAAATTTCCATGTATGATAATTATTTCTATTTAAAAATTCCACATTAAGCGCATTTTTATTTATAACCGCCATCTTATCCTTTTCTTTGTACTTTTGGTGTATCTACTTTAACAATTCATCACATCTCGGGTTTCTGTTCCTGGGTCCATAACCTGTTGTTTCTTGTACTATTTATTCGTGGAAGATAAAATACCCTTTTTAGCAAAATACTTCTTGGGAAAACTCTTGCAGTTTTAATTGCGAACTTACCCTATTTTAAAAACTACTCGGAACACTCACAATCAGTATGAATTTAAAAGTTGTAGTGTTGTGTGTGTTGTAGTTGTGTAGGTTGGTTACTTTTTTTTCAATTTAGTATATTATTAAAGAAAGTTAAATAAATGCCCTTCTACTGACTTTACATCAAACTGGCTTTAAAAATTCGAAAACTTTACAAAACTATTTTTTATTGTAAATAAATTTAATGATGACCTTTTAATCTTTGGAGCCCATAAAAATCACATAAAGCACACAGGAGAATTAAAAATATACGAAATGTTAACATTAAATCTGTCAGTCTTTAACCTTTTTCGTGAAAAGTATTTTTAAAAGAAAATAAATCTGACATTTTCATCATTATAAGTAAAAAACTTTCGATCCGATGACAGGTGATTATTTTTAAGCTTCGTTGTGAGAAGCAAAAAACAATAACATGTCCTGATAAATTTGTTGTCTGGTTAGGTATATAAAGAATTAAATTGAAATCGTAAAAACGTCCAGACAAGACGTTTTATTATTAATGGATCTAAAAATACTTTTTTAATACGTAGAAAAACGAAGAATTAGTAATATACTCAATCGTTGTACAGTTTTTATGAAACCTTTTATTTTACACATTTTGAAAAATAGTCTTAATGAAAAAAGCTTGTTTAATTAAACGGGTGGACGTAAATGTCATTATTTTATTATTGGTAAACAATTTCTTCTATTTTTGCGGGTCAAAATTTAATGTTCAATTGATCTAAATATTTTAATTTTATTGCTTTAAACTTAAGTTATTGTTTAAATCTTAACTTAACTAGCTTAATTTAAGATTTTCCTTCTTGCGTGTAACAGACAAATGTATACAATTTTATAAAACATAAAATCGCCATTATTACAGATTCTATAAAACCTATGTACTACCTACTAATGATATAACTTTACATGTCCTACTTTTTAAGTAATATTGATCTTTAAATAACAGGTTTTGCTACGATTAAAGGAAAGGGAAAATATTTTCCATCATTGATATATTTAGGTTTTGACTGCAAGGAGAATCGATTGTAAATCATGTCGAACTTGGTTTAAAATTATTTAGTACGTTGTTTTCTTGTACATATGGAAGTAATAATTTAAATACGATACTAAAATCTGGTCGAAAATTAATAATTAGATTTTATTTACACTAAAAATTCTAACGGTACCATAAATGGTATTAATAATATCCTTGTTTAGAGAAATTATAAGTTCTATTCTGCACCAGAATACATGTTAACAATATTTAATAATTTATACATACCTATATGTTTGTTTATTATTCTGTTTAAAAACATTAATCTAATTAAAAAAACTGTTCATGTTAAAATAGTTGTTATTTATATATCCTACAATATCGTCAAATTTATTGTTTTAAATATTATGTCCGCCACGTAGGCTTCGCTGTAATAATGTATGAAAAAGTAATTTCTAAATTTAAATATTATTTGTGCTACACCCTTATCAACCTATTTATTTAGGATCTCTGCCAGCTCTTCCTCTTAAAAGGCAGAGGCGACTTTGTTATGTATTAAACGCTTTCCATAGAATCGTGTGATTTCTTTCGCCCCATTTTGACCCTTTACGATGCCTCCGGGAAATATATTCCTATTTTTGCAGCATTTACCCTAATAACTTTCTTTCTGACTGGTTTATGTGTCAAATAGATTTTCTTTATATAGATTGAACCTAATATATTCGCTCCCTAACGTTATAAAGGTTGTCACAAATTTGCTTTTAGCTACGAGAAAACGCAAGGGATTTAATGCATGTTAAACTGATGTTAAATTAACCTCTTAGCATATACATATATATAAAAGTCTACGTTGTTTTTAATCTGGATTTTTGTATTTTCTTTATAAACGCTTTAAGGGTCGAACGGTTTATGTCCTATTCTAAAGAGTTGTAAACATAGATGAGTCCAGGGGCGTCTCTACACTATTTGGATCGGATTTGAAAATAAATTACAAATATTTATTTACCAAAAGTTTGTAATTTGAAAATGCGAAATACAAAAAGCCTTCGGTTAAAGTAATAAAAAATATTTTACTCACCCAATGTATGGATACCACAATATACTCTGAGGTCAAGCACGTGTAATCTAGTTTTGAGCCTGTGTAAACGCCTGTAGCATTAAAATACCTTCTACGGTAGACTTTTTTTAACCTTGTAGGCTTTGAAGTAAATAAGCTGTTCACTACATGCTCTTCACCCAGTGGCAGAAACTATTCGAGGCAAGCATCCAGACAAACTAATTGCCAGCACCAAAAAGTTCTTTTCCTACGACCACCTATGAAAGTGAGAAAAAAAGCAGGGTTAACTTGGCGAGAAAGTGCCTTATATCACACGCGTGTTGAAAAGTACTTTACAACACACGTGTTGAAAAGTACTTGTCAACATGACATTGAAATAGATGGTGCTAATTTCATTTGTTTTATTTTCAGCACACTTGATGAAAATATTAGTGTTGAAAGTGAGGGTTTTAAAAGACAGAAATTGAGGTTTTTTTGTAAATATTTTTGTGGTCGTAGGAAAAATATTGTACATTACTCGTGTGAAAGTAATTTTCGCACACTCGTGGGATTATCGCACTCGGCTGTCGCCTCGTGCGACAACATTCCCACTCGTGTGAAAAATGTCACTTCTAACACTTGTTATGTAATATACTATTACAAAAGTTAATGTACTACTACTTTCCTTTCTTATTAGCGATTATCTTGTTATATCATGATGGACCTAATATTTGGAGTTATTTGGCGTCGGAAAATACTGGTATGATAAAGCTTAGCCAGAGCCAATTTCACGTAATAGTTATACATAAGAAAAGTTGTTTTTTTCAGATGTTTTAGAAATGTGTCTTAAAATTATCAGAAATACCCACTGTCCAAAAATATGTAAGCTTCGAGGAATAGGGAGGAGTTTACTTGGAGTAATTATAAACATTATTTCTGATTAGTGATTAGTCATTAAGATCCTTAGGTTAAAATAAACTTATCAATTTGCTTTTCAAAGAAATTTATTTACTTCAATACAGACTTACACTTATTTTTCAGCTGAAATAGCTCTTACTTATTTGCGAATCGTTCTGGAAACTTGTTGAATAAAGTGTATCCCTAGGCACAATGCAGCAAAGTCAACGCAAATTGTATTTACTGTTGCGAAAGGCGACGCAGGACAGTCGTATTTTAGTTCTATCAAGGGACTTTATACGATTTTTCAGGATTTTAACGTCTTCTATTTCGAAACCTAATGCATACGAAAGAGAGTTGAATCTTTCAATTTAAGCAGGGCAGAATTTGCTGCAGTTATAAATCGACAATGGTTAACAAAGTCCTATGAATTTTGTAAATGATTTAGACATATCAGAAAGCATTGTCCCCGAGATTCCGTGTCGCTAAGGCTTGTCTAATTTGACAATCAAGGTTTTAAACTGACTATTTTTCTAAAACTAACTAAAAACTTCTTAAAATAATTTGTTAGCAAGACTGATGGCTAGAGGTATCAAGCAATTTACTTTTTCAAGTGACTTTTTCTCACCATGTAAAAGAAAGATAAAGTAACTTTGCGTAGTACTAATTAATTATTTTGTAAAGTTATTATATTTCCCATATTTTAAATTACACCTAAATTTAGTATCGTAAAGAGATAAACCTTAATCTTCCCCATCTTTACGAACATTTTAAAATTTAATTTTTTAAATAACTAATAAAAGGTACACACAATAAAAAAAATACTCAAGTCCGGCGTCTTCACAAAAATCTTATTAAAGTCTTTATTTTAATAATAAATTTTTTCTTTGGAACTTTGTGCTTGGGCTTATAACGACAATCCTAAAAGCAACATTAAAATTAATAAAACAGCTCTGTAGCTACCCGGAATGAATAGTTAAAACATTGTTACTGTCATAACGTTTTGCAAAAATACAAAGTTCTTCTGCAAATGTTCTATATTAAGATTTACATGTACGAGAAGAAGGTGAGAAATTTCCGGCCTAACAAAAATCAATAGTAAGATAGTGATTAAAAGAAATTTTCATTTGTTGAAAATAGACGTTTGTACCAGCAACCACTTGTGAATTCGCTGCGAACTTTTCGCCAGCAAGAAATTTTTTCGAGTTTGGAAACAAATTAAAATCCAATGGGGCTAAATCTGGCGAATAAGATGCATACCGAACCATTTGGAAACCTAACTGATGAATTTTGCTATATTTTGGTTTAGTTGATCTAGTAAGCTCGCTAATCATTTCGAAAACACCTTTAATTTAACTCATAATAAGATTTTAAAATTTTGAAATTAAAGCACTGCATACTGGCCATTTGTGACATTCCAACAACTCTAATTTTGTCTAATTTAAGACACCCTGTATAGATAAATTGTCCTTTTTTGTGAGTTTTTCGAAAAAACTCAAATAGCTTCATAGTGTATGTTATGTAGTTTAAGCATGAAAAAAACACAATGGCTCGTTTTTGTCATGTCACTTGTTTCATTCATTTCGAATAAGTATACCAATATTTAGATCACTCTTTTTAAAAAACTACCCCTACCGATTTAATTTCCCATATCAGCAGCATAAATTACATAGAACAAGCCATGAAAGTCATAATATCGTCCTGCAGTGGTAATTATTAGCCCGCTTTCCACAAGATGCGATACACAAAAGCGACTATTCATCCCTGACCGACAATGGCTTCAACCGAAATTAAATTAACCCCCATAATGAAGGCGGTAAAAGACATTACAGGCTGTATTTGAGTGGACGGGGAAGTAGCCGATGGCAAACTAAATTTTGGACAATTTATTGAATCCTTTTGTATAGTTTGCCCCTAGGTAATACTCGGCCCGTTATTGTTAGACAAAAGAAGCATTAACTATTACCAGGTTTTGATTTAAACCATATGTTAGCTACATTGGGACAATTTCAAATATAATATTTTTGATACATTTTGAAGCACATATTTGTGTTTGCTTACAACCGGATCTATAAAAAAATTTCTTCGAATAACAAACGACAATATTTTTTCGAAAAATGAGTTTTCGAACACTCCAAGGAAAACTTGGCTGTATCAAGTATCGCCTTATCTACTGACTTCGTGTAAGTAAAATTAATTATTTTAAACATGGAACTAATTTTGTCATGAATCTTCTGTTTTCTTAAAAAATATCGACTTCGTTTAAAATATTATCTTGAACCAAGATATTTGTTATTAAGCCAGTACATTTTACCAAGCTTACTACAATAATTCTTATTCCTGAACCAAGTAAGCTATAAATACGTACTAACAACGGAGGAAGCCATACATAATTTTCATAATTACTCCAAGTTTACTTGCTTACTCCTGCTTCCCACTCCTCGAGCTTTACATATTATTGGATAGTTGGTATTTGCGATAAGTTTCCAAAATCACTGAAAAAAGCGGCTTCTCTTGAACTGTAACGTGAACTTTGCTCTTCAAACTATAATGTTTTATTACAACTATTTTCTGGCGGAAAACAACTTTAAATTTTAGAACCATTATAAGAAGAAAGATTTGAAATTGAATTTTAAACTCTGTAAAATTTAGCAAATGTTAATGCAGAAAAACTTATGCTGGGTAAGATTTTTAGTGTGACAAGGCAAAATCCCGAAAACGGTGAGAGAATTTTGGTATTTATAGGAAGATGGGGGCATATTTAAATTTTTGATATTTAGCCCTGTCTCTGTTTTAAGAAGTGGGGGATTTCTTTGGACTTTTAGAAGGGATAATGTACTTTTGTTTATAAAATTCGAATCTACGTAAAAAACTACGTACGTATAAAAGTTTTTATTTCATTTGATCATTCAGTTACTAAATTATGGTTAACTAAATTTTGATTGAATTTAAAAAATAAATAAATTTTATCAATAAAACAAGTTCACTGATTTCAGAATTATTATTCGTTTCCATGAAAATGGACTTAAGTCAGTTGAAAATTTTAACGATTTAACGATTATTCTACTAGGTCCCTGTATTTGACCACTTTGACTTTTTCTTGTTGGGTTTTATAATGGACAGAGTGATGGCGACTGCACCTACAACTTTAGATGATATGAAAAACCAAATCCGCTTTTCCTAATTATTAGTGACACCTGAAATGTTACAGCGGGTACGAAATTCATTTAGAAAAGAGTGGGAAAGTGTTTGGAAGTTGAAGGGGGACATTTCGAACAACCTCTCAAGCATGACAGACTATAAATAAGTTGAAATTAAATAGTAAATAATTGATTTTATAACCTTAATCATAATTCCGTAACTAAAAGAGCAAATCAACAAAAACATTGTACACATACGTAGTTTTTTACATAAATTAGAATTTTATAAAAAAAGTGCATAATATCATTAAAAGATCCAAAGTTACCCCCAGCCCTTAAAATAGAGAGAGGGGGTAAATATCAAAAATATGTTTAAATATGTCCCCCTATCTCCCTTTTGACTCGCCAAAATTTCATGAAAATATTTTAAACCGTTTTCGAGATATTGCCTTGTAACACTTTAAACTTACCCTGTATAACAAATCTGAGCAAACCTAAGCAAAACTGAGCAAACCTACCCATATTCGCCTTCCTTGGATTTGATCAGGTGTGTTTGGATTTGCTCAGGTTCATAGGCCGTTCTAGACCTCTATTTTTGGGGGGGGCTTAAGCCCCGGTTTACATATTTAGGGGGGCTTAAGCCCCCGGTTTACATATTTGGCTATACATATACTAGGCCACTTAGTTAGATTTGGGGGAGGGGCGGCTAATCCGAGATTTTGGGGGCTTAGCTCCCCAAGCCCCCACCTAGAAGCGCCTATGCTCAGGTTATTCAATGTCTTCTTTATCAACATTTTCTAAGCTGTTAAAAGCAGACAATTTTTAAATAAAAAAATTATAGCCTAAATCAATTAAGATGACCTTTTTTGTCAATTTTAACCAATGAGAACCATAGTTACTCGTGTTTTCGTGATAGTTATTGTTGTAAATAAAAGTCCCAAGTAAAAAAAATTGACGGATTTGTTTTTTTTTTACTAAAAAAATAGAAAATTTGATTTTGTTCAAGTTTAGAAACATACCCTTTTTACCTTTTTTACAAAGTTGCATTTTCCATGTAAGTCTAATATACCCTGTAGCTCAACCTGTTAAAGTTAATGCAAGGAAAAAAGTGCGTAAATAAGGGGAAATGTGTAAAACCTCTCCAATCGGTGGTCTAATCTAATTTCAAACTTCACCCTTCTGTTACTCCACATTTTTTTTTGTGATTGGAGTCAGAGTTTTAAATGATGAGAATTTATCACGGGTGAACCTCAGCAAAGAACGCATTAACTGTATATACGGAAAGCATTTTTACCAAGATATTGATATTTTTTTGCGTTATATTCCCAATACCCGTCCATTATTTCAAATAAAGTCTCAGCGATAACTATGCTTTGCTTTATGGTTAATTAAAATGGTTAAGAACTTGTATAGCTTCTTTCAAATTTAAAAAAGATTTTTGTTTTACGCCTGTAACAGGCGGCATGTACAAGAATGTAAATGTTGATTTATAAAAAAAATACCACTGGCAAATTTTTGTCTCATAATGATCGTGTTCTGTATTTCTGATATAATAATTTATGTTTGTAGAAACTCACAAAGCTTTAAGTCTGGTATTAAACAGGATTTTAAAGAATTTTTAAATATAACTTAAAACAGTCATATTAATATCTACCAATAATATTAACGTTTTAAAACAAGCGTTCCTCATTTGTTTTTTTCTCTCACGAGTGTTATTTTTGCCTTTAATAGAATAAATGACAAATGAACAAAAAAATAATTAGTTGAGATTAATAAATTTATTTGTCCGCAACAACTTCCCATTGTAGCCTTTTGAAAAGCTTTTATTTATTTTCATAAAATGTTTTTGTGTGAACATAAAAATATGTCTTACTGTCAGAATTTCCAGACAGATTATAAATAAAAAGTTTTGTATAATTCGGGAAGTTAAATGCGTGACACTTATGTTCGGGCAACGAATGATTTATTGTAATCTACAGTGTCGTTTAGTAAGAGGATAATCATTTAATAGCTTTTGAATTAATTCTTATGTCATTTAGAAGGAAAAGTCAGAATAGAGTTGCAACACAGATGGTTTAATTATAAACATATTAATCTCTTAACTATTCACAAATTTACAAAAAATACTGGCATCCTGAATGTCTATATAATAGCTATTATAAGATGACATGCATCCTATCCAGTTCATCTTAAAAGATTTAATGTGATAACATCTGATCTATACGACTTCTCTGGTACTGTTTGTGATGTGATTAGGATCCTATATTTTTTGAGTGCTCTTGATGTACGAACAATTCATATACAGAATATGAAATTAAAAACTGTCATATTTTATATCTTGACGCTAAAGGCAACCATGTATTTACATATGAATAACATCAAAATTGAATTTTTGCTTCTCTTTATTTGATTGTTTTCGATTTTTCTATATCCTTTTCTTATCGCTTAGTGTACTCCCAGTATTATATGTCATTACTTGGCGTTGAAAATGCTCTGATCGGCGAGAAGCATGTGACCCTGTATGTTTAATTTATAGAGATTGGGAATTATACTGTATAAAAGTGACCTTCAGTACATTGAAATTTAGAGGCTGGCTAACTAGCCGAAGCAACAAAAGGATTTTTTTGCAAAACAATATTTGCTAATCACGTTTGTTAGTTGTGGTATTTTTTCACAAAATGCATAAGGATTTTTTATTTTGCGATTTCAAATAGAGAATTAGCAAAATTGTGTTTAAGTTTGCTCAAGTTTCTCTTTCCATGATGGAAAATAAGCGTTCCCAGCACAATTTTAAATCTCCCTCTTACAGTCTTAAGTGGGTGCTATTCAAATTTAGGGATATGCATAACTAAGGTTATTAAATACAACCAAGAGATCGAAACAAGGATATTTTGTGATCGTCCAGCACAGAAAAAAAACTTTCCCGTGCTATATATCTCTGTTTCTTCAGTATATTGATTTGGCATACGTATTAGGGTTGACACCCGTCTTCGTTTCGCGAGGACTGTCCTCGTTTTGGTACGTAGTCCTCTTGTCCTCATCTAACAACAAGAATCCTCGCAAGACTTTTGTAGTGTTGAATAAAACCATTGATTTTCTTTCAACTGTGTTATCTGTTTATATAAACATATAAACCTGTTAACAGCGTATACCGTGTAATAACAAAAACTCAAATTATTATTTAAAGACAGTAAAAAGTACTCCATTTTGAGAACCATCAAGACTTTCAGTCCTTTCTGCTCCAGTTGTGCATAAATGTGTGCCTGGATCCCTTTTTTACTGCATGATATTACCTTATCTCCTTAACCCTCTTTGTTCCGTTTCGCCTATTGCTTTACGCCTTTGCCGATTCCGGGCAATTAGAAATATTTTAGCTCGAAAATTAAATCTTTCCTATATTACTAAGCCTCTCTTGTCTTGATTAAATCTTGGCAAAAACTGGCTTAGAGCTTTCTTGGGAGCCATGTTCAGATATTAAATTTTCTCATTTAATTTTAGGTATTCTCTAATATTTAAAAAGCAAAAAGCGGTTCATTTTCTAAAGACTATATTAAAATAATTTTAATAATCATTTGCTTTATGTCTAGCGACTAAATCTGCCATGCTAGGTACTGTTAACTTGGAATTGCAATAAAGAATAGCAGGGTGGCTATATAATGGAGAATTTAAGTTGCTTGCAGCACATAACCATTATCTCTTCTCATCAGATGCCCATAACACTATTATCTTGTTTTCTGTATCTCCTTAGTTATTTAATATTTACTTGTTCCCTTTATTCTTTCATTTGTCTCTTCTTGTCACCCTACAGAATCTTAACATTCTCATTTTTGTCACATCTATCACACACTTTTTACTCAGTTTCCCCATGTAAAATCATAATCCGTGGACTTGTAAATATAGAGAAGCACTTTTTCGCTAATGCATACATAGTTTACCATACTGCGTGGGTTCTTCTTTTCAGTTAAGTGTTAATTAAATGTGTGCCCTATACCTTTTTAATTACATAGAATTGTCTTATCTCTGTAACCCCTTTTATGCCATTTCTCTTATTGTTTTACGCCTGTGACAATATAGGAATATTTTAGCTTGAATATTAACTATCTCCCTACCTTAATTAAATCCTAACAAAAACCTGTTTTACTTTGTCATGGTTTACGATTTTGACTTTTGGTGATATACTGAAGAAAAACAAATATACATTTCCACGGGTCTAATTTAACTCAATTACGATCGATTTTTTAAGCAATTTGATCAGCAATTGGCCAACTACATATTTTTTTGTAATATGACAGCCTTTATGCTGACGTGCCGATAAAATTTAATATGTACTTGATTAAATGCTTTGAGAAATCGAATGTTAGCTCCTATGATGAAATTTATCACAATATTAAAACATATTCATGGCCAGATTTTTATTGCTAAGACCAGGGTTTAAAACATTAGAAAATCCAAAACAGAAGATTAAACTAGAAAACCAAGGTATGTACAGTGTAGCATGCGGTACATGCAATAAAATGTATGTCGGACGAACCAACAGACGAATTTCAACCAGGTTAGAAGAACACAAACTGGCTGTCAGAAACAAACAAACTACATAGTCCCTGTTTCAACATCAGCATCAAACAGGACATAAAATCAGCTTTGATAGCTGGCAAACGTCGAAAACTAGAATAATACGAGAAGCCATCGAAATAGAAAAGATCGGTCATCTAAATAAAAGGGACGACGCTCTGCGTTTGTCCAGTACATGGAAGACAATAGTAAAATGGCAAACCACATCACAACAAACAGCCAACGAAGCAACGACTGAAGGGGCGGAGCCAACACCAGCCAACCAGAACCGCTACAACCTCCGGCGCAGGCCATAAAAACCGATAGTCACGGCAAAGATTCATCAGTTTACAACTTGACAGCAACGAGTAAGCATAGATAATGCCAAGTGAGACCTGAACGTCTGCCAGATTCCAATGGGAATTTAACAAACGAACGGACGTACTCCTGGATCAACATTATATATATATATATATATATATATTATATATATATATATATATATATATATATATATATATATATATATATATATATATAAACGCCCGACATTTTTTTAACTTTAATTTGTCTTTTAGCAGCCTTGAATATTCGCAAAAAACTAATGGAACTTTTTGGCTTTCACCTGGCCATTTTTTTACATTTTGGTTATATGTATATAAAAATAGTGGCTTAGTAAAAACAGACAGACTTTTTTTATTTCTAAACAAATCCAAAAAATACAATTTCTCTTGAAATAAACGTTATCCACAATAGTTAAAAAATTACTTCGACCATGCCCTTCTCAACATAACATAATAGCTTTAATAATTTTCCCTAACTGGCTAAAATTTTTATTACTGCAATTAAATTGTTAATTATAATTGCCTTATAAAAAGGTGCAAACAAGTGTACAGTTGATTTGCTTTATGAAATAAGACATAAAGGTATATCTACTACCTTTAGGAAGAATAGTATAATTACGTATAGATATAAAGTCTATTATTTGATTGGTCATACCTTTTTGGAGCATAATCCTTTAACTGTATTTATATCAAGTAATACAAAATCTTCATTTATTTTAACCGGGACGAAAGGGGACAAACGTATAGCATGTGTATTAATATATTCTGAAATTATTCAACCATCGTCACATACATAATGTTTAATTTATTTAGATTCGTATTTAATGGATTAAAATAACTTTGAACAAACGGAGCAGCCAACAGTTCTAGGCTTTTCTAAATTAAACTATTAAAACGATAGAAGTATTGAGTCCACTGACTAATAAAATCGTTTTGTAGCTTAAGATAATTTAATTTCGCCAAGTTTTAATGAAAGGCTTTATTGATTTTATCGTAAACAAAAGAGAATATTTAGTAGCTCGTAATATTGCGGTGTGGTATTATTGCTGAGACCACTGATCAGATTTAATCCTCTTTCAATCAAAGTACTTCAGCATTTTAACTGATCAGAATTTTATTTATAAGATTTTATTAATAAATAAAATTCTGCAGAAAAGTTACGAGTAATTTTTGAAATAGGAATAATTTTGAAAATTTGCCTATTTAGCTCTTTTTAACTTTTTACAATAATATATCAAAGAATAGAAGAATTTAAACAAAGCCTAATAAGAGCAGCAAGAGATAGTGGTAGAATAGAAAAGGCAATAAAAGAAAAAAATATTTTTTTTTATTTAAGACATCCCACGTAGACTTCAAGCCTACGTACTAACTATTGCCAACTTTCATCATTTATTTATTATTACGAAATTATGTTCACTTAAATAAACCATAAAATAAATTATTATTATTAATCTAGTCTTCCGAACATATTGGTATTGGAAATACATTAGGGTGTGTATTATTTTTGAATGCTCAAAGTATATTTTGCTGACAGACTTGCTGATAACTACACTTTAAAATAACAAAAGAACGAAAAAGCTCTATATTTTAAACAAGCTACACGTACAATTTAAAATTAAAAATACCTGGAAAAATGTTTGTTTACTAAACTATGTAACAGAATACCATGTTTCAAGACATGTATTGATACTAGGCTATATTTTTCTTTAATACAAAAGAATGCTTACGGGGAAAAGTAAGAAAGCCCTAATTTGCTCAAAATAATTTTAATTTTTTCATGAAATTTTAAAATGGCTGACGGACAAGATAAAGGCAGACAACCAAGAATGAAATATCCCGATTGGTCTAATTTTGACGTATCTGTTGTCTGTCGAATGGAAGCAAGAGCCTCTATGGCAAGTTCGCTAACTAAATGTGACAAGTGGCAGCTGCGATAATTCGTATTTAAAGTTTCAGGGCCCTGGTGTCATCTGCTAAGAAGTTTCACTGTAATTATGGTGACAATACGCAGGCGTTGCGGTTACCTTAAGAAACCTTGGTAAGACGACGGGGGCGAAGTGACTCTCCCTCCCCGTCGTCCGAACAATATTCGCCAAGGCAACCGTAGCGCTTGTGCATTGTTACGATAACTACTACCTTTGCTAAAAGATCCATCCTTTCAGAAAGGAGTATAGTTCTTTGACGGCAGTCTCTTAGTCTAGGAGCCTTTAATAATGACTTATTAACAGTGATAACAGGACAACAATTTGTCCATATCTAACTGATTCAACGTTTTTAGCGAAACCCGTGGTTAATTTGTTCCCTTCATCGTAGCTTACAGTTTAACCTGTGCCGTTACAACTAGGCCACGAACTAGGCCTAACTTATTAAGCTTCACTTCGATTTAATAGCGACCTCCATTATATTTTTGATTAAGTTGTAGTTAAATGTTGCTTCTCCTATGTTTCTCATTATAAAATTGTTCTTATCTCCTTAAACCTTTTTCGTTTTTCCGGCAGTTATACGCCTTCGCCGATCTCCAGCAATTAGGAATATTTAAGCTTGAAAATTTAATCTCCTTGGATAGCTACGCCGCTCTTGTCTTGATTAAATCCTGCCAAAAATTTGTTTGGAGCTTTCTAGGGAATATTAATACGTTGAATTTTTGATTTTAATTTCGGTTATTTTATAAAACCGGAAGAAAAATTTAATTGTATAGTTTAAGAAACATTTGTTATATGTAAGTAATACTGGATATTGGATATTGATTCACGCAATTAAGGATTGAACAGCATCGAAATTGTACTAGTAGGGGCCGTCGTCAGTCCATTTAAGGGCTATTTTTTTATCCACTACTTTTAGCATTTACCAAAACCATTGCTAATAAAACGCTAACAAATGGACAAAAATTAGAGTGGAAAATCGTAGTGCTTGGGATTAGACCGCATCAAAGTGGAATAACTTAGCCACAGTTCATTTTCAATTTCATGAGGCATTTTTGTTGAGCCTCATTATGCGAGATAAAACCCATAAATGTCTTTTTATCGCGCAGAGTGAAGATTCCTGAAGATACCTCATGCAATCGAAGGCGAAACGTTGGAAAGTTATCCCACTTTGACACGTTCTAATCCCAAGAAAGATGATTTTCTAAATGGCTCAATCCTAAAAACTTCTGTAGCCAACCTATTAACAATAAGAATAATTTCCTACAAGCATTTTCCATCTGGCTTTGCAATTCTGTTCTTTTGTGTTTCCTTTTATCATTTTGCGGTAGTAAGCGAAATGCCTGTAATTAATTATTAAACTTTACGTCTAGGTAGAGAAGAAGTCAGTCGTTTGTGCAGTTGGTGACGGTACTTCCCAATAGTCGTCTGCATAATATGAAAGATGTTACGTCTCTACAGGCGCGAATTTAAAGAGAGCGCAGGGGGCGTCCTGCCCCTTATAGCCTTGTACAAAACGGATTTCGGTAGCGAATTTTATAAAAGTAAACATTGTAACATAAATATTAACCATTCGTGTATGTTCCTCAAAATATTATAAACAAAGACAAACATTTGCTGTCTATTTTAAGGTCTATAATACATAAATTATACCACAAAAATATGAACAACAGAGCTATAACAACGAATATGTTGTATATAAAAAACGCAAGCCTTTTTCGGCATTTTTGATTTACATGCTCTAAGATGGTTTCTGAAAACGTTCCCTACTCAAGGAAACAAATAACCAAATAGGGCTCTTTTTCGAAAAACATCTTTTTTGAGAACAATTTTTTTTTGGAAAAACAATTTTTTCAAAAACGGATTTACGAAACGAAATTTTTTTAAAATATTTTCGAAAGTACCTTTTTTCAAAAATATCTTAAACAGCTTTTTCAAAAGATGCTCTTTTAAAAACAGATTTATGAAATTCTCCAGAACACGTATTTCGAAAGTACATTTTATCAATAAAAAGCCGTTAAAAATAATTTTTCAAAAACAGGTATACAATTTCCGAAAATGTATTTTTTCCAGATTAGTATTAGGCTATGAACTCTTCTATCTTGGAAAATGTTAAGTAAAAAAAAGACGAAAAACGACCCCGAACAAACCTTTTTTGAATTTGACCAGGTTTTCTTAGGTATGGTACGTTACTTTCTCGTAAACAACTTTTTCCAAAGGCCGCTGCTTGAAAAAATTTAATATTCAAAATGGGCTTTTCGAAAAAAATTTATTTCGAAAAAAAGTTCTCTGAAAAAATGTATTTTTGAAAAGTGCTTTAAAAAATTGAAAATTGATTTTCGAAAAATTGTACTTACGTAAGTATATCCCACCAAATGAGCAGAAGGCATAAATAAAAAATGCTGGAATACTTACACTTTCATATTAATCAAACAATTGGTCCTATCGCGCGTTCTGATTTTTTTTGTTTTCGATGTTAAATGAAGCAAACGTTTCCAAAAAACAGCTTAAAGATGCTTATTCGAAAACGAATCTACAAAATTTTTTCAAAAATATTTTTCGAAACAAAACCTTCCAAACTACATTTTCTGAAAACAAAAGTTTTCAAAAATTAAATTATAAACTCTACTAGCGTTAAAAGAACTGAACTAATATCACTAGCTAATTTGTGTTCGGTCAGCTTTGTTTGCTTGTTTCTGCTACGTTATTCGATAGTAAATTACTTCTTCAAAAAAGCGTTTTTCAATATAAATATTCGAGGTTTGTTTTTGAAACACGGGAAAAATATACTTTCTCAAAACATGCTCTCTTTGAAAAATGTAGTTTCCAAAAGTACTTTTTTAAAAGAAATTGAAATGGTGATTTCCAAAAAAAATTGAAAAACACTCCCAGTTTTCGAATAACGGTATTATCCAAAAAGTTTCTGCATTCGAGAAAATATATTTTCGAAAAAACGCGCCTTTAGAGAATGTGTTCTATATCAGTCCAAATGGACAGAACGTATAAATAAAAAAATGCTGTAAGTTAAGATGACCAACCGTTCTGTTTTCGCAGGAACAGGTTTAGATTGTTCGTCCATTATGAAATAGTGTTCCGTTCTTAGAACCCTCAACAATAAAAAAAAAATAATGTCCCACGCGAACTTGCTTGTTTTTTTTTTTGGTCTACATAGAATTCTAAATCCGCCTCCGAGATTTTATCAACAGACATCAAAATTCGAAGACAGAAAGTTATACAACTTTTTAGCGGTTCATATATATTTTCATATATTTTTTCTGAAAATCAAATAAAAGTTTTATCTGAACTTCCAGACTAACGATAAATAAAAACTTTTAAACGAGTGGGAAAGTCAAACGCATGACATAATCCATTTTCCCCGTATTAATAAGTTTTAAGCTCGGAAAGTTAATGGTATTGTCACGCTCGCGCTGATTTAATGGAAAAAAAATTGAAAAATGTCACGGTTTGTAATTAGGTCGTGTTGCTTTCAACACTGTTAAACAATGGTAAGATAAGATGATGTATGCTTTCGAGATTTAAAGTAGAAACACACATTTTTAAAATTGCATTGTTTAAAAAGTACGTCCTCTAAAAATGGTTACAGAAACAGGTAAGGTTTAAAAAAAATAAGCGAATTTACGCGGCTATTTACCTAACAAGTACAACTTTCCCCACGTGTTGGGTACAATGTTTTTTTTTACGAGCGTTAGGACAATTATCTAGTTTTAATATTTTTTAAAGATATTTTATTCCAGCATAGATGTCAAAGCGAAAATACACTTCAAAATTAAAACTTATATTATTTTCATTTACTACTAACAATATTAATGGTAAAAGAACAGTTATCTGTATTTGTTTTTATGGTCCAAGCTAACTGGTTTTCATTTCATTGTCAGAACATTATGTTATATATCTTGTGTACGTTCAACATGAGGTGGCTGAAGGCCAATTGCTGCGATTTGAAAGTCTTAGGCTGGTTTTGGAGGATCCGATATTCATTTTGTTTTGTAAAGACTCGTCCACATACCCTTCAGCAACTTTTGTGGACGTCCATCCACTATGGCGCTTAAGATTCGTGATGTCTACTCCACAGTCTACTAGCAGAGTGGCCGAAGAACGACTAAAATAATGCACAGTATAGAGCTCGGGATTTGGCAGTTTCAGGTATCCAGCCACGCCCAGAGAACATTTTCCATTTTGGTAATTTAAGAAAAATCTTCTATGGGGCGTACTTTGTGGTGGCAGTAATACATATGTTGTTATTAAGTTTGAGTTTCGTTCCCCGCTTATTGTAAAACTTCTGCGTTGATTGGGTTTGATTGGGTTTTATTATCAGGAATCGTAGTAATCAATGATTCTTGGTCTTCGATATTATCTATGGTCCAATAAGTTATTTTCTTCTAATTCTTCACAGTGTAAGGCGCCTGCTTCCCCAATTAATGTGACAACTTTAGTCAAACGGTATACAGCATCTGGAGCCTACTGTTGTAGCTGTACTAGCTCTTACTGTAGGTAGCAGTAGGGTGTTACCTAAAAAATTAAAAACAATTTTTGAGGTAAATGGGCTTAATTTGATATCTCTTACTATCTATATCTCTTAACTTCTAACAACCTTTCCTAATATCATTTTGTCGTATTTTTTTTTTAAATTATTCACCCCTGTACGTTATTTGACTTTTTACGATTGTGATAACGGTTAATTTTGTTTTAAAGTATGCATTAACTTTTCATAGTACATACCATTCGATAAAGTTTCTCCATTTATTGCAAATTTTATGGACCATACTATAAATTCAACATAGTTATCGTATTTTTAGGCGAAAATAAAAAACCAATTTTGAAGAAACATGTACAACGTATTATACAATGTGTATCCCCTTTACATTTTAACTGAAAGAAAATCTCAGACAGACACAATTCCAAGCCTGTTATAAATCAGTCAGAAATCCGGAAAAGAATTATTATACGGGTGTAACTTGTATATGTGCCTCTTTTTATTCAACAGGTGTTGCTTCAACGATATATGTTTCTTACATGTAACCTAAGAAATTAGCTGAGGATTACCATCAACATAAAATAAATGCAATTTATTGGTGAGGTATGTATTGTGGGACTAGTATATTTTTATTTAATGTTATGGCCACGGTCTAATTTGACAAAAAAACGCTTTAAAGACTTATGCACAAAAGTGTAAGAAGAGTTTTTTTCCGAAAAAATGTACAACTACCTTAGCTCCTCTTTAAGTACTAGTCCAGGAGTTAGAGACGTCTATCATGTACCGGGAAGCTAGCGACCTGAGGCCTTTTTGTATTGACTTCTAGCATTAGGATTATCAGGGAATGACATGTCTGCCGGCCTGATTTTGCCCGGAATGTTAATAAAAATAGGCACACCGATTATTTTTTTCTTTGAGCCAGCGCAGCGACGTAAAAATTTGCATGCAAGTAGAAAGCGATAGATAGTAAAGGAAAAAACTCTTCTCCCGACCTTAATCCCCCAGAATGTGGTGGCAGAAGCGGATTAACTTATTCCATTTTTCGACAATCGCTATCTCCATGACCAAACATCTTGAAATTTTGCATGTAAGTAAATTAATACTTACCCTTTCAGAAATTTCTTGTCTGCCAGCAGTCTTCCGCCCGAACGGCACTTTGCTGGCCACTTTTTAAAGACCGCCTGCCATGCAGTCTATATACCTAGCCGTTAGCTAGAAAATGTTCATTGGTTGCCGTCATTTTCGGTATTTTACCATTCTCAACTTTTTTTCTCGAAAACGGTCAGAGAAGGAGCACTCAAATTTTCTGGGTTAATAGAGGGATAGTGTATGTAGCTTCGATACAAAATTCAGTTATAGAGGGTGTATCGTTTCGGGGTTATTCAATGTCAAAGTCGAAATTTCCGCGATTTCGTATAGGATCGATTACAGGTCGCGAAAGTCAATTAAATCAATTTAAATTTTCGGAGGTTGTAGAGGACCCAAAGCAGAACGTTGTTGAGTGAGTATCGTAAAATGGGAAGTGATTCTTTTGAGTTTTTTTAGGTCGAAAAATGTCACTTGCAGACCCATCTTTGGTTTTTAAAAACTCGAAAACGGACAGTCGCATCGAAAAACTGTTTGGCACATCGAATTTAGAATTCCAAATGCTTTCTTTTTGTAATAATTTTTCTATACCTGAAACGACTGGAAATTGGAAAAATTTGGGGAAAACTGGAAATTACGATTGGTGCAAATGTTTTTTTAATTTTAATTTTTTTCGGGGTCAAACTGGATCGAAATATCATGTACCTCATCGGAAAGAGCTCGTCAAAGTACGTGATTTCTATATTTGTTAGTTTCATTATTCTTTATAGGAAGGGAGCAATCGACGATTAAATTTCGTTTTTTTTTCGTTTTTGATATATATATATATATATATATATATATATATATATATATATATATATATATATATATATATATATATATATATATATATATATATATATAATCACATCTAATTCAAGCAAAAAAAGCAATCTACACTTTTCTTTTAATAGTTTAATAAAGAAAAGATAGCTAAACAGAAGCTTCAGGTTAACGTCTTTTATAAGAATTAAAAAGGCCAATAGAGATAAATATAAAAGACAAGGAAAGGGTGCCTAGACTGCCAATAAATAAAAACTTCTAAACGAGTCTGAAACTTTAACGCGCTAAAAATAATCCATTTGACAGAATCTTATTTCGCCGGCTTTTAAACGAGAATTATAAAGCCGACAGCTTACAAAGGTAATTGTACCAACTCGAAATAAAACGAAATGATATTGCTCTTTTTTAACAGCCGTCGAAAGTTAACGCTTTGTAGAGTAAAATAGGCACTAAAGAGTTTTGAAGCCAACAGGCTTTTTAAAATTATTCGTATGATTAGGTTTTTTAATTCGCCAGAAATATCAAAAGTATGAATAAGTGATCGACTGAAAAAAACATAAGCCAAAATTTGTATTTATTTATTTTCTGTACCTATAGTGCCATTTGATTGAATTGGCATTGGCATTGGCATTGCAGGTTCATTCCTTAAGAATGTCTTTACGGTTGTGGTATTTGATATCATATTCATTTTATACTGTGTGTGATAAAAATGTGGTGTGTTTTCCTGAAATTTCGTAACATGTGGAGTATACTAGCAATCAGCATAACACAGTTGGAATTAAAGTCCTAATGCTTCGCTAACGATTTCCTTTTAATTCATTTTTTATTCCTGTTTTATGAAGAATTAACCACTATCTAATCGTTAGCGCGTATTTCTTCATCTTCTAATGACTTCTTTACACTAAGTTGGTTCGTCGAAATTAAATTTTTTAATTTTGTTCGGATTAATTTCATTCTAGATCTAAAAAATCATTACCTCTGTCATGGAGGGTGACAGGCTTGGCCGTGGAGTTGGCCACCGAATAGCCCAGATCTTAACCCAATGTGGCATATAGGGGATATTCTTTGCAGAATTTTAAGAGAGCGGCAGTCCCCTTTTGTCACCCTTCATAACATGGAAGTAATGTTTGTTGAGATCTGACATAAAATTAATCAAATCCAAGTGAGAAATGTAATTTCGAATATGTCCCGCCGATTTAGAGTCGATTAGAAGTAGATGCGCAAATGCGCGCTACTGACTTGTTAATTAAATAGTATTTGAAGTTGAAAAAGTAAAAAATTAAGTTAACAAAAACATATTGAGCTATCGAACGTCACATCTCATTAAATAACAGAAATGACATAATGAATGGAAAAGGAAAATGTTAAGAAAACATGAGGCTACAGCTTCTTTTTCCAACTACGTTATGATATGATTGCTTGTATGCCACAGGGTAAGACACAATTTCTGCAAAAAAAGTCAAATTCTTAGTAATGTAACATAAAAGAGAACTTTTAAAAAAAATTAGACCACAGCTAAATTTTTGAGGAATAAACATAATGCAAAAGAATATCCACACTGGTTCAGCAAATAACTAACACCGAAGTTGTAGAAAATTTCTGGTGGTGCGTTAATTTTACTGAGCAGTTTAGTCAAGCTAAATATAGAAAGGTGTCATTGGCCGTGGGATATATTTAGGATATATCTCTAAAAATTACGGGAAAATTGAAAGAAAAATTTTGGTTTAGTGTTTTTTCTTATACATAAAAGAGCTTATAGAAGGTTTAAATTTAACCAGTCGATCCTTTTTCTCCTATAAACCCAAAGCATCTACCGAAATATCTCTCTTTCATGTTAAAGTTCATTTAGGTTGTTCTGGCATAAAAATTTCAAACAAGAACTTTGATCGTGTTGGTTTTCCTAAGATAATCCATTTTCCTTTAGTGCTCTACCAGAAATTCAGCCCTTGTAAAAAAATTAAAGCGCACACATAAATTCTGTTTTGTCAAAAAAATCACATTATATTTAAATTTCACGGACAAATAAATCTTTTCGGACTCTCAACTCATTCTTTATGAACCCTTCGACTTATTTAATCTGCATTTTCCGAACGAGTGCAACACAGCACTTGTTGAATCTGTAAATAAGATTTTTACTTCAGACACTTTACAGACTTTTATTCAGATTTATAACTGGGTGGTATTTTCGAACATCTGAAATTCTCTTTTATTTAGGTTGTCTAAGGAATAATCGACTTTTATTAGTAAAAGAATAATTTTTCAAAATTAAATTTAAATGATCACTTCTTCGTATGGTAAAGAGTTCTGTATAGTCAATTAAAGTTAACGTATAGTGTGCTGAACAATATTAATAATAATAGTCTCCCTTTTATAGCATTAAGCCACCAGTAGGTACAGCTGTCATTACTAGGGCCAAACGATATAGTAGGAAGGTAATATGGTCAGCACTACTGTTCGATCACTTATTATTACCCCAGGGTTTACCTCCATATACTCATTTGTAAGATGAGTCGGCCTAGAGGCTCATACCGTGGATGCGACGGATAATCTGTCGCTACTGGACATCGAATCCGAGACCTTTTGAATACGTCATATGTTACAATATTATTTTTTAAATTTTTTATATTTATTGCAATACTTCTGATAGTATTAAATTGAGCTAGTTATAAAACAAATTTTATCATGTTCCTATTGTATTATTTCTATTAACTAAAAGTAGTAACTGATACTGTTTATTTGTTTCAGGTAAAACCCTACGTAAAAATAAGTGTAACAAGTAAGTGTTCTCATTATATTTTTGTATGTGTATAAGAGTTATTCAATCCTGTGATGTTTCATCATATGTTAATAATTTTAATATTTCTTTACGGTATATAGTATTTTGTCATCTTACAGACGCAAATTTCTGGTCTGGTATATTATGTTATATTTAAGTGCCTAAAAACATAAAGTCTAAACAAACTACAAGAATTTAGACTGATAGTCACGGTAATTGCATCTAATGCTTTACTTTAGTAGTAAATCGCTTAAAAGATAGCAGGAAGGAGATTGAATTAAGATAGTTATCGACAATTAATTTCACAAATCGGCAGGAAAGGATAATACTGAACACGAAAACCAAGAAAAATAAAAGCTTAGAATTTATAAGAAGTTAATTAACTATTAAACAATAAAAATCATATCGTATTAAGAAAGAATGCTAAGTAAACCAGGTATCATATTGTTTTAAATTAGGAATACATAATATGTAAAATGAATATTATATCTACAAGAGTAAGGAGAACTGCAAATATATGCGAGTCATACTGTTACTTATTAAAATATAAAAAATATGTCGTAGGAAGGATGATTGAGCACGAGCGATATATTAGCTACCGTGTCGCTGTAAATTAAATATGAAATTGTAATATAGCTATTAAATTGTAGGGTAAAATCGCCAAGCCGAAAATATTATTTTGGTACTAATTTAATAAAAGTCATGTCAAGTATTGTAAACGTACCCTTTAATTCAAATTTAGAAAGCAAACCAACTGGATATAATAATATAATTTGGAAAAAAGAAAAATCGGTCTTTGAATTAGTTACAAAATCAGTAATTAATTTTGTTTTTTTCGTAATGTCGTCCTTTTCCAAAAATTCGAAGATGTTATGTCGAATGTCAGTTACATATTTAATAGTCAACTTAAGAAAAGAAACAAACGCTTATATATTTTCTCTTTTGTAACAAAACGCAATTTACAAAATTTTTACAATTACCAGCACAAGTAAAGTAAATATTATGTTTTACAACAAGTGTTGAAATCAGCACTTTTACACGGGTGTGGCAGTTTAGTCTCACATATTTTTATATACTGCATGACAAGAAACTCTGTACATTTAAATGTGTATTTTAAATTTGTTATGAATTTAGGGGTAATGATTTATAGCGCTGTAGAAGTGCTCTTTAAGGTAAGCTACCAATATTTTCCCTCTCTTGAATCTAAATATACCCATACAAAAATATTTCATATATTTTAATTAAATATATGTAAATATATTTTCCTTGCCTTCTTTCATTCAGTACGTTTAAAATTTAAACGTGAAATAAATGTAACACGAGACTTGTTAATTTGGTAAATAGGGAATTACAACTTAACAATTTCTCTCAGTCTTGCAGCTGGATAGAATTGCTGGGTGTCTGTAATTTTATTTTAGTTTAGAGAAAGCCGAACAAAGTAAGCGTAGTGAATTTTCTAAAAATAATTGGAACATTAGGGCTAGAAGCTTCAGAGTATTAAACAAAAATATCGATTACATGAAATTTAAAAAATACAGAATTCTACAAATTTCAATGTATTCATGTGTGATCTCATAAATTCTAAGGGGTATAAAGATTATTAAATTGAATTAAAGTTGGGCTTATATGGCTTATTTGGGTTATGTGTATAAAACTATTTATTTTACAAAAGATTATTTGGCAAGAAGTTCTATGATGTACACGTTAACTTACGTGTACATTTAGAGATGGCGTCACTTATCTTAATTATTGAAATTAATACTTACAACAATTGTTCATATTTTAAAAAGCGACATTATTGTCTAAATTGTATCTGTTTTCATTTACGCAGGTTGTACATACACTTCCGAGATAGGCGGCCAAAAACAATGTTCATTAAAATATCAGACTAGTTGAAACCGCACAATAATTTACTTTTATTAAATTTTCGGTCATAAACTTACATGCGGTTGGAATTTTCTAATTTTGTAATACCACGTATTCAGGAAAAGAAATTTCGCCTGATGTAAAGTACATCGTATTTTAACTTGTAAAAATTTTATGAGATTTGTAATGAATAATAAGTTGAAGCGCAGAGAGCGGAATAATGATTAGAGGTATCTAAAACGAGATAATGTTATAAAATTATTCAATAACGTCTGCAAGCCATATCTTGTAAGGAAGTTGGTAACCAGTTTTAGTGCATATTTTCGTTTTTAAGTAAATTTTCCCTCTTTATTTTGGGTATGCCTTTACCGGGGCCTTTTTTCCTTTAATGAATTATGAATTAAGTAAGTTCCTTCTTAATCTGTCAGCTTCTAGTAATATCAGTTTCACAGAATGGCGCTTGTGCATTCTAACAACTTGTGGTTGTACCCTTATTAGATTGTCTAATTAATTTCTTCTAGCATATTCGGTGGCTTGTATAGACTTCTGCTTTAAAGATAGATGTAGTTGTGTCTAAATATTGACCTCCTTCATTCATCTTAGATCTGTCTGTAAACCAAACAAGCGAATATTTAACCTTAGGCTTCAGTATGTAACCATGAGAGCGTAAAGAATAAATTCATATGCCAACTTATACAGAGTATTCCAAACAACATGTTCCATGGCTCGTGCGGAAATTCCTCACCTAAAAATAAAGCAAATAAGTAGTTCAATCGATATGAGTCTTTCTGAATTTATGACATGCAGGGTGGTAGATTTTTTTTTGTCGGTTTATTCAAAAGATTTCCGAAACGACTTGAGCGACTGCAGTAAATTTGCTGACTACTATAACGGGGAATGTTTTCGTTTCGTCTTTGTCTTCATTACCGTGTTATTTGACATCTTTGTCAAGTTCATCGTCTAGTAAGCCCTTCTTCCCCGTTAAAAAATAGGTGATTGCAGCTACCTTAATTAATTTGAATCACCAATTATCAACATGTTTGGCCGTATGGATGGCCCCAACAGGTAAGATGTCAGGATGCTTACATATTTTTTTTAATTCTTTTAATATCAGCTAGGCTACGATGCAGGTCTCCTGATCTATATTTATATCTGGAATATTCTAGAGGCACCTACTAGCGTTAAGCGTATGCCTCCTTATACATGAATGCAGTGGAAGCGTAAAATTTATTTTGAGGCTGGTAATACAATCATGGTTATTTTCTTTTAACTTTTTTTATTGCTACGCATCTATTTTTATCAACCCAATAAATTTAACTATACATTTCGACTATATTATTTACTTTTATTATATTATTATGCTTTACCATACAATATAACCTAATAACGATGTAGTCTTTACGCTATAATGTATACATAATAAGGCAATTTTCACTGCGGTAACTTAAAGGAACCAGCCATACGGAAATAATGGTCGCCTTTGGATTATTGCTGGGGGTACATTTAATATAATTCTTGTGTTTTACCTAAGGAAATGTGTATGTGGTTTAAAGGCGTGTGTCGTTAGGAAAGGTGAAAGTGTGTCTCTAATTTTGTATAGATAAATCGCTCTTAACATGCAGGTGTATCAGTTAATCACCGATAAACTTTTTAGTTTTATTTTATTTCAGTGTATTCAATTATACATTCTAAATAAAATCCGTAAGATAAATAAGACGGACACACGCAAATTATAAATACAAAAAGAGGAGAGAATTATGGTTTTCCGTGACTCTAAAAATGTGTACAATGCACAAAAGTACCTGCTTCGTTTTGACTGATAGATGACAATTTTGTAACTTTGACAGTTTGAATTTCTAAAATGGAAAACAAGAAGCAATTCTCTGGTTTCTTACACTCCCAAGTTAAAAAAATGGTACTTAATTTTATAAATTACTGAAAAGGAGAATGAAAATTCACCAGGCCATATTCAGGCAACAGTGGCGAAAGCCCTGGAAGTGTTTTGTGGCTATGATGAACAAGAAGATGTTAAAATAATGTTTCAGTTGACTTTGTTGTCCAAATTTCGAGTACAATTCATGGTAAAATTAAATTTTCAATACATAGTACCTACGTTTCAGTTCAAGACGTCTGAATCCCCCAAATTTAAGAATTTTTGTCCAGTTAATTGTGAATTCAAAATAGATAAATTTCTTGTAATAAAATTTTTATTGTATTCAGTTCCACTTTTTAACTGCTTTTAACACCTTGTAATGCACCACATTAGCTCCATTTAGAAAAATATATTGCAGAAATCTAATTCATTCTGCCAGACAAAGACAATGCTTATTGTACGGGAAAAAGTGCTTTCCATTAATCTTGTAGTTCTTGGACTTGACTAACATTTCGTCTAGCAGTTTTTACCTTATAGTTTGTAAATGTATATATTTTTCTACTTGTTGCACAATACACTTATCAATTCGTTGTGGAAAATTCATTATTTGTTCTCAAGTTTAGAGGTAACAAAAAATATTAGAATTTTATGTATTATGTTCTTACTTCTAAAAAATTGACTTTCTTTCAAGAACTTGTATATCATCTTCAAAACAATGTGAGACATATCTCTAGCCCCTGAATTAACAAAAACATGTTTAAAACTTAGTAAACTCTTTTATAGATAGGCATAATATTATAAACATCTCCCAATATGGCTTTTAAACTGATAGATGTACAGGTCTCTTTTCATTTATGGATAATCTGGCTGCAGCAGTATTCTGTGATCTTTTCAATGCTTTCGATTATGTGGTTCACGGAATACTGCTGAGGAAACTTGAGACTTACGGTTTTAGAGGTAGTGCACTTAGAGCTAGTGTACAAGCTTGGTCCAAATCATACTTAAGCGATAACGCGCAAAAGGTTTAGCATGCGAGGTCACGAGTCAAATGAAATGTCTATTGCCTGTGGTGTCCCACAGGGTTCTGTTTTGAGTCTCATTTTATTTCTGTTACAAATAAATGATATAGTGAAAACAAATTTAATATTAGAGGTTGCCTCACGTTATTCGTGGACAACCCATCCATCCTTTATTATTATTATATTATAATTTAAAATAATTTCAAGAGATATAGGACGAGTTAAACTATGGTGTGGTGCTAATTTGTTGACATTTAATATATCAAAGATCTTGCACTTTAATGCTACATTGCCTGACATATTCTTGGGCAATAGCAAGATTTGTTCAGATTAGGGCTGAGAGCTCACATTAGGTATGGCAGCCGTTTTTGGGGTAACATAAGCCAGTATGTAGTTGGTTCTACTTTTGTGCTGCAGGTATGTGTGTAGTTCAGATTGTCGAAACTCATGTAAGCCTTTATTTTTTATTAAACATAAAATACTGACTTTTTATTCCCTGTATATATTTGAGACTGTTACTCTAATACATAAAAAGTGTGCTGAGTCACACAGTGGTGGTGGTAATAACTATAGTACTAGAAAAGTTGCAGTAGTACCTCTCCCAATACCTGATTCCACATTAATTAAGAACTCTTTGTTGTAATGCCAAAAAAATGTATAATCATTTCATTTCATCAAATTAAACCGGTAGTAATGGTAGTAAATATGACCTATATTTTTGAATAAGAGCTTCTACTCAGACTTATATATTTTTAGTAAAACTTTTAAATACCGAACCGGAAAAAGTATGCTAAGAGAACTAAATATATGTAGTCTACCAATAACAACCTAACTTATTATAACCATAACTATAACCATTACTGAAGTTAAAAAGCTAAAAGGTTTGGCAAAATTTAATTTTAAACAAGTTAAAGTTGGGTAAGTGACAAACAAATTTAAATTACTGGATATAGGCATTACAGAAACCGTCAAGAAATATTTTAGCCCCAAGTAAACGGGGCTGTCTAAACGCACAAACTTGGCCGTGATTAGAGGGTCGCAAAAACATTTTATGGGTCCTAAAAGCAACATAAAACATATCCTAAGTGTTTCGTAATATAATGGCCTCGTTTAATCTGCGTAACCGACTTTGGAAAATTCGGGAAAGAAATGTGTCCAAAAAATGAAAATGTCTGCTGCGTATCCTTAAGAGATTTTATTTTATTATCCTAAATATTATTCCCGTACAATGGACAAGGGTGAAGCCGGTGAGATTTTTTGTATCAAGTTTTTAAAGTTCCAGCAGATATAAGAAGATATTTTTCAACTATATTATATCCAATTTGTTTTGAGAATGGTGATAGAAACCCATTTTACAACGGAAAGATCAATTATATCTCTCTTTCTCTCTCTCTCTCTCTCATGTTCTTTCTCTCTCATTTTTTTTCTCTCCTTTCTCTCTCGTATTTATAAAATTTTTACAGCTGGTAGAACCTTAGGTTATAAGAAACATAAATATGATATATTTCAAGCCTTTCCCATAAGTTGTTTTGCAGTGTAAATATATACCTAAAAAGTTTATATAAAATGTTAGCAACTTAAATTTCTGTGTTCTATAAATCTGCGACTAACTACCAACTACTAAAATATTACCCAATGTACATATTTGTTCTTCTTTACATTACTTGGACCGGGCGTTATGGGAACACGGATTTCATAAAATAAAAAGACGTTTGTGTATGGAAATGATTAACAGGAAAGCCGACCTGATATAAAGTTGAGAACAGAGGGCATCACAGAAGATTTCTTTAGTTATTGAGAAAGGAGTGACAATAAAATTGCGCCCTAGAAACGTTTAGTCTCAGATTAAAGTTGAAGTCACAGTGCCAGTACAGAGTGTATCTATCATTCTGGAACTAAGACTTTCAACACATTTACAGTTAAAAATTGTGAAGCTACATGGTATATTCGGTTAAACAATTTTTATCGAGTCTTAAATTCTCACAAACGTCACTGTTCGCAGGTAGGCTGTATTATAGATCCATTTTTATTATATAATATATCGGACAATAGGGAACATTTTATTTAACATTATTAAAAAATTGTAATGTAATGTTAATAAAATATTTACTAATTTTTGCTTTTTTTCTTTATGTATTTAAAAACTTTTTCTCCAATCCTTTTATTTCGAATTAGTGGAGGGAGTATTGTTTCTTAGATGGGTAGGAAAAAATTAAAATAAGAAGATAAATGTGGCTATGCTGATACTTTATTTTTGCTTAATAAAGCCGAGATTTTCGCAAGTGCTGTTTGTGTTCAGTAAAAACATGAGGTATTTTGCTATAAAATCATAAAACTTTCATAGGTATTTTGCCAGATTAGAAATTTATTTTTTATGACAATTCCGATAAAACTTTTAAAGTAGACACCCACAAATACTTGCACAAACCAAGGCGGCTGTGATAAAATGTTTGAACATATTCTTTTTTATTTGCAACCACATCGTTTTAGTTTTTTTTTTACTAATGCCCTTACCTTTTGCTAACAAGGATCGAAAGAAGTCGTATGCCGTTGGGAATTTTATCAGGAAAGAAAAGAATTTTGCAATGACAAAACATTCAAAGTAGATAACCAGCAATACTTCCACAAGCGAAGAAGGTACCATAAAACTTTGAACATATTTTTTTTTTATTTGTCTTTTTCTAATGCACTTTCGCCAACACGGATAGAAAGAAAGCTGATTCCTCCGTGATTATCAGGAAAGAAAAGATGAATACTGTGATCACTAAAATATGTTCTGGTGTAAACTGTCCATAGAACTGACCAATAGGGTGAATTCTTTTTAAATTGTTTTTCTGTCTTCATTCTCACATCAAATTTGATAGAATATAGCAGAAACTAACGTCAGAATTTGACAATCAAGGATTTAAACTTGTATGAATAAGACAGCTAAATGTTTTACTATAAATTTATTTCCTCGTCTTCCTTTAAATTTGCTGTACCTCATATTTTACACTTCATTGCAAAATAAAAATATAAAGTGACTAAGCTATTACAAGAGTTCTGAAGTTAGCTTGGCTAAAACTAAAATTATAGGTACATTTTTTTAATACGGTTATTTGTTGTTATACTTGTGCAATGGTTAATAAATGTACAGTTTCTCTAACACATGGTTACCGCAGATCTGTCAAAGTTTTCCGTGGACTTCTGTTTACCGTAGTTTTTGTCGCTCCTATTTTTTGCTCCGTCTATCCCTGTCCTTATTCCATTATTTAGCGAAACACATAAGATATGTTTTGCTTTGCTTTTAGGGCCTCCAAAATGTTTTTGCGAGCATCTAATTACTTCCAAGTTTGCGCCTTCATAGGGTACAGTTAACTTACAACTAATACATTCTCCTGGACGGTTTTCGTCATCCCAATTTCCCATTAATTTAAACTCGTTGAGGTTTAGGCCCTAATCTAATTATTGAAACGTTGAGCTTTGCGATGCAATATATGTTTTTTTCGAGAATACAATGAGATTTTTTTATATAACCATCTAAAGATTGTTTTTCTAAAAATTCGACGAATAGTAAGTTACAGTCGCCAAATTTCCCACCGAGTTTTAATTTAGTACCCCTTATTGCGAGTTCGAAAACTAATTTGCCGCCCATAGCCAAAATCTAAACTAAAACATTCAGAAAGCAGTCGGGCATATTGACAATGTGAGTACAAGAGGGTCGCGCGACTTTGTATTAAAGAAGAAAAAAAGAAGGAAAAAGTAGACCAGGGTGAGTTTTTTTAAAGTGTTACAAGGCTATATCTCGGGCTAAATTTTGATTAAATTTTAAAACTAAATACATTTTACTAATAAATCAAGTTCATTTATTTCAGAATTATTATTTGTTTCCATGGAAATGCCTTATTTTTACTTAAGTCAGTAGAGAATTTTGACGTTTTAACGATTATTTCCCAGTTTATTGCTCAACTAAACATTGAAGCGAATTTTAATGTGCAGGTTGTTATGGTGTTAATCTTGGGGAGTGCAGAAAAAACTACAGAGAAGCTGCACTAGTGTGGGCGGAGAGGTTTCCTAATAGCCCGAAATCTCACATGGCATTTAAATGGCTGGAAACTAGAAGTCGTACTACTGGCAGTCTAAAGATAAAATCACGAGTTCAGAAGTGAACTAAAACGGACTAAAATAGGGCAGTTGACGTTTTAGAATAGGGGACAGAGTTATTGGTCCGCATTTCTTTGAAGGGCATTTAAATGGAGAAATATACACAGATCTGTTGAGAAACCAATTACCCCAATTACTAAAACCAAAACATAAATCCTCTAATCTACATAAAGATGTGGTTTGAACAGGACGGAGCTCCACCTCATTATGCAATCGATTGGACGAGCTGGTCCAGTCAACTGGCCTGCTGGATCCCCTGATTAGACCTTCCTTGACTTTTTCTAGTGGAGTTTTATAAAGAGCAAAGTGATGGTGACTGCACCCACATTTTTGGATGATTTGAAAGACCGAATCCGCTTTGCCTGCTTATAAGTGACGCTTGACATGTTACAGCAGGTACGAAATTCATTTAGAAATGTGATATATGAGAGCATTAAGATTTTTAGTCATCTGCCAGGGGCATACAGAAATATTGACAACAATAAAAGGTTTACCCACTCAGTGAAAGCTTTATTGTGGGAAAAAGCATATCATAGCTCGGATGAGTACTGAGAAATGTTTTAATCAAATGTCATTGTTCATGTTTAATGTAAAGATGCACACATTGTACACTTTTTTATTAACATAAATATTACCTATAGCTAGTCAATCTATTGTCAATCATATTGCTTGTGCGAATTCTAACAATTTTTACCCCATTTGTTTTATCAGTGTATTTTACCATGACGTTTTTACTATCTTGTCCACATTTATTTTATTTATTTTATATTTATTTTACTTTTATTTTATATCTATTTCATATTGATTTTATTGCAATTGTATTTCATGTTTTTATTTTCTGACGTTGGGTAGTTAGATAGGGTTTCTAGGATCATAACATATTAGTATGGCTGTATTACGTCTTCATGTCCAGACGATCTGGTTGCTAAAATTTCCGGAAGGAATGTAGTGTTAGGTACTGGTTAATTTAATATAGCATAATATACTAATATTAGGTTATTTGTTAGCTTTATTACAAGAGCTTGTTCTTTATAGCACTAAAGCATATTTTGATTGATTGATTGAAAAAGAGTGAGAAAATGATTGGGGTACATTTCGAACAACTTCTCAAGCATAGCAGACGATAAATAAGTTGAAAGTAAATGATAATTTTTTTTTATTTGATAACCCAAAAAGTCGTAATAAAAAAACCGAAAGAGCAAATCAAAAAAAAATTGTACACATACGTAGTTTTTACGTAGATTTGAATTTTATAATCAGAAGTACATAATCCCATTTAAAATTCCCAATTTACCCCCACTCCTCAAAATAGGGCGAGGGGATTAATGTCAAAAATGTGTTTAAATATGCCCCTCATCTCCCTATTAACTCACCAAAATTTCATGAAAATATTTTAAACCGTTTTAGAGATATCGCCTTTGTACACTTTGAGAAAACTCACCCTATATAATATACCCTGATTTATTAATAATAAAATTATTAAATTCGGTCTAGTGAAAGAGCTCATTAACTAAATTTATATAAGTTATATATTTTTATTAATTATATTATTATTAATAACAATTTTATAATTTTTATTAATTTATTATCAGTAGGCAAATTTTATTTGATAACATTCAAGTGACTAAACATCAAAGCTATAGGGTATCAAATCTCAGACGAGTTTTGCATTCCGACTATTTAGCAGACGTCCTTTATAAACAGCATATTGAATTTAAGGAAATACATTAACTAAAATAAACTTTCATAAATTTCAGTTTACATTTCATTCGTCTACGTTGTCGAAATACATTCGCTTTAATGGGACAATTTTCTTATTTATACTTTGTAGACTGTTTACTGTTCTTCCGTATTTATAATTATAACAAAATATATGTGTATATTTAAAGAAGAACGGCGAAGAAAGATTAAATAAACTTTTCTTAATCCTTATAATTATTTTTACTTATGATAGTAATTACATAAACTTAGTTAATAATATTTTGACCACAAGTTTCTTTATCGATTTTCGCACATACAATTTTATTAGTGTCAAATCTTGGGGATAAAGATGGCCACTGTATTGGTCTGCTTGTTTCAATCCGGGTATTTTACCAAAGAAACTCAATTCATAGAACACGCATTTTTTTGGACTAGGTACTATGTTTTTTAGAACTGGGGGTGCTAGTGAAACCACTGAGAGGAAATGAAGATGGTTACTTATTAGATGTGTGTTTTTTTTTCTTTCACAATGAGTATAAATAAAAGTTTACTGTTATTTAAAATATAATTTAAATAATCTTTTTAGTGAAGATACTTGATCCTATTCGTCAAAGCTTAGATGTAGGCTATACTTAACTAAATCCGTTTTATATATATATAATTATATAGAAAATGGGAAAATTTCTTCGGTCTGTATAGATAATAATATACCACTAAATGCAAAAGCTTCAATTCTTTCACTAGTGCAAGCACAAGACCGTAAAATAAAAATAAATATAAGAAGGACTGATTTTTGATTCTGGCCTGGGTGCCCTCCGGCTATTGCGATTTCTGGGCCCTTACCCTTCATCAGGCAGGCTCACACCAAGGGCGTCTGAAGAACAGACCACCGTGGTCTGTTGTTAAATATTTAAACTGTATTTACATTGAGCATCTCCTTTAATTAGCCGTGATATGCCCTTGGAATCAGCATTTTAGATATGTGGTAAAATTTTGAATTTATTTTTAGTATTTCCTACGTTGTTTGTTATATTCCACAATTTGTCGATCTACGCTGTTATCCACACCCTGTGCTGGATAATACATATTTTAATATTGGTTTTTGGTTAACTGTGTTTTATGATAACATAAAAATTTACTTTCTAACTTGAAAATGTGCACCCCAACCAATTTACCCCACATTTTATGTGGACCCTTTTAAATTTATTTAATTTTGCTCCAAGGAACCCTTAAATTCATGGGGAAATATTTTTACGACACCCTAATCCAATCACTTTAAAGTTTGCATGCTCTGAGCTACAAATTTTAAGATTTCAGAGTTGCTAAGTGATTTCGGCAAGCAGCAGTATTTCTAATTATTTATTTAACTCTCATTAATTATTAAAAGTATTTTAACTTTGTGTATAAGTTAAATATTTTAACTGCGTGTGTATCTTTTTTCAATAAAGCTTAGCAAACTTTTATGTTTCCGAAGAAACTAAAATAAGTTTAGAGAACATATTGAATGATGGTATCATCTAAAACTATCTACAATTTGCATATGTTAAATTAAAATTTAATAATTTATTAAGTTAACCAAGTAATTTTTTTTGAATGGCTTTGATTGCAGTAAGACACCTATAATTACCACTGCACTCTTTTTTTTTATTACATATTTAAAAAACAACAAATGGTAAAACAATTTCTGTCGGATTCACTATTTGTGTCTCTGTTGCTGCTTATGGGACCCATGCCGAGTTCGAGTTTTTTAATAGTGAGCATACTAGGAATGCTTTGGTAAAGAAAAAAAATATTTTGTAATTTGCGAAAAAAGTTGAATTTTTGAATTGACCCACCTGGAAAAAAAATTAACACGCTTAGGTATTGTATTTATTATTTCTCTAAGCAAATTTTTAATCATTTTGTCGACAATTCTTAAATTTTAAGAGGAAAAAATATGTTAGTAGAAAATTCTAGTCATTTGAATTTTCTTAAACCTAAAATATAATTTAAAAAAAAATCAAATAACTATAACTCTCTACTAACACCTTTTTCTCTCTTAAAATTTAAGAATTGTCGACAAAATGATATAAAATTTGTTTAGAAAAAATAATAAATAAAATACCTAAGCGTGTTAATTTCTTACCCAGGTGTCAATTCAAAAATTCAACGTTTTTTCACAAATTACAAAATATTTTTTTTCTTTACCAAAACATTCCTAGTAGGCTCACTATTAAAAAACCTGAACGTGGTATTAATTCCATAAGTGGCAACAGAGATATACAACTTTAAAATTTTACGGGTCGCGTCTGACTAAATCAAAAATGAACTTCCAAAATTCCAGATATTTGCTAAGCAAACCTAAGCAGGCAAAGCGGATTCGGTTTTTCATATCATCTAAAGTTGTACGTGCAGTCGCCATCACATTGTCCTTTTCAAAACCCCACAAGAAAAAGTCAAGGTGTGTTAAATCTGGGGACCTAGCAGACCAGTTGACCGGACCAGCTCGGTCAGTCCACCTGTTTTCAAATATTTCAAGTAAATGATTACGAGCCTGTATTGCATAATGGGTTGGAGCTCTGTCCTGTTACAACCACATGTTTAATTGAGCAATAAACTGCAACATAATCGTTAAAACGTCAAAATTCTCAACTGACTTAAATAAAAAAAACGCATTTTCATGTAAACTAATAATAATTCTGAAATAAGTAAACTTGATTCATCCCAAGTGGATATAAAAAATGAACAAAATATATTGTAACAAACACATACTATTTAGGCTAAAAAATATTTACGTAAGGTATGGGCTCTGATTTTTCTTAATTGGTTGTTGTTGTTGCAAATTGTTTGCTGGATCAAAGAATTAATTAACATTTAATTGTTTTTGCTGGTTTTTTCACGTAAATAAGTAGCTTATGTATTAACGTTTTAACGGATTAAAATTTGGCAAATCAGGAAGTTGCTTTTAAAAGATTAAATCTGCTTTTAATTATCCAGGGAAAGATAAATCAATGTTTTACATAGAAAGCCTTCTAACTGCTTAAACCAAAACAACATTGCGGACATACTTAATGTATATTTGTGCACGTATCGTGATAAAAACATATTGATACTAAATGTATAACAAATAACTAGAATCTACTACAGTAGCCCAAAGTATTTTCTCTTTTTTTCCTATCGTTCGCATGATGAATATGTTTAAAACAAAATTTACCAATCTAATTAAAACAAAAAATGAAATTATAGACATGTAAAATACAAACGTCTTGTAAATGAAATCCTTTTTATTTTATTATAAGACTTTTTACGCTTATTGTAAAAATATATAATCAGCATACTAGTCTAAGAAGCATCCGTGCTAATAAAGTCAAAAAACCAAATGTACAAACAGTGATTATACAAGTACTTTTGTTGCATGATCTTCAAACCTGCCTGAACACCCAATTATAAAGAAAAAATAATTCCACAATATAGATTCCCCAAATATTTCCATGGCCTTGCGTTTCTAGCCAACAATCTTTGTTATGAATTTGTTAAGGACTAAGATTTCTATCGAAAAGTTGGTATAGATTTTCGTTCCAACGCTCATAGTTTTGAAGATAGAACACACGAAAAGTAATTCCAGTGTCTTAAATTAAGTTAGTTTTGGCTTGTCATGTAGTGTTTAACATAGGCCAATAGGCAGAACTTAAATCAATGGCAATGTCAAATATTTTGCGTGATTATGAACAGTATTTTTTAATAAATTATTGCATAAACCGAGTCTTAAAAAAGTGTAATGCACAGCTACGTGAAATGACAATTCACATTTAACAATGATATTAACTTACGGGCTGTCACATTATTACTCTTCGCTGTGAGTAATGGAAGTTTCATTAAAAACCAATTATATTGTTAAGTTTTTCATATTATATAAGAAACAAAAAAAATGAGAATGGACAAAATAGAAAAAGACAAACCTTTTTTACATGTTTAAAACATAATTATTCCATATTATAAAGCTGCTGACAGTATTCGTACAGTAAATTCGTAATACTCCCAAGAGCTTTTGCTTCCCTTGGGGACAAACTGAACTGCTGTCTCCGTCGAATCGTTTTAAAATTTAAACACATCCACTTACTTATCGACCAAAACATTCTTTGACGACTTGTGTCATTTAAACCTTTCACTAATTAAAATTCGTGAGTCATTTAGCCAGATCTAATTTGTTTTAAGTAGAGTTTTACACGGAATTTGCGGTTTTTAGGGACCGCATCTGGTAATTTTTGAATGTAATCGTACTTTAGGAATTTTAATCAAAGATAGGATGCATTCTTTATAGTCAGTACAACATTCTAAATGGTTTATGTTATAGCTAATTAAAATTTTATTAGGTAATTTTACATTAGCAAGAAACTGCACGTTACATAAAGATTGTTAATAAAGGTTTGATTTTTAGGTGTTCATTTTTTTTGTTATTATTCATGTAAATTTAGACAGAGGATGTTACCGGTTACAATTTTCTGATATATGACACACTTGCTTTATTTCGAAATTTACTCAATATATTATGTTTTAATGAAAAGTAGCCTATTACTGTTTATGGTGAGTAATGGAAGTTTCAATGGAAGATATTAACGGCCAGATTCTCCAACGCTAGCCAGTCTAATTTGATAACCAAAAGTTTTAAACTGACAAGTGTAAGAATAAGACAACTAAGTTTTATACTATGAATTTGTTTCTGAGGTTTTTTGCAAATTTGTGAAGAAAAGGGCAATTTTAGGAGGTACTTTCGATAATAGAACTAAATTCATTACGGCAACTCCTTCCAAGATGAAAATCTTGTGGAAACCAAGCAAATCGCTGAAATGTCAGAATAATTCATAAATTTTTAATGACGACTTATTAACAAAGACAGGACAAAAACCTGTCAAAAAAAAACTGATTCACTAGAAGATCTTAATGTAAACCAGTACTAAATCTTAAACCTTCTTAGTGAATCTGAGCGTAATTCATTAAACTTTAGAGAGACTCGTAAAATAAAAATTTCATATCTAATAAATAACAATAATTTTGAACTTGAATCTATATCAGATTTATTTTTTACAACCAAACAGTCACCAGAACTTGGCTCCTTAGTACAGTAATATTTTTGTTGAATTCCATTTCTTTATACTACCACCAGTATAATTCAATAGCAATAACCATTCGCTTTTCCTGTAGAGTTTCAGTAAGATTACCCACGCTTTGTTTAATATTTCGTTTCCTTTTAATGAGCCTTTAAATTTGCGTATAAAATGAAACTGCTTGCTTACAGATAAAATATTATTTAGCAGATTTGATCTCCCCAATATCTTATGTTATCTTTAAATTAAGGAGTCGTTCAAACAAGACTAATTTATTTAAATTTAAGGTTTATAAATAGAACTTCTACGGGTTGGTTTATTAAAAACAAATTTAATATATGCTTTAAACCATGTGTAGAGTCTCAAAACGACTGATCTGTTTAATACATTAACATATGAATCTGAAATAAAGAGAGAGCACTTGAAGTTTTCTAATGAAACAGATGTTATATCTTTTCGGGGAAACATGTCTATCACAAATTTAATGATACAGTATTTGATACTTATGTATAATAGCTAGATAACTGCAAGAAAAGCAGGAAAATTAAAAAATATGTATTTAACACGCTTCTTAAATATTATTATCGGTAATTTATTATTATAAATTTCTCTTTAAAAAATTTGTAATCTAATTGGTTAAAACTTTTGTGCTATCTTGCGTTGCATCAAGAGGATCTTAGATATAAATTTTTAGAATACAGAAGTTGTCAAAAGAGATCGTACCATTATCTACAAACAAAATTCATTCTAGCCCCACGTTCCAAGATGAAAATTATTTGAAATCCAAGCAAATTGCTGAAATATAGGAATAACTACTCATAAGTTTTTAATGACGACTTATTAACAATGACAAAACAAAAACCTGTCAAAACATAACTGATCAACTAGATCTTAATTTAAACCAATACTAAATCTTAAACCGTTTTAATGAATCTGATTGTCAAATTAGACAAATTTTGGAGATTAAACTCGATAATAAATCTGATTGGACATTTTTTAAAAATATCTTCAAAAACGCATGCACGTTTACATACTATACTCTTCGTTATTGCATAGCCTTCCAACGAACATAAATGTAAATGTTAAAGCATCTATTTGTAAACGTGAAATTACACCTTTTCTTCATACTTTGTCCCCAAATTCCTTAAGGTTCATCTAATAACTTTCGAGATTGCGTCTTTAAACAGACAAGATTACTTAGTTACATCCAAAATATTTCCAAACGAGTTCTGTCATACCTTCATCACATTTACGAGCATGTGAAAATAATTCTCTAAGGCTAGTTTGCTCAAAAGTCGAGGTTATCTTAATATTCTTTGTACGTTGAATGAGAAAACATTGCATTAATTATTGTTTAAAAATGCATATTAATACAACTTTTGGATTTTTTTTACATGAGCCCACTGCGACTTTTTGGTCCCACGTTTTTAGTCAAATACCGTCACATAAGTCTTGAATGAATCGCTGCGATCGTGCGAGTTTTTAGTCTTACCAAACCGGACAATGTTGTCACTACTTTTAAAATTTAAATATATAAACAAAATCTCCAGTTCAACGATTTAATACAATCGCTGTTCTGTTCCTTTCTAACATACTCCTTATACGTTAATAATTAAAACCCTCTATATTTGTCTCCTTTTACTCCATTTACATAAATTTATGTTTTAGATTGGTCCGAAGTGCATAAAATATAATTATCTCGCTAAACTTTGTATAGTATATACGGCAACACTGTACCGTCTGAGTACATCGACTCCTGATTAACCGTAAACAAATTTTAAATCAAATTGGAACTAAGAGTTAAAAAATAAGCTTTATAATAACATAGATTTTTAGAAATCTAAGGGATGTGATAAAATTTAAATTTAGATGGATTTGTTCGTCAGATACGGATGTAATTCACACACTATAGGACATATTAGATAGAATAAAAATACAAGCAACTTTGTGGTAAATGTCATAAAGATGGTATATACATAAATAAAGAAAAAGAAGGAAAAACTTTACCGTGGATACACTATAAGTCTGATGGACTTAGCAAAGTGATGTTATCATAGTCAGGCAACATCTTTATGCATCAAAAGACAAGCTATCTCCAGTCTTTCCTGCTTGTATTTTGCTTTATTCTAACCGTTGAAATGTTTTTTGTTCCCTCCCACAATGACTTTTGTGTTTGCGCTTTAAAATGAGCCAGCTCACTCTTACTAACATTTTAAACATTTCTTGACGGTTTGCTTTATCCCGTCATTACACAAGGTAATTTGAATTTGTAAGTTGTTCAAGCAGGCCTAATTTATTTAACGTTGAGTCCTCGTTTTTTCGGAAGTATTCCCAAAATATTTCTGCGTAGTTTGAATAACTTTTATGTAAGTTAATTTGTCTTTTTAAATGTCTTTCATAATTTTCTAGAAGGGTCTATGAAATACATGTATTTCAAAACTAAACTTAGAATAAAAACAGAATTTTTTAATACATATTTTTCAAAAATTAAAATATTCAACAACGAAAATTCAAAAATAAATATGTCACAAAAATATATGTACCAAAATCAAAATTTTCCGAAATACGTTATTGAAAACAATTTTCTCAAATAGACACATTTTTGACACTATTTTTGAACCGAAATTTGTCGTAAACAAAATTTTATAAAACCAAATTTTCACATGGAAAGTTTATCTTAATGATAATTAAGAAAACACGGAAAATAATCCTGAGAAAAAAATAGCACTACTTACTTGTTACTACAGAAAGTGAAATTTATCCAAAGAGATAACCCAGTGTGTCGACCTAATATTATTACTAACTTTAATTTGGTTCTGCCTGTTTAAAACACAAATAGAGAAACTAAAATAAATATTACAATTAAAAAAAGAAGTGACTAAATTTTGATAAAAAATATCATGTCCGGCCCTGACCAAAGCTTATGTTGTGTAAACAGAATGTTACTAGAAATGACATATGTTAACGGTCGCCATTAAAATATCACCTGATATTGAGTATATTGTGCTATGTCAATTTTGCAAATCGTTGCAGAGAGTGAGTTGTGCATATACGCCTCACTAACACAGTTATTTTAATTTGTAGCTATCTTATAGAATTTGCTTTTAAGATTTAAAGTAAACTAATCTTGCTTTCGATGGAAGCTGTCTGTGTTCCTGCATTCTTGCAAGTCGACGCCGCCGACGCCGACGGTTTAAAAAACATATTTGCGTTTACCGAGTGAAAATCAACCGAAGTGAAAATTTTTGTGGAGGGTGATTTTTGGAGTGGAAAATTTCCACCCCCGGCAACGTGTAAGCTTTGGAATTTAACAATAACTCAATTTAGCACCGTTCTGCTTTGTTGAATCATTAATTTTTAATATAAAAATATTCGATGCGTGGCGAAATCTATTCCAAAGGGGAAATTAAGAAATATATATATTTTTGATAAATTAAATTTCTTGCTACTTTTAAAATTGGAGGGCCAAAAAGAAGAAATTTGTGTTATTTTTGTAAATGGATCCCATATCAAATTACACAGGTCTACAAACTTGAAGTTTTTAAAAGATGTTTTGATTATGATACATTCGTAGATTTAGAAACCAGATGGGAATTTCATTATTTTTGCATTTAAGAACAATCAGAGATTTCGGTGTTAAATATTCTTAATCTGGCAAACTATCCCCACTCTCCACCTAATTTTTGAGAACGGCTGTTGCCAGACTTTCAGTTGTGTGGTGGCATATTTTCAGATTGTTAAACTATACTAAAATAACGCGTTTAATGTAGGTTAAAATCTGCAATCGTAAATACCTCAGGTTAAAGCATATGACTACAAAAGGATTAATAAAATATTTTTTATGATTTATTTCCATTAAAATGATGACTGGGATATAAGAAACACACTTTGGTTCAATGTTCCATGTCACAGCTCTGCAAGAGTGGCAGAATTTTTAAACTGGACAATTTTACAGAGGTGGATTGGACGAAGGTCAGAATTTGCTTGGGGCTACCAAGGTCCCCAGATACAACTCCCCTAATTTTTTTCTTTTGTTGAAAGTGTTCAAGTGTGACAAAATAAAATGGACTTTTGTACTTATACTACACTTCAAAATTTGAGAAGTTTCCAACATTTAGGGGAAAATCTAGATCTGTATGTAGACATTATATCAGAGGGATGATAATAATTGAGATAAACTATAGTTTTTTAAACATTGAAACTACTGTACACCTACCTGTGTTATTATCCTTGTAAACTTGCCGAAATTACGGTGAACACTATAGTAAAAATGTAAAAAAATATGCTTATGTGGTAAGGGTTTTGTAACAAAACTCGAAACTTTTAGAATTTCGTTATATCTCCGGGTCTCCGGTGGCCGAGTTGGTACGGCTCCAGCTTTTCAACCGAGAGGCGCGGGTTCGAATCCCGCTTCGACCATGGATATTTTGTGATTGTTGTTGCAAGGTGGTAGAGGAATTCTTCCTCGACCGAGGTGGTACCACCCCACACATCCTCTTAAAGGGCTGGTGAAGTCCCTACGGATGTTTCCAGCTCTGGATGTGTGAGTCGATTCCCCAGTACACCCTTGGTACACAGTACTTAGACTTCGGTCTTCGTGGGCTGTCAGAAGATAAAAAAAATATCTGTCAGTCCGTCCGTCTGTCCATCCATGTCTCACAGCCCCGTAGTTCGCTCATTTTACAACCGATTAAAATGAAATTTGGCTGTATAAAATCCACCTCTACGCCAAATTTCATTTTAATCGGTTGTAAAATCTGCGAGCTACGGGGCTGTGACACACGGATGGACAGACGGATGGACATGACAAAATCATAAAGGTTCCGAGTTTTGCTACGGAACCGTAAAAATGTAAGCATATTTAGTGTTTCATATTTTTATTATAGTGTGCACCATATTTGCTGCACTTGCTCCGCCTGTTAAAAATATGCTTTTGCGGCAAGTTACATCAGTTGTACTTAACATACAGTGTGTTCATAAAGCTCTAGTGAATATTTTAAGACAACAAACACGATTAAAAATAAACTATTTAGAAAAATACTTTAAGTTGACAGGGGAGTATTTTAGGATACTTATTTTACCGAAAACTAGCTAATGAATTACTGCCAAATATACACTCATCAGCAAATAAATCGGACAAGAAAATATTTGATCAACTTTGATGTTAAATAGCTTTGCTAATTTTGGACACGTACTTTATTAACACCCTGTATATACCATACAAACATGCCAATAACACTATGCGAGAGATGAAATAATGCTCGATCGATTTGGAAGGATCATTTGAAATAATCACTCATTCGAATGAAAGAAACATGTCTCTATGCGGATTCGAGATCCGAGACCGAGATGAAATGCACGAGTCGGCTGCGGTCATTTCGTATTTCATCTCGTCATTCGACACGGCGCGAAAGGCAATAATAATTTCTCGGCTAAATCATTTGAATGTTCGCGCTGACCTCTCGAGATATCTCGAGTAATTTCAATAACCGAATGATCGATTATTTTTCATTCGAGATGTGTCCCATCGCTACCCACGATGCGTTAGTACTTACGTTTGTTAGGCTTGAAGTCTACGTGAGCTCTCCCAGATAAAAAGAAATGATAAGTTTAAAAGTTTGGCGCCTCCCCTATAGTCCGTGCTTATAGCCTCCACAAATTGTTCCTTAACAATATGAAAATCTCATTATAACTCGAGTCATTTTACCTCTATAAAATCCTTTAGTAGCAGTAATTTTTTCTATAAAGTTACAGAACATTAACTTACACAATCTCTCGTTTCTCATTAACTTATATAACTAAATAAAAGACCGAACCCATCAACTTAATTATATTTTTCCTCTTGCTTTGTTCTAACAAACTACAACACGCTCTCCGACTTCATGAGTCTATCAGTCAGCAAAACAAACTACCCACTAAAGGTTAACGTAATTCTGCTGTTACTTCCATTCTGACATTAAAAGTAAGGAGTTTTATGGAGAGTTGGACACGGGCTTTTTGTTTTTGACCCTTAACGGTAAAATAAACCTAATAAAAGAGTAACTTGTACACACCTGAATTTCATAATTTTAATGCCAACATTTTATAACAAGTAAATAAATATATTTTAATGTTTTCTCATATTCTTTACATATGTAATTAACAATATTTACTTAAACAAATTTTTCCAAAATAATTTTTATTAATTAAATGAAGCACAATTAAGTGAATAATCAATTGTTCAAATTGCTGAAGGCAGCTATTTTTGTGTTACATAAATACATAAAATATTAATTTTTAATAAAGTTCTATTTAAAACTAAAAAACAAATTTTTAGTGTTTGCCTCTTCAATATTTTATCAAAACAGGCACATCAAAATTAAAAATTTATAAATAAAAATTAATATCTACTGACGGCAATACATGAAAACTCGTAAACTCTATGAAATATAAATTTGTTGCAACACAAAACTGTTTGGCGGGCAAAATGAAGTGAATAAATGCAATTATTAAAATTATTTTGAAACGCTAAAATATTATTATTTTTTTTATTATCGCTGTCGATTGTCGATTATTCTATTGTAATTTAAAGATAAATATAAATATGTATATTTGCTGAAATAGGTGTTCTTAGTTCTTATTCAAGTATTTGATCTAAACGAACGTAAGTTATTGTATAAAATCGTTATTTAATCTAAATATTACTTTTCCATTTAATCTTTGTCAGGTTTTGATAGTGCTTTCATTTAAAAAAAAAGTTATTTAAAAGAAATGGAGCCCGCAACTACAAGTATATAATTTGTATGTTCTTATAGTAGAATTATGCCCCATTAACCCTCAGACTATTCAGAAATTTGATATAAATCACTACATAAAATTTTTCAGCAATTTACTTCAATCAAAAACGAAACGTGTAGTTCAAGCTGCTTAGAATTTCCTATAATTTTTCCATAATGGAATAATTATTATTAAAAGCATTTAGGCAAAAGTATTTTCCTCATAGCGTAATTTTTTTGTGTTTCAAAAAAATTGTCATAATTTTTAAAGTTATTAATAAAAACCAAAATAAGTGGATAAAAACCATACGTAAAGATTTAATTTATGTAGAGAGTACAAAAATAATATAATAATATCTCAGATTTACATATTTGGATTGCAAATAAGTTATTCCTTTTCCAAAACAGTCAGAGCGATCGAACCTATTTTTTTAATAAGATTGAGATGTACATATTTATGTATGCAGCATTATTTAGTTTTAACTGTATTCATATTTGACATAATAAAAAATGGATCACTAAACACATTTAATTTTAAATTATATTCCTTTCGTTATTAAAATAATTTTAAGAGTTTCTTCTAGAATTAATAAAGCAGACAACATAGAAATATCGTAAATTTTGAATTATAACCCAATATACAGTGCTTCCATAAAGTAAACCTACCTCCCTAGGGTCCAGATGCCATCTTTAATAAGAAGGTCACGACACTTTGTCCAAATTAATGGTTGTACCCACCCGAATTTTATGGTTATATCTTAAGTCTCCTGAACATAGCGTGAGAGATTTTCATAGAAATACGTTGGTCGAACTTAAAAAAAGTACCCATCAAAAAGTTTTGCTTTATTAATATTTTTTATCACCTTGCCTCTTTTCTTTCATAAAAACTGTATACAGTGTGTGTAAAAAATTCTGAACGGGCTTATTATTTAATACAATTTACTTAATGTTTACAATATTAATACGAGAAATGAAAGTACACAATATTAATACGAAAATAACGTAAATAAAAATGTTATTCTTTATCGCCCGAAAAGTCTTCCATTAACCAAACCTAAACAAATTATTTAAAAATATTTGTAGGTGTAAAAGTATTTTGAGGTGACAGTCAGATCTTCCGACTTAAGTTTTGTTGTTTGAGCAACTCTCAAGCCTTATACATACAAAGTGTAGTGGAAGGAAGTCTGCCTCCAGAGCTATCCAATGACTGTCACATTCAGGATGGGAGGTGTTAAATTTAACTTTCTCCTTTTCGCGAAGGGAACTATGACTGTCTTCCTCGCATTGATATTAATTTAGCTCCTCCTGTGAACACCACCTTTACTAGGTTTAGAGCAGTTTGCATTCTAGCAGACAGCGTGCCATCATGTTTGCCCCTGATTTTTATTACTAGGTCGTCTGCATGTCCTTGAGCATCAAACCCGTTATTTGTCAGCTCTATCAGGAGATCACCGACTGGCAAAAGAAGTGAAAGACATGTCTAATATTTTATTGCTACAAATTATTTTAAATGTCCCAAGATTATCTTCTAACTATTGAAGCCACTAAAGTATAGCTTTTTTAGGTCCACTACAAACAGACGACCCTGTGTAGCGCACAAAAAATTCTGTAAAATGTACCCTCAAATGTAGTTTACAAAAACTAGCCCTTCAGTAATTGTTGGCTTGTTGTTGGGCAATGGGTAGTTCGGATTCTAATAGTTGACCACGATGTGAGATACCTCCATCAAATTTATTTTGTGACTAAGCTGTGTATACAGAACCAATTACAATGGAATTGGCTTTAGCAGAAATAACTCAATATAAAGTAATATTATGTCTCTTCTGCCACTCGGTTAAAGATTTTTTATATACTTAGTCAAACTTAATTCAAGTTCTACGCCGGATATTAAGATTTCAACAAATTGCAAAAAACGTGTACAGTTGTACAGTGTACGTATGCCAGAATCTTAATATCTACAAATATCAATAGAAAGCACAAATATTTAAATTACTTTTAACAAAAAATACACAAACAAAACAGATTTTAATGAAATTCTGGATTCAAAGCAAGCTGACTAAAAGAGGAATCGACTTGCAGATCGTAAGTCAATAGTCAATGGTAAAACATACGAAGTGGTTGCCCAGCCAGAGCTCGAAATAATTTTAGGTCTGAATAAATACCTGCGTATTAAATTCCAACAGACATAAAACATTTTAAACAAAACATTTAACAGCTCTAAGCTGAGATCCCACCGCAGTCTGGCCAGCATTAAATTCTTTGTACACCACTAAAAAATAAAAAAATCACTAAATAAAAAATTACTGAAAGGAATGCGTAAAAAAAGTCAGACCGGCTGGTTATCCTAAAACGTAGGCAAGTCAGCAAAAGCTGTTTCAGATAAACGTTTAGGGCTTTTAAAAATCTATGATTTAAAAATTAGTTGGAATATATCTGGTTGTTAAAAAAATTATGGCTGACCAATGTCTATTCCTTTTACGAAGATCGCTTCTTGTGGGTATATTTTATTGCCGCTTGTAAAGGTTTAAACAATTCTTAAATTTGCAATACTTTCCATTAAAACTACTTTTAAAATATTTTTTTATACTTTTATTAGGATCCATCCACTCGAAATACGTCCACTTATAAGGAGCATTTAGCATTGAAAAAGCTATACTTATTTTTTTCGTTTTAGTACATCTAAATAATAAAAGCTTGTTTTTTTAAGAAGTATTTTTACAAGATTTTATATAACATAGCATTTCCTTTTTTCTTTTGTCACCGGGGATGATTTATATACGTGTACGCATGGAATGTCTAGCGTATAATTTTGTGTATAATTATGTATATTTTATTTTACAGACAAATTTACACAAATAAATTGGTATTATTAAATAAACATTGTAAGTGAAAAAGCAACAAAATATTTTTAGTGCTTAAATTATTTTTAGAATATACCACTAGATAATTTAAAGTATTTTTTATTAAAGGGGAGTTGTGGAATTTTTGTCAGTAATTTTCCTGAAATATCAATATAACGGGGTTGTTGACACAATTTAAATAAAGTTAAATTATTTTATATCATAAATAGTAATTTATAATATGTCACCATTAATCTGGTTTATAGGTATACATATGGCACATAATATTCTAGTATCATAAATCGTATAATTTAGGAACAATATTATCTCAGTGCTTGAGCAGTGAACACAAATTATATAATTATGCTCTGCATTAAACAATATTATTGGTGAGAGTTGGACGATTATCTATACAGTGCGCGTCTGAAGTCACCACCCCCTCTTAACTTTTGATTACAAATGTTAGAATGAAGGTGGTAGAGGAATTCTTCCTCGACCGAGGTGGTACCACCGAGTGGCGTGCCGCCGAGGGGCTAGGGGGGGCACGAGCCCCTCCCGTCCTCATAGTAACGGCGCCCTCGCGCCCCGGAGATTCACTGATCCCTACTAGGACCACATACTCCCTAATAAAAGGACAGTAAGTTACAGCGCCCCCTGGAGATTCACTGCCTATATGACCACATATACTCTCCAATAAAAGGAAAATAATTAGGCGCCCCCAAATCATTGTGCCCCCTCCGCTCTAAAGGCACGGCACGCCACTGGTACCACCCCACACATCCAGCTCCAGCTCTGGATGTGTGAGTCGACCCCCCAGTACACCCACGGTACATAGTACTTAGACTTCGGTCTTCGTGGGCTGTGAGTAGATAAAAAAAAGTAAAATTTTGGTACGTATAACAACTACAAAACTACTTTTCAGGTAGGAAACGCGGTCTTTGGGATTAGAAATTAGAAACTGCTTCACCTCCCCAGTATATTTACGGTACATAGTAGTTAGACTTCGGTCTTCGTGGGCTGTCAGAAGATAAAAAAACACCCCACCTAGTACTCCGACTCTCTTTTTACCCTTAGAGTGGATTTCAACAAATGAACAATTTTGAGACAAAATTTTATTTAGATTTAACATCCAATATTTTTTTATCACCACGTAGTTTAATTCCACAATTTTCTCCAATCTTTTCGTAAAAATTCGTAAAAAATATTGTCCGGAAAAACATTCTCCCGAGGTATTTCCCACGATAAAATCATGCATAAGCAAATATACCACTTTTCGGCGCGGACAACCCCTATTACATATATACATATTTTCTGTTTTATTATGCAGAAAGAAAGTTTGCGTTGGTCATTTTCTACGTCCGGGACGTCGCAAATTATTTACAATACAGAATTTAAAAACAGGTATTTAAAATCAATTTTATTATATTTTTGACAACTATTTTGAACAACTGTTTTGGAAAAAAAATCTTTAGGATCATGGCAAATTTGAGTGGAGCTTTCGATGAGATTGGTTGTAAAAGGCATGACTAAAACATAATAATAAGTACAATAACAAGAAAGTGGTAAAAAAGATTTAAATAATAATTTCCATTCGATGTTAGTTACACAGTATGTCCGCGGATGAAGTTTCCAAGAGGACAAATGGACCAAATTTTACAAGATACTACGTAAAAATGTCACTATAGAATGGTTTGTTTTGGCTTCAAAGAATGTTAAATCATCCCGTATCCATTCTTAATAAATCCATGGTGGCAGCATTGTTTTGGCTATATTTCCTCTTCTTCTTCAGATTCAAAACCGAACCAGATGTACGGAACTTTTTTATTGTGTTGTAGATTGTCATTTCAATATTCCTGCAAATTTCTCGCTTAATTGTATTCAATGATGTAGCGGCATGGTCCCAGAATACCTTATTATTCTGGGGTATGATACTTGGCCATCCCCATAACACTGTCCTATAAAAATCCGTTGTTTAGTAGATAGAATTTTAATGAGAAGTATTTTAAATTAAATAATTGCCTCATTTAGTAAAGACATTTACAAACATGTCCATGGGTGTCATTATTATTTAGTGTAGAAACTAATAAGTACCTACTCTGGATAAAGCTGTGAGAGAGAATAGTTGGTACTTTTAAAAAATAATGCAGTAAAACTTGTTATTTTTAATATTTAAATTTTTTAATGACTGATACTTCAGCTTAGGGTTTAATTTAAAACATATTCCATATTTATTCTTCTGGTAAAAAAATTCGGTCAAGTGCAAGCTATACTTGCACAATTAGTGTTCCGTGCCATCAGCCGCCCACTGAACCTGAGGAAATCTCGGCCGCTCGATCTCCATCCATCTGCCGCGCTCCCGCCGCCGACGTCACCAACGCCGTATCACATCGCGTATGCGCGGAGCATTAAAAAACGTGTAAGAACAACAGTTGTTCCTTTCATCGTGAGAAATATTTTCTGTGGAAAAGCTTTTTCTCTAAAACACATGGTTCAGCAGTTGTAAGGAAATAAACAATTAAATTGTTCATAACAATTCATCACTATAGACATTTACAATACTGATCATTTTGTTTCAATCTACACCTAATTTTCAATGTTCATGATTTTTTTCAGATTTTTCTGAGCGATCCTTTTGGTGATTTTGGTGATATGGGTAGGGGTCAGAAATTTTTAAGCATTTTCCACTGGGATTTCCCCGAAAAATGTTTTAAAAATGCATACAAAAAGTACACCATATATATTGTTGAATTTGTGCTTGAATACTCTTTCATTTAACACCCTATCCCTATACGATGCCCTTGAATTTTTTTTTCATTCTCCAATTTACCCTCTGAAATTAACCTCCAGAACCAAATTCAACTTTTTATACTTCACGTCTGTAATTGGGCCACTACACTCTTTCTCTGTACCAAATTTCAAATTTTTACGTCGAATAATTTCAGAGAAAATCTCCTCCTGTAACAGACGGATGGACGGATGGACCGACACCGAAGTGTTCCGTTTTTACGGAACACTAAAAATGATAAACAAGGTATGTTTACTCTTACGCAAAATAACCTTTTCGTATTTTTATACGCCGTGTATAAAAAATTTAATTGTTCATAACGTGAATCTTATTTATTTTACAAGCAAAAACTTTTATTTGGAGTGACATTTTTACGTATCTTGCAAAATTGAGTCCATTTTTCCAGTTCTAAACCCCATCCGCGGACATACTGTATACATAAAAAAATAATTGAACCACCAGTTAGAAGAAGGAAATGTCCGCCAAAATATGGCAAAATGACTTTTTATTAAAATTAGCATTTTTAAGGCAACGCCCATGACTTAGTGCTAAGAAGGACATAAATCCCTCACACGTTACGCAGAGATAGGCGGTAAAATATTACATTAGTTTTAAGAAGGAAATATATCCTGGATTTATTCCCTTCTTCAAACTATTGTAGGTACTCTGTCATATATTAATTCAGTTATTCAGTACTGTTTCTGGTATTATTGAGAGTGGACCTTGTGTGTTCAGGTTTGCTCTGGTTTGTTAACAGCCTTAGAACACATTGATGGACTGGTAAAAACAGTTTTGAGCTCCGTAAAGCTGTTGGGGCACACCCTGCATTAACGACCACTGTAGAGTACGAGGGTAAAGTACCAATAAATCAAAAAAAGATGGAAGATATCCGCAAAATTATTCAGTATATACTAGATGATAAAAAATAATTTTGCGAGAATATACTGACATCTCAACTACTTCATCTGAAACTCCCGCGGTAGACAAAAGTTACAAAGTCATATTTGGGCACAGGATCGCGTAGATTTCAGTTTTTAAAAATTTAGCTTAACGTAACCTACTGTTTAAGTACGTCTTTTTTGTTATTATTAATATGTCCAGTAAATATCAGTATTTCATGTGGTTATTGTGTTTATTCTCTTTAAAAAAATCATAAATTTGAAGAAGGAAATAAATCCAAGCCCCTTATTATTATGATAACTAACTAATAAAAACCACTATATGGCGTCCAATTATCCTACTGGACTTAAAACACAGTGCACTATATTTTACCTACAAGTTAAATTCAAGAAATAATAAAAAAGAAAGTAAAAAAGTTTTTTCGATTTTCCCAAAATCAGTAGTATGGATTCATTTCCTTCTTCCAACTGGTGGTTCTCACTATGATATCCGAGCAAAGCCACAGGTAAGAATAGTAAAATGTTAACCAAATTCATATTAACTGCGCCATTGCTTAAAATTGCCGGTGTCACTATTTTATATGGAATGTTTTAGTAATAAATGAACTGACAGTTGTACATAGTAAAAAATGGATTAGCGTATCAAACTACGTGACGGGTTTTGTTCCCGGCCTGTTCATGCGAGCAAACTTTCAATTAAATGAAAAATTGTGGCCTTTAAAGGATGTCATTTCGCGAAAATTGCATGTTTTATATTCATAGATTAAAAAGAGGAAATTGGTAGTTGCGAAATGTATCAATTCTTTAGTACTTTTTAACTGGAGTCGTGAAAACGTAATGGAACGTACTAAAGCTGCTGTTACGAAAAGACTTATGTGTTTCTCTTACTCAGCAGCAAACGGTTTGGTAACATACTTTGTGACCAGAAAGAATGTTATAAATTCAAGTCAACATCATTGTTAAAAATAACATAAAAGGATTTAGCTTAGGGCATAATGTTAACAAAACTGTAATACAAAGATGTTGACTTATTATAGATGCTTTTAAAGACAAAAGCGATTCGTATCGGCTGGCAACAATAAAACAAAGCAATATAAATAGTAAGTATTAGCGCGAACTATAATCATAGTAATTCAATCGACTCGGATGATTTATTATTTTTGTGGTTAGTTGTGAATAAGAAAGGATAGCCGCTATCAGCTGAGGCTTGAGTTAATCCGATCAGTTTCAGCGCCTCTTGAAATGGACCTCGACAAATAAACATGTAGTTTTGCCACTTTGCCACATATAAGAAATTTCAGTAAATTAATTACATTTTAAGCACGTTTGACCGTTTTTAAAACTATTTTTATGTAAGTTAGGAAAAATGCAAACCTTTTCAGTCAGTAAAAATGAGGATTATCTTAGACTCCGGTGAAAGTTCTAAAATGTACTCATTCATTTCTCTAATGTCGGTAGATACGTTCTGTTGTCATAATGGATATGTTAGAAAGGGACGTGCACGTTTAGACAGGCGTGCCCAAAATAAAATTAAATTTTTCATGATAAAAAACATTAAAAGCGAAACTTTTTTTGGCCACGATTGTAGATAAATTTAAATTTTAAAAGTTGTGTCAACATTGTCTGCATGTAGATACTATGACTTAGCTACGTTATAACCACAAACTTTTTACGGTGATTTAAAGAAGGTTTACTTTGTATTCTTATTTTCTGCATAACAATTAAAAATATCAAAAACGACGAACATAGAAAATTATATTTTTCTTTGCTGCCAAAATTAAAATTTAGTGAAAGTCAAATTCGAAACAAAAAATTTTTTGTTAAATCCATAACAATTTTTTTCCATACATCCTCTAAACAGCATGGAATTACAACGAATATGGTAGAAATCCTCCAAATACCAGACTAATAGACATAAGTTATGTAATTTATACAGTAAAAAAATGCAAAAATGATGAAAATGACATTCCTATTATAAAAATAATACAGACTTTAAGATGAAGTCTGGTAGAATGATTTGTGAATTGAAATATCAGTGGCGGGTATCCGTTATTTTTACCCAAGCAATTCATATCTACATGTTTTCTAAGTAATCTAAAGGAGCTAATATTACGCATAACTGATAAAAAGAAAGTATAAAGGTAACTAAGGTATATTCATGATAATTTCACTACTTTCTGATATTCCGTGGAAGTTTTGGTTTATGGAAAGCTTTTCTATTAATAACAAACCCAAAGGAATCGTATCCCCATAGAATTTGTTTCAGATGTATGCTATCTTTTTTGTAAAAAGATAGCATTAAGGAAAGACAAAACTATATGGTATTTTCGTAATAGATAATTTACATAAGCATTTCTTTTTTTGTAAATAAATATGTTTTTCCTTGTTTGCAGAAGAGATCTTTGAATAAATAAAAAGGCATAACTAAACTTGAATAGGTAACGAAATTAGTATGTTTCTTCCCAATCATTTGTCACATTTAAATATTATACTTGACTATGCTGCTACAGGAAAGTTTCCTAACATGCTTATTACCCATTTTGTAAATATTTGTAAAGAGAGCCGCTTTGTTCATCCTTGCATCCTTGTTGTATGGTAAAGTAAGGTTATTTTATGCTCTTAAATTTACAAATATAAGCTTTATTACTGTACAAAAAAGTAAGATGTTAATTTGAAGACACCAATAAAATTATTTTATTATCTTAACTCCTGTTTTATTCGGCTAACTCAAATAATTTTTCTCTTTAAAATATTTTATCATTGCTGGCTCCTGCATAACTCAAAATAAAATTAAAAAGTACCCTTAATTTCCTGTATTTTTCAATCCATGCGCTTTTGTCAATTTAACCTCTACAAATTATAGTTCTTATTTTTCCCCATTCCCCATATAATTGCAGGTAAACAACTTCCCTGTGAAAAGAGCAATTTGTATGAAATACGTCAAAATACCGTTGGATATAGATACCACTAATCACATTGTTAACTAATCATTTTTTTACTAATTTAACATTGCAACATATTATTTCCTAGGTACGCCTATGACAATATCATAAAATTTCACTTCAAGGTCCCTGAGCGTTAGAGGCTTAGAACAAACATGCCGTTCGAGAGTTATCCTTCTGGTTATTATTTATTCTTGTGATACGAGCGTAAAGTAACGACATAAGCCTTGGCGAGTGTCGTTACGAATGCGAGTGAATTAATGGCCATTACATGAGAGTTGCATACACTATTGTTTCTGCGACCATTTATTAATAAATATTAAACTGAACAACATTTATTTAATGTAGCAACAGTTAAACAAATAAAATTCTTCACTATCACTAATACCATAATCTGGCATAATTTATAATTCAAATATTCTTAAAAGTTTTAATAAAAAAAGCAACCTTTAGTAAAAGAACTATTAGAGTCAGATGATTTGCATTAAAAAAAATGCCACTTAAAAAAGTATGGGTTTCACACAAGCTAATAATAATGAAAATTTGTATCATAATGAACATTATTATGAAACGTATCAAAGACATTTAATTTGAATATTAGGGTACGGAAATAGAAAAATTATAATAATATTATATTATATACCTTTGCATCGAGAATTAATTTTAATATTGTAATAATTTTTGCGGTATGCGCCCTATCACCCTTGAGTCACCCTCTATACATATATTAGATCATTACACCCTTCAAACCAAATTTTTTTCTCGTGCTACTTCAATCGCTGCTTGAACTAAACGATCAAATTCCTGAAATATTTTCCACCAATATAAAGGCTAAACCCATTAACGAAATATTTTTTATCGATTTAGTTGGCGCTACTGACGTTTAAGATTCACAAATCGTTTTTCCAGCCGCCTCATTTTTTCCAGTGGATGATTTACATAACTGCTCTCGTCATTTATGTTTGAACGTGTAGAATGTATGGCATATCAACTTTACAGGTAAACCGCGGGAAATTTCGGCTGTGGAATCGTTAAAAATGTATTTGTAGGTTGCTGTAGGGGAAAAATAAATGAAAAATGGTTTATCTCTGTTCGTTTTTAATTAAAAGTACAGGGTGTTGATCAGTGAAGGCTCGTGAGATGAATTACGGTATGGGTTAATAAATGGAAGACCTAGATCAAGCTTCAAACACAGTAAGAGCTGTATTTTTCTATGATTCGGTATGGCCATCAGCTGTAAAAACAATTTGAGGGAAGTTTCCGCTCGATAGGGTTTTCCTCCGCCCTCAATTTTCAGAATAAAGCTAATGCAGTTTTCAATATGTATACATCGTTACGTGTGGATGGAATCATAACGTGTCAATAACTTGCCGAAATGCATGATACATTTCTATAAACGATTTAATGCATTTCATTTTGTGGCGAAGACGTCCTAACCCTTTTTCTTTTTATACATACACTCCACTTTCTACCAAAATTGCATTACCTATAAATAATGCCCCTAGACTTAAGAAATTACAGATTACAATTAATTAGAGATTACAGATTTACATACATAGAATGCCATGTGACATAATTAAGGGCCCTTTGTAGCCAAACGACACACGGAGAGTCCTTGAAATCCTAATAATAAGTATAACCACTTTGGAAATTACACACTCAGCAATGCGTCTGGGCATGCCTCTGAGCTCGATGTACTCTGACGCACTCTGCGGCAGTGATTGGTGACTTGTCTTAAGCCCTTGACTGCGTCAGTCATGAAATTCTGCTGCAGAAACTCACATGGTTTGAATCATATCTTACTGGACGGGTTTTTTTGTAGAGAATAATTGATTAGTGAGTCAGGGCATCAACTGGGGAGTGCCTCAGTGGTCTATTTTAGACCCTCTACTCTTTCTGGTTTTTATAAATGATCTGATAACTTTAGATATTATTGGTCAGTTTACTCTTTATGCGGACGATACAACAGTCCTGATTCTGCAATATAAAAAAATGTCATTTTTTACGATAGTGGTTTCACAATTTTTAACTGTAAATGTTAAAAGTATTTAGTTTCAGAAGGATAGATACACTTTGTAACGGCACTGTGACTTCAGCCTTGAACTGAAACCAAACGTTTCTAGGGCGCAGTTGTCACTCTTTTCTCAATAAGTAAAGAAATCTTCTGTCATGCCCTTTGTTCCGACCTTTATATCGGGTCGGCGTTCCTATTACTCATTCCTATAACGCCCGGTCCAAGTAATGTAAAGGAGAATAAATATGTACCTTGCGTAATATCTATTTCAATAGTTATTAGTCAGTCCCAGATTCATAGAACACAGGAATACAGGAATTTAAGCTGCTAATACTTTGTATAAATTTTTAGGTTTATTTTTACGCTGCAAAAACAACTTATGGCAGACGTCTCATAACTTAATTTTTTAAGAGTTGTAAAAATTTTACGAGTATGAAAGAGAAAGTAGACGAGAGAGAAAAAATGAGAGAGGAAGAACATGTGAGAGAGACATAATTGATTTCCCTTGTAAAATGGGTTTCTGTCATCATTCTCAAATCAAATTGGATACGGTATGGGTGTTGCAATTTTTGTGATAGGTAGTAGATTTTCTTTTAAATCGGCGTTATACTTGGACAATTAGTGTTCCGTGCCATCAGCCCCCCAATTAAGTTATTAATACTAATGCACTCCCATTTCGACTGAGCCAAATTAAAAATTTTAAAAAAGTTGTTCCTTACATCGTGAGAAATATTTTTGTCAAAAATCGTTTTCCTTAAAACCAGTGGTTCAGCAGTTATAAGGAAATAAACAAATAGTTTATAACAATTGGTCGCGCTAGAATTTTTCATTCCAGATAATTTTTGCTTAATCTACACCTAATTCTCAATTTTCATGATTTTTTCAGATTTTTCTGAGCGATCCTTTTGGTGATAAGGGTGGGGGATAGCAATGTTTAAGCGTTTTGCCCGAAATTTAAAAAAATGTATAAAAAATACATCATATTTATTGTTGAATTCGTGCTTCAATAAGCTTTTATTTGACACCCTACACGATTCCCTTGAATTTTTTTCCATTTCCCAATTTACCCCCTGAAATTAACCTCCAGAATCAAAATTAAACTTTTTATACTTTACGCCTATAATTGGGCGACCACACTCTATCACTGTGCTAAATTTCAAATTATTACGTCCAACAGTTTCAGAGAAACTTTCCTGTTACAGACGGACCGACGGACGGACGGACGGACAGCAAACTTATTCCATAAGTGTTTCATTGGGAACGGAACACTAATAAACAGATGCACAAAAAATGTTTGCCTTTGATCTCTTTTGGTTACACTGTAAGAAATGTTGTTTGAAAAAAATTAATTCATGCCTATTGTAGAGCTTTCGTTAATTTTTTTTGGAAATGTAGGTACATACGTATAATCTGTATAAAAAATTTGCCATGCAATAAGCAAGCCTTAATATCATTTACGTAATAAAGAAAAGCAAGCCCTTGTCCAATGCAATGATATAAATGGCTACTGCATTTTAGTTTACTTCATCGAGTACAGAAATAGAAATTAGTTCTTGTGAATGAATGGTGAGATTTATTTTTTAGCGTCTATATGATCATTTTTGGGATATTTTTGAATGGAAATACGTTCTAAGGTTTAAAATGATTTATTTATTAAATAGAGCTTGATTAATACTACAACAAAAGAAGAAATGTGGCAACTATTAGGATCAAAGTACCTTCATAGTGTATGAAGGATGTGAAAGAGGAATAGACAGAAAAATAAGATATAAAGAAAAGAGATAAAAAAGCCATGTTGGTAGCTAGAGGCTATTTTCGTAATAATAGTAATTATCCCAAAAATATTTATATATTGCAAAATTGAACAAACCGTCGATAAATGTCTACTGTATCTAAGAAATAGTTTTTTTCCTTGTAGACTAACTACACAATCGTGGCTCGGCCTACAAGGGAAAGGGATGTTAACCCCCTTCACTTGGTAAGTATCACTCTAAAAATATATCTATGTAAGCAGCGATATAGACCAATAATTATTTTCCTCTCCCCTTCAAGATGTTAAAGAAACATAAACGGGAACTTTATAATAACCTAATTAAAAATATTAGGACACAGGTACTTTGTTCTTCTCAAACAATGATTGTAAAATACATTTACCATTTTATCCACTTAAATTCGAATATATTCCATATATTTCATTGTATGAAATGATATTTAATTTAAAATATCGCTTTAATTAAAAAACGAGTAATTGAAACGTTATTTATTAAATAATTAAAATCTACGTTCTGGATGGCTACTTCGAAATGGTTAAATTGTAATTTTGATTTATAAAATAGGGGACAATTAATCAAATTAAATTAATTGCACAAGGGGAAATGATTTTGATACAATTATTACTTTTGAATAACCGCAACAAAGTATTTTTAATTATTTTGTTAAACGTACAATTAACTGGTTTATAATTTAAAACAAAAATGAGACAATTTCCAATATTGAGCTTATGAAATATAAATAAAATTGTATTATACGTTATAGCGTATCAAGATTTTTTTTAATACATAAAGCCCGATTATATTATAAAAAATTGCTTTCCGATTTTTCTGAGTGATCTTTTTGGTGATAAGGGTGGGGAGCAGCAATTTTTAAACGTCTTTCCTAAAAAATGTTTAAAAGAATGCATAAAAAAATACATCATATATATTGTTGAATTCGTGATTCAATAAGCTTTCATTTGACACCCTACACGATCCCCTTCACAATTTTTTTTTTTAGTTTCCCAATTTACCCCCTGAAATTAACCCTCAGAATTAAAATTGAACTTTTTGATAATTTCCCTCAATCTACACCTAATTCTCAGTATTTATGATTTTTTATGATTTTTCTGAGCGATCCTTTTGGTGATAAGGGTGGGGGGACACAATTTCTAAGCTTTTTTCCCTAAAAACATAAATAAAAAAATACATCATATATATTGTTAAATTCATGCTTCACTAAGCTTTCATTTCATACCCTTCACGACACCTCTGAAAAAAATCTATTTCCCAATATACCCCCTGATATTATCCCCCAGAATCAAAATTCAACTTTTTATAGATACTTCCCGTCTATAAATGGGTCACCACACTCTAACTCTCTGCTAAATTTCAGTTTCAGAGAAAATCACCTGTGACAGACACATGAACGGACACCGATGTGATTCCATAAGTATCCCTTTTCACGGAACACTAAAAATTACCTCTTATTAAAAGAATTAGTTTGTCTTGTACTCGATAATATAAACCAAATTGCAGTCTCCGCTGAGACTATTATTACGTAACGTATTATTTTTATGTTAGACGCTATTTTGCTTTTCATTTTACAACGGCGCAAAATACCCACCTTATTCGGCACTCAGCAATAGATAAATTTAAAGTGAATAATTGTCTACTGTATAAACGCTGTTTTCGTCATTTATTCATTGTTTAATGGCAAAGCGCTGTAACGTGTGTCCACTTATTATGATAACGTATTTGTCATATCAGTAAACTGCTTATATACCATGCGGGAATAATTATTTATACTTTGAAGTATTATTTATTTGCAATCTAAACCATTGTTAATTATAGGAAAATGCGGGTGTATTTGTCGGTAATTTTAGGATAGTTTACAATCAACATGTTTCAAGTGATTTTTTTACAGTTGCACTAATATTGTTTAATTAAAATCTTTATTAATTTTTACTTCTAATAATTATATTTTAGTTTTGATTTTAATTATTAGCGTACCTTAGGTTTATATAATTTTTTTCCACCTCCCCTCTCCTAAAAAGAACACAAACAAAATATTATATTGTACAACGAGCATGGCATGACATGCATTTCCTACGAGTATGACGTTTGCAGCACGAGACGCAGGCGAGTGCTGCAAATCATACGAGTAGGAAATGGCCATTCCATGCGAGTTTTACACTATACTTTTTCTACGAATGTTACTGTTACATAAAGTGAGATTAGTAATATTTTTCTTTTTCAGATGTCAAAATAATAATTGTCATTTATTTTTTATTTGCATTGTCTGCGTTGCTATGCGATTACTATGGCGTGTTGACCCCGCGCCGATCAACGCCACCTTTGTAAAAATGTACCCGTGCACATTGGGAATTTTGTAGTTGAATCACCATGGTGATTGAAGCAGAATGAAAATGTGTAAAAAAACAATGCACTATGTTCCGAAATTACTATTGAACATACAATAAAGGTTTTTATTGACATTCGTAGAAAAAATGTTGTTTGGAATAGGTTTGAAAATCTCACCACAAATCAAGAAGATGCTTCATTATATTGCGCATTAGCTAAGACTGCTAATATGATTTAGCCAGTTCACAAAAGACGATACACGAATTAAGTCGATACTTACGCCAAATCGATATACCCGAGAAAAAGAAATAAAATGCTTTTATGTAATCGACCCAAATAATGTTACTTCTTTAAACTTACACCAGTCTTTTTTGTTAAAACATTTCATCTTAGCCAAAAAAATAATAAAGAACACCTTTTTAGTAGTAAAAGAATTCCTTAGAAACCATAGTTGAAATTTATCAGAATTATAGACGCAAAAATCGCTTTCAAAAAATCTATTCTAGATTTATTTACGTTGTCAACCTAAAACACGAAATCTAAAAACTCTAAAATCCTAGCCAATAAATAAACTTTCCTCTGGTGTTTAAAGTTCATATTTTTATGCTGTCAATATTTCCAATTCCTTTTCATTTAAAAACACCCTATGGAAATAAAGTTGGTAAGCCACTTACTTATTGTCAGCTAAAAAAGTTATATTGCTGCTCGAGTGTTCAATTCAAAACTTAAAAAGTCATTTCAATCTAAGGCTTACACTTTAAAATTATTGAGATGCTTATAACATCTTGAAATTGGATAGTTTAAAATTTTAGTAAAAAGTTAAAAACATACAAGTGGCATCGAAGGAAGTAAATTAAAAATAATTTAGTTAAAAAATTCTCCGCTTCGCATCGTTCGATCAACTGCAGTCGCGTGCGGGAATGTATCAGTTTCCGCACTTGTTAGGTAAATAGCTATTAATTCGTATACAGAGTGTTACAAATTCGATACGTTAGCATTGGCATCTTGGCAACCATAAGAAACATAGAGTTTGTTAAGGGGTTATATACAGTTAGGAGGCCTAAAAAAAGCGATTTTTCAAGAATTTTTCCTGAGAAGACTTTTAAATTTAATAATGTGAAAATTTCTACACATATTATGGTAACTTTTAACTGTATTTTAAGATTTTTGTATTGGTAAAAATAATAATTTTGAAAGCTGCTATAGCTGATCTCCAGGAGTTCCTCTCAAAAAAGGCATCTTGCGGTGGCAACGATATCTCTGGACTCGATCATCGAAAATAAAAAACCAAACGGATTTCATTAAAGTAATGTATAATCTTCTAATCTATGGAAGAAATAAGCAAAATAAGTTTTTTTGACAAAATGGCGGCTTCTAAAAAAAAAACGATTTTTGACCAAAATTTTGGCCTTAAATTGTGTATATAAAAAAAATATTTGTCGGTGAGAAAAAACCTTTGATTAATTAGTAAAAAATATACTTAAGAAGCTTGTGTTAAAATTTGAGACTGATCGGTTCAGCCGTTTCCGAGAAATCTCCGTCACCGATTTTAAAAACACAGTTTTGAGAAAAACGCGTTTAAAGTTTCAAAAGCACTTTACATAGCGTACAATCGCTCTGACACGTCTTTACAAATATGCGTGTAACTTCGAAAATAATCGCCGGATTGCCCTGAAATTTTCTGTGTGTGTACTGGAATATATGTGCATTACGAAAATAAAATTTAAAAAAAATTGATTTTTTGAAAATTCTAACTGTATATAACCCCTTAAATTGCGGCAAAGTAAATAAAAATACCATTTTTATTTACACTCTACCAAACGAATTGTAATAAATAGAACCATTTAATATTGTATTAGGGAAATACATCATTTTCCTTGAGACGTAATGAGTAAAGGAGAGTTAGAATGTTTATTTTTATACTACGAAGATTATTACTTTAATAAAATATTAAATATCAAGAGCTCTAAAGAAATGAAATGAAGATTGTCCGAATTTGAAAAATTAGAGCTGATGTCGGCCAGTAAAAAATAAAACGACGAATTTGAAAATTAATACAGGAATTTTATAGAACTTGAAGGAGTGGCCTAAGGAAGTGCGTTTCATTTTTTTGTAATACCAAAAATAGCGGGACAGCAATAAAAATGAAAATCTGCTAAACAGCTACTCGTGTAAATTGGTGATGATGATTGATGTATTTTACATATTTCTCTAAGTTGTCCTTAAATGCGCTCTCGATATGATCTCAAGTGGACAGATTTTTTTAATCTAATGCAAAGATCAAACAATAGAGTGGAACATCCTGTAACAAGAATGCGAGTTTTTCATTTAGCGAAGAAACAAAATAAATTTTCGTCATTTATCACTTATAGTCACGCTTCTTAATATAAGTAAAAATATAAAGCAATAAAAATACACCATTTTTATAAATCTCATATACCACTCCATTTTAAGTGACCTCGCCCAGATACAAGTCGGTCATTAAGCATATGATTAATGACAGTGTGTTATTTGCATGTCAAATTAATAGATTTATAATTTTAAGTTGTACTACGGTGATTGCGTGGCGTGACTGAGCTCTTTTGGGCTCTTCGACTACAGTATTAAATACACATATAATCAAGAATAGAGAAATAGAATAAATAATGCCTCTATATGCTTTTATACTGTTGGCAATTCCACTTCCACTGTACATTATCTAAAAAATTCAGGATTTCTTAGAATTAACCAAACAATATTCAGTCAGTTTTGTTGTATTCAGTTCGTTTTCTTGCACCTGAACAGCATAAAAGAAAAAGTTAACTTTTTTAACAAAGTATTTTATAACTTTATAAGAAAAAATGTATATTTAGTAGCAACATTTTACTAAGGTATACGTATGTGGCTCAATTTCCCCCAATGTGCCATGAGTTATGGCACTCTGTATATTATGTATAAGTCGTATGCATAAAAAATGAGTGTATGAGCTAAAAACCAACATAAAATGTACAGTTTTAAACAAAATGTCGTTTTTAGTATATTTTCTAGATAATTTGCTTTTTTTTTTGCTTTTGCTTTTGCTTTTTTTGCTTTTGCTTTACAGAAAACATTAAACTTTCAAAAATAATTTTCAACACCAGTTGACGTAGTGCACCTGGTGTTTTTATTGATTGCGAAAAATACAAGAAAAATATAGGATACAATGAGTGAGGGAAAACTACAACGTTAAGTAGGGGCAGGAGATTTTATGTTATACAAAATTTTAAAAAGTTAGGTTATAATGATTAATGATTATTTTATAGTGTCCGCAAAGGGTTTACATTAACAAGATACTGATTAAAAAGGTAGATAACGATCAGAAAGTTTTTTGGCAAAATCAACAGTATTTCAATGAGGAAGAGTTATCGTATCAAAATACTCGTACAAGAAACAAATATTTATGTTATAGTTTTACTTTAATTATAATTATTTCAAAATTAGATGCAGAAACGAAACACCTTTAATTCTTAATTAATTATTTCTTTTTAATTTATTTTTATTTTAATCTGGACTAAATTTTGTAAATTACTTAACTAAACCTTCTAAGTCGCTGATTTATGCCAGAAAATTATTATTTATATCTCACAAGAACTCACCTTTAATTTAATCCTTTTGACATTTTATTTTCTTTGCCAAATAATTAGGCGTTAATTTACAAAATTCAATCCCGTTTTTACGAACATCAAAATATAAATGTTTTCCAAATTTACATAAATATAACACTGTAAATAAATAAAACACCACAAACATCGATAGCGATGGAAAAAATGCATACATTGCCATTTCGGCTCTATATGGATACCTTTATACAACATCCAATACAGCATTTTATTTGATAATGAAACCACAACCGCTCTGTTTTTGCTTCATATCATTAAATAATCGTTACTCTCGAGGCAGAATGTAAACAAAATTTAAAATAGAAGATATATTATGGCACTTAATGATGTTACTTGGTTTTTTGTTAACAGTATGCTAAAAAAAAATTAAGTACAAAGTGGCCCCTAAAGAATAATTGTTATATATACTCGATTTGAAATTGGTTGATAGTAATAAATCATTAAAATCCGTCAAACACGTACACAGAGTGGTCCACCTAAATTGCCAAGTTTTAAATAGTATATACATTGAAAGTCTAGACCCTTTTGCATTTATTAAACTTTCCATTCCTATAGATCTGATAAGGGCGTCGAATACAAAGCTTAACCCGAGGCTCGAACAATAAGCGGTAGTATTCTACCTGTGATGTTTTGCACTCATGCACGTGCTTTCGGGTGGGTTTAAGTTTATATTAAACACAATAATTATATAATTTAGTGAACATTCGGATGTGTGGCATAATTTGTTACCCTTGTATTTGAATAAATATAATACTAATAACAATAAAGCAACTAATAAACAAGTAAATTTGGAAAAATGTTTCTATTTGAAATTCTATAAAATTTATAGTAAGTCATTACAGTTCTTCGCTTTAAATTAATCATCATCAGAAAATGAAATATCTGAGGGACTGTCTTCTTCCCCTAAATTGATAATAAGTGGTTCGACCGTTTTCTCCAGTAAACTATCCAATTGCCACATTTTTTCCTCCTCCTTTAGTACATGCTCTATACATCTTTGCCACTTCCCCGCGTTGACTTCTTGAAGCGCTTCTTCAAAGAGTTTTTGAACATCACTCATTTTATAAGTGGTATTTTTTCTAGCCACATAACCTTTCACATGAGCCCATACCAGTTCGATCGGATTTAATTCGCAATGGTAGGGGGGGAGCCGAAGCACTATTATATTTTGTTTTTTGGCCATTTCGTCAACAACATATTTTTGAAACCGATGTTTATGGGTGTTTACAATTGATAGCAACTCCTTTTTAACCATATTGTCCTCAAATTGTATTTGTTTCTCCACAAGCCACTCGATAATTTTTGCTTTTCGCCAAGCAGTTGTAGGCATCTTCTCCAATCTTCTGGAGTGATACGGAGCGTTATCTAACACAATGACGGAGCCAGGTGGAATCAGCTCTATCATTTGTTCGAAATACTCCTCAAAAACATCAGCATTCATATCCTCGTGGTAATCGCCTGTACGAACTGATTGGAATGATAATAGTCCACCTTCTAAAAATCCATTGGAGCTACCGATGTGAGTTATAATTAATCGTTTTCCTTTTCCAGAGGGCGGATTTATTCCTGTTGATAGACCGTCTAAAAATGCTTGCCGGTGAGAAGTCACATTTTTGTCTGTCCATATTTTTCCAACTGTGTAGCCTTCGTTCAGCCATGTTTCGTCCAAATAGAAAAGTGTTTTGTTTTCATTGCGAAATTTTCTTATTTTTCTCAAATAATTACGTCTCCAACATACTATTTCATCTTTTTCGAGCAAATGAGACTTCCGACTATGTTTTTCCCATCTAAAATTCATTTCTCTTAGAACTTTCCATAGTTTATCTCTCTTGATTGCAGGAAAGTCTTCTTTTACTGCCCCTAAAACTCTATCCAAAGTAGGGATCTCCTTATTGAAATAGAATGAATGCACCTTTCGTCTTATGATGGCCTTTTCGTCCTCATCGATCGGTATTGTTCGCCTTCCTGGAGATGGTTTTGGTGGCGTCACGGTTCCTGTCTTTTCTTCCCGCATCAGCCTGTAGATGGTTGCTTTTCCAATACCTGTCATCTTTGAACAAAGTTCCACTGCAGAATCGATACTTATTGCACTTTTTTGATATCTAAGTGCATTAAATACATTAAGCACAATAATCTTTTCACTAATGCTTAGCGCTGATTTCGCAGCTCGCTTAACTGGAATAAATCCTGAAAGACTCTCCATTTTCAAAAATTACCCAAATGTGTGTCCTAGAATACTCGCATTAGGTTTGTTCGCTCTTAAAATGACTCACAGTTTTATACCAATAAGTAGAGGTACCTAATTTTTCGTAACTACCTGAAAAGTAACATTGTGTATTAATTGTTCCCGGAATTCTCGGCATAATTATTTTTACCTGTTATGACAATAATGATTACTAAATTATTCGGATAAGTAAATAGGGTTCAAACCGGCACGTCAGGTAGGTGCGCCTATGGAATCGGCTGCTAAAAATGATTTATTACTATCAACCAATTTCAAATCGAGTATAAATAATGCTGAATAAACAAATTGTCCTAGTATACTTATTTCTATTAGCTCTAAAAAGCAGGTAACAAAGCAACAAGAAAGCAATACAGACAAGAAATAAGTAACAGTGCGAAAAGAAGTTTACATTTTTGACTAATTGTTAAATTTATACATTAAGAGATGGGAAAGCATAGTAATAAATAAATAAGATTTGACTAAATAAAAGTAACAGAAAGAAAAACTTCAACAAGGAAGCAACACAGAAGAGAAGGAAAGTAATAGTGCATCTAGACGTTTACAATTTGTACAAACAGCTACTAGCCACTTAGCTAGAAAGGGAAAAGCACATATTATAATAAAAATTAAGGATTTTATAAATAAATTAGTATTTTACCAAATAAACACGTCATGTCTATCTTGAATCTTCAAGTATTCATAGTTCAACATCGTTTCCAACCTGTCTTCAAGCGTTCATCGTTCAAAAATCCTTTCCAACCTGAATTTTCAAGCGCTTAGTCTTTAAACATCGTGTCTTACCTGAATCTTCAAGCATTTATGGTTCAAAAATCGTCTCTAACAAAATCTTCAAGCGGTCATGGTTTAGAAATCGTGTTAACTTTAGTCTTCAAGCTTTCATGGTCCAAAAATCATTTCTAACCTGAATATTTAAGCGGTCACTGTTCAACAATCGTTTCTAAACTGGATCATCAAGCGTTCTTGGTTCAGAAATCATTTCTAACCAGAATCTTTAAACCTTCGTGGTTCAAAAATCGTTTCTAACTTGAGTTATTAAGCGTTTGTGGTTTAGAAATCATTTCTAACCTAGATTTTCAAGCATTCATAGTTCAGAGATCGTGTTTAACCTATATCTTTAAGCGCTCGTGTTACATAAATCGTTTCTAAGCAGAATCTTCAAGCATCCATGGTTTATAAATCGTGTTAACCCGAGTCTTTAAACGTTCATGGGTCAAAAATTATTTCTAACCTGAATAATTAATCGTTAGTTGTTCAAAAATCGTTTCTAAGTTGAATCATCAAGCGTTTATGGTTCAGAAATCGTTACTAACCTGAATTATCAAGCATTCGCGGTTCAAAAAACGTTTCTAACTTGAATTATCAAGCGTTTGTACTTCAGCACTCGTTTCTAACCTAAATTTTTAAGCATTCATAGTTCAGAAATCGTGTTTAAGCATTCATGGTTCAAGAAAAGAACTCGGTATATACTAAGTTTTTATAGATGCAGCACTGGAGCTACTAATTTATTTTGGAACTAACAGACTCAAAAGATATTGTATTGATATTGTTTGGAATGTGGTGTTACCACAACAGAATATTTAATTTTAAAATAAATATTAAACGTTTTAAATTTTTAATAGTGCTATTATTCAGTCATACACCCTGTGATTTATATCGAATAGGGCAACTAGCCAACAAACCTTGTATTTCACTACAAAACGAAGATCCCATTTAGTAGAGGGAATAAAAATGTCCCCCCTGACACTGTTACCAATTCCTTTTTGTCTAAAGGCTCTACATGAAAGTATAAGGTTGAAACAGCCACGTCAGGTGCAAAAGTTAAATTGACGTTCAACTGTTCAATCTGAAACTTAAATTCAATCCAATCCCAAGTTCGCTCGTTTATGCATACGGTGGGGATCAAACGCCACGCAGCTGACAAATTTATATTTTATGGTATGTTGACTTTTATGTTTTTAAAAGGGACGTTCAGTAAGATGGAGAAGTATCATTGTTGATTTATTAATATCGAGATCGCATAATACAGTTAGCATGAAATGATATTTACGAAAACTGAAGAACAAAATTCGTCGCTGTTAATAAGTAGTCATTATAAACTTTAGATTTAGAAAGCAATATTACGGGGCAGAGTACAAATATTTTACCCCCCAATTACTTCTCGAAAATTCTATGACGCGAAAACCAACGTGAATGTTTACCCCCTTGCTAAAAGGGCTGTTGCGATCAAATTTAAAAATAAATATAACTTTGCGATGTAATGAATATTTATCTATCTAGGGACACCAAATGTTGATATGACCTTTTTGTTTTTATTGAAAAAATGCTGAATAAAGTTGGTACTGTTTTTAGCATTAAAATAACGTGCCGTTAAGGTAAAGGTTAAAACCCGTTATAGGTAAAAACAGGGACTGATAAGTTAGCTGTATAAATACATAGAGTTTTAAAAAGAACCGTTATAGTGTGAAGTAATTTTCGTACTTAAATACAGCGAAGTCATTTAGTCACTTTTGATTTCTCACTATTCGAGAAACACGTACACTATAGAAAGAGAAAAGTTGTAGAAGCCATTATAAAGATACGAATTTTTTTCTCAACCTTTTTAGGTTTTTTGTTAAATTCTATACATAGTAAAAATGGACATTTTACATTTTAATTTCCAGTCTATCAAAGACAAAATCCATCGAAATGAGAAAATAACAACCAATTTTAAAAACTTCAGAGACAATGGAAAATAGGACAAGCAATCTTCATGATACAAGTATTGCTTTTCAACGGAGAAAATTTTGCTGCGATACTGAAACCATATTGGAGAATTTATAAAAACGCGATGAAATTTTTTAAATAGCAATTGGTAAAACGAATTTAACGTAAAAATTGCATTAACTATAATGCTACAAAAATAATATCAAGGTTCAATTCGGTTCATTCAAAAAAGTAAACTCCTGAATTGAATTAATGGTTTAATTTTGCGAGCCAAATCGAAAATGTTGAAATTTGCTGAATTAGTAAGTATATATTCATTCATAAATTTGTGAGTTACTAAGTCGAATTGGGACTCAATCTAATTGAGATATTATTTATATTTGAATCAGGAGCGGACGCCATATAATTTGCGAAAGTCAAGTCAGTTTATTCTTAAAAACAGAAGAAAGTTGTTCAAAAAATTTAAAAACTCGCATTGCTGTTGCCAAATTTTCCATCTGAAGCATTATAATCGGAAAAGGATAGTTTCCCAAAACACAGGACTTTTCTTCTATAGGTACATTTAATTTCTTTGTTGGAAACAGAATATTTTTTAAAAACATTCTTAATGCATATCACTATCCCTCACTTTTATTACTTGTAACAAATTTTAACCTTTAACCAGCATAAAAATATTTCTTTCTAGTAACTTATATGAATCGTACCCTATTCCGTTTTGTTGAACTATCATTTTTTGTTTACGTTTTTCTCTTTTTATTAAGTAATTGGATTGCAAAATAGCTTTAAAATAATAGCCACAAAGCCAAACATTTGAAGTTATTTTACATTATAAATTTTTAACACTTATATTTTATCCATTTGGGCATTTGCGTTAAACATTACCGCCCATCAGCTTTCACAAAGTAAGCGACTGCTTCAAACACAAATTCTAGTACTCAACCCAGTAAAAATAAAGTACTCCATGTGGCCGTACACGCCTACATAGACCATTTTTGAAACCTAGTCGGTATTCTATATTTTTTAGAGGGGCGTGAGTAACCTCCTGATTTGCAACCAATGGAATTGATCATCCTACCTACAACCCTACCTAAAACATTTTCCATTTTGTTATACTAAAAACCATTTAAAACTTTGGATTAAATTTTTTTATTAAAATTACATTTTATTGGAAAGATTAAAACCTAACTTTTAAAATACTTTTTGAAGCAAAAGTGGTGTCGATAAATTATTGTGCCAGACTCAGTGACATTTTAAAATTTAAATTAATATTTGTGAGGAGGTAACACAATACATTTTTGGTCTTAATTATGTTTTATAAAATATAATGGAAAAACTTTAAATCCAACTGGTCCACTGTGACAAAGAATTAAGAAAATGTATTTCGTACTTTCATAAATTATGCTGTTAAGGGAACGTTGTTTTATTTTTTAATAAAGCGACGTTATTATCTTGGTCCCAAATTAAAATATACAAAATTAATAGGTATAATATGAGTTACATCAAAATTTATTTTTGTCGTTGCAGGACCGTTCCAAATGATTTCTATCTGGAAACGTGTTGCTAGAATAAATGTAGTTCTATTGTGGTGGAAAGTCCGTATTAAAATTGTCATTTTGTTTATAATGCGAACAAACTCATGAACAAATTCATAGTTATATATCATTGTCTTATTCTTACACTTGTTAGTTTAAAACTTTAAGTTGTCTCAACTCTTGTTTAAACTTAAACTTAGAAATAGTGAATCTAGCCCAGAACCTTAGGAGTTTTGTTCTACAACAAATAAAATTTGATATACATGACTTTAAGGTCTCTACGGTCATAAATAAAAAAATCTGACTTTAGTGTGCGCCATTTTCAATTCGGTAAGTAAATACAAAACTAGTACGAAACGTTTACATTACAGCATTAGTGCTGTAATAGAGACATATTTTCTTCGACTGTTACAAAATATCCTTTTATATTCGATTCCCTCAACAATTTCCATGATTGATGGAAATCTGGAGTCTCTGTTTTGTATAGAATTTACCTTCACGCCCCCCTCAAAAACTGATTAACTCAGTCTGACATGGAAAAGTACGAAGTACGACATCAATTCAACTTTTTCACCTGACAGGAGATGTTAGAGCCCAGTTTGTAATCTTGAAGAGCTTTTAAACAAATATGGATTGGGAAAATTTACAGCACCGAAATGTCTAAATGGTTTACTGGTAAAGCAGTGAGAACGTTATTTTGTTATGCTGAAGCGGTATATTCGGGAACTTGTTTTCAAATTTTCGTGATAAATGGAAATAGGCATCGCAAAAGATTTGGTGGTATTGAGCTTTGTAACTAGACAAGATTATATTTTATTTCTTTGTATAAAAATATTGTAAATTATAGTAAAAGTATCCCTTTTACGAACAAAGTAAAATTAGAACTTAGAAAATCAAGGAATCCTGCGGATTAGACTATGTGTAACTTTCCGACATTTCGCTTTCGTATATACGAAGCATCTTCAAGGTTCGACGAGATTAAAACAGCGATTGAAACAGTTTTATTATATTTATGTTCAAAAGCATGGTTATGTCGAGTGACCTTTCGAAAGGCTATTAGGAAATACAAACCACATGATCCAATATGGCGGTTGTGGGCAAACATAAATGACATTTAGTTCTTTCCCATAAGAACAGTTAAGAGGAATAGTATTATTATAAATTTTATTTTTGAGATTTGTGTTTCTTAAAATTTGTTATTTATCTTTTACTTGACTTGTCTACCCTCCAGTGGGACTCTGCGTCGTTACAGAAAACTACTGTTGCTTTCTACTATAGAAATCTATTAGCGTTTTCTACTAAAGAAAATTTGCAACTCTAATTTTAGACTAATGATAGGATATCTTCGGAACTCGCCAGACGGGTAACTATCGGAGCTAACTAACTTTTACAGCGTTACTAGTTCTAGCATATTTGGCTGTTTATTTGGATCTTTTTATTTCCGGATGAGCTTCAGCGAAGTTAATCAAATAAAGCCAGTGTTCATTTCTTACGCGCATTTTACTACAAAAATACTTTTTGTTTGTTGCTTATTTAAAACTATTTAGTAAAAAATGCATGTATTTCGATCGCAAAATTTTCAACTGAGTAATGTTTATCCAAATTATAAGCAAAGTGCCATGTATGCATAAAAGCAAAGTAAGGCCCTTCCTATTTTGTATAAGCCCACGATTTGTGGTTAGATCTAATGCCACAATGAAAATGTTCAATGTTTTTAGACTCGTTAGGTATAATCTTAAACAGAAAAAGCAATAGTTCAAACATATGACCTCTACAGCTTTCGTTCACCGAACACCGAACCGGCAGTGCTCTAATCCAAAAAAATGTAAACAACTTGATCCATAGCATCACGAAACCGATAACTACAGCGTTAGCGATGTCGTTTCAAGACGTCTAGATGGCTGCCACATAATCGACTTCGAAACCTACGGAGAGTGCGAAACGATTGCTCCGTTTCTACAAATAGTCCCACTCAGCATTGGCGATGTCGATGTCGATTCAAGACGACAATATGGCTGAAACATAATAGACTCCGAAACCTACGTGGAGTAAGAAACCATCGTTTCGTTTCTACAAATAGAATTCTAGGACGTCGCGGAGTCCCACTGCAGTTTGTCGTTTGTGACTTTTGAACTGTCATTAGTCCGACATGACATTCTAAAAGCTGGGTTGAAAGAAGGGCTCCTTTTTTGGAGGAAACTAAAATCTGGTTTCCTCCTTCTTTGTTAGGGACTCTAAAAGGTAAAAACCCAGCCTAATTATCTAATTAGCTATTTCAATTATACATCTTTGCACGATGTTCCTTTGAGAGCAAGTTACGGTGCCTGACTGACTGCCTCCTTTGATGTTTTTTTGGCCTTGCTTGGATTTTTGATAGTTTGGGGAGATCTTGGACGTGTGTGCCTGTTTAAGCCCCTTAAGGCTGATTAGTGGAGAAGTGCGCTGCACAAAGAATACTTGTCAGTTTAGGAATTGACACTAGATGTTCCAAGGTTACATCACCATCAAGATAGGCACTTAGTTTTATAATCGCCAAGTAGGCCAAATGTTTTGAATAGCCATATTTAAAAAGAAAATTGATTTAATATAGTAGTCTATCGTGATAAAGGTGTTGCAACTTCCTAGAGCTAGTTCAATGATTGTCATTTTCCTTTTTATTACTTTCGATGCATATTCTACGATTCCTTGCTTTCTTTTCTGAATTAAACATTTAAATTACTTTTATCTTTCTTTCATTACGATGTACGCTGTTTAAGTTTACTTACAGGAATTTAACTATTGGTAGTGGGCTGTTTGACACACTTATAATACTGTAAGTGGCGCCAAATAAGATCTGTTTTCTCGCATATTCCAATAATGTTAAGGAGTGTACATCTTCTTTTGGTAAGTATATGATTAGCAAGTGGCATTAATGAGGTAAATTAGTCAACTTCCTCAAGTAAACCTCCACGCTATTTTAAAGCTAGTCGATGGCTTGTTGTCATACATCTTGGCCTTTACTATGACAACCATTAATTGATGACACCAATAATTGTTATACGCTGTGTTTACTTATAATAAAAGACCCCATTATAAGCAATCAAGAAACGTAAAGTCATGCCGGGTTCTTTTCATCTAGTACGTGAATATCTTTATTGCATTCTATATATCAGTCAGGCCAACAATCGTGTACATTTTATAATCGACATGATTCTTTTAATTAGATCATTAAATTTTTTCACACCGTACCTTTTACACTTTTAACCGCTACACTCGGTTCATTTAAATTATCCCAAATTTTTCCACAATTATAAGCAACAGGAAGCTCCATTAAAACGTATTTCAAAGAAAGCGTTGGGTTTTTCTGCTTTGCCCCTTGGGTAATTAATTTTGTATGCGGAATAGCACTTCTTTCGTTAAGTCGCCACGGTTTAGCAACAAATTAGAATTTTTAATTATGTACCTTGTAAGTAGAAAACTGTTAAAAAGCCGATTTCAAGTATTAATTATGAGTCTGATCTTAGGTTATAAAGCGAAGAATAGATGGAACTATTTAGTCATAAATCATTCTATCGCCTCGCGCCCACATCTAAGAAAGGTACGCAAATAGGAGAAAGAAAGATATTGACACGGTGGGGTTAAAAAGTGTTAGGTACCAGGTTAGAGACCCAAGCATATTTTATGACATTAAAAACATATATGCTTGTGTCAGACTCAGAGCAGAGCCTACAATATATCCTAGAAATACTAGAAATAAAATTGATTAAAATTAACACGAAGAAAAATATACAGAAAACAAAAAGTATGATCATATCTGGAAAAAATAAGGAAGCAAAATAGAACAAATATAGACATTTTTAATTATTGGGGATCAATAATAGAGAATAATCGGCAAATAGACCTAGAAATAAATGGTAGGATAAAGAAAACAGGAAAGGCATTTAATATGCTAAAGAACAACTTTTTGGGGAAAAAGGAACTATCTAGAAAAATCAAAGTGAAAGTTATCAAAAAAATAGTACGTTCAACAATATCTTATAACAGCGAATCATGGACCCTTTCCTTTTAGAAAAGCACAAAACGCGGATAAACGCAATGGTAATGCGATTCTTAGGAATAAAAAATAAATTAAAACGAGATAGATTAAAACAACGCAACATACAGGCAAAATCTTGAATTACAATCCATAAACTAGACTATAGCTAAGGGTCAACTAATGTGATTCGGGTATATAATGTCGCATGCCGAATTATCGACTTATAAGAAGAGTTTATGAACGGCAGGCTACGGGAAGAACAAAAATGGTATACATAGAAAAACTTGCAACGACAGAATTAAGGAGGATGCAGAGAAAAAAACAATCCAATGAAAGGGAGGACAGAAACAAGTGGAGAGAAAAATATGAAAGAGCAAACAATCTGAACCCCACCCTGCTTGGCGCCTAATGGTATAAAGGCATAGGATTAAGTAAAGTAAAGTATACTTTAAGACAGACCATAAACAACTATCTAGTAAATAAATAAACTAAAACAGGCACACATACGGAAACTACATTTTATTAATTTATTTGCTTTAAAATATTTATTACTTGTAAAATATGTAACTAATATCTAATAAATAAACTAATTTATGGTGCTTTTAATCTAGAATTTGTGTCTAAATCAAAAGTTATGAGCTATATAATACGCATCACGATAATTCTCAAACATTACATTTATTATATTAATAACCAAAAGATAAGTTTCTTATATAACTTTTATTAATACCAGAGTGTTTTATAAAGATTTCGATTCCATTTTTTTTCAAAACTACATAAATGACATTATTTTAGTATAGTCATTCTATGATGAAAAACAAATTATTACTATAGCTCAAAATCAAACTTAATGGTTTATGGTCTAGGATTAAAATCTTATATTTGTTTTTATTAGGGTATTGATTGTACTTTATATATAAACCAATGCCAAAGATATTTTACTCAAAAATTATATCGCAATATCTATCGAATAATAGTTAAAATATAAAATGAAAGTCGTAATAATAATAATAGGTGTTCTGGTAAGTTCATATTTTAATAATCTCAATAAACTTTTAAAAAGGATATCCCCTCTATTGTGCCATTTTCTTTGGGGCTTTGCAAGTTACGAATGTAAATGAATTGAACGTTCAGTAATGTACAACTTTGGTAATCCAGTTTTTGCTCCTTTCTCTACTCTTTTCTAGTGCTAACTTACTTATCTTCGCCTCTTCTCTTTCCCTGTCTCTTTTCGTCATGGTATTCATACAGTCTCTTGTTCTTAATAACAATTTCTACCACTGTACTGGCGATTTTGTCTATCCATCTTTCTCATTCTTCTATTTCTGTTTTTTGTCTTTGTTGTTCTTTTCTACCTCTCTTAGTTTCTGTTTTACCTCTAATCAAATGAACACTCTACATATGACCGGGATTTTTTGCCAGTCTATTTTCTTCAGACTTCGGACATCCCGTAGTCTATCACGAAAGATATTCTCCCTACAGTTACTGTTTAAAAGCGATTTTTGGTCTGCTGATCAAAGTAACACTTCCAATCATTGGTTTTACTCACAAAGATGTTTACAAGCTAATTTTTTAAGATGTAAAGTTAAAATATTTTTCCTTGTATTCAATGTTCCCGAATAAGACCTAACCTAGAGTACTATTCCCACATCTGGGGAGCGATATCACCTTCGATCTTCGACATCCTTGATTCTACCCAAAGGAAAGTCATTCGCCTCGTCCATGATCCAGTCCTCACAAGAAAACTTCCTTCTCTCACTCATCGCCGGGCTGTTGGGAATTTATTCCTTTTCTACCGATATTTCCACGGATTTTGCTCTTAACTGGTTTTAACCGAACAGGCAGGCGCGTTTTATTTGCATCCCCTTACTGACCAGCTACAAAAGCCTAGAACATTCCACTTCTCTCGCTCATTCATACCTAGGGTCTCCAAATTATTAAACAAATGGCTTGCAGATGTTTTTCTTCCCCTCCCAACCCCTAATAGTTGAAATCCCGTGTCAGTAAATTCCATTTTCCTTCTCTTCAGATGCCCACGGTACGCTTATACTTAGACTTGAGGTCTACGTTTGCTGTTTCAGATAAAAAAAATAGTCATTCTCACATCACAGGATCACAAAGAGTGAAAAATGAAGATGAGAAACCTCATCATACCTTTATACATCTTGTAATTTTGACACATTAAATCTTTTTTTCTGTTTATTTTTACAAAAAAAAATAACATTGCACTTTCAACTTTTAAAACGCAAAATAAATATATTGCCCTTAAAAACAAAAATAAAATAAAACAATAATACAATTTCAGATAGCTCTTTTACAAATATACCAGCAAGCGAATTCACAAACCACCACTACAACTGTAGCTAGTATAACTGGACCCAGTTCGTGCAGTAACAATTCAGAAAGATGGGAAGCTGAAGCTTGCAACCAGTACTACCAGTGTTATTTGGCTTTGTGGAATTACTACGTAGTTTTAAGAAACTGCTCGTCCGGAGAACAATACCAGCAAAGCAATGAAAGTTGTATTACCAATTCCACTTGTTATTTATAAAGTTGTGCCAACGTGTTAAAAAAAATTATAAATATTTTATAGAAAAGATGTAGGTTGATAAAAAACGATTTTTAATCTGTGATGACGGTATTGTTACTGTTCTATATCGTTCGTCAAAACGTAACATTTTTATTTTATATATATATATATATATATATATATATATATATATATATATATGTATATATATATATATATATATATATATATATATATATATATATATATATATATATATATATATATATATATATATATATATATCTCAAAAGCTGCTAACTTAGTAAGACATTCAATCAAACTTAAGGCTTATTTACCAGTACGCTGGAATGCACAACTTCACTAATGTTAGCAATAGATTTTAGCCCCTCGTTATCGATTTCTTCCAAAATTTTGAAGATGATTTTTTAAAATAATTTTCTACAAAAGCGCTGCCGTGCCGGATCAAAACCTAGTAACTAGACGGTATTTGCACTCGAGTTACTAGGTTTTGCTCCGGCACGGCAGAGCGTGCCTTCAAAATATTTTCTGTTTTTCCTTTATTAAAAATAAAAGTTATAAATTAAAAATTTTTACACGACGCTTTTGTCGGTATTTACGATATATACGATATACGTCCGGGATTGTCATAGTCATTTAATTAAATCATTATGTAGTATTATTAGATTTATAGGATTATAGATTTAGATACCTATTTTATATTTTTAGTTTTTTAGCTTTGTCTATAAAGATGTTATGTCTTTTGACAATAAAGCATATTTTGATTTGATTTGATTTATTATCATTAGGAATTCCTATTATAGGTACTTTAAAATTGCACAGAGTTCGAAGTTTAGAACTTTGGTGTACAAGTTACCTAAATTGAAACAAAATTAAGCTTTCAATTAACCTTATCAATGAATACTTCAAAATATTATTTCATACTTTTCAGTATTTTTCTTTTTGTGAAGTTGGTTCAACAAAAACAAAATATTAATTTAAAAGTTAACTGGCTACAGACAATTCAAAAGTTCGCCCACTTTTAAATTTAAAAAACAACTCGACACTGTTTTAACATCGATAAAATATTTTCCAAAGAAAATTTATTGAACCTCCTTGCTACCTTCGGATGCCTTTTTTTCGATGATTCAAGTTCGCCGAACCGTCATTTTTAACACAAGCACCACCGAGGGAGTGATTTCAATGATATTGATGTTTTAAAAATATAGGCCCTTTTTTAATTGTAGATTACATTATAATTTTTATGGCTCAAACTAAACAAACAATGCTAATATTTAAATGTAATCTCTGAGCGGTCCAATATATAAAACTGAATTTATTGACCATATTTTATTTGAAAACAGAGGAAATATTATAAAATACATTTTCATTCCTACTATTCCTACACATTTCTCTATTTAGATTCGTTATTGAAAACCAACCGGGTAAATAAATGTATCTTGATTAAAATATAGGAGAGTGTTTCACACGTTTATAATTCAAAAGGTTAAATTCATATGCTTATAATTATTATTTAATATAACACCAGAATTGTGAAGATCTAAAGCATGCAAAAACAAATATCATTAAAATATATCTAATTATGGCGAGTTTATGCACGAATTGCTCGTCACAGATTTTATTAGAGCGTGAGGAAATTGTTTTAATTTTAAATAAAATAATTTTGAAAAGTAAGTGATTAAAAGAAGGGGAAATAAATGATTATTTTTAAATTAAGCTCTCCGCATCAAGCGTAGTTGCTTTAATAGTAAAATGGAAAACTGGCATAAATAAATTATTTACAGTTACACGCATAAAAAAAATCTTTCCCATCCCAAGTAACTCTTTTTTTCGGGTATATTGATATGACAGGAGTATCTACTTACCTTATGTAAGAAAACAACTTATTTTAAACATAGTGCTATTTTTGCGCAATCTTTTTTTTTTTCTTAAACATTATGGATTCGGTTCAAGATTATAATCTTAAACCAAGATATTTTTTTCTTAAACCAAGCTATTTTTAAAAACTTACTACAATACTTATTCTCGGGCCTAGTAAGCTATAAATGTACTGAACAACAGCCAGGTTCTCCAACGCTGGTCAGGTCTAATTTGACAACCAAATGTTTTAAACTGATAAGTGTAAGAATAAGACAACTAAGTTTTATACTGTAAATTTCTATCTGAGTTTTTTCGCAAATTTATAAAGAAAAGGGTGATTTTAGTACGCACTTTCGACAATAATAGAACTAAATTTATTACTGAAACTCGTTTCAAGATGAAAATTATTTGGAAACCAAGAACTATAAAAAAGTCTTAATTTAAACCAGTGCTAAATCTTAAACCTTCGTGACAGGACGGAGCCCCACCCCATTATGTAATACAGGCCCGTAATCATTTGAAGGTAATATTTGAAAACAGGTGGATTGGACAAGCTGATCCGATCAACTCGCCTGTTGGGTCCCCGGATTTGACCCCCCTTGACTTTTTCTTGTGGGGTTTTATAGAAAATAAAGTGATGGCGACTGCACCTACACCTTTAGATGATATGAAAGATCGAATCCGCTTTGCTTGCTTATTAGTGACACCTGAAATGTTACAGCGGGTACGAAATTCATTTAGGGAAAGAGCAGTGATGTTAGTCAGTCATATGATCCCGTCATTTTGTGCGGTCATGACCGTCACGTCACATTAATAAATGACCATCAGGTCATTTAACCTAACCTTAAATTTCATGTTTCGACGCAAGAGTAAAAATAAGCAAGAAAAGGTCACGAGCGTCATAGAAATGAAGACATCACGCGTGCTCTGTCGCATTTTAGAATATTCCTGGCTTACTTCTAAAACGAGACAAACACGAAATAAGTGACGAATTTGCACATGACGCCGAAGAACATGATGAAACTTAAAGACATGCTTATCTTTTTTAAATTTGGTAAGAATGTTCTTCTTTAACTACAAAGTGTTTTTTAAACTTTTAGTTTTATGACGAATCTAAATTAAGGGTATTTTTTATAACTGACTTATATGATCGTCATTTCACATCACTGGGAAAGAGTGAGTGTTTGGAAGTTGAAGGGGACATTTCGAACAACTTCTCAAGCATGACAGACGATAACTAAGTTGAAATTAAATGGTAAATAATTTGTTTATTTTATGTCCTAATAAATCATAATTCCCTAACCAAAAGAGCAAATCTAAAAAACTTTGAACAAATACGTAGTTTTGTACGTAGATTCAAATTTTATACATACATCATCCCATTTAAAATTTCAAAGTTCCCTCAAAATAGAGAGAGGGGTACATGTCACAAATATGTTTAAATATGTCCCCCGTCTCCCTATTAACTCATCAAAATTTCATGAAAATATTTTTAACCGTTTCCGAGATATCGCCTTGTAACACTTTAAAACCCTCACCGTGTACTATTAGGTACTTTTTAATGATTCGATTTATTTTATTATTAACTTGTGTCTCATTTTACAGAGTGTGGAATGCAATTCGAACTATCCTGGAAACTATCTAAAACTATCGCGTGATTTCTAAATGCGAGAAAGCAACTTCTCCAGGCTTTCAAGCCGGCCATATCAGTATTTCCACTCCATTAGTCGCAAAGATGGGCGAAAAGATAGGATGCGTCTTAAAATGGCATTAGTGGTTTATTATTACTTGTCACTAACCAGCAGAATTTAATTTGTGGAATGTTTTAAATTTAGATAAATGGCCTAGTAAGAAAAGGAAATATTTAGTTAACAAGAATATTAAGAGTTTTCCACTGATTTTTCTTTGTAATTGTTATTGAGGTTGTCAAGATAACACACAGTTCACAAATTAAAAAAGGCAACATAAGCTGTTATTTGCGGATTTGCTCATATGTAATAATTATTATCTTCTATATGAGTAAGATGTCTAAGTCTTATCATAATCAAAATTGGCCTCTTTGATCCTGATAGTATAGATCTGTCTATAAGTTAATCAGATCCTCTATAAGTAATAATTCTTTTCACTTTTTTAAAGGTTCCTTTCTTGGCAGTTGATAAAATAATGTTTTATTTTATTGCCCGAGTGTAGAAAAATGCCATCGTCAGAATAATATAGTTTATTAAATATTTCGTAAACGGTGCAAAATATTATGAGTGAGCAAAATCGTATTATTTTAAAAATTAAAATGTTTTAATTATACCGCGCCCTTACTTATAGTTCATATTAGGCTGCATATACCAATGACGATAACCTATGTTTCCTCATCACTTATTCGTATCGGTATATATATAATATATTATTCATAATTTAAATTTCTGCTACTGCGAGAAGCAAATGGCGTTGTTGCCGACTCTTGAGGTTTTTAGTTTTTACTTTTACTTCATTTATGGGTTTATTGAGTTTCAATAAGTTAATTTGTATTTTTAATCAGGTTGAGCTGATTTAATTTTTTTATACGTAGTGTTTTTTATCTGGGATGGCCCACGTAGACTTTAAACCTAAGTACTAACGTACCGTAGGCATCTAAAGAGAAGGGAAATGAAATTTACTGATACGGAACTGAAAAGATTGGAGGTTATGAGAAAAAGGAACAATCTCTGAATGCAATTTTTTCGATAATCTCGAGACCTTAGATATAATTTGACGAGAGTGGGATGTTCTAGGTTCTGTAGCTGGACAGTAAAGTGATTGTCACATAACGTAAGATAAAAAAAAAGTCCTCAAAGTATGCCGTGGAATCAATTATACATGTCGTCTTGAATTATTAGTCCTGAAAGGTAACATAGGTAAAAGGTAAAGTGAATGAGAAATTAAACTGCCAAGTTCTGAAGTTTCTATTTTTAAGAGAATTACATTATTGTCATTGTCATTGCATAATAGAGAATTTAAAAATATATATTATGTACAAAACATATATGTACAACGAATAATCTAAAAATTATCGTTCAGACTCACTAAGAAGGTTTAAGATTTAGTACTGGTTTAAATTAAGATCTTATAGTTGATCAGTTATGTTTTGACAAGTTTTTGTCCTGTCATTGTTAATAAGTCGTCATTAAAAACTTATGAATTATTCTCATATTTCAGCGATTTGCTTGATTTTCAAATGATTTTCATCTTGGGACGAGTTGCTGTAATAAATGTAGTCCTATTATTGCCGAAAGTACGTACTAAAATTGCCCTTTTCTTTATAAATTTGCGAAAAAGCTCAAAAATAAATTCATGGTATAAAACTTAGTTGTCTTATTCTTACACTTGTCAAATTAGATCGGACTAGCGTTGGAGAATCTGGCTGTATAAATTTAAACTAAATGAGAGACGTGTCCACCTTCTACTTCTAAACATGTTCTCATTCTTCTTTTTACAGCATCACAAACATTGGTGAGCACTTGGGGGGAGTTGTTAATCTCCTGAAATTTATTAGATCTTCTAAATTTTCACAAGGGGTTTTGAAAACCGAGGTTTTAAAGTGTGGCCATAAAAAAATGTCACACGGCGTGAGATTGCAGGACCGTGGTGGTCACCTAACTTGCATATTACGACTAATGATTCGGTCTTCGAAAAATTCTTCCAAAAATTGAAATAATCAATATTTACGTGAGTACTGGGTCATTAATGAGTCGGATGCTCCCCAGATCGGGAAACAGTATTCTAGGGTAGGTCTTACTTGGAAAACATAGGGAGTGTATAAGTTGGAAGGGGAGAAGTATTTTCTGGCTCGGAAGAGGAAACCAAACTATTCATCAGCTGATGTGGCTATTGAAGTGATTTGTTTGTGCCAGCTGAGATCATTTTCGAAACCAATGCCAACAAGATCGAACTTTTTTTTTCTGTAGTGCTTGGTCATTCATGTGGATGGAATCAGTGTTACTCGATGTTTTGCCGTGGCAGGAAGTAAGACTGGGCTTTGGAGACCTTGAACTGAACAAGATTTTTTGGTACCCCATTCTAAGAGTAATTGGCGGTCTTGGAAAAGGGATAGGTGAATAGATCTGCGTCTATCACTTACCCAGCTCTTGACTCGCGGATCGTTTGGAAAAATAAATTTTGGAGTGAAGATTACTATCGTCAGCATTTATTATTATTTTATTATTACATTTTTTAGCGTTTAAACATATTGTGAAAAGCGTAACAACTCAGCTCTGCGCTAATTAACGTTTAAAATAAATTGAAAAGGCTAGAGAAGACTAACCCCCTGATTCACTATCGCTAAGACGTGTCTGATTTGACAACCAAGGTTTCAAACTGGCAAGTGTAAGAATAAGAGATTTTTATTGGCATAAATAAACATCTTTATTATTATTATTATTATGAATTTATTTTTTAATTTCTTTATTTACGAAGAAATTGACAATCTTAATATGTATTTTCCCCAACAGTAAGACTAAACATATTTTAGCAACAAGTTCTTAGATACAAATCATTTAGAAATAAATCAAATCGCTGAGATATTGGAATATCTCATTTTTAACGACGACTTGAGTGACTTGACAAAAACGTGTCAAGTCCTAACTGATCAAATTTAAACCAGTACTAAATCTTAAACTTTTTTGTAAATTTCTAAAACCCTGTATAAAACCTAGCTAACCGCTTCCTAAAGTATCCATATTTATATCAAGATTTTAAGTTTTAATAAACGTTTCTTCTTTTTTCAGAACGCCTCAACGTATTATATGAAAAAAACTGGACCAAGCTAGTGACTGAGCAACTCAAAAAATTCGAAAGGTCTGTAGTAGAAAGTGCAAAATACGACGATTCACTAAACCTTTCTGGACCAAAATGGACCTTTGGAGGATCTCTCCTTTATGCAATAACACTGTTAACAACAGTAGGTAAGATCTCTCTCTGGGTTGATGAAAGTCTCATCTCTTCTTATAGGAAAACTATAGGCACCAACTGTATTTCGACGCTTGAAGAAGGTTGATACAACAGACAAAAAAATCCTGAACAAGCTTTAGCAAACCTGAGCAAACCCAAAATAGCCGAATCTGTGCAGAGTGTATTTAGCTTGTATTAGAATCTTTTTCTATATTTTATTTATTTTCTAAACTTTTACCCCGAGACTCATTAAAGAGGTTTAAGACTTAATACTGATTTAAGTTTAGATCTTCTAGTAGATCAATTAGGTTTTAACCAGTTTTTGTCCTATTATTGTTAATAAATCGTCATTAGAAATATAAGTTACAAAAATTAGTTTTGTTATTCACACAAATAAGACCTGCCTTATAGTAATAGTGACTCTAGTCGTCTAGTCTTAAAACTCAATTTTCAAATAAAAATGTATTTTCAAAAAATTTAACATCTAAAACATCTGCCTTCGAAAATTTTTCCTAAATTCATGTTTATTAAATAATAAGTTAGTCAACTTTTTTTAGCAGCACATTACATTTTTTAATATTTGTAGGTTACGGAAGACTGTCCCCAAAAACTGCCTTAGGAAAAGTTGTAGCTATCATATACGCCATTATTGGAGTGCCCTTAATGTTAATTCTTTTGTCGGAGTTAGGAAATATGTTAGCCCATATCGTAAGAAAAGGATACACGAAATTATGTTGCAATAAAAATAAGGAAAATTTTCCTTGTCCGACAGTGGGATATCATAAAGCACCAAGTTCGCCTACTAGAAATTATTACTGCAAAAGTGTTGAAGGTAAGATATTGTTGGTGCAGTGGCATATGCAACTTCGAAGCATGGGAGTGGTGACAGCTTATACATGACCTGTTTACACAATAGTGTGGAAATACCAATTCTCTTCCTCCACTTTTGACCTTGGATGGACAGGTGTGCTATAGTTCGTTACCTCAGGTGTTTATTTCAACACCATTACTTAACCTAAAGTGGTAACCTTGAGATTCTTGAAGAGCAGGTATGTGGTTATGATTTTGAACACCTAACATCGTTCAAGGTGAAACCTTTTTATGTCATACAAGACGCCTAGCTCCCTCCAATGTTAATGCCCTGAACACGATCACAAAAAAAATACCTAGTCTTATCCAAGATCATGTAACAAAAAAGCATCTGGTCTCGTCCAAGGTCATATAGTAGTTATCTGCACTACTCCCTCCGCTTCCCTTGTATACGCGCTTGGCATAAATATAAACCTAATGAAATCTCCTACACAATCAAGATCTACAAAAAATCTCAAACTCTTATTGAATGTCCTAACAGTAAGTTAATATCCGGGCTAATATTATTATGTGATTGATTTTCCATTTGTGATATGTAGTTCTTTCCTGTCAAGTAGGAGCGGTCTTAAATTTACAATTTTTAGTAAAAGACAGCTTATTTTTATAGACGCAATTTAAAATATATCTGTCACTAGGATTTCTAATTTGTTTTTTATTTTATGTTATTTGACAGACACTGCTTCAATACAACTTTCTTCAACTCACAGTACTCCAAACCATGTTACATTTAAACCTAACCATTCCAACCACTACGTCGACCGCCATGAAGTGCCAAAACGAGCGCTTCTAGCTACCGTGAGAGCAAGTCATACTAGAGGTAGATGTAGACAAGGACCAGTACGACAGATCTTAGCAGGTAATAATACTACCACAGATAATTTGGTCATGGTCTCAAAGCATAATTGCACTTGACAATAAATTTTAAAGCTTCATGCACAACTTTTAAAGTAATGAAATTGTTTTTAAACAATACAGGTGTTGCGAAACTTTTAACTATACAATACAGGTGATTCTTTGGCCGAAAACCAAAAAAATATTTCTTCTAATATAGATCCGGAAACGCGATGTTTCCTAAGTAGATAATAAAATTTTAATTTTAAAGTTTTGCAATACTCTGTATATTAAGTCAGTATGTTTTCTAAATCATAACGTTAGTCATTATTTTAAGTGTAACGTTAAATACAAAGTTTAATATATATGTCTTTTATAGTCGGCTTGAAAATAGCCGTTATATACCGATACCAGATTTAATTACAAATTTTAAGTAAATGAAAACACATTGGTACCGTCGAGATCACTTATAGCTGATCGATATTGATATTTTGATTAACTAACCGTAATTATTTAAAATGTTCCTCTACATATTAGTCTTATCAATAGTATATTATTTTTACAGATCCAAATTGTCCCACACATCGGCACAGTCATGGCAGTCCTCTAAAAAATTCATCAATAGTTGGGATATCGACGGATATTGAATTAGATGAATTAGAGGAAAATGATGAAAATGATCAAGGGTAAAACTAAACCTAGAGAAATTTGCTTAAAATTAATTAATAACAGTAAAATGTGTATCATATCATTTAAATTATGATGCTGATGAGAAAAAGTATATCATACATCTTTGAGTTTGGAAAATTTCCAATAAAATGATAATGATAATAAAAATTAATAACAGTAAAATGTGTATCATATCATTTAAATTATGATGCTGACGAGAAAAAGTGTATCATACATCTCTGAGTTTCGAAAATTTCAAATAAAATGATAATGATAATAAAAATGAATAACAGTAAAATGTGTATCATATCATTTAAATTATGATGCTAAGGAGAAAAAGCGTATCATACATCTCTAAGTTTGGAAAATTTCCAATAAAATGATAATGATAATAAAAAGAATTATGTGAGGATGGCATAAATATAAATTATAAATGTTGATATAATTTATAAAAAATATTTTTTTTGATTTAATAAATGAAAAAGGTTTTTTAACTAATGCCTAGGATATCTAAAACATACACTTTTCCAAAACGTTGGATCGGAAAAATCGACCTTTATTCTAAAATTAACCGATATATAGGTATCGATATTTTTAATGCAATATTGAATAAGCAGGCATCAGTACTTCCTAATGTACGCATTGCCGAAATATTAATATCTATTAATATGACTATTTACCTCTGTGGTGCAGAAATAGCGACGTACAAGACATAAAGTTATATATAAAGAGTCCTAATGTAGTCTAGTAATTAGGTTTAATATACCTAATATTCGACAATACATTTCTGAGTATTTAAATATTGATATTTGTTCCAGACATTGTGCTCAACACGACACACCATCTCGCATCCCCCTAATATGGCGACCTCCCGATAAAAATGACGATCCTCCACCTATAGAGGACGCCACTTTGTCTGTCTCACCGCCAGTGCCTACATTCTTTGTGATTTTTTTCTTTTTTTCTTACATCGGTCTCGGTGCCGTGTGCTTCTCGAACACAAGCAGCTGGACCTTTTTAGACGCGATTTATTTTTGTTTTTTGGCACTATCCACAATTGGAGTAGGTGACAAATTACCAACCCATCAAGGGGACTTGCAAGGACAATTACAAATTTTCGCGTGTTGCATTTATATTTTCGTTGGACTAGTGATACTAGCTATGTGTTTTAGTTTAGTTCAAGAAGAAGTGACAATAAAGTGCAGGCAACTGGCAAATAGTTTGGGACTGGCAAAATACTAGCAACAGATCTCAATTGCTGTGATTTGATTGATGTTTCAAAAATAAAATTATTATTTGTATTATGTTGTGTTATTGTATGTTCCTCTTATATAGGTTACCTTGGATTATAAATGGACCCCTTGTCTATGATGTGTATTTGACGATATGCATTTTTGTATACTTCATTAAATAATTACCTAAACGGGACCATTGATAATCACTTACATTTGGGATATCACTGTGCGATTATATGCGAACAAGTGATCTTGGAAAAGTTATTAGGGAATTGATTGCCAGTTTTAAAATTAAACATAAATGAAGTGCTAAAGTTTCTAAAGCGATACGAAGAAAGATCTTAAAAACTTTGTCTTTCATTCTTTATTTAATTGAAAATAATGAATTAAAATGTACATACATTTTAGTTACTTATTTCAAGGAAGACTGATTGGTTTTCTAACCATATAATATAGTCCCAAACAATCTGGTGCAACTTGATTGATTACGTCAACAACATCAGTTGGCGCAATACAACTAGTTTTACTCAAATTAGTTTTCCAAGTTTGTTAAAAGAAAAGTTTAATAAATACGTTTATTGTTATAAGAATTAATCTTTCCTAAAAACAAGATAAGTACAACAAAAAATATTTGTTAGTTTGGTCAATTGTGGCTTGGTTTTTGTTCTTTTTATATTCCCAAACTCAGCGCGGCCTTAAAATGGTGGCGGCGTTTATTTTTTCCCTAAAAAATGATTTTTATCTTGCTGCAAGTTTTTAATAGTTCTTATAATTTTAATTTCAAATTTATGGGGTTTCTTGCCCCACTTAGGCAAAATAGTTATAAGCTGCAGCCTATAAGAAAATCTTCCACTGAAATTTATTTGCTATTTTTTTCTTTTAGATCGACACAAAATGTTGCGCTGGAACCAAATCTAGCCACAGACGGTAGCTAAAATAAAAAAAAGTGCTCTTATCGATTAACAACTTCTAAGTAGTAATACTCTGCTTAAGAATTCATGCATTTATATTAAAACTAGGTCTTCCCCTTGCAGACCTCTCTAGACTGCCCCATTATAATGGATTTAAATGGGCCAAAAATCCTATTTTTCGCCTTTATTTCTTCATTTTTCTCGAAAGCTTGAAGTATTAAGGAAAGTTTACGGTCAGATTCGTATTCAGCGATTAAAAATGCACCGAAAATAATTTAGAAAGTCTCTGAGAGAAAATCGTATCTAACAGTGAATTGCTGTGCCCGCTTTTAGTACCCAATGTTCCGCGTCCCGCGGCTACGACCTGCTGGTCGCTTTTTGTCCCGCTTTTTCAGGATAGAACATAATTATCTATAAATATACGCCTAATTACTGTCCCAATAACCTCTTACGACTTTTGGTCTAAGTTACTGTTGCCCTATAATTTAATTTTAATATTTTATTTTATTGTTTTAGTTTAAATATTTTTTAAAATGTGTAGGTATATAAAAATAAAATTTATTATATAATATAAAAGTGTCCCGCATTTTTATTCAATGTCCCGCTTTTTTTAGTATCAACGTATCAATAATTGCTACACGAAACTGTTATTATTTGTGACATTGTATGCCTAAAGGCCCCCACAGACATCGTTCTTTTTTGGCAGGATTGCCCGACGTTCAAAACTGTTCGGGCAAAACGGTCGGAGTGTGGCGAAAAGCCATCGGGATTGCCACCGTTCCAAAAAATCTATCGGAGCTTGATCTTTTCCCGTCTGTCTTGAACATAATCGTGTAAGTCAGCCCTTATGTGGTATGCAGCGGCCAATCACTACGGGATTTTTCAGTGTCGTTCAGGTTTTGATCGGCATATCACCTAAATATCCAATATGTCTGATTTTCGCCAATACAGTAAACAATTTTTAATTGAATTTATCCAACTGTACAGAGATTTTCCATGTCTCTGGAAAATTAAATCCAATGAATAAGCATACAGAGAAAAAAATCCAGGCCAACGACGAGATGTTAAGAAAACTAAGAGAAATAGATCCTTCCGCAACAATAGACTCGGTAAAACAACAGAATTGACTCGATTTGAGGATATTTCAGAAAGGCTAAAGCCGTCGCCAGTTCCAATGTTGTATTCGTATTAATAGGCAAGAGCATTTGAAAAAAACTGAATAAAACGATCAGTGTTCTTCGTGATCACCCCTAACCGTTTTCCCGTCGGGCAATCCTGCCAAAAAAGAACGATGTCTGTGGGGGCCTTGAGCGTGGTAAAATGTCAGCCTGTACAACTTAAAGGCAAAAAGGCCGCCATCTTGCTTCAATTAATCACAATATGAGGGATGCAAAATGCATTTCGCCATTCTATGAACGGAGCTAAAAGAGAACACAAAATCATCGTTTTCGGCTGGCTGTGGTCATGGTCCGGTTGACAGTTAGATAAGGGATTAATTGTCAACCCATTAATTGACAAATGAAGTGTATCTATTGTTTAAGTGTCAACCGTACCGTGAACAGAGCCATGCGAAAACGCTGAATGGTGTGAACTGGTCCTCGTTTTCGGACAAGGATGAGCTGCTTCGACCAAGAAGGACCAGTTGTGGGACTCTGAGAGGTCATACTTTTCTATTTGTAGAGACAAAGCAGTATTTTTTCGCTCTGTTTTACGTTCGCTGTCGAATGATAGGCAGACAAAAACAACACGATCGCTTTGTGTGTATTATAGAAAACTATAGGTTTGTTTCTGCAGCAGTTTGAAACTAGTCAAAGCCAATCACCTTCAAGGAAAACAGTTTGCTGATCGAAACCGGGTAATCTCATTGGCTCTGATTGATTTAAAACTGCTGTAGAAAGAAACCCTATAACTACCCGGACTATGACTGCAGGCTGGAGTCTTCTGAAAGGAATACCACTATTAATTTGATCTCGGGTCTGTTTGTTTGCGTTTCATGAAACTGCACTAACCTACACCATTTTTTTATTTGTTAGAAAGACACCCTTTAGAAAACAATTAGTGCAGGCTAGTGACGTTTCGTACTACACAAGCGAACAAACCTGTAAGGTTTTATCGATTCAATTGCACTTATTGCACTGTTTGCTCTTAGATGCAAATGGAATTATTGCAATGAGTTGGAAAAGGAGAATATTGCCTAGTGAAAAATCCTCTAGTAGAGTGTTAGTTTTTTAGGCAATGTATTTTATTATGGATCAGAGTACAATCGATGACTTTGTTCGAAGGAATAGGAGACTCCACGATAGGACCCTCAGAACAAAGAGTGCCATTTGAACTCAAATAATGAACAAACCTGCATTTGACGTCAGAACCGTCATTTCCAGTTGTCAGCTGTCATAACATAACCTTAAAGGAGATTTCGTACTCGGAAAAATTGTTTTAATACTGTTTGCTAATTGATAGCCCAATTATTGTATCAACCCTTTAATTGTATATTGTTGGAAAAAGCAAATGGATAAAATGGATTGGAATTTGCGCTATGACATTCATAGCGACACTGAGTTGGAGTCCGGTGAGATCAGTACAACGAGAAATTTATTGGAAATGAACAGTGAAAATTTAATATTTCAACAAAACGACTTGTTTCCATCTGCTTTTCCTTTGATGGCAGATATAAGAAGGCAGGGAAAGCTTTGTGATGTCGTTTTGAAGGTATGTTTTCACCCACACTTCGAGGGAGTCAATTGACTTATATGTTATTACTTGTTATGTAGACCTGGTAGACGGCTTAATAGTTAGTTATGATATGTATTTAAACAGTGATAAGTAGGATAACATAAGTGTATGACCAATGACGGAGCTTGGATATCTAAATTATTAAGGGCAATAGTAGATCTTTTTTTATCAATTTAATACTTTTAATTCCCCTGTGTTTATCTCTTAGAGTTTAGAGTATCTTCTTGGCATACAAAAAATTTACATCTTTAAGACTCTCTGATATTCATCGTATGGAGCGCAATCATGGTCAGCTTTTGTCAGAGCCACAGAAAAATAATCTAGTTTTACAGGTTTTCCATTTTAACCAATTCGTAGTTACAGTGGTATATAGGTAACTTATAAAGTAGTTGAAATAACAGAAACTTGTTTGTTAAATATTATAATATGAGACAGAAGAATTACTGCAGAAACTAAGATGTTATCATAGACTTGCAGTTTCATGTAAAATGTCATTGTTGTAAACTATTTTGGTATCAGAGTATGGGTTGTTACATTAGCATTATGAAAAATATGCCCAAAACAGTTATTTAAATATGCTTTGTCAACAAAGATCCCTCGGAAGATCCGTTCAATATATTTGTTCTTACAGGTTGAAGGTCAACACTTTAGTGCTCATAAAATTGTCCTCGCCTCAACAATTCCATATTTCCATGCAATGTTTTTAAATGATATGGTTGAATCCAGAAATAAGGAAATTGAAATAAAATGTATTGATGCCACGTAAGTACAATCTGGAATTATGGGTTTCATGGTTTCAAAATATGCCTAATTTCTCAAAGTATTCTTCAATAAAGAAATCTTTTTTTATCATTTTTGTACCTGATATAGGTAATCCAGATAGCACAGATTTTTTTATTTCAGCCATTGTGTAGAATAAACATAAAAAACCCTAAAATTTTCAGGGCACTAGAAGCATTAGTTAATTTTGCTTATACAGGAAAAGTAGTGTTGGACAAAAACAACGTTCAAAGTATCATGATTGGAGCTTCATATCTCCAATTAAATAAAGTTAGAGACGCATGTGCTAATTATTTGTTACAAAGGTATGTTTTATAATTTGATTATTATACAATTATTTTCTTTATCAACTTATTTATTATTTTTTAGGATTCATCCCCAAAATGCACTTGGTTTCCGTCATTTTGCAGAGTCATTGGGATCCTCTACTTTAGCTGATTCTGCAGAAAAATACATCGAGTGGTATTTTCATGAGGTGTCTCAACATGAAGAGTATTTGAACTTATCCGTTACTGAAATAAAGGATTTGTTAAGGAAGAATGATCTAAGAGTTGACAAGTGAGTATTTTTTTAAACTTATTTTTTAGTTAAAGCCAACAATTTTTTTGTTAAAGCTTATTATTTCTTATTAGCTTTGGGTATTGAATTTATAGATATTTGTATACCTGTTTTATATTATTTTTTCAGTGAGGAGCAAGTTTTTGAAGCATGTATGCGGTGGGTAAAACACGACATTGAAAAAAGAAAAGAAAATTTACCAGAATTACTCTCTTTAGTTCGGCTACCACTACTGACTCCTCTGTATATTACTGATCGTGTTAGAAATGAGGAACAAATACGGTATTCAATACAATGCAGGTAAGAAAATGAATTTTTCTACAGTATGTCCGCGGATGGAGTTTAGAAGAGGACAAATGGACCATATTTTGCAAGATACATAAAAATGTCACTCCTAATAAAAGTTTTTGCTTGTAAATAAAAATAAGTAAGATTCACGTTATGAAAAATTTAATTTTTTATACAGGGAGCATCCAAAAATACGAAAACGTTATTTTGCGTAAGAGTAAACATACCTTGTTTATCATTAAAGAATGGAAAAAAGGTAGGAGCTTGTCCCAAACAGTCACTTTTATCATCTTGAAATACGAAAGTTCAGGTGCGCCGTGAAAATATTTTTTTTGTAATAAATGTAAAATAACAAAAACAAATCTAGACTATATTACAATTTATTGGCACTACATGATATAATTAACGTTTTTTCAAAGTTTGTTTCAGTAAAACGAGGTCGTTTATAATTAACAACATCTCTAAGTCTAGAAAAGCTCCTTTTGACATCACAGCTTGTAACAGGAGCGAAACGAAAATGATTATACATGTCAGTATTTTTAGTTTTCAATGGTTCAAAACTATTATTTGTTATTTCTGAAAATCCTGGATTCCTTTCCAAGATTTTTGGTGTACTTATACACTTTTAATTTTTCACCAATTTCGATCAGTCATGCTTTAAACTTGTCTATGGTTGTCTAAAATGAATTAAAAGAAGTCAAAAAGGGGAGGTTTTGTGTCTCCAACTGTTCAATTACATCTGGAAGATATCCAGAATATTCAGAAATAAACTTTAAATCATTTTTAAGATTCAGTGCACTTATAAAACTAGAGACCGGATTTTAATATTACATGACGCAAAGATGGGGGTCGGACTCAGGTAACTGATAGAAAAGGAAAATGAAATGAAATTAATATTAGATGTTGTCAGGTTGTGTTTATGAATTATTGCTCCCAAAAAATAAGAAAAAGATATTTTAAGTGCGCCGCGTTTATGTGGGAAACATTACTTTTAAAATATTTTTAGAACTGATGTGATGGATGATCGAAACCTGGTACAACTAATATAATTAATTATGATCCAAATATTATCTTTTAATGTAAATATTATTGTTTAAGAATGAAGACGGCGCGGCGTGTCGTAATTTTGAATAAATTTTTTCTATGGAGTAGTGTTGCAACATACATAAAAAGGGCAAATGACACACAATTTACCCGTTCGGGCGGGGCATAAATCAACAGCTGATAGCCGACCTCTGGTGCCAGCCTGCGCAATTCACGTGTAATTTTGTTTTTGTTTTTGTGGGAAACTTTTTCCCGCCTTTACAATTTTTTTTTCGACTTTTTTTGTATTTTTCCTTTTTTGACATCTGCGAGTAGACCAAAATGCGTACCACGCGCAAACCGAGCGTGCTAGACATGCGTGCGGAATTTCGGGAGATGTACTTTGGTGTCTACACTCAAACCCATTCACTTTTAAAAATATATTATCTCCATTGGTAAAGGTACAACTACGTATTTAACTTTTTAACTTTTATCCCCAACTTTTTTTCGACTTCTCTATCTACACGACATCTTCTAGAAGTTGTGAAAATAATTTATATTACGATAATCTTAAAAGAAAATAAATTATTTCCATTCAAACCCCACTTAAACCAATCATTGGAAGAGGACGATGAAGCGAAAAGACTAGATTTTTGTTTATGGGGGAGAGACCAAATTTTTAGTGAAAATATCCATTTATATAAATTTATTGTTTTCTGATAAATGTACATTTTCTACTAATGGAACTGTAGCATCCCAGCATGTCAGGTACTGGTTACAAGAAAACCCCGAATTTATAGTAGTGAGGCAAAGACAATATTTCACAAAAGTGAACGTGTGGTGCGCGATATCCGTTCATGGCATTATAGGCCCATATTTTTTTAATAACACCTGCAATGAAATATCTAACTTAGAAATACTGAATACATTTTTTAGCGATGAACTCGAAAGTTTGACATTAATTTCCGCCAAATAATGTATTTTCAACAAGATGGTTGTCCAGCACATTGCGCTCGCGAGGTGTAATAGAATGGCTTCACCGCAGATTTGGTCCAAGGTGGATTTGTAGAAATGGTCCAATTTGGTGGCCCCCAAGGAGCCCCGACTTAACGTTGGCCGATATGTTTCTATGGGACTGTTAAAACAAATTGTTTGCCACCAATACCAATTAATATTGACTTGCTAAAAGGCAGAATTACCCAGGATGTTCGTTCAATATCCCAGGAAGAAAATAGAAATTCCTTCAGATATCTAAGGAAGCAATTTAGAAAAATGTTTTGAATATGGGGGTGGAGTTTTTGAATTTTGATATATTTATTGTATTGCTTAGTTTATATCATATTCTTTTGAGTTTAGTTAAATGTTTGTATGATTTAAAAACTGCATTTGAGTAAGAAGTATTTTGAACCAGCTTGCGCTCGCGACTTCTTCCGTGGTATACCAATTTTAAATCCGAAAACTACGGGATTTCCGAATGTTAACGTAAAATGGTGAACGTCTACGAGACACTTTGCATACGCTACCGCCCGCAAGCGCTTGCAAAACTGACTAGATCGCGTCGCGACGCCGATATTTCGACATATCGTTTGCTCGATGTTTCGCCCGCCCCGCGCTCTACTCATTGGAAGGCGGTAGAGGATGTCTTCCTCGACCGAGGTGGTACCACCCCACACATCCTCTTAAAGGGCTGGTGAAGTCCCTACGGATGTTTCCCGCTCAGGATGTGTGAGTCGGATTTCCCCGTATACCCACGGTACATAGTACTTAGACTTCGGTCTTCGTGGGCTGTCAAGACATAAAAAAAATGACTATAATATTATTAAGAATGTGATTTTGTTCAAATTTGAATACATCATTGCAAAATTTTCAAACACCTGTTACTTTGTAAAATCTTGTTATAGAGACTTAGTTGATGAAGCCTTAACATTCCATCTTATACCAGAAAGACGAGCCCTTATTCAGAGTTTCCGTACAGAACCTAGAGTATGTGATATCAAAGGCTACATTTACGTTGTTGGTGGCCTAAATAGACATGGTAAGTTTTTAAAAATGAAGGGGTATTTTCAGGTTTGTTTGATGGTCCAAATAATTTTTATTAAGAGGTGTAATCAGCTCCCATTCCTAATATGTGGTGTGGTTTATACAGCGTGCCCAGAAACCATCCTAACAAATGGGAACTTTTCTATTTTTGACTTTACGGAAAAAAGTTATTCTTCATAAAAGTTATGCTTGTTGAGGAAATAACACTCAAATCAAAAATTTCGACATAGCATATACGGGGTGTCAAAAAAAGTAAAAACGATAAATGCCGTAAAAGGAAAACTATCTTTAATTTTAATTGGAAAGTACGATAACGTAAGAAGTTGTGGTTCAGAAGTGAAAAGTGAACAAATATGAAATTTGACAAAATAACTTTATGGTTATTCATATGTATGAATGACCATAAAGATATTTCGTCAGATTTCATATTCGATCACTTTTCAGTTCTGGTCGACACTTTCTTACGTTATAATGCTTATTAAAATTAAAGATAGTTTTCCTTCTACGGCATTTATCGTTTTTATTTTTTGACACCCCGTGTTTGCTGGGTCAAGATTTTTGATTTGAGTGATATTTTCTCAACAAGCAGGACTTTTTATGAAGAATAACTTTTTTCCGTAAAGTCAAAAATAAAAAAGTTTCCCATTTGTTGAAATGGTTTCTGGACACGTTGTATAACAACTTCCTCCTATGTGTGGAGGTAAGATTATGCAATGTGCTGATTTTAAAGATTTTAAAGAGAAACACAATATAAAGGAAAGATATAATTTAATAAATGAAGAGACTATGGAGCACTCTATGAATCGCCCCAAACTCTAGTTTCACCTTAGGGGGTAAATCCTTAAGGGGAAAATCCCGAAATTACTGTTTAGACGTGTATCCCTACAAATCAAAAATTAGGTTTGACTCAACATTGACAAAGATATTTAAGATTCCCTGCCCTTTTTTCTCTCCTTTAGAGCTAAATTTTGCCAAACCCTTTCCTTATCCCTTACGAAACGAAGATGAGGATATTTAAAATTCTCTGAAAACGTATTTTACTCCTTTTTACCTCTTTAAAGTTATATTTTGCAAAACTCTGTCTTATCAATTGCTGGGGACCGAAGATGAGGCCCCATACGAAATTTAAAGTTTCTCTCTATTTCTATAGATGATGCATTTTTTTTAGTAATGAAAGGGGAAGAAATAAATCAAGATACCCAAATAGCAAGTTGGTGCAAAAGTAATTTAAAAAATATTAATATTCACGACAATCTATAGAGTTTAGACAGAGTACTGCAATGGAAATTCTTGAAACGCTATTTCTATAGCTGATAATTTCTTTAATACAGAAAGGGGAAGATATAAATCAATAAATAATGACAAGCTTAAATCCTAGGATGAGAATAATTAGGTATTTACTCCATACACAGGACAACATTATTAGAAAAATAACTTTAAATACACAACAGCTAAATAATATATTAAGTTACCATACTCATATTAAACTTTAAATGTATCCTTATATAAAAAGAAACTGAAAAAGTGTTCCCAAATAGGGCCTATTATACGACAGCGAAATATTTACAGGGCACTTTGTTATAATATGTTTTTATATTTAGTTTTAAGTTAGTTTTTATATATGACATGATCAATATCAAAAAGTTTTGTACAAGTTTGTAAAATTGTCTGATCAATAAATAAAACTGAAATTTACTGGGAAGTAGTTGCGTTAATGAATCAGTCACCCTATGCATTTTACCAGGCGCGGCTTGTCTATAAGGTCATTTGGTCAGTGACCTAAGAATTTATTTTTTAAAACCAAAAGCTAATTTTATCTTTTCCTTCAAAAAAGTGCAAGTTTCATGCTAAAATTCTCCAATAATGAATCGAACCAAGCTTGCTCCGGGCTCGTCCATATTTTAAATTGACTTGGGTTTATAAGGAAATAGGAAACTATATAAATGCATTTAAACTAAGAGAGAAGCAAACATACGCGCTTTAGCACGTTAAAAAGAGACAAATTGTCGACGGCCCACCAATAATTCTTAAGCGATATTATATCGCCTTCGGCGCGCGCGTCACCGTCGACACCGCACATTAATACATTCTGAAACTACAATGGACAAAATTAAATATCTCTCGATCGGAAAAGGATTTCGGGAGGAACCTAAGGGCGCAGAAAAAAACTCAGCTACCATGATTATTTTATAATAAAATAAAATACTCATTTCTTCCATTGTGACATCTTTTACGTGATTTAACTTTTCTTTTAAGTTCGCACTATCTAGCAGGTAATTTTAATTTGGTAAATACAAGGAATGTGTAAGCTTTTTTGCTTCTACAAATCTTTGGTGGGATTGCGTGGCATCAGTTACTAAACCTTTAAGCAAAAATTATAAACCTTTTTTGGAATAGATCATTCTAAATATCTAAGTTTTAAAGTGCATAAACAATAAAAATTTGCTAGTACTTTTCATCCATAATATATTACATACAGGATCCATAACGCCACGCCCAAATTTGATGGCTAACAAATTACGCACGCAGCACAGAAAATGCACGTCGGTGACAGGTAACTGATTAGTCGCAAGAAGAGTAACAAGCGACTGACAAATTTAAACTAGTGCCACTTAAACAATTTAAATTTCTGGAACTTTCTAGGGTCGATTTAGTATACCCAGGTACCTATTTTGTTACATCTAAGGTGGACCCACCTTTAAGTTGGGTCCACACTTGAACAATTAACCCGAACGAACAGAACGCGCCGAGCGCGCAGTAGCAAACACATCGCGCAAAAGTTCGGTATATTCGGCACGTTCGTGGTATTTGATGTGTTTCCGGTTCCACCATTTTACTTTGTACTGGTTATCGAATGAAACATCCAGTTGCATCAGAAATACTAACCCATGCATCATGCTTTTTGATTTTATTGTAACTTAACCCGTGCTTTGGGTTCCACAGAACAGGATATTTTTCATAATTATCAATTAATTCAAGGCACTTTTCTTGGCCCCATTTCATTTTAATAATTAGTATTAAGTTTCAATAACTTGTCAAAACAATTGACGAACACTGCAAACAGCGGGAACTCCACAAATCCCGTCCAAACTGATCATTCGGCGAACACGTATTTCTTTTGAGCAATTCCACTGTACCGACAAGACTCGGAAAACATTCGGCGCGTTCCGTTCGGCTGGAGAAATGTCTACACTACGCGAATTCGGGCGTTCGCCTTGTTTATTCTGTTCGTTCGGGTTAAATGTAAGTGTGGACCCACCTTAAAAGTTTGGGGAAATTTTATACGTTCAGAGAGTTTTGACCAGATAATATGGAAAATTCACCTGTGTCCGTTGCACCGGTACTTACTATTAGTTTAAGAAGTGTTTCGGCTTTCCTAATTTTGTTGTGTAATATGTTTTTGGGCATTATTTGATATTTGTGTTGTGTCCTTTGTGTAGTAGTACTAGTACTTAAGTACTTGTGTTAACAATGGCTTTAACAGGGCAAGAAACGGTTTGCATGTAATTTAAAAAAAAATCGTAGCAAAATTCAATTTTAGTATTTATTTTGTGTTTTTTTGCGGTGTTTATTTGTAGGTAAACAATTTAATGCAGAAATTGTTAAACTATTAACAAGCCTTCCTTAATTAAATAAGTAAATTTTGCTTGTTACGTTGACATCGCCAGTTGCCCACAAAATTTGCCCCACCTGTAAAAAACTCACGGGCCGCGCCTACATATATTATTTATTACATGCATTGCCAAATGTGTTAATTTTTCTAATATTTATTTCAAGGTGATTCCTTATCGACAGTAGAATACTATGACCCGAAAACAGAAAAATGGAATTTGGCGCCTCCGATGACTATGATGAGATCTCGATTAGGTGTTGCAGTAATAAAACACAAACTGTACGCGTTTGGAGGATATAATGGCAGAGACAGGCTCTCCAGTGTTGAAGTGTATGATGCCATACAGAAAAAATGGAGCACAGTGACCCCTATGATTTGTAAAAGAAGGTTTGTGTTTTATTGGGATTATGTATCTTGATATATTATGAGTGGATTTCCCAAAATACATCCTATTTTCTTGCTTAGAGGAAATTAAGATAGTCTACCTTTACATAATAAAAACAACAACTACAATACAAGCAATAATAAAAATAAGAACTTCATAGATATGTTTATTTTTACAGCGCACTGGGAGCGACAGCTTTAGGAGACATAATTTACGTATGTGGAGGATATGACGGCGTCACATCTTTAAATTCTGTTGAAAGATACCATCCGAGTACGAATTCCTGGTGTTCCTTAGCCCCGATGAATAAATCAAGAAGTGCGGGAGCGGTTATAGCTTGCCAAGGTAATACTTATCTAAAGTGATTCCCCCAAAATATACATACCAATTTTGCAAAATTTTTTTATATATGTATGTCCTAAAATAATTAGTTTTTATGATAGAGGGTGATAAAGTTCCCGAGTCATATACCCCTTTGACCAACCTGAACTATCGGTTGGGGCTGAAATGAAGAATCTAGAAAAAATTAAAATTTTAACACCCTGTATCTTGAAAATGAAGCGTTTTAAGACATAAACTTTTTAACCTAAAAGCCAAGGAGTCGCCCTGAATCGTCCTTTGAATGTGACTTCTCATATATAATATTTAGGTCATATATATGCTCTTGGAGGACATGATGGACTCTCGATATTCGATTCTGTAGAAAGATACAATCCAGGCGCCAACATTTGGACTGAAGCACCGCCAATGCTGACAAAAAGGTAAATTCACTATAGGTTCAAATATAGATTTTTATGGACCGTCATCCTTTTTAGCATGTACTTTTCATATGTTGATACCAAAATACGCTAAAACGCAGCGGTAAACCGGTATGTTTTGTTTTGATCATAGTTTTGATGTGAAAGCAACCGAAACAAATACATTTTAATGTTAAAGGTGTTGAATTGAAGTTGAATTATAATATTTAAATGCAGTCTAATTTAACAATAACCACAGTTTAATTATCATTTAAGGTGTCGATTGGGCGTAGCCATGTTAGGAGGAAAACTGTTTGCTTGTGGTGGATATGACGGTAGTTCATTTTTGCAGACTGTTGAAATGTATGATCCGAGAGCTAATAAGTAAGTAACTTTTTAGAAATAACCTGAAGATAAAGAATAAACCAAAAAACTTTGTCGACTGTAAACAACCTTCAATTACCTTAGTGTTTAGCACTTATAAACATAACAATTTAATTTTCTTTGTTTTCAAGCATGCAAGACAAATGTAAAAAAAATACCAATTCCGGGCAATGAGTAATTGCTTCCCAAAATTTTGAGTGACATTTTTCTAGAGGAAAATTACTTAAGAATTAGATTAGATTTTTTTATTAAATTCTAATACAAAGTAATTATTTTTTTAATCTGAATTTAGGATCACTCAGGCGCGGCCCGTCCATAAGGTCATTTGGTCAATGACCCATCTAAAATTTTTAATGATCTACATTATAATTTATTTTTTTATTTTTTAAAACCAAAAAAGAATCTTTTGTTCCAAGAAAGAATCAAGTCAAGCCATCATCAAAGGATATCCAAGCTTGCTCCGGGCTGGGTCGTATTTTAAATTGACCTCGTAGGTTTATATGGACGATATGAATTCATTAAAACTAAGAGAGAAACAGACATACGCGCTTTAGGAAGTTAAAAAGAGACACAATTGGTCGACGGCCCACCAATAATATCGGGCCACTCCCACTATGCAAATACACTCAAAAGTAAAATATACTCTTTCAAAATATTTGGTTCGGAAAAAGAAAAACTAATTAGGTAGCTAATATGCACATTGTATTTGCATTGTATAAATAATATTAATTAGCGGTTAAACATAAAAAATTATTTGGTAGTGTTAGTGGGATCCACTATCCCACTAACACTACCAAATATTCATACAACTGGCCACTAACCTTTTAAAATAAAAAATTATAAATACGTTTTCTGTCAGGCCAGCGCTAGGCATCAAATTTAACGGCATCGGACCGATTTTCTTACATTACCAGCGTAGTCCCGAGGTACAATCTCAGCGAGTTGATCAGAAGGTCGAGGGTTCGAATCTGTGTTGGGGCAAAATTTTTATTAAAATTTTTGTTATTTAAAAAATTAGATCGGCTCTAAAAGGTGTATTGGCAACAAGTTGTTCCTCGATAAATTACTTTGTTATTATATAAGTTTGGATATTTAGTACACTCATATAATATAATTTATACACTTAAGTGTTTTAAGTAGAGTTCCCTACATAACTATTGTAGTTTCTTGGGAAAATAAAAAGTGAAAATAAAATAAATAAAAATATTTTTAAAATTGTTGGCAATCTCATATTTACTACAGCTTACACCCTGCACGTGCGTAGACAAAGATCGTATTACTATGTCTAGTCGCCAGTATTGTATTTATTAAAGAAACCGGAGTTTCGGCAGCGTTCCAAATTTTATTTTAGGTATAATCATACTCAAAAAGTATATAATACTTTTAGCTCAGAATTTTGTTCTGTTTATTCTGGGTTTTTAGTACAAGGCGCGACCTCTATTGAGGAGATGCTAAACGTATCAAAACGGGAAGCCGCTAAAATCTACTAAGCTAGAGTATTAAAACACATAGAAAAAAGCCATAAACATCTAGAGTAGTAATGTTCAATATACTGCAGTACCTCTTTTATGATTTTAGCAGTGTTTATTTGTTGGTAAATAATTTCGTGGCACATTATTAGAAAACCTTCCTTAATTAAAAAAGTGTATTTTGCTTGTTGCGTTGATATCACTAGTTGCCCACAAAATTTTGACCCACCTGTAAAAAAACTCACGGGCCGCGCCTGGAATCACTAGGTTTGATTTTTTGATTTAATACATTTTGCGTATATTTTAGATGGACCTATGTAGCGCCTATGAACGCTCAACGTAGCCGAGTCGCCTTGACAGCAAACATGGGGAAACTATGGGCAGTAGGAGGATACGACGGCATTTCAAATCTTGTGACAGTTGAAGTATACGACCCAAAGAAAGACGAGTGGCAATACGCAGCCGACATGATCGCACACGAGGGGGGCGTGGGTCTGGGGGTTATTTCAGTTCCATAAATGTAATAGGTTATTTTGGATTGCAGTCGGGTCACGTCTCGAGGCAGGGGCGGCTGGTACGTAAGGGCTGCAGAACCACCAACATTTTTAAGCCACTTGACTAATTTTTTCATGCTTTGCAGTATATAATTAAAGATTCTTTAAAGTAAAATTAAAACACCGAATTTTCGGCCGAGAATGCTAGTAGTATAATTGGCCGGCGCTAGTCAACACGTACAGTTGACCAAGTAAAGTTAATATATTTTTCTCACGACGTTACTCGAGTGCCGCGCTGAACTGCTTTTATTCCTGCACAGCACAGCGGTGCACAGAAATATATTTCTAAACTAAAATGAACAAAATCAAATATCTCTTGATCGGAAAAAGATTTCGGAATGAACCAAACAGCACATTTTTTCCTCACAAATACTTGGCATTTGGCCTATAAACGAGTAAATCATTCCTGGTTTGTAAATAAAACCACAATTCTGAGCGCGTTTAGTGGCGTTACCGTTTCATTAATCCAATTTTAACTACACGGACATAAATATACCGCGATAATCTTTGTACCGTCATACCTTTAATCTGGGTAACACAAAATATTCTTTCTAATGCAACTAGCAAACGGTAGGAATAGGCGCAGTTAACGGGAAGTTAACAAAGTCAGCTTTGTTAGTTCCTTATAGTTCTCTCTCACACTCGGATTTTAAGTAATTTTTTCGCGTGTACATAGCTGAGCACACACACATTAAAAATAACATTACCAAGTGAGACTAGTAGCGCTTACCCGCAAAAAAGTGGCTTAAATGACACTTGTCACTATAAAGAAAAGTAATAATATGTTGCTGTATAGTTAAAATAATTTTCTTGCTAATAAAAATTTTTGTAAATATTTAGATAAGTAAGCTAGAGTCTAGAATATGCCGTGCTAGTCATAGATCTAAACAATCTCTAAATAAATTTTTAAGACTGGAAGTTTGCCATTTGGTTGTGTCTGTTAAAAATCGAAGAGGCATAGGTATACTATTTCTACAATTATATTAGTGATAATCTAGGTATCTATTCTCTCTAGTCTAAGTTACAATTTATAATAATTATTATAAGTACATTAAGTTGCATTAAGTGTAGAAAGTTGTAGATTTTTCTAAACTGAATTATGTATTAGGAGCAGTCTAACGCCTTGTGCGAATAACCCAAAAGACATATTGCAGATAAAAGATAAGCAATTCCTCCATCCAGAATCTCGTTTAGCGCAAAATCTGTATTTATTAAGAATCCGATGACGGGGAGACGATGCAAATATAACTTACCCGAAGAAATAATATGATTAACGGTCTTGAGGGCAGCAGCCGTATAGTCCGCTCCAGCTTCTGCAACTTTTTGTTTATTTCTGTTAGTGAATTATTTTTATATTAATCGTTTGTCATTTATTTACTTAATTTATTACAAACTAGAATAATACAACCCAGTTATAAGTTACATATTAAGGTGTATTAGATTATTGAATTTTATTAGTGTAATTGTATTTTAATTATTTTTTAAATACAATAAACAAGATAGTAAAATTTGTAAACTTGTTTTATTTTTGGTTACCGATTTTTGGTAAAAATCCTTGAGAATGATGACATTTTGCTCAATCTGGCAACGTTGCGTATCAAAAGCAGGAAATACCTCTTCGAATTTATGTGCTCCTAATAAAGAATAGTTATAAACAAGGAAATTTTGCTTGATCTGGCAACGTCGCGTATCAGGAGCAGAAACACCTCCTCGCGTTTCTGTGATCCTGATAAAAAAACTGAAAATTTAAGGTTTTTGATATTTTAATGAAGATAGCAGAGGTGCGAGGACATATTTTCTGCTCGTGGTATGCAATGTTGCCTGATTTATCAAATTTTCCTAGTTTTTAGGGAAATACCTCTTCGAATTTCTGTGCTTCTAATAAAAAATAGTTAAATACAAGGAAATTTTGCTTGATCTGGCAACGTCGCGTATCAGGAGCAGAAATACCTCCTCGCGTTTCTGTGATCCTGATACAAATCCCAAAATTTAAGGTTTTTGATATTTTAATGAAGATAGCAGAGGTGCGAGGGCACATTTTCTGCTCACGTTGGGTTGGTATGCAATGTTGCCAGATTTGTCAAATTTTCCTAGTTTTTAGGGAAATACCTCTTCGAATTTCTGTGCTCCTAATAAAAATAGTTATACAAGGAAATTTTGCTTGATCTGGCAACGTCGCGTATCAGGAGCAGAAATACCTCCTCGCGTTTCTGTGATCCTGATACAAAACCCAAAATTTAAGGTTTTTGATATTTTAATGAAGATAGCAGAGGTGCGAGGGCACATTTTCTGCTCAGGTTGGGTTGGTATGCAATGTTGCCAGATTTATCAAATTTTCCTAGTTTTTGGGGAAACACCTCTTCGAATTTCTGTGCTCCTAATAAAAATAGCTAAATACAAGGAAATTTTGTTCGATCTGGCAACGTCGCGAATCAGGAGCAGAAATACCTCCTCGCGTTTCTGTGATCCTGATACAAAACTCAAAATTTAAGGTTTTTGATATTTTAATGAAGATAGCAGAGGTGCGAGGGCACATTTTCTGCTCAGGTTGGGTTGGTATGCAATGTTGCCAGATTTGTCCAATTTTCCTAGTTTTTAGGGAAATACCTCTTCGAATTTCTGTGCTCCTAATAAAAATAGTCAAATACAAGGAAATTTTGTTGGATCTGGCAACGTCGCGTATCAGGAGCAGAAATACCTCCTCGCGTTTCTGTGATCCTGATACAAAACTCAAAATTTAAGGTTTTTGATATTTTAATGGAGATAGCAGAGGTACGAGGACATATTTTCTGCTCGTGGTATGCAATGTTGCCAGATTTATCAAATTTTCCTAGTTTTTAGGGAGATACCTCTTCGAATTTCTGTGCTGCTAATAAAAAATTGGGAATAACAAGGAAATTCTGCTTGATCAGGCAACGTCGCGTATCGGAAGAAATACCTCTTAGCGTTTCTGTAATTCTAATACAAAACTCAAAATTTCAGGTTGTCGATATTTTCATTAGGAAAGCAGAAGTGAGAGAAGGTATTTTCTGCTCCTGGCATGCAGTGTTGCCAGATTTGTCAAAATTTCTAAGTTTTTTGGAGCCTTCTCTTCAAACTTCTGTGCTCCTAATAAGAAAGAATTCCTGAAAATAGGGAAATTTTGTTCAATATATTAGGATAGCAGAAGCGCGAAGAGATATTTTTACTCCTGCTGTGGCAAATAAAACAAAAATAAGTAGCTTTAGTAACGTTTATTTATTATTATTGAAAACAGTTCAACAATGAATTCTTATCTATTAGTTCAACAAAACATAAGCACTGTACTCTCGCTCTCCTAAGTAGAAATTAACTTTTATTACTTAGGAAAATATAAATAACTTGAGCTAACGATATAAAATAGTAGAGTTAAATAATTCTTATAATTTAACTTCCCAATTTTAAGGCGTCTACACCTGGCGCTGTCTTCGATCTACTCACACCCTCTTTTGGTTGAGAAGAACAAACTGCCTTGCATCATAAATTTTGACGAATTTGCAGATTTTTATTTTCTTTTAATCTAGACAAATAAAAGGTTATTTATTTAAATTTGAAACAGACGTTTAATAGCCTTCTGACGCTAGGATAATGATCCTAGAATTGTAATTATCGAACGAGATAACCCCTCGTGTATGTGCATGTAGTACACTCAAATGTTGTTTATATTATCAGGTAAAGTTTTTTATGTGAAATACTCAAATAAGTCTAGGTCCGGGCCCTGTAGTGTAGACACAGAATGTTGCGAATTGCGCAGGATTAAAGCTACACGCCTGAATACATTTATGTCGAACCGAAAGCGAATAGAACTGAATAAGTAAATTCTTTAAAATATAAAATAAACGTTCATTTAACAATTCATACAAAGTTCGTACTTAAGAGGGTATCATTCCTCTGCTTCTCTTAAATTGTGCCCCGCTTCTTCTGTTATGGTTGCCTCGATTTGACTTCTGGACGTTTTTCTTCTGTCGGTTTATTACAGTGCTTTTGTCTTGGCCTTGTCCTTTTGGCTTACCTAAAAGAAATAATTTCAATTTATTACAAAACTGCTATACAACTAAACAGCCAAAGTCAATGGCAGCTGGTACATACGGGCTGCAGAGCTGCCTGTATAATATACAGGGTGTTTTATTTAAAGTTTTGAGGTTGATATACCCAATACTTGATTTAAAAAAAAATAGCAAATACATTTCTGAACTGAAGATTTAATTAAAATCTGTTAAAAGCTAAAAAAAGTGAATAAACATCATGTAAGTTAGTTAAAAACTAAATAGATTCAGAGAAGAAACATATACACTAATATATAATCTTACACTGTAATCAAATCTTACCAACTACATCCGGTTTCGTTTTAGACTGACTACTGGAACTCTGAGGATTTTTACTTCTAAATTTGGCTTCTCGCCTTTCCCTTAAAACCGCCGGATCTTCACAGAAATTGGACCTATTCCTATTTGACGCCTGGCTATTTGAGGGAGCTTCATCGTCCTACAAACACGAAAGACGAATTGAAAACAGTCCCAGTTATAGTAGTTAGAAAATCGGCTGAAGAGGAAGTCACATTCTTAATTTGAGTAGCCCATACATTATACAGGGATAGACAAAACTTTGTTTAATTATAAAATAAACCCATTTTTTTAAACTATTTTGCTCAGTTTTTTCAACACAAACGATATCGTAGCTTGTACACAATGCCCTGGACCATCTTTAATTAAAATTTTAGCTTCAGATCTTTAATAAAACAAGGCCTAACACGGGGTCGGAGTTTTGCCATGTAAAATCCTATGGGCCGCGTTAAAAAAAATTACTGTACAGCAATGTAGATTTTAGATTTTAAAAATTAATTACCTATTACTTTTATTGGTAAAAATATCTTACACTCAAGTAGTCTTCAACAATGATATAAATCTTAAATATTAAAATTACCTCTTCCTCGTCGCTTTCAGATTCCTCGTATCTATTCTGTCTGTTGGGATTACATATCTCTTCTTTGAGGGGGTTGTCCGGCACTAATATTTCTACGTCATTATCAAATCGGTCGTCATATTCGTCGTCATACATGTGGTCATAATCGTATTGACTGAAATACAAAAAAAGGTAATTTAATAAATAATTATTTGTTTTAAAGAATTATTTTTATATTGAGGAGTTTTTTAACATTGTTGTGGTTCAGTTACTTGCCATAAAAACATACGACTGACCAGTGTAAATACATCATTAAAAAATCGGTCAACTGCAAGCTATACTTGCACAAGTAGTGTTCCGTGTCATCACTTATCCTGAGCAAACCTCGGCCTCCCGATCTCCGTCCATCTGCCGCGCTACCCGCCGCCGACGGCACCAACGCCGTATCACATTAGGTATGCGCGGAGCTGAGTGAGCCACATGAAAAATGTTGAAAAACGTGTAAGGACAAAAGTTGTTCCTTACATCGTGAGAAATATTTTTTGTCGAAAAACTTTTTCCTGAGACCAATGGTTTAGCAGTTATAAAGAAATAAACAATTAAATTGTTTATAACAATTGACCGCGCTAGAATTTTTCAATTCTGATAATTTTCGTTCAATATACACCTAATTCTCAATGTTCGTGATTTTTTTGAGATTTTTCTGAGCGATCCTTCTGGTGGTAAGGGTGGGGGACATCAATTTTTAAGCGTTTTTCCCGAAAAATGTTTTAAAAAATACATCATATATGTCGTTGAATTCGTGCTTCAATAAACTGTCATTTGACACCATACACGATGCCCTTGAAATTTTTTTTCCATTCCCCAATTTACCCTCCGAAATTAACCCCCAGAATCAAAGTTAACTTTTTATACTTCACGTCTATAATTGGGCCACCACACTCTATATCTGTGCCTTAGTTTTTGATAATCAAAGATCTGTGCCAAATTTCAAGATTTTTACGTGGAATAGTTTCAGAGAAAATCACCTGCGACAGACGGGCGGACGGACGGACACCGAAGCGATTCCATAACAGTGCTTGTACAGGTTGGCCATATATCCGCACTTTATTTCGACATGGAGCAATTTTAATAGTATTTGACCACCTAATATTTGACCGCGGTCAAATTGACGGGTCAATTGACCAAGGCACAACTCTAATTATATCTATATTTTGCGGACAGTAATAAACAAATGTTTTTTAATATTAAATAAGTTATTACATGGTTTCAATGTAATAAATTAACTCTAAATTTCAAAAAATCGTCTTTTACGATTGTATAAAAAAAATCATATAAAATTAATACACCCTTAATACTTAAGGAGGGAACTATAAAATATTCACCTAACGTAAAATTTTTAGGTTTATAGTTAGACGAAAATTTAAGTTGGAAAGTTCATATTTAACATTTAAAAAATGAAATTTCTCTATTAATTGGTATTTTATACAAGACCAGAAATTATGTTCAATTAAAAATACCTAAAGAATATATGTATATTATTCTTTAATATATTCAAAAATGCAATATTTAATTTCGATATGGGGTTATTCTTGCTTATCAACAATTCTTTAAAAAAATTACAAAATCAAGCAATAAAATGTATTCGTAAATTACCTTGTCTAGAGCCAATGACAAATATGTATAAACCAAAAGGTTACTTAGATATACATAATTTATATAAATTAAAAGTAAGTGTATTAATACAGTCCATAAAAATACGAATAAAAGATTCTAATATAAGATTAAATTTACTTTTGATTTCTGGAATAAAATAATTTAAAGCAACGTACATAGACCAATAAAATAATTTAATATAGGTTCAACTTACACTCCTTCCAGCACTAGGTTTTTAATTTCCTTCATATCCCTTTTGTCATTTAATAACTTAAGAGCATCATCATACTCTGGCTTCTTTCCTAAAACAAGAAAAATCACATAAAAAATACAAAAATCTTAATTATTAATTTAAAAATCACATAATAATGAGAAGCAAAAATTGAAACAGGATATTACACACAATGGACTTTTTCTAATAAACTTGAATTTCATATAATTTTAATATTAACATTAGTGTATATTATATGTGCTTTATAATAAAAAAAAATGAATCCTGAGGTGTTTCATTATTTTTAAGCGAGAAATAAAAACTTATTAAAATTCTGTTCAACTTAAAACACCTAGAAAATTCTACCAGTGTCACTTGTTAGTAGATAATTATTGTGGGGACAATATTTCGATTATGTTTCTCCAATAATTTAAAAAATGAGTATCATTCCTTATAAATTTTTGCTCTTTGACGTCGCTAGATTAAATATAGTTGGTTATTTTTGTCATTTAAATTTACCTATGTATGCCAACACAGGCTTTTCTGGCTCTGGCTCTGGCGGGATCCTGATTTCATCAAATGGAATTTCTGATAGGTGGGGCGGCAAATTACCTTCAAGTATTGCATTTATTACATCCGAGGAATTAAAGTCATATGCCTCGAGGCACTGAACAATAAAACCTAGAAAAAACATTACTCAAAAAATTTACGAAAACAAAGGAATTTTTTTAACCCGCTAGACGCCCTCACGGTGACCGATTTTTTAAGACACGTATGAAAATAAGCCTATCATGCCATATTTTGGATAATCAGCGAATACGCAATTAAAATGTATAAAAAAAACTTTCACTTAAAGGGATATACAGGGTCAGTTTTTTAAAGTGTTACAAGGCGACATCCCGAAAACGGTTAAAAATATTTTCATGAAATTTTGATGAGTTAATATTTGAGACATATTTAAACATTTTTGACATTTAGCCCCTCTATTTTGAGGCGTGGGGGTTAACTTGGAATTTTAAATGGGACGATGTACTTTTGTTTATAAAATTCGAATATCCGTAAAAAACTACGTATGTCTACAATTTCTTTTTGATTTGCTCTTTACGGAATTATGATTTATTAGGTTATAAAATAATAAAAAAATTTACCATTTAATTTCAACTTATTTATCGTCTGTCGTGCTTGAGAAAGTGTTTGAAATGTCCCCCTTTAACTTTCAAACACTTTCTCACTATTTTTCTAAATTAATTTCGTACCCGCTGTAACATTTATGATCAGGTGTTACTATTAAGCAGTCAAAGCGGATTCGGTTTTTCATATCATCTAAAGTTGTTTTTGTATTCGCCATCACTTTGTCCCTTATAAAACTCACAAGAAAAAGACAAGGTGGGTCGAATCCGGGGACCTAGCAGGCCAGTTGACCGGACCTCACCGTCCACACTAGTACAGCTTCTCTGTAGTTTTTTCTGCACTTTCCCAAAATTAACAACATATCAACTTACACATTAAAATTCTCTTCCATGTTTAATTCAGCAATAAATAAACTGAGAAATAATCGTTAAAATATCAAAATTCTTATCTGACTTAGGTAAAAATAACGCATTTTCATGGAAACGAATATCTAATAATTCTGAAATAAGTAAATTTGATTAATTGGTAAAATTATTTATTTTTTAAGTTCAATCAAAATTTAGTTAACTATAATTCCGTAGCCGAAAGAGCAAATCAAAAAAAAATTATACACATACGTAGTTTTTAAGTGGATTCGAGTTTTATAAACAAAAGTACATCATCCCATTTACAATTCCAAAGTTACCCCCACCCCTCAGAATAGAGAGAGGGGTAAATGTCAAAAATATGTTTAAATATCTCCCTATTAACTCACTAAAATTTCATGAAAATATTTTAAACCGTTTTCGAGATATCACCTTGTAACACTTTAAAAACATCCTGTATAAAGTGGAAGAGAAGCAAATGTCCTATACATTATACGTACATAAAAAATATTTAAAAACTGAATAAGCAAAATATCAACTGAAAGTTATAAACAAGTTTAGTGTCTATAAATGAGATTTATATTCATAGTTGTACTACAAATTTTGCGTACTACAAAATGTCCGTCATACCTATTCTAGAGAAAGATATTTCACAGAACAGGTGTTGTCGCACGTCGTCATGAATCAAATACCTACTTATCTAATAGCATAAGTGGAAGTGGAGAATAAGTAGAAGAAATCATAGGTGAATTATGTTAATTTGCTGCACTTAGGTATTTGACTATGCCTGTTTTGTGACACATCTAACAATGACTGGTTAAATTATATAAAGGGAAAATGAAAGAATATAAGCATCAGGGCGGAGAAGTTAAAGAAATTAATTAGCAACTGCTGAAAACTTGCTATAGGTGCGCGCAATATGTAGAATAAAGTGAGATAAGTTCGTGATACAGATAATTTTGTGACAATTTTTATTTCAATCAATAGAAGCATACCTTCTGATTTTAGAGCAGTGCGTTCTTACTGTCCCTTAGAACGCACTGTACGTAAAGCTGTAAAAGCAGTGTAGGTATGTTCACAATGATTGAAATAAAAACTGTAAAATAATGGTCTTGAAATAAGCAGATAAGCTAAGAAAAGAAGAAGAAATAAAGTTTTGCCTTAAACATGCACTAATAAAGTCCTAATTTTATTAAGGTTTCCTTTATTGAAAAACGTATCCGCGCATGCTCAGACAAGAGCGTCATAAATATTATCTCGCCCTATAAGATATTCAATGTATACTGCTAGTTAACCTCAATCACATTAATACTGAAGAAAAACTTACCATCCCCTAAATGTGGGAACATATCCATAATACTTCTTACTGCATCCTCAATATTATCATTACTGTATCCGTTCAATTCCCTGGACGGTCCAGGCTGTGCCTCTATCTCTTCTGGTTCCTCTATGATGGCAGGTGCAAAGTCTCTAAAGACGCTCTCCACGGTTTGACGTTTTATTTTTGATAATTCTTGTAATTTTTTGTTACGGGACAGCTTATTTATACACGAAACTATGAATTCAGTTCGTGTAGAATCGCTAAATAAGATCGTTAAGGAAATATTGACAAGAGACATTTAGGAAAAGAATAGTTTATTTTACTGTCACGATCACGTAGAAAATTGGGCATGGGGGATTCGGCAAACTAACGATCTCCTATTTACCTAATGGCTAATTTTTTTATAAGAAATAATTTATTTTCTTGTCATCGATCACTTAGATTGAACCGCAGTCGCCCGCGCCGCTTGGACTAATAGGATTAGTCTTATATATACCTAAATTTACTTGTCTAAAACAAATAAGCTTGGAAAATATTTTATAGATCAGTCATGAAAGGATACATATCACAACAACTCTCAAACATCTCATTTTGGGTAGCAACATTGTAGGTTGCGTTATAATCACAGACAAAGTAGTCGTCTTCTAAGGCTACAGTTAGAAGTTTCAAATAGTTCTCCACTATCGATTCTTGTTTGGCACTATCACCCCTGCAATATTTTGTTTATATAAAATATTGCAACAAAAACATAAACGTAGCGTTCAAGTGTTTTGAAACAGTTTTAATAAATCACGTGACTTTTTATTGTTACGAGACCGCACAGTGTGTCGATCATAACAAGCTAGCTGGACAAAAGGCATTAACGAATTTCTCGAAAATGATTTTTTAAGTAACAAACAACCTCTCCAGGTATACAATTATTCCAAGAATTGTTTTGGTCAAAAATGTTCTAATGACGGGTTATTAAGGCTAATGTATAAATAAAAGGGTATGTGCGTTTGCAATTATTCTCAGATTTGCTATTCCTGTGATAACTTTTTTTTAGTGTCAGTGACGGCGCCGGGGGGGGGGGGGGGGGGGCAGAGTGGGCACTGGCCCACCTGGAACTAAAGGTGCCCACCCAAATTTTGTTTAGGTGATTAGTTCATACATATGTAACATATATCGTAATATACAAACTATTCTATTTTCATTTTTCAGCATTTGATTAAGATCCTTATATATTCAAATATTTTGTAATAAATACCTATTTTATTTATTATTAAAATAATTATGTCTTGCCGTGCTTGCCTAGGCTTACTTTTATAGCTCATAAGTTTTACTTTTCGTTTAGAGAAGTGATAAAAATATACCTATGTTAAAAAACTGAAAACGGATTATCGGATATAGCTAGAAACCTTGTTCCTATGCCCGCCCACCCTAAAAATATCAGGCGCTTTTGTGCCCACCCATTTAAATTTTTCTGACGCCGTCACTGAGTAGTGTGTAATTATATTTTAGCGATGGATATTGAATTTAAAGGTAAGTACTTTCTTATTTTGCTAAAAACATAAATAAATCACAATATGTAATTCATCACTAATATTTTTATATAGTAATTCAACAGTAATTACTTATTTTTCTTATTTACAAGCCATACCTAATTAAAATAAGAAATTAAAAAGATTGAGTATGCTTCATTATTTTATTCATTAAATTACAAAAGCTAGGCCAATATATGACATGTTCCAGGAGACAGGTCAGAATCACAAAAATTTCTTAATAATGGTAAAAAAAGACTCAAGACGTAATTTAACCATAGTGTGGTACATTGTTGAATTAAGACTAAAAAATGCTTTTAAAATTTGACATCAGATAATCAGAACCGTATTAAAAAAAATTAAGTTGATGATCATTGCCCAAAGACGAAACGTCGAATAAAAAAATTGATAACATAATCTTTAAGCTCATTAAAAGTTGCTATAAAAAAGTTTTATTAGTTTTGCCCCACCTTTCATATTAACGCCAGAAAAAAATTAAATTAAAAATTCGAAAATTTAGTTTTTTCAAAATAACTTGAAAATGAAAAATCATCTGAAAAATTTCGGAACATCATTTTATTGTTCTATAATTACGCAACTTTTTCCCTATCTAACCAATTTTGTATTTCTAACTATTAACGAGATCCCCATACTGGCCCTCCTTATCTTGGACACAGTGTATATTCAATTCCAAAAGTATGTTGTACAAGGTTTTGGAGTCTAAGCATGATTACTCGGGTATCACTTCACGGAGGGCGACAAAAAATACTATCAGCAGATTTTCTGCAAGATTGTCCGAAAAATGGATGCATTCTGGAAATATCCGCACGAGCTTTCTGACTAAGAATTCTATATAATTACATGTACGAATATGTTAAGATACACCTAAAATTTGGTGTCCTTATCTTTACTAATAATAAAGATATTTGCCCATACTAAGACTTTCCTCGGACACCCTGTATGTACTTTTAGGGTAAGTTCATGTAACCATAATTAGGTTTATTGCATAGACATGTAAGATTTCTATTTATTTATTTTTGTTTTACTTTCATTTCTAATATATGTTTTCGATTTTCTTAATGAACGCATTTTTTATAAAACTTATATCTTGGTAGCTTTACCCTTTGACAGTATTTAATAAAGGCGTTGAGAGCAGAAAATTGCAATACATAATTTTGTCCAGCTAGCTTGTCTGATCGACACACTGTGCACCGTACGCCGCAAAAACTATTTAAATTTTTGCGAAGCACCCAGGTTAAAAGGAATAGTAAAAATCAATTTTTTTTATTCTTTAATGAATGTATGTCTTTTTGTGTTAAGTAAGAATTAAGTGATAAAAAACACAGAGTTAAGAAAAAAACAAAATAGTAGTAATGAGAACTGACTACTCTTAAATTACTTACATATGTTTTAAGGCTTCATCTAAACAATAAGAAACAAAAGTATGGTACAGCTCCACAAATTCAGATCGACCCAAATTAATTTCTTCTATTACTTTCTTGAACATGTCTTTTTGGATCTGTGCTTCCTCTCTTTGATCTAGCAATTCATACAGTTGTTTATAAACACTAACATAAATGAAAGGCAACCTAAAAATTTTTAACATAAAAACTACTTGAATCAGTTATTTTAGAAACCCCACATGTCCACCTTTTGCCTATTATGGGATTACTGCAAAAATGTGTTCTCTAAGACAAGATTTGTGTTTTCAGTAAAAATTCCACAAGTCCGCTATGTAATGTAGGAAGTCCGATAACGTAAATTTTCCGTGTATATATAACACACGATAAATAACATAACATAACAGACGATAAATTAGTTGAAATTAAATGGTAAATAATATTTTTATTTTATAACCTAATAAATCAGAATTCGGTAATCGAAAGATCAAATACAAAAAAAAATGTGTACACATATGTAGGTACTTAGTTTTTTTTTACGTAGAATACAATTTTATAAACAAAAGTACATCATCTGATTTAAAATTCAAAATTTATCCCCCACCCCTCAATATAGAGAAAGGGGGTAAATGTCAAAAATATATTTAAATATTTTCCTCCATCTCCCTATAAACTCACCAAAATTTCATGAAAATATTTTAAACCATTTTCGAGATATCGCCTTGTAGCACCTTAAAAAACTCACCCTGTATATCTACAAAGTGAATTATGAAAAGCAAAAATTCTTACATACCTGTAGGGAAAATTTTTATGCAATGCCATTTCCACTGCAGGTTTATGAAAGTGAAATAAAGTATTTGATGCCATAACAGTAGCCAATAGATACGATACTACAGAATAAATCCAACTTAAACTAAAAACAGGCGGCCGTTTTTCTATAGATATAGGAACTATCACTGCGGTTTCATCAAATCCACATATGTGACCACCTATCATTTCTAAAATCTAAAAGGGAAAATAAGTCAAAAATAATGTAAAGGTTTAGATGTTTATAATAATTATGCAAGCAGATATTATAGTCTTAGCCAATTCTAAAATTTGCATGATAAAATTGGAAATATGTTTTACAGTACAACTTTTCAAATAAGGGCCTAAATCGGCACCAAGTGTGAAAATAAGTTTGGAGTATAATTTAATTTTTCTTTTTATACAGTATTTAAATATGAGTCAGTACAAGCATTGTTTTGTTACAAGTAAATCAATTTTCAAAGCACCCAGTACAAAAATTCATTTTAAAAATACACAAGCCTCAGAAATTATAAAATAAAACATCAGATTTAAATAGCATACATACACAGGGTGTCCCAAAAGTCTTAGTATGGACAAATATCTTCGCTATTACTAAAGATAGACACGAAATTTTAGGGGTATCCTATTGGTTAAAAAATCTACCTTTTTGTAACCCTACTTTTCAATCCCCTTGAGGGGTGACGCTGGGGAGTTGGGGTCAAAAATTTTAAATGCAACCCTATACCTATACCTATATACCTATATATACCTATACCTAATTAGTTAGTAATTATTTATTAGTTTTCTGCTAAAAAATTTTTGTAATGATGAAAATGGCATTGGCCGTCAATAAATGAATAAATAAATGAATAAATACCGTGTGGTACCTTATTTTAAAGGTCTTTAAAAAAGAAACATTTTATCGCAAACCCGAGGTCCGTATCTTAATTCGTTTTTAAATGGCAAGCCTATAAAAACAAATCGTGAAAAAAAATTACCAATTTAAGTATGTACCTACCTTTATTTTTCTTATTACTTTAAAAGGTGTTTAAAATGACCATGAACCTCTTGGCAGTAATAAAGTTGATTCTGGAACTCTACCAAGAATGCCATTCTCGAAAATGTGAGAAGTAAGTTCCAAAATCGACTTTATTACTGCCAAGAAGTTCATGATAACTTGCTGGCACTTATCTCTCGACTTATCTATTCCACTCTAATTCAGTATAATTTATACTTATCCTGCATTACAAGCAGTATTCAGCACTCATTATTAGAACTTTTTTTTTACATTGTTGCTGTTATTTGATATAGAACATCCACGAGTGTGAAAAATAAAGGACCTATCATTACTTGAAAAAATCAAAATTTCATGTGTATTTTTTCTTTAAAACTGCGCAAAACAAAATCAACAGATGTATGGAATTTTTAAAGGGCGCGGTTTAGAAGGGCAAATAATTTTAATTTCTTTAATAAAATATGTGTCTTTTTTATGTGTCTAAACTGGAATGTCACTGGTTTTTTTTAATAACAAATAACTGAGGACCAACAATGTTCATAAAACCTAAAATAGTATTAATGGATGCAAAATACTCCTCTTAATTTGTATAATAAATCTTATTTAAAAAGAGACAATAACAGAGTTTTCTTCAACTGTAAATAAAGCCACTACAAATTTAACAAATCCTAATTTAAAAATAATAAAACTTACAATAAGATTTTGATCAATCATGGTCTCCATTTCTTTAATAATAAAATCCACTTGAGAGGAGTAATTGAAGTACAAACTTGCTACATTATTAACAAATGCTAAATTACTCTCCTTGTATAGAGAAGCTAAAGTTATCACAATGGGAAGGTTTAAAAGCTTCTTACCGATCAGTTTTGACAAACCAAAAGACTCTGACATGTATTCGAACTAAAAAAGAAAACATATTAAGATGCAGGATGGTCAATCTGGATCTTAATAAATAACCAAAGTATGTATTAAGGTGACATGGTAGTAATACTTTGCAACTTCAGTTTAAAAATATGACATTAAACAGTTTTAAGATATTGTGTAGGTCTACATTTTGTCATTTATGAGTAAACTTGAACACTTGAACAGACTGGACAAACATGAAACTTTCATATACTTACAGCAATACACCACAGTTAAGAACTGAAGATTTTTTTAATCCTAATCTATGACTGATATACTAAGGGTATAGTCTGAAAATAACTAACCATAACCATGATTAGCATGTCACACGGTTTTTTATTATAATTTGTAATGGTATTCACATGATATCTGTCATTAATAGCACTAAGGACAGCAGTTGATTACTTTCGGACCATACCCTTAAGTAAGTATGTATCTGTCAAAAGTCTGATAACTTTTGTACTTTGTTAACACGTTTTTACCAGAGTTAACCTAAACCTATTTACCTCACATCTAATAATTTTTATTCTTAATTGTCACTAGGTATACTCACCCTTTTTAAGATAACTTTTTCACTTTCTAATATTAAACTAATAATAAGTAGGTATTAATAATTATTCCTTACCTCAGTTTGTCTAAATGTTAATAACTTTTCATAAACTAGCAAAAACTTGTTAAATATTGTTTCATAAATTTGTAGATATTCTTCTTCCAAGTATTTCACTTGAAAGGGTAAAATTGGGTTCAACAAGAAACTTCTTAAACATATGGCAGCCGATGGTTCAAAAAATATTACACACCAAAACTGGTGATAATCACAATTTAACAGGTAGTCCAAACCTTCAAGATAAGAAATATTTTTAAGCAAGAAACTAATATTTTCTTCTTTTCCTTCGGTGAAAAAGTAGGGTTGGTATTTTGGAAGGGTTCCTTTGGGCAACCATCGTCTGTCCAATGCAGGTATTACTTCTGTCTTCTTTGTGAAATAGCTGTTTTCTATGTCCTTTGAGGAAGATGTAAAAAAGTCCTACAATATTGCACAATATTTTAGTTTAGCACATTGACAATGTACAATTATAATCAAACTTACAAAGTCTTTTGGCAAGTCTTTCCGGAGCTCCCTCCATGATTTCTCCAAATGTATTTGATTAATAGGAAGCTTATTTGGATTCTAAAACATAAAAACTGATATAGTAATTGTACTTTGTGTTCAAAAAGGACAATTTTTTTTAAGTAGGTACCTTGAAATCGTTTATATATTCATAATTGTGGTTATCGCCTTTATCACTAAGTTTCAATTTTTGAAAATGATTTTCAATGTTCATAACGTTAATTTTAATACTTTGATATATAGTCTTCGGGTTTTTATTTATATTCTTATTTTAGCAATTATAATTTTACAGGTAATTTCCAACCTTGAAACCACCAGAAACCACCACAGGCCACAGCTGCTAATTTTACTAAATCATGTACTAGAGCACACGGAGCCATAGGCGTGCACGGAGCACACCTGTGGAGCACACCATTCACACCAAGGGCGTGTACCGTTGTCAACTTCGGTTACGGTTTTGTGTCCCGTAAGTATCGGTAATCTGAAAAGTTGGCAGATTGGAAACGCAATATCTGTCATTAATGTCACCGAAGAAACCGAGCGGTTAACCAGGTTTGACAACGGTACACAGCCCAAGTACATGGAATTTAACTAGAACTTAGTGATGTACAAAAGTACCTACCCGTTAATTTGTAACGGGTATTTCTTTTTCTTCCTTTGGGCTCCGTCCGATACCAGAAAAATATTTTTCTATGTACCAGAAGCACTGCGGCCATTTGAGGCCTATTGCCTATTGTGTCTACCCAATAAATTTTATCGCACCCACTCTGTTATCCCAGTTCCCTGCGCTAGATTGTATACCACGTTGGTACAGCACTTGTACAGGTTTACAAGGGAACGGGTTATCACTTCTTCCAATTCTAGCTTTGGTTACTTCGGTTGTCCGAATAATTGGTGGCGCTTGCGATCTAGAGATTCACAATTACAGATAATGTGCTGAACTGAACTTAAATATTTTCTATGACTGAACTGTTTTCCTTACCCTTCCTCATGGTCTGCAGCTGCGGTCGGTACAGGTTCATTTTGTTAAGGAGGTCCTTTCCTTTACAGCCATGTGTCCTGTTAGAGCTCCTACAATTGTCCTCAACTTTATGCTTAGGTTTAGCAGTTGAGTGAGTTTTGGACTAGGATTTCCTATGACAGCTTTGATGTGGTAGGGGTATTTGCCCAATACTCAAAGTACCGATTCCCTGTTCGAAATACCCGTTACTTTTGTACCTATTCCTTAGATGTATTTTTATTTTTATACTTAATACTCAATGTTTTAAAATTTTAAAATACTATTCATTGTTTTTATAACTAAAGTAACGATAAATGTAACGAATAATAACTAACGATACTAGGTATCTTCCTTTCACCCCAAGGAGGAGCTCCCGTACAGCTCCTGAGCCGCACACAGTTGTTCCATTCAACTGGGGCATCAAGCACCTGAACCGTTCGAGCCCTATCCCCCCTGCCCACTCATGCATTACTTGAATTGAGCTTAATGTCAAACTTGTCAATTTGTTCCTTTCAGCAGAACGGTGTCGAGTGACTCCGGGGCGAGTCGCTCCGGGGCGTCAGACACCTGAAAGGAATATTACTATAGTCAGGCATATTCGGCAAGATGAAAAAACCCGGGGAAATGTAAATATTTAAATAAAGACGCTTGCCGAAAGGGGTGTCGGCTCTTTAGAATTTTGAATTATTAGACACGGGACACCGCATGTAATATATGCGTTGCAGGTTGTGGCTCATTAAACGATTTTATATTAGTATTAGGCCGACTTTTTTCTAATAAAAAGAAAAAGAGATACCGCAATATGTATTATTAGTATGCCTCTAAAAATAATCTGATATACTTTTATTTTTGTTAGTTTGAAACATTTATTTGCTTTGAGTGGATGGGTTTTATTTATTAATACGTATATGGTTTCATCTAATGTTTACAGTATTTGTTACTGTTATGTTTTACCGACTACCGCCGATAACTATTACCATACCATTACCATTAACTTTTAAATACCAAATATTCTAGTAAATATCCAAATATCCTTGAATCATAATGTTTCTTATTTGTGAATAAAAAACAATAAAAGAGTAATCAATCTACTCGAAAGTAAAAGTACCGAAAGTAACGGGTATTGGTACTAAAAGTAAGTAATCGGTACAAGTATTCAAATGTAACGAATCTTTTGCACAAACAAGACGAGGATAAAATGACACCCTGAAAATTTATATCCACTAGGGATTTTTATTGTTTACACATTGTTGCCAATCGAGGAAATAGAAACGTCACCTGTCACCTGAGTGTTTGACGTCAAATTTATTGACGTTTAATGAAATTGGTGTCAACAATCAACAAATTCGGTAATTTTTTTAAAATATGGGAAATGTGGATACAAAATTAAATTATCGAAAAGCTGTGGTTCAGTTAACTTCGAAAGCAGAGGTATAATATTTACAAATGTAAAAATTGTATAGTCAATTTGTTAGAAAAAACGAGCGTAAACATCTGTCCAAAGAGGGTGATAAAAAATTATATAAATTTGAGTAGGTGGCAAAGCCAAATCGTTATTAACCTCCTCATATTTATTGATTTTGCACACATAGTAAAATAGTGTAATGAAATAAATTATAAAAGATTGACTTTGTAGGTATATTTTGTATAGGAATTAAATGTTTTTCTTTTGTTTGTATAATTTCATAGCCTATTCGTCCAAGTGATGACCCGTTTTGGGAACAGTTTTGGTCAGAAAATGTCACGAATGTTCAAGATATCTTTACACTGGTACCAGCAGCTGAAATAAGACAATTACGAGAAGATGCCCCTGCAAATTTGGCAACTTTGTGCTATAAAGCAGTTGAAAAATTGGTTAAAGCTGTTGATAACAGTTGTAGGACACACCGTGAACAACAAACTGGTAAAGTACCTATATCTTTAAAAAATTATTTTAGAAATTATATAAAGTTGAAAGCTCGGTTGAAAGAGACTAAGTACCTAGAATCACAGAACAGTTTCATTTTTCACCAGAAAAATCACTCAGAATCAAAAATTATTATTCTCAAAAATACACTTTGGCTTTATTTTTAGAGTAATCAAAGGAATCAGTGTTTATCAAAATTGTGTTATTTGGTAATTGGTGGTTTGTTGACTGATTGTTGGCTTTTGGCTAGTTTGTAATTTCTCTAAGAAAGGAGCTAATTTTTTATAACTGAGACTTTTTTTAATATCTAGTATTGAACTGTGCAAGATTACTGACCCGAATTTTGCCATATATCTTTGAAGACCCAGAATGGAAAGGATTTTTTTGGTCTTCTTTACCAAGCAAAAATGAAGAGGAAGATCAAGAAGCTGTTCCTTTAGCACAATCTCTTCTAAATGCAATTTGTGTAAGTAGTAAAAATAAAAGAAGTATAAAGTAAACAACATCAAGAAATACACTATCCAAAAAATTGATTTTTAGGATGATTATATTTTTCTTTCTATTGGTAGTAAGGCATATGTAGAAAATAAAATGGAGCACCCAACTATTATATTTGACAAACATTATATGTTTACTTTGTTAAGTTTTTTATTTATTATCAATGGTAACTCCATTTTTACAGTAAAAATAAACCCAATATATGTTATTAAATATTTCACGAGATGACGGATAACAAAATAATACTACTTGGGCCTAAACCATAGAAAATATAAAATGTAGGTAGGTAACTACATTACATTTTGTTTATTATGCCTAGACCGCTATACAAGTGCGCCCCACGCTTTTAAGTTTAATTACCTATTTAAATACCAAATGTTTTATAGCTGTACAAGTTAACAGAAAACCGGGGTATGCATGTTTGCGGAATAAAGGGAGGCGCAGTTTGTTAGAGCTGATTTACTTTCCGCACGATGCGCGCACTGCACACCCCGGTTTTCTGTTTATTTGTACAGCTATAAAAAAATAATTATTTTTAACTTTTTAGTGCGCTAGGTACTCATAAAACTGAGTTTTTTAAACTATAATTTATTTTTTAATTTTTAGTGCGCTACTAAGTGTGTTTTTTAGTTTTAGTGAATTAGGTTTTTAAAATACAGGAGGTCCCAAAATTTTTTTATTATTGACTTTACAAAAAAGTACCTACCTATATCTTCATAAAAAGTTTTACATTGTAAAAAAGAGCATGGTTATTCAAAAACTTGATGTAGGACAATACAGGGTGGCTCAAAAAGCTGAAAGTCACAATTTAAATTTAATTTTTTTAGCCACCCTGTATGCCCTAGATACAATTTTTGAATATCCATGCTCCTTTTTCACAATGTAGAACTTTGTTTGTAAAGACGATAATAAAAAATTAATTTTATTTTTGGGCCCTCTTGTATGTTTCAAACCTAATTGACTAACACAAAAAAAAATTACTCTAGAAGATTGGTCAGGTCTAATGACCAGTGTAAAAGTCATTATACTCCCTTATAATTCTGTACATCATATCACCAGATTTGAATATCGATTGAATGTAACTATGCTTCCACTTTACAGTTGTTTCAAGAACTACCTAATTGGATTTAAAATATTTTAGGATCTCCTTTTCTGCCCTGATTTCACTGTAGCTGCTGGTAGAAAAAATGGACCAGTAAGTTTATAATTTTTAAGGTTACTTTCAATAAAAAAAATAAATCCTAGTGTTATAAATTATTGTCAATTTTATTTATTATTTAAACTTTTTAAATTTAAATATCAATTATTTAAAAATATCTGAATATAATTTTTACTTATAATGCAATGTTTTTAAGGACAAAGCTGAAGATTTATCCTTAATAGACAGCTGTGAATATATTTGGGAAGCAGGAGTTGGTTTTGCACATTCTCCCCCTAGAAACCCAACCTATGATTCCAATCGTACAGAGCTGCTTAAACTGTTATTAACATGTTTTAGTGAGACTATGTATCAGCCACCAATGGATATTTCAGAAAATCCTAATAAATGGATAATGTAATTATAATATTGATTATTTTACAGCTTTAGAGAAAAATTATGTGATTCTATTCTGAAATCAGTAGCGAATATTATGCTTTTAAAGATTTTGTGATTTATGGGTATTTGTAAATAAAAAAAAATGATTGATCTTTATTTTTAGGCATTTAACATCAGCAGAAAATCGCCATGCATTACCAATGTTTACATCTCTACTCAACACAGTGTCTGCATATGACCCTGTTGGATTGGGTGTCCCTTACAACCACTTAATATTTAATGATTCTATAGAACCTCTTGTAGAAGCTGCTTTACAGATACTTATTGTCACTTTGGATCATGATACAAGCTCATCTACACCCGCTGAAACTGAAGATGTAAGGATTTAAATGATAAGAAAGTTTATGGCAAAATTCTGTTGAAGAAATTCATGAAAACATAATATTATGTGCCAACAACTATAACCCAATATCTATGGCTTTTTAATTGTCTAATAATTCGACTTTGAGATTTAGAAGGGGTTTTGGTTTTATAATACTTCCAGATACCAAAAAAGAGGTTCTGGAAAAAATGTGTGTGTATGTCTATGAATGTCCGTCGCTTAGAATAACGCCAAAACAAATTAATTGTTCATGTTTAATATTCAAATTCGTTTATTTTGTCCACAAAAATCACATTCATATGACCTAAGTCAAGTCAAAGTATATAATAACATAAAAAACATTGATTTTTCCTGACTTACAGTATGTCCTCGGATGGGGTAGACAAGAGGACAAATGGACCAAAAAGTGAAAGATGCGAAAAAAGGTCATTCTTTATAAAAGTTTTTGCTTGCTTTAAAAATAAGATCCACAATGCCAAAAATTTGTATTTTGTACAGGGTATGCAAATAATACAAAAACGTAAAATTTGGTTGAGAGTAAAGGTGCTTTTTTAAATTTTAATGCAAAACGTTGAATAAAATTTTTTTTTTAATTTTTAAAGAATTCTTATTCCAGATTTTCAAGTAAAAATTTTAAATTTCTAAATTAGGCTTTTGCAATCAAAATCTTTCTTGTCGCCTTTTCTATTTGATTACATCTATGATAACTGTGACGTATTTGTCAAAATAATAAAGAGGTCTTTAGAGCAAGAATATTTATAATCCAAAATTACAGACTCATACAGGTTAAAGAAAATTACTAATAGAATATTAAATAATAATTGTAATATTCGAGAAATACTTCTGACTTTATTAAACTTTAAAAAAATTAAGAGCACATCATATTTATTTTTCAAAAACTCCATATTCTACGCATTTTTCTTACTGACTCGAAAATGACTAAAGCTTCTTATTTCTTCCAGTGAAATCGATTCTATCGCTCTTAAAATTTTCTGCTTTTAAACTTCGTCATTTTCAATCGGTCCTTCATATGTTAGTTGTTTAATACGCCCTCAGGGAAACATATCACAAATTGTCAAATCGGGACTCCCAGGGGGGCACAAAACTGGACCATTTCAGCCCATCCATCGATTTCCAAATCTGCGATTGAGTTAATCCCTTAGTTCTGCAGCATAATGTGCAGGACACCGATCTTGCTGAAAATACATATCTCGGCGATCGAGGCAATTCTTCTAACTTGTCTGACAAAAATTACTCCAGCATATGTAAATAAGAATGTCCATTACCTCTATTACCAAAAAAATATGTTATAATCCCATAATAGGAAATGGTGCACCAAACATTTAATTTTTTTAGATACATTTAATTTTTTTAGATACTGACGGCGTTTCGCAATTCTAAAGTCTTGATTTCCCCTACCCTCATTACCTCACATGCTGATAAGCTGTAGTGCCATTTGTACTGAATGTTGACTCATCTGAGAACATTATCAGCTTATGAAAGTTCACTTTGTTTCTTAGAATTTCATCACCGACCCACAAACAAAAATCAAAGCGTTTGTAACTGTCCCCATCTTCCAAAGTTTGGTTAAAAATTGGTTTAAAAGGAGAAATTTTATTTTCCATAAACACATTTTGAATATGGATTTTTTACACAATTGTAAGCTTCATGCTCGTTTTCTTAAAGACGTAATAAGGTTTTCAATAGTTTTCATCAACAGATTGCAAAATTAGTACTGTAGAAGAATCGTTTTCGTCGTATCTTTTCTTGGTCATCTTTAAATCACTAACGGATCCAGTTTTTTTTTTAAATTTGGTTACTAACTTATCTGCTGAACTTCTGCATAATTGTACATTTGGGAACTTTTCTTGAAACTTCTCGATATCGTAGCGATAACAATTCTCGCCATTTCTGTAATTTTGCATTATAAAATCTTTGCTCTACAGACAACATCTTTATTATTTTGACAAATACGTCACAGTTATCAAAGGTGTAATTAAAAAAAAAAAAGGTGACAATGCGAGAAAAATTTTGATTTTAAAAGCGTAATTAGGAAATTTCAAATTTTTTTACTTGAAAATCTGCAATAAGAATTCTTTTAAAATTTAAAACAATTTGTTTAATGTAACGTTTTGCATTAAAATTTAAAAAGGCAACTTTACTCTTACCCTGTACAAAAAAACAATTTTTTATCATCGTGGATCTTATTAAGCAAGCAAAAGTTTTTATAAAGAATGGCCTTTTTTCGTATATTTCACTTTTTGGCCCATTTGTCCTCTTGTCTACCTCATCCGTGGACATACGATACGCTTAATTTTTTTTGTCCCGCGAGAGAGTGTGTGGTGTAGTCCTGCCATTTTTTTCTTCTTTAGTTAAGAGTGTCATAAAGTCGAAAGTAGCGACGTATTAATTTTTAATTAAGAATATTAATTATTACCGTAAAATCTCCAATTATCACTTTATTTTTAGACATCAATACCAGACAATCTCTTCATAAACTACCTTTCACGAATACACAGAGATGAAGATTTTCAATTTATTTTAAGTGGAGTGACAAAATTATTAAATAATCCATTAACTCAAACCTATTTGCCGAATTCCACCAAAAAAGTACATTTCCACCAAGAATTGCTGGTATTTTTCTGGAAGATGTGTGATTACAATAAGGTAACATTCTCATGGATGAATAAATTGCAACAATAAAAATGTATTTTTTTTTTGTTTTTTCAGAAATTTCTCTATTTTGTATTGAAAAGCAGCGATGTTCTGGATGTTTTAGTTCCAATTTTGTACCATCTTAATGACTCCAGAGCTGACCAGTGTAAGTTTATAATTTTCTGTGCGATTGAAATTTACTACCATAAAGTTAATTTAAAATTTAAAAGTGTCACTAATATCAACGATATATGTACATATATCGTTGCTAATATACTAAGTAACGAAGTTACCAAAAGAAACAATTTCCGTGATTTTTTTTAAAGAAAGTTTTAAAAATAATTTAATTATTGATTTAATATGAATATACATTTGACTCAAATAAAGCTGGAATATTTTTTTATATTCTCTACATAAATTAAATGTTTATGGCAGTTGCTGTTATCCGTTTATTTTGGTCTTTATTAACAAAAAAAGGATTTTCTAGTGCAAATTTTTGCTCGAATTTCGAAAATTGTAAAACGTGATCCCAATGGCTATTTTTATTATTTTATTTATTTATTTATTTCATTATTTATTTTATTTTTTTATTTATTTTTTTATTTATTTATTTTTATTTTATTTTTAATTTTGTTTATGTCGTTAAAAGTGATTTTCTGACTCATAATAAGTACATAGCGAATTCCAGTGTTGTAGGATCATCGAAAAAGCAATACAAATGGCCTTTAATGCTTAACTCATCCAATGAAATATCCCCACACTTAAAGTAGATGATTACTAAAATCTTATTCATGTAATTTCAAGCCGAAATAGGTCCTGGAACCTTTCAATTCTGCAACAAAAACTGGCAATTTTGACACATCACATCTTAACAATTTCAAGTAAATAAAATGCAATTCTTTGTTTTCATAGCATCTTCGAAAATTTAGAAATTTTCAAATTTTGCATGTATCCGATGCAATAAACCTATTTATTTATAATTTTAACGAAAAACTAAGCGATTTAAATTAGTAGAAGGTATTCTTGCATAATTAACGAATAAAATAAACTCAAAAAGAATCGCTAAATAAGGAAAATAGTGTGGAATAATGTCGGTTAAAAATAGGATTTGTCGGAAACAAATCAAGAAAATTAAGTTTTTAGTAAAAACTTTTTACCCCTTAAATACGCTCCTGGATGGCCCCTTCGGTATTAATTTTAAACTATGATTATCTGTTTATAAGATAAGTGTTAAAAAATTGAGAAAAAATTAGATAGGAAAAAATACAGAGTGATTCAAATGAACCGATGTCGAGGGCTAATTTTTTTTTAACAAAAATTTAATCGGCGATTACTCATTTCCGATAAGGAATGAAGGAAGTAAAAAATATGGGGATCGTGTATTTTGACGAGCTCTTTCTGATGACGTATATGGGATTTTAATTTGAACCATTTTGACCCCACAAAAAATTTAAAATCGTGAAATATTTGGGTCAAAAATCGAATTTTCCAGTCTTAAGCTTTACATTAACATATAAATTGACACTTACTTTTGCTGATCTCCTGACGTCATTATTCACTAAGAACAATCACTAAGGACAAATGGCTGTTTTTTAAATTATAATGAAAATAAACATTTTTTGTAGCTAAATTATCCTAGTAATTTTATTCAAAATATTTTTTTTTGGGTTTGTAATGGCTTCCTTAAACGATTTATGCAATAAAAAAAGATGTGCATAATCCTTATTATACTTGAGTTGTTTTAAAAATGTTTCCGTATATTACGTGATTTACGAAAATTCGGCTATTCGTCAGTGAACATTAAGATGACTTTGATAACACAGGGAAAGAAAAATTATGGGCATTTTTTCTGACGTCAAAATTTGCCAAGCAAAGCTTAAGCATCAATTTTGACAATTTGGCATTGTTCAGTTTTAGATAAGTTCTGGCATTATTATTATTGTATTCAAATAGGTTCTCGTTTTATTATTGTTGTTCCACAGCAACCGCTTATATCATCTCACAACAATAATAAAACCAGAACCTATTTGAATACAATAATAATAATACCAGAACGTATCTAAAACTAAACAGGCATGAGGCTTACACGCGAAAAAATGACCTATAGAGGTTATAAAAGCGACATTTAAATTTCATCCGTTAAAATTTTGAACCTTCAAGTGTCAAAATCAGTTTTGAAACGTAAAGAAACACAGCTCACAGCTGATAACATTTGTCATTAATGATATCTAGACACTCGCAGACATGCTTATGCCACTAAGAAGTCACGTGATCTATTAAAGCACTTTCAAAACACCTAAGCGCAGAAAAACAAGTGCAAATATGTGGTAAACAAGCGGCGCGCCGATCCAATCAAGACTCCGAAAGCTAACACACCTTCGACTAGCAAATAATCTAATAAATGAAGAGAGCAAATAATGCAACTTTTTCACTAAAAAGTGGACCTTAAAACTCTTAATACATTTTTTTAGACTCACAAAAAAATTACGGGTTTTTATTTTTTAGCACGCGTTGGTCTAATGCACATTGGAGTTTTTATTCTTCTTCTTCTCTCTGGAGAACGCAATCTTGGCGTTCGTCTAAATAAACCCTACACCGCCACAGTCCCTATGGATATACCTGTGTTTACAGGTACACATGCCGATTTACTTGTCATTGTGTTTCATAAGATTATTACTACAGGACACCAACGACTGCAACCGCTGTTTGATTGCTTACTAACTATTCTAGTCAATGGTAAGTATGGACTAGTGTTTCTGTTAATTTTATTTTTAAAAGTATATTTCTAGAAAATAAACCTTTGTATCTACAACTATTTAACAGTATATTCATTATTAACTGCATTTTCTAATAAGTGAAGTAACCATTTCCATTACTTCTCAAAGTGTAGAGAGTAGAGTGCGGTACTTGGCAGGTTTGGGCCAATCAGAACACGAAATTTTCATCGAGCCAACCAAAAAATACATCAACGTAAAATTTGGTTAAGGTTAAGAGTAAAGCTGCCTTTTTTAAAATTTTAATGCACCGTTAAATAAAAAAGTTGTTTTAATTTTTAAAAGAATTCTTATTCCCGATTTTCAAGTAAAAATTTGAAATTTCTAAATTACGCTTTTAAAATCAAAATTTATCTAAGTCACATCGTCACCTTTTTTATTTGATTACATCTTTGATAACTGACGTATTTTTATAACTTGTGTGTTTTAGTATCTCCATACCTAAAAACTCTCTCAATGGTAGCCAGTACAAAACTTTTGCACCTCTTAGAAGCGTTCAGTACGCCTTGGTTCCTATTCTCTGCACCACAAAATCACCACTTGGTGTTTTTTCTTTTGGAAATATTTAACAATATAATCCAGTATCAATTTGATGGTAACTCCAACTTGGTTTATACCATTATAAGAAAAAGACAGGTAAGAATTTTCCCTGGTTGTTCAAAATATTGTACAATAAACTTTGAAAATGCACACTATTTCGTATGGAAAATATAGACAACTTTTGTTTAATTCCAACCAATTCAAATTAATTAGATAGTAATTAAGTAACAAATTAATTAAAAGTACATTTTTCACGTAAATTCTCAGCTGTCATTTAACTTAAATTAAGTACATACCTCTTTTTAGGTATTTCACAGCTTAGCTAATTTACCTAGTGATTACGGAACGATAGCCAAATCAATCAACAAAAAATCTAAAATAGGTCGATTACCTGGTTCTGTGAGTACTGAAAATGTTTCTGAAGTTGTCATGGAAGGATCTCATCCTGCTTTACCTGCCGAACCAGGCACTTTAAATGTAGGTTCTACTCTATTTTTATTATAGTTGTAAATATCCACAATCTCCTAAATGATATGCATTTATTTGACAACGTGCGAGGTTTAACTCGCAGTTTTTATTAGTTTTTTATTATACTTTTTTTTGTTAAGGCCACTCTACCAGATACGCCACAAATAGGACAAATGACAGAAAGAGAATCAGCACATCCGGCTTCGTCTCCCTCTGAACAACCCTTAACCAATGGAATGGCAGCAGTGACGTTGAATAGTCCATCGGCAACTGCGGTATCTATAGGAAATGGATCCGTACCAGAGGTAAGAAAATACAGGGTGTTATGAAATTCACTGCATATATCGAAACCGGTAAATCCTAGAATGAATTCAGATTGAAGAAAAATAATCAGCTTTGCGCTTCGCAATAATAACACTTGACGAATAATTAACACTAAAAAAAATTCCAATAACGAATCAGACACAAAATTTAAAAGTTTCCATGGTATTTTGTCACTATCCGCACTATTAAAAACTGAGCCTAGACGTCTCTATGAGTCGGCTCAGGTTTCTATACTACTAGCTTAGATTTTTATATAGTCGCTTTTATTAAAATGTTATCTGTTCTTTTCAGTGCTAATACGCGACTCTAATCAAAAAAATTTAATTTCAGGATAAATCTACAGCAACTAAAAGTAAGACTCCTACTAGTCCAGAAGAATCAAAATTTTCTAGAGCTGTTAATACGGTATGTGTATCCAAAAAGTCCTCAAAGACATGCCTGATTGATTCCACGGCATACTTTGTGGACGTTTTCTTTTAATCTTACGTTACTAGAAATTGTTACAAAAGTTGACGAGACTTCTACTTTCTCTTAATAAGATAAGGGCAACTTTTGTACTAACCGGTGTGTACTTTTTTCTATGAAATCAAAGAGGAACAGTCTAAGAGTCACAACTACCAACGAAAGCGCAAGCAGTCAGTGGGTACCAACAGGAGAATGGGTGCATTCATGGAAAAGCAAATTGCCTCTTCAAACGATAATGAGGTTGTTGCAGGTGTTGGTCCCACAAGTGGAAAAAATCTGTATTGATAAGTAAGTTTTGTTTTAAAAGAAGAATTTAGCGCCCACTAGTAGTTTCCTTTTTTTTAACATTGTTGATGCTCAGTTATCCTTACCTATACTATAAATGCGAAAATCTGTTTGTTTGTTACTCAGTCACGTCATATAGAATCGCCATGAAGCTTTGCATATATGCGTACGTCACGGAAAAAATATAGACTATTATTCCGACTGGATATATCCAATCCCACGTAAGATTTTATTGGCGGCCGTTGACACATGTCATTTCTAGTAACATTCTGTTTACACAACTTGAACTTTGTTGACTTCACATTTTTTTATCAAAATTGATGACTGTTTAAATAGCGGAACAGAATCTTGCTGAAATTAATTTACTGACAACGTACGTCCTGTACTGGTTTTTGATTTGAATATGAGTATCGCATGTCTACGATTATATTCTCTTCGTGATTAATATAACCCCCAAAAAATATGGTAATTTAAAGAGAAAATTTTAAAAATTATAAGCTTTTCCACTTAACTACTCGTTTAGATTCGCAATTTACGCCGCAAAACATATAATTCCTATAACATTAATTAATTTTGGGGTATGTTTGTCTAGATAATTGTTAAACAAATAAAATATGTTTACCTACTTACTTTTCAATAAAAAAAACACTACAGATTCACAAAGTCCAACAATATACTACAAAAATGTCTAATAAGCACAAAATAATCAAAATAATGGCAAAATGCTTTCTGACAACACCGAAAACCCACAACAATATTCCTAAAAACAGATTTCACACGTCATAAATCAAAATCGGAATGACGGAACTGCTCTGTAAATAGCGAAGGAACGCGGAATAGGCAAGATCTTTAGATCTTGGATCTTTTCCAACATCTATAAATTCAGTAATTTTTGTGTAAAAGTCAAACACTATGTTCTAACCAAAATAGTGATAATGAGCGCTAAAAAAATTTGGAATGTTATTTATTCCTATTTTAAAATGTTTTTGGTGTTACTTCTTAGGGGATTAACTGACGAGAGTGAAATTCTAAAATTCCTTCAGCATGGTACTTTAGTAGGATTGCTACCAGTTCCACATCCCATTTTAATTCGAAAATACCAAGCAAATTCGGGTACAACCACATGGTTCCGTACTTACATGTGGGGCGTCATATATCTTAGGTGAGCGTTAAAAATAATGTTAGTTAAAAATGCAATTACTGTATGCATGCATAACTGTTTCTATTATTCTTGAAACTTTTATTACCTTTATTTTTTATAGGAATATGGATCCTCCAATATGGTATGATACAGATGTAAAGTTGTTTGAGATACAAAGAGTTTAAATAATTTATATCTAAATTTTAGGATTAATTAATATGTTAAGTTGCTTTAGCTGTGTTGTTCGTTTTTATGAGGATCGGTAGTTTAAGCTTGGCTTAAGTTAATTAAAAATCGGAAAAAAAACCTTTTAACCAGTGTTTGAAAGTTTATAGTCAATTAAAATCGAGGCGGTGGAATAACAAATAATACAAGGTGTCCGAAAAGCAAATATCTTTGCTATTAGTAAAGATAGAGACACCAATTTTTATGTGTATCTTATTGGTTAATAAATTACATTTTTATGTAATTTAACTTTTTCAACCCCCTTGAGGGGTGACACTAGGGAGTTGAGGTCAAAAATTTTAATTGCAACTCTATGCCTGTGCCATTTTAAAGGTCTTCAAAAAAAGAAACATTTTACTGCAAACCCGAGGTCCGTATCTTAATTCGTGTTTAAATGGCAAGCCTATAAAAATTAAAAATCGTTAAAAAAAAATTAAAATTTCAGTAGCTTTATTTCTCTTATTACTTTTAAAGTTGTTCAAAATGACCACCATGAACTTCTTGGCAGTCATAATTTTGGAACTCTGCCAAGAAGTATCATCTGCCATTCTCGAAAATGTGAGAAGTGAGTTTCAAAATCGATGTTATTACCGCCAAGAAGTTCATGGTGGTCATGTTGAACAACTTTTAAAGTAATAAAATTTTTAATTTTTAAAGGCTTGCCATTTAAAAACGAATTAAGATACGGACTTCGGGTTTGCGGTAAAATGTTTCCTTTTGAAGACCACGTAAATGAGGTACCACACGGCATAGGGTTGTATTTAAAATTTTTGACCCCAACTCCCTGGCGCCCCATATCAAGGGAGTAGAAAAAGTTAAATTACATAAAAAAGTTCATTTATTAACCAATAAGATACATCTAAAATTTGGTGTCTCTAATCTTTACTAATAGCAGTGACCTCGATAAATAGCAAAGATATTTGCCCATACTAAGACTTTTCGGACACCCTGTATATTTAGCACGAATTTAAACTACTGATTCTTTATATTTTAATTTTATGTTAAAATGTGATTATCTCACAAAATATCAGAAACTTGCACTGTATCACGAAGAGTTTAAAGAGGTATCAATATTTCTTGGACCAAAAAGTAAATGTTTTTAAGATATTCGTTTCTTTGAAAAAACTACTATAACTTTGTTGTAAATATGTAGTCATAAGAATATTTTTCTTTTTCGTTCAGTGAGGTTAGGTATATTGATATGCAAGTGAAGTCTTACTACAAGTTGTAATAATTAGTAGCTTTTGAAAGTATAGCCACGAGTTTTCACGGGGATATTTTTTAAAAAGCCATTGCGCAAATATGTTAAGGAAAATAGAATATTTAATGATGTATTCAGCGTCCATGTCTTCTTTATGTGTATATGCTGGCAAATCATTCGCCTTTTATAATAGATAACTATACAAAAACGTTAACAAAACCGGAATAGTAACTCTGAAGTCGAAATATTTGAACCCAGAGGAAATGCGGTAAGAAAATATTTCGACCTAAGCACACCTGCACTTGCACATAGCATTAGTTTTTTAATAGTCTGCCTAATAAAATATATTTGTTAGGCCATCTTCCCAGCAGTGCTGAGTGTTTCCAAATTTAATCAACTCGTCCCCTCTGGGGCCCAATTCTTGAGAGTACGAAGTTCTCGAGGGAAAATTACACCAAAATTACACATCTGATCTGATCTGAAGCGTTGGGGTCTGGACCGTTAGCTTGCTATTAAAGATGACTCCAAGGTATTTCACCTCTGTACAGAAGCTTAGTTTAGTTTTCAGAAGTTCCGGTGCAAGATTACACAATATACTGTATTATCGTCTGCTATTGACCGATCTCTCGGTTACGACGTAATTTTTCCTTAAGAATTGATGCCTTACTTTCAAGAATCAAGCCCCTGGTGAGACTTATGTTATAAATCAGTCGAACTAAATGCATATTTGGAAAGGGCGAGAACGTGAGAACGCTGAATTTGAAAAAGCAATCATTGCCATCGTTGAGTGCAAGTTTTGACTGTTGATTTTGTGATCATGGAATTTTATTTTTAATTATTGTAGTTCAAAACTAATTTATTGTTGTTTTTATAGATGTTACGCTTATGAAAGTACAGAGATTACTGCAAACTTTTTTATTTTTGAGATGCAATATTTTATTACTTATTTAGGTTTAATGGGCCATTCTTTTACAAATCGTACAACTACAAATCTTCATGATTTACAATTGGTTGGAATTTTTTTTACAAATAATATACATAAAATTAGTCAACACGTGTATCGGGATTTAAAAAAAATGTTTCTTCCTAGTTTTGTTGTTAATGAATTTTATTAGGTTGCTTGTTTCTGTCACTTTGCAAATTCATTATCTCCGGTTCTAATCATTGGATTGATATCTTTGTCTCACCGTTGTATTTATTGTTGTATTAGCTTTGTAATTGCATGCTGCAAACAATTTTATATCATTATTTAATGAACATTAATAACAAATTAATTGTTTAAATACTTTTCCATAGCGTATAAAATCGCAAAAAAATATCATTAAATACGTTGTTTTACTCTAACCACCGATCAAAAATAAAAGTGGAGTCTATTAAGTCCAAAGATCGGTATCCATCCGATGATTGGAACCAGAGATAACGAATTTATAATGTGAAAGAAACAAACTATGAAAATTTATAAATAACATAAATCGGAAGATAATTTTTTTTTCAAAAATTCCCGATACACGTGTCGACTCAAATAATGAAAAGATGCAAAAGAAATGTTTGGGACATTTTAAGCAAAATTGTTTTCGCCCAAATCCGTACGATTTGTAAATGAATGACTCATTGGTATGTGTACTGAGATTTCCTAAAAGGAAAAATTTTAGTTTAGGATTTTTTTTTGTAAATCGGCGACATTCCAGTTGAAGCATTTAAGAGAATAACAATTTGGCGAAAGACGTAATATATTTTGGTATGTTTTTTTTTTGCTTTAAAATATTAAATACTACAAAACAACCCTCTTTTTAGGTAATCTCGGCTAATTAAGCCATTTTTTAAAGACATTATATAATCAATAATACACATTTTGTGCAAGATCTTATATCATAAACGAATATAAAACAAAAAGGGAAGAAATTAGTATTGTAAGACTGTTATATATATATATATATATATATATATATATATATATATATATATATATATATATATATATATATATATATATATATATATATATATATATATATAATATATATATATATCGACATATTTTGCTTATAAGTGTTCGTATATAATCTAGTTACCAATATTTATTTATTTACGTTCCTTAATATTAACTTTTAAATAAATATAGGGTTAGTTCTTATCTCTTTTTTTCCTATTTACTGATTGTCAACATCAGCGCGACAAGATACTCCAAGAATTGTTGTTTTATCGCAATAACGAAAATGTATACCTTCTTGCAGCTGGATTCTGGAGTGGGGCGGTGTTTATTATTTTGCGAGAAGGCAGCTGATTGGCTAGCGCATTCGTTTGCAGTTCTGACAGTGTAAAAAGTGGTAAATGATTCAAAAGTATTCATTTTCATTCATACGGTTAAAAAACTGCTTTGAATATGGTTAGTAAAAAAATTGACTTTTATAACCGGTTTATTATAGAACCAACGACACTCTATCTCCTGTTACTTTAAAGACCAGTTTTTCACGATTTAGATAATTCATTAAAATAATCCTTAGCAGGTTCGTTATTCTGTTCCGAAAATGACATGTTACAGAGCTGTATATCGTAAATAAAGTCACTGGCTACACGATAAGGATTAAAAAGTATTTACTTACTTGCTAAGAAGGTAGGTAATCCCTTCTCAGCATCTTCCTGCCCTCTCACTGAACCTAGTAATCTGATCAACAAGTTGATTGGACAGGAGATCGATTTACGAATTGTTTGTCTAAACTGTTACATCTACGGTTTTCTTCCGAAATCGTTTTCTCATCTAGAAGATATCCCAATACAAGTAAAATACTGTCAATTAAAACTGCAGCTGTGTAAACATTATTGTTTAAAAAACCTATAAAGTCGCGTAGGTATCGACACTTACTAATTTTAAATAGGACTGGGCGATTATCAAGTCATAGTCGATTTTCGATTAAAGAAAGTAATCGATAATCTTAACTATTAGTCGATTTTTCCGCTTAATATATTATAATGATTATTAGAAAATCGATTAATCAGGAAAATTGATTCTTTTAATTAATCGATTTTTTAATTAATTATACTCGCCAGTAAAAATCCGGACAAGAAAAATTTGGATCAAAACTATAGCCTATTTATACAATAAATCTTTACTGTTTCACATTATGTGTAAAAAATATGGCCTTGTCTAAATCAAAGAATACTAGCTATTTGTACCTATTTCCTTTTTTACTAAATCCCATCGCTTAAAACAGACGACCAGTTCGCAATGTTTGGTGTGTGGGAACAAATCCACCGCCACCGCTTTGGTAGGAACAAAAAATTCTCCATGTAGAGATTTAGATTCTGGACGTCCCAAATCCACAAAGTTTTTCAGTGCTAAGTTAGGATTGCACGAAACATACATCAACCGATTGATTTTGGTTATTTTGCGAAGTTGAAAAATTGCTCTTTGATCTGCAATGTAAAAAAAAACAGTGACACTTTATATTTATTATTGGAAAGTACGCAGCATTTATATACAGAGGCTCATAAAAAGGAGCAACATAAACTGACAGTTCAGTCAGTAGCGGCGAACTCGGACGCCAGCGCTACGACCTTTAACAGCGAATAACTTCGTCAGATTCCGGTGTATGTTTGTAAAATATGTCCATAGTTCTGGCTGCCAGACCAGAACCAATGATTTCAGTTTTTTCGGTGTACTTTTACCAACATTAGAAAAATTTATATAGAAAAACAAACTGTAATTTTCATACTACTTCTGTGCAATTTAACAAAAAATATCCTATAACTTACGTAATCCAGCTCTGGGAGGATCCACCACAGCAAAAACATCATCATTTTTAGAATTAAAACACACCGAGCCCAATATTTCTTCTGCTTTTCCAGTAAAAAATTCACTGTTTGTTATATCATTTATTAAAGCATTTTCTTTAGCGTCCACTATTGCTTGTGGAACGATTTCAAGACCCAAAATTTGATCACATTTCTTAAAATAAAAATGAATGTCTTAAATATCTTCAATAGCAAAAAGAAAAATCTTTTTTTCATTGTACCAAAAAAAATCTAAATGTTTTAATTGGTTACACGCCCGGCGGCGGCGCCAACGCAAAGAATTTCAGGAAAAAATTCCGGGAAGAACTTTTACGCTTCTGGAAAGGGAGAACGCCGGTCTGACCCGAGAGGGAAAACTTAAGGACTTTTCAATAGCATTCTAAGGCACCACTGCATTAAGTAACATTTCTTCCCGAGGAATTTTTTCCATCACAAAATACTTGGCAACAGGTCGATAAAGGTTGACCAAAATGAAAAAATATAATAATATATAAAAGTTATAAAATTTGTTTTTCCTCTTTTAATATTGGAAAACACCATGTATTTTAAAACTTTAATTTCCTGTTACCTTAGCAAAACATAACCCTATAGTTCCAGTACCACAACACACATCTATCATGCTCGATTTGTTGGTAGGTTCAGCTAACTCTATAGCTGACTCATACAGGATTTCTGCAGCTTTAGTATTAACTTGAAAGAATGCCTCAGGAGATATCCTAAACTTTAGTCCTAGAATAGTTTCGTATATATAAGTTTCACCCCATAACAGAGTTGCAGGCGTAGGACTTTGTCCTGGATTTCTAAAAAAAAAATCAGCTGTTTTTAAAAGGAGTACTGCAAGTGGCGCCCTCTAGCACACGCTCTCAGCTGATATGATATAACTGTTTCCAGCCGACGTGCTATGTTGCCAGATTATCTACTTCATGGTTCTCTTATTTAAGAAGGTTGTGCCAATACCCCAGATGTTATACTATTTGAACTTACTTTTTAACAATTTCCTGATAATACAAAGAAGTTACTTTAGCTTCCTTCCCAGCTCCTTCGCTAAAAAAATCTACCAAATCCTTTTTCAACTCTTCTATTTTTTCGTTTCCCAAGTTTTGAGGGTGTATGCCCACAATAACCATTAGCTGATCAGGTGCTGATCTGGCACAGAACTGACGGAAATTTCCAGTTTGTAATTCCGGATTAAACACCTTTAACTCGGACGTGCGTACAAAATCTTGAAAAACCTAGGTAAAGATTAACCTCATTGTAACATTCGTGACTGTTATATTTTCAAGTTGTTCAAATGAATGCATGAAGCATGAACTCAAGGTAGTAGTATCGGTCAAACAGTCTTGGTTGACATTTATGACTTTTGAGTTGTCATTGGTCCGACGTCATTCTGAAGGGCTGAGTCAATGTAAGGCCGCTTTTTAAAATAAAATTGAAATCTAGTTTCATTCCTCCTGTTTTACAGATGAATTTTTGGTAGGAGCTCCAAAAGGGGAAACCCTAGCCCAATTATCTAATTACACATGCACACAAGCAAACAAGTTTCACGTTCGGTAGACTAGACCCCCTACCCCCATGTATTTTGAGCTGCTGAAAACGAATTTTACATCGGAATTTTTTATTTCATTTTTCATTTTGTTTCATTCTTCTTTATAAGAAATTACTAAGCAGCAACAATGTTAAAAAACAAAATTGGGAAATTAACTGAATACATCTCATGAATCCGATTTAATTTTTTATTTAAATAATTAATTAATTAATAAATAATTTTATTGATTATGTGGTAATTTTTTTAGAAAAATGTATTAATTATAATTAAATTATACTTGAACTTTGTATACAACAAAATACATATATGAGTTACCATTTTACATACTTTATCTATTAGAAAAAGCACTATAAAAAGCAGTAATTTCTTACCTTTACTGCAACTTTCATAGATTCTGGTATATGTCTTAAGGATTCAACCGGAGCAACTCCAGTTGCGCCATTAACATAAGCACCTATCCGAAAGCCTACTGTGGGTAAATTAGTTTCTTGATCAAGACCAACTGTGAACTCACACTTGTTACGATAACTAAAAACCAATGCAAGAAAATTAAAAATGAAACAGTTTAGTTTATAGTTTGTAAAACAGCAGTCTCATTTTTTTGTAATTACAATTACCTATACTGATATTTAGTTTCATAGAAAACATGCTAAAATTGTAGATGACTGGGGGTTGCAATTTAAAAAAAAAGCATAATGTCATTGTCATTATACACAGTGTCCAAGATAAGGAGGGTCTGTATGGGGATCTCGTTGGTAGTTAGAAATACAAAATTGGTTAAATGGAAAAAGTTGCATAATTAAAGAACTAATAAAATGATGTTCCGAAATTTTTCAGATGAGTTTTCAGAGTTATTCTGAAAAAACAAAATTTTCGAATCTTTGATTCAATTTTTTCTGACGGTAAATGAAAGGTAGGGCAAAACTTATAAAACTTCTTTATAGCAACTTTTAATGAACTTAAAGATTACGTTAAGTATCAATTTTTTCATTCGACGTTTCGTCGTTGGACAGCGATCATCAACTTCATTTTTCTTAAATACGGTCCTGATTTTTTTGTTAAATTTAAGAAGCACTTTTTATTCTGAATTTAGTAGTGTACCACACATTATAGTTAAGTTACGCTTTGAGTCTTTTTTGACCATTATTAAGAAATTTTAGCGATACGGACCTGTCTCGTAGAACATTTCATGCATTCGTTCAGTATTTGTAATTTAATGAAGAAAATAATAAAGCATACTAATTTTTTTAAATTTATTTTTTAATTACTTACTTACCTATGGTTTGTAAATAAGGAAAAAAACAATTAATTACTGTTGAAAAACATTTGTTTTCCAGATGATTAGTAAAGATTAAAAACATCTAGAGCAGGGGCGTGCGGTGAAATTTGGAAGAAGGGAAGCAATTTTCAAAACTGTGGAATAATTATTTGGAATAACTATTTGGAATAGTTATTTGGAATAATTATTTGGAATAATTATTTGGAATAATTATTTGGAATAATTATTTGGGATAATTATTTGGAATAATTATTTAGAACAATTATCTAGAATAATTATCTGGAATAATTATTGCAACTACACAATTGTACAGTTTGAACACTTTCAACCGCTGAAACATGATTTTCCTGGAAATCAGCTGATGTAAATGTATTTAATCAATCCGAGTAACTGCTTATTCGGTAGCAAACCGCCCGCAACTTGAACTCTCCACTTTTGCATTTGACCCCGAAATTTATTTATCTACGGCAATAAGCAACAGCAATTTAAGATTTAAATACAGGAAGGCGGCGAGATCACGATGCAGTGCGCGATAGCGCGATCATCTCCGATGAGAGGAGAAAGACGGGAGACGTATGAAGCAGAACTGGCTCACTGGCTGCACTGTTATTAGTAAGACAAATACAGAGTAATGTGTTATTGTCTTTTATCAACTTTTTTGCCGCATATTTAACTTGGTGGGTAACACTCAAGGCCCACTATTTTTTGGAGGCTTGCTTGACCCATGTTTATTTAGGATCAGATGAATTTATTATGAAATAAAGAATTAAAGAAATTATGACTGTTTTATTTGACTTTTATTCCTCTATATTTTAGGGGAAGCAATGCTTCCCTTGCTTCCATGGACCGCACGCCCCTGATCTAGAGTTGCCTTAACGCCCTTAACCCTCAAAAACGTTTTTAAAACAGCACCACAAACATTTTACGAATGTCTTAGGTAATACTAGTGATAAGTACCTACCATCCATGTATGTCCTTTGTTCATTTATTTATTGTGTATTGTAATGTAGTAACCATAATGCGTGGTACACTGGTTTTGGAATATTTTTCAACAATAATTAATTGATTATTTTTCTTATTTACAAGCCATAATTAAAAAAAGAAATTAAAAAGATAAAGTATGCTTCATTATTTTCTTTATTAAGTTACAAAAGCTCGAACAAATGAATGAAATGTTCTAGAAGACTGGTCTGAATCGCAAAAATTTCTTAATAATGGTCAAAAAAAGACTCAAAACGTAATTTAACCATAATGTGTGGTACACTGTTAAATTCAAAATAAAATGGGCTTCTAAATTTTGATATAAAAAAATCATGACCGTATATAAAAAAATGAAGTTGATGATCGCTGCCCAAAGACGAAACGTCGAATAAAAAAAATGTATAATGTAAGCTTTAAGTTCATTAAAAGTTGCTATAAAGAAGTTTTATCAGTTTTGCCCTACCTTTCATATTAACGCCAGACAAAAATTGAATTAAAAATTCGAAAATTTAGTTTTTTGAAAATACTTAATTCTAAAATAAAAAATCATCTGAAAAATTTAGGAACATCATTTTATTAGTTCTTTAATTAAGCAACTTTCTTCCCATTTAGCCAATTTTGTATTTCTAACTACAAATGAGATCCCCATACTGGCCCTTCTTATCTTGGACACCGTGGATAAACCATCAGCAAAAAGCAATTCTGACTCATTGTTTCATAATATTTATCATATAGTAGAAACATTATACCATATTTTAAGGGAGAAACCTGGTTCGGCAGTAAATACAACATAAATAGACTTACATTCTGCTACTAACTGTACAAATATTCAAAGTATTTCTTTAGTTAACTCATAGTAAAAAATAAAATTTATTTACCCATCTATTTGATCTGAATATCTGATATCTAGTAGTTCACAAGGCAAACCATCATATTTTTCTTTCTGCTCTTCAATCCATTTCTTTAGTTCTAAATTGTGATGGGTGAGATCATTTGCCAGTTTTTTAAGAACTACTTTCATTTCATCCTGTTTTATTTTGAGCTTAATATAAAGAAAAATAATTAGCATCTTGATACCTAGATATTTTATATTTCAATACCTAAGTACTATAGGGCTCATAATCACCTTTAGGATTACTCATTTTCTAGATTCATGTATATTGAATGGGGTATTTTATATATAACCTTGCAAGCTTAGTGTTTCAGAAAATTTTGCAAAGTATGCAAGTTTTTTTACTCCAAATAACATTTAAGTGTAAGGACATTATGTATGTATATGTAGTAATAATAAGTACCTGTTCTTCATATTCCAAATCAGCCAATGGTATTGTGGATATTTTTATTCTTTGATCTTGTGGTAAGTCATCAGTTTTTTGTTTTTTGCTGGCCTTATTTTCTTCAAAATCTTCACGTCTCTTCTTTACCAAGGGATCAGCACTTGCTTTTGCATACTAAAAAAATAACACAGAATTGTAACCTGAATGCTAAATTATATTAAAGTGAAACATAACAAAAAATAAACGTTCTACAAACTCGTTTTTCAGTATTCAAAAAGAGCTGTTTCCTTGTGGTTTGCAGTAAGTAAATCTTTTTTTCCTAATTGAAAGCTTTAAAAACAAATAAAAAACTTTTATACTAAACTATATTATAAACTTACAGTGGCTTGTAGCTGCTTCCCTTTCCACTTAAATTCAGATAAAACTTTTATTGCCTTATCTCTGTCTTCCTCATTACGAAAACAGATAAAAGCATATGGACTGTTACGTTTTGGTGTCTTTATTTTGTTGGAGTTCAGCTTCAATTTATTGTTTAATAATTTTTTTAGTTCCTAAAAAATAATAAAGTCTTATTGGGTTTTTCGGACATTTGCGCAATAATAATAATGACCGAAAAACAATAAAATTTATCACAAATGGTCAGGAAACGTCCAGTAACTTTACAGCTTCTAGTATTTACTGCTACCGGTAGAAATTAGCTTTTGTATCAAGTAAATTACTATAAAATAAACTAATACAACTGTATAATAATAATTACAAAGGGCTGTTTCGACAAAATCTTAACTTACACTGATTCCGTAAAACTTGGGCAAGTTTTTTATTTCAATCTTAAAATTCTCAGAAGAAAATTCACCCCTATCCAGATATGCAAATGGGTCTTCCTCCTTTCTAATCTCTTCACTGTTTTCTTCAATTTCAGTTAAATTTGCTTTACTTTCATCCATTTTCCATCAAAAGGAAAAAAACCTACGACCAGGCACAGAAAAAAAAAGGTTAGGTCCTAACAAAACAAAGTTGCCAACAGAAGATCGAAATCTAAATTTTACTATTTAAAATCAGAGTTGCCAGCCAAATAAAAATGAGTAGCAGTAACCCCAAAGCATTGTAGCCAACACCAACTAGTGTCAGTGGCAATTGACATGCCCACTAAGTATTCTAACCTAACAAATGTAACAACCTTTTTTCTAACCTTTATTGTCAAAATCAAAATTAGTTTTGTTTGAAAACAATTTTTTCTCCAATCGAACTGTTTAAAAATGACGAAAAAGCGGAGAATATCTGGCTCATCGACTATTAAAGTGGAAATAAAAGAAGAGAATGTAGGTGGTAACGATTATTTAATGGCCAAAGGCAGATTAAAGGGAGTTCTCAAACAACTTACCGAGAAATCTTCCGATGAAGAAAGCGAATCTTCTGATGAAGGGCCAACAAGGCGAAGAAGAAGGTATACAGAACCTATTATATTTTCTTTGGTATACAGTAATCTGAAGTATCTTAGATCCTATTTTTAGGATGAGTACAGGAAGTTACCTGTATCTTTAACCAGTGGCAAACAAGCTTGTGTAGTTGTTATAGCTAAGTTCTTGTAACAATATTTGTATTCTTTCCTAATCCTTAAGTACAATTTGGTTATACGTATATGGAACGTTCTCCAATCCTTTATTGAAGTAGTGATAGAAATAAGAATAAAAAGGCCTAAGTTGAAATAATATTTTTCAGTTAGGCACAATTGGTTTTTGATAATCAATAAAAGTTGGCTTTTATTGGTTTTAGTTTATTTTATAACTACTTGTAATGTTATTTTTTCATTTGATAATAAAACCATCTTAAATATTTATTTATATTACATAGTAAGCCACTAGATGTGCAATAGTGTTTGACAAGCTACCAGAAGTAGCTATATTTTTTTAATTCTTAGTAGCAAAAGAAAAAGTAATCAACCACAAGTAGTTCCAGCCCCCTATCACCATACTTATGTCATGAAACTCTATGACAGAAGTGTTGATCTAGCCAGATTTGAAGAAGAAACTCCATTATACCCACTTTGCAGAGCTTGGATGGATAACCAGCCCAAAAACCCCCAAAAAATTATAAAGTAAGAATATTTAAAATTCTAAATATCTAAATATTAACCCTAGCTATTATTGGAGGTGTTTTCAACAGATTTATTGTAAAATACCTATGATCAAAAATCACTGAAACTGAAATCTTTTTTTTTATAATAGAATTATTACCTTTATACATTTTTTTAGGCGCAGAGTCTCCTCTCCTGAACCAGATAATTCATCTGTGAATGAGTCTACAGTAGATGTTAGGAGACTACCTAAACCATCTACACCATTTAAAACCAGAGCTCCATCCCCTTTGCCTGAACAAATGGAGCAGGATAAGAACAATATTAATCTTAATTATGTAAGAATATTTTAAAGAGTTGTTTTCTTTCTTCTTGTAATTTAATAACAATACAAATTCTTATTTCAGGATGAATGTCAACCGGTAGACAAACATATTCTGATAAGGGATCACTTGCAAAGATGGGTAAAAGTAAAAAGGAAATGGTGTGCAACTGCTGCAAAAAACGAGGAACGTTACCAGAGAAGTTTTAATGTTCTGCAGACTATTTATAACAAGTGAGTAGATTGCCCATACTGTTTAAGTTTCTAATTTTGTTATTACCTGAATAAATACTTCCGTTTTTGAATAAAAATCGTTGTTGAAAACAATTTGAAAATTGGCCTTATTTTTTCCACATTTGTATGTCCGCGAATGGGGTTTAGAAGAGGACAGATGGGCCAAATTCTGCAAGATACATAGAAATGTCACTCCTAGTAAAAGTTTTTGCTTGTAAAATAAATAAGATTCACGTTAGGAAAAATTAAATTTTTTATACAGGAAGCATAAAAAATACGAAAACGTTATTTTGCGTAAGAGTAAACATACCTTGTTTATCATTTTCTACCAAAAGAACAAATATGAAATATGTCTTCAACTAAACACTAAGCTGAAATACAAGATTTCATTAAAAAATTTAAATATTAGAAGTAAGGAGTTTTATCACATTCCGTTTTTAAAGTCCCAACTGTCTCTATCATGCCTTTAACCCAGGATTTCCCAACCAGTGGGGCGCGCCTCCCTAGGGGGGCGTAGAGAGATGGCGAGGGGAGCGCGGAATGTTTTGCATTTTCGAAAAAAAAAAGTCTATTAAACGTATAGATTAATATAATAACATTCATTGATACAGTCGGTCTCTGTTCCACAGCGCGAAGTCGTTGGTCGTCGCTACTGGACAAGTTTCGACAAGTACCTAATAATCATAATTCAACAGGCGCCTCCCGCGCTTCCCGCTAGGTCCCGCCTAATTATTTACATAACATTCATCAGTCAGTCATGCTAGTGTTAATCCAAAAGTTGCCTCTCTTGCTTTGTGAACACTTGTTCCGTTTTCCTCGACATATTTGTGTGAGATAGGTTTTTCAGCTCTGGCTTTACTCAAAACTAAGCAGCGAAATCGTCTTGCCGTCGATAGCGACCTGACAATAGCTCTGGTCAAAACTGAACATAGAATCGACCAGCTGGTACAGAACATGCAAGCTCAAGTATCTCACTAGTAACACTAATACTAATAAAATAAATCATTTGTTTGACAATACTAGTAATAAAAAAGTTTATTCTTCGTTTCGTTAATTTAGATTAGTTTACTTTGTACAAATTAAAAGTTATAATTGACAAGTAAATGTTGTTAAAATAATATGCATTTGTTTTTTGTGACGAAAAAAAATTACAGGGGGCACGAAAATATTATTTATAATCCGGGGGGCTCCCCGCAAAAAAGGTTGGGAAACCCTGCTTTAACCAGAGTACTAGTTTCTACATTTAAACAATGACACCTATGTCCAAACATGTCCGTAGATGTCATTATTGTTTAATATGTAGAAACTAGTACTCTGGTTAAAGGTGTGAGAAAAGTGTGTTGGGAAAATAATGTAATAAAACTTGTTACTTTTAATATTTAAATTTTTTAATGAAATCTTGTACTTCGTTAGGGTTTAATTTAAAACATATTTAATATTTGTTCTTTTGGTAGAAAATGATCAACAAGGTATGTTTACTCTTAAGCAAAATAACGTTTTCGTATTATTGTAAAAAATTAAATTTTTCATAACGTGAATCTTATTTATTTTACAAGCAACAATTTTTATTGGGAGTGACATTTTAATGCATCTTGCAAAATTTTGATCCATTTGTCCTCTTCTAAACCCCATCCATGGACATACTGTATAGAATCTATTACACAATCAAATTTTTGTTTAATAATCAGTTTTATTTTTATTTTAGGGCTCAAGAGCATATGGAATAAAATATGATGGAATACATGAATAAAACGATTTTCTATTCTTTATTGAAGTATTTAATTTGATAGTTTTTAAATAAAATATATTAAGTATAAACAATGTTCGTATAGGAACTAAAATATTAAAATTCTAACATAATTACAAGTAGTACTCTTTTTTTACAAAAGAAAAATAAAACATTTTAGCAAGAGTCCAAAACTTGGCCCCAGAGACGGAATAATAAAATAAAAGGGATAAGTTAACGTTAAATATCACAAGAATTTTACTAAAATAAAGAAATACCTACATATGTAAATGTATAAATACATAATTAAACTATGGTTTAAAAAAAACATAAATACTTAACCTACTCCTACCGAGTTTTCAGTACCTACTTTTACCCTTTACTGAAACATTTACAACCATTCCAGAACACAGAGTATCTCTTTAATATGCAATAATTTAAGAACAAATAGGGCTAGGTCTGTTCTTTAAAATGGTCAAATTTTTACATGAACTTATTTTTATCAAAAAAAAAAAAATGAAAATGTCAGGTACAAAGCACTACTTTTTATAAACGGTGCAGTACCTATTACGCGTAAAATTACTTCCTTCTATCCAAAGTTTACTAAAAGTATACTCTGCATTCTTTAGATGTGGATTTGAAACTATAAATTTAAATAAATATTCTTAAAAAGCACCAATTTAGGAAAAACTACTAAGGCCTTATCAAAATGTGTTTAAATGTTTGGACTTGGACATAATTTTAGGATACTTACCGATCAGTGCATTTATAAGAGCTTGGAGGATATTTTATAAATATGAAAAATAAAATGTGACGTTTTTTCCAACTTATTCTTACTTTTATTAAATGGAAATTAGCATTTAGATTCATCTTTTTTGCCTTACAAACGCACAACTAAACCGGTTGTACGATATGTACATACTGCATGTACAGGGTGTCCGAAAAGTCTTAGTATTGGGCAAATATCTTTGCTATCAGTAAAGATAGAGACACCAAATTTTAGGGGTATCTTATTGGTTTATAAACATACTTTTTTTAAAATTTTTCAAACCCCTTGAGGGGTGACGCTAGGTAATTAAGGTCAAAAACTTTAAATGCAACCGTATGCCGTGTGGTACAGTTTAAAGGTCTTCAAAAAAGAATCATTTTACCGCAAACCCGAGGTCCGTCTCGTAATTCGTTTTTAAATGGTAAGCCTCTAAAAATTAAAAATCGCGAAAGACAATCAAAAATTTAAATACCTTTATTTCTCTTATTGCATTAAAAGTTGTTAAAAATGACCACCATGAACTTCTGGGCAGTAATAAAGTCTATTTTGGAACTCACTTCTCACATTTTCGAGAATGGCAGGTGTTACTTCCTGGCAGTGTTCCAAAATTGACTTTATTACTGCCAAGTTCATGGTGGTCATTTGAACAACTTTTAAAGTAATAAGAGAAATAAAGGCACTTAAATTTTAATTTTTTTACGATTTTTAAGTTTTATAGGCTTGCCATTTAAACACGAATTAATATACGGTCTTCGGGCTTGCGGTAAAATGTTTCTTTTTTGAAGACCTTTAAAATGAGGTACCACACGGGATAGGGTTGCATTTAAAATGTTTGACCTTAAATGGGGTTGAAAAAGTTAAATTACATAAAAAAGTAGATTTATTAACCAATAAGATACACCTAAAATTTGGTGTCTCTATCTTTACTAATAGCAAAGATATTTGCCCATACTAAAACTCTTTGGACACACTGTATATTTCTGGACCAATCTTTTAGACGGTAATTAATTTTCAGCTAACACTTTTGATAAGTTCAGTATTTTTTAATTATGTGTGAAAAAAAAATTCACCATTTATATTACATAATATAGGATTTGTCCTCAATATTGAGTAATCCTTAATTGTTTTAACTTAAATTGGGGGAAAATATTTTGACTTTTTATATTCTAAGACTCTGTCAAATGCAAGTAAATTCATGAAGAGATTGGATGTAACAATTCACCATAGTTTTGGTATCCTGTTTATACCGGTATCCTGAAAAAGCAGTACGGCCCACGGATCCTGAAAATTATGTCGGCACTGTCACTGCCGCACCCAGCCTAGTAAGTCTGTTTTCTGGTAAATAAATGCCATGCGTTAAGGTCAACGCAGAGGAAAACAAAAGTTCTTTCGAAAGGGGATGAATTTTAAGATATTTTCTTATGAAAAAATACGTGACAATACTGCGGCTGACTCCGAGGGCGATTGTTAATCCTTGCTTGGCTCTCAAGAAAATAAGTTAAAAGTAACAACCAATAACTAACAATAAACGTGAGCACCTGAAATAACCCGAGACCTAGTCTTTGATTAAGTTATTTAGTCACCCTGAGACTGTAGCTTGCCAGGGAGAGGTAATATTGGCAAAAGAAAATAAATTCAACCCACAAACCAAAAAAAAACCTATCCAGAATAAAAATTTTTTTTGCAAAACTGACATTACTATAGTGAATTGATACATCCTCTACTGTAGTTTCACTTAAAACAAAAAATAACCCACTGAACTTACCCAGTATGTTCCCCCAATTGACAATACGAAAGCTAAACGATTTATCCGATTGTTTTAAAGTATATTATTTTAAATCTCTTATGGCCGTTCGCAACGTATCCTGTTAAGCAGGCTTGAACTTCAGCCTCGCTTAGCCTGTGACAGTTTGCGCCTCAGCCAGTCTAAGCCGGCTTAACAGACAGTGATGTGACCGGCCATTAATTCCACAATTATATACAGTGCTCTTAATAAAATTTGCAACTCATTTAATACTGTTATTTTACAGAGAATATTATTCTTGATAAAAGTAACGCATAAGTACTATTGGTTTATTTTTACTTCCACCTTCTATTACTAAAATTTATTTATGCCTAGATACCGATTCCCCATGATAGTACAAGATATAAAAACATTCAAATGTTGCAAGTTGTATGGGGAACCGTGTATAAATGGTGTTACCAAAATTCAACAGATAATTCTTTGGCCCAAAACGAGAAAAAAGTTTCTACTAACAGTTAGTCCATGTTATGCAATGCTAAACACAACAACAAAGCACCACTTCTGTCAACACCCCCATGTAAAATGCCACTCTAGATGTGTAACTTCTGCGCTATCGTTTCAGGAATTTTCGAGATTTAGCGTGTTAAAAATATTTCTTAGGTAAAAATATTTGAATTGTACCTATTTAAAAAGTATTGAAATACTTCAAAAGTATTTAAGTACTCTACATGTATTTAAATATTTGTAAAGTATTTAACAGAAGTACCAATTGAAAATTTTGGAATAGGCCAAAGAAATGACAGCTGGGATTCTTGCTACAGAATCAACTCTTTGCTATAAACACGTTCATCAAAACATCGAAAATGGACTTCGATATCTCCGGATGGAGTTACCAAAAATGAAACAGATTTTGTGATATTAGATAGAAAGGATACGGTGACTGGGTCACTGTACTAAACAGAGTGACTGTAGGTAGTGACCACAGAATGGTCAAGGCTAAGATAACACTGAGACTAAGGAAGGAGAGAAAAAAATTAGTCACCAAGACCAGAAAGGGACAGAAACTATGAACACCAGTCGACAACAAGACCGAGTACCAAAACACCATAAACAAAAATCTACAAAGCGTCGAAAATCTGGATGCCAAAGAACTAAATGAAACAATTATAGAATCTATAAAACATGCCAATGAGAAACATTCTACAAAACTTAATAAATGAGAGGAGAGGTTAAGCAACAGAACAAATGGAATGATGAGGCAAAGACGAAAAATAAATAATAAAATCAAGTAAACAGGCATATAGCGAAGCAGCTGGATAAGGACATACCTGGCAGTAAGAGAAGATATAAAAACATATAACACGGAATAGACAAGAAGGATCAGTGAAGAAAACAAAGGCATGAAAGTGTGGAGACGTAAAATGGCAACAAGTAGGACTGACATCCAAAAACTCGAAGGATCCGATAATACTGAGACAACGAACAAAGACGAAATACTCTCGCAGGTTGAAAACTTGAGTCTCTATGAAGAAAGTCACGATGAAACACCGGAGGAAATACAAAGGATTATTAATGAGGGATCTGAAGACCTACCTATAACAGTGGCAGAAGTAAAAGCAGCCCTCAGAGAAATGAAGAACAACAAAGCCCGGGGGATGGTGAAATTGTAATCGAAGCTGTAAAGGAGGGTGGAGAGAAACTGATGCGTGCCATAACAAAACTCTACAACAAGTGCCTCACCGAATGTAAAATCCCATCTATCTGGAACAACGCCATCATAAAAATAATACACAAAAAGGGAAACGGAGCAGATCTCTCAAACTACAGACCCATAAGTTTGCTGTCCCAAATTTATGAACTCTTTACAAAAATATCAACAAAACGTCTAACCAACAAGCTGGAACTTTACCAACCAAGGGAGCAAGCTGGCTTTGGAGCAGAATTAGGGACAAATGGCCATCTACAAGTAGTCAAGACACTGCTAGAAAAATGCCTGGAGTACAATAAACCACTAGTGCTCATCTTTATTGACTACGAAAAGGCTTTTGATTCCATCAATCGACATGAGCTGTTAAGAGCACTCGCAGACTGCCGAATAGACTCCAGTTCTAACTCAATCTACAAAGTGGTATTTTTTTAGGGGTCATAGTTCCGAATTTTTTTTGTGACAACATTACTATTTTATCATTTAACTTTTTGTTTATGTTAATAGGAACTAGTTTTCTTATCTTTGGCCAAATAATAACACAAATACAAACTCAGTATGTACTGAGAAGATCTATTAATTGTTAGTTATTGATAGACAGGCAAGGCATCCTTTTTTATGATTAAGTCACTGACTGTGCACAGATAATTTTCTTTCCAGGATGATTTATTTTTATTTGAAACGCACCGACATCATTTTTTGAAATCTTAATTTTCCTTAACAGTAGAGTGACGTAACATCAAATGGAAGGAATCCGCCACAGTCATAGACTTTATTTACCCTGTACATAGGTATATTTGGAAAAAGCAAGCCTTTAATCCCCCCTTTTTATTTCAATGTTTATTAGATATATGTAAACCAAAACTGTTAACTATACATCAAAATTTACTGATCAAACAGTGTATCGTTTAGCTTCCTGATTATCCACTTATTCAGAGTTCCTTCTTTCCCAATTAGAAAATTTAAAACTAAAAGACTATTTCTCCTGCAAAGACAGTTCTAAAGCTTTTTCCAGCATTTTTTCTTCGTTTATTCTGTTCTGTTCTTCCCTCTCCCTTTCCTTTTCCGATATCATCAGCGCCATCTGCAAGTCGTAGTCCAAATCCGCAGTGGGACTATTTTGCGCGTCGGAAGGGGGCCCTTGGTAGTGCTCTAAACTGGCCTGTATTGCTCTACAATGGGAAAGTTTCACACGCTTGACAATTAAAACATCTTAAACAGCATATCACAAAAAGATAGAAACAAATCGAATGGTTTTAGCTATATTTAAAAAAATTCTCTTAATAGAAAATTATACATGTTTTGAGAATAGAATGATTTATTTACATTTTTGTGATTAACTCTTTTATGAAGAGGATAAGGGCAAAAGATTGTTTCCATATGTCTCTGGCCTTTTGGACATGTCATACTTAAGTTGTTTTTTTGTGCTGTAATGTTTTAAAGCTGTTTAAATAGATCACGTGACTTTAGAAGAATTCGCCTCTTTGTCGGCCAACGATTTGGTGACCAGCGAGAAAGAAAAATTATAGTTTATAACGAGTGCAGGGTTGATAAAAATCGTTATTTTTTAAAGGAATCAAAAATCATGAATTTTTTTTAAATCGTATAATAACGGACTGTTAACCAAATTCTTCCCAGTTTGGTTGGCAAATGAAGTTATCCGTTAACTGTGGCAGTAACGAAAAACGCCACTTGCCTACAACAAACTTTACGTAATGTCCTAAAACAATCACAAGAAAATATTGGTCAGTTTGAGATTTAAAATTTCGTAAGTTCTAAGTAACAAGAAATAAAAATAAAGATCCTCCGAGAATAAGACTGTAGTTAAAAAATAAAATAAACTACCAGCGTGTCAATATTTGCTGTGAAACTTTCCCATAAAACTACTTTTAAAATGACTAGCAAACATACCGAACCTATTATGTAATAAAGGTTAAAAAAACAATGCTAATTACGGTCCCTATCGGTTACGTAATCATATACTCGTATATTATGTAGTAAGTGTGGTAAATATATCTTTACAGCACAAATGTGGAAACTGTGTAAGATAAGCCAAAGGCGACTTTTGTGGTTATATTATTGTGGTACAAATAAATGCCTTTGCCACACGTTGCATCCGATATTTTTCTTACAATCATGACTTATATCCCAGAATTCAAAGCAGAATAAATATCACCTCAAAACTGAGTTTTTTTCGCATTTAAATTCCTAATGTTTGCCTTGCAAAATTGCATAATGTTTTTAGTGGAAAATGAAGCCATGTTTCAGCGACGAAATTATCAACTAATATTTGACGTTTGGAAATGTGATTTTTGGATATAAGCTGATTGGATATATCAAGTGACCTCATTCGCAAATATCAATGAATAAGAGTTAATAATTTTATCGCTGAAACATAGCTTAGGTTGGAGGAAATACTACAAGACCAGCGTCGTGAAACAACTGGCATCTCGTTGGTAAAGTATCCACGGTAGTAAGTCAAATTCTGTGACTATAATGCTTTAATATCTGCAAAAATATTATCGCACACGAGTTGAGCCGTCTGTTAAATCACATAATACAAAATTATAAATATGTCAACTGTCAATGTCTAATAAAGGTATATTCTCTGTAAAGCAAAATAACATTTTTAGCGTATACCTGAAGCAACAGTTAATTAAAAAGGAGCATAAAATACTAAAAAGCAATTCCTTATAAAAGCCAATTAGAACGATAATTTTTTGCGGTGAGTTTTGATTGTATTCGACAACCGACTCGGTTCTGGAGTAAAGGCTTTTCGATTCCTTAAACAAAATATGTATCTTATTGTTTATATGTTTCAGCAGGCGCGGCCCGTGAGTTTTTTTAAAGGTGGGTCAAAATTTTGTGGGCAACTAGTGATATCAACGCAACAAGCAAAATACACTTTTTTAATTAAGAAAGGTTTTTAATAATGTGCCAAGAAATTATTTACCTACAAATAAACACTGCAAAAATCATAAAATAGGTACTGCAGAATATTGAACATTACTACTCTAGATGTTTATGGCTTTTTTCTATGTGTTTTAATACTCTAGATTAGTAGATTTTAGCGGCTTCCGTTTTGATAAGTTTAGCATCTCCCCAATAGATTTGCGCGCCTTGTACTAAAAGCCCAGAATATAAACAGAACAAAATTCTAAGCTAAAAGTATGATTATTCCTAAAATAAAATTAGGAACGCTGTCGAAACTCCGTTTTCTTTAATAAATGCAATGCTGGCGACTAGACATAGTAATACGATATTTGTCTACGCCCGTGCAGGCTGTAAGCTGTAGTAAATATGAGATTGCCAACAATTTTAAAAATATTTTATCGAGGAGCAACTTGTTGCCAATACACCTTTTAGAGCCGATCTAATTTTTTAAATAACAAAAAATTAAAAAAAAAAGTTCTTTCCCCAACACAGATTCGAACCCTCGACCTTCTGATCAACTCGCTGAGATTGTACCTCTGGACTACGCTGGTTATGTAAGAAAATCGGTCCGATACCGTTAAATTTGATGCCTAGCGCTGGCTTGACAGAAATCGTATTTATAATTTTTTATGTTTAACCGCTAATTAATATTATTAATACAATGCAAATACAATGCGCATATTAGGTACCTAATTAGTTTTTCTTCTTCCGAACCAATGTTTTGAAATAGTATATTTTAGGGGGCGGTTTGAGAGTATTTCCATAGTGAGAGTGGCTAGATATTATTGGTGGGCCGTCGACCAATTGTGTCTCTTTTTAACTTCCTCAAGCGCGTATGTCTGTTTCTCTCTTACATTTAATGAATTTATATCGTCCATATAAACCTATAAGATCAATTTAAAATATGACCCAGCCCGGAGCAAGCTTGGATATCCTCAGACGATGGCTTGGCGTGATTCTTTCTTGGGGAGTTTTCGCATGGAACTTTGAAACAAAAGATTCTTTTTTGGTTTTAAAAAATTAAAAATAAATTATTAGGTAGATCACTGAAAATTTTAGGTGGGTCATTGATCAAATGACCTTATGGACGGGCCGCGCCTGATTAGAACGATAATTTTTTGCGGTGAGTTTTGATTGTATTCGACAACCGACTCGGTTCTGGAGTAAAGGCTTTCCGAAATATGTATCTTATTGTTTATATGTTTGAGTACAGCTCGAATTTTGTGTCTTACTGAAGAAATGGCTGGTTCGTTAACTCGTAAAGCATCAGACCAGCAAAGTTTTTAAAACGATGTGAAGAATGCGCATTTCAAGGATTAAAAAATGTAAAAATTTAAAAAATATACCTTTGCAGTTCCCGTTCCTCGTAATTTACGGGCGTTTCTGGCCTTGAAGGCTTTTGGCCTCTTAAAGCTTCCCAGATGTCCACCTAAAAAAATAGTATTAAATTGAAAACTTTACAGATGGGCAGCTAGTGATTAAAAGGCAACAACATTGAAGGGTACACGAAAAAAAAAGAGCTCATCGGGCGTTTTACCAAAATAACGAAGTTTTTACAATCATTCTGGTATAAAAAATTAAAGAGCTTTTTCCCCTGCACCCTTTAATTTGAACAGGTATTTTTTAAACATAAATTGTGCTAGACTGCCGAAAGCATTAGCACAATGCAGGCGCGGATTTAAGGCGGATTAATCATTCCTTCATATTCTACAAAATATAAACAAAAACAAATTGGCGTTTATACAGGGTGTTTTCTAATTGAATGTCAATATTTAAGGGGGGATTTTTGGATCCATTTTAAAAAGAAAACTTCATATGAATGTATGTCCTAAACGTCTTAACTTTTGAGACACAGGGTGCTAAAGTTTTTAAAAATAAATAGTTTTTTATTAATATCTGTAATACCACTTTAGATATTTTAATTAAATTTGGCATACATGTACTATGTATCAAGAGGCATTATTTAGTATACCACAATTTTTTTTATTTCCACCAGTGGCGTTCGTACGGAATTTCACCTGCCTATTTTGGCAGACATTGATGGTACGCCACTGATTTCTCGTAAAATTAAAATTACTCCTGAAATCCCCCATCATTTCTAAGCAAATTTGATCTCTTGAATTTTTTCAATCCGATGCACCGGTTTCACTTCAAAAAATAAAAACATTTTCTCTGCATGATCATAACAATATCGTTAATATCACAATATCACCATGCAGAGAAATAGATTTTATTTTATAGATCAAATTTGCTTAGAAATGAATAAGGATCTCAAAAATTAACTTCCTTATTCATTTCTAACCAAATTTGATCTATAAAATAAAATCTATTTCTCTGCATAGTGATATTGTAATATTAACAATATTGTTATGATCATGCAGAGAAAAGGTTTTTATTTTTTTAAGCGAAAACCATGCATCGGATTGAAAAATTCACGAGATCAAATTTGCTTAGAAATGATTGGGGATTTCTGGAGTAATTTTTAATTTAAAGTTAATTTTGCGAGAAATCAGTGGCGTACCATCAATGTCTGCCAAAATAGGCAGGTGAAATTCCGTTCGAACGCCACTGGTGGAAATTTAAAAAATCGTGGTACACTAAATAATGCCTCTTGATACATAGTACATGTATGCCAAATTTAATTAAAATATCTAAAGTGGTATTACAGATATTAATAAAAAACTATTTATTTTGGAAAACTTTACCACCCGGTATCTCAAAAGTTAAGACGTTTAGGACATACGTTCATATGAAGTTTTCTTTTTAAAATGGACCCAAAAATTGCCTCCTTAAATATTGACATTCAATTAGAAAACACCCTGTATGTAAGGTCTTTGAAATGAGTTATACCACAAAAATATGAATAACAGATCAATACTAATAGGTTATATAAAAAAATGCAAGCCTTTTCTGGCATTTCTGATTTACATGCCCTTGAATTGCTTCTGGAAACATTCCCTACACATCCGTTTCATGGATACAATACAATGTTAACTATCGCATCCACCAGTGGCGGCCGGTGCAATTTCAGAGTTGTATATCTCTGTTCCTACATACAGGACGCGTACCAAATTTAGGAGTTTTAATAATGAGCCCACTGGGAATGTTTTGGTCAAGAAAAAAGAACATTTTGTAGTTTGCGTAAAAAGTTTAATTTTTGATATGCCGCCCCTGGGGAAAAATGAACACGTTGAGATTATTTTTTCTAAACAAATTTTACATAATTTTGTCGAGAATTTTTAAATTATAAGAGGAAAAAATGTGTTAGTAGAAAGTTATAGCCATTTGAATTTTTTTAAACCTAAAATATAATTTAAAAAAATTGGATCTATCTCTGGATTATTAAAAACGTTGCCAACATTTAAAATTCGCACCACTAAATCATTGCGAGAGTTTAACGCCGTCTTGTATATTTCTTTTTTAAGAGCGTCCACAAAAAGAAGTCACACATATTTAAATCTGGAGAGCGTGGTGGCCATCTTACTGGTGCATCACTGCTTCTTCCAATCCATCGGTTGGGATATTGGTCGTGTAAATATTGCCGAACAGCAACGGAAAAATAGGGTGGGGCACCATCATCCATATACCATAGTTCCCGCCGAAGCAAAAGAGGCAAATTTTTCAGAAGAATTGGTAATGTGTTTCGCAAACAAGCTAATTTCATATGAATAAATTAAAATGGAAAACTGATTTTAAAGATAAGTTAAAAAGATATAAAGAGCCGCCCAAAGCGAAGCTAAGCTTTCATAACCATGATAAGTTACACTAGTGAAATAATGAATTCTAACCTCCTCCTTTTCGGTCCCCGATTCTATTAAACTCTGCTGGATGGCGAACTGTAAAAGGTCATCTTCTTCTTCATTGCTATACTGTCTTCTTCCATCGACACCAGCTACAATACAAATGAATTGTGCTTTTTAAAAACTATTTTTTTTTAAATTCTTGTTTGTGTCGTGTTGTACTAGAAATGTTAATGAATTGAAAAGCTTGTTTGCAACAGAAAAAGGCGTGTCTATTATTGGATTAAATGTACTATTTCACATGCATTGTCAAAACAAGAACAAGGGAGTTGTAGACAAAAACTATACACTGCGTGTAAAAAGACCGGACAAGTTTGCGAAAAATGTTTTAGATAAAGCCTAGCTAGCGCTTTTAAAAAAATCGGTAATTTGAAAATTAGTTGGAATATACAGGGTTACTCAAAAAGTTGACCCATCAAAGTTATACAGGATGTTTTCTAATTGTATGTCAATATTTAAGGGGGCGATTTTTGGGTCCATTTTAAAAAGAAAACTTCATATGAACGTATGTCCTAAACGTCTTAACTTTTGAGATACAGGGTGGTAAAGTTTTCAAAAATAAATAGTTTTTTATTAAAATCTGTAAAACCACTTTAGATATTTTAATTAAATTTGACATACATGTACTATGTATCAAGAGGCATTATTTAGTGTACCATAATTTTTTTTATTTCCACCAGTGGCGTTCGTACGGAATTTCACCTGCCTATTTTGGCAGACATTGATGGTACCCCACTGATTTCTCGTAAAATTAAAATTACTCCTGAAATCCCCAATCATTTCTAAGCAAATTTGATCTCTTGAATTTTTGCAATCCGATGCACGGTTTTCGCTTAAAAAAATATAAACTTTTCCTCTGCATGATCATAACAATATAGAGAAATATATTTATTTTTTAGATCAAATTTGCTAGAAATTAATAAGGATCTCAAAAATTAACTTGTTTATTCATTTCTAAGCAAATTTGATCTAAAAAATAAAATCTATTTCTCTGCATGGTGATATTGTCATATTAACGATATTGTTATGATCATGCAGAGAAAAGGTTTTTATTTTTTTAAGCGAAAACCGTGCATCGGATTGAGAAAATTCAAGAGATCAAATTTGCTTAGAAATGATTGGGAATTTCAGGAATAATTTTAATTTTACGAGAAATCAGTGGCGTACCATCAATTTCTGCCAAAATAGGCAGGTGAAATTCCGTACGAACGCCACTGGTGGAAATAAAAAAATTGTGGTACACTAAATAATGCCTCTTGATACATAGTACATGTACGCCAAATTTAATTAAAATATCTAAAGTGGTATTACAGATACATATTAATAAAAAACTATTTATTTTTGAAAACTTTACCACCCTGTATCTCAAAAGTTAAGACGTTTAGGACATACGTTCATATGAAGTTTTCTTTTTAAAATGGACCCAAAAATCGCCCCCTTAAATATTGACATTCAATTAGAAAACACCCTGTATTGTCTTAAATGAAATACCCGATTATTTGCTTTAATTTCTGATTCCACTTCAGATTATAGGCTAAGTTTATGTAACAGTCCTCATACCTAAACCTAACAGATCGAGAGATATTGCGATATTTGTATATTGAAATAAGAATATTATTTCACCAATAGTACCCGTAGAAAGAAAAAAATTTAGGAAAAAGTAAAAGCAAATGCAGATTCTAAGTATTAATGAACAAAATGACTGTGTAATTGTAAAATATGCAGTTAGTTGTGCGAAGCAGCTCTACCGAAAGTTAAAAAGCGCATCAAAATCAAAACACCACAAAATCAAAATAAAAAGATGGAGGTGCATATTACCATTACCAATCTGGATGTAGTTCGTGGGACACTGGAACAATGAATCGTCCAAAACGCACGTAAGTCGGTCTTCTTCCTGTAAATTCGTTACTTTTGGTACAGGATTGTCCATCGCGAAAATGTTTCCAAATGTTATTCTGGCGTTTAGAACATGGAATAATGGAATTTCTGAAAAATAAAAAGTATTTTTGTTATACGATTGTTTTATGAAAGTTCTTGCAAACTGTACGAATAGTAATTCAAGTTTAAAAGCAGTATTCGTATACATTATTACTACTACTTGATGCACTTTGTGAATAAATAAATAAATACATTAAGCATTCATTATTGCTATTTTTTTAACAATGTTGCTCAGTTATTTGCTATAAACAGGGCTGGTACAGACTGCGGGAGACCCCGGGGATTTTTCAGGTCAAAAATGGAAAAATATCATGAAATATGGTAAAATAACAGGGAAAAAGATAAAAACCAAAGATATATCAAAATTACTCACCGATCTTAACGGGAAAACCGCTTGGCAACTGCATCTGTATGAAATCTTTCAACTTCGCGAAATGTGAGCTGGATATCGCCATTAAATCGACTATAGGCAATATCTGCTCAGGTAGCGACAGAGGATAGTCTTCACAAAGCCACAAATTGGCTTTAAATTTTTGAACTTTCAGGCTAACCTCTTTGGGTCTTCCTATATCGCGTGATCCGAGCTCTACTTCAGAATCGAAGTATTCTTCTGGAGTGATATTACATGGATTTGTATTACTTACAAATTCTTCCTGAAATAGAGAAAAAAATATTATTGAAACGAATATCGAGAAACAATCCAAACGAGAGACGTTTTCACGTGAACTTGCATCTTTCTCTAATTCCAGGTGAGTAGACTTACGTTATTTGGAAGTTCAGCATTTTGTTGTGCCGCTCCCACTTCTGCAATACCCAAGAAATTTTGCAGTGGAGTTCTGAGAGCTTTACTTCTCACTTTGTCGTGTTCAGTTAGGTGTTCAGATCGTGTTTTGGTGATTAATTCTACATTCGAGGCGCTAAAAACTTTACACTCGTATCCGTTAACCATTTCGTTTTTGTCGGAACGCCAGCCCCAAATACCGGCCTTATTCCTAAAAAAATACATTTATCTTTAAACAATAATTATTTGGTTAAAAAGCCCATTGTATCGAGATAAAATCTAAGTCTAAATCCATCCTATTTTGTCCCTAGAAAATACCTTTCAAAACTTATTTTATCAGTATCTATATATGTAGTGACTATTGGATTGGTAAGACGTTGTGATACAGTCTCTTCATTTGGCAGCAAAATTCCTAAGCTCTCATCATTGGTTCGCATTTCCTCACAGTAGACTTGCCTTAAGTCATGGTCGATTTCCATCATGGTAGCACTGCCGTCTAAAAATTTTAACTAACTCAAAATAACTAATCGATATTACAGCAAGTTATAAGCCTATGCACAAAATATTAGCAGCTTTATTAATCTACAGGTACATTCTGAAATACACTACATCTCTTACCTACATTTTCAAGAGCTATGAGTTGTGGTAGTTAAAAATTGAGAATTATTGGAAGCCGTCAAAAAAAATCCCTTTTAAAAATATTCTGGCTTATTGTTATAAGCTCTATACAGAATAAATTATCAAAATACTGTAAAAACAAGGGCTTAACAAGGATTGACAAAACAATTACGACAAGATTCACTATAACTAAATCCAGTATAATTTGGCAATCCAAGTTTTAAATTGACAAGTGTAAAAATGAGACAACAAAGCTTTGTATTATGACTTTATTTCGGAGTTTTTTGTGTAAATTTATAAAAAAAAAGGAAGAGAAAAAACGTATTTTCCACAACAGCACTAAATTCATTGTAGCAAATTTTCCTGACGTTTCCCGGACTTCCAGACAATATTTGAGTTTTTCCCTGACTGGGAAGCGATAGAATCTATTTCACTAGAAGAAATAAGAAGCTTGAACCATTTTCGACGTTAGTTAGAAAAACGCGTAGAATATGGAGAAGTTTTTAAAAAATAAATATGATGTGCCCTTAATTTTTTTAAAGCTTAATAAAATAAGAAATATTTCTCGAATATTACAATTATCATTTAATATATTAATAGTAATTTTCTTTAACCTGTAAGAGTCTGTAATTTTGGATTATAAATATTCTTTGCTCTATTCTAAAGACCTTTATTATTTTGACAAATACGTTACAGTTGTCAAAGGTGTAATCAAATAAACGAGGTGACAATTTTGATTTTAAAATCTGGAATAAGAATTCTTTTAAAATTTAAAATAACTTTTTTATCTACGTGTTGCATTAAAATTTTAAAAAAGGCAACTTTACTCTGACCCTAATTTAGGTTTTTGTATTTTTTGCATACCCTGTACAAAAAAGCAAATTTTTGGCATCGTGGATCTTATTTTTAAAGCAACCAAAAACTTTTATAAAGAATGACTTTTTTTGTATCTTTCACTTTTTGGTCCATTTGTCCTCTTATCTAACCCATCTGTGGACATACTGTATAACAGGGATTTAAAAGCTCTTTAAAAAGCGGTGTCATTTCACCCATTTTAATTCCAACATGCCCACCCATTTCTGGTTGGCCGATTTTAGCCAATTTTTGTCGGTTCATTCTCAGGTAAATAGAATCCCCGTGTCAAAATTCACGTCAATCGGTTCAGCCGTCTAGGAGCAAACGTAAATCACTCCAAAAATACTTAAAACGGCTTCAGGACACCTTAAAACGTAGTCAAAAATCAGGTCGAAATCTGCATGAATAAATTACTTTCCGTACTTAGCAGAGCATGTTTGGACTGTAAAGGCATATACATCTAGCTTACCGCTTAGCTCTTTAACTTTTTCTAGCAAGTTATCGGTCCATTTTAACCACCTTATTAACTGACTTTTGAAAAACAATTAAAAATTAAGTCTAAATAACACCAAACTCAGAATATCCTTAAGAATTTTTTAACACAAATACAACAGTAGGTACCTACTTGAGGCGAATACTATTAGCAATTATCAAACTATGTGACTACTCGCCAAATAAAATACCTATAAAGGTTCAAAAATAGCAAAATATATTGTCTACTTCTACATGACTAAAAAAAATTACCAGGATTAAGATGAAAAATATAACTTATATTTCCTTTAATAGTTGGACAAAATTGAAGATAGCCTTAAAAAGAATGAAACAACCAATAGGACAATTTTTACAGAAAAGAGATAGTTATTTGTGCTGTATTTACTTAATGGGTATGCTGTTTATTTAAATTTATTTTACCTACTTTGTCCCTGAAAGACGTAACTTCGACTCCCACGCTGCCAACTAGTATGGTCAAACCCGAGTAGTGTGGTGTCTATTCTAACATTTGACCCCTGCTTGTATACCTTGTATGTGTCGCTGGGGCACATTCTTGACACAAGTGGAACTAAAAGATACAACTTTGACAAGTTATTTATTAAAAATATATCCGATATAACTTATACCTAGCAAGAAAATGTATATGATAAATTTTTTGTAAGGCAGACTTTATATGGTTTTATTAAACAAAAACACTGTCATCGTACAAAAAGCTATATGATGTATTGTAGTTAAAAAATAGAACACCTTAAACACGGCTCATCTAGGGGAGTGGGCAGATGGGGAGGCTCTTTTAGGCGAAAAAATGCTAACCTTATTTATAGCTATACACTATGTGTAACTAGTAACGTTAGCGAAAAATGTTTCAGATAAAACTTACAGGGCTTTCAAAAACCTACAACTTGAAAATTAGTTGGAATATACAGGGTCGCTCAAAAAGTTGCGATGGATCAAAATTATATGTTCTTAAATGAATATCCTATGTTTGACATAAATTTGCCTTATTTGTCCAGAATCCAGGTAAGCAGAATCAGAAATCAAAGCAAAAATAGTGTATTCCATTTAAGAAAATATAAATAATTCGTCACTTTTTGAGCAACCCTGTATATTCCAAATAATTTTCATACTACTGATTTGTGAAAGCCCTAGACGCCCGTGTAATTTAACTTTTTCAACTCCCTTCAGGAAAAATTCATGCAACCCTATGCCGTGTGGTATCTCATTTTAAAGGTCTTCAAAAAAGAAACATTAATTCGTTTTTAAATGACAAGCCTATAAAAATTAAAAATCGTGAAAAAAAATTAACGACCTACCTTTATTTCTCTTATTACTTTAAACGTTGTTCAAAATGACCACCATGAATTTCTTGGCCGTAATAAAGTCGATTTTGGAACTCTGCCAAGAAGTAACACCTGCCATTCTCGAAAATCTGAGAAGTAAGTTCCAAAATAGACTTTATTACCGCCAATAAAGTCATGGTGGTCATTCTGCACAACTTTTAAAGTAATAAGGGAAATAAAAGTATTTAAGTAAATATTTAATTTTTTTATTTTCATGATTTTTAATTTTTAAATGCTCACCATTTAAAAATGAATTAAGATACGGACCGCGGGTTTGCGGTAAAATGTTTCTTTTTTGAATACCTTTAAAGTGAGGTACCACACGGCACACATAGGGGCCAAAAGCAACAAAAGTTGGCACAAATTAATGGGTTGCTATTTTTGTTACAAAACAGAAAAGCTACAAAATATAAAGTTAAATATCAATGTTTATTTACGAAATAAATGTTAGTACGATTTTTGATATAATCATTTAATAAATTTCTTTGATCCTCTATAGTCTTCTTATTAGAGGTTCCCATTTCATTGTACAAAACACGTCTTGATATAAATGTACGATCAGAACTCAATCCTAAAAAAAACTGACATAATTAATTTTTAGTTCATCAAAAACCATAATGTACTATCGATACATATCTTGTAATTAAAAAAAAAATGGCGAAAACATGCGTAAAGTTTTGTGCTTGAAAATACAACTAGACAAGTTATTTTATCACAAAAAAAAAACAAAATGTTAACCCGGACTTCCTCGGACCCTAAACAAAACATTACACAAACTATTTGTTACTGTCGTTTTCGAAGTTAATTTGACTATGCTCAACTTTTTTTTCCTACAATTATTTCGACTAATGTGAGATATTACGTAATGGTAAAAAATCAGTGTACTAACCTGAAGGAATATTATCCATCGCACAAACAGTGAAATAATGTTTTACAATTCACAAGGCAGCACTTTGCAGATAACGCACTGGAACTTCAACTATAGTCGCGTACAGTGGAAGCCGGTAAAAATACTAAGTTATGACAGGCGTAGTAAAACGCAGGGCAGTTCTTGGAATATTTTGGTGGTAGGTACGGCTGCCGACAAGTCTGAACTTGCGTTTCACTCAATAATACCAGTCATATTGTTAATTTGATTGTTATAATTTCTGCAGTTTCCCTATACATGGCCCCTATGTGCGGCGTAGGGTTGCATTTAAAAATTTTGACCTCAACTCCCTAACGTCACCCCTCAAGGGGGCTGAAAAAATTAAGTTACTTAAAGAAGTAGATTTATTAACCAATAAGATACATTTAAAATTTGGTGTCTCTATCTTTACTAATAGCAAAGATATTTCCCCATACTAAGACCTCTTGAAGTACGGTACATTAGGATTTCCAGATCACAGGACCAAAAAGGTCTTCGGGACCAAATTTCAAGTCCTGGTACTAGTCCCGAAATTCTAATAATGTTGCAATACAACAAATTACCCATGAAAAAATTAATTAATTAAGTATTTTAGTCGAGTATTAGTATAAAACAACAGCAATAAACATATACGAAACGACAAAAAATATGTAGGTATTATTAATAAAAATAAACTAAACCGAGTGAGGATAAAGAAATGCAATTGTAAAGAAACAATAAACACTACACTCTGTATTGAAAAAAATGAAATAATATCCATTATTTTGAAGTAAAATAAGACAATATCGAAGGGGACTTTTGAGGTCTCGGGACCCTTCTTGTGGTCCCGGGACTAGATATTTTTGGTAAAATCCCGGGAACAAATACCGGGACTGGAAACCCTATGGACATACATATGTACTCGCGTATGGTACCTACCATACTCCATACTCTTAAAATGTCTTGCAACTTGCTACAAGTTTATGCAGGAGAACGTCAACTTTTTTTATGATTGGCACTTTTAAATCTACTGTCAATCCGCCGAGTGCTTTTTGCCACCTTCTCAGCCTGATGGGATGAAAAAAACATATCCTAGGATAATACCCGTGTTGCGCCAGTATATCTGTCAAATACAGTATATCACAAGACAATTTGTGATTCAGGTTACCTTACCCCAGCTAGTGAATTCCCATTTCATTTCTACATAAAAATCTGGAGCTTCCTTGAGCTTCTGCAACAAATCTGGTATTCCTGCCATGCGGCTTGTATACCTAAAATTTAAGTTCTTCTTTTAGGCCAAACATAAAAAGTCTGACAAATTTTTTTTTTCATATTTGTTGCAAACTTTTTGGACCACACTATGGATGCGCAACAGGGCGCTTAGCCAGCCAGACTCTGGTATTAGTGACTGAGATCGAATTTACAATACAAATGAACTCGAAATTGAGGAAGTTAAAAGACCAAAAATCATTCATCAATGGCTGCAGTATATTTTTATTTTTGTTTTACTAGACCACAAAGAAGAGTATGTTTAGCAGCATTAGTATTACCGAAACACACGGAGCGCGACTTTTAACTAGTACCACCTAACAGAAATTAATGGTCAAATTCAGTATCGATTTGACAATCGTCGTGTAAGAACAAGACAACTAAGATTGTACTATGAATTTATATCCAAATTTTTTCGCAATCTATAAAGAAATGTACAATTTAAGTATGTATTTTCCACAACAGTAGAACTAAATTCATTTTAGAAACAAGCTTCGAGATAAAAAAAAAACATTTGGAAATCAAGCAAATCGCAGAATTATTCTTATCTTAAACCCTTTTAGCCAATTCCGGGTTAGTCAGTAATTCACTCATGTCCGAAAAGCCTTAGTACGGGCAAAAATCTTTGCTACTAGTAAAGATAGAGACACCAAATTATAGGTGTGTCTTTTTGGTTAATAAGTCTATTTTTTATGTAATTTAACTTTTTCAACCCTCTTGAGGAGTGACGCTAGGGAGCTGAGGTCAAAAATTTTAAATGCAACCCTATGCTGTGTGGTACCTCATTTTAAAGGACTTCAAAAAAATATTTTACCGCAAACCCGAGGTTCGTATATTAATTCGTTTTTAAATCGCAAGCCATTAAAAATTAAAAATCGTGAAAAAAAAATAAAAATTTAAATACCTTTATTTCTCTTATTACTTTAAAAGTTGTTCAAAATGACCACCAGGAACTTCTTGGCAGTAATAAACTCGATTTTGGAACTCACTTCTCACATTTTCGAGAATGGCAGGTGTTACTTCTTGGCAGAGTTCCAAAATCGACTTTACTACTGCCAAGAAGTTCGTGGTGGTCATTTTGACCAATTTTTAAAGTAATAAGAGAAATGAAGGTACTTAAATTTCTTTTCACGGTTTTAATTTTTATAGGCTTGCCATTTAAAAATGAATTAAGATACGGACCTCGGGTTTCAGGTTCTTTTTTGAAGACCTTCAAAATGAGGTACCACACGGCATAGGGTTGCATTTAAAATTTTTGACCTCAACTCCCTAGCGTCGCCCCTCAAGGGGGCTGAAAAAATTAAATTACATAAAAAGTAGATTTATTAACCAATCAGATACATTTAAAATTTAGTGTCTCTATCTTTACTAATAGCAAAGATATCTCGGATATCAAAATGTTACTGCCGATATTAAATTATTAGAATTTGTAATTCAATTTGATAATATACCAAACCAGCTTGCGCCCGCAACTTCGTCCGCGGCATAACAATTTTACTCCATTACAAACTTTGAACCCCCATTCTACCCCCTTAGGGGTTGATTTATTAAAAACTGTAAAACACGTGTTTAATCATTTATTTTTTGAAGTACTTCTCTTCTATAAAGTTTCAAGTTACGGACCAACTAATATTTTTTCTCCATACAAACTTTCAATCCCCTTATGACCCTATTATAGGGGTTAAATTTTGAAAAATCCATTCTTAGTGAGTCTCTACAATATAAAATAAAACTACTGACTAAATTTCATATTTATAGCTTCAGCGGTTTCGGCTCGGCGATGATGAATCAGTCGGTCAGTCAGGACATGTTTTATATACATATGTATATTGATTATAGGCGAGTACAATAAAAAAAACAAATGCAACTAATTTTGTTTCACTTCGACGGTCGCGAAAGACTGATTTTTGGTCCCTTTACCCTATCACTTTGATTAAAGGAAAAAACTTTATAGTTCCTTCTTAATATCCCAAGCAACTACTAAGTAAAAAATATTTATAGCTATAATTTTTCCCGAATTGGTTTATTTTTCGCTAGTGTCTGTCATTTCTTAATATCAGAAAATCTTGTATATTAAAAATATCTGTCTATCTAACCATCTATATTTAAAGTTATTAAAACATGTAGGGTAAGATGGGGCAAATCGGTGTAAAATGTAGTTTTTTCTAAAGTCATGCTCATACTGTTAAAATCGTTCCTATTGTAAAAATTTTTATAGAAGGAGAGTCCACTAATGTGTCAAAATAACACTTTTTTGAAAACTTTAAAAAAGTTTTAACCTCAAAAATAAATTAAAATTACCACCACTTTACCCCAATTGGGGTAATTTGGAGATATAGCTCCAAACCCTATTCACTTTCATGTAAAAAAGCTGGTGTAAAGTGGTGATGAAACACCAACCCAAAAACTGTAAAATATACCGGTACTAAAAAAAAAAATTTGAAGGCAACAAAAAGAATCAGAAAACCAAAAGTTCTAATTTTAACCATTTTTCTTTGGTATAGGCCTCCTCATTCAAGGCTTGCACTAAAGAATTCAAACTTGTTATGAATTGTTTACTATTAATATGGGATAACGTAAATGGGACGAAATAATTTATAAGTTTTACCAAATCTTTATCAAGACGTCATAACATGTGACAAAAATTGGCGTTTTGGGCCCTGAAAATTAGTTTGAACACTAATTAAAAATTGTCGAAATGGACTTAGAATAACGAAATCAACTCAAATCTTTGAATTGAGTGAATTTTTGGACATGCTATCACTTTGTTGAGACTAATTTACAAGTTTGAGCTTTATGGTCAATCAAAGTAAGACCAAAATCATGTTTTTATTGGTACCTCCGATTTCCCCACAATGGGGTAATTTGGAGGTTAAATTTCCCCCACCCACTCACCTTTTTACAGAAGAAAATAATTACATACAAATTAATGTAGCTCAGAACGTTCTTTTTCAAGTCATAACAGTTTTGGTCAATTTTGTCCAAAGCTGTGTGGTCCACAAAATGCTTTATAGTAGAAAAACGAATTGGAATTTAGATTCGGAATCATAAAAAAAAATCGAATATAAACTTTTTTTTTGTTTTGTTAATTCTACAGTAGATATTTAAAAAGAAACTTATTTTTATTGTTGCCAAATGTATAAGCAACATTTTGGCATATTTTAACTTAACCCAAGGAACATAAAAGTGTGATTTTTTTTTTAAATTTAACTCCGACTTACCCCATCTTACCCTATTAAGAAACATAATACATAATATTGTCTTAACATAGGTTTTGTTAAATCTCTTAAGATGCAATAAGGCATCTTTTAATAGGAAAAGCACCCAGCAAAAAAATAAAAAGAGATAGTGGGTTATTTGCTTCACATCATAATCAAAAAGTAATAGTTTTGTCTCCTTTACTATAGTAAAAATATCACTCAACATTTCTGGTGATTGCCTGGAGCCGAGCGTTGTTCTTGTTTCTGTTTGGCTCAAGGTATGTGAATGCACAATGGTTAAAAGTATAAAATTGAAATAACTGAGTTTTAACAGAATAGACAAAAAATCAAAAGCACTACCTTCTTTATTGGTGATCACTTAGAAATTACTGTGTGAAGTTTAAAATTTTAGTCTATGTGTTAAGAAATAAAAACAATTATCCATGTAGCATTCGTACACAAGAACATTATCTAAACTAGCATAATTTATTTAATTTCATTGCCAGAAGTAATATTCTTAAATATACCTTTGTAGATCTCTTCTTTCGAGGACAATATGTAATAATTCAGGATCTCCAGTGGCAACTGCTTCTTGGACAACTAATAGTAACAAAAATCATTTTTTAAAACAACTTTTCTGTAGGACCATCTCTTACTATAAAATATATAGTGTCCAAGTTAACTGGCAGAAAGATAAAACATTTTAACATAATATGTTGCTTAGTTTCTGCAAATTACTGAATAGCACATCATAAGAAAAATCCAATCATACTAAATAATTAACTGTAAATACACTGTATTATTTAGTATATACAGGGTGTGATTCCTGTGCTGATTTTAGGTAAAAAAGTGATTTATTAAAAACTGTAAAACACGCGTTTAAATATATATTTTTTAAAGTACTTCTATCATGTTTCCAGTTAATCCATCTAATATTCTTTCTTCATACAAAGTTTGAACCCCTCTTTCACCCCTTTAGGGGTTTAATTTTGAAAACCCCTTCCTTAGTGGATGCCAACGTTATGTAAGACACCTCTGTACAAAATTTCAAGTTTCTAGGCCCAGCAGTGTGGGCTGAGTTGATATGTCAGTCAGTCAGTCAGTTTCATCTTTTACATATAGAGATAATTATTACCTAATAACCAATACTTCTCTTTGGTTCTAAAACCTTTTGATCTCTTGAATTTTTTTGATAGCTTGTAACATTTACAAGTTATTCAACAAAATATCTTGGTTTTTGCCTGAAAATTAAGCATTGTGGGACAAACATTTGAATACACTTTTTACCTAAAATTAGGCAAGGAATCAAGCCCTGCAACATTTATCTGAGGTTTCGAAATACCGTGTGTAGTTGTAATATTTTTCACGTTGAATCATTACAACTAAGTATAGCTGTCACTAGTGAATAAGAAAATTAGAAAGGTTATAACTCACTAGTGAGTTATGAACCAAGTACCTACTTTAGGCATTTAAAATTACATTGTTGAATAAAATGTTTGAATATGTTATGGTTGGACCCAGCCAGAGGATTTAACATAGAGATGTATCTTAATATAATAAAAACTCGTTAATTAAGGAGAAAAAGTCAGCACAATTATTTATAATATTGTAGCACTCAGTTTAACAAGTTAAATTTGCCTAATGCTAAAAGTTAAAAAATATTAACCTCTAAAAACACTTGTATTTTTTAATTACTAACATTAACATATCTATTATCACGGGTTTCAACAAAAGTATATGTAAAGCAACAACATAATATATCCCAAGATAATACTGATGTATTACTGCTCATAAAATAGTTTATTTATACTCAATGTCTAAAAGTAAATAGCCATTCAATAAAATTCATATTATACCACAGAATTCAGCAAATTTAGATTGATATTTTCCTCAATAGAAGTAAAAATTCATAGTTAATTTCTTCTGTACACAAAGTGAACTAAATTCCCAAAAAAAAAATTACTTCAACAAAAGAGGAATGCTTATTGGATTATAGAGCTTACATTACATACCCACATATTCAATATTAGATTTAAAAGTGGTTTCTTACCATTCCACCCGTCTTTATTTTCACAATTTACATTGGCTTCATAATTCAATAAAGTTCTGGTGGATTCCAAGTGCCCCAAAGTTACAGCTAACATTAAGGGAGTCCTACCTCTGTTATCTACTTTTTCTTTATCATGCTGAAAATTCATTAAAGCACATAGTAGAATATTATTAGAAAAGTCTATTTACAATCGTTTTAAGATGTTAGTAACAATTTGGGGACCCACCTCTTTCTTAGCAAGTTCTTTTTCCAAAAGTTTGTAGTCATTCACCCAAACTAACCAATGCAATGGATATTCTGCCTTAATGTACTCCTCAGAGACCATGATTTCTTGATACTGTAATCACTTACTTTTTTTTTAACACTTAAATCATAATTTCACTCTAGTTTTTATTGTAAAAAACTAATTAAATTCACGAAAAATCGTAGTCGATGACAGCTCTGCTATCTGACAGCAGCCATTTGTTTTGACAAAAAAAGTTTCCGATGACGCACGATTTTGTATGACGTCAAAATATCAGCATTGCCAACATCGCAAATTAATAGTAGTTCAAATGTCCCAAATCGAACCGTTCATAGAATCGTTGTATTTCGTTACTTTGGAAATTACCGAATTTTAAACGCGTTCATTAATGTGGAATTTACTTTTATTAAGCCAAGTGTTAAGTTGAAGGGGAAATTATTATAAAATAGTTATAATATTAGGAATACATCGATCGATGATGGTGGTGGTTGTTTAAGATTGAAATCGACAGGTTTTGTTAAAATTTAAAATAGAAAAATTATATGCATATCATCAGTAAATAGAATTTTATAACTTTTAACTGATCTTTGGGGTTCCATTATAACGGAAACCCGCGAAACATTATGCGTATGTTATTAAAAACTATATACATCTTAAGATGTTGCTTGTAATTTAAATAAAAATATATTGTACAACAATTATCTGAGAAATGGTTCTAGCTTTGACTAGAAATTGTAGAGTTTCTTAATATCTAGCACACTAGAGTCTTTTGTGGTATCGGATATTACGAAGAGTAACTAAGGTTATTCTTACTTCGCTTAAGCACATTGAAATACAATTTTAAGACTAAGGCTAAGTATATGACTTTTAATATAACTCGCATCTTAAAAAAAGGTAAATATATAAGACAGTACGTGTTTTGAGTTTGTATGAAGTTATAGTTAAGCTAATATTGTTCTTGTTTTCCCTTCTATTAAGAAAAATTATTTCCGACATCACCATTTGAGAAATCTACAAAAAACAAATTGTTACAGTGTGTTGGTTCTGTGCCTTATCGAATCAGATATAATTATACGTTTTATAATATAACTTGTTCATAATAAGACACCTTTGAAATGAGATTAATGAAATTACAACATTTTTAGGTATATCTAATTAATGGCAACAGAATCGCTATGTTGAACTGCTTTATTTCCCATATATCAAATCAAATCAAAATATGCTTTATTGTCAGAAAGACAATATCTTTATAGACAAAGCTAAAAACTAAAAATATAAAATAGGTATATAAATCTAATACTATAAAATGATTTAATTTAATAATCATGACAAATTATCTTCAAAATACTCATTTAATGAGTAAAATGCCTTTTCTAATAATAATTTCTTAACAAATTTTCTAAATTTTTTAAACACCAAAATATTTATTATATATCTACAAATATTTAGTAAAAGTATTATTGTGAATTACCTTGTAGGAACGAATCTAACTCTGTGGTCCGTGTTCCGTCAATTTTATTAAGACCTTTTCTATATTTTAGAAAGAAACATTTACCAGGACTACAACCACAGATCCATATAGCTATATGGATCTGTGCTACAACTCGCTATTATATGACGTTTAAAGCAACTTAAATGTTTTTTTATTACTTTAAAACTGCCTCTTGGTTTATTGTGAGTTTTTTTTAACAATATTTACTTTTTATTGATACTTTATTCTGAATTTTCATGAATGCCTGCATGAAGACTTTCAGGGGATGCATTTTAATGATATTCAATTAAAAAATATATATTCCATATTTCAATGTAGGTTTTGTCTGTGGATTCTCCCCCTTCTCCAATTTCATACGGAGGGTGCAAGTGCACCCCCTTGCGGCACGTGTAGGTATGTTTAATTTCTGCTCAGCCAGTCCAGAAACTTTTGAGTTTGACAGGCGGTGGATAAAAGAATTTTACAAATTGGGTAGGGTAGTAGTAAGCAAAAACCACAGTTATTCTAATAAATAATTTAATAACATAATAAATTACATCAATAAATATCGATTATAAATATGAAAAAAAGTTTTTAACTATAAGATTCTTTGGTTCTAGACACAGATTCGCTTAAACGGGAATGGGATTTAGGTGGGTACATACATTTATCTAAACATCAATAATACTCTCATGCTTTCTGTTATCTTGAGCAGATGTTCCTTTGAGTTGTTCTTGCATTTGGTTAAGCATCTCTTGCATACGACGAATCTACAATAATAAAATAAAGAAATCATTCACATCGTTTTACTAAAAATAATGCACATTCAAAACTTAATTGATTAACTAGAAGATGTAACTTTAAAATTCTACTAAACCTCAAACCTTTTTTGTGAATCTATTGGCTCACGAACTTACCTCTTCATCTTTCTGAAGCAGTAACCGATCCGTTTCAGTTATATCAGACTCGTAAGGTGCAGCATCCCGCTTCAGTTTTCTAGAAAATGAAAAACTATGTTAAAAATATAAATACTGAACAATATACTTGGCATGACATATCATACCCTCTCTCCCTGGCATGTTGCGATATTTGAGAAATACATTGGGCCCTGAAATTTTCGTAGTGGACGTCTTCTGTCACGTCTTTTAGGTCTTGCATATGTGTAGAAATGATCATCGTTCGAAGCTTGATAAAATCGCTGTGCTTAGGGTTTTCAACTAAAAAAAAATAGTTTTACATTTTCAAAAACTAACTTATCTTGGGAAATGAAAATATTTCACAACTGGTTAGGAAAACTAGACTATTTCTGAACCAGTTCTGCCAAAATCAAGCTTCTTATAAAAAATCCTATACCACAATAATATATTTTACTTTTTATTCAATCCCAAAAGTAACTTACGAGATGGAGCCACCCTAAGTACCGAAACGAAAATCATAAATCCTAAAAATCTATCGCCATTCAATCAGCATATACGAGTATTAGTGATTATTTCAATTTGAAAGTTTAAGAACACCTGTGCTATAATTTATTTTAAAAAATCCTACCATCCACTACTCCCCAGGGATATTGCCTTCCTCGTATCTTTCTGCCTGCTACTTCTAAAATTGTATTACTGCCGACAACTGCAAATGGCACACTTGCTTTTAACTCTCGATCTTGCTGTTTAAATTCCTCATCCTCATCACTGTCACATTCAGGAAACTCATAAATCTAAAATATAAGAAATTTCTTAAAAATAGCTACGGCTTTTCCGCAAGTATGTTATATTTATACCGGAAACACTTATTGGCGCTATATTAATAAATTATTTTTGATTTGCGAGATGCGATGCAAAAGTAACAGAAAATGGAGCATGATTGCTTAGTGCTTGAAGAACTGGCTATTTTTTTTATATAATTGTTAAGTCGAAATTTCCGGCATTTACTAATTTTTAAGAAATGCGACTAAAACAGACATCAACTACGCAAGAATTTAATGTTCGCAATTCAAGAAATCTGCAATTTCTTTTGCGAATTTTATATATAAAAACAAAATTAACCATTATCAGAACCGTGAAATGTCAATTAGTATACAGGGGAGGGACAAAAATTTGCAAAATCACTTAAGAGTAAAGTAAAGGTATACTCAATTCCACGTAAGATTTTAATGGCTGCTGTTGACACATGACAAATATATTTGCCAACTAATTTAAAAGTTCCCTAATTCAGAAAACACCTCGCAGCAAGGGCGGATCTAGGCAACTTTTCTGGGGGGGGGACAGAGTCGTATTTAGCGGCCGCGCCCCGATTTTGGAAAATAAATATTTTTTATTATGTAAATTTTTATTCGCTTAGACGGTCGGGGGGGGGGGGGGGGGTTAAATCTCCACCCCCATAGATCCGTGCTTGCCTCGCGGACAAAGATAATCGCTGAATTGATGAGAGATAGATATATAAATGGCCATACATTTACATGTACGCGACGAAGATACATATTCCGCATCTAATCCTTGCAGCCGGAAAAGCGTCAAAAGGTGGAATATGTGCAGCACTTCACATCGAATGCCGTGTAGATTGGCATCCTTTTCTTATACCTTTGCACCGGCATATCTCTTTCAGGCAGTCTTCAACCCGTCTTGTCTATTCCGTGTTCCTTCTTTTTTTTATGATCTGACAGCCCACGAAGACTGAAGTCTAAGTACTACGTACCGTGGGTGTACTGGGGCTATTTACAGAGCCGTCCCGCCATTTCGATTTTGATTTATGACGTGTGAAATGAAAGTTTGTTTTTAGGAATATTGTTGTGGGTTTTCGGTGTTGTCAGAAAGCATTTTGTCATTATTTTAATTTTTTTGTACTTACTAGACATTTTGGTAGTATATTGTTGTACTTTGTGTATCTATAAGGTGTTTATTTTTATTGAAAAGTAAGTAGGTAAACATATTTTATTTGTTTAACAATTATCGAGACAAACATTACCCCAAAATTAATTAACGTTAGAGGAATTATATCTTTTGCGGTGTAAATTACGAATCTAAAAGCTTATAGTTTTTAATTTTGAAACTAAAAATAAATTATCTTACCAAGAGCGGCGCGGCGTGAGATTGGTGGCAAATATCACTACATGTTCATTTAAACTTATGTTCTAGTACAATTGTTTTTTCATATTTCTACACATACATTGTCAGTAACTTAATTTCAGCAAGATTCTGTTCCACTGTTTAAACAGTCATAAATTTTATTAAAAAATGTGAAGTCCGGCCCTGACCAGTTGTGTCAACAGAACCAAGTTGTGTAAACAGAATGTTACTAAAATGAAATGTGTCAACGGCCGCCATTAAAATCTTACGTGGGATTGAGTATAGGAACTTTACTCTTAAGCAATAATTTTCATTTTTGTTTCTCCCCTGTATGCTATTTAATTTTTCATGATTCTGATTACGTTTATTTTGTTTTTAGGTACGCAGCAATTTATTGTAATACTTATCTTCTGATAAACCCATTTGTTGCAAAAGTGTAAAATGGTGTAACAAATAATAGATAATATGTTAAATAAATTATAGTTTAAAAAACTAAAAAACACGCTTTTACGAGTAGCGCACTAAAAATATAAAAATAATTATTTTCTTTGTACAGGGTGTCCCATTTTCGGCACTTTTGCGGTGTATCTCCCTTATTTTTAAAGATAGAGGGTTACGGTTTTCGCGACAGTGTGCTACTTTTTGATGAAACGAAACATGGCATAAAAATATTTTCCTTGGCCCCCTTCGTTTTTGACATACAGGACGAAATTGATTTTTTTCCATTTTCGGACCCCCCTCGCATTTCAGTTATCTTGTAACTTATAAAAAAAGTAAAAATGGATCCTATTAGAGTTTTCTACGTAGAATCGAGTGGCGTAGTTAGATTTTCATCAGATGTGATATTTTTCGAGATATTAACCAAACACATGTTTTTTTAAATGTAACACCCTGTATATTTCTTAACCATTGAGTTTCCCCTTTCGAGAGCTTTTCAAAAATATATAACACTTTATAGTAATTTTTTTATTTTTAGCCCTTAAATCGAACTATTTAATTTTAAACATTAATTTTGCGCAGTTGGCCGTGTTTAACAAGTGGTTTAACGTCAATTCAGGTATTTAGATTTAAAAAAGAAACTGGTTAAATCCTGTATCTTCATTAATTTATTAAAATTGGTATTATTTTTTAAACTACAACACCACTTGTTATCTAAATATATAGAAAATCCTAACCAGAACAACTGCTTAGTTTTTAATCACTTGAAAATTAAATTAGTTGTCTTGAATTATTTATTAATAGCAAATAAAAGTCAAATTTAAAAACAAAACATACAAAACTTTAGGTAACGAAAAGAGTTAGTCCATTTAATCCATTCTAACTCTTTTCGTTACCTAAAGTTTTGTATGTTCTGTTTTTAAATTTTACTTTTATTTGCTCTTAATAATTAGCAATAGTGTTGTAGTTTAAAAAATAATACCAACTTTAATAAATAATTAATGAAAACACAGGATTTAACCAGTTTCTTTTTTAAATCTAAATAATTGAATTGACGTTAAACCACATGTTAAACACGGCCAACTACGCAAAATTAAAGCTTAAAATTAAATAGTTCGATTTAAGGGCTAAAAACAAAAAATAACTATAAAGTGTTATATTTTTCAAAAGCTCTCGAAAGGGGAAACTTAATGGTTAAGAAATATACAGGGTGTTCCATTAAAAAAAACATATGTTTGGTTAATATATCGAAAAATATCACATCTGATGAAAATCTAACCACGCCACTGGATTCTACGTAGAAAACTCTAATAGGATCCATTTTTACTTTTTTTATAAGTTACAAGATAACTGAAATGCGAGGGGGGTCCGAAAATGGAAAAAATCAATTTCGTCCTGTATGTCAAAAACGAAGGGGGCCATGAAAAATATTTTTATGCCATCTTTCGTTTCATCAAAAAGTAGCACACTGTCGTGAAAACCGCAACCCTCTATCTTTAAAAATACGGGAGATACACCGGAAAAGTGCCGAAAATGGGACACCCTGTACAGTTAACAGAAAACCGGGATGTGCAGTGCGCGCATCGTGCGGAAAGTAAAGCAGCACACATGCATACCCCGGTTTTCTATGAACTTGTACAGCTATACAACATTTAGTCTTTAAATAGATAATTAAATTTGAAAGCGTGGGGCGCAGTTATATAGTGGTCTAGGCATAAAAAACAAAATGTATGCCTAGACTGCTATATATGTAAGTGCGCCCCACGCCTTTAAATTTAATTACCTATTTAAATACCAAATGTTTTATAGCTGTACAAGTTAACAGAAAACCGGGGAATGCATGTGTGCGGACTGCGGAGATGGGAGGCGCAATCTATTAGGTGCTTTACTTTCCATACGATGCGCACACTGCACACCCCGGTTTTCTGTTAACTATAAAAGGAAATTTTTTTTTTTTAATTTTTAGTGCGCTACTCATAAAAGCGTGCTTTTTAGTTTATTAAACTATATTTTATTTGTAACTTTTTAGTGCGCTACTCATAAATGCGTTTTTTTATTTTTTTAGTGAATAAAGAATATAGACACACACGAATCCTCCGAAAAGCCAAGCCACCAAGCATTTGGTGGGTTTACTGGTTTATGGTTTAAAAGTTTGTGTGTCCACCATTATATATACATGTAGATACATAGTATACATATTTATATAATGGTAGACAAACAAACTTTGAAACCATAAACCAGTAAGCCCACCAAATGTCTCAAGGGAGACCGGCTTTTCGTTGCACGGCAGTGTTCGTCTAGGTATTATTTCGTCTATAGCTTTAAACAATATGAGAATTTGCAGTCCTGTTAACATTTCATAACAAATATATTATTCATGAGGATGATTCAAGTTTTTGTTTTCGGTTGTTTGAATCGCTTAACGTATGATAAAATTTTAAAAACAATAGAAATTTTTATCATTGCAGATCACCGCGTTGTGTTGTTTTCACGGAGCATAAAATTTATATTCGTGTATATTTAAAATATTCTGAATAAACATTACCTGTATATCATGTACTTTAATATCATTAAGTATGTTCTTCTTGAGCTTTTCTACTTCTGCAGCAGTTAGAGTATCAGCCTTGGCTATGACAAGAACGATATTGACTTTTCGATGCAATCTTTTTAACATTTCTAGGTCCATCTGACGCAAACTGAAACAGAGCATATAAAGCCATTAATTTACACTCGGCAACAAAGTAACTCTCTTAGTGTAACTCTTTTACATTTCATTATATGTTTTTCAAAGTTACAGTGTACAGTGGACTCGATAACTTCACGTATTTACAATGTTTTCTTTGGATATGAAACGCCAACCCCCGTTTTTTTTTTCTTAGTTTTGAATTCCTGTTACAATTTTTAAATATCAACTAATTACAGCGATGCGTAATAACTGTTAAAATAAAATAGCTGTTCAGTAAGTAGTTTTCAGTAATATTTTAACACACCCTTAAACACATATTTTTAAAAACATTTATAAAAATAAAACTTTCAACTATTTTTGATACAAAAAAAACCTTGATGCATTTTCATTTTTATAATATTCATTATAATACTTGAAAAGGAACATGTAGCTTCTTTTCACAAAGATACAACTTTTGTAAAAATCATTGGCTAGTTCCAAGCTGGAATTCACAATCACTTTCAAGACTACTAATGTCACTAGTTTTACTTTTACAGGTTTCCCAGTGACTTTGCAAGCTACCCACTAAACCTTGCATCTCTTTACCACACTTTTTACACACCGCTCTGTATCCTAGTTTGCCAACCACTTTCTTTTTTATAAAATGTCAAATACTAAATTCCTTACTACCCCGATTTGTCATGATTCAAAATATCGTGCTACACTACTCTCATAAGCAAAAATATTATTGATAACTGGAATAGGCGCGCGATCGTTTTTCGGTACACCGGAGAGAAGATTTTTTACGTTTTTTTTTTCTAACATTTTTAATTTTCTTAAATCGATTATTGAATAAACACTGCCTATGTTTATAGCTTCCAATAAAAATAATTTGAAAATCATTATATTTGATCTTGCCTTCTGTGTAAGTCTTGAAACTTTCAAATTCGTTTTTCTCAAAAGTATAAAAATGTCACTTAGATCGTTTTTCCCCTGTGGTCTTCATATAAAATATGTAATCTTCTGGAAATTTTAAAAACTTTTAATATTAAGAATCAAGAAATATGTATGTGATATTGTGATACCATTGCTGCCGATATGGGGCATATGGTTTTACGCCTTCCCCCCTGTTACTATATTTTTAATCCAATCGAGCATATGTGGCATCAGGTAAAATCAAATGTTAGAGCAGAAAACACTTCTCCGACTTTAACTGCAAGTGTTGTGACATTAATTAGAAAAGTTGTAAATAGCATTCCTATAGAATGTTGGAAAAATTCGATAAACCATGTTATTAAAGTCGAATATTCCTATTTTTCATTTACCAATAACATAGAGGCGCTTGTTTTTAAAATAGATGAAAATGACAGTGACAGCGAAACCGAATTAAAACTGTAATTAAATTTTTGAGTAATAATTTTTTTCTACAAACGTCAAAAAATGACAAGGTTCGCGCATTGATAACAATATGCGAAGTGACACTTTTTTTCATTTTCCTGTTACTATGACCCCGCGTGCGCGAAGTAGTGTGCGAAATAGGCATTTCGCGCACAGCATGTAAATTATCCGTTGGCCAGCGGATCTGTGTCTACATATTTTGACGTTTGTAGAAAAAATTTTGTTTGCAACTCGTGCGCGAAATACTTTAGTGATCTCGACAATTTTTTTAACTCGGCTGCGCCTCGTTAAAAAAATTAGATCTCGGTCACTAAAGTAGCATTTCGCGCCCTAGATACAAAAATAACTATTTATTGTACAAATAAATCGAATGACATGCATCAATAAACAATGTTTTAATCATTCGTAGTTTAACAAGATTTAATTTTTTCCAAAATTATTCCGAATTTAAACCACTACGACTCTGTCGCCGTTTAAGAATTTTGAAATATTTATATTTACATTTATTGAGGTACTTATCATTTTGTCAAAATGCAACGAAAGAGCTTGAAACGACCTTGAAAGGTTTTTTTATAATATATTTTACATTATGCATATCTTTAATGGTTGTTAAAAATTTATTAATATTAAACACAGAATTTCTTCTTTTTTATTTACACTTACCTGTGTCCCCATGGAGGGACAAAATACAAACAGCAGTGCACCCGGTTATCCTGAATGTTCCGTCGATTCAGGCCACTTTCGTCGGTAAAATATTGCCGGAACTGTTCTTCGATGTAATTTGTGCATACTTTCCAACTATCCTCACAGTTAACTGCATCTCCAAATCCAGGAGTATCAATTATTGTGAGCCTAAATAAAATAATACATATTTATACAGGGAGTTTCACTTAAAACTTCTATCGCTAATTTCTTAGAAATAAATAAAGGTATTAGAGTTCTGTAAAGGTAATCGATAAGTAGGATCTAAGACATCTAAGACCTTTATCATAATAAAAAATTTATTCGGCTCCCTTACTCTTCTTGACGCCCCGTCGCGTCGGCGACGCAACGTTACCAAGAATCTAATCAATTATATTATACACGGTGAGTTTTTTAAAGTGTTACAAGGCGATACCTCGAAAACGGTTTAAAATATTTTCATGAAATTTTGGTGGATTAATAGGGAGATGGGGGGACATATTTAAACATATTTTTAACATTTACCCCCTAGCTCTATTTTGAGGTTTGGGGGTGAATTTGAAATTTTAACCCAAGCAGCCCAGCGAGATATCGCCTTGTAAACTCATCCTGTCTGTAATTAATAATTAAATTATAAGTATGTTAATAGTAGTGGAAGTCGAATTCAAGAGCTTGCCTAGTATATGGTATTAATGTCTCATATTGGTTATGGATGCTCGAACGTAATACCAATATCAGCAACATTTTATTTTTAGTTACCTACCTAACTCTGACACCCCTTTCTTCAATTTCCATAGTCTTCTTCTCCACATTAGTAGTTTTATGAACCCTCTCGCTAACATCTGGGATTTTTCGGTTTTTATAGAGATCTTCTAAGAACAAACTGTTTATTAATGTGGATTTTCCCAGTCCTGACTCCCCGACCACCATCAGGGTAAATTCGAAACCTCGCTTCACCGATTTTCGATGAACTTGATCTGGCAGGGTGGCAAAGCCGATGTAGTCTCTACCAGCTTCTAAAAAGAAAACAGAAGAAAATAAATTAATGTGGTTTAGTAAATACTACACAGGTAAGAATTTTATCATTGGGGTAAAAATCAAAATGATTGTTACTGTGTGAACCACACCGAACACAGAGAGACTTTTATATGTGTCTTCCAGGCGGCTTTAATTTTGAAACTACTTAAACTATCAGGAATTTTAGTTAGACTTTGGGTTTATTCATCCCTTACGTATCTTCGGGACGCAATTTTTTTTCCATTATTTGGCATTAAAATGAAAGTCACATCATCGTTTATATAAAATTTATTTTTTCCTCTTAGTCTCAAATGGAAACTGGATATTTTAAACTTTTTCTAAGACTGTTCAGTTTTCAAAGAAATATTTTAAAATAGATTTGTAGAGAAAAGAGAAATATAAAACTATGAAAAATGTAAAATAAATAGGTTTCTAGAGAAAAGCGAAATATAAAACTGTGAAAAATCTACAATAAATCTTTTCTATACAGTATGTCCACGTATGGGGTAGACAAAAGGAGAGATGCGAAAAAAGGTCATTTTTTATAAAAACTTTTGCTTGCTTTAAAAATAAGGTCCGCGATGCCAAAAATTTGTTTTTTGTATATGGTACGCAAAAAATACAAAAACGTCAAATGTGGTTAAGAGTAAAGTTGCCTTTTTTAAATTTTAATGCAAAACGTTAACCAAAAAAGTTGTTTTACATTTTAAAAGAATTCTTATTCCAGATTTTGAAGTAAAAATTTGAAATTTCTAAATTACGCTTTTAAAATCAAAATTCTTCTAAGTCACGTTGTCACCTTTTTTATTTGATTACTCCTTTGGTAACTGTGACGTATTTGTCAAAATAATAAAGATGTTGTCTGTAGAGCAAAGAATATATAATCCAAAATTACAGAAATGGAGAGAATTGGTATCGCTACGTTATTAAGAAGTTTTAAGAAAAATTTCCAAATGTACAATTATGCAGAAGTTCAATTCAATACATAAGTTAGTAATCAAATTAAAAAAACGGGATCCGGAACTGATTTGAAGAAGACAAAGAAAAGATACGACGAAAACGATGCTTCTACTACAGTATTAATTTTGCAATCTGTTGATGAAAATCCTATTATGTCTTTAAGAAATCCAGCACGAAGTTTACAATTAATTATTGTGTAAAAAAGCCATACCCTATTCAAAATGGGTTTAAGGAAAATAAAATTCCTCCTTTTATACCAATTTTAACCAAACTTTTGAAGATGAAGACAGTTATAAACGCTTGGATTTTTGTTTGTGGATCAGTAATGAAATTTTAAGTAGGTAACAAAGTGAACTTTCATATGCTGATAATGTTCTCAGATGAGGCAACCTTTAGTACAAACGGCACTGTGGCTTGTGTAAATCAACCCCTAATGGGGTGAAATGGGGGTTCAAAGTTTCTAATGGAGTGAAATTGTTATACCGCGGACGAAGTCGCGGGCAGAAGCTAGTAGCAGATAAATGAGCAACAATGGTAAAAACATAATAGTAATAATAGGCGCTAAATATTTCTCTACTTTTTTTCTATAAAAGTATTAAAAGAAATAGTAACTTATTACATATTATCCCATAAGATTCTAGTAAAAAGTAGGTACATATTTTGAAAATATACTCACTTTTGGCTAAAAGTTTTGGCAATGACATTCTTCGTTAGCAAGAACTCTCACTTTGTAATACGTTGACTGTTATGGAAATAAACAATCGGCTTTTAAATTTTACTATTTTAACAAAAGATGTAACTCCCACCAACTAGAACAACTTTAAATTTTACCGGTCGTGTCAACATGGAATTGTTAAAAATAATAGTCCTTGAGAATAATTTAAAAAATTTGCGTAAGTGACTATTTATGATATTTATACCAAAATCTCAGCATACCCGCTGGCTGACTTGGTTTAAGTGGTTTAACGAACTTTTCCGTCCGTTTTTGGTCGTTATTTAAACTACAGAGTAAACAAAAACAAGTAATCGGATACACACCTTTTAAAGCGTATATTTACGTATTAAATCAATATCCGTTAAACTACTCTCCTGTTTTCTGATAAGAAGGAAGGAGTGTCTAATATTAGTCGATATTTGGGTATTATTATGTTGTATATTGTAAACTCAGTTGGAATATCATGTTTAGGACAATGCACAGATATGGTATTGAAATAAAACAAATTCATCCTTCTGTTATTATCTGAGGAATGTTCGTTTATAACAAACCTGAGCAAACTCGAGCTAAATTCTTCCAACTTAGAATATAATTGGGATATAATATAAGATTGGTAGGGATGAATTGGTAGGGATGAATGAAAAGAAAATGTTGAACATGAAAATGAGTGGGAGTTCGAAAGAAACAAACAGACAAGTAGCAAACTAATATTTATGAAAATCTTATTGAATTTAGCCTTGAGGAATATGCACTTTTCTTTTTACCAAATATCTGCCTCTGTTGTGCCGTAAATTATTAATTTTTTAAGCATTTTCCGGTTTGCATCTCCCAATCCAAACAAATAATTTTCAACGTAATGTTTACCTAACATTTAAACATTTCTGGTATATTTTATATAATATCAGGAAACCTTCAGTATGGTTTATGTAAGATTTGCTTACATGTATTATGTATTTATTTACTTTTTAATATTTACCTTTTGTTATCAGAATATCCTTAAAGGAAGTAAATTTAATAAAAGCTAGCAAATTAAGTAAAACATGTTAATTTTTATCAACGAATAATCTTTGTCAACGATAAAAATGATTCCACAAATATGTACAGAAAGGTTTGTACAACAGGGGTCACTAAGTTTTAATTAATAACCAACAGCACTAACATAAAGAGGCAATCATTTAACGCAACTCGCACAATAAGAAGGCAGAGCACTGCTCAAGGTGATATTGTGAATCTAATTTTTATTTTTGATTAAAATCATCACGATATAATAGGATGCGCCCAGTCGTGGGAAACTGTAACACTTTAATATCCATTTCATACCCATATTGATTAGGTATTTACTTGCATCTTAATTATTGCGTAAGTCACGGTAAAAGTACTTTCTCGTACAAGCAAAAAACTTCTCCATATGCACATGTTTCTTGCCTATGGAAACGGGGATGCCACGATGTTGCCCTTGACATATCTAAGGCAATTGACCTGGTATGACATGCAGCATTCTTGAACAAACTCCCTTGTTACTGGATGAATGGATTTCTTTCGGACATATTTTTGTCGTAATAGAAGCTCACTTAACTAACTTCCATCCCATCAGTGCTGGCTCATTCCAACTATGTGCATTGGTCGATAATACGCTCCAATATCCATTTTCCAAAATCAGTCCTTGAGCGTGAGCTGGATAACAAGCGCCGGTCTATGGAGGATATTGCCTTTGCAGGATTTCTAATTAGTTTTCAAATGAGGTGCTTAAGATCCTTGCTTAGTTTAAGGTTTTTAAAACCTAGTATTGTCCGCTTTTGTGCAAAAAATCCATCAAACTCTCATCCACATGAATGATCTTAGCCAGGACAAACAGCTTACCTTAATAACAACATCAGTTGTCAAGAAGCGTGGACAGAATATATATTCTGTAAACTTTGACTTAACTTCATTTGGGGTAAACTTTGATTTGGGGTTTGTATCTCTTTTTGTCCTATCAAACTTATCATGCTGTCTCTCGCTGGCTTATATGATGGGTTAATTAGTAAGCCGCTAATACGTTCCTTTCATTTTAGTGTCTCTTCTAGAATAAAAACCTTTTCGAGAGTGTCATCTAAATAGGCAAACTTCGGGTCATCTTTTAAGTTAAACTCCCTTCATCTCTTTATGACAGTATAATTTCCATCTCTTCGAGACATGTGTTTCTGTGATTTGATAAAGGTAAAAACTAACCCTCAATTTTTTTTTAAGTTACAACAAGAATCAGTATACTACGTCAGTACGTCGTTTTCACTATTTCACTGCTCGTGCAGTTAGAATGGCGCTATCAAACACACCTGGTGATCAAAGATTTTAGGTGTAATAAAAGCACCCAGGAGAACGGAAATTGGGTGGGAAACGCTTTCATCCTCTTCTTTTAGGGAAGAGTAGGTAATAATTTTACTTTTAAGGGATAAGGTGTCCCTTATCTTGCTTATCTTAAAAAAATAGAAATTGGCAGGATAACGAAGTATCGGTTGGATGCCGAATGGACAAGTGGTCATAGCAACTATCGAATAGAACAGAATAAGAATGGAATGCAATAAATTATTAAAAGTACAAAACTTATCTTGCTTATCTTAAAAAAATAGAAATTGGCAGGATAACGAAGTATCGGTTGGATGCCGAATGGACAAGTGGTCATAGCAACTATCGAATAGAACAGAATAAGAATGGAATGCAATAAATTATTAAAAGTACAAAACTTACCGTGACCTACGTAAGCAGGTGAATAACAAATTCTTTATGATACTTGCGACTTAGAAAATACTTAGTGTATTGTTGATACACCCCTCACTACCAGTAATTTTGACATTAAATATTCAAACCATGTCAACAAAATATACTCACGAATACTCGCAGGCATACATTCGTGTTGTTGGTTAACCTTAATAATGTTAGATGTGCATGAGAACATTACTTTACACGTACGCGACCAAGAAACGAATACATATATAGTGATATTAATGTGTGTACTTTATTTTATTGTTGTAATAAACCAATAACAGTTTACTGTAAATCTTAAAGGCCATTTTGTTTAAACTCATTTTTATTGCTTGTTAAATTTGCATTAAGAAGCGTTGGTGTTAACGATGTTAAGTTTAAAAGGAAACCATTAGATTTTACCTTGAAGGAGTATAAAGTAAATTTACTTTGAATCTAGTTTTTCGGCTATTGCGTTGTCTGAAAATAAAAAAGAGCTCACCTCAAGTTTTTTCAGATCTTCAAGTTTTGAGTTTTTTCGATTACGAAAAACCCGATTTTCCATTTTTGTCAGTCTGTCGGTTTGTTGGCGCAGAAGCTTGCAAGCTACTTAAGAGAAAAAAAATAGTTTGTTTATAGATTGGACATCCATTGTCCAAAGCTGAATACACTTCAGGTGAAATGAATAGACTATATGGGCAAAAAACTGAACTACAAATTGTTCAATTTTGTCGTAGATTTAGGAGAAATATAATTTGTATACTGAGTTAAAATATATGTACAGACGCTCGTGAAGATATTCCTTTCCTAATACAAATAGTTCCTGTCAACCAAGCGCGGATCCAGAGGGGGTCATGACCCCCCCCCCCCAAAAATCACTATTAAAATTGAAAATATAAAAAGTTACAAGGATATTACTGTTCCCTGAATGACCCCCCCCCCCCCCAAAACGAAGTTCTGGATCCGCGCCTGCTGTCAACATGATTTTTAAATTTGCTCTTTCGGTTACAGAATTTTGATCAAATTTAAAAAATAAATAAATTTTACTGATAACTCAAGTTCACTTATTTCAGAATTATTATTCGTTTCCATGGAAATGCCTTATTTTTACTTGTCAATTGATAATTTTGTCGTTTTCAAGATTATTTCTCAGTTTATTGCTCAATTGAACGTGAAAGCGAATTTTAATGTGCAAGCTGGTATGTTGCTAATTTTGGAGGAGTGCAGAAAAAACTGCAGGGAAGCTGCACTACTGTGGGCGGTCAACTGGCCTGCTAGGTCCCCGGATTTGACCCCCCCCCCCCGAGTTTTTCGTGTGGGATTTTATAAAGAACAAAGTGATGGCGACTGCATCTACAACTTTAGATGATGTGAAAGACCGAATCCGCTTTGCCTGCTTATTAGTGATACCTGAAATGTTACAGCGGGTACAAAATTCATTTAGAAAAAGAGTGAGAAAGTGTCTGGACGTTCAAGGGGGACATTTCGAACAACTTTTCAAGCATGACAGACGATAATAAGTTGAAATTAAATGGTAAATAATTTTTTTTTAATTTTATACGCTAATAAATCATAATTCCGTACCGAAAGAGCAAATCAAAAAATGTTTTGTACACATAGGTATGTAGTTTTTTACGTATATTCGAATTTTATAAACAAAAGTACATCATCCCATTTAAAATTTTATAGTTACCCAGCATAAGTCGCCAAAATTTTATGAAAATGTTTTAAAACGTTTTCGAGATATCGCTTTGTAACACTCACATAATTTAGAATACTGGGCGAACAACTTATATATAACAATATACATATTTATATGTATATATACGGAAAGGTTTTTGCAGAATTTTTGTCATTGCATCAAAATATTAAATAAAAAGCTTAATTATATTGAAGTATGTGCTTAGCTGACTTACCTAACAGCATTAAGTAAGTAAAAACAACTAAAAATAAAAATTAGTTCGGTGACAAATTTATTCAGGTGCTTAAAGAGTGGTTTTTAATTGGTTTATTCAATACTTAACATTGTTTTTACAGCTGTTAGCTATATTGACTCCATGACTACATAAAGTACTAGGTGTACTCCATTCTCCATTTTTTTCAATAAAATAAATAAATAAATTTGGTCTAGGTAAACAAACGTAGATTTTACCAGAATATTATCGATATTATTGTATAGCCAAATCCTATTCATCCGCTTATCATTTCTTATAAAATGTATAAATTTAGATATGAACTACTTTTTTCAACGTTGGAAAGCAAAACATTATTTTTAAGTAGGAAATGCGTTAATGAGTTAAAATAAAATTTAAAAACAATACGAGGCATGTACGTACGTACAAGACTATTTTATGAAGTACATGTATTACCAGCATGCTACTTATTTGAAATTTAACCCAATTTAGTAGTTAATTGGTTGCTGTAAAAGTTGATAACAAATATAAAACATAGTTCTTACTTTAGGGAAGTCCGTTTATATCAAGTGTAATGGATATGTTTTAGATTTTTTGATTTGCTTATTAGTGCAGTCTATGTACTATTTTTTCCAATTTTTTTAGCGGCGATTTAAGGTATACATTTTTAGACGAATATCATCGTTTTAGGCAAGTTCAGGATAAAAAAAAATCCATTTCTCCACACATCTGGCACTGACGCCCCATTTTTCAAAGTTTATAGACAATTTTACGAAAAGCAAAAATCAGTGTAAATTTCACTAAAAAATATACTCCGACCTGTCAAGGACGTTACACACAAAATACTACGCCTTCGTAACTGTTTAAGCCGTGAATGAACAATGAATGCGACTACGTGTTACGGAGAAAAAACGAGATTGCCAACCTCACTAAATTTGGTTACATGAAAATAAGTTAAGTACTCAAAATTTATTATCTCGAAAAATAATGGTTTAAAACTTAGTAAATTTCGACTTTTAGGAAGTACACCTACTATTTAAATTTATTGATGGAACTTTTACGTTTGTAATGACGTCATTATATCTCCTTAAAATTTTTACACAAGAAGAGGTTCAAATTGTTTACCGCTATTATTATGATTATTTTACGGTTTTACGAATCGTGCTCTCACTCATGTAGAACTAATGTCCTTCTTATCTGTTCATTGTGGTAAATTACCTTTGTTGATTACAAGAAAAGAGAAAAAATACTGTGGTCAGGCCGTAAAGTTTTGAAACTAATATTCCTTCAGTTTCTTTTTCTGGTCATCATTTTGACCGAAAATAACACATGTTAAATTTTACACTAAAAAATTTATTAGAGTATTGAGGATTACAAGCTATAACGGATTTATTATAATATTGAGTACTACATATTATATTAATTCGTTTACCTATAGTACTTAATCCAAAAAAGAATATTTTGGTCCTTAAAATAATATTGTAGAAAAGAGAAATAATTCAGTTACTCAACCCCAAATATAGATTTTTTTTAACATGAAATTAAAAAATATGTTACTGGTTATGTGTTATGTGTTTTGTTCCCAAAATGGATTCTAGAAAGAGCTCAAAATATTTTTCCCTTCCATCCCCTCCCACTTATTTTATGAACTATTTAAAAAATTATGAAACTAAAAGCCTGAACACAACAATTCTATAAGTCTCTAAAAATATATTTGTATATACAGGATGTTCGGAAAATGTGTCAGGATACTTGGACAGGTGATTCTACGTGGTAAAATAAAGGTAGTAAGCCATGTAACAAAAATTCTAAAACTCAATATTTTCGCCCATCAAAGTTCAATTTTTTGCTTGGGTTTGCTTGGGTTTTGTTTAGTATTTTATTATATTTAAAATGGCATGCTCGTTTTTAAAATACCTGTCAAAACAAAAAAGATATACCTAGTGAAAATAAAATTTGGGTTTTAGGTAAAGTGCCCTCTGGTGGCACAGTAGAGAAACATTTTTATAACAGATTGATATAATATAAATCACTAGTGATGTAAATGAAAAAAAAAACGAACTAAAACCACCTATGTATTTATGAACAGGAACACAAGAACAGCTAAAATGCCTCAGTTTAATAATAATATTACTAAAAATAATAATAATGAAAGTTTTTTTTATTTTGGGCTATCACTATAAATCACCAAGCTGAGTATCTGTGTCAAATATCAATTTGATTAGTTAAGAAATAATCAAAATTTGTTAAAAATAAAAAAAAATTGAACTTTCATAGGCTGTAACTAGTAAAATATTGAGATATCGAATTTTTGTTACATGGCTTATAGGCGCACCCAGGATTTTGTCTTGGGGGCTGATTTGTCTTGGGGGGGGGGGGGCTGAATAATGCAATTCGATGGATTTCTTCAATTAGTAGTGCACTTTTTTAATTTTTGTGTGTCTAGGATGTGGGTCTGGGGGGCTGCGACCCCCAGCCCCCCCGCCTGGGTTCGCCACTGCTACTACCTGAATTTTACGACGTAGAGTCACCTGTCCAAGTGTTCTGACGCATTTTCCGAACACCCTGTATATATAAAAATATATACCCTAAGAAAATATCTTTAAAAAACGAGCATATTATTATTCGGTTATGACATGTATCTATAGAAAAAAATTGTTTTTTTATTTATTTTTCTGTATAAGCGACCCTTAAGTATCTAGACACAATATTTATGTCAGGTCACAGAGGAAAAAACTTAATAAAATACACAGTCTTATTTACTTACCAGTCATTATTTTAAAGCTTCTTCCTGCCTTTTTTCTGTATGCTGTTGTGATTATTATTGCTGTCTTTTTTCGTTATTGCTTTCTGTAGTTGTTTCACCCTTTTCTAATAATTTTATCTTGTTCAGTTATATCCATCTCATCACATTCACCAATAAATCGAGTCGACTGAGCACTTGTTCATTCCATTTTATATTTTGCCAATAAATCTCAGGTAACCATAAAAGGTGCAAAAACCAGCAACTGTTTTTCTCTTTACTCTCTTTTATTCGCGCTGGAGAATAGCGGCTAATACAAGGCTAATACGATGCAGTAGCCTGGGAAATGATAGGCGTTTGTGCCGTATATTCACGTATAGAAAACACGGAAGGGAACGGAACAATAGAACATCACCGCACGAACATGGGTAGCGCGAATAGCGCGATCAATACAGCCGATCGCGTTTGTTTTGTTTGCTTGAGCGCGTGAAATTTTGAATTTTGGGCGGAAACATGCGCTGTTGGATATAAGAGGGGATTCCGCAAATTGTATTGATGGCTGCCTACAGGTAAAATACAATGGCTTAGGGCTTAGACCTTTATACAGGGGCGTATCGAAAGCACTATGTTTAGGGGGGGAGTGGAGGAAAAATATCCAACTATGCGAAGATAAAAATCCAAAATTGTCTACCTTTTTTAGCAGATTCTCTTCGAGCAAAATTGTCAATTTTTTTTTCTGTCGGCTTTTTTTGGTACGGTGTCCTAATAGCCAACTCAAGCATCCATGGGGAGGTGCACCCCCCCCCCCCCAATGAATCCTCCTTGTTCTTATATTTAATTTGACATAGTAACCTAAAATTTTTACTTCAAAGTCAAAATCCTTAAAAAAGGTCGAAATTTCGACGTAATATTTGAGATAAGTTGAAATTAGGACTCAAGTTGAAATTCCGAGATTAAAGTCGGTCTTTCGACTGCGTAAGTCGAAATTTTAAAGTAAAACCATACCTACTTATAAGTCTAAATTCTGACATGATCGAATTATGAACAGTTTTATATTAACTTTTAATGAGAAACTTAACTTGAAATTTCGAAATGGAAATAGACTTAATAAGTCTAATATCAGAAATAAGAAGTTGAAAGTTTAAAGTGAGTCAAAATTACAAGATGAAGAGCCTCTGTTTCTTAAGTCAAATATTCGAGATAAAAATTTTGAGTCGGAATTACAAAATAGGAATCCGAAAAACCCTGTAATTAGATTCGTAAGTAATAAGTAAATGGCGAGATAAAAAACTTAAGTCTTCGAGTTAAAAAGTAAAAATCTTGACTAAAGTTGAAATTACGATATAGAAAGTTTGAATTTCGACTTTATAAGTCTACTATTTTAGATAACAACTCTATATTTTGACTTAAAAGGCTGATATTCAAGTTAAGAAGTAAAACTTTTGACTAAAGTTGAAACTTCGCTATAGAAAGTTTGTATTTCGAGTTCATAAGTCTAGTATTTTAGATAAAAACCTATATTTCGACCTAATAAGTTTGATATTCAAGTTCAAAAGTAAACATTTTGACTAAAGTTGAAATTACGATATAGAAAGACTGTATTTCAAGTTCATAAGTCTAATATTTTAGAAAAAAAAAATATATTTCACTAAAGTTAAAATTACGCTGTAGAAAGTCTGTATTTCAAGTTCACAAGTCTAATATTTTAGAAAAAAAAACTATATTTCGACTTAGTAAGTCTGATATTTAAGTTGAAAAATAAAAATTTTGACTAAAGTTGAAATTACGATATAGAAAGTCTGTATTTCGACTTCATAAACAAGATAGATAGATAATAACCCTATATTTCGACTTAGTAAGTCTGATATTTAGGTTGAAAAACAAAAATTTTGACTAAGGTTGAAATTACGTCCGTGTTTCGAGTTCATCAGTCTAATATTTTAAATAAAAAACCTAAATTTCGACTTAATAAGTCTGATATTCAAGTTAAAAAGTAAAAATTTGGCTAAAGTTGAAATTACGCTATGGAAAGTCTGTATCTGGAGTTCATAAGACTAATATTTTAGATAAAAAAAACCTATATTTCGGCTTAATAAGTCTGATAGTTAAAAAGTAAAAATTGTGGCTGCAGTTCAAATTAGGCAATAGTATTGTATTTTGACTTCATAAGTATAATATTTAAGATACAAATCCATATTTTGACTTAATAAATATAACATTGAAGGTAAAAAGTAGAATTTTTAATTAAGGTCGAAATCAAGATTTAAATTATCTTTATTTTTACATCGTAAGTCTAATGTTTAAGATAAAAAGTCTATATTTCGGCTTAATAAGTACCTATTTTATTAAGGGTCAAAAGTTAAAATGTTTACTGAATTGGATATTCCAAGATAAAAAGTTGTATATCGTATCTTGTATGTGTTTTGTAAGACAACGTTCCAGCTCACAAGTCGTTGATTGCGCTGCAAGAAATAAATAAAATTGGTTTTGAATTGGTTGACTACCCGCCCTATTCTCCGGATTTAGCACCGTCAGACTATTATTTTTTCCCAAAACTCAAAAAAACATTTAAAAGGTAAAAAAGGTGGTTTGCAGACCATGACAAAGAATTCTATTTCCAGGGCTTAGAATTACTTTATTAATGTTCTGCTAAACTTGTAAGTCTTAAAGGAGATTATGTTGAATAAATAAAATTTTGTTTTGAAATATTGTGTACTTATCAATACTCCCTCGTACTAGCTAAGCATATGTGTACTGTTAATACAAACTTAAGTGAAAAATATTTCATCTGAGAAATAAAACCTCACGCTATTTTTTTTATTGTCTCTTAAATGGGTCAAACTTTATAGAAAATACTATTTTAGTCTTAATTTTGAAATTTTGTGGTACCCTACTGGACCTAATACCACCTTTTATAATAACTTTGTGCCCATTTATCGCCTCGATGACCTTTTAGTTTGGCACTGTAAATTTTAAATTGCTAATGGTCGACATACAACAATAAAATTCATAAAATAATAATTTTAGCATTGATCCGAGGATAAAGGAAATAACTAATTTAGCCTGAAATAACCACAATAACTAAAAAGACCTTTTAAACCCTCATAAATATTTATTAGACCATGAAAATTGTAAAATGTTCACTAAAATTCTGCTTTCTGGGTTAGGATATTATGCGAAATACTTTTTTATTCAAATTGAAGTGTCATGTGTCAATCTAAAATTTTGCAACAACGGAGTTCGTTCTATTAACCACTAGTTTCTTCAATTGACAAAGGCAATAAATAGCATTTAGAATATTCTTGTTTTTCATTGTTCTGGGTCACCTGCCCAACCAGATTTAAAACAAGAACATTAAACCCGTTTCTTGGTGCGATAAAGTGCCACAAGAAAATTTAAACATTTCCAGTTAAGTTTAGAAAACAATGCAAAAAATATGAACACAAGAATAAAAGACGAATGTTTTAAAGGAATTGCCTATCGACCCTCGGCGGATCCGTACCGTGAGGCAGACGAGTTAATTTTGTTTTTTGATGGGTTTTCAGCTTGTCAGCCTTTAGTTTGGAATTTTTTTAAAATAATATTCAATACAAATGGTATGTTCATCAATTTTTTTTTCAAAAAAGATCGTAATATACGTAGTCCTCCCATAAGTCCTGTCCCTTGCATTAAAGTGACGATATCGCTGTCAAAGCGAGGATACGCCGTAATCCGCCCAGGAAACAAAAAATTTGGTCCAGAGAAATGAAGATCCCTACAAGGACCATGTCTCGAATAATAACAGAAGACTTAAGACTTAGTGCTTACCGAAGAAGGACAGGACAAAGACTTACAGAAGCTCTACGAAGCATAATGGTGGACAAAGCCAAATTCATTCAGACGAAAAAATTTTTACGATTGAAGAAAAATATAACCGTCAAAATGACAGGATATACGCACACAGCTCTCAAGAAGCAGTTGAGAATATTCCTAGAGTCCAAATAGGTCACCACCCAGCTGCTGTAATGGTTTGGGCGGGGGGGGGGGGGGGGGGGGGCAGGGGGGAAGGGGTGGCATATGATGGGACCCCTCAACTCATTCTATATCAAAGAACAAAATGATACATTGAAAATAATTCATTTAAAAGATATTAAATTAAAATAAATCAATTTTATATTTTTACTTAGTAAGTAAAACTCGAAAAAAACTTGATAATACAGCTATTAAATGCATTTCGTCATAGCGCTCAACGCAATGGGCACTGTCAACACCGTCGCGTCGCGTCGGCGCGGACATACAATTTCCGACGATCCTTAAGTAGTAATTAGTAGTAATTACTAAAGTTTGACAAATGGGGGTAATTCCAGAGACGGCTTCTAACCTAGTTGGAAATAAAATTAGGATTCGATTTGAAAATAAAATACAAATATTTATTTACCCACATTGTGTTATTTGAAAGTGCGAGATACGAAAATATCATACAGGGTGTCTGAAAAGTCTTAGCATGGGCAAATATCTTTACTATTAATAAAGATAGCGACACCAAATTTTAGTTGTACCTTATTGGTTGATAAATCTACGTGTTTATGTAATTTGACTTTTTCAACCCCCTTGGGGGGTTACGCTAGGGAGTTGAGGTCGAAAATTTTGAATGCAAACCTATGCCGTGTGGCCTCTTCGTTTAAAAATCTTCAAAAAAGAAACATTGTTTTAGTATTTTAGTATTTATTTATTATTGTAATTCATTTTTAAATGGCAAGCCTATAAAAATTATAACTCGTAAATCGTATAATCGGTCGGGGCAAAAGTCGACCATTAGTCGACCTCTTGTGCCATACAGCACACGTCGGCGCTGCTATTTTTTGTTTTGTGGGGCACTTTTTTCTACCTTTTCTCCAACTTTACTTCTTCATTTGTCGTTGTTATATGTTTTGTTTTTTGACATCTGCGCAGTAGACCAAAATGCGTACCACGCGCAAACCGAACGTGCTAGACATGCGTACGCAAGTTCAGGAGATGTACTTGGGTGTCTACATTCGAACCCATTCACTTGTAAGAATATATCCCCAATAGTTAAGGTACCACTACGTAGTTAACTGTATAACTTTTTCCCAAGGTTTTTTCGACTTTATTTTTCGTTTTTTGCCATGTGCGCAGTAGACCAAAATACGTACCACGCGCAAACCGAGCGTGCTAGACATGCGCACGGAATTTCAGGAGATGGACTTTGGTGTCTACATTTGAACCCATTCACTTTTAAGAATCTATCTCCAGTAGTTAAGGTACCACTGCGTATTTAACTTTATAACGGTTTCCCCAAGTTTTTTCGATTTTATTTTTCTTTTTTTGCTATCTGCGCGGTGGCAAATAACGAAAAATACAGTCGAGAAAAACTTGGGGAAAAAGTTTTACCATTGATCAAAATGCGTACCACGCGCAAACCAAGAGGGCTAGACATTCGCACGAAATTTCAGGGGATGTACTTTGTTGTCTAAATTCGCAGTGGTACCTTAAGTACTGGAGATATATTCTTAAAAGTGAATGGGTTCAAATGTAGACACCAAAGTCCATCTCCTGAAATTCCGTGCGCATGTCTAGCACGCTCGGTTTGCGCGTGGTACGCATTTTGGTCTACTGCGCAGATGTCAAAAAACAAAACATATAAAAACGACAAATGAAGAAGTAAAGTTGGAAAAAAGTTAGAAAAAAGTGCCCTACAAAACAAAAAATAGCAGCGCCGACTTGTACTGTTTGGCACAAGTGGCCGACTAATGGTCGACTTGTGCCCCGCCCGATTATACGATTTACGAGTTATAATTTTTATAGGCTTGCCATTTAAAAATGAATTACAATAATAAATAAATACTAAAATACTAAAACAATGTTTCTTTTTTGAAGACTTTTAAACGAAGAGGCCACACGGCATAGGTTTGCATCCAAAATTTTGGACCTCAACTCGCTAGCGTAACCCCCCAAGGGGGTTGAAAGAGTCAAATTACGTAAAAAAGTAGATTTACTAACCAATAAGGTACAACTAAAATTTGGTGTTGCTATCTTTATTAATAGTAAAGATATTTGCCCATGCTAAGACTTTTCAGACACCCTGTATGATATTTTCGTATCTCGCACTTTCAAATAACACAATGTGGGTAAATAAATATTTGTATTTTATTTTCAAATCGAATCCTAATTTTATTTCCAACTAGGTTAGAAGCCGTCTCTGGAATTACCCCCATTTGTTAAACTCTAGTAATTACTTTTTCGGAAGGTTGGTATGTTCGTCTATCCTGTACTGATGACAACCAAAGAGTTCGAAACCGGTCCGCAGGTGACGACATCCTAACTAAAGAAAAAGCTTCCTTCTTCCTAGTAGTTTCTTGCATTCAAAACAAGTATTTTATTATCTAACTGTGTTAGAAGAAAATAAGGCAAATTTTGGTATGTAGATAATTCAGCGCTCTGAGGGGCATACAGCCCGGAGAATAGCTGTTTTACCATCATTTGTTGAAATCCTTATTGTATAAGGAATTTTCAGATGGTTTGGAGAATGATTCTCAATTTTTGCATATTTATATGTACCCCTGACAAGTAGACTTCATTCATATATTTAAGAATTAATTAAGTTTATATAAACTCGACGAATAAATACAAAATTAAAAGACCTTCAGAATTAGTCGTCACTCGGACCCCCCCCCCCCTCCCCCCAAATTGGAAAAAACTAATGAATATCTATTTCAGGAAAGCCGTTTCAAAAAAACTTCTTTCTCGGTATTTCTTTGCTTTTTAATATTTGAATTTATGAGTATGAGCTATCTCAACTTTAACATTTATTTGAAGACCCAGGAAATACCTGGTTAGACAAACTTGATTTAATAATTATGTGTAAAAAGTTGCTGATATAGAAGTTTTACCAGCACCAGTTTTATTTATCCAAGAAATCGCTTCCGACCCGTGCAATATGGGGGTCTAGCGTTATCATGCATTGATATAAATAGGTCCCCAATTAAAGGAGCAATAACAGCGTCTTGCAGGATGGCTTTAATGTAACGATGAACGTTCGGAGCTCCATTTTCAACAAATACAAGGTCGGTATGTGCTTCACTAGAAATCAAGGCCGTGCCCAGATTTTTGTTTCGGGGGGGGTCCAATAAAAAGACCTGCTAATTCAAATAATCAAATTTAATTAATTACCATTACATTGGCACGGGAAAAGCCCGCCACTGAAAAAACTTTACTAACATATTCGTTTTTAAAACTAAAAATCTCAAATTTCCAGTTCAGTGAATTCACAATACAAAATCAAGCCTTCTAGACTTTTTATTGGCAAATTCGGTTATAACATCATCAGTTGGGATGATGACATCTCTGTGAATTGCCATTAGGGCCAACCCGGTTAGCCTCTCTTGCCCACAAGAATTCCGTAGGTAGGTTTTTAGGCGCCTAAGTGTGGAAAATGACCTTTCCGGGGTGCACGTGGTTACTGGTAGAGTCGACAAGATGTTCAACAACATATAAATGTTGGGATACAATTGCCTGTTGCACTCTCCGACAGCCTCAATGGCGCAAGAAGGCCGGTCCGAAGGGCTTTTGCCCTGCCACAACAATTTCCATAGTTGAAATTCGCCTTGTGCCTCGTCTAGTTCCACCAGGTCTTCGTACATCACTAGGTCCTCTCTTGGAAATGGCGTTTCCTTCTCAGAACAGACTGTTGGTATAAGAGTGAACATAGCAGCAATCACTTTCTTGTGGTCAGTAAATCTTATTTTGAGCTGGGAAGTTAAGTCTTCTAATAGGGGTATTGCAACAGTTATGCGGTAATACTGTTCGGGGTTATTAGTATTTGGATTAGCGCGATGCTTCTGTACTGATGTCAACCGTGGAAGCTTGATCTCTTCATTGACATCGGCCAATAAATCCTTTGCTTCTATAAATGAATTTGAAAATTCTTTTTCAATATTGGATCGAATATCTTGAAAGTGCGATATTACGTTCTCAATATGGTCGACAGCTGTTATTAAGTCACAAAGAGGTGACTGCAGGACTTTGCATACTGTTAATGTTGCTGCAAATACCTTCGCCAAAAAACAGAGTGATACCACGAATTCGCTGGCAAGAGCAGATTTCAGAAAAGTAGAAGCTTTGGTTGAGGTTTCCATATCCGGGTCTGTGCTGAATTGTTCTAAAGTCTCAATAATAGATTTAAAAATTTGTTTAAATTTTAACAAGCCGTTGTGATTTTCCACCCACCGCGTTTCACACATTGGTGTTAATTTCTGCCATGTTGCATCAGGAAAGTTGGCCCTAATGCGTGCCTGAAGGAAGCTTGTTCGCTTTGGAGATGCTCTCAAAAAATTTCCGATTGCTTTCACAGTTCCTATACAATTTCTTATAGGAGGTACACTACATGAATGACAAAGGGCCAAGTTTAAAGAATGAGAGCTGCAATGGACAAACAGAGCTCGGGGAAATGATTTTCGTATTATTGCTTGAACGCCATTAAAAGCACCTTTCATCACAGCTGCACCATCGTACCCCTGTCCCACCATATTGTTGCAGTCAATGTGAAGGTTTTTCAGGGACGCTATGATCGTGTCAGCCAATGGTTGTGCAGTTGTATTATCGACCTTTACAAATCCGAGAAAATCTTCTTTCACCACATAACAAGTTTCGACCTTTTTTGTGTATCTAACACATAGTGAAAGTTGTTCGTGTCCCGAAATATCAGCAGTTTCGTCTACTAAAACGGAGAACACCTTCGCTTCATTTAAACATTTTACAATTTCCTTCTGAATTATTTCCCCACAAATTGATATCAGATCATTTTGGACCTTAGCGCTCATATATGTCGCGTTCAGAGCAATGTTTTCGCTGTGTTTGAGCAATTTTGTATCACCACATTTCATCCTCATTCTTAAGATGGCTCTAAAATTGCCGTCATTTGTGACTGGCTCCTCATCAGTCACAGAAACAGGGCCAGAATCGTTTGTTCCTCTCAAAGCCAGTTCTTGACGCCCACAAAACTTTATAGTTTCCACAATTGAAAATAATTTTTCTCTATTTTCTTCTACTTGCTTTCTTCTCCCTGAGTCAATAACGTTCCTGATATCCAAGTGTCGGTTTTGCATAGTTTTCAAAAAGTAGGAGCCCTTAACCACAGCTTCGTGATGGTATTGTTTCGATTGATGGGATTCGAAGTCTTCGATTGCGTGTTTCCATTTCTTATATGGAACTGTCACAAGAGATTTTGAAGCCTGATTGCCTCCTTTTCCTACGGTGTCATGTGAAAAAATTACACAATATTTGCACAGTGCGCCGTCATTTTTCGTATAAACGAGCCACGGGTACCTATCAAGCCACTGCCTTTGAAATCGAAGGTTTTTCTTCCCACTTACGCTTACTGGAAATTTGAAATCTTTCCCTGGCGTCCACGGAGTACTCAGCAACTTAAATTTTAAGTCATCATCTAATTTGTTACCTACATGGTTTCCCAAATCAAAGTGGTGAATTAGTAAGTTGCTTTCTTCAGGTCTCACTTCACTGATCTCAGTACACGTAGAAAAAGAAGACGATGTGCTTGCCTCAGAGACAATAGGTCTAGCAGATGTAGATGAGTCACTTGCAGTGTTCGTCTTTTGAGCCTTTGTAAAATAGGTAAAAAGTGACGCTTGCAAACTAGTTCGTTTAGACATCTTGACGATGAATGATCTAAAAAAAATAGTACTAGAATAATATAAATTAAAAAAAAAACTTTTTGAAAACAAGCTTTTATAAAATGAACTAAAAAGCATAAAATAATTTTTTTAGTGTTCTGATATCATAATAATAAAAGCGATGGGCGTATTAAAGGCAATTTACCCGTTTTTGTTTTTTAGCCTTGTTAACTCGAAGTTAACCCAACCCAACCCAACCCTACTCAAGCTACCCTTACATTTTTCTGATATGAATGGACATTATTACGCCTGCTTCATATTAGGCAGATCATCCGCGACCGGCAGTGTGTCGATTTATTTTGTCACATTGAAAAAGAAGAGTCGGCCCATCATCGGTTGTGGTCGATCCACCAAATGTGCATGGAAAGGCATTTACCTAATATTAAATACGCCCATCGCTTTTATTATTATGATATCAGAACACTAAAAAAATTATTTTATGCTTTTTAGTCCATTTTATAAAAGCTTGTTTTCAAACAGTTTTTTTTTCTAAATTTATTTTTTAATTTTTAGATTTGTCTAAGTCTATGCATTTCAGAGTTAGACATATCAACTGACACGAACGTAAAGTAAAGATCGAACAAACTAAAACCTTACCTCTTCTACGCCCCCCCCCCCCTTTTTAGTGGGAGAGCATGTGAATTTTGAAATCAATCAGATACCTACGTGGAAGTCAGTTGAAAGTAATCAGAAAAACTTGACATTAAATCGTCCATTTTGAATCCGCCATATTGAATTTTTGTAATCTGATCAAAAATTCATAATTTTCATCCTCAAAAACCCCCAGATACCAATTTTGGTTGAAATCGGACAAAGTAAAGTTTTACCCCCTCCCCCCTCTCCACCCCCCACGTTAGGGGGGAGGTAGGAGGTAGGTACCCGATGAAACCATATTATTGTATTGTCATCGGAACTAAGACGCTATGCGAAATTTGAAGTCAATCGGATGTTTGGAAGTTCTTCAAAAATGAGTTGCAAGATTTGATTACATACATACATACCCACATACATACATACATACATACAGGTGAAGTTAAATAAAAGCTTGTAATAATATTACATACGAGAAGACTTGTGTCGATTTCTTTTTAATTTTCCCATAACTAAAAATAAGTTTTGACGATTAAAAGGTAATTATACTCACCATGAATGAAAAACCGTTGTTTTCGATATTGTATCACGTGTATTGCACTGCACAGAGACACAGGTCTTAACTCGTCGAGCACAAAAAGACGAATGACGGCACAACGCGAAGACAAATAGGTAACAGGCAGCCTGCGACAGGGCCGGGCGCTGCGTGGTGAAAATACTGAAAAGGTTAACATCTTTGATCTTTGGAGTGTTTGTCGATTTTATCTAGTGTTAATCCATTTTATTTCGGGGGGGGTCCGGACCCCCCGGACCCCCCCCCTGGGCACGGCCTTGCTAGAAATACCTGCCCAAACCATACCGGAACCGCATTGAGTATGTTATATCGACTGTTTAATATCCGTTTTTAAGAAATCTGTAAAACTGTCAGCTTTTTATTAAAACATGTACAACTCCTACAAGAAAAAGGGTATTGAGATGAAAAAAAAAAACGAAATGTTCATTCATGTAACTTTATAACCAAGAATTTAATAAAAAAATTGGTGCTTCAATTTTTCCACAGGCTGTTGTGACCTTTCGAAAAAAAAACATTTTTGTTTAGACCTGTATAACATGACCTATACAAAAAAAGTTTATTATTAAACAATTATACACCCTAATTTTAATTAATTAATTCACAAACTGCTAAAAAATCGCATTCAAAATAAAAAAAAAGTTATAAAACATCAAACATTAGCCATAATTTTGGGACGGCGGTTTTTTTTTGCCGGGGAGTGTAATTATAAAATTAATATTTCGTTACCAGTTAGTAAATATTTTATTTTTCGTAACTCGTAACGAAAAGTAAGATGTTTCAAAACTGTCATCGGTTTTGAAAAGTGTCCCTTTATGTCAGAATTAGAAAAAATAATATAATAGTTCTATTAGTCTGGGCAAACCTGAAAAATATATATGAGCTAAAAATGTTTACAGACCGGGCTAATGGTAGGTAACTTAAACTTTTTTGCTATTCAAATTTTTGAATACATTATTAAAAAAGACTGCATATTGGCTATTACGTTTTGTGATAGAGACCGCTAAAATTTTAAACGGTTTTATCAGTACACGGCTTCAGTTACAGGCTAACAACCATGGCAACACCAATCGATGGTTGTGGAATTTGGCTACTAATATATGTAGCATTTGGTTAGTACAATAACAATATATAATTAAAAGCTACACAACTGTGTATATTACAGAATACTGGGTTAAAAATAAATATTGAAATAACTAAAATAGGCATAAAAACTCACCATTACCGAATAACATCTTTCAAATTCTAAATATAACGTAAAGAAAGATCAAGCTATTAAAGTTGACACTTTTACTGTTAAAAGTATGCACTTGACTGTGAAGAATGAAAAAGCATTTTTATTTTCGCTTAAGTGCGGCTATAAAAGTAAAATTTTTATATTTATCAATACATTTATGTCGTTTTATATACGGTGTTGGCACTTTTCAATTACTTTACTTTTGGTACTTACAAATATCTTTAAAACACCATCTTTACTGTGCTTCGGTTCGTGTTTTTTGGATCATGCTCCAGCTTATGCCAAAAACCAAAAAAAAATTAAAATAATGCTCTTCTGAGTCATCTAAACTCTAAACCATAAAAGTTGTGTTAGTCATTTCGTGGGTAGGTAGGTTCAAGATTTAATACTAGTGTAAAGGTAGATATTCCAGTTGATCAATTGGGTTTTGACAAGTTTTTGTCCTGTCATTGTTAATAAGTCTTAAATAAACATTTATGAGTCATTGTATTATTTCCATATTTATATTATTTTTGCGATGGTTTCCAAATAAGTTTTATCCTGGAACTGTTAATACTATGTGTTTTATTAGTTGCGTCGCGTCGCCGGACCATATCTCCTTAGGGAATTCTTAAGAAAAACTAATGGTACATTTTCAGAGGAACAAATTTCGACCAAATTTGATTGTTTTTGAATGTTTGTTGCCCTTTACAAAGGGTTACTGCCGTTACTGGTTAACCTAATGAGGCGCGCAAATGACCTATACGCCAGTAAGCAAAGAGCGCGCTACTGTCCCATGGAATTTAGCGTACCCTTAAAAATTTCTGACCTGGCGCGCCAGTGGTATATGCCCCCTCAAACAATTTGGAACCCAAGCATCGTCGGAAGCACGTAAAATGGTAATTATTTTTCCCTTGTTCTATGGGGCTTTTGGTTTGGCATATTCCTGCTGGATCTACCCAACCTTTTGCTGAGGTGTCGTGTGGATTAAACCATGTTTCGTTGAGGTAGATAATGGAACGATTTTCTAATCTGTACTTTCTGATAGATTTTAAATACTCAAAGCGCCACTGTAGTAATTGTTGTGATTCCATTAATACTTGTCTTTAATTAATGGTCCAGTCCAGTAAGTCAAACTCTCCAGAGGCTTGTCCTGCTGCAAGAAATGCTGATTCCATATTTCATTAATCACCGCACAGTGGAACGAGCTTATCTGAACGGTTGGACATCGCTCATAACTCAAAAACTATTTGACCGATTTTAATGAAATTTTGTACTCAGGCTTGGTTTGGGCTCTAGTTGGTGCCGTTTTAAAATGGTTTTAATCAAACCCATAGAAGCCGAGAAAAAGGGTGGGGGTAGTTTTGAAAAATTAAAATATATGTCAACATATGGCTTGTGGGGTATCAAATGAATGGTAATTAGGTTTAGAGTTTTAAAAAAATATTTTTTTTGCCAGTGTGGTCAAATTATATTTTTGTGGAAAATATGGCTTGTGTGGTATCAATTGAACTTAAATCAATTTTCTTTTTAATACTGAGTAAATGTGTGCCTCGTGCAGCACTAAGTGGGGTAATTTTGTACTCCAGCCAGCCAATTATTTTGTTTTACAAAAAAATACAGTGTGGTCACTTAAGTATGCAACATATGGGAATTTTTTTTATTAATTGTTGCTCGACCAATATAGAATTATTGTTGAAAGTTGGTTCATGTTCGATAACCATTTTAGGTGCACTTAGAATGGTTCCAAGTCAAACGGTATACAGGGTAATCATAAAATATAAAAATTGCACAAGAGTAAAATACCCTTATTTCAAAAAGTTCAGCAAAATGTTATTAAGAAAAGTTGTGTAGAATTAAAATTTATGCCCGGATACCAAAGCATGGTCTTCTAAGCATTTTTTTTTGAAAAATGTTAATAATTTGAATTTTTTTAACCTAAACACGTTTACAATTTAATCAAAATCAAATCAATCTGGCACAATTTTGTTCACATTCAAGTATATTTGAAAAATTAATTTAGATTCGTTGCGACAAACATGAAGTTTGGGATTACCTAAAATATTACAATATTTTAGGTAATCCCAAACTTCATGTTTGTCGCAACGATATTAAACACAACTTTAAAATTTCTAAAATAAATTTCTTGTCAAGGTAAAACATCAGTAAAAATAGGCATATTAAAAAAACTATAATTCAAAGGTCAAAATCTTAGTAATTGTTATTATTTATTATCCCATAGGTTGCATACCTAAGTGACCACACTGTATACCTTATATCTGATTTTAAATCAAATATAATTAATAAAATATTTTTTATACAAATTAATTATATCAATGTTACGATTAAAAATATTGTATTTTAAATAATTTCTAATTATTTTCCTTTAGGGGGCAGACTGGGACTGGGGCAACATTTTATTATACATTTAATATGTGGACATATTGGTCTATTATGCACAAACATTGATTTTTTGGAATGCTTTGGATAAAGTAAGATAATTAGGAATAAATATTTGCTTCCAATATAAATTTAATTATTTGACATTTATGTCATAGAGAAAACGTCAATCAGTCTATGCAATTAAACGTAAATTAAAAACAGAAATGAGTCCTCCACATACCTACTATAACCATGGAATTAAACTCAATTTTAAAAAATAAGAATATAAACGGCCTAAAACTTATCAAAAAATTTTCACAATTTTAGACAATTCCAAAACACCTAACTTTCATACCCCTGAAAATATGTTTTCATCAAATATTTTTAAAAAGTAACAAATAAAGTATACAGATATACACTTCAAAATTAAATAATTATTAATACTTAGCCATTATTCTTACTTTCACATTTTGTCAAATGTCCAAAGATTATCACAGGCTCGTTCCACTGTGCGCCGCTTTAATGAAACCAAAGCTCTGCGTACATAGCATACATTTTTCTACGAATTAAGTCCTTATCGCTTTCGTCAAAACACTTGCTTTTACCAGCATCACTACGTCTTTTTTGTCTTTAATTAGCTTTGTCATAAAATCTTTAATTGTAGACGAAGGAGTTTTCGTTAATGAAGACGTTTCTGCCGCAGCTGCATTTACATTAAACCTCCTATTCAATAAAGAAACATACACATATTTAACAATTTGCTTGGCATCGGGCGATATATATTTTCTTTTTAAATTAGCACTACCGGAGGAACTACGATCAACGTCTTTCCAAGGGCGCCGCATTTTTTTGCACGTTCGGAATAACAAAAAATATGATCGAAATCATATAACAACTGCACGGTTTACCAAAAGGATAGGAACTAAACTAAAATATTTCGAAATTATTAAACCGGGTAAAAATACTTTATTCATACCCTTTACTGATTACATTAAAATTATCTTTACCTGTTATTCTATTAGGGCCGGCCCTATTTACAGTTCTTGCAAATTTACCGGGTTTTATTACAACTGGTGTCAATAATAGTTTATTGCAGGCAATAGATCAGAGCTTGAAACGAGCTTTTTTACCCTTTATTTCTGAGTAGCCAGCTGCATAGCCTTCTGCAACTAGAAAAAGACAAAATAAAAGCGACTTTTTACTTGATTACGTATTTTTCTAAATACCCTTGGGAAATAGATATATTGCCTGCAGTTTGAAATAAAAGAATTTCGCGATTGATCAATATCTGCTCTGTAAAGCAGCAAATAAGTTTTACAGGGTCTTTTCATTGCAAAAATGTTGAAAAAACATCTTCAGTGTCCAACACCAAATACGAGGACCTTAAGGTTTCTGTAAAGGTGCATTTTTCAATGGAATAGATAATAAGTAAGAAAACAGGTAATAAACATGACTATGCAGTTACTTAATTGAAACATTGGAAGCTTTTATAATCAGTTCAATCAAAATCATTTCAGATTGTTATCATTATTTTACCAGTGGCGTTACGTAAAATCGTAAGAATTTTTTCCCAGTTATAATAATTAGTTTTCTGTGTAAACTAAGACGTGGTGACTGGAGATGTTTACAATGTCATTAGTACACGTGCCTATAATAATATAACATTCTAGATTTAGCTAATTATCTTGCATAATAATACAAAATGTGAAATAATGTCGTGGGCATATAACGGTGCATCAGTCACACCTTTTACTTTGATTCTACATTCTAAATGATGACTACAAATTGAATAATCATCATGATCAGGTACAGACGTAATTTGGTTTTGTTTTAATGATTTCGAATAATGTCAAATAACCTTCTGTAAATTTATCGTCTTAAATAAGTGATATTTATGAGATATTTAAATACGAGTAAGTAGTTTAGCAGGGAAGCACGCGAAATCTTAAGAAACTTTTTTGTAGACATATGTAGCTAAAAATATTAAGCATATTTTATGAAAAGAATAAACATTTTAAAAAAATATATATTTTGTGTTTTGAGTTTTTAAAATCTCATCTCAGTGGTTGTTCTCAGGTGACGCGTACCGTACATACACATTTTGTATTTCACTAATAAAAACAGTTGTACTTACAACTTTGTTTTATGTACGTAAATAGTATAAACGATGATTGAGATTTAGCACAGAATATATAGTAAAAAATATCTGAACCGGAACTTAGAGCTGCAGAGACAATATAGCGATATATTTTATGAGTATAACATTGAGTTTTTAAGCCAAAGAAGGACCAGTGTCCAGCTTGTGACATATATAACAGATCTTCTTTTCAGGAGAGAGAAACCTTACTTTTAAACTATATCCCAGATAAAACCAGACTTTATCTGGGACTATACACGCTATATAGCATCTAAATTTATTGTCAGAGAACTAAAACTCAACATAAAACACTGGGGCCCCACGCTCGGCCTGAGCGACACTATACTTATTCAAATAGTACAAGACAAAAACATACTTTATTTGCAAAACTGAGATGCTATTCTTCATCGCAATAAATATTTTATAGGTTCTAAAAATCTAAGGCGATCGACAGATTATTACTGTATGCAAAACAGGTACGCGATAGGTTGCGGTACGCGTTTGTCGTCTTGTCGGTTTGTTATTATACTTTGATAGCGGCCGGGATGCCGCAATGTCGCTAGTTTTTTTTTGCGAACTTATAATAGTCAAAAAGTGTATTTTCGATAATAATTTACGCAATGGCTATTATAAATTATTATCGAAAATACACTTTTTGAAGTGAGGGGTCCCGGATTGCATAACGGGCCTAGGGCCCCCTATAACCAAAAATAAGCACATTCCACAGTGTTCCTCGCGCCGCACAGATGTCGGAAGTAGGTAGGAAGCGGCTCTTTGCTGACCATGTGCGAAGGTTTTTGTGAGAATTCCCAGATTTATAATATACCGGCTGTCACGTGACGTGTTTAGTGTGTAACAAACAACTGTTATGTTGGAAAAGAGTTATGTGTAGAAAACACATAAACAGTACAACCCATTAATTAGAAAAAAGGGCCAGAGACCTTTTGCGGAGTTTATTTTCGATTTAATTTTTATGTTAAGTGCTTGTAATGTGCCCTTCAATATGCTGGCCAAAAAACGCTTTCAGCAGTTCTGGAAAGGGGCCAGAGGCATTTTGCGAAGTTTATTTTCGATTTAATTTTTATGTTAAGTGCTGGTAATGTGCCCTTCAATATACTGGCCAAGAAATGCTTTCAGCAGTTCTGGAAAAAAACATAATTCAGCGGGGACATTGCCCAGCCAAACAACGGAACGACGATATTTACCAGTTGTGCGCGAGCGAATCCACAATCAAACTCGCTATATTATTATTATATATCCGCACTACACGATAAACAAGTGTGGTTAACCGTGGACGAGACACAGATTCTAAAGAACATTCTGTTGCCAGTGTCATATAGGACGCATTTTAAATCCGCTTGGGCCGTCACCTCGATATTTGTTGGCATGTAAAAGATTAGAAAAGGGCACTGCTGACGTAGTAACGAACCTGATATTAACCACTTTAACCACACCAGATTTATAGTCATCGTGCTCCAACAGATCCAGTACGTAATTTCAGAGATAATTTTAACTACGCCCCTATTACGTCATTAGATGTGGAACTTGTCTATGTCTTTTTCGTTATATAAACTTATTTTGTCTCCCCGCCGTACATCGCTTTCGGAAACTACTGTGGAGAGATTTTCAATGCTGCAGATGTTTAGCTGCGCACATCCACATTTCTAAAATTTATCGGGTAAGCATTCCACAATATTATATGAATTATCAATATTTTTCAGTTATAACTCATATGCATTTATTTATTCTCGGCAGGTACGCCTCTGGGTTGGAACCCAAGTGGTTAGCTTTAGTTATAAATGAACGGCTGCGTCTCCTTCTGCTGAAGGTCAATGCTAACAGACAACAATATGAGTAGGCCAAAGGCCTCTTAAAATAGTAATGAAAGTCTGCCGCTGACATACATATTTCTCTTAAAAATACTTAATTTTTTTGTCCAAAATTTCCATCTCATAATAATCAACCAAATACACAAAACATGTATGACGAATTCTTACTAATTAAAATATTAGGTCGAATTACTTTTCGTACTATAATTCTACCGGACTACCGTTAAAACCCATCCGCTGTTAAAACGCTCAACATCGAATAAACGGTATTTTACTTCAGGTGAAAATAAGTCCATTCTGTATCGACTACTTCTCGGAGCAGAATCATCATGAGAAAGTTGTGACGATTTCAGAGAAACATAGAAAACGGTTCTTTTTTGTGTCAAAGCGATTTTCTCAGATGATTAATACCAAGTAAAAGTGACAGTAGATATAATTTTTCTTTCCGTTTTTCAGTGATACTTTATGTTTTGTATCAGCTGAATGCGATCGATAAGTGTGAAAAATCAACGAAAAGTTCCGGCTAAAAAAATAATAAAATTCAAACAACTAACGAATATATCGATGAAAGAGGAAGTTTAAAAAGTTTTTCATTTTAAATTACTCTTTCTTTTATTTGGGTAAGTACCTAATTATCTTTTATTATTAACTTGTAAAATTTTTAAAATTTTTACACACAAATTTCTTACATTATTAATATGTCATGCAACAAATAAAAATCTATTAGTTTTTTCAAAAGATCCTAGAAACAAAGACTCTAAAACCAGTATCGAAAAAAAAAGCTTTTAAATTTTTAGTTCGCTCAGTTGTCAGATCGATATAGGGCAAAATTAAGCTTTGGAAAGGTCAAGGAAAGGTAAAGGGAGAAAAGGAACTTCCTAGGAAGTAGGAATATCCGCGTTTCGATTTATTTTATTGCAGAAATATTTAAAAAGTGGCTCAAATCCGATAAAACAAAATGAGTATGATTTAATCGAACACTTAATTATCCCGTTTTTAGTTGCCAGATAATCAAATTTGTTTCCGGAATAACAGATTTTTGTTACCATATTATTTCAATACGATTATCTGTTTATCCAGGTATGGTCACCAACAAATGAAATTATTTACTAAGTAATCAATAAATCATAATGACGGATTTATTACCAAATTGTGATTAGCAAATTATTTCAATACGATTATTTGTTTATGCTTTTCATTCATTCATCACAAAGAATCATTTTGGTATCGAATATTTATCACCATTTTATTTTGAATTCTGTTATTTTAAAAAATGTTAACTGAAAAATACAAAAAACGATCCTGAGTAAACCTAAACAAATCTGGGCAAACCTACACAAATTCGCCTTTTCTGGGTTTGGTCATCTATACAGTGTGGTCCATTAAGTGTGCAGCAAATGGGAAATTTTTTTATTAGTTGCACCACCGAAATATAAATGCCGCCAAAAGTTGGTGCCAAATAAGGTGCAGTTAGAATGGCTTCAAGTCAAACAGCATACAGGGCAGGCCAAAAAATAGAAAAATCGTTCGACAGTTAACTACCCTTATTTCGAAAAATACAGAAAAACGTTATTAAGAAAAGTTGTTTAGAACTAAAAGATATGTCCAAATGCAAAGTCATAGCCTTTTATTTAAAAAAATATATATTTTTTAATTTTATAATGATTTTTTTTATATTTAGCTATCATACATTTTAAATTATCCACAATAAAATCACTTCTGCATAACTTTCATGAAATTGAAGCACATTTGTAAAATTTACTTGGATTTATATATTTTTTTAAATAACCAAAAACTTCATGTCTGTTGCAACGATATTACCCGATATTATATAAGTTTCGAATTTTGCAAATATTCTTTAAAATAAGGCAAATACATGCACATTATTATGAGAAAAGTAACAATGACAGGGCAAAAACCTGTCAAAACATAACTGATCAACTATTAGATCTTAATTTAAACCAGTACTAAATATTAAACCTTCTTAGTTAATCTAAACTTAAATGTTTATACACGTGTTTTACAGTTCTTAATAAATCAACCCCTAAGGGGTTGAAATGGGGGTTCAAAGTTTGTAATGGAGTAAAATTGTTATATCGCGGACAAAGTCGCAGGCGACAGTTAGTACTTTAATATAATTAGATATTGATAAAAATTTATGTTTTGGTGACAATTCTGTTATTTTGACACCAAGTGAATAATTCGTGCACAGAATTATTTTCAGTACGACGAGAAGGTGCTTACAAAGAAAATAGATGTTTGTTATGTGTTCAATTGCTTATTTTGGATACATTTGGAGACTAATGTTTGGAGGTGGTTTACTATATCTGAAGTAAAAAAATAATTTTTTGGATTTGGTTACCTAGTTATTTAGAGGATTTTGTTTGGTGACAAATATCATATAATATTTTGGTGATCATTTCATTTATCCCAAAACAAAATTTGGATCAAGGCCAATGTTTTTTAAACTTCTATTTGATAATTGCGACGTTTTTCAGTAATCGGCAGTACCTTGACCTCCTTGATTGTAATTATGGTGGTTGAGGTAATAAGGTACCATTCTATGTAAATGAAATATAACAATAATAATTAGAAAAATATACTCTGCACATTTAAAAGTTGAGGATTGATAAAAAAATATGTTTTAATCTTTACTAATATCTTATTTAAATAATAAAATTAGTCACATCATTTAGGTAATTTCTATGTTTCTACTAATTTCTACAATACCTAAATATGTTTGTTTCGAATTATGTATAAATATGTATAAATTTAGCACTTCTGAGAAATGATTTTTTTGGATGTGGACCCAATAAACAATTTGACTATTTTAGTGTGCGAGGAAAACCCACTAAACAGGAATTACGTGGGTTGACAGCCTCGACTGGTTAGGTGTGATAGCACCTGTGGCTTATAGAGTACCAGAAAATGATCTAAATAATATAAAGGATGTCAGTTTGACTTTGTACTTTTAGATATTTCTTTATTTAATTCCGTTCCAATTGGTTGGTTATTAAGAGCAAAGTTTTTGTTGATATTTACTTTATATAGGCATAATAAAAATTGACATTTTAAACATCATTAAGACTTAGTACTGTATTAAATTTAGATCGTCTAGTTGATGAATTAGGTTTTGTCCCGTCATTGTTAATTAAGTCGTCATTAACAATTTCTGCGATTTGCTCGGTTTCCAAATGCTTTTTATCTTGGAATTGATTCTCAAGAAAAACAAAAAAATGCTGTACTATTTATCTATAAATAATAAGAAGAGTGAGGATACATAACAACTATTTATCTTGAAAATGGAAATCCCAAGTTGTAACAGGTTTCAAAGTCTTTGTTAAAATCAATAAATAATCAAGAATTATACATTGGATAACTTTTATTGTTAATAATAATTGTTTTTGTATTTAATTTATTAGCAAAGCTGTTAGTACTTGAAGTAAAGAATTTGAAAATGAACTTTGAATACTTACCGGCATTTGAAGTACTGAAGTACTTTTATTTTCCGTTACTTCTGTCTGCACCGTGAAGTTCGTCGCGCAAAGTACTTGTATGTACTTATTTTAAAACAAAAAATATACTAATTATTATAACATTTACTCTTTAATTACTGTGAAGTATTTGAAATACCTCCATAAGTACTTCAAGTATTCTTGCGGTGTCTAAATTTAAATAATCCCAAAAATACGTCAAGTACAAATACGATCGAAATCATATAACAACTGCACGGTTTACAAAAGGGATAGGAACTTAGGAACTAAACTAAAATATTTCGAAATTATTAAACCAAGTAAAAAATACTTTGTTCATACCCTTTCCTGATTATATTTAAATTATATTTACCTGTTATTTTATTAGAGCCGGCCCTGTTTACAGTTCTTGCAAATTTGCCGAGTTTTATTACAGCTGTTGATAATAGTTTATTGCAGGCAGTAGGTCAACGAAAGAGCTTGAAACGAGCTTTAAGTAAATGAGTAGGTCCTTCAGATTTCAAATACACTCATTACTCATTGTACTTGAAGTACTTTACTTGCTTGATGTTAAATACTTCTACTAATTACTTGAAGTACTTTTCTAAATTTAAGAGTACTTATTTGTACTTGAGATACTTCTATTTAAAGGAGACTGACAACTACTCTGACTATTAATGATAATCCGATATACGGTAATCAACAAATATTGACTTTTATCACTATTTCAAAGGTCAAATTCCAATGATGCCAGATAAAGTTGTCAAAAGAAAAATTTCTCTAAGTAAATAATCGAATATTTCTTTTCCTACGACCACCTATGAAAGTGAGTAAAAAAGCACGGTTAACTTGGCGAGAAAGTGCCTTATATCACACGCGTGTTGAAAAGTACTTTACAACACGTGTGTTGAAAAGTACTTGTCAACATGACATTTAAATAGATGGTGCCAATTTCATTTGTTTTATTTTCAGCACACTTGATGAAAATATTAGTGTTGAAAGTGAGGGTTTTAAAAGACAGAAATTGAGGTTTTTTGTAAATATTTTTGTGGTCGTAGGAAAAATATTGTAGATTACTCGTGTGAAAGTAATTTTCGCACACTCGTGGGACAACATTCCCAGTCGTGTGAAAAATGTCACTTTCAACACTTGTTATGTAATATACTATTACACATTTTAAAGGTCAAAAATTGATAATTTTTACATAACTCATACTCATAACTGAGTTACGAATTTAGATACTGAGTGTTAATTATACACTTTAAATAAAGGTGTTTTACTAAAAAAAATATATTGAATATGGTGCAGTAAGCACAAGAGACAAATAATTCTCACAAAGTTAGGTAAGGGTTTAAGTAAAAAAATATATAGTTTACTAATTTGCGCCCGCGACTTCGTCCGCGGTAGAACAATTACAAACTTTGAACCCCCATTTTACCCCCTTAGGGGATGATTTATTAAAAATTGTAAAATTCGTGTTTAAACATTTATAGCCAGATTCTCCAACGCTAGTCCGGTCTAATTTGACAATCAAAAGTTTTAAACTGACAAGTGTAAGAATAAGACAACTAAGTTTTATACTATGAATTTCTGAGCTTTTTGGAAAATTTATAAAGAAAAGGATAATTTTAGTACGTATTTTCGTTAATATTAGAACTAAATTCATTACAGCAACCCGTTCCAAGATGAAAATTATTTGGAAATCAAGCAAATCGCTGAAATATCACAATATCACAAGTTTTTAATGGCGACTTATTTACAATGACAGGACAAAAACCTGTCAAAACCTAACTGACCAACTATAAGATCTTAATTTAAACCAGTACTAAATCTTAAACCTTCTTAGTGAATCGAACGTTATTTTTTAGAGTACTTCTATGAAGTTTCGAGTTAATAGGACCATCTAATATTTTTTCTCCATATAAAGTTTGAACCCCTGTTTCATCCCTTAGGGGCTGAATTTTGAAAACCCCTTCCTCAGTGCATGCCTACGTTATATAAGAAATCTCTGTGCAAAATTTCAAATTCTAGAACCAGCGGTGTGGGCACTTGTATGCTTCTATGTACTCTTATTGAGGCAACTGAACTGGGGCTCGATCTGAAGACTGAGCCTAAAGAGGACGCGACAAACTGCAAATTTATAGACACAAACAAAATTTGGAAGAAGCTAAAGGTATCATTTTTATCGAAAGATTTTTTAATTTGGGATAAGCTAGAGGCGAAACACTGTCGGAAGTTGGCAAAGGTTGGTTTTAAGAATAAAAGAAGACCCATGCTTAGTGTCGTAACTAGGACGAGGCAAAAAAAGGTGCACAGGCGCCATTCTATAGACCTAAGTCCCTTTTCGGGACTACCAAGGGTCACCTGTTATAAGACCTCAGACAGTGGGAAAAAGAACAGAAAGAATGAACTTAAACTGGCTGCTTACTTTCTTACAGGACATCTTTAAAAAAATAGGAAAGCCTGATGATCACCGCTGCAGATTCTGTCAGGAAGTCGGCGAACCCCCCACACTTACTTTGCCAAAGCATAGTTATACTCGTAACTCGTCAAAGGTTGCAGTATCTTGATCAACGATATTATAATAATATGAAGTGCGTTCCTAGGAAAATCTGTAAACCTCGCGAAAAATCTAGGACTTGATGGGTAAATAATTGTAGGGTATTCGCAACAAAGGATCTTGCTTGGTCAAAGTGATTTATTACTAATCCGAGTCTAACGACCCCTTTCACCATAATACAATACAGGTCGAGTATTCGTGGCCTAGCTTTAATTTATAGAACTTTGAACTTGTCCGCAGCAGAAAGTAATACACCCTGTGCCGAATTTTTGGTTTTTTTTCTTACTAAAGTTAAATGACAAACATACCCTATTCGGGTCTATTTAAAAACCTAGGGACTTTTTATACATAGTTATATACAAATAAACTATATGATAAATAATTAAAAATGTGAAATATGTTCGTTTGTTGATAAACGCACATTTGATCTTGAATGTTTACACCAAAGTATTATTTCATTGCAAACCGCATTGTTTCCAAGGTTGCCTTGTGATGGACGTAAAATAGTTTAATTGATAATTAGCAAAAATACAACACGTTTTTGTTAGTTCTGGTTAGTTTGTACATACTAGGTAAGTAAATAAATATAATTTTTATTCATTTAAAATGTTCAATCTACGGAGTTTAAAATTGGTATCTAATATTTATTTTTCTTAGTGATACTCTACAACTGGTGGCATTTTTTCCTATCTTGCGTAATGTTCAGGGCCGTATTAAAAATGGGGCTCAGTGGAGCTTAATCGCCAGGGCGCTTTTTAAGGGGCAGTCGGCTATTTAAATAAAAAACGTCGACAGTTTAGTTCGGGAAGGATTTGCAAAAAATTCGAGAAGCGTGTTGCAAAAAAAGGGCTTCATGTTTTCCCCGAGAAAAACTTCTCGGGTTTTCCCTTACTCCACTTGTTCCCTAAACGTACTGCTTTCGATACGCACCTTTGTAGTAGGGGTTGGACCCGCTACATATTTTTGAGACCTTGACACGGCACTGGTAATGGTTACTTAAACTCTCATTGGACATTTAAATACGACGTAAGTTGTTATTGGCGACTCAAATTAAGAACGTGGCACGTGGCGTCCTCTTCAGCCGATTTTCTAACTACTATAACGCGGAATGTTTTCATATCGAAAAATGACGTTTGCAGACCCCTCTGTGGCACCAAATAACTCGGTCGCCGGAACCTCGGACAGAAAAACGTATTTGAACTTAAAACTGAAGAATCTCAAATACTTTCGTTTTGCAATACATTTACCTATACCTAAAACGACTGGAAATTGGAAAAATTTGGGAAAAAGTGGAAATTACGATTTTTCATGCAAATTGTTGACGGTTGTCAATTTTTTTGGGGGTCAAAATGGATTCAAATCGAAATCCCATGTACCTTATCGGAAAGACCTCGCCGAACTACGTTATAAACGTATTTTTTTGTTCCTTCATTCTTAATAGGAAAGGAGCAATCGATAATTAAATTTAGATTTTTTACGATTTTTTTTCATGACATCTCTACATTCGAATCACTCTGTATCTTTTCCTGTCTAATTTCTTCTTTCAACGCTATCCCTTGGGGATATAATCAGGCTTTAAAACGAATCCCGAATGGGTGATCTAGGGCCGGATTTAGTCTTCATTATCGTGTTATTTGGCATCTTTATCAATTTTGTCGTCAAGTGAGTCCTTCTTCCCTTTTAAAAATCAGCTGACTTCCTTAATTTGTCGCCAATATCTACTCGCTAATAGTACTTGTTGCTTCTCCACTCTTGTTTTACACACTTTACCGTTTCGAATTCGATCATATACCTCTGACAAATCGCAAACCTCATTGGTCCGCTAATTAAATACACATTGGTCTGCTAATAAAATTTTCAAACACGCCATTAACGGTCAGATTCACTAGCGCCGCCAGACCGGTTTAATCTTACCATTAAAAGTTTTAAACTGACAAGTGTAAGAATAAGACAACTGAAAAGGCACTTTAAGCATGTATTTCCCAAAATAATAGGACTAAATTCATTTTAGCATCACATTCCAAGACGAAACTCATTTTGAAAACCAAGCAAATCGCTGAAATATTGGAATAACTCATACGTTTACGACTTACTAACAGTGACAGTACAAACATTTGTCAAAACCTAACTAATCAACTAGAAGATCTTACTTTAACCCAGTACTAAAACTTAAAAAATTAAAATAGGCGTCAGTAGCGTGTATTTCCGCCTCTACTTCTAATAACCGTTGGATATCGGCGAGGCATACTCGAAATTAAATTTGCTACTTGGTTTCGATCAGTATCATTCCTAATTTCAACAACTATTGTTTCTATGTCATGCAAGGGTGCAGGAGGAGGCTGTCGCTGTCTTAATTTTCTGCCAATAATGTTCCACAAATGCTCGATCGGGTTAAGATCTGGGCTGTGCGGTGGCCAATTATTCAGTTTGAATATTTACCTCGTGTAAATATTCAGTAACAATGCGCGCTACGTCAGGTCTTGCATTATCGTTATTATCATTATGGTTTGGGGAAGAATTTGCTTAACAGCGCGGACATATCTTGGTCCTTTACGTGGAGGTTCTTTAAATAGCGAAAGGTATATTAATGATATTTTATCTGAGCACTTTGTCCCTTTCGCTCCTTATATCGGCAATAACTTTTTGTTAATGCATGATGCGAGACCTTACGTAGATCGCATTGTAACTAAATATTTACACGGGGTAAATATTCAGACTCTAAATTGGCCACCAAACAGTCAAGCTCTTAACCTGATCGAGCATTTGTGGAACATTATTGGCAGAAAATTAACAGCGTCAGCCTCCTCCTGTAACCTTGCACGATAGAGAAATGATCACTTGTTGTTCAAATTTGGAATGACACTGATCAAAACCAAAAAGCAAATTTAATTTTAAGTATGCCTCGCCGATGTGCAGCGATTATTAGAAGTAAAGGCGGAAACACACGCTACTACTGTATATTTTAATTATTTTTTCTAATTTGTGTTGTTATCATTAATTACACAGGACCACAAATGGGAACCGAAAAAAGTCCTTTGGCGAGATTGATATCCTATATGTATTTTGGTGCGCTGATTACGAATCCGAGGTCCATATAACCCCAGCACATCACGTACAAGGTCATTTGAAGGTCAAATGCATATATTACGGAAAAACAGAAAATCTGACCACGGATTCGGAAAGAGCGGGAAATTTTACGTCCAGATATGTAGTTTTTAATTTTTCCAACATGGCCCTCCAAGGTCATCTGGGGGTGAAATGACTCACCGATAGACCAAATTCTTATTTCCCATATACATCAGCACCTTGAAAGTGACGTGCTGGGATTATATGGACCTCGGATTCGTAATCAGCGCGTCAAAAAACCTAAAGATACCTGACTAAGTTGTACGTAAAAGTCTGTAGTTGTGATGATGTACCTATATGGGAAATAAGAAGTTGGTCTATCGGTGAGTCATTTCACCCCCAGATGACCTTGGAGGGTCATGTTGGAAAAAATAAAAACTACATATTTGGACGTAAAATTTCCCGCTCTTTCCGAATCCGTGGTCAGATTTTCTGTTTTTCCGTAATATATGCATTTGACCTTCAAATGACCTTGAACGTGATGTGCTGGGGTTATATGGACCTCGGATTCGTAATCAGCGCACCAAAATACATATAGGATATCAATCTCGCCAAAGGACTTTTTTCGGTTCCCATTTGTGGTCCTGTGTTATTGTTAGTTTAATATTTTTAAAAAGCTACTTCTAATGATATTCTAGTAAAAACATGCTGAGTTATAAAAGCCCCTACTTCTTTTATTATCAAACGTAATCAAGTGAACCAAAAAACAAAATGTTAAAAAAAATGCGACTAAAGGTTTTGATGCAATATTTTAAGAATGCTAGAACATTCCACAAGGTGTTGCGAATTTTGGGGAAAAACACAATACGTTTGTTACACCCGGTATACAATGACAATTAATTTTCTAACAAAAATTACGAATACAGTAATAGTTATTCTTAAAGAATGAGCAGCAATACGCAGCAAAAAAAATCAGTCAAATCGGACAATAAATTTAGAAGAAATATAACATCAAAATTGTTGCAAAGTGTGTGGTGCGTTAATATTGCTGATCAGTGTATTTGGGACAAAGCTGTCTTGATAAAATTTTTAAAAGTTAATTTCGGTGTCATTTTTTTTCGTACTAATTATAAGGGTACATAATAATATGGATGTATAAATTAGGTGCAATTTATGATGATATTCATTTATGATTTGCATAATAATATTTGCTAAATTGATTGCAAAATAAAAATACCAGCAGGTTGTAATGACATTTTTATTAAATTATCTAGTTGACATAGTAATTTTGTTAATCTAAATGCTAAATGAATATATTGTCAATGACCTAGTTATGGAAACAATTTATCTTAAGAAATTTTTGCATCAGATTAAAATGCAATTGAAAATATCAGATATCAGATATATATATATATATATATATATATATATATATATATATATATATATATATATATATATATATATATATATATATATATACAGGGTGATTCACGGTCGATGGTAGGTTAGACGTTTATGGAGAACGGAACGCGGGATTTTTTTGAAAATTTGGCAACGTGGGTAATTAGCTATGCTCTGTCCATCTAAAATATTTTCAGCATTGCGACGTTGCCGCTTCTATCAAAAAGTCCTAGCAACTTTATTTTTTTAAATGGAACACCCCATATATTAATAAATTTTTAGAATCGCTCTTTTATTACAATACTTTTTTGTTAATATTACCCTATACCTATCTCTATCGGTTTTCGAGATAAAAATTAGTTTGTGTTAAATATGGTCCAAAACATGGCCCTAATTACACGTAAGTAAATTAGTGCTCTCAATTCATGGAAAGTTGATATTTTGGCGGTAGTTTAGACAGACCCGATGTATTTATTTTTCACCATGAAATCGACTCCATATCATACAGGGCGTGCTAAGATTACTATTATTTCCGTTGTTCATAAAAGGGGTCAAATGTTCGTTTTTTTAAATGAAACCCCCTGTATATTAATCAATAAATTGAAAGACGAAGAAAAACGCTTTAAGATGGTACATCATATTCCTATACCTAAATCATCAAGTTTTCTTAATAAAAGCGCTTTTTTGTGAAAAAAAAAATAAAGACTTTAATTTTAAGTAACCATGGATATCAAACATCAAAATATCAAACTTACGACATTTTGACGACTGTGTTTAAAAAAATCTCCCAAAATGAACGCAGATAATCATTATTCAAACGAAGTTCTTATGAAATTATTTATTTTACACGGACAATGTGATCAAATCATTGCCAGAACTTGCAGAAAATTTAACCAAATGTATCCTGAATTGACACAAATGAACGAAAGGAAGTTTGTAAGATTACAAAATAATTTCATTAACATGTGAAAATAAATTAAATAACAAAATTAGGAAGGTTCAAAAAACAAAACTGTAAACAAAATAAGAAATTTTTACAATAAATGCTGGAAATGTTGTCCATTACATTCTAAACATTTTAGTATGTGCTTTTGTACGCGACTCGTAGTTGCTTTTTCAATTTCATGGGGATCCAGATCTTCAATACACCGAACTATTCGCCGTCGCAGTTCTTCTTTGGTAGGCACTGGAGTACTGTACACTCTTTCTTTTAAAACACCCCATAAATAAAAGTCAAGCGGCGTGAGATCGGGGGATCTCGGTGGCCAATCCCACGGCCCTAAGCGCCTAAACCAACGATCGTCAAATATTTCATAAAGTACCCTGGAAACTTCCTGGGTGCAATGAGCTGGCGCTCCGTCCAGTTGAAACCACGAATTCCTATAATCCTCTAAAGATAAATTTTCGACGAAATCGGTAACAGTCGTCCTTAGTATTTCGAGATATCTCTCAGCATTTAAAGTGGCATCATAAATAAAAAAGCTAATTTTGTGCTTTTTTAAAATACAAAAAACATTTAGGTCAAATTTTTCTTGAAATCCCATTTCTTTTGTCACGTGAGGATTATGATCAGCCCAAAAATGCTTATTTCTTCTATTAAAAATCCCATCCCTTGTAAATTTTGCTTCGTCGCTCCAAATGATTTTTGACAAAAACTCCGGATCCTCTTGTATACGTATTAAAAGGGTTTCGCAAAAATGCACTCTACGTTCAAAGTCTTCTGCTTTGAGGGCTTGCACTTTAGTAAATTTAAACGGATGCATTTCGTGATTTCCCAAAATTCGTTGTATTGAAGCATATGATACACCCAAATCTTTTTCTGCACTACGAATGGAAGCCTCTGGATATGCATAAAAATATGCCAAAACGTTGACAATATTATCTTCATTTGAAGTAACAGGTTTTGGTAATGTTAGAGGCGCTTTTAAATTTGAGCCATAGTTAATGAAATTATTTTGTAATCTTACAAACTTCCTTTCGTTCATTTGTGTCAATTCAGGATACATTTGGTTAAATTTTCTGCAAGTTCTGGCAATGATTTGATCACATTGTCCGTGTAAAATAAATAATTTCATAAGAACTTCGTTTGAATAATGATTATCTGCGTTCATTTTGGGAGATTTTTTTAAACACAGTCGTCAAAATGTCGTAAGTTTGATATTTTGATGTTTGATATCCATGGTTACTTAAAATTAAAGTCTTTATTTTTTTTTTTCACAAAAAAGCGCTTTTATTAAGAAAACTTGATGATTTAGGTATAGGAATATGATGTACCATCTTAAAGCGTTTTTCTTCGTCTTTCAATTTATTGATTAATATACAGGGGGTTTCATTTAAAAAAACGAACATTTGACCCCTTTTATGAACAACGGAAATAATAGTAATCTTAGCACGCCCTGTATGATATGGAGTCGATTTCATGGTGAAAAATAAATACATCGGGTCTGTCTAAACTACCGCCAAAATATCAACTTTCCATGAATTGAGAGCACTAATTTACTTACGTGTAATTAGGGCCATGTTTTGGACCATATTTAACACAAACTAATTTTTATCTCGAAAACCGATAGAGATAGGTATAGGGTAATATTAACAAAAAAGTATTGTAATAAAAGAGCGATTCTAAAAATTTATTAATATATGGGGTGTTCCATTTAAAAAAATAAAGTTGCTAGGACTTTTTGATAGAAGCGGCAACGTCGCAATGCTGAAAATATTTTAGATGGACAGAGCATAGCTAATTACCCACGTTGCCAAATTTTCAAAAAAATCCCGCGTTCCGTTCTCCATAAACGTCTAACCTACCATCGACCGTGAATCACCCTGTATATATGTGTATCAGTGTCCGCCATAAGGTTGGCTACATATGGGATAAATTTGTTTTATCGATAATTAAAAAAAAAAACTCTATTGGGGGTCGTTTCTGCATGTCCGACAACCAAAAAATCTATTTTAACACATGTCATGTGATCACCGGTTGGGCGGGAATTTAAAAGAAAGTTGACGGTGGTACCGAAAAATGCGTCAAATTGACAAGATATCGAAAAATTTTATTAAGAAAAATTGTTGAGAATGCACAGAGAATCGCATATACCAGTTTTGAGAAAAAATCAAAAATGGAATAACGTGACATTTTGAAAAAACCGAAAAAAAACTAAAAACTTTAACACTCTGTATCTCAGAAATAAAAAAAGAGCTGACCGTATATTATCTTTGGGTGAGGAATCTATGCACGAGCTATGACACCTGTTTTTGGAACACTCTTTATAAAAGATATACAAATTTTCTAGATACTCATTTATAAATACAAATGTAGAGCGAAAGCTTTTTCTGAATCTAAAATTAATTTATACATGCAACATACCACTGAACCCAAAATAACCTTTAAAACGAAAAAACATATCATTATAAATAATGTTATTAGTATATTTCATCAATTAAAATTGTGTGTAAACGCACAAAACTTCTATTAAAAAAAATTATTAGACCATAGCTCCTACGAAACCCTGGAATAATAAACTGCAAACTTGTCAAAACATTTTAATTATCTTCAACACGCAGAAAAACATAATAATAATAATAGAAAGGCTGAATTTTAAGCGATAATTTTCCACTTTCGTGATTTTCAAATAATAATTTTCGTCGTGGGTCGTGGCCATTGTCTTTTAAATATTTGTTATTTTATTATGAATTTATGACTTTGTATTTAAAATTTGTACGCTATTTTCAGTTACATTTATGGTAACATAAACAATTTCAATTATTAATTTTCACTTGTACGAAATGCACGCAAAAATGGTACCGTTATTTTTTTAACTCGACTCTCCTTGTCGTCGTACAGCAAAATATTACCCTCCGTTTACATGTTCCATGTACCTTTGTACTGGAGATGATTATATGACTCTAATATATATTATTGGAAATCGGTGCAAGTTTAAATAAGCCTCTTAATTCCATGCCCCTATCCCTTTACTTTTCTTCAAATCAATCAAATTCAACGGGCTATTTTGATACTCACTGATCATCAAAATTCTAGGATGCTTCCAGTGACACTAAAATACTGAAATTCATCACAAAGATAGAGTTTAGCACACAAACAAAGGAAAACCCCCAAAAGTGGGGGTGGTACAGAATAAAAGAACAGGTAGATCATAATCTTATGAATTGTGAATTGATTACTGGTAATTGTAAATTTCTTTTATCAATCTCTCTATGCATATTAGCTTCCGCCTGCGACTTCGTCCGCGGTATAACAATTTTACTCCATTACAAACTTCGAACCCCCATTTCATCCCCCTTAGGGGTTGATTTATTAAAAACTGTAAAACACGTGTTTAAACATAACGTTCAGATTCACCAAGAAGGTTTAAGATTTAGTACTGATTTAAATTAAGATCTTTTAGTTGATCAATTAGGGTTTGACAGGTTTTTGTCCTGTCATTGTTATTAAGTCGTCATTAAAAACTTATGAACTATTCTGATATTTCAGCGATTTGTTTGGTTTCCAAATAATTTTCATCTTGGAACGGGTTGCTAGAAGGAATTTAGTTCTACTATTGTGAAAATTACGTATTAAAAATGTCCTTTCCTGTATAACTTTGCGAAAAAGTTCGAGTTAATAGGACCATCTAATATTTATACAAAGTTTGAGCCCCTGTTTCACCCTCTTAGGGGTTGAATTTCCTTAGTAGATGCCTACGTTATGTAAGAAATCAAAATTTCAAGTTTCTAGACCCAGCGGTATGGGCTGTGCGTTGATGTCTCCGTTAGTTAGTCAGTCAGTATCTTCTTTTATATACAGAGATAAATTTAATTGGTATAAAAATTACGTACATAATTATAGTAAAACAAATACACAAAACAAACACATACATCTGTAAACTAAGCATCCAATAAACAACACCTCCAAAACGAAATTACCACCATACAAAAAGAAGGGAAACTCTAACAAAAACATTAGTTTAAAACGGATCCAAGCAAAGGTTTCAAACCCAAGCAAACCCAAGTTTCGTTACTGTTCAGCTGTAAAAGGAATTTCGATTTGATGTAGACCCAAGTTCAACATCATTATTACTTACTGGGTGTGAAAGTTTATTTTACAAATTTCTCCAGAGTATAATAAACCTATATTTCTAACCAAAAATGACTTTATGTAACTTGGCTGTTACGTATTACAGAAATGCGACATGGCTCAATTCACAAATAAGGAGAATCAGATTCCAGATAAAAACGTGACATGGCTGTGAGTATGGTTTCCATCTCTAAAATTTAAAAACCAGGACAAGGCTACATAAAAATCCGGACCGCCAAGATATCTCAAAAATCACTTGTAATATATACTAATAAAAATACTCTTAAAAACAAAAAATTAACTTTCAAGAAAGGTAAAAATTAATAAATATGTGTCAACATAAATGCCAGATGTACAAATATTTAATTTTTGAATGGACTTTTGTTAAGAGTTTTAACGGCGCTGGCTGTAACAAAAAGTCATAAAATTCCCAACAAGTGTAATTTAAGTTCAACTTTGTAAAAATTATATATCTTATGGTCTCAAGTTGCAGTCTATTTCGCTCTTTGGTCCACTGAGCAGCGATTAGAGAGAATATCCTTTCGATAATAGAATTTTTGTGCTGTTAGCGCATAAAAAAAGTTCTGTCAGGGAAATCCCACAACACACGTATTTTCCGATCTCCCTGGAACGTACACACACAAAATTACGCCTTTAAAATTCATTAGATTTATATCAATGACCCAGACGACACTACGTGAAGCGACGTTGCCACTCTCGCTCTAAATTTCATCACCATGCAATGGAAATAAATTACTATGAATTTATTATGACGAAAAATAATGGTATATTGGTATATTTTATCATATGCTTTAGCCTGTGGTATTTATGATTGTAGATATTTATTAACCCACAGTAATTGCGTTATTTTAGTAGAATCTAGCTGCAATTATGCTACATAACTGAAAGCCTGGCAAAAGCCATTCTCAAGAAGTAGGCATGGGACACGGGGTTATAAATAATTGGGAATCCCGGATTGCTTGAAAACGTAAATAGTGGTTCTAAATCAACGGTTAATAGACATTTTACATAATATAAAAAATATATTTTAAGTCTGCTCTCGAGGAAAAACCAAGCATAAAAATATTTAAACGTTTTAAGCAAAAATTATATAACTTCCTTATAAACAAATTTAAAAAACCGCAAGTTGATGTTATTCAACTTAATTAAGTACGATTTATGGTGTAATCACTAATTTAGGATGATAAAAAATGACAAAACTTTTACAAGTTACGCTCTATTTGTACTGCAGTGTGAGCATTCAACATGAAATAAATTTAATGTTGATAAACCTCTTTGTTCCTAAACTTCTTAGTTTTCCTATAAAAACTTGCATAAACTATACACGTGCACCAGTTTATTTTTCGAATTATTTCACGGTTTTCTTAGTGCTTTTGTACCTTTTATTTTTAAAAGCAACTTTTGGACTGTTTTCCTTTCACAAGATTTATCACGAAGTTAGCATACTTATTCTTTTCTGACGCTCATCGTTCTTATTCTTAATGTTACAATGAATAATATGCCTATTAATTAGATCAGGTGAATCCGGTGTCGCAGTAGCGTATATAACATCTGGAGGACGGAAGTAAATCATTGACCTGTTCAAAATAATAACCTAGTAAAGTAGTAGGTCAAGGCCAGGAAAGATAAAATTGTAGGTTTAGAGATGCTTTGACAACCTTATACTATAAAAAGAATAAATAATGTCAAATATTGTATATAAATTTCTCTACGACTATGGAACATAGTCCTATTGGCATTCACTATCTAAATGAGCACTTTCTGATATTGAGTGAAGATTGAAAATTCAGTAAATGTTAATAAACAGTGTAAAATACAATAAAGTTAAAGATACTCACGTCTCTGGCGAGAAGGTAAAAGCTTTTACCTAAATATTTGATATTATTTATTCACAAATTAGTTAAGATCAGTTCTAGATGCCAAGGTGCCATAACACTTTAACCTTCTAACTATATTGATAGTTGCGTTTTGTTTATGTTAATAAATTGTCAGACATATTTATTACTAACAAAATTTAGAACCGGGATTTACTTAAAAGGTTTAAGATTTAATACTGGTTTAAATTAAGATCTAGCTGATCAGCTAGGTTTTGTCCTGTATGTCTGTTAATCGTCGTTACAAACTTTAATTTCTGCGATTTGTTTGGGTTCCAAATGATTTTTTACCTTGGAACATATTGCTCAAATGGCTTTAGTCACATTATTTGGAAAATACATAGTTAAATTGTCCTTTCCTTTATAAATATGCAAGAAAACTCAGAAATTAATTCATAGTACAAAACTTGTCTTATTATTATATTTTTCTGGATCTCTTAACTCTCTAGTCAGGTTTTAAAAGAATCTTTTAAGTATCTGTCTAAAGATATATTAAAAATTACTTACGCTCTCTAATAATACAAATTTGTTCGTAATTTTTTTAAAATGAAAATCAGCCCAATCACAAGACAATGGATACAAAGCAACGGTTCATATTGCTGTTGTGGTCGAGTGACACAATTTGATGTCATAAACTTAGTGTCTTAATAATTCGCCCTGTGCTATGCTCATGGCTAAAAAACGCCCCAAAAAAATTACTGCTATAAAGATGAGGGGCTTTAACGTCACTATTTTTTTTATGAAGGAATAAATATAAATTATTTTTTTAGCCGCTAGTCCTTAGGAGCTGTATTCAGCGCTCATTGTTATTTTTTTCATTTTTCTTAGACATTATTGCTATGCAGTCAGTTGCTATTAAAAATGACTTTTTGGTGTAGACACATAAAAAAGAATACAAGGTGTCTGAAAGGTCTTAGTATGGGCAAATATCTTAGCTATTAGTAAAGACAGAGGCACCAAATTTTAGGTGTATCTTATTGGTTAATAAATCTACTTTTTTATGTAATTTAACTTTTTTAACCCCCTTGAGGGATGACGCTACGGAGTTGAGGTTAAAAATTTTAAGAGAAATAAAGGTATTTAAACATAAATTTTTTTCACTATCTTTAATTTTTATAGGCTTGCCATTTAAAACCGAATTAAGATACGGACCTCGGGTTTACGGTAATATGTTTGTTTTTTGAATGCCTTTAAAATAAGGTACCACACGGCATAGGGTCATAGGGTTGCATTTAAAATTATTTACCTCAACTCCCTAGCATCACCCCTTAACGGGGTTGAAAAGTTAAATTACCTACATAAAAAGTAGATTTATTAACCAATAAAATACACCTAAAATTTGGTATTTCTATCTTTACTAATAGCAAATACGGTATTTGCTCATACTAAGACTTTTCGGACACCCTGTAGGTATATTATTATCGTGTTCGTTTCGATTTTTGCGTTTGTTTTTAAAAAAATCGCACCTTGGTGCCAGGAGACTCTTCGTTTTTCTGTTTTGTCTCGATGAGGCCAATTTTTTTTTCAGCATTTTGTCCCGTTTTTGCCTAAACCAAATATGGTCTTTATGTTTTTGGTAAAATCTCTTGAAAATATGAGTTAATTTAACAAAGTTTTGCGTTCCAATAACAAACAATTAAAAGAAAAAGCGTTTTACAATATTTGAAATTAAAATTATACACTTTTGTAATGCAGATGAGTAATTAATTTATCATAATTAACTAAGTAGGTACCTACCTTTGTATCGGAATATGCACACTATAACAAAAATGTACCTAGAAAAAATAAAGTTAATTTGTAATGGGCACTTTAACATAAAATATGGACTATTTGAATAATATTCAAACACACATTGTTGTTCTTTAAAATTCTGTAAATAATACCCTTTTTACGACCACATATGAAAAAACAACTTTCGGTGGAGTATACCTCCAACGAAAACGACGATTCCGTCTCTAGTGACAAAAAATCCCACAACGTTAACTTTCGTCTCTAGTGACGACAGTAAGTACCTAATTACATTTTGTGTTGATCTGTGTTATACTAATAAGACTCAAATATAAACCAAAATTTTAAAGTATTTTCCAAATACAATAATTACACCTACCACGTCATCCGCTTATATGTAGCTCTGCAACATCTTGAGCTACATTAATTAATACTACTCTATCGGGGTCTAGTTCCATTCATACAAAAAACTTGACTGTGATAAGTCGATAATTTTAAATACTAGTACTGGACTTTAAATAGCAACAGATTTACATCTGAAGAGACCGGAATTAGAATAGTACTAATTGATTACGTAAAAGTCTACGGCCAAATTAGAAACAAAATAATATATATTTTTTTTATTTTTAGTACCAAGTTTAAGCAATAAGTAGTATGACAGCTGTGATAAAATGTTTGGCGGTTCTGACAGCCCAAGCCCTTTTCTACATGCTTGCTTTAGCACAGAGTAGCGGTATCGGCAATGGCTTTAATGAAGCACAATTAACGTCAAAAATAAGCGTGGGAAATGACGCCATTTTGTTTCCTAGTAATTCCCCCAACACTTTAAGTGAATATCCATCCAACATCGAAGGTAAAAGGATATCTGTAAGTATACACCACAAAATTCCACCCAGTAGAAAAATATAACTACGACCTTAGATTATGTAAGAACAGATAGCCTGATTTATCTATCTTGCCGCCAAAAAGATGTCACAGTCGCTGCGAGGAGTGGAGTTTATAAAATGGAAACTTAATAGCAACATTGCCGAAACTGGCAAAATTTCGGCAGCATGTTTTCATTTATTGGGTCTCATCATAAAGATCCACTTTTCCAACCTTTGGTAAACTCGTATGACGATTGTACGAGATGTGCGCCATACCATTCATGCGAACGATAATAGTATATTTTTTCATCCACATCTATCTTTCTCCCATTCGCGCAATTTTAGTAGATGTTGGCGGGTGGCGATAAAATTATTAATAAATGAATATTATATTTTATAGACAACTGCGGACTTTGCACCTCAAGCATCTTCCCCAAGCGTAGCCGAAGAAAGACATTATTCAGGATCAGATTACCTTGGTGGCGTTAATCAAAATTTGGATTCACAATATACCGAGCCGTATACAATCGAATACAAGTATCATGATTTTGATAAAATGACCAAATTTCTGCGACAAACAACTGCCAAATTTCCGTCCTTAACTGCTTTATACTCAGTAGGAAAGTCGGTTAGAGGTAAGTATTTTTTTAAATACTGGAATCTACCTTTTAAAATTTGTTTTTTTAAAGCGCACAAGATTAAGATTAAGATTACTGTAGAAGGTATTGTAATGCTACAGGCGTTTACACAGGCTCAAAACTAGATTATGCGCGTTTGACTTCAGGGTATATTGTGGTATCCATACATTGGATGAGCAAAATATTTTTCTATTGCTTTAACCGAAGGCTTTTCGTATTCTCATTTTCAAATTACACAATGTAGGTAATTACATATTTGTATTTTATTTTCAAATCGAATCCTAATTTTATTTCCAAATAGTTGAAACTCTTTTTTTAAAGTATGTTTAATAAACCTCTACAGCCTCTATTACATATACAGATATACCTAGATATGACGCTGAATGTGGATTATAATTCATTAAGCGAATCCCTAAAGATGCATCTTCTACAATCAATCAATTAAATTAATCGAAATAAGCTTTATTGTCGAATGAAAATCTCATAGACAAAGCGTCGTAACCTAAACATCAAACCAATACAAACAATGTCAATAACGGTTAACTTAAAGAATATTTACTGTGTCAATCAAATAAAACTTAAAAATAAATGTCGTGAGAATAAACTGCATGAAACAGATGATGTGTAAATAAAATTTGTCGGTATATATAAAAAGGGACAATAATATTAGAACAAACACAACGGTCAAAACCTTTCACTGATTACCACGCATAAATACTTCCACAGAAAGTAGTAAATATAAAACCACAACATACCTTTGTTTACATTGGAATCAAAGGCGAAACATCAGTAAGCTATTTCACTGTGAGACATTCTCATTACGAGGACTATGATATTCTAAAACTATATTCTTTTATTTCAGGTAGAGATTTGTGGGTTATGGTAGTATCAGCATCGCCGTATGAGCATATGATTGGTAAACCTGATGTAAAATACATTGGAAATATTCACGGAAATGAAGCTGTTAGTCGGGAGCTGCTATTACAGCTTATTCATGTAAGAAGCGTACACTATATTTCTAATTAAACTGAATCAGAAATTATAAACAAATACTCCCCTTACAACTTTTTAAGCTTAAAAACAAACAATACACTCCTACATAATCAAAAAATTAAAGTCCACAAACCGTTTTATTCTCTTCGTAAAGTATCCTATGACCTGTATGAACTTTATTTTTAACATTATTCATATCGTCTTAGTATTTGGTAACTAACTACAACGTTGATCCGTACATAAAATGGCTTCTAGACAATACAAGGATTCATATTATGCCGTCAATGAATCCGGATGGATTTGAAGTATCGAAAGAAGGGACATGCGATGGTGCTCAGGGACGGTAAGTTTTGAAAGTTTTGTTTTAAAACCCTAAATACAGATGCATTAAAGTTTAATATGAAAATAATACTAGCCCCAGCATGTTATGTTATAAAACATAATATGATATAAAAATCGCGTTATTTATCTAAAGAATTGATATCTTAAGAGGTGTTGGAAATAGAAAATTGGCACGTTTATTGATGCAAAACTCTTTAGAGTGCTGGAGGAAGGTTCCAAGAGTGTTGTAGTGCAAGAAGCATAGTATATAATGCTTGTGAACACCTGGTCGATAAAGGAACTTCTTGCTTTTAGTAAAATTGTAAATTGTGATTTTAAATGAAGGTGGTGCCTAGAAGAATTTGAGGTTGTCCTCCACATTCTTAGCGAGTCACTATGCTAAGAATGACTTAAATGTTGACATCTTAGTTTAGTACATCAGGCAGGTTCATCTATCGAGGCTCTTTAGATTCGCCAAAGGGATCAGTCTAGAGAAAACCTATAGGTATAGATAAGTCGAATGTACAGAGCTTAGTATGGCCTTAGCTTTGAAGATCACCTTTACCAGTCATTTATTTATTATTATATTTTAAACACTGTTTTTATTTCAGATATAATTCCCAAGGCTACGATTTAAACCGAAACTTTCCGGACTACTTTAAGCAAAACAACAAAAGAGCACAGCCTGAAACTGAGGCTGTGAAGGAATGGGTCAAGAAAATTCAGTTTGTTCTTTCTGGTAGCCTTCACGGAGGTGCCCTGGTTGCAAGTTATCCATTTGATAATACTCCCAATTCACGTAAGTGTAGTTTTACTAAACTAAGTTAAAATACATCAATGCAAATAAAGTACACACGTTATAATATACTATTTTGACATTTGAAGGGTAAAAATATATTACAGTGTGACCCAAAAATTTTTTTTTAAATGAAGGGAAAATCTAGGAACTCTCGTGAAACCCGCACTTTTCTAATAACGAAGTTAATGCCTGGTAAAAATAGTGTAGTTCAACCCGTGACGTCAATCGGCAAGACGTGTGCTGTACCTAGTTGACGTTTTATGCTGTCGTTGACCCGTCTTCTATCGTATCGTGTTGTGGCGCTTCACAGTAATTAGGTCTTTGTTTTTTAGTGTGTTTATTGTTCAGAAAGCAATTAGTAGCCGTAAATGCGCCGTAGCTTCTCAAGAAGTCCGGGAGAGCCGGCCCGACTTCCCCTGACTCTAAAGTAAGAACTTTAGTTGTAATCTTGTCCCCATAGAATTCTTCCCTCAGGTCCAAATTATCCCAACCAGGTCGTAAGGCATTCGATCGTCCGTGTAATATGAAGGGTCGTGAAAGCGGCCTGGAAAGAATCGCTCGAGGAGGCCCAGCCTAATTCTTTTCCTGAGCCCATGTCTATGTATCTGTATTTGTCCGGGATGCCAGGTACTTAAAAGTACCGAATGTACAAAAGAACACGGCGCGCCTGTCTTTGTCTATGGGTGGTCCCACCTCCTTTTGACCCCGCTAGCTGGAAGCTACTAGCGTTCACCAAGAAAAGTAATGACGAAGATTATGTTTTTCCAGTTTTGATGAAAGGGACTAATTTATTGTTAATATTAACCTTAGGGTTAGATTGACACCTGGAATTCCCTAAGATAATCTTTTTCAGAAAGCTGATGGCACGGGCGCGTCCAACTTTCTAATTTATTTAAAACCTAAGCAAAATTCAAAATGTTTAGGATTTATGAAATTCGCGGAGGGCTGATTTCAAGGTAGCGTCTAAGTAACTGTTCGCCCGTAACGTTTCTCCTAAGCTGCCTATATTTACAACGCTAACTAAGAGACCTAAACTAAAGAGCACTAAACTTAATTACTCAATATGACTTTTATTCATGCAGCTACTGTGCAACAACACTTCCCTATTTTAATTATGTTTACGCTATAACTAACACTTTAAACGACTAATTTTCACTCTAAGACCGTCCGTTCCCTATCCGCGAAGCAATTACGAAGCGTCTTTCACGTATCACTAGGATTTACAAATTGGCAAGAGCAGAGCTGCTTGACTAAGAATTTACTTTGGTAACTCCAGAGGACTACCTCTCTTACGGATTTGTTTTATACAAGTTACGCGTCTGGGGACCGAGCCGTCCAGTCACTCCTAATGTTAACTTAAGATAATCTAGCTACAGCTTGACGCGATTTTAATTTTTTACAATAGAAAAAGCGGACTTTGGTTTTTCTTCTTGTATGTTTCAGGGAATTTGCCAAAACGAAAATTAATGAACGAAATTCGTTTCAAAACCCACTATTTTATATGGCCATAGAAATGATCATTTGGAACACGCTTGTCGTAAAACCGCGAGTGATTGTTTTTAGAAAAACAGAATCTTACTACGGCTACTTTTGCTGCTTTCTACATAATCTAAATAAGATTGTTTTTCCTCCTTTTTTTTAAGCTTTTAAGCTCTTCTTTACTATACTTAGGTTCGAAACAAAAATACCAATTAAGAGCACTATAAAATAACGTATGTTATTATAATTATGAAGGCTAGTAAGAAGCCGGTGTGACGTCAGAGCCTAGGCGTTCGCAACTTAAAATTTCCGTATCTCGGTAACGGTTTATCGTGGCGAAGTGCGATTTGAAAATGTTCTTGGATTTTTTTGCACTAAAACTCTCATTTTTGGGCCACACCCCCTTTAAAGATCCAGTAAATTTTGTCTTTGTTTTAACGTTATTGATGTACAATTAGTTGCTATAAAAAATCAATAACTTTCCAGTGTAAAAGGAATTCAAATTTTTATTTTGTACGCAATAATTCGACACGCGTGTCGAATTTTTCCAGGCAATAAAACAGAAAATTTTGATTTTTGTAATGAGTTATATACATTGATCTTTAGCAAGAGGAGACGACACCATTTATTCATGACTAGCCTTTTATTTTGTTTCTTACATTGTGCGTGTGTCAAGTCAAGAAAGAGGAGAGAGAAAACAATGAGCATCCGACTTCTGGCGCCGTCGCTATGGCTTTTCGAGCCGTCTGTATTCCACCGAACAAACTTGTGAAAAGACAGTTCCGGATAAGAAGAATGCATTTTTCCACACACTTAGTACTGACACATCATTTGTCAATGTTAATGGATAGTGCTTTTAAGAAAAATCAAAAATCACTGAAAATTTCACTGCAACACGTATTCCACCTGCCAACAACGTTACCTATAAAAAAACTACGCCTTTATAACTGTTTCAACCATGAATGAACTGTACTATGGCATCTGCTACGGAGAAAAAGCTACGTTACCACTCTCACTCTAAATTTCGTCACCATGTAATGGAAATATATATATCAAAAAATTATCTCGAAAAATAATGGTATATTGCAGCGTTTCCCAAACTGTGGGCTGCGATCCACTGGTGGGTCGCAACCTGGTTTTTGGTGGGCGCAAACAGGGTTTAAAAATATGTTTTGAAATCATTCTAATCTAAAGCCTGTTTCTTTATTCTATGTTTTTTTGTTCGAGAATTCACATGGGTCGCCAGAAATTATCATTTTTCGAAGTGGGTCGCCAAGCAATAAAGTCTCGAAAACGCTGGTATCTATGGTTATATGTCTTCGTTATGGGTCTACACTGGAGAGTCATTGCTTTTTTTATAACAAATAACTTAGCAACAACAATGTTACAAAAATTAAACTAGTAATAATGAGCGTTGAATTTTTCTCTTAACTCCTAACATTTTACACCCACTAGTAATTTGTAATATTAAATATTTGAAAGTTGTTAATGCTGCAAAAAGGAGTATGTGCATCATCTGCATTATGTGCTTGTAAGTATTTAATTTTAAAATAATATTATGTGTATAATAAGACTAATAAGACCCCCCAAAATAATATAATTGATTTTATTTATAGCAGATAACGTAAGATAAAAAAAAGGCGAACGGAAGAATTAAGTGAAACTTAAAAATTGGTTTAATATTTACAAAATATCATTAAAAAACTTTGTATTCATTTATTTTAAATAAAATTATTTATTCATCATGTCCACAAAAAACCTTACCTGACAAGTTTAAACTGCAGTGAAGTTGCTTATCTTAGCTAATGCAACCAAAACTGCGCTGTTGCTCTAGAATAGGCTCTAGATCTTAGACCCATCTTATTCTGTCTCCTGTTAGTGAAATCTTATATATTTTATTGCTTCTTACTAAAAAATCATTACATAATAATAAAATAATACTTATTATTTATTTATAATTTCAGTATTTACAACTTATACGCACAGTCCGTCCCTAACTCCAGATGACGACGTGTTTAAGCATCTGTCGTTGACATATTCCACCAATCATGCCAAAATGAGTAAAGGTGTATCTTGTAAAACATCACAAACCTCATTTAAAAGGGTAAGTAAAGACAAGGAGAAACCACCTAAAATGACAATCAAAGCTATAGAAGTTAATAATAATATATTGCGAAATATAATAATTACCTTTTAAAACGAATAGCATTTATAAGAAGTGTCTTTAAAAAACTATTAATATTTTCTTGATAGGGAATTACAAATGGTGCTGAATGGTATCCTCTGACAGGTGGTATGCAAGATTACAACTACGTTTGGTACGGATGTATGGAAGTTACGTTAGAAATTTCTTGCTGCAAATATCCACCAGCATATGAGTTACCAAAATATTGGGAAGATAACAAAGTGGTAAGAAACAGACGTCATTACATGTATCAAAAATATCAAAAAAAGTGTTTCGACACAATGAAACATCAAAAGACTTTTCGTAGATATTATTTTTTCGTATTTTAAATTAGCAATACAGTTTCGGTAATTAAAAATAATTTGTAGTTTTTTCTTTCAAGGTACGGTTTGACAAGATACTGACAAGCGAAAAACGTAAAAAGTAGGCAGGGTCGCATTGTAATACATATTTATATGCCCTACAAATATGCCCTTAAAATATTAATTTTATTCTTTCATTCTTACGACCCAGCAGTAGGTAGTTGTTGATTCATTGTACAGGTCCCCAACTGCACTCATCCCCCAACAATAAAATTTCCAATTTTTGATAAAAGTGTATACAAAACAAAACAAATTTTATTCAGTACACTAGCACTATACAAATATTGCAGATATACGTTTGTTTCTTAGGCTCTAATAAAGTATCTGGCTGAAGCCCATCGAGGCGTCCACGGTTTTGTTATGGATGAACACGGCAACCCCGTAGAAAAAGCATCCTTAAAAATTAAAACTAGGGATGTTGGGTTCCAGACAACTAAATTCGGAGAGTTCTGGAGAATATTGATGCCGGGAATTTATAAGTTGGAGGTAAGGAAAGATTTCTCTACAGTATCTAAAATGTTTAATAATCGATGATATAGTATCTCCGCGGATGGGGTCTAGAAGAAGACAAATGGACCAAATATTGTAAGATTCGTAAAAATGTCGCTCCTAATAAAAGTTTATGCTTGTAAAATAAATAAGATTCATGTTATGAAAAATTTAATTTTTTAGTCAGGTACTGGCATAGGCGGTTCTAGACCTCTATTTTTGGGGGGCTTAAGCCCCCGGTTTACATATTTGGGGGGGCTTAAATCCCTGGTTTATATATAGGCTGCTAGGCCACTCAGTTGGATTAGGGGGGGGGGGGGGCTAATTCGAGATTTGGGGGGCTTAGACCCCAAGCCCCCACCTAGAAACGCCTATGGGTACTGGTCTCGAGAAAACCGTGAATTAGATAGGTGATGCCTTATTTTTGCACTTTTATTTTGTTACTTCCTTCTAATTTGTAGATACTTTTGCAATTTTTAGGTGTACGCTGATGGATATGTTCCACGAGAAGTCGAATTTATGGTTGTTGAAGAACATCCTACTTTATTAAATATTACATTACATGGAGCAAAGGTAACTTCATAAGAAATAGCTAAATGAATGTCATTAAAAAAAGTAAATAAATAACACGTAAAGGGCATGCAGAAAATAATAATAGTAGCTTGTTGTTCTTTTACTAATTTTTTAGTTTATTAAAAAAGTGCATGATATTATTTTCAACCTGTGTATAGTCGGGCCGTTCTAAGTTAAGAAACAGTTGCAATAAATATACATCTGTATTAGAACTTAGAACTATCAGTGACTATTGAGCAATCAGTGTGCTGTTTATTCCGATAAGTAACTTTATAAATTGAGTCTTACAAAAATTACTTTAATATAAGATCAGATGATAAATTTGACTTTATAAGTAAAAAACTAAAATTTGAGGACTGCTCGAGTAATCAATTATTTAATCTTATAAAAAGTTTTATTGGTCCAACTATAATCAATAAAACTGTACATACCCATAAAATCAAAAGTGGTAGTAGATTTTCTAACACATACTATTAGAATAAAATACCACATTTTACTAAATACTTTTGTAGTTCTGTAAATAAGTACTGGTGGGTGATGGACTGTACATAGCACTTTTACCATTTTAGCGTTGGCAACACTTTACACCATTGGTAACGGACCCACCTAAACCAATTTTGCAATTGGATGGTTTACCACCCAGCAAGGACGCGTTAAATTTTCCACAAAATAAATAATTGCTGGATATCTGTTTCTAGTACCTATTGGGTTATGGTATTGTAAGTAGCAGATTGCAGATTGTACATAAAAGATTAGCATACGCTGATAACAGCCGGCCAGCCAGCGATCTCCCTAATATGTTGTCAATTGTATTATTTTTTTAGCGAAAGGATGGTCATTACTACAGGCCCCCATCACCCAGTTTCAACAAAGGGCCTTTCGGACCTCCCCATCAACCTGTAGCTCAGGAGAGTAGTATTCTTTCATCAATATCAAATGGCATAACAAATGTATTTAATTACTTTGGTTAATTAAAATAATTGCCTTTTTGTTTAGGTACATCATATTCCTTTATTAGTAAGATAATTTATTTTTGAAATTACACGGTCTATTTTTAATTTTTCTTGTTATGGGGTCAAAGCGTTCAGGTTGTGCATTGTTGCAGCGCATCTAAAATATACTTAAAAGTACTTTAATAATATGAAAAGCTACTTGAGTGCTGCCAAGTCACGTTGATCCTAAGACTTTAACTGTTGTATCTATAAGTAATAATATAAGAATTCAATCTGAACATGCAAAGTCTTATTCAAGCATTTTGTTTAGCATTTAGTCAAGACTTTATAAATCTTACAAGAAGTCGAGTCCATGTTGAAGGAGCTTTCTCAACAGGCCCATTATAATAATTATTTTTTTAAATATAATAAATTGATATTAGAGTTCTACACTTTACATATTATCTGAAGCCAAATTTTTAACTCACCGAGTCATCCTGCAAGATAATCGACAAATCAAAAATCTTATTGATATCATCAATATGTCCAGTTCTATCAAGGCTTGGTAGAAATTTCAGGACCGGATTTACAAATCTAGTTTGTTGATTATATTCTATAGAGTGGATCAAAAACAATGGTACATGAAGCAACAGTGGGTTCCCACCAGCGTTTTTAAGCATAAAAAAGTACAACACCTAACGCCCTGTATCAGCTACAACAAAACTAAAGACGAATTATGTTTATTCACTCTAACAATGGAGTTTTGTTAGAGTAAAAATTCTAGTTTTTAAGGCAATGCGCCAAAAACTTTTTAAGATATTGAAGAAAATTCAAATTCTAATTTTAACATCCTGCGCCTCTGTTAATACCAACTTTTAGACTATGTCAGCTTTAACTAATTCGTAATATTTCTATATCAGGAATTTGAACCACGCCACCTGATTGTATGTTACAATAAAATAAATGTACAACTTTTAAGGTAATTTTAAAAATTACAAAAGCAAACAGCAAAACGCCCTACAACATCAAAGTTTATAAGGAATATAAACATCAATCAAATTTTAAACTAAATTGGGAAAATGTCGGAATTACTGCAGGGGCTGATCAGTCATTAACTTTGTCAAATGTGGCAATTATAATAATAAAATGAAATATACTGTTTTAATGTGGAATTACTACTTTTGTTGTATTAAAATACAGGAATTGGTGGAGTTAATATTTTATAATGTTCTTGTGTTCAATCTATTCCATATCTTCCTGCTACTGACTTGTGATGTAATTGTTGTTAAAACGGTAGATTATAGATTAGTATTGTTATAGCCAAGTGTTCTTGTTCCTTATGTATATTAACAATCTCTGATTTTTTACATAAAACTTTGCTCTGTCCTATCAGAGCAAAATTTTAAAATTTTTTCGAAAAGCATAAATTGCTCTTATAGTGCAAAATAATTCACCTTTGTTGTTTTTTTAAGGAATTTTACATTTGAGATAAGTATAATTTACTTAAGCTAGATAGCGACCTTTTTACTAGGTTAATTTTTTTAAGGATTTTTTAAGTATACTTATTACAATTTTTTGTATAAAAGTAAAACATTAATAGACTTTGTTAGTTAATTAAACATATTTATTATAACTTATTTTAATAAAAGAAACCAAATAGAAGTGGCTTGTTTTAAAGTGTTAGAATTTTCATTATTGTGTAATAAATGTAAAAATTTAATCTCTGTGTACCTATACAGGCTGATCCAAATTAAGTGTCCATCATTGGTAACTTTGTTATTATTAAAGATACAAGATTGTTTAAATTCGTAAACTACTAGTATTTGTAACACTTATTAAAACAAAAGAACGCAAAAACAATTGAGCATCGTGTTTTCCAGTTTTGAAGGAAAATAATTTTTGAATTTTTTTTTAAACGATAACCCCTGTATATTACATTTTTTTTTCTGTTAAAACTTTAAATTCGGAACAAAAAATCTTATAATGAATAATTGTCTTCTAGGATAAAAACTAATTAAGCCCAAACTGAAACAATTAAGTTAGTTTTTAGTGATATAATATTCTCAGTATTTATAAAGCGCAATAGCGACGTTAGTTTTGACAATTCATTGTAAGCTTTTTTGTTTTGAATTTGATGTTTTAACAGAAAAAAATATAATATACAGGGATTTCCATTTAATTTTTTTTAAAAGATTGTGTTTTCCTTCAAAACTGGAAAACAGGATGCTCAATTCTTTTTTGCGTTCTTCTATTTTAATAAGCGCACGATACACTTACAACGGTATGCTACGCTATGACGTCACTTCGAGGAAAACTCCTAAATGTCCTAAATTGACTAGACGCTTGCACCCCTTGTACATAAGTACGGGTAAGTTTATTGTCGGGTAGTGTGTTCAGTTGACGTTTATTAAAATATTATTGTCATATTTCATTTGCTCAGGTAAGCGCCTAGTCAATTTAAGATTTTCCCTCGAAGTGACGTCATAACGTAGCATACCGTTGTAAGTGTATCGTGAATAAGCGTTAACAATATATAACGTCAGTTGCTGTCAACAATGAAAGCAGCAAGCACGTTTTTTTAACCAATCTTTCATCCTGCGCTTACGCTTTACTGTACGTTTTTGATGCCTAAACCTCTGTCGAGGATCCATTTTCAACAGGCACGAATAATAGTAATAGCACGGTAGAATTATTAGACGGTAGCGACACTCGCCACTTATTCCTGTTTTTGCCGACTCTTCGCTAAACTAGTTTTATCCGGTTGCTGGCAACTCGTGGCGTCTTTACGGAGACAGTCAGAAAATTAATCTGATTGTATGTATGTATGATGTATGAATTTCTGTTTAAAATGTATGAAGGGAAGAATAACCTAAATTTTATTTGAAACTAAAATTTACTACGAACCATGAAAATCGGTTAAAATTCGGATAAAAATTTTAACGGCTTTTTTGCGGCTGTAGTAAATTTTAGTTTTAAATAAAATTTAGATCTTTTACTGCAATTCACACATTTTTAAAACAAATTTTAAAAATGTTCCCTTTTGAAGTCAAGATATCTTCCAGCAAATTAGCCCAAAACGCGTGATTTTACAACCAGGGAAATTCTTGTTAACCCTGTCTTAACTCGCTCACGAAACAAGATATCATATTTTTTCTTTCACAGAAAATTGCCGAATTTATTATGCTACATTTCCTGTCGACTACTGTTAGACTAATCTTTTAAAATAAAGAAGCTAGAGCCCTTTAAAGGCACTGCGACGCGCCGGAGCATGCTAAAAAGGTGGTGTAGCGTACGATTGCCCTTAAACCCAAAATTTAAACAACTGTCAAAAATATATTTTTAGCTCAGACTCTTGTGTTCAAACCACTTAAACAGATGCGAAGTAAATATGTTTCATTCAGACTGTTATGTGCTTTATTTAGCATGTTTAGGAAACAACGCAAGGCTTCGTTAACTGCCTAGAAAAATATCTCTTATTATTTATTATAACTTTATAAGGCAGTTTCATGCCGAGGGAGCAAACCACTGATCCTTCAAGAATACAGAGGTCTCCAACATATCGTCAAGACTTCCTACTAATAACCTGAAGTATCCATGAGATGTCCTTGGGAAGTGTATGAACGAGAATATCCATGGATATCTCGCAGTGGTTTAGTCCTCGTTTCATGCCCTCGGAATAAGTGTCTAATAAAGCCATTAATACCAATGAATCGAAATACTAAAGAGTTACGTACCGCCTTTTAAATTTGTATGTATCAAATAACCGACCAAATATTTTTTCGACTAATACTTATCGAACGTCCCCGTAATACGCTGCCCGGAGAACGCAGTGTGCATCGGCGTCTTGCTTTGATGCAGAAACTTCAAACGATTTTTGCTGAGTGTCGGTACTCCCCCATTTCTCTACTCTGGTAATAGCACAGGCAATATAGTTATATTGCCTGTGGTAATAGGTTATGTGCTGAAGGAAATATTGACAATAATACTTATGATGTAAGGTTGAAGAATATTGATACAGAGATTGAAGTTGATTGTTGAAATATTGTCAGTATTGATTGATATCAATATTATTGACCGTGAAAGGTATGCTATACTTGTAAATTCTGAAACAAATCAGTGGCGGCTCGTGGGAAAATATTATCGGTGCTGTGAAATTAAATTAAATAACCGAAATAAATAGCCTGTAATTTGTTTCAACCCTATTTAATTTCGCGAATAAATATCTATCTTAAAGAGACGCGCAAATAATTGTCTTTCCTGATGATATAAAAGGAGCGCGAATTTATCAGTAAGGACTGTCACGAGTGCAGTAGCAGAATTTCCCGTATTAAATTTTATAAACAGCCCATCGGTAGAGCCGATTTATGCCCTGTATTCATTAGGTTAGTGTTGTGCACGAATAAAAGCAGTTTAGCTCGGCATTCGAGTAATGTCGCGAGAAAATTATATTAACTTTACTTGGTCAACTGTACGTCGGTGGCGAGCGTGCGGCGGGTGTTGACTAGCGCTGGCCTATGATACTAGATTCTCGGCCAAAAATTCGGTGTTAGTTTTACTTATTTTTATTTTAAGGAATTTTTAATTATTTAAGTACTGCAAAGTATAAAAAGATTAGCCAACTGGCTTGAGCCATTATGTACCAGCCGCCCCTGAACAAAATTAAACTCAGAATGTTCAGTTGTCCAGGGACTACAAACCAGACAAATTTTGTGACCTAGGGACCTAGGCGTTTAAAACTTATTATTCCTGATTTGTGCAGCGAGTTTAAGGCATTTACTAAATAAATGGAATGTATACAAGTCTCTATTTTTTACATTCAATATTGTGAATAGTCCATCTTCACAACTTCATATTTTTATAGCTATGCTTTTGAGATTAACATAGGTAGGTACCTACACCAAATTATTACATGTCGGCCGGCCTAGTTTATTTCCTAATTAATGTGTAGGTTTATTGGTAAAATTCTAGTAGGTAAGGTGGTTTTAACCAGTTCTGATCAGTTAAAAGCAGACAAGGAAGCTATGAAGTAAAAATAATTCCGAAATTAATGTTTTACCTACGGTTGTGCAGACAAATCGTGCCAAAAAGCTGGATTTCTTGAACCAATATAACTACAGGCTAGAGCTATATTTTCTATGGGCACCTTATAGGTATTTTTTCTTTTCACTGCATTCACAATATTTCTCTATTTACACTTTTAAAAAGTTAAATTTGCAATCACCGTTTCAAAATCAGAAAACAAAAAATGGCCGTACATAATATGTCATATTTCTACCAATTGGAAAGTGAATTTGATTGGCCGAGTCTCAACCACCTGTTCATGGAACGTGCAATTTCTTTTTCGTGATTTCAAATAATTGTTTAAAGGTTAAATAGAAAATGTTATTTGGTGTTTGCAGCCATACAGCAATCAAAGAAATTTTAAACGTAGACGGCATTCATAAAGCAGTTTTTGCGGGAAGTTTTTTAACTATTAGGTATTGTTAAGATTAAAGTCTTTCAAATATGCTTGGAATGCGCGAGGTGGACTTTGGTATTCCACACGGTTCCATTTTGGGTCCATTGTTTTTAGCAGGTCTTAAATTATATAACAATCTACCGCTAGACTTAAAAAGTCTAATAGTATATTCAGTTTTCGAAAAGGATTGAAACAGTTTTTAACCAATAGTTTTGGATGAATTTTTTCGTAGGTACCTGATTTTTTTAGCAAATTTTAAGATTTTTGACACCGTAAATTAATGCCTGTTTAATGCATGTGATTGACGAAATTTATACATTGTAATAATGTCCATAGAACAATAAACATTTATTTATACTAAAAACTGATTTATTTAAAAAATCGGTACGAGATCATAAGGATAAGGATCACCACTATTGTAACAAAATATAAAGTAAACAGAAACATTCTTTGAACAGCTAGGTTTTTGACCGTATTAGACATTGGCCGCATGATCTCGCTTACAAGTGCCACCCATACGAAAAGAAGAAGAATGCGTAGTTCAAAAATTAACTCCTAGCAACTTGTCACCTGTCAAACAACTGTTCACAAATGTGTTTGCTCTTCTTTGCAAATGTTCATCGAATATGCATGTCGTTTGTAGTGTTCCGTCAAATGGAACACTTATGGAATCACTTTGGCGTCCGTCCGTCCGTCTGTCACAGGTGATTTTCTCTGAAACTATCCGACGTAAAAATTTGAAATTTAGCACAGAGATAAAGTGTGGTGGCCCAATTATAGACGTGAAGTATGAAAAGTTAAATTTTGATTCTGGGGGTTAATTTCAGGGGGTAAAGTGGGGCATGAAAAAATTTTTTAAGTGCATCGTGTAGGTTATCAAATGAAAGCTTATTATGGAAGCACGAATTCAACAATATATGTATATGATGTATCTTTGTATGCATTTTTTTAAAGAATTTTTTGGAAAAAACGCTTAAATATTGCTGTCCCCCACCATTATCACCAGAAGGATTGCTCTGAAAAATCTGAAAAAATCATGAACATTAAGAATTAGGTGTAGATTGAACGAAAATTATCAGCATTGAAAAATCCTAGCGCGATCAATTATTATTGGTATAAACAATGTTTATTTTCTTATAACTGCTAAACCATTGGTTTTAGAGAAAAAGGTTTCTAACAAAAAATATTTCTCACGATGTAAGAAACAACTTATTGTTGTTACACATTTTTCAAAATTCAAAATCGATGTGATACAGCGGTGGTGCCGTCGGCGGTGGGAGCGCGGCAGATGGGCGGAAATGTGGCGGCCGAGGTTTGCTCAGGTTAAGTGGGGGGCTGATGGCACGGAACACCAATTGTGTAAGCGTAGCCTGCACTTCACCGAATTTTTTGCATTTATTTTTAAAGTATTGTCAATATGATTTTTCGCACCGCTGCATTTTTAGTTACTTTTTTCTTCACTATGAGCAAAGTTTAATTTGCATATTTTTAAAAGAAACATTAAAACATTTTTGGGGTTTGATTTTTTTTTTATCAGACCCTGCAATAAAAACAAACTTAGAAAAAATATTTAATGTATCACACAAGTTTTCAAAGCATTTCTAGTAACATTATTTTTATTGTTCTTTTTTAAATTGTTTCGTTTTATTTTCTTGATTGAAGTAATATCATTCGGAAGTTGGACCTCGGAAGGACTACTATTTGGGGTTAACTCTGCCCGTACTATGGATTTTTGTTTTTCCTTTTCTATCTGACTTTGAGGGATATTAAAATATCTAGCTATAAGTTCTATAAATGATGAGTTAATCTAAAAGATGGATGTACATTTTAGTATACAGTAGGTATGTCCACGGATGGGGTTTAGAAGAGGACAATGAACTTTTATTAGGAGTGACATTTTTACATTGACTTAAAATTTTGTCCATTTGTCCTCTTCTAAACCCTATCCGCGGACATTTAAGTTTTAAGACAATACGATATAAGTAGGTTTCTTAAGGTTTATATACTGTTTAGGCATGTCCTCGTGTCATATAAATTTAGTTTTTTACATCTCTGTACTCAAATAAAAATTTTGGGGACTGTAGACCGAAGTAACGAAAAAAATTAGCAGTTCTAGGCTTCTCGGCTTGACAGCAAAGGGATGCATATGAGATACGCTTTTTGTTGGGACAGACAATTAAGGGGGTAACAACAGAGGCTAGTTCTTCTACGCAAACCTAAGAAAAAATATCTGTAGAAAGACAGATAAGCATGTCAATAAGCGAAAGAGGGAACGAGTTTTCTTATAAGAACAGGGTCATTTAAAAGTTCCCACATGTAGAAATAATATACCAGGTTAGATCTGGGTTGGATAAGGTTTTCTAAAATTATTAATTGAAGATCCTGCAAAATGGACATGTGCTAGTACTAATTGGATGGAAGTTATATAGTGACCGGCAGGTACCTATACATACGTCGACTGGAAATAAAGCTATTGATGGTTTCTAGTTTTAGAAAAAATTGATCATAAATGGCAAGATGTTAAAAAACTTATTTTTTGATCTGTCGAAGGCATGCAAGCAATAGGTGTAGGCCTTAAGACTCACGTTTTCTCCAGTCTTAGCAGAAACAAAATAATTTGCTAATTTATTATCGTGAATAAAATGATTTGTATTATCCAGTCTTACAGATCGTTTGTGCTCCAAGTCACCTAGAAATCAATAAAAAATTATTAGACAACTTAAAGTCTAAATCAAAGAAAATCTCGTTTAAGTACATAAATATCAATATTTTCAATATTTTAGTAACTAATAACTTTTATCTACGACTAATGTATAATGTAAGTATTATAGTTGTAGTTTTCGCAATATAATGCCACCTATTAATCCCTTAGGGAATAATGACAAGGGATTAATAGTCCTTATTCCCGCTCCAATCACAAAATTTCTCAAATCAAATAATACCATGGAAACAAAAAAAAACAAAGAGACAAGAGTGTCACTGTCAAACGCGTAGTGTTTATGTATTCGTATTGGGATGGATGAAAATGAAGAGGCTTTTACTTGTACACCTCCAGAAATTGTACAACTAGCTACAGCAACAACATCTACCTTAATACCGGAAACATCGAAATCTATTTATAATAAAACATACGCAAACTTCAACGAATGGCGTCTTCGAAATAACACAAATTCATTTTCCGAAAATGTTCTACTAGCCTATTACGCTGAACTAAGTGCAAAATACAAACCATCTTCATTATGGTCATTTTATTCAATAATTAAATCTATGTTAAGAATAAACCATGACGTTGATCTGGAAAAATATGGAAAACTACGAGCGTTTTTAAAAAGAAAATCTGAAGGATTTCAAGCAAAGAAATCTTCCACTCTGACCTCGAAAGAAATTAAGACATTTATTGACAAAGCTCCTGATGAAGTTTTTCTTTTACATAAGGTAAATATACATAGGTATTTAATCTAATCTATTAAAAAACTCATATTCTTATTTGCTTCAGGTTATATTAATTATTGGAATTATGGGCGCATGCCGGTCAAACGAGCTTTATGAAATGAATATAGAAGACGTAAAGGATCTTCAAACAAACTTCTTAATAACAATACCCAAGACTAAAACCAAAATTGTACGAACATTCGTCATAAACAGTACGTTTTACAACATTATAAAGAAGTACATCGATCTCCGCCCGTCACATGTAAAAATCAATTCATTCTTTCTAAATTATCAAAAATCCAAATGTACAATACAACGTATAGGAAAAAACAAATTTGCAGACATTGGTAGACAAATTGCCAAATATTTAAACTTGCCAAATCCTCAAACTTATACCGGCCATTGTTATCGCAGATCATCTGCCACTCTGTACATTGATGGAGGAGGCGATATAACTGGATTAAAGCGTCATGGGGGCTGGAAATCTACACAAGTAGCTGAATGTTACATTGATCAGTCTAGGAGTAACAAGACAACTACAGCAGATACTATTACTAAACAAATAAATAGTAATGAAGCATCTTCTTCCTTTGCAGCAACCGACATTCCAAATATTTGTATTGAAAACTCTTCCAAACTTATTCATAGTTCTCGACCAATACAGTTTATTAATTGTACTATTACTAATTTTAATGTTATTGACAAATAAAGTTGTTCATTAAAAATCTCAAATTAATAAATTAGTCGTAGATAAAGTAGAGTATACTACTCACAATAATGGCTATTATTACCTCAGAATATTTACTCCCTCGCCGCTTACGCGGCTCGGTTCGTAAATATTCCTCGGGAATAATAGCTATCATTATTGACTCGTGGTATAATCTACTATTATAAACCTAGTGTATTTTAAGAAACTTACATTTGTTACCAAAAATTGACACAATAATAGTTCTAGGTTCACCGCTGTTTTCCATAATTCTATCTACTGCTCGCAACCAAATAATCAAAGAATCAAAACTGTCGCAATTTGTAATATCATAAACTAAGATCACAATCTAAAAAGGTAATGGAAATTGCGATAAAAAATAAATATACAGTTCTAATTACGGCAGGGCTAACCAACCAAATAGTGGGTTAGCCGCTGAGGGTCTATAAAAGTAAATAAAAAAATATATTTACAGCCAAATGATACTATGTAGACTTTGATTTGAAACTTTTATTTAAATTCAATAGATTAGATTAGATAATCTAACATTCTAATTGGCCCAGCACTCCAGTATTTTGATTTGTGCACGGTGTCCGAAATGTCTTAGTATAAGCAAATATCTTTGCTATTAGTGAAGATAAAGACACCAAATTTCAGGTGTATCTTATGATCTTTTTCAACCCCCTCGAGGGGTGACGCTAGGCAGGGGCAGATTTAGACTTTCGTCTAGGGGGGGGGGGGGGGCAATGTCACCTTGAGCTACACAAAAGTACAGACCAAAAAGAAAAACGGGCAAGCTCGAGTGCGACATTATTTTTTTATTTTTGTTGAGGGTTCTAAGAAATGTACAGGGTCTTCCAACGAGGACTGAACAGGGGCTCATTTTTGAGCTTCCTTGTATTTAAAGAAAAATCTAAAATAGCCAATCGATGTACTTTTTCCTGCAGAATTCAAAAATGAAACCAAAAATTTATTTGAACCAGAAACAAAAGAGTTACGCTATGGATAAGGTGCTTTTTAAATGGAACTTAGCTTTTTTTATACGATTTTCGGAACGAGTGATTTTTTTTATGTCCGTTCTGATTAAAATATTTAATATTGTGACAGCTATTTTTATTAAATTTTAATGTTTTATCCAGTATAATTTAACTTCAACCTGTTTGAAACATACACCAGGTAATAAAGGTAAAATCACCTTGAAATCCTTCAAAGTCAAAAAATTTGACAAATTTACTATAATATTGCCGAAATGAAATATTCATTAGATGAGAATTATTAGTGTTTTTTTTTAGTTAGTATAGAGTTGGAATTCTTTTTCTGTCATGTAATGTTTTATTTTCCTCAAATAGGTTCTTTATCCTTAGAATAGTATTGACGGATATATTTCTGTGAAAATTTGCAATAAATCTTCTCCTTGCTTCTCTTGCATTTTCTTGGCATTTGTAGAACAAGATAACAATCTGCAATCTCTCATCTAATGAATATTTCATTTCGGCAATATTATAGTAAATTTGTCAAATTTTTTGACTTTGGAGGATTTCAAGGTGATTTTACCTTTATTACCTAGTGTATGTTTCAAACAGGTTGAAGTGAAATTATACTGGATAAAACATTAAAATTTAATAAAAATAGCTGTCACAATATTAAATATTTTAATCAGAACGGACATAAAAAAAATCACTTGTTCCGAAAATCGTATAAAAGAAGCTATGTTCCATTTAAAAAACACCTTATCCATAGCGTAATTCTTTTGTTTCTGGTTCAAATAAATTTTTGGTTTCATTTTTGAATTCTGCAGGAAAAAGTACATCGATTGGCTATTTTAGATTTTTCTTTAAATACAAGGAAGCTCAAAAATGAGCCCCTGTTCAGTCCTCGTTGGAAGACCCTGTACACTATTTCATAATGGACGAAATATCTGAACCTGTTCTTGCGTAAACAGAACGGTTTGTCATCCTAACTTACCAATACTCTAGCATTTTTTTTAATTACTTATACCTTCTGTCCATCTGGACTGATATATATTATATGAAATTTTTTCGAAAACACACTTTTTCGAAAATATATTTTCTCGAAAACAGAACTTTTTCAATAATACAGATATTCGAAATCAATATCAATTTTTCTTTCTGAAACTTGGAACTAAATTTTTTATGTTCTTACGAAGAATATTTTTTAAACATTTTTTTGAAAGAAATTTACTACAGAGTAACATAGCAAATACAAGGAAACGTAAACCTGACCAAACACAAAAAAGGTTCGTTTAGGATAGTTTAGGATCTTTTTGTCATTTTCATTTTTTCATTGACAATTCATTCTTCATTCATTCATAATTTAAATTTAGAAAAATATGTGTTCCAAAAAATATATTTTTAAAAGGTTCTTCTTAAAGAATATATTTTCGAAGAAGCTGTTTTTCAAAAAAATTTACTTCATTTAATATCAAAAAAGATATTTGTTGAGAAAGGAAACAGCAAAAAGAGTTGGTCATCTTAGATGAGACCCGACAGGACAAATTGTTTGATTAATATGGAAGTGTAAATATTGTAGCAATTTTTTATTTATACCTTCTGCTCATTTGGGGGGGTATACGAATAATTTTTTTCGGGTAGTATTAATTTTCTGAAGTAACGACTTTTTGAAAAAGTAATTTACGAGAAAGTAACGTACCAAACCTGAGGAAACCCGATCAAACCCAAAAAAGATTCGTTGGGTTTGTTCAGGATCTTTTTTGTCTTTTTTTCACTGACATTTTCCAAGCTAATAATTTAATTTTCTAAATATTATTTTCAAAAAAATTTATTTTTGAAAAATGTACCTGTTTTAAAAATTATTTGTTTGGAGACATTTTTGAAAAAATGTACTTTTGAAATACGGGTTTTTGGAGATAATATTTTCAAGATATTTCATAAATCCGTTTTCTAAAAAGCATCTTTGAAAAAGCGGTAAGGACATGTTCGAAAAAATGTAGGATCGAAATATGTTTTCCAGAAAATATTTCGTTAATCCATTTTCGAAAAAGCGGTTTTTCGAAAAAATTTACTTTTCAAAGTCATGTTTTTTGAAAAAAAAAAATCACTGGGTTATTTGTTTCGTTTAGAAGCCAGAATTATCCGGCGCAAATTTTGATACGATCGCAGGGAGATGTGTAAGTAATGTTTTCAGAAATAATTTAAGAGCATGTAAATCAAAAATGCCAAAATGGCTTGCATTTTTTATATTACATATTACTATTGATCTATTATTAATATTTTTTTGGTATAATTCATTTTAAAGGCTACATAGACGGCAAAATGTTTGTTTTTGTTTATAATATTTTGTAGAATATGCAGAAATCGTTAATGTTTATGTTGCAATACTTATTTTTATAAAATTTGCTATTGAAATCCTTTTTGTACAAGGCTCTAGGGGGCGCCCCCTCCTCACCCCCTAAATCTGCCACTGACGCTAGGGTGTTGAGGTCAAAAATTTTAAATGCAGCCCTATGCCGTGTGGTACCTGAGGTGAGGTCTTCAAGAAACAACATTTTACCGCAAACCCGAGGTCTGTATCTTAATTCGTTTTTAAATGACACGCCTATAAAAATTAAAAATCGTGAAAAAAAATGTAAATCCTTTTATTTTTCTTATTACTTTAAAAGTTGTTCGAAATGACCACTATGAGCTTCTTGGTAGTAATAAAATCGATTTTGGAACTCTGCCAAGAAGGAAAACCTGCCATTCTCGAAAATGTGAGAAGTGAAAATGAGGTACCACACGGCGTAGGTTTTTATTGAAAATTTTTGACCTCAACTCCTTAGCGTCACCCCTCAAAGGGGTTGAAAAAGTTAAATTAGATAAAAAAGTAGATTTATTAAATAATAAGATTCACCGAAAATTTGGTGTCTCTATCTTTATTAATAGCAAAGATATTTGTCCATATTAAGACTTTTCGGACACCCTGTAGGTGTATTATATTATCGTGCTCGTGTAGGTAGGTAAAGCTCTTTCGTTGCCTTTTGACAAAATGGTAAGTACCTCAATAAATATTCCAAGATTCTTAAAAGGCACCAGAGCCGGAGTGGTTTAAATTTGGAATAAGTTTGGAAAAAATAACATCTTGTTAAATTACGATTAAAACATTCTTTATTGATTTATGTCATTCGATTTATTTGTACAATAAAAGATATTACTTAAATTTAATTACAGATTTAATTCAGTTTCAATGTCACTGACATTTTCATCTATATTAAAAACAAGTGGCTCTATATTGTTAGTAAATGGAAAATAGGAATATTCGACTTTAATAATATGGTTAATCGATTTTTTCCAACTTTCCATAAGAATGCTATCTACAACTTTTTTGTCACAACGATAGATTAAAAAATGCTTTTTATTCTATGGTCACAACACTTGCACTTAAAGTCGGAGAAGTGATTTCTGCTCTAACATTTGATTTTACCTGATGCCACATATGCTCGATTATTAACACCTTTACTGATTATATTAAAATTATCTTTTTCTGTTATTTTATGAGGGCCGGTCCTGTTTACAGTTCTTGCAAATTTACCGGGTTTTATTACAGGTGGTGTCGATAATAGTTTATTGCAGGCAATAAGTCAACGAAAGAGCTTGAAACGAGCTTTACTGAAGTCATTTGCTTAAAATTCTCTCCAATAAAACTGCTTGTTTTATAAACATTAGGGAAAAGAAAATAAATAATTACACTTTATATTAAATTAGGTATTGGAAAGAGCCAGCCACCGTCATTAGGATAAAAGCATTTTTTTCTACTGTTTCGGCAGATTTTACAGTAATTAAATTTAAATCATGTTCTGACTCTTCATGCTGTTATTGGTACACACAGTATGTCCATGCCTAGTGTACCCAAGAGAAAAAACTTTTTTATTTGTGGATTCACGAAAAAATGCCATTCTTTGTAAAAACGCCTGCTTGTCTTCAGATATCAAAAAATAATGTTGATTTCTAAATTTTATATACAGGGTGTTTAAAATGTTAGGAAATATTAACCATAATTAAGAGCAATGTTCCCTTAATTTTAAAGCTACGCAAAGAAGTTGTTAGTAAAGAATTCAAATTTATATCTAACCATGAATTCATGGCCTGCTAAGCAAAAATTAACTGCAGGCACCAAAAAATACAAATAGAAGTAGGCACACTTATTGCATATTTTGAAATATTTTTTCGGTGCTTTTTGTAAATCCTATGTTATCCAGCCTGTAACAGTTAAAAATCTGAATACAATAGCGTCGGATAGTTTCAGAGAAAATCGCCTGTAACAGATGAACGGACGGACGGACAGACGGACACCGAAGTGATTTCATAAGTGCTGCGTTTTGATAATTTTAGGACGGACCACTAAAAAATACTCTCACTTGTCGCCACCAAACTTTCTATGCTCTTTTTAGTGTTTTCATAATTGTCGTTATTAAGCACCCTGTGTAAAAACCTCCGAAAATGTTAGAGCTGTATAGCAGTTTTAAGGGTGACTTGCCATTAAATAATAAATAATTGAAAAAATGCTTTAAAATTCGCAAAAAATTAGTTAGTAAAGAACGACATTTCATTGCAAATCCACAAATAAAAACCGGATACACTATCTCCGTGGACACACTACATAACTTGTTACAAATTTACCAAAGTTACAAACACGCATTTCTATGGATAATATATGAATGACAACTGATTTTTGTATTGATGCTTGTCATGTTTAAATTCTAACGACTTTTTTACTTACATTAACTTTAAATAAATATGTATCCAACATATGCCCATTCAACTCAATACCGCTCACATCGGTGATTTTCACATTAATTTTCTCATTGCCTGATAATGTAATTCTTTTCATATAAAAATCAGCTCCTACAGTTGGAACGTATACTCTTGAAAATTCGTCATAACAAAACTTCTTCACAAGATTTGTCTGAAAAAGAAATGATTCTGCAGCCTTTGTTAATAACTTATTTTATATTTTAACTTTTCATATTTTATGTTTGTTTTTTGCTCTTAAAAAATGTGTTAATGAATCTACTTGTTGATAATAGAAAGTCAAACTTAAAAAGTAATTAATCTTATTTTTTTCTAATTATTTAACATACACATTAAAAGATGGCGATATGCGATATCAAAACCTATAGAATTTTGTTATGAAAATTTCGAGGCCCTTTGTGTTGTGAAACCACGCTCAATTACTACAGAGTGTGGCTGGCGAACCCTATTTCGCGTCTACAGGATGGTCCAAGAAGTTCCCAACACATATGAACTTATTTTATTAATGAGTTTACCGAAAAGCAAGTTTTACAAAAAATTCGTACATATATACAAACAAAATTAACTGTTATCGGAAACGTGAAAAGCCAAATAGCCCAAAAAATTTGATAATTGTCTATGAGTAAAACCTTTAAATTTTTTGAGATAGGAAGTCAAGATTTCATATTATTTAAGCATCTCTTAATTTCCTTGCCTAATAACATTTTGCCATATGTATAAAACTAAGGGTATTTTACTCTTTAGCGATTATGCAAATTTTTGTTTCTCCCCTGTATGCTATTTGACATTTCACGACTCTAATAACGATTAATTTTGTTTTTAACTAAGGTCCCACTTTTCGTGGATTTAGATACATTTAAACAAATTCATTAGCAAAACAATTCCACATTTGTTGCAAAACTCAAAAATTACAAAATTCTGAAGGTTTAGATGTCGATATCTCTGATGTTTAATCGTAACTAAAACAACTAAAATGAATTATTTTTCTAAACGCGTTAATAAAATTTTTTACAATTAAAAAACAAATAGTAAAAACAACCCTGTTCTTGATTAGACGTTATTTTGTTTTAATCACAGTTGATTATTAAAATTAAAATCAACGACGTGATGGTAATAACTTACCTTTCCAACATTTTGCTCGCCCAATATAACAACTTTCAATTGTTTTTCGTTGAAATCATCTTCCGAATCTGACATAGCAAGTAAAATTGAAGATACACCAGTATTTCCGTGTCCTTCTATTCTTCTTTAGAATTCCATTCATAAAGTCTGAATATTTTCACATTTCACATTATTACCATAAGAAAACCTTTGGTTATTTCCTAAATCCAAAATACATGTCACACAGTGTTACATGCAAATTTAGAGATTTAAAATACTTACGAGGGTGACTTAAATAGTTTATCTTTATGTATGTATAATACACTCAAATGATTTTGTTAATAAATTACATGTCTTATTTATGTGTTCAAACAGGCAAGACATTATTTTTTGCAGCCTCATAAGGTTAGAGGTAGATGCATTATTTCTAGTTATAATGTTATAGCCATAGTTTGACTGATATGTAAAAGATATAACTAGCTTTCATATTAAACCTCCCTCGTATGCATGCATATACCTATACGTGCCTATAATTTGAAAATCATAACAAAAAGATGTTCTATGTGTTTCTCTGGCAGTAGGCGAAATAAAAATATATATAAATCTAAGTCGTCCCGGATATAGCACAGTAACAAGTGCACTGTCTTTAGAGAAATGACTTTGGTAAAGAATAATGTTGGTTTCAAAATTTCGGAAAATCTTATGGGGATTTTATTGCTGGTTTTGCTAGGAAACGTTCTGATATCAGGGTGTCTTATAACAAATTGTCCTAGAGGAGGAAAAAGAGCAGGAAAATATGAACTTTTGGAAGTGGGTAATGTAAAACAGGTAAGAATTTTTTTGTATTTTTCAGTTTTATGAACTCTTAATACTGTGTTCAATATTTTTCACCAAAATCATTTCTTCTTTCCTCGCTAAAGCAATTGTTATTATTATTAATAATTTAGTACCAAAGTTCTTACGTTTTGGCTACCCCAGATTACAAGAAATATGTTCAATTTTTGTTGGTTGGCTCGCCAGTGTGGTTTTGCTGGCATGAAAGCGTAAAGCATTATTTTCCTTGTAGATTGACCTTTAATAGTTCCCGATGTTAAATACAGAAACGCAATTTCGGGTTGAACATCGTAAAATAATACGGGTATTGTTAATCCTTTATCATTGATGTAAACCAGAGCACTTTTAATGTCCTCGAGACATGGTGGACAACAAAAAATTAAGATTTGTCCATTTATGCTTTAACTCAAACACCATCCGAATATATTTGTAGTTTAGGTTGTTGCTGCTAACGAATCTAAGTATTGTTAGCTGGGTTTGCTAGGCTGAAGGACATCGTCAAAGAATAATATGTGTTTATTAACTTTTTCCTCAGTTTACATTTTCAGACAGGATTTCCCGTTCAGGAGCATTTTCATTTTTTAAATGAAATGTTCTTTGTGAGTTTTCTCGTTCCGCAACCTACTTTTCGCAAAATGTTAAAAAAACTTTTCAAATTGTCGATGAAAAATGTTTTATTTTTGATGTTCACAATATAATGATTATGACTTGCGCATTCTTGTTTTAATCACAATATAAGAAAGTACGATGTGCACGTCCTCTCTGTCATCACAATACAAGAAAGTATGATGTGCACGTCCTCTTTGTCTGAATAATGTGTGGGGTATCCAAATAAGATGTTGAGCCGTTAATTTTATGTTTTAAACAATAAATTCAAAAATGCCTTTAAGACCTTAAATTCATTTTTTGCCACTTTAAACACACCTACATCAGTGCTGTAATTTTCCCTTTTTTATTAAATATTAAACAGATTTTTGTCAAGTGACAAAGTTAATATTATGACAATTCCAGTGCATCTCTTGTGGTCCGGGAAGATCTGGCCAGTGCTTTGGTCCGACAATCTGTTGTGGACCCTTCGGGTGTCTTATGGGTACTCCCGAAACAATCCGTTGTCAGCGTGAAGGAATGTTTCACGAAAGGGAACCCTGCATCGCTGGGACATCAAACTGTAGAAAAAATACTGGGCGATGTGCTATGGATGGCATTTGTTGTAACCAAGGTAAAGTATATATAACGATAATGGATCAACAAATAAAATAAATGGTGCGGCTACGCCGCGGGACTAAAAGGATTCTTTTACGCGCTCGATGTGGTCAGATTTAGCGCTTCATCGTAAGGTAGACACACAATCGAAGTTATCTTTCTTTTCTCTCACATATGTCTTGGAAAAAAGCAACAGTGACATTTTATTAGTTTCTGGCAAAAATGTTTAAACAGATTTTTTTATCAGTAAACTAGTCTTGTAAATTTCTTTGGGAAAAAGTTATTACATTTTTAGGTTTACAATGTGGTACTAACTTTAAAATTTGAGAAAAATCGTTAGTGCCATTCTAGAGAAAGTTAATATATTTTATTCATTAGTAAACTTATTTAAGAGCGTCGAATAAAAATTGCAAAAGAAGATTAGAGATATTTGTAAGAGAACCCTAGGTATCATATTTAAACTAGATCTATTAATTGACTTGGGCGTTACTAAGACGCTAAGACGTATTAGGATATTTAGGAACCCTAGGCGCAACTGGCCAGACGCGGACCCTTAATTTCTTCTCTAAATATGTTATTCTGTCTTCTTTATTTTTCCCGCCAAAAAGGTTGGTGCTTAATTATAGGATACTAGCTCCGCCCGCGACTTCGCCTGTGGTATATCAATTTTACTAAAAAATATTTAACATTTAATTTTAATTATTTATCGTCTGTCATGCTTGTGAAGTTCGAAATCTCCCCCTTCAAGTTCCAAACAGTTTCTCACTCTTTTTTTAAATAAATTTCGCACCCACTGTATCATTTCAGGTGTCACTAATACGCAAGCTAAAGCGGATTCAGTCTTTTATATAATCTAAAGTTGTAGTACAGTAGCCATCACTTTGTCATTTAAAACCCCTTAAGAAAAAGTCAAGGGGGTCAATTCCTGGGACCTAGCAGGCCAGTTGAGAAATAATCGTTAAAAGGTCAGAATTCTCAACTGACTTAATTAAAAATATCGCATTTCAATGGAAACGAATAATAATTCTGAAATAAATGAACTTGATTTATTGGTAAAATTTATTTATTTTTTAAATTCAATCAAAATTTACTTAACCATAATTCCGTAACCGAAAGAGCAAAATCAAAAAAGAAAAATTGCACGCATACGTAGTTTTTTACGTATATTCGAATTTTATAAAGAAAAGTAGGTACATCATCCCATTTCAAATTCCAAAATTACCCCCACCCCTCAAAATAGAGAGGGAGTAAATGTCAAAAATATGTCTAAATGTGTCCCCCATCTCCCTATTAAATTATCAAAATTTCATGAAAATATTTTAAAACTCATCCTGTATATAAGTACATAACCAAATTAAATCTTTTGATATACCAGCAGTTATTTTTATTATTATTACAGAGCTCAAATTACTGTTAATTAATAAACATGCCCATCACTAATATAAATAAGTACTTTATGTATCCGAAATTATAATGAAGGGGGAGGGGCCCAGTCTATTAGTAAGAATTTTCTATTGCTCAACATTTTATTTAATTGTGAAATACTTTTTATTCAATAGTAATTTCATAAGAATAAAAAAATAAGACATTGGATTTTTCATTTTTAGATTCTTGTTACGTGGATAAGCAGTGTTCTATTGATGACAAGAAAATGGTTGCAGAGAACATGTCTACAATGGACTTGTTTAATCTTCTTGGGTATCAAAACGACTTGGGCTTGGAAAAATAATGAAACTAAATATATATATTTAGTCTGGATAAAGGGACTACTCATAACGACCAGCATACAGCTTGTAAAATATAGCTATTAAAAATAAATTTTAGAATGCAAAAAATATATTGTTTTGAATATGTACTTTTCTTTGTTTCTATATTTGACTTAATAAAGTTTAAAACCTGCTTCTGAGGTCATTTAAATTATCGGTGCAATATAAAATGTGCAATGGTGTGCAGTATTTTTTAAACTTACATTATTATGTACCTGACACTATATATTAAGTTTGCATGTACAGAGTTAAAGCAACAGCGTTGAGAACTGAATTATAATGCAATAAATATAAAATATGTACGTACAACTATAAAGAACACACTATCATGATAAAATCTCCAATAGCAGCACCAAGGTGACAAATCCTATAAACAATACAAACATACCCAAGATCATTAAACCATTTATTTGAAGTTCCAGTTCTGTATTGGAAACCTGGAGAACAATTTGTTTATAAAAATATAAACAAGTCAGATTTTAAAACTCGCACACATATCTGTAATCTTGCACAACTCGTTTGATATCTCGTTCTCTTTATAAGGGAAGATATATATATATATATATATATATATATATATATATATATATATATATATATATATATATATATATAGGTTATATAGGCTTGGGGCCTTCGTGAGATGTACAGAGATAAATTTATAACGGCAACAACAATTAAATGCCTCCGCGGCAAAAGATTCCCTACAAAATATGGATCAAAAGATACTTTTCATACTTCCAAAAAAAAAATTAACATTGACAGACGTAATTGCAACACACACACACATATATACATATATATACAGGGTGATTCACGGTCGATGGTAGGTTAGACGTTTATGGAGAACGGAACGCGGGATTTTTTTGAAAATTTGGCAACGTGGGTAATTAGCTATGCTCTGTCCATCTAAAATATTTTCAGCATTGCGACGTTGCCGCTTCTATCAAAAAGTCCTAGCAACTTTATTTTTTTAAATGGAACACCCCATATATTAATAAATTTTTAGAATCGCTCTTTTATTACAATACTTTTTTGTTAATATTACCCTATACCTATCTCTATCGGTTTTCGAGATAAAAATTAGTTTGTGTTAAATATGGTCCAAAACATGGCCCTAATTACACGTAAGTAAATTAGTGCTCTCAATTCATGGAAAGTTGATATTTTGGCGGTAGTTTAGACAGACCCGATGTATTTATTTTTCACCATGAAATCGACTCCATATCATACAGGGCGTGCTAAGATTACTATTATTTCCGTTGTTCATAAAAGGGGTCAAATGTTCGTTTTTTTAAATGAAACCCCCTGTATATTAATCAATAAATTGAAAGACGAAGAAAAACGCTTTAAGATGGTACATCATATTCCTATACCTAAATCATCAAGTTTTCTTAATAAAAGCGCTTTTTTGTGAAAAAAAAAATAAAGACTTTAATTTTAAGTAACCATGGATATCAAACATCAAAATATCAAAATTACGACATTTTGACGACTGTGTTTAAAAAAATCTCCCAAAATGAACGCAGATAATCATTATTCAAACGAAGTTCTTATGAAATTATTTATTTTACACGGACAATGTGATCAAATCATTGCCAGAACTTGCAGAAAATTTAACCAAATGTATCCTGAATTGACACAAATGAACGAAAGGAAGTTTGTAAGATTACAAAATAATTTCATTAACATGTGAAAATAAATTAAATAACAAAATTAGGAAGGTTCAAAAAACAAAACTGTAAACAAAATAAGAAATTTTTACAATAAATGCTGGAAATGTTGTCCATTACATTCTAAACATTTTAGTATGTGCTTTTGTACGCGACTCGTAGTTGCTTTTTCAATTTCATGGGGATCCAGATCTTCAATACACCGAACTATTCGCCGTCGCAGTTCTTCTTTGGTAGGCACTGGAGTACTGTACACTCTTTCTTTTAAAACACCCCATAAATAAAAGTCAAGCGGCGTGAGATCGGGGGATCTCGGTGGCCAATCCCACGGCCCTAAGCGCCTAAACCAACGATCGTCAAATATTTCATAAAGTACCCTGGAAACTTCCTGGGTGCAATGAGCTGGCGCTCCGTCCAGTTGAAACCACGAATTCCTATAATCCTCTAAAGATAAATTTTCGACGAAATCGGTAACAGTCGTCCTTAGTATTTCGAGATATCTCTCAGCATTTAAAGTGGCATCATAAATAAAAAAGCTAATTTTGTGCTTTTTTAAAATACAAAAAACATTTAGGTCAAATTTTTCTTGAAATCCCATTTCTTTTGTCACGTGAGGATTATGATCAGCCCAAAAATGCTTATTTCTTCTATTAAAAATCCCATCCCTTGTAAATTTTGCTTCGTCGCTCCAAATGATTTTTGACAAAAACTCCGGATCCTCTTGTATACGTATTAAAAGGGTTTCGCAAAAATGCACTCTACGTTCAAAGTCTTCTGCTTTGAGGGCTTGCACTTTAGTAAATTTAAACGGATGCATTTCGTGATTTCCCAAAATTCGTTGTATTGAAGCATATGATACACCCAAATCTTTTTCTGCACTACGAATGGAAGCCTCTGGATATGCATAAAAATATGCCAAAACGTTGACAATATTATCTTCATTTGAAGTAACAGGTTTTGGTAATGTTAGAGGCGCTTTTAAATTTGAGCCATAGTTAATGAAATTATTTTGTAATCTTACAAACTTCCTTTCGTTCATTTGTGTCAATTCAGGATACATTTGGTTAAATTTTCTGCAAGTTCTGGCAATGATTTGATCACATTGTCCGTGTAAAATAAATAATTTCATAAGAACTTCGTTTGAATAATGATTATCTGCGTTCATTTTGGGAGATTTTTTTAAACACAGTCGTCAAAATGTCGTAATTTTGATATTTTGATGTTTGATATCCATGGTTACTTAAAATTAAAGTCTTTATTTTTTTTTTCACAAAAAAGCGCTTTTATTAAGAAAACTTGATGATTTAGGTATAGGAATATGATGTACCATCTTAAAGCGTTTTTCTTCGTCTTTCAATTTATTGATTAATATACAGGGGGTTTCATTTAAAAAAACGAACATTTGACCCCTTTTATGAACAACGGAAATAATAGTAATCTTAGCACGCCCTGTATGATATGGAGTCGATTTCATGGTGAAAAATAAATACATCGGGTCTGTCTAAACTACCGCCAAAATATCAACTTTCCATGAATTGAGAGCACTAATTTACTTACGTGTAATTAGGGCCATGTTTTGGACCATATTTAACACAAACTAATTTTTATCTCGAAAACCGATAGAGATAGGTATAGGGTAATATTAACAAAAAAGTATTGTAATAAAAGAGCGATTCTAAAAATTTATTAATATATGGGGTGTTCCATTTAAAAAAATAAAGTTGCTAGGACTTTTTGATAGAAGCGGCAACGTCGCAATGCTGAAAATATTTTAGATGGACAGAGCATAGCTAATTACCCACGTTGCCAAATTTTCAAAAAAATCCCGCGTTCCGTTCTCCATAAACGTCTAACCTACCATCGACCGTGAATCACCCTGTATATATATATATATATATATATATATATATATATATATATATATATATATATATATATATATATATATATATATATATATATATGTATATATGTGTGTGTGTGTTGCAATTACGTCTGTCGATGTTAATTTTTTTTTTGGAAGTATGAAAAGTATCTTTTGATCCATATTTTGTAGGGAATCTTTTGCCGCGGAGGTATTTAATTGTTGTTGCCGTTATAAATTTATCTCTGTACATCTCACGAAGGCCCCAAGCCTATATAGTACATGTACCAATAAAGTACCTACTGTAGGCGTATATGCATCTAAAGGGGAAGGCCGACTCAACACATATGGTGCTGGAAATACCCGTAGGGATTTCACCTAGCCCTTTAAAAGGGGGCTCGATCGAGAAAGAATTAAAATAATTATTTGACAATATCCATCTCGAAAAGAGATCATTATTGAATTCTCTTTTAAGCTCGCATGACAAAGGTGCCATTTTTTTACAGAAATTCTGCCGATAAAATCGCTGCATAAAATGCTTGAAAATATTGCAAACTGTCAGACGGAAATTGCACATGAAATAGCACCAATGCATGGCTATTTTCTGTGTAACCCCCGTCTGACACGTTACAATATTTTCGAGGATTTTCAGCAGCGATTTTCACTAGTAGAAAATTGCTTGCACGATATGACTCTATACTCAATATAGGTACTTATAATATTATTGTAAAAATTTTAAAGCCGAAAAACCATGTCAAAATGAGATTAAGTTGGCCACCAATCCACATGGACCCGTTTGGAAATGCCACCTTAAGATTAACATACCTAGTTTATTATTTGCTTGACCCTTGTGTTGTGGTCCCTGCTAAGAACAAAAAATCATAGTGGTACCTGGTCCAAAAAAGTTTGAGAACCACTGCCCTATAACAACAAATAAACCATGCTTTGCTTTAAACCTAAGATGTCGACGGTTTTTTTACAAAAAATACAAATTAAAAAAGAGAAACGCCAATTCGCTATTTCTTACATTCGTTTATCAACGGAGCTAAAGAATTTAATCTGGATTGAGAGCCATGGTAAGTCCTGACGGGCAGAAGAAGCGAAACAATCCCCATATCACCCCCTCAGGGGTTGATTTATTAAAAAATAAAGCACGTGTTTAAACATTTATTTTATAATGTTATTAATTAGTAATTCTGTATATACCAAATAAACATATATGATATCAAATCCAATTTAGTAAGTATTACTAATATGGATTTGATAACATCTTCATGCTACCATGCCAACCATGAATAAATAGAAGGTATGATACCAAACCCTGTCAAATTCGTCCGGGTTCGCGCATGACGTCACGCCGTGATTTATTTTTGAAATTTATAACGGGCAATATTATAGAGTTTACGTTAGTTAAAGGCGATTTTATATAAATTCTATTGGCAATATACATTGCCTCCTGCTTATAATACAAATTTTATAGTATATAATTTAATTTTATTTAAATTTAAAATTAATCATATAAATAAAGGGATAAATACATACATTGATTACATTGATTGATTGATTGTCCACATCACAACCATACACAGCACATCTCATTTTTACATTTAAACTCCTAAAAGTAATATAAAAACACCAAAAAATAGTCGAAAACACAACGCGATCTTAAAAAAGACGTGTTTCGTTTACAAATATCGCGGAATTGATCACGGCGTGACGTAAATGGCTACGCCTACTTGCGCGATATCATCCGAGAAGACTTCTCGGATATCATATCTTACACGCTCGCATCGCCTAAAAGCCGTCCCACTTGAATTACCAACAACAAGGCTCACAAGCTAGTGGAACAGGAATGATCGCGAGTGTGAACGTTGCGATCGGCTAGTGGAACGCACCCGGTTGTCGTCGTCATACTTTTGTCAATCCAGTGACAGTGACGTTTGACGTCAAACGTTAACAAATCCAAACAAAAACACAGCTGATTCACAACTGGTTAAGAGTTGATAAGACGAAAGAGAAGCATAATTAAATAAATTTATCAAAAGCTCCTTGCATAATCAACATATTAAGTCTTTGTTTATTAAATTAATTACAATTTAATTAATAATAAGCGACGTTCATCTAACCAGGAACAAAAACTCTGAGTCATCTCTTTCAATGGAAGAATTTATTGTTCCTTTTTAACGCGTATTAAATTACCCCTATATATTTTAAAGTTACAAGTGGCTTAGTTAATTAGAACAATGTATGATCCGAGTAGGGATGAAATTAGTAATGACGATGAAAGTGACACGGAGAGTATTTATGAAGATGAAGATGAGACAACTAGAATTGTACCCCCTTCAGGTACTGACATTATTGTAAGATTAACTCATATCATTTATTTTGTAAATTGGTCCACTTGGTGTAATAGATATATAAATTATTCTTCTTTACTTAATAATACACACTAGTCACAAAGGAGACACTATTGTATTTGTACTTATTATCACCATACATTGAGACTAAACACGGTTTCACCTAGTTAGTTCCAAGGAGTGTTCTTAAAATTTGCAAACAGTTCACGAGATTCCCAAAGTACTAAATGGCTAGTTTTTAATTTTGGATTAATGTTGCCGAGTTTAAAAGAAGTGACCTCAGATTTGGAATATCACTCGGTACTTACCTACATTTGTTCCTTTAAGGAATAAGTATGCATGCTTGCACTAAAAAATCATTGCACCCTTTATACATTTGAAATCTGGTAAAGCTCTTTTCAAGCTCTTTTGTTGCCTTTTCACAAAATGCTAAATACCCCAATAAATGTAAATATACATATTTCAAAATTTTTAGAAGGCGTCAGAGTCGGAGTGGTTTAAATTCGGAATAATTTGGAAAAAATAAAATCTTGTTAAATTACGAGTAATTAAAAGATTGATTATTGATTTATGTCATTCGATTTATTTGTACAATAATAAATTATTACCTAAATTTAATTACAGATTTATTTCAGTTTCACTGTCACTCTCATTTTCATCTACATTAAAAACAAGTGGTTATGTGTCATTAGTAAATGAAAAATAGGCATATTCAACTGTAATCAGTGGCGTGGAGGAGTGGAATAATAATATGTGGTCATAGTAGGCAGTGAATCTCCAGTGGGCGCTGTAAATTACTTTCCTTTTATTGGAGAGTATGTGGTCATAGTAGGCAGTGAATACCCGTGGGGGCGTGAAGGCGCCGTTACGACGAGGGCGGGGGGGCATCCCCTAGCCCTCTCGATGGCACGCCACTGACTAATAGCATGGTTAATCGAATTTTTTCAACTTTGCATTTGAATGCTCTCTACTACTTTTTTAATAATATCACGCACTTAAAGTTGGACTAGTGTTTGCTGCTCTAACATTTGATTTTACCTGAGGTTTTTCCTGTTGCCGCCAGCGACATACAGATTGTTGCCGCATATGCTCAATTGAGTTAACAATACAGTAATAGTGATTTTGGTAACAAAATTAGTCCCTTATTTAATTATTGTCATTCATCTAGCTCTACGTTCCTCATTTTGTTTATAAAAATCATTGCACCCTTTAAAATGTTGTATTAGTTTCGGTCATTCATCTTTATGAATGTTTCTTAATATGATAATTTTTGCAATATTGGAGTAAATAATAACTAATTCTAAAATAAAAAAATAAATAAGTAGTGTAGTAATAGAATAATAAAAATCAGTGATTTAAATAGACTTTTTTCACTTTTGAACTACCTCTCTCAACCAGGTCGAATTGTATTGTATTTTTAGTTTCAATATAGCATAGCTGTCACATGACATATGACTTTTTACCTTAACAGATGTATAGATACCCCTCAATATATACTGATATACTTAACAAATTATTGCTTTTCAATTATTATTAATACTTTGGATTAAATTGTATAGCCAGCTTAGCTAGTAGTTATTTTAATTTAATAAATAGATTAGCGTTTTCAAGATAGAATGCACAGTTCAATATTTTAAACTTTTATAAACATTTAAAATCCCTAAGCGTTACTATTATTTTACCGCTTTTTGTTACTCAGAAACCGAATTTATTAATACTTAAAAAGTTTTGGTTTGTAGAGTACCTACCATTTTAATTAACAAAAAAATTAATAAACTAGTGATTCGTCATAAAAAAACTTTTTTAAAATACTGAAATGCTAATTAAATGGAAGTTGTGGTAACTATCATAGTAATCATTCAAACAAATTTGTATTGTCTCGCCATAATAATCGGCTTCCTAGAGATGTGGGGCTTGGGCTATGAGCTACATAAAATTTCTAGACTAAAAAGATTTATTTGTTATTTTTTGTTATTCAGTAAAATAAAATGACATATTAATTTGTTAAAAATTTTTGATAGCACCAAAAAAAAATTCAGGAAAAAAATCTACTGTGTTAAAAAACAATGAATCTGGTTAGGTTATTAAGTCACTGTAGTCCCAAAAAATTTGAGGGGTCAACCGTGATCCCCGCAAAAAATCACTACCTAGTAGATTTTTCGAATGATAAACAGAGGTACAGGGTCTTTGATTATATTTACGTGGCTATCTGGAGCCTTTATTTTTGAAGATAGAAAAAAATGTTTTATATAAAAATTGTAGTTTTTTTTCCATATTACCTTTTGAAATTATCAGTAAAAAAATATCGCATTAAAAAAATGGAAAAATATAGGCAACTTCAATTTTTTTAAATGGAACACCCTGTATATTATGCGCTACAACGAAAGATCTTTTTATTCTGATTTCAAATATATATATATTGATGATATTTGGGTGAACCATTTTTGAGATAAATAAATTGCAAAAAAATTTCATATTGGTATCAAGAAAGCCATGGAAACAATCAAATTGTAGAAAATAACTAAACTATAAATTTATAAAACATAACAATTTTATTGTTTCCATGGCTTTCTTGATACCAATATGAAATTTTTTTGCAATTTATTTATAGTTTAAGCTAAAATATCTCAAAAATGGTTCACCCAAATATCATCAATATATATATATATTTGAAATCAGAATAAAAAGATCTTTCGTTGTAGCGCATAATATACAGGGTGTTCCATTTAAAAAAATTGAAGTTGCCTATATTTTTCCATTTTTTTAATGCGATATATTTTTACTGATAATTTCAAAAGATAATATGGAAAAAAAACTACAATTTTTATATAAAACATTTTTTTCTATCTTCAAAAATAAAGGCTCCAGATAGCCACGTAAATATAATCAAAGACCCTGTACATAGGTACTTGTTGGGTGTCAAGTAAGAATCAAGCAAGGAGAAGCCACGAGCGTCATTGGCATCTCTGCCTCGTTTTAGAATATTCCAGGTTTAGTTGCTGAAAATCAATATACCAGTGGCGTAGTCCCTTTAAACAAGGCTTTTTAAATTAAATAATTATTAGATCACAAAACACAAAAATCAAACTAATGATTGTGTGGATTTATGATTTATTTTTTATTACTTTATATGTACAGAGGCATCCATAAAGTTCGCGTTATTTGGAAAAAATAATTCCCCATTTTTAAGAAAATTTTGGTTACAATTCTTGATAAAAGTTCTTGCACGCATAAAAGTGTTTTTAACATTATCACAGTTGAAATCAAATATACAAAATGTCACAAAATAAAAAGAAGGTGATTCGTTTAAACCAATTATATTTAAAACGAATATTTTGAAACAAAAGCTTTCTTTGTAGGATGCATACTTATGTAGTTTGAATAAAATTAAAGTAGAACATTGAAATATTCCGAATTTGATCGGTTTTTGCGAAATTTGCACCTATTTTTGTCATAAACTATTCACATCATGCTCATTTTCTATAGGTTTTGATTTGGGTACGTATCTTAATTCGCTTTTAAATGGTAAGCTTTTAAAAATTAAAAATAGCGATAAAAAAATAAAAATTAAAAACCTTTATTCCTCTTATTACTTTAAAAGTTGTTCAAAATGACCACCATAAACTTCTTGCCAGTAATAAAATCGATTTTGTAACTCACTTCTCACATTTTCGAGAATGGCAGGTGTTATTTCTTGTCAGAGTTCCAAAATCGACTTTATAACTGCCAAGAAGTCCATGGTGATTATTTTGAACAACTTTTAAAGTAAGAGAAATAAAGGTAAGTACTTAAATTTTTAATATTTTTTCACTATTTTTATAGGCTTGCCATTTAAAAACGAATTAAGAGACGGACCTCGAGTTTGCGGTAAAATGTTTCTTATTTGAAGACCTTTAAAATGAGGTACCACACGGCATAGGGTTGCATTTAAAATTTTTGAACTCAACTTCCTAGGGTCACCCCAAGGGGGTTGAAAAAGTTAAATTACATAAAAAAAGTAGATGTATTAAGAAACACCTAAAATTAGGTGTCTCTATCTTTACTAATAGCAAAGATATTTACCCATACTAAGACTTTTCGGACACTCTGTATATTTCCAATATATTTTACAAAGTGAATGGAAAAAGCGAAATTACCTGAAGGGAAAATGGGCTACCACGATCGCACCGCCCCGATAGCCGCCTCTGCAGTAGATAAATGTAATAATTTATTTTTTACTAATCTATAGTTATTGTGATAAAATATTACACACATTTTATTTATCAGTATCAAAAATATACCTTAGTTGTGTACCAGAACTCGGCATCTGGCGAAATCATGGTAGTTTTTGGTAAAAATAATATTAAAAAGAAACCTCTTATTGGTGGTTTTGAAAAACTGCCGACAATTAGCAAACATGTTTTTGACAATCAAGATAAATGTGTTGATGATTTTGATACAGGTAATAAGAAGTAAAAAATATTTGTGGCCTGACGAGTGACGCCTGTGTTAGCAGAATTGGCAAACACTAGGATTTCCGAATTGTTTTTTTTTAAATTATTTTTAACAATATTTAAAAATAACTGGATTAGCTGATTGTTAGTTTACCTCTCCAAATATATGTAGTAGTGAATTTTTTTTCCTGATTAGCAGGATTCTTAAAACGCAAGAATCTTAGTGCTGGCTGGGTCCAACAACAAAGTATTTCTATTATTCTAGTATTCGTGTAGTGCTATTACAAAACCCCCATGTTATTTTTTTAATTATTTTACAGTTCAAGATACCAAAGCTTGCCTTAAGTCCAGACACATCCTAGGGATAATGGGTTTTTTAGGTTTCGCGAATGTGTATGCTATGCGAGTAAATCTCTCAGTAGCTATAGTCGCTATGGTTAACCAGACAGCCCCTGTGATTGAAAATAATACATATGACCATTGTCCTGTGCCTAATGTAACAAACTCTACAATACCCACGGTAAGTAGTACGTTATATTCTTGACTTTTAACATAGAAGGTATTGGTTGAAAATTTAGGTATGGTAAGTTACCGCTTGACAGCCTTTACTTTGTTACACTTACGGTAAGAATTGAGGAAACGTAAGCATGTTACCCTGCTTGCGGGTGCCTCAAAATACTGGTAATTGCTATGGAACAAGTTCTACCTACCCAACTTTTTTTCGCAAATTACAAAATATATTTTTTTCTTTACCAAAACATTCCTACTAGGCTCACTGTTAAAACCTCTGAACTTGGCATGGGCCCCGTAAGTAGCAACAGAGATATATGTACATATAACTTTAAAATTTCTATATCCGCCCCTGCTAGTTATACCCAAATTTTCCGTGTCTGTCCCTCGGTTCGGTCCATGCCGTAAAGATAACTGTTCTACAACTGTTTAAAAACGTTTATAGTTTGGTATGCATGCCGAACATTTTTGAAAACAGTTTTATTAAATACCGTCGATATCGTTAATAGCTAGCATATTTATGTCACAGCTGACGTAATCGTTCATAAACAATACAATGCGTATTATTATTTTATTTATATTATTGTATAGAGAATTATTTTCAACATCAAAATTCAAATTTATTTATTAGTCAGTATTGTGTTACCACAGATAACTGAGTTTTTGGAATTACAGAAGCTCTTCTGACCACGGAATGTCTACGTCTAATGTACTTACGTCAGTACGAGGCCAGGGTATATATGCACAAGTACAATAAAAAAAACACCATGTTCTGCCCCCTCTAAAATTTTGATTGTCCCCTCTAAAATTCGAACCTGGCTATGGGCCTGGTGAGTACTTTAACTAGGTGCCACACTTTAAGTTACGCATTATTGCCAGATTGGGGGTCTATTTAAAGCTCATAGCACTTTGAAAAATGTTATCTAATTTTGTATGTAAAGGAACTACCATATTCGTACACTTTTTGTAAAAGTATCGCAGTAAAGTGGAGGCATTCTGGGATAGTTCGTGTGAACATCAGTGGTACTCCAGAATTATGTCTTGTTGGCAGCACCTGTCCGACTACGTAATCTAAGGGTTTAGGTACCGTAACTCATAACTAGTTTCTTTTAATATGTATCTTATTTTATTCCAGCATGGCGGTGAATTTGATTGGGATGAGGCAACTCAAGGAATCGTATTGGGATCATTTTTCTACGGATACGTTTTAACGCAAGTTCCTGGTGGGCGGTTAGCAGAACTTTGTGGGGGCAAGTTAATCTATGGGGTTGGGGTGTTAATAACAGCGATTTTTACTTTATTAAGTCCCATTGCCGCTAGGATAAATTTCCCACTTTTTATTGCTGTAAGAGTACTAGAAGGTATGGGGGAGGTAAGTAAAGTAATGTGTTTAATAGGTTTAAGAATATTGGGAACAAGAAGTAGTTTTTAAGTAGTATAACATAACGTAAGATCAAAAAAACGTCCTTAAAGTATACCGTGGAATCATCACGCATGTCTTGAATTATTACTCTTGAAAGATAACATAGGTAAAAGGCATTGCCGTCTAGATGTGCTGACGCAAGAGTGTCACTTTATTCCTCTTACTTCAGCACATCTACATAGACGGCAATGGTAAAAGGTATAGGTAAATGAAAAATAAAACTGCCAAGTTCTGAAGTTTTTATTTTTAAGAAAATTACGTTATTGTCATTGTCATTGCACAATACAGAATTAAAAAAAAAAACATATACAACAAAGAATCTAAAAATTGTAAATTTAAACTTAATGAGAGACGTGTCCACCTTCTATTTCCAAACATGTTCTCATTCTTCTTTTTACAGCATCAAAAACTTTGGTGAGCACTTAGGGGGAGTTGTTAATCTCCTGAAGTTTATTTGTAATTCTAGCCCGTCTTCTAAATTTTCACAAGGGGGTTTGAAAACCGAGTTTATAATGTGTGGCCATCTAACTGACATATCACGATTAATGATTCGGTCTTTGAAAAATTCCTCCAAAAAATTTAAATTTTCAAAAGTTACGCGAATTTGCGCGCCATTCTGCTGGAAGTAGCCTTATCGCATCTCTTCATCGTCAACGGGATCGCGTCGAATTGAGATTCCCTTAAAAAAAATCGGTCCAGTTAACCTTCTTTTCGATATGGCCGCCCACGGGCTAACTTTCTGTGAATGTGGATTTTCAGAACTCCAAATTCTCATTTGTTGAGAATTTACATAACCAGAGAGGTAAAACCGGGCCTCGTCAATAAAAAAGGTTTTTTCAAATACATTTTCATTATTATGCAAATGGCTCATAAACCACTCTGAAAATTGAATTCGCTGCGGCTTGTCGTTTGGTAACAATTCTTAGACTGAGCTTAGACGATAAGCGTGCACATGCAGGTCACATTTCAGGATTGTATTGCAGATTCCGTAGGATACATTTACTTGCTGGCTTAAACGCGGAATAAGGGTTTATGGGTGTTAGTGTTCATTAACAATTTGCCTCAATTATTTAGTTTTTGTGCAGTACGAACTTTGGGTCTCCCACTGCCTTCCTTTCTATTCACACTTCCTGTTTCTCTAAACAAAGCCACAGATCTAGTCAAAACTTTGTCGAAATCTATAAGTATGTGTGCAAATTCTGTTCGAAAATCCTGAATGGCGTCCCTTGTTGAATAAACCCACTGACCATCAACCCCTCTACCATTTTTAAAGTACCTTTTGATCATAAAAGCTTTTTCTTCTGCCGTGATTACCATATTTAATTTTCTTGGAAATAAAAACTTCAGAACTTAACAGTTCTATTTTTCATTCACCTATACCTTTTACCTTTGTTACCTTGTAAGAGTAATAATTCAAGACATGCGTGATTGATTCCACAGCATACTTTGAGGACGTTTTATTTTATCTTACGTGATCTTCTATATGTATTAATTTTAAGTATCATTTGTATTGAAGTGCACGACATCTGTCAGAATTTAGTTTTAAAACGCTACTAATATAAATAACTTCCATTGTAGGGTGTTACATTTCCTTCAATGCATGCAATGTTAGCAAGATGGATTCCACCATTGGAAAGAAGCAAATTTGGCGCATATGTATATGCAGGTATTTATTTTAGCAAATTACAGTTAATATACAAATTAAGAAAATGGTTTATGTCATCATCAGCCATAACAAATCATATTTAAATTTTTAAAGCCAGATTTGCTAGGTCTTATTTGACAATCAAGGATTTAAATTGACAAGTGTAAGGATAACATAACTAAGTTTTATGCTGTTTATTTCTCTATAACACTGTATTAATGTTAAGAGTACTTAATAACAGTATTCATTGCCCATGACTACTATTATTCTTTCAACATTGCTTTTGCTCAGTTAGTTAAGTACTATAAAGAATTAACTGATTAAAAAACCCAACGGCTAAAAAGAACACTTCAACACAAGAAATAAACAAGATTTTCTAAATTGTGAAAACATAGTATAACCGAAACATTATTTGGCTCAACTAACAAAACGATTTAAAGTTTAGCAAGTTTGTCCATGTCTGTTAAGACACCCGTCTTCCACTTATAAAATCATAGTTTTTGAACTGGAATATGTCAAGAAGAAGAGTTTTTCTAACTTTAGCTTTTGGTTTCGCGGGACATCTTGAGGAATCTTTGTTCTTTGACAAGGTCTGATACCAAAAATTGTATTATAATTTGTTAAATTATACATTTTTATGTGTTTACAGTGGAAAGTCATTGGTTTTTTTATATCAAAAAAATGAGCTACAACAATCATAAAAAAACTATGGTAATACTACTATATATTACTATATTTCTTTATTTTAGGTGCTAATTTTGGTACAATAATATCCCTGCCACTTTCGGGGTGGTTGTGCTCGTTAGATCTGTGGGGTGGATGGCCGTTAGCGTTTTATCTTTTTGGATTTCTTGGTATAATTTGGTTTGTATTTTGGATGATTCTTGTATATGATACGCCTACCAGTCATCCAAGGATAGACAGACAGGAACAGGCATATATTCTAGCTAGTATTGGCCCGCAAGTAAGTTTTGAATGAATCGAAAATATTTTTTGCTGTGAGTATGTTATTTTTCATTGTGACATAATTAGGCCTAGAACCACGAGAATGTATTATTGTCTAGGATGAAGATAGATCTTCAGTTCCTTGGTTAAAAATGGCAACGTGTCTACCACTCTGGGCTATATTGGTTACTCAATGTGGTAACTCTTGGGCCTTTTACACCCAATTGACGGAATTACCAACCTATATGGCACAAATTTTGCACTTTGACATCCAGTCAGTAAGTACAAGGAAAATTAATAAACAAAATATACAAAAAGCTGATTATTATAAAAATTGACAAGTTATTGAAAATGTTTTAAATAAAAGATATAGGGCTTTAAAAAAAACTATAATTTGAATTGAATTAGTTGGACATATACAGGGTTGCCAAAAGGTTGTAACGGATTTAAGTTACATTTTCTTATAGGAAACCTTTTAATTTCTAATTCTGCTTTAAATTGTATACTGTTTATGTAACACTCCCTATACCCAAACCTAATAATTTCGGAGATATTGCGGTGTTTGTATAAAATCAAATAAGCATTTCCACAAACAGCCTGAAAAATATTTGGCAAAAAAAGTAAAAGATAATTCAAATTCTTTATCCCCAAATAAATTGCGAATATACAGGGTCGCCAAAAAAAAATAGTAATTTTATAATGTCAAAATTCACAAAAGGACAAAATACACTCGTGCTATTAAAATTCACCGTGGACTTTTATAGACAAATTTCACCAGATCTCTGTCTATATCGTGAATAGCATTCCTTTGCCTTTTTTTAATTAATTTTTTTAGGACGCAGTGCTGTCGGCTATTCCTTACCTAACCAGTTGGATAGCGGGGATATTAATTAGTATGTTTGCTGACTGGCTACTTGCTAAAGGTTATATATCCCTTTCCATGTCATACAAACTTTGGAATTCAATTGGTAAGTTAATTGAGACAATCGTTTTTTTTATAAATAAAGATGGCCCATATACAGGCTGTTTCAAAACACCTGAGAAATAGTGTCTTTCAACAAGGGTCCGCTCTTGTTCCTTTTTAGTGTTCCGTGAAACGGAATACTTATGGAATCGCTTCGCTGTCCGCTCCGTGTGTCTGTCACGGGCGATTTTCTCTGAAACTATTCGACGTAAAAATTTGAAATTTAGCACAGAGGTAGAGTGTGGTGGCCCAATTATAGACGTGAAGGATAAAAAGTTGAATTTTGATTCTGTGGGTTAATTTCAGGGGGTAAATATGTGAAATGGAAATATATTATTTATTTATTTTTTTTTTAGGGAAAAACGCTTAAAAATTGCTGTCCCCCACCCTGATCACCAAAAGGATCGCTCAGAAAAATCTGAAAAAAATTATGAACATTGAGAATTAGGTGTAGATTGCGGGAAAATTATCAAAAAGTTGAATTTTGATTCTGGGGGTTAATTTCGGGGGGTAAATTGGGCAATGGAAAAAAAATTCAAGGGCATCGAGTATGGTGTCAAATGAAAGCTTATTGAAGCACAAATTCAGCGATATATATATGATGCATTTTTTTAAACATTTTTCGAGAAAAACGCTTAAAAATCGTTGTCCCCCATCCTTATCACCAGAAGGATCGCACAGAAAAATCTGAAAAAAATTATGAACATTGAGAATTAGGTGTAGATTGAGCGAAAATTGAGCATTGAAAAATTTTAGCGCGGTAGACTGTTTTAAGCAATTTAATTTTTTCATTTCTTTTAGAGAAAAAGTTTTTTGACAAAAAATATTTTTCACGATGTAAGGAACAACTTTTGTCCTTACACGTTTTTCAAAATTTTTAATTTGGCCCACTCAGCTCCGCGCATACGCGATGTGATACGGCATTAGTACCGTCGGCGGCGGATAGCGCGGCAAATGGACGGAGATCGGGCAAGTATAGCTTGCACTTTACCGATTTTTTTTTTAGATAGGTGTGAAGTTTTTGTATTTTCTCTGTTTTCTTTTTTAGATATCTCTATACATTTTAATATAGAATTTGACGGGAAAAAACATGATAAGTGTGATTTTCTATATAAAAAGGTATTTTCTTTTAGACCCACCTAACACACTAATATAAAATTTATTTTTTAGCTTCTGTCATTCCATCTCTTGGTCTGTTAGGGGTGGCATATGTGGGCTGTGATAAAATCGCCGTTCAGCTTCTGTTGGCCCTGACTGGCGCCCTCGGTGGGGCATCGTATGCAGGAAACCAAATGAACCATATAACTCTAAGTCCTAAATATGCAGGTACCATGTATGGTATCACAAATGCTGCTTCAAATATGTGCGGGTTTCTTGCACCTTACGTTATTGGATTATTAATAAATGGGCGGGTAAGGAAAACTTTAATTATTTTCTAAATATTGGCGGAGAATGAAAAATAGAGAGAGAAAAATTCTATTGAGTAGAAAACTAAGATAATTTATAAACTGGTTTCGTAGTAATTTAGGTCGCTAGTTCTATATTATTTTTGTGACTAGCAAAAAGAAAATTAATTGGGTTTTAAAAATGGCAAAGAACTATTATAATACTACGTAGGTGAAGCACTATGAAAAATATTTTTTTAAACACTTATTTACACTTCTTCGATCCTTTAGAGAGGCAAACTTATCAACTATATCATCATAAAATGGCTTTATTAACGGGCAGCAAAACAATTTTTGCAAAATAGTGCTGCTACACAACCACAAGATATATTCCGAAAACCAGGATGGCTGGAAATTCTTATACGATTTACCACTTTTTTTTAACTTCCATCTTCATGAAAACAATTAAAACTTAGTCCTTGTACTAAAATGTCCTTCTGGTCCTCGCTTCTCCAACAGTTAGTTTGCAATAAATTACAAATTATATTGTTAATGCCATTTATTTTTTAAGTTTTAACCCACCACACTCGCAACACACCATAAATTACACTACATATCCAACGCCAACCACTAAAAAGAACAACCAATGCCTCAAATCGAGCTTAGAGAGAATGTTGAGCTTAGACCGAAAGAAACAAAAAGTTTGCAAATTCCATACCTTATATTATCATAATAAAAAAAATTGCGTCACTATTTCTGGGACCGGTTTTGACGATATAACATAATTGTTTAAATAAACTCTGTTATAAGTATAACATCCAAAGAGTTGTAAACGTAGGTGAGTCCAGGTGCGTCTCTACCCTATTTGAACATAAAATTAGGATCCGATTTGAAAATAAAATACAAATATTTATTTACCTACATTGTGTAATTTGAAATTGCGAAATACGCAAAGCCGTCGGTTAAAGTAATAGAAAAATATTTTACTTTCCCAGTGTATGGACACCACAATGTACCCTGAGGCCAAACGCGTGTAATCGTATTTCGCATTTTCGAATTACACAATGTAGATAAATAAATATTTGTATTTTAGTTTCAAATCGGATCCTAATTTTATTTCCAAATAGTGTAGAGACGCCCCTGGAATAACCTATGTTTACACCTCTTTAAACATAACCCACTTGTTTTATTTTAGCAAACATTGGGTCAATGGAGAATGGTATTTTACCTAGCAGCAGGAATAAACATGGGCGCAAATCTATTTTATGTAGCATTTGCCAGCGCCAAAGAACTACCTTGGTCAAAATCACAAAGGCCTAGCTCGGTTAATTGACAGGCACTTTACCTGGCCATGTTGGTCGAGGCATAGCATCAGTTTGTGTAAATTTGCAAAGAATTTGTAAATTTACAATCGTTATTTAGGCTTGCAAACAGTCCACAGATTCGATAAAATAATATTTTACATTCCGTTGTATTATAACGACGTACTGTAACGTCAGTACAGTTAGTATATAGATTACTATATAGATATTCTGTTCTTATCTGCTATCCATGACAAATAGTAGAATACCTTGTAAGTTTTTAGTTAATTCTTCTTATGAATGTGAATTAGATAAATTTGCTCTCACTTCATATATTATGCATTTATGTCAAACTTTAAAGTTGTTCTTTGTATCTATTAAGTCAAACCCTTAAAAAAACATTTTTCTTAACATTGAAAACAGAAATCTGCCAATTTCGAATTTAATGTTCAGTTTGTTAAGGCAAAGTACCAACTGACTAAGCGGGGCCTTAATTTAGGCCGTCATATGACATGACTTTTCTATTTTATGTTAAGGCGGTCTCTTTATAATCATATGTTAGGTTATTTTTAAGTCTCGCTTAGACAGTGGTTGGGAAGGTCCTGAAGGCATTTTTGGCTGAATCTCCCAATTTTGATCCCTAGTATCTTCACACCCTGTATACATGAATAAAATTGTAGTAGATAATTTCCACAATTTTAAGAAAATATTTTCGATTAGAACTAAAGAATCTACTGAAATGAAATTTTATATCTTAATTGCAAATTGACAAGAAAATTCGCTTTTCTATCTCAAAGAGGACATACAAGTGACATGTACCTTTAAAACAGTACCTATATTTAGTACAGAAACATGCAATTTATATACTAACTTTGACCTATACATAACATAATTTATTTAACTAACAGCTTTTTAGAAAATTTCTCGATAGAAAATGATTCGTTCCTTATTTTATCAACTTTAAATTATTGAAATTGAAACATGTCTTGATAGACATGGTGGCTTTACACAAAAACTGTTGTTCTAGACGGGTGCTTCCTTGGTAAACATCCAATATTTGTTAATGTTTTAAAGGGGTTAACTTTATATTAAATTTAAACATATCGTTATCTGTCATGCTTTCTTTAAACATGCTTAGTACATATTCGCGATCTCAAACGACTATAGGTGGCAGCACCAATTTTACAAGATGACTATTACAATCGGGGTAGATTTTACTGATATAATGTGTGCTGTTGGTGCTTTTAAGCGACTCGTTGTTTAGGGGCACATGTTAAACATATATATATATATATATATATATATATATATATATATATATATATATATATATATATATATATATATATATATATATGTATATATATATATCCTTACACTAAGTTTAAAATTTTTGATTGTCAAACTAGACCAGTCTAGCGTTGGAAAATCTGTGTGTAGTATAATATATATATATATATATATATATATATATATATATATATATATATATATATATATATATATATATATACATCATTCTAACAATTAGACGTCCATACATTGCGAAATTTCCATCTATTGGACGTCCATGTGCATCGAACGTCCGTATACCGGACGTCGAATTACATCCTCTTCAAATTAGTTTTTTTGAAATATTTAGGCCATCCAGATGGCACTGGCAAATTTTCGTGTGGACGTCAAAAAACTTCAATATGCCGGAAAATTGTATATTTTGTATAAATTTAGTTCAACAATTTTATTTGCGGCGGCGCCAGCATCGAGCTCAATATACTTGCGAATATACTTCACACTGGTAAATCACCGATTATTAGACGTCCAGGGTTTTCAATAATTCTGACAACAGCGCAAAACGCATTTTATCCGTTTGTTTGGATTTTTTGAAATCAGCCTTGGTGTCGTTTATTTGCAGTTTTGTAGCATTTTACAAACGACAAATATTATGAAGAGAAATGAAAAAATTTTAGCGATGATAGGTAAGTATTGAGATTAGGTTTAGGCCAATTTGAAATTTAGTAAATATAATTAATTAATTGTAGTTAATAATTATTATTTAAAAATTTTACATCACCTCCTCCCTCTTCTTTGATGCAGCAAATTTATGAAAGGGAGTGTCCCCTCTTCAGGATATAGGTACTGTTGAATATTTTTATGTGTTTGATATGGACATATTTGTTCAGGACTGATTAAATATTTTCTACCTTCAGGGATATAAGATTGGGTGATCATATTAAGGGGTTTTCAATTAAGAAGGATACTTCTTTCATTTTTTATTCTTTTTTGGTAATTTCTGACAATCTACAAAAACAGCCATTTTGCTTTTTTAAAGATAATAGGCGGATTTCGAGTAATCGAAATTTCCAGTCAAATACTGATTGGAAGCAAAAAATTTTATTTGCACATGCAGCGTTAATGACGTTTACATATTTGTTGTTCCTTCACTGGCACTTCTCTGTCAGTCTCAAAGAGCGCTAGATCGACCTGGATGTTGATGATATCTGTATTTTAAATACGTATTCAAGATGTGCAAAATACGGGTTGAAAAAAAAGTTTTGTTGATGTACGAAATAATTAACAACAAAATTTAATTTTTTAGGAATATCGGTCAATAATGAGAAAAAGAAAATAAACAAAAATTTAGACATAAATGAAAAAGAGGTAAGTTTAATATGGGCAACATTTCAACTTGCAACTATTGTTTATTACTGTTTTTGTTGATTTTTAGTGTTCCGTGCCAAACGGAACACTTATGGAATTCGGTGTCCGTCCGTCCGTCTGTTACAGGCGATTTTCTCTGAAACTATTCGACGTAAAAATTTGAAATTTAGCACAGAGATAGAGTGTGGTGGCCCAATTATAGACGTGAAGTATAAAAAGGCGAATTTTGAATCTGGGGCTTAATTTCAGGGGGTAAATTGGGAAATGGAAAAAAAATCAAGGGCGTGGTGTAGGCGGTCAAATGAAAGCTTATTGAAGCACGAATTCAACAATATAATATATGATGTATTTTTTAAAATATTTTTCGGGAAAGACGCCTAAAAATTGCTGCCCCCCACCCTTATCACCAAAAGGATCTTCCAGAAAAATCTGAAAAAAAAAACATGAACATTGAGAATTAGGTGTGGATGGAGCCAAAATTATCAGGATTGAAAAATTCTAGCGCGATCAATTGTCATAAACAATTTAATTATTTATTTCCTTATAACTGCTGAACCATTGGTTTTAGAGAGAAAGTTTTTTGACAAAAAATATTTCTCACGATGTAAGGAACAACTTTTGTCCTGGCACGTTTCCCAAAATTTTTAATTTGGCTCAGTCGAAATGCGAGTGCATTACTATTAATAATTTAAGTGGGGGGCTGATGGCACGGAACACTAATGCAAGTATAGCTTGCACTTGACCGATTTTTTTTTCTCTTTATAGACACTTGTTAAGGATATTGAAGAGGGACTGCTGTTTTCAGACGTACTGAAAAACATGTCATGGTTAGAAATAAAAGTCTTCGTTCAAAACGAATATACGAAAATAAAATAAAAACGTTTTAGTTCTCTGGAACTATTTATTAACAAAATGTACCTACTTTTATTTTCTTAATAAAACCAATTAAAAACTAAGTTGTATATTTGTTTTTATAGCTTTTTTCCTTAACTTCTTGCTTATATTTTTTTTGGACTAACAAGTCCTCTTGGGATAATGTTTTATTATTCTAAATTCATAACCCTTTTCAATAAATACAAAACCTTTAATAAGAACAAAATATTTTATCACAAAAAACAAAAATTTAATTTGCACATTTAAAAGAAAATCGTGCGATTAAAACAACCGGAAAACTTTAATTTTAGTGCCTTGAGTCGGTAATGGGCTAAAAACCTAAGGAGAAATTTTGAATAGGCTGTAACGTCTTTTCAAATAGTAACCAACAAGGATTTTTTAACAGTATTTTAGATTTGTTTTATACCCCGGGTCTGGTTTCGCTGATTAAAAACAGATCCTGTTTTAGCTGTCTTAGAAATGTTTGAAAACAGAGCGTATTTTTGAAAAACAGCTCTAAAAAATACGAAACAACTTATCTTTCTGAAAAAAACTACTCTGAAACCGCTAAACAATCGATCGTGGCTTGTTACAGAAAAGGCATCGTGGATTATTTGAAGGATATCTGGCTGCAGTTTCTATACCATTAAGTATATGAAAAGCTAAATCGTTTTTCCACACGGCTGTTCTGCTTTGCTTAGAAATAAGACTGCCATCAAACCTTATACGACCAAAAATTAATTAATTTCGGGATATTATCCTTTAAATAGGCCGCATTGTCTTTTCAAACAACAACCAAAAATTGTCATTTTTTAAACTATTTTAGAGTTGTTTTCAGATCCAAGCATTGTTTCATCAAACCAGATCTTGTTTTAACTGTATTAAAAATGTTTTGAAACGGAGAGTATTTGTAAAAAATAACTCTAAAAAACAAAAAAACATGCTTGCTGAAAATCTGCTCTTAAACCACTAAAAAATTAACCGTGATTGGATGATATTAATATTTAAAACTGTAATGTAATATTCCAGTTTTAGATTTAAATTTCAGAAAGACATAAAAATCCAGTTTAATCGAAACGTAATGCTTTTGGTTTTAGAAACTATAATTATTGGTGGATGAAAGCACACCACTTCACTCATACCTGCAACATAAAACCGAGCAAAGTTTAATAATTCGATTTCTTTAATTAGTATTCTCTAAATTAAAAAATACATTATCTGGGAGAATATGCAATTGCAACAAATTCCCCTGCCTGAGCAAACCTTACTAAACAAACAATCGTATCTTATAAATTACTTCAGAAATCGTTCTTATTTATCTCTTCAGAATATGAAACAATCTAAGCATTGACTTACTTAATATGCACTATCTCCCCAGATTGAGTCGACCCCGACGATTGGAAAAAAATCACCCGCACATCAACTTTCACAGTAATTGTGAAAACAGCATATTTAATTTGAGAAACCCGAGCAAACCCTATTTGCTTAAGAGGTACAGTTTTTTTTTTAAATTTAATCAACCTTCTTGGCAACACATCAATCCTTTACAAAATTTTGTTATGTATATGCAAGGTTCATGTTTGTGGTGGGCAAAATCAGGACCCATTTAAACTTTATCAGAGAGGGACCTCTAAAATCTACTAGCTACTATTATTTAAGTCACTACTTAAATTCCGGACAGTTATAAGACGTCCGTATTTAGCAAAAAATAAGTGGCAACATTGTCGGACGTCTCATTGATAGTGATGTCAAAATTTATACGCATGGGACGTCGCACTGTTGGTATTACGGAAAGACGTCAAATAACAGTGTATATTAACTTCAAAATTACCGATAATTTCAACTTTTTAAACCGATGGGATACTTAAAGAAGCGCAGAAAATGATACTGGGCCATTTATATCTTTTCTAAGTAATGCGATTTTAGTGGACGTCTAATTTCCGTATCCTTGTATGGATGTCTAATTGTTAGCGTGATGTATATATATATATATATATATATATATATGTATATATATATATATATATATATATATATATATATATATATATATATGTATATATATATATATATATATATATATATATATATATATATATATATATATATATATATATATATATATACAGTGACCGGCAAAAAGTTGGACACATATGGGAAAAATTTTTATTATTGGAATATTGAAAAAACTTTTTATGCCGATTGTCTCTGCATGATGGGTAACCTAAAAATTCATTTTGACATTTGTTACGTGATTACTCGTTTGCCGGCAAAATTGAAAAAAATATATATTGTCATGGAAAACTGGTATTAGGTGACAAGATATTGAAAAAAGTTATTAGAAAAAAGTGTTTAGATTTTAATTTTATACTCCTTGGCAAAGTCTGGAGCCAAAATTAAAAAAAAAAATATTTTACATTTTTTAACAAAAAAATGTACAATATTAGTTTCATATTCCCATGAATTTAATAAAAATGTGTTAAATGATCGAAAACCAAGGTAATAACCTATTATCTCAACATTTTTGTTATTACTTAAAAGTTTTATTTGATAAAATTTAAATTTTAGCTTTTTTCCATGTACTTGGGTGTGGCCAGGCCCTGTAGCTGGCAACCAATTTGGTAGACACGTTAAAATTTCTTCAAAATTAGAGCAAACGGTCTTTCGTAAGCATATTGTTCCAGAAGTAACTATAAATGGTAAATATGGTTGCCAGATACAGGGCCTGGCCACACCCAAGTACATGGAAAAAAGCTAAATTTTAAATTTTATCAAATAAAACTTTTAAGTAATAACAAAAATGTTGAGATAATAGGTTATTACCTTGGTTTTCGATCATTTAACACATTTTTATTAAATTCATGGGAATATGAAACTAATATTGTACATTTTTTTTCAAAAAATGTAAAATATTTTTTTTTTAATTTTGGCTCCAGACTTTGCCAAGGAGTCTAAAATTAAAATCTAAACACTTTTTTCTAATAACTTTTTTCAATATCTTGTCACCTAATACCAGTTTTCCATGACAATATATATTTTTTTCAATTTTGCCGGCAAACGAGTAATCACGTAACAAATGTCAAAATGAATTTTTAGGTTACCCATCATGCAGAGACAATCGGCATAAAAAGTTTTTTCAATATTCCAATAATAAAAAATTTTCCCATATGTGTCCAACTTTTTGCCGGTCACTGTATATATATATATATATATATATATATATATATATATATATATATATATATATATATATATATATATATATATATACAGGGTGTCCCAGGATAGGTGTTACGATAGGACATATGGGTCAAAAAAATTTGAATTTGAAAATAGCATTTTGGGAACATGCCCCGCTTGGTCCAAAACTGAGGAATACAAAATTTCACTCGGATTGGTATTATACAGGGCGAGTTATAACTAAACATATGAAAAATGCCCAAGAGTAAAGTACTCTTATTTTTCCAAATGAAAAAAAAGCTTAGTAAAAAAAGTTGTTCAGAAATGAAACTAATATTATAATTTGAAATTAGAGCTTTCTGGTCAATATTTTTAGTTTCGTCAAATTTTTTGAAATGTAATAGTACATTTTCCACCAATATCGTATTACAATACATTATTAGGCTATACCTGGTAAATGTACATATTACATGTTAGAAAACGTAGTTTCCAAGTATAATAAAAAACCGAATACGATAGTGGTGGAAAATGTACTATTACATTTCAAAAAATTTGACAAAAATAAAAATATTGACTAGAAAGCTGTAATTTCAAATTATAATATTAGTTACATTTCTGAACAACTTTTTCTACTAAGCTTTTGTTCCATTTGGACAAATAAGAGTACTTTACTCTTGGCCATTTTTCATATTTTTAGTTATAACTCGCCCTGTATAATACCAATCCGAGTGAAATTTTGTATTCCTCAGTTTTGGACCAAGCGGGGCATGTTCCCAAAATGCCATTTTCAAATTCAAAATTTTTTGACCCATTTGTCCTATCGTAACACCTATCCTGGGACACCCTGTATATATATATATTATACTACACACAGATTTTCCAACGCTAGACTGGTCTAGTTTGACAATCAAAAATTTTAAACTTAGTGTAAGGATAAGACAAATAAGTTTTATACTAAGAATTTGTTTCGCAAATTTATTAAGAAAAGTGCAATTTTAATAGAACTAAATTTATTCTAGTAACACGTTCCAAGATGAAAATCATTTGGAAACCAAGCAAATCGCTGAAATATTATCGTAACTCATAAGTTTTTAATGACGATTTTTTAACCTCGATGGGACAAAAACCTGTCAAAACCTAACTGATCAACTAGATCTTAATTTAAACCAGTACTAAATCCTAAACATTCTTAGTGAATCTAAAAATGACCTTAATCATAACTTTCAGTCACATTAAATCCTAGTAACGTTGAATAAATGTGCCGAAATGGAAAAAGGAAATAATTTTTTTAAAATATAGGTTGGAGACATTCGCAATATTTAGAAACCTGGTTTCTAATGCGAAGTATTTTACACCATTTCTTCAATATCTCATGTTTTGGAAAATAGTGAAAATATATTTTCCCGAAGGTTTAGAAGAACACTGTTGTACTAGACAGTACATTTGCTTTTATTTTTTCCAAAATATATTCGGACACTAAAAAAATGAAAAGCTTAAAAGCGAAGTCAAAACCCAAATTCAAAACGTCAAACTAGCCCAATTCCTTTAATTAATATTAGTCTGTATGTAAAGATAGACTAACATTAATATTGTGTTAATTTTCGTATAAAATTACTCGCCGGCATTTAAAATCGACGCCCAGTTTAAATAATTTTTACTTCAAGTTGTTCAGAAATACATATACTTACTCATTAATTTATCCGAATGAGTTGAAAATTATGTATATTTTATATACAACTATTTTAATAATTTTTTAAATTGTTATTGCAATAACAGTTGTTTAAATCTCTATCACCATTGGATAAGAGTTTTTTTTCAAATTGTATTTAGTATTATAACTAAGGCTGCCCACCCTGAGTGACGCTTCAGTGGCATTATATCAATTCAGTTTAGGTTTGCCGTCGTGTGTGGTTGTTGATTATATTTTTCTACAGCGTTGCTGTGAATTTAGTAGGTCGTAATATACCGAAGCGTATTGACCGTTAAGAAATATTTATGTATAAGGCACGTAAACAGTGCAACACACCAATTAAAAAAGAAGGGGACCAACGCCCTTATACACAATTTCTTTTCGATTTACTTATTATGCTGTGATCGTGTAATGTTCCGTTATTTATCTTAAATAAAGAACCATTTCGTCAGTTTTGGAAGAAATATAATCCTAAATGGAAATTGTCCGGCCGAAGTACGTCGCAAAGACATTTACCGGCTGTGCGCGAACGACTTGAAAGTAATATTACATCCCAGCTACACATTACAAAACTGTGGTTAGCCGTAGACGAGACAACAGATTCTAAAAAATATTCTGTGACCCTTGTTATAGTACGTGCACTGGATCCGCTTGAACCTTCACTTGCGTATTTATTAGCCAGTAAAAGATTAGAAAAATGTACTAGCGAAGCAATTTAGCATCTGATGTTAACTACTTTAAACAAATTTCAGCTGTCAACGAATCAAGTGTTACTACTTCTTCGCGATGGCGCCGCAGTTATGCTTTCTACGGCCGTTTCCTCAAAAGCTGTGTGTCATCATTTACTACATATTACGTGTATACTGCATGTACATCTTGCAGCATAAATGATTCGCAAGTGTTAACCGGATGTAGATACAGTAATCGCTAACACCAAAGCAGTTTTTCGTAAATCCCCCAAACGCACTCGAGAATTTCATAACCAGTGTCCTGGAATTCCAGAACCTCCACATCCGATTCTTACACGGCGGGGTACATGGTTAGAGGCAGCGTTTTCTTATTTGCAACATTCTCAAAAAAAAATCCTTAAGTTTACAGTTCGATGGTAAAGAATCAGTACCCATTAGAGAAAGTCAGATCAAATTTTAAAATTCACAAGTAGAAGCAGATTTAAAAACTATCCATAGTAATTACGTGGAATTAACCGATGACATAAGCAAGTTACAAATTACTTCATTATCCTTCGGCGAATCCTCGCGAATTGTAGATGACGTACAAAAAGTGCTACAGACTTTAAATGACAGACAGGTATTTGTGTTTGAGAAAAATTTTACAGTGTAATAAGAAGATAAACAGATTTTGCCAGGCTAATACATATTTATAATAACAGTGCTGATACGGATCCGTTAAATGAGTTGAGAGACCATTTCAGCTACGAAAATATAACGGCTGTAGATGTCGAACGGTCGTTTTCTTTATATAAAATCATTTTTTTGCCGCATCGTACATCGCTTACGGAAGCGACTGTTGAGACATACGCCATGCTGCAAATGTTTAGCCGATCCAATCTGAATTTTTAATGCACAACAGACTTTGTAAATATTACATATTACATAAAGTATTATCCGAGAATAACATCAAAGAGTAACTTATTAATGAGTTACTCTTTGGTATTGTTATTACTATTTATTACTTATATACGTAGTTGCTTATATACGACTTCGCCACTGGTGTGGCATTCAAGTGGGCAGCTTAAAAAAAGTAAATAATTGTTTTTACACTACTTACAAATGGCCTGTAGAAACCCGGTTTTGTCATAACACACAAAACCATAGCTCCGAACATTTCTTTCGATTTTTCTGGTAGCAGATTTGTAGTTCTTACTTTTATCACTTTGACAACTTCAAGGAGATTGTAATTTAATTATTTCCACTGACCACATCCAGTTTTAAATATATAAATGCATATCGAATCAAATATAAAATATAAAAACTAAGCTTCGTAAAACATGGCGCTCGGCGTTTGCGCCATGTCAACTTGATAATTTTTAACCGTCGTGATTGGTCACCGCACGGCGTCTGTTTTAAATTTGTCATGGCATGCTTGGTGATTTAGGTATTAATATTTCGTTTTGATAACTGGCGTTCGGTAATTCGATCTTTTTCATCGTTGTGCTCGTAATTTTTGACAGACACGTGATCAGTCGTACTGTTTAGAACGATAAGTCATGTGCCTGTCAAAAATTCTGACCAAAACGATGAAAAAAACTGAATTGCCGAATGCCGCTTGTAGTCCAGACTTGGACTTATTACCGGAAACTGTGAAGGAATAAAAATAGATACTTGAGCAAACCCGAGTAAAAACACAAATAACATTTTATTACATAGTTGTCGATAAAAAGTGTAAAAATAAAATTTGGTTTAACGCTTGGGGCGCCAGTTTATGCCGGTGAGTTTATTTTACATACACATTTCTCTTTTCAAGCAAATATTCAAGGAAAAGTCTCAAGAAGTTTTATTTCTAGCGTTTTGTGTATAACCAGTGGCACATTTAACCCCGTACAGATAAAAGCTTCCATTACTGGTCGCAGCTAAGTAAAACTTAAGATTAACTTTAATTGGCGGTGCAACCGACCCCAAACGCACATAACTTTATAACTTTTATTACTCAAAAGAGATTAGGTTCAGAAAATTTTAGTACAATAACTCAATTTTATAAGGGTAACCGATATTAATGGGATAACGTTGGATATACAGGATGTTCGATGATATTTGACCGACAAAAAGATTTTGAGACAAGTAAACGTCTGAAGGTCAGCTTTTGTGAAAAGAGACAGGCCATTTTTATTATTGAACCTTTAGTCAACAAAAGTTTGCATAAAAACTATTTTTTTTTGCTTCAGTAATAAAAAGTATTTTATCTCTTTTCATGAGAGCCTTATTGAAGTACTGACCTGCACTTTTTTATTTGTAGAGAACACCCATTACAAAAAAATCAGTGCAGGTTAGTGCAGTTTTGTGCAACGCAAACGAACAAACCTTTAAGGTTTGCTCAGGTTTCTAGCAACCTAAGCAAAACTATAAGGTTTTTTTAACGAATAATCCTTTAGGGTTCGTTGCACTAACCTACACTGATTTTTTCTAAGGGGTGTCTGCTAAAAATAAAAGTAGAGGTTAGTGCAGTTTAGTGCGCCATAAACGAACAGTCGGTACATGTTCGTACAACACAAGCGAACATACCTTTTAAAAATCGCAAAAAAACAGAGGGGGAAAACAAGACCCATATTGCATAAGTTGCTTTCAAACACGTGTGAAATAACTATAAAAGACCAGTAACTTATTAAGCTTGTATCTTGTATTTGAAAAACAAAGCCTTTTCGAATTTGTGTTAATAACAATTGCTCTAATTTTTATCCGAATAATCACCGATAAAATTTTGTCGATCTAATATTGCAGCATTCTGTATTGCAGTGGCGTAACGTATACCCCCGCAGACCACGCACCTAGGGGTTCCCAGCTGGCCGGTGAATGCTATTTTTTAGTCGACAGTTGTAGGGGCTCGACCGGGTTCGAATAAGCAGGGGCCCATTTGTAGCTACGCCTCTGGGTCCAGGCTTGATTTTGCGGGGGACCTTACGATTTTGCGTTAAGCCACTGTTGTATTGTTTTGAGTTATTAATTTCGTACAGAGTAAAAGAAACCTAAATAAAGGGGTTGGTTCAAAAATATGGCCTCTGTTCTTTTTTAATTTAAAAATTGCGATAAGTAGACTAATGGTTTTGCTTCATAGATAGCTCAAAATTATGCATATATTCTTTTAAAAATCCCATTTAAAAGCGGTATGTGATATTTCTATAGATGTAATTTATAATATATATCATGCTTTATTAATTTATAATATAGTTAGAGGCTTAGCTTAGGTAGCAAAGACCAGATACAACTATTCAATCATCTATCGCCACGCGCCAACATCTAATCATCTGAGAAAATTACGCCAATGGGACCAAGATGGTGATATAGTGGGAATCTCGTACAACTTCAGGGGGGTTGCCAAATGTCAATGTTAGAAAACACCAATCTATATAATGAGACCTTATTAAATGGAAGCATGATGATTCCTGTTTTTAAAAAGGGTGATCTTCACGACATTAACAAATCGTCCTATTTCATTAATGTGGAGGGTATTTGAGAAGGCAGTTTATATCAGACTTATGAATCACTTAATTATATTTCATATCTTAAATAAAAATCAATTTGGCTTTATGCCCAAGAAATCTATCGAAATGACTATATTTTATACGTTAGCACATATAACTGAACAACTTCATAAAAATTATAAGGTTGCAGTGCTCTATTTTGACTTGTCAAAGGCCTTCGACACCGTTGACCATCAGCTGTTGATGCAAGTTATGGGATGGGAGGGGTAGCAGCAATTCCATTAAAGGCCTACATGACTGGCAGACAGCAGATTTTGTGTATAACGGGGAAAGGTACTGTCTTACTCTGAGATGATCGACATCAAACAGGGTGTTCCACAAGGTTCAGTTCAAGGCCCCATCTTATTTTTGCTATATGTAAACAACCAACCAATGGGTTTATTTCTGGGACGGTATGTCAATTTTTTGATGATTGTGCGATTTTGCGAAAATCATGTTTTATATGATGAGGGTATGATAATGCAGATCAGATATAGAGCTGACCTGAGTAGGTATTTCCCAACATAAATCTGCCTTTTTTTAAAAAAAAAAAGACCAAATTACGTGGCGGTGAAAGCATACAGGATGCTACCTGCCAACATCCAAGATATAGAAAACATCACCTTTAAAAAAACTAAATCAGTGGTTACACACTAATTGTAACGAATGTGAAGTATTGTTGGCGACAGAATAGATGTAAATAAATGTATCTGTTCTTCGTTACATAATCTAAAATTGGGTTCTCTATACACATTAGCCGTTGCGGTGCCCTATCGCCGCTACGTCCAGTGTCTAATACTAGCCTAAGGTAATGACATAGAATATAATAGAAGCCTAAGGAACAAACATGTGATCTTGAAAAACAGGTTTAATTTTATTTTGTATTACCAAAATTCATAATACTTATTTTTATGTTAAGGATTTGTCAAATATTTTTAAGCATGCTCTTAGTTCAATTTTTTAGTTTAATTTTATTTTATATATAGGCTGTTATATTAAAATATTTTCTTGTATAGAGCAAAAGTGTAAATTTTTCAGAATAGAGCCACGAGGACTATCTGTAAAATAATAGAATTTGTGTTTTAGTATGGATGAGATTCCAAGTATTGAATTTTTTGCAGTCTATATGTAAATTTACACTACTCGCATTTTTTTTATCTTGAAACTTATTATTAACTCCTAGATATTTTAGAAGTTTTGTGCTTAGGCCTTGACCTTATGTACTTGTAAAATGCAACTTTCAGCGTACTTTATAAAAACACACTAATTTTATTAATTTTGTATTTAAGTTCTATGAAGACGACATTTAGTAATTTTTAATTATGCTTCCTAATCCCAAAAACCAAAGACTTTCCTAGAAAGGGGCATTTCACAGGAACAACATACAGGTATGTGATATTTTTAATAGAAAATTATCGAAACGCGTCTTCTTATTTCTGTCACACATTCTACAGAATTTTTCTATTTTCCACATTCTAAGCAAATAGAATTAGACGCATACAGAGATCGAAAACAATTCGTCGTACGGAAAAAAACACAGTAGACAATTTTTATTTATTTTAAGACATATATCATAAAAAGTCCGATTTTGCAAAAAGCAGTGGCGTACCATCAATTCCCTACGAAACCCGATATCTTTAACCCCCGGCGCTTATTTGGCAATTCAGTAATCACAATAATGCACCCACGAGTAAGAAAACCTCGTTTCAAGCTCTGTCGTTTCCTTTTGACAAAATTTTAAGTGCCTCAATAAATGTAAATATAAATATTTCACGATTATTAAAAGGCGCCAGAATCGGAGTGGTTTAAATTCGGAATAATTTTGGAAAAAATATAATCTTGTACGATGTTCTTTATCAACCTTTCTATATTTACTACTTGAAGGTCCGGACATATTTTAGTACCAGAAATTTTGTCAGATTTTCAAAACAATCAGAACTTGAATAACGCAGACTGGTAGCAATCCCAGCTGCTTCTCCGTAGTGGGTGGCCTAAGCATATCGAATATTCCTGCATAACTAGCGTCGCCTTCTCGTCATTACAGTGAGACTTTATACTCGTCGGTCGCTATTACTGACATCTCCATATCGGGAGACGAGTTACGTCACGAGTTCTCTTAGTCGTACAGGAAATATTCGACAGTTTAGCATTCTACCTTCACGATGCGGCCGGTGGATGTCTGGTAATCTTAAAAAAAATACACATTGTATCTGATGAAGCCAGTTGGCGGGCCGTGCTAATATGTATCGGAAACATTCGATGGTGGGCCGGACAAATCTTACTAGAGGGCCGTATATGAAATGTTGGTTTCATATTTCATTAGTCGCTGCGCACAATTTGCTCTTCGTACATAGCATAAATTTTTCTACGAATTAAGTCTTTGTCGCTTTCATCAAAACACTTGCTTTTACCAGCATCACTACGTACTTTTTTGTCTTTAATTTGCTTTGTCACAATATCTTTAACTGTAAACAAGGGAGTTTTCGTTAATAAAGATGTTTCGCTGCAGCTGCATTTACATTAAACCCCCTGGTCAATAAATAAACATACACATTTTTAACATTTTGCTTGGCATCGGGCGATAAATATTTTCTTAAGTTAGCACTATCGGAGGCACTATGATCAACGTCTTTCCAAGGACCCCACATTTTTTAGCACGTTCGGAATAACAAAAAATACGATCGAAATCATATAACTGCACGGTTTACCAAACGGATAGGAACTACACTAAAATATTTCAAAATTATTAAACCAGGTAAAAAATACTTTATTCATACCCTTTAGTGATTATATTAAAATTATCTTTACCTGATTTTTGATTAGAGCCGATCCTTTTTACAGTGATTCTTGCAAATTAACCGGGTTTTATCACGATTATTGTCGATAATAGTTTATTGCAGGCAATAGGCCAACGAAACAGCTTGAAACGAGCTTTATCAAGTTTTTTTTTAAAGTTTGTCGAAATAAAAATATTTTTAAAAATGTTGACAGCCTCTTCAAATTAAAACATTGTAGAGCTTATAGGTATATAAACTTTTTTGCTTAAAATGACTTCGAGAATCGCCCTCTGGGATAACTATATACGTAAGTATGTACTAAGATACTTAAGGACTACTGCATAAAATTTGGATTTTTCTTATAAAACTTTCTCCATGGACTTTTTGTGTAGGAAAGCCCTTGGTATTTAGCTTTAAAAATTTAACAGATATATTAAAAATCAGTTAATGTAGAGAATTCCATCTTTACAGGACTTTTTTTAAACTGTTCCTTTAAATATTTTTGATCATCTAATTAAAATCAATAAGTATGTAGAAATAGAGGTAATGGTAAAGCATAGTAGTGTATATTAGTATTAAAATATGTGTTATTAGAAAATTTTAAAATTATTGCATGGCATATGCCACCTTATTATTTATTCAAGAAAGGAGAATGGATTTACCCTTTCAGAATATAAAATTAGAAATTTGTTTTTAGGGTTTTTTTAACGATTCTTAATAATGACTTTCATTTTTTAAATTATAACCTGCTGTGTTACATTTCTCTTCTATCAGATATGGAGATCTATTCTTCTTTTTAATCATCCAATAGGCATAGCTTTTATATTTGTCAATGTGATATTGGATATATTTTGTTCCCTAAGCATTGACGGAGCTACAATTTGATAATTTGAGGCCCCTACACCACTGACTTTATATGTGCATGTAGTATTACATTGCCAAAGAATTCTCATTTTAAGTATTTTGTGTATTTTACATAAACTTGGTGTATATCTTTTGTTCCTTGCCTGGCTAATAAGAACTTAAATATTATTTTGTTGTCAATATATTTTTGGACTATCTCATCAGAATATAGTTTATGCTATGTTGTCAGAAATGCGAGATATAAATATAAAATAAAACCTTATATTTTTTAATCTTATCCTAGTTTTATTACTTAGTATTTACCACAAAAGTATACGTGCTGCGTGAAACCGAATAATGTTTTTTTTTACAAATGCTGTAATCAAAGAATTTTGGTTAACTTTTAAAATACTATGTAGTTGTGCTCAATTAGTATTTTTCGATTTGATTTTTAACTTTTTTTTAGCAGAAAGTTTAAGCTACTAGGAATAACGCTTATCTCATTTATAACCTAATATAGGGTGTCATAAATATTAGTTTAAACTGAGGCTACTGACAAAAAGGATTGATTTCGCAGTGCCTTTTTACTATTTTTTTTTTCCTAGGAAAAGGTTTAATTTTCGTTTCATTTGTCTTAAATTACGCTTAAATATAGAAAATAAATTCTCGTTAAAGATTTATATGTCTGGCAACGTTACAACAAATTCAATTGTTTTAAGTTTTTCGCGCGCAATTTTCTGTCAAGCGCTATGTCGGGCCGTGTGATGTGTTCACTCAGCCAGGTGCATCGAACATGGACGGGTTTTAGGGTATTTTTAAAATGTTAGATTTAAGAAAAAAATATATTGGGTATGTCTGTAGTAGATTACCCCAGGAGTCACTCATTCAAATATATGTAGTGAATTTCATATCACCATATATATATATATATATATATATATATATATATATATATATATATATATATATATATATATATATATATATATATATATATATATATATAAATATATATATATATATATATATATATATATATATATATATATATATATATATATATATATATATATAAGTGAACAATACTAAGTGTTTTCGATATTATCGCGAATCCCTGATTTGCACAAATGCAATGTTTTAAATAAACCTTGATTTTTTTTTTGTTTCACCATGTACTATTTGACAACTAATTTTATACTTTAAGGCATATAATCGTCGTCAGCATAATATATTAAAAAATTATTAAAATCTCTTGTTAAACAAAAAAGTTATTGAGCTTTAAAACAGGGGCTAGTTTAATTTGCACCACTAACAAAACAGTAGTAACATACATGTTAAAATTTATTTATGTATCAAACTGTATTGATACTTTCCAGATTTTTCACACACACACACACACACACACACACACATATATATATATATATATATATATATATATATATATATATATATATATATATATATATATATATTATTCATATTTTTGTGGTATAATTCATTTCAAAGACTTTACACGGACGGCAAATAATTGTTTTTGTTTATAATACTTTGTAGTTTGAAGTAATGGTTAATGTTTGTTACAATATTTATTTTTATAAAATTCGCTATTAAAATCCTTTTTGTACCAGGCTTTAGGGGGGCGCCCCCTTAATCCACGCCTAAGTCCTTCCGTTCATTTGTCTGTCACAATTTCCTCTTTGTCCCTGAAAGCTGCGAACACACTAATGCCAAATGTACAAGATTCATAAGTTTCGATCGAATTAAATGGACCAACAAGATAATAAAATTTAAATCACTGAGGTTGTAATAAAACACTGATTTATAATAAAAATATGTTTTACTTGACAAATAGTACAACACGATACAGTGTAAATGAAATAAAAATCTTGATCAACTGGAAGTGCTTAAATAAATCCAATAACTTAACAATGTTGACAAAGTCAACTAATTAACTAAAAGTTGGAAATATAAAGTCATTTTATGTCCCTCTTTGGTGAAACAAGGCTCGCGGCCTTTGATGATTCTATTCCCAGCGCTGAAGAAAGCAATTTTACCACACTTTTTACATCGGGATTATCTGATTCTAAAAAAAACAAACAATGTCAATGTAATTTTTTGCATTTTTCCGGATTTTATTTCTTTTCGCTACTGAAGAAAAATATAAAAATATTTTTTTTTCTTTGGACAGCCCACGAAACCTAACCACTACGTACCGTGGGTGTACTCGGGGTGTCCGACTCACACATTCATGGCAAATCTAAGTAAAAAATTTTTTGCTCGTTCGGTTACGGAATTATGGTTAACTAAATCTTGATTGAATTTAAAAAATAAATAAATTTGACCAATAAATCAAGTTCACTTATTTCAGAATTATTATTCGTTTCCATGAAAATGCGATATTTTTATCTAAGTTAGTTGAGAATTTTGACGTTTTAACGATTATTTCTCAGTTTATTGATAGGTCCCCGGATTTGACCCCCCTTGACTTTTTCTTGTGGGGGTTTTATAAAGGACAAAGTGATGGTGACTGCACCTACAACTTAGATGATATGGAGGACCGAATCCGCTTTGCCTGCTTATTAGGGACACCTGAAATGTCGCAGCGTGTACGAAATTCATTTAGAAAGAGTGATAAAGTGTTCGGAAGTTTAACGGGGACATTTCGAACAACTTCTCAAGCACGACAGACGATAAATAAGTTGAAACTAAATGATAAATATTTTGTATCATTTTATAACCTAATAAATCATAATTCCGTAACCGAGAGCAAATACATTTTTTTTCTACACACCCCTCAAAATTGAGAACCGAAAACCGAAACAGCAAATCAAAAAATAAATTTGTACACATACGTAGATTCGAATTTTACAAACAAAAGTACATCATCCCATTTAAAATTCCAAAGTTACCCCCACCCCTCAAAATAGAGGGTGTCAAAACAATGTTCAAATATGCCCCCCCCCCCCACTCCCTATTAACTAACCAAAATTTCATCAAAATATTTTAAACCGTTTTCGCCATATCGCAAACACTCAAAAAATACTTATATCAAAATGTAAAGACGTCAAATATTCTACTATTCCTTGGTCGATACAATCAAAATTTTGTGACTGACCCATTGGTTTGGGTTGGGTTGTATCACCTAATAGCACAGTCCACCTTATATTGTGTATATTACATAATAAACAGGATCGTGCGGCATTTACAGCCTTACTCCACTCGACTTGGTTTCTTGGTGTAATTTAAAAAATGCGAGATTTCAAAAAGCGATTTATACACACATATGTATAAGAACTGTATCATACTTACCATCCGTCGTAATTTCTTTTTCCAACTTTAATTTTTCTTTATTCATGGCTAACATTCCTTCTTCTATCGTTCCTTGTGATACTAATCTAAAATAAACATATAATTGATCTACAATTTTATTTCCCCAATAAAACTTAAGAAAATGCAATATTTTTCTTGAATCTAACAGCATTGTTTAATGGTTAACTTCTGTTTTGTATTTTTGTCGATCCCAAACACATAATATTCTTAAAATATTTACAATTCGGAAACCCTGTTTTCAGTCTCGTCCCTGTGCCTTAACTATTGTATAGTGCGCCGATAGACCACTTTATAAAACATAATTTCCGTATAACGCATAACAAAACTACTTTGAATATTTAGTCGTAATTTTGTTGTGGCCAGCACAGTTTAAGGAGTTAACAACCTAAAAATTATTTTGTGTTCATCGTTTATTTTGATTTCATTCTAAGCCTTCCACGGCGTGCAATTATTATTACATATTTGTTTTTAAATTGTTTAAATAATGTTTAAAATAGGGCAGACAATAGAAAAAGACACAAAGGTGTTGACAATTGTTCCAGCATCGTGGGAAACTAACAATACATTATTTTGGCCAAGAAAATGTGCATACAAACTTCAAAAAAGAAGTGGATACAACTCCTGAACTCCAGAACCAAATTGGTTCACAATGAGTTGCAAATTAAAAATAAATTATTTGGGTTCGTATGAAATAGCGGAACAAGTACTTAAGGAAATGTTGGAGGAACCAGATACTGAGATGAGATCGAAGAGAATTTTCAAAGGCCTCCGAAATATTAGGTGTTTCTTCATTTTTATACAAATGGACGCCGAGGACGTCTTCATTCTGTAAAAATTCTTGTTTACAGGGATTATTATCAATACGACTACAAGTAGATACAGCATTTATAGGCTAAGGCACAGGAGTACTAGATCCTTTAATGCGTTCAAATATTTTCTAAGGGTTTTTTAAAAGGACCACTTTGTTTAATTTTTTTCCACTGAGAAATTTTTGTAGGCTTTATGCTTGAATACAGATAAACGGAAATAAGGTTAAGTTGTATAACGCAGTGTTAGTGCACGTTTTATTCTAATAACCTACATTTTAATGTTATAAGAATTTTTTAATACTGACGATTTCTAAGATTATAAACACGTTATAAAATAGTTTTAAAGTAGTTCTTTAAGAGTTGTATTCACTAAATATATACCACTTCTATTAAATGGTTTTAAAATGAGCTACACAACTTGTTACAAAATGTATATAAAAGTATTTTATAGTAGTTGTATTAGCAATTTACTGTACTATCTATACAGCTCCTGTATATATCTTTTATAACTGCTTTAAAAAGGCTTTGTAAAAGGTGATATAAATATTTATACAACGATAATAAAACGTGGATTCATCTGATTGCCGGTTGTACTTTAATACTGGTTGGATATTAATTCTTACAACTATATTATGGGATAATTTGGTTCATTCGCTAAAATAGTTTTAACTCTGGGCATATAGAATTCACTTCTCTTTAAATAGCACTAATATAATATGCACCTATATAATACTTTTGTCCTTTTGGAGATCTATTTTGCTAGTTGGGTACTTTTGAGGGTAACCTTAATTTTAATTTGTCTAACCCAAATATTTTGCAATAATTATATTTCAAGGAGCGGTTCGAGTGTATTTCTATAGTGACCTGGGACAACCCGAGAACCGGCGGCGTCGACGGCCACGCGCGCGCCGATAACGATATTATTGGTGGACCGTCGACAATTTCGTTATTTTTACTTCCCAAAGCGCGTACGTTTGTTTCTGTCTAAGTTTTAATACATTTATATAGTTTTATACATATTTCCATATTTATAACTCTACGAGGTCAATGTAAGACCCGGAGCACGCTTGGCTCGATTCTTCATTAGGTGGATCATTGAAAATATATTTAGGTGGGTCTTTAATCAAATAATGACCTTATGGACGAACCGCGCCTGTTGGCATATAAACTTTTGTCCTAGTAACGTTTGCAGTAAAGCAACAATCAGTTACTTTAATCTAAAAATGTTGTTTTGTTTGGAATTGCAGTCTGTTAAAAAAATGCGGTGTTGTCATTTAAATAACATTTTTTTTTATTATTACTGACTAAACTGGCAATCATTAAAAAAATTATTAATTAAATTTTTAAATTAAAATTTTCCTTTTGAAAGTATAAGCCTATAAATAAAAAGTTAACCGAAGCCAGGTTTAAAAAAAATGAGATGTATATATTTTATCAATAAAATGCATAAAATTAACTTTACCTGTAAACAGTGACAGGTCTAGTCTGACCCATTCTATGACACCTGTCCTCAGCCTGCTTATCATTGTAAGGATTGAAGTCAATATCGTGTATAATCACAGTGTCGGCGCTTGTTAAGTTTATCCCTAAACCGCCTGCTCTGGTTGAAAGGAGAAATATAAAAATACTTTTGTCCTCTGTATATTGGTTTATTAGGTCCTGCCTAAAACATTAAAAATAAGTTAAAAGGTTTGTCAATTGTTTTATTAACATAAAAAGTGTTTTATTTTATGATTTAGTTCCTTATGTCGTCATGGAAACAAGTTTTTTAAGTGGGATTTATATTTCTAGTTGTATTACAAATTTTATAATAACCTGTTTCGTTCTGGTTACAATTTCAACCGATTTCACAAGCGGTCTATATTTTCCCATATTAAGTAAAGAAAATGCTACCTATTAAATTAAAATACACATTTTTGGTAAAATGCGTCTGTGGAATTAAAAATAATTAGGATTATTTTCGGTTTTCACTAAAACTGATAAGAAAATGAGATGTCACAATAATATTTAAGTTTGGCAATGCCCCCGCTGGATCATTTGCTTTTTCTTTATAATATTAGAGCCTGTGACGTCAGGCTATTCAGAAGCGTCGTATAAGGGCCGGTAATTGGGCATTTTTTAAAATAAAAAAATGTGCGATGAACGTGTCGAAGGAACTGTGTGTGGGGGTGGGAAGGAGGAAAATTTTCTTTAGACCTTTTTTGCAAGTTCTCCCCGAACTAACTCCAACTCGTGCGTCTACGGGGTGGAGGTTCCCCCCATGAGTACGTTCCTGGAACCATCATCAAGCTTGTCAACTTACCTAATATTAACCGCCGTACTACCGTCTAATCTGAGGTACCTATACTTTCGTATCTTCAGATAAACTTCAAGAACATTAAGCAGTATTACGTATTGACTAAAAATTAAAACTCTATGTCCGTCCCTTTGTAAGCTGGGTAAAACTTTGTCCAAATACATAAATTTTCCTGAGGTGAGTATCAAATTGTCTGGCAAGGTAAATCCACTTAAACTCTAAAAAAAAAACGAAAAATTTAATTATACAAAACACACGTAACTATATGAAAATAAGTAAATTTACTGATAAATAATGTTCTATATTACCCAATACTCTTGTGCCATAGTATGTATTTCAAAATCCGACATCCACCTTAGGTCCTCAACAATATATTGTACAACCGTGTCTTTGTATCTGGGATCTTTTGCTAATAATTCGGCGATTTCTTGCAATTGATCCAGGTCATAATGATACCGCATTAGAAGAGGATGATTACTTAACTTTCTTAGATCTGTCATTATACTCATGCCATTGTACTGGTTAGCTCCTTCCTGAAATTATAAATATGTATGTATATATATATATATATATATATATATATATATATATATATATATATATATATATATATATATATATAGATCGTGAAATGATAGGATTTGTGGATGCTACAAAAAAATTGCCTTTTTTGCTCTCCGTGTGTACTTTTCAAAGACGATCAAACATGGTCGCAGATTGGCGTAAGAGACCTTAGTACATTTGACGGAAAAAGTAAAGAAACATGAAAATTCATTCGTAATTTTATAGACACGTATCTCATCAGTATTTTTTAAAAATTAAGTAGGGTTTATTATTGATGAAATGCGCCCCAAAAAAATTACACTATATTTATTTCGGTAATTTAATTTTATTGCAGAACAGCTATATTTTCCCACGAGCCGCCACAGGTTGCTATAAATGACAATAGTACCAAGTATATGGATTATTTGAATAACTTATGCCTTAAAAACTTACACTTCCAATACTTTTATAGGACGCCACTAATTCCTCATACTGCTCCTTCTGCGTCGGTACCATCGATACGGTAACGACAAGGTCCGTTTTTTTCGGAAGATCTTTTAAAACATCTCTTTTAAGTCTTCTTAAAACAAAAGGTTTCATGATCCGCTTCGCTTGTTCTATTTGTTCCTTTTCAAAAGTCGGAACCGAGTCGTCGTCCTCCTTTGTTCTCTGTAAATAATACCAGGAAGTTATATTAAGGGAATTGGAAACTCTCTCACGATAACCGAATTTCATAATTTTAATACCAATAAGGGATTTTATAAGTATACCCCGGCAAACTGGGAGCATTGGACTAGTGATGTAAGGATACGTATCCAAAAATCCGTTGGATCCGAATATTAAAAGAATCCGGATTATCCGGAACCGGCCGAGAACTTGAATACGGATTCGGAATCAAAATAAATTCGCATCGGGTGGTTACTAACGCAAAGTGCAAAGAGAAAACGGAATCGGAATCGAGTGTAAGCGAACAACACGGTCTGCGATTTGGCATATTTGATATTGTGCTTTCTCTTTCTAATGACATTTCCTAAAAAAAGATGGCATAGTTATCGGGGTAACGGGTATCATATGAGGAGACCCATTGGTTAAACTAGTCCCGCCTCACCCGAACCGAATTCAAACGAGAACGGCGCGACGCGGTGCCTTCTTATCCCTAAACTTCGACTTCGAATGGTATGATACCGATACCGCATCGACCTACCTAGCCGTGTATCCGGATAGAAAATGTTTTAGTCTGTTGCATGCATACGTATACATGATCTGTAACCGCTTTCGCGCGGGTCAAAAAATGGATTCGTATTCGGATAATGGATACGGATATTAGCTGATTCCGTATGATTCGGATATCTAATGAATACGGATATTTACAACACTACATTGGACCGTTATTCCAGAGAGGGGCTACACTTATTTACTAATATCAAGTATTTATAACTAGAGCGGTATAACTGTTCCCGCAACACATAACCGCCGACTCGGAAATCGACTAGGGACATGTTGACGGCAAGCGGCGATGCTTTAATTGATGACGCGCATGCCTACTCCGCGCGGGAACAGTTATACCCATTGATCTCTAAGAGGAGACAACAGCATTCATTCATAGACCAACCTCTATAATTCCGTCTCGGTGCACCACCGTAATGGTTCCGTATTCTACCAAGCAAACCTCTGAAAAGACAGTTTCGGGTGAAAATAATCCATTTTCCACACACTTGGCACTGACGCATCATTCCGCAAAGTGTATGGATAAAGTTCTGTTAGGAGAAACCAAAAATCACGTAAAATATCACTATATACGTATATTCCGACCTGCCATGAAGGTACAAACAAAATTACGCGTTTCAGATTTCTGAGTGAAACAGACGACGCCCTGTAAAGCGACGTTGCCACTCTCATTCTAAATCACTATGAAATGAAAATAAATTACTAAATTAACTTGATCTTGTTTATATTAATGTAAAGCTAAGTTTGTTTATTTGTGATATGTACATACATATGGTATCAAAAAATTTGATTAGAACGCTTCGCTTTAAATATTATTTTATATTCTAATTCATGATGGAAACATGTTTTATAGTTGCTGTCACCCGGTCGCAATAAAAAAATATTAATTACCATGCATTCCGTAACGCTTTTGATTTACCGTCGCAGACAGTGACGAGCAAGTCGAAAAAGTTTCGACGGCTTAAAAAAAGCGAGCGGCGACGACTAGTAAAGCATGCTACCCAAGCGTGTATATACATTTTTTTAAATATGAACTACAGACTACCATAAAAATAAATTGCAAACCCACTCCGACCATGACTTATGACTCATGGTTACCGATCCACCGGGGTATAGTTATAAGTATATATTTTGCAACAATAAAAGTAATAAAGGAATCTAACTCATAATAAAGAAATAAAAACTCGTGTAAATCCATTTTGTCTGCATGTTTTTATTTGCAACATGGCACCAGTACTTGAATAGCACTTCACTATAACTTTTTGGTCGATATATTTCCTTTTTAACTGAATTGATTACAAAACCCTAAATGTGTAAGAAAGTACAACTATACTTACTGAATTTTTGAAGAGATTCCTTAAGTCATCCGTCTTTTCAGCAAACATCTTGGGCATTACAAAAATAAGCAGTGACATTAATTCTAATAAATTGTTTTGTAAAGGAGTACCTGTCAGTAATATTCTATGTTTAGCCTAAAAATACAAAATAAATAAAGACTATATTCTAGCTGACATAAGACAGTTGCAACTAAAATGCTTAATATGTATTTAACAATAAAATTGTTATATTCTGGTTACAAACATTGAGTTATAATAGTATTTAGTTAATTAAACTTCTAAATATATTGGTGATTTAGTTTGTAACGTTCGTTACTGTTGTCAAGTGGTTCAGTTGCTGCTTGGGTCTTGGGTATTTTCGAGAATGAGCGAATGAAACGCGTGAATTCGCAAGAGCATGAACTGCAAGTAGAAGTGTCAGTAATACCGTCCAGTTTGACGTTTTTGACTTTTGAACTGTCATTTTTCCGACATAGCATTCTGAAAGCTGGGTTGAGAAAAAGCCCATTTTTAATGAAATCCCTCTTGTTTTTACAGATGAATCTTTGTTAGGGACTCTAAAAAGGTTAGTGCTGATTTGTTTGATTTTTATTATATACTAGCTTTGGCCCGCGACTTCGTCCGCGATATAACAATTTTACTCCATTACAAACTTTGAACCCCTGTTTCACCCCCTTAGGGGTTGATTTATTAAAAACTGTAAAACACGCCATGGTGTGCCTCGACTAAGTTTAACCCAAGTCCCAAAGGTCTTCCCACTTTCATTGTTTTTCAGATTGTGTTAAAATGGTGTGGCCTAAGTAATTTAAGTCCAAAATGAAAATCCTAAATCAATAGTTTGAAAAGAAAACTTAATTTTATCAATTTTTTTTTAGGTTAAGTAGCTTTATTTTATAAAAAATAGTATCAAAATATTTTTAAGGCGTATTCTTTATTATTATTGTAATTGCTATTTTTCTTTGGCACAAATAAATGTATTTACTATTATTATTATTATTATTATAATCTTCTTTCAAGTCCTGGAAATTATATCTTCTTAGTGAAAATATTTAATATGGCTTAATGGCTTTGATAATCCTAGATACACTCCTCACCGAATTCGTAGACAGTGGTCTCAGGAAGAGATTACAATACTTACTTCTTAATTTTTTAAAACTTGTTTATAAAGACAGAGCTTGAATTAACAAAGTGGAAAATTTCACACAAGAATACCGGAAATTTAAACATTCGAAATACTTTCAAAATATGATTAATTGATTGTCTTGGCGATTATTTATACGTGTGCAATTTTATTTTATTCAAATATCTTTAATTGATTAAAAGTTATAAGCATTTGTTTACAGCTCGCGACGCTTATAAGTATATACCGCTGAGCAGCTTCTTATTTATTAAATACTAACGAATCTATTGGTCGAAGACCAAAGTGCTTAGTAGCAAAATTGTGTAAAATTTTCTCACTCCTCCGATGGTACCAACGGTGTTCCGCTATTTTAATAAATAACTGCGGTATGGCTGAAAAATCGAAGACATGAAAAAGACTTTCTTGCAATAAATTGTTAATAAATAAATTAGCAACAAGATATTTTTATAAAGAGTTCATACGTTCATCTGGACACCTTTAGGGACCCATTGCAATTGGTTTCATACAACTCTTCCGACTTTTTTTGCTTACTCCAGATCTAACTTGCCTCCTCTAACCTACTTACAGGAATTTTAATTATTGGTAGTGAGCTGTTTGACACATTTATAATACTGTAACTGTCGCCAAATACGATCTGTTTTATAGCTCATACCAATGTTAAGGAGTGTACACCTTTTTTTTGGTAAGTACATTGATAGGTCATTAGCATGATGTATTAATAAACTAAAATTAGTAAACCCCCCTCAAGTAAACTGTCCCGCTACATTAGACCTAGTCAATGGCTTATTGTCATAAATCTTGGCCTTTGCTATAACAACTATTTGGCAGCAATAAATGGTTATAAGCTATACCAATTTTGTAGTTAGTTAAAACAATTTTTATCATTAAAAGCAACTTACATTGATCCGTATAAGATTTTCATATCTTTGCGTGTTCATATTCTTTAGCATGTGCGCTTCGTCAAAAATTACATAATGGAGGGGCGTAACTCTAAACATTTTTCTTTCTTCTGGAGTATTAGCAACAATTGTATACCTAAAATCATCGTGCTATTTGTAAAACAAACCATCTAAAAGCTGTTACAAACAAAATAAATAAAAAAAATTTTTGTTCAAAATGTCATCTTTTTACCAATAAATGAAAATAGTACATTGATCTTGCATAATCAACAAAAATATTCATCTTGTCTCACACAGAAATATTACCATCTCGTTACTCACGTAGTTAAAATTACATCAAATTCAGCTAGCATTCCTTTTGCCAAGTCAAACCTAAATGCTCTTCGCTCCTCTGTACTGCCATAATACATAAAGACTCTGATCTCAGGACACCATCTTGAGAATTCGTTTTTCCAATTATCTGTAAGATGTATTTAAAATAAGCCGTAAAAAACAATTTTTAAATTGAAAATATGGTAACAAAATTTTGATATTAGCGTGACTGCCTCAAAAGTGAGCCAATCTGTTTCACTGCTTAAAAAAGGTAAAATAATCAAATATAGACAACAACTTAAGTGTGTTAGTTTGGATACTATATTATATGAGGTGCAAAGTAAAACTAATTTCCTTTTCTCTCATCTTTTGCAAAGTGGGCATCAGAGGCGTGTTATGATAAAAATAGTGGTGCTGAACGAACTGGCAACGCTGCACGATTTTCGCTTTAGCCAAATCAGGATCGAAATAAAACCCGACTCATCAACATGCTTCTCTTATCATTACGGGTGCCTCTCCGATGTTGCCGAATGTAGAACATGGTCAGATTGTATAATATGACTTGGGGTAATACAAACTCGGCACATGCCTCGGGTATACAAAACAGAAATAGTCAAACTCGGCACGGAGTTTAAAAGATATCCTTTTAAAATGGTTAAATTCCGCACATGAATAATTTCTTATGATTCTGCTTGCAAAAAAACATTTATGTAATCTTTATAATAAAATTAATTTTTTTTTCAGTTATAATGTAAATAAGAAAAATATTACAAATTTTAATTTTAATTAATGGCAAACATAATAATGGTATATTATTTAGACATATTCTAGTTTTGACAAATTATTATTTTTATATTCTGTAATTTTAATATTAGTAAACTCTTGAAGTTTCTTAGTGGCAGTAGTTTTTTTTATGAATTTGGTTAATTCGATTGCATTTGATATATATTTTGGTTTGTACATTACGAAGTGCCTTCACAAAAATGAATAAAGAAGGATGCGTTTGGAACATGGAGAGACATGGGAGACAATGCCGCGTATCACAATGTCCCAGTACGAAAAAATATATCCACGACCTCTAAGAAAAAAGAAATGCTAAACTGGTTAAGTGAAAAAGGATTACCAGCAGATTTTTACTGAGTGTCTGGTAAACTTACTTTTAATTTATACGTATTATGTATATCTAAATAATTAGGTTTATACAAATTTGTCGTGGGCTCAAAAAAGGTAATTATAATTAAATTTTATTGCTTTTTGTATTTTTTAAATGGGTTAATTGTTGGTAAGAAAGAAGAACCCTATATCGAAATTAAATATTGTAGTTTTGAATATATTAAAGAATTCCGCATATTTTTAAAATATGCGGAATTCTTTAATATATTCAAAACTACAATATTTAATTTCCATATAGGGTTCTTCTTTCTTACCAACAATTAACCTATTTAAGAAAGAACCCTATATCGAAATTAAATATTGTAGTTTTGAATATATTAAAGAATTCCGCATATTTTTAAAATATGCGGAATTCTTTAATATATTCAAAACTACAAATTTAATTTCGATATAAGGTTCTTCCTTCTTACCAACAATTAACCTATTTAAGAAAGAAGAACCCTATATCGAAATTAAATATTGTAGTTTTGAATATATTAAAAAATGTCGCATATTTTTGAAATATTTTAATGAAATTTAATTTCCGGTTTTATATAAAATATCAATTAATAAAATGCTGAACATTTTAAATGGATATTCTATACCAAAACCAAGTATGTTTTATAATGTTTATTAAATGCATTATTCTCATATTCTTTATAGCGGACAAAAATACAATCAAAATGACTCACTTTCGTGGCACTCAGCAATTGATGAGATTTACAGCAGCTATGATGGTAGTAATACAAACCTAACGTGGAAGAAGGCACAACGATCAAATGCGTATTTCGCGCTTGGCCAGTTATTTTTAAATGCGCCAAGAAGGCTATAATTTGTACAGTTTTTCCCAGGCCCATCTCATCGGCCAAGATACCATTAACACCTTGGGAATGTAACACAGCCAGCCAATTTAAACCAATTAATTGATAATTCGTTAATTTTAACCTAAAACAAAAATATTTTTTGAACAACCATGGTTCTATAATTAGACCACATTCAGAAAAAGGACACACAAAAGTCATTTCGTTTCTTTTTACCAAAGTCTTCTAACTTTACAAGTGAAAAATAGTACTTACGAAGAGGATAAGTTTCTTGGTTGTTCAGTAACGCCCGCTCCTGCCGCGATGGCCCTTTCCATCTGTTGCGCCAGGTTCGTGCACCTTTTCATTAAATGCCTGATACTATTTCGCGTTGCCAACAACTGTTGGGCTGAATTTAAGAGATCTGTACTTAAATGTTTATTGCTTTGAAATTTGGTAACCTGCAAAACAAAAAAGTAACAGCACTAAATATATTTGTGAATTAACGTTTTGTAATCTTTTTGTCTCAATTCTGTCCGTAAGAATACTTCACCAACTCAGAACTCACCAAATCTAACCAACCCTTGAAGGGTCTTAACTCAAGAATCAAGTCTGCTTTCTTTTTAGAACAGAACTGCATACTTTTTAATTCATTTAGAGTGGCAGTCTCTAGGAAATCTAATACTTTTTTCTTATCACCTGTGAGCTCATCAGTAATTTCAGCATCCGAATCTTCATCATCACTAAAAATTCCATTTCGTTTTAATTAAATTATTGAACGCAAGTTTTGAGTATAGTTGTACTCATAAAAAACGTACATTTAATTTCCACTATTGGTGTAGATATTCCAAATTTCTGCTGTTGAGTATTAAAATAAAATAAGTAAACTTTAACCAAGACTTAAAATAAGTAAATCCCAACTAAATAAGTAGATAAAAATTAAAATGGCCAGCTTGTCCGGTCTAATTTGGAAACCAAAAGTTTTAAACTGATAAGTCTTAGGGTAAGAGTAAGACTAAGTTTTATACTATGATGAATTTGTTTCCGAGTTTTATCGCAACTTTATAAAGAAAAGGACACTTTTTAGTACGCGCTGTTCACAATAATAGAACTAAGTTCATTCTACCAACCTGCAACACGTTCCAAGATCAAAATCATTTGGAAACCAAACAAATCCTTGAAATATTAGAATAATTCAAAATGACAGGATAAGAACATGTCAAAACCTAACTGATCATTTAGAAGATCTTAGTTTAAACCAGTACTAAATCTTAAACCTTTTTAGTGAATCTCAACGTAAAATTCTATTTAATAACTAAGGCTGCCCACTTTTGGTTTGCTCGCAGTGGTGTTTCGGCGGCGGGGGAAAGCGTCAGAATCAAAAAGTGAGGCGACTCAGGCGACTGCGAGATCCGCAAACCACACAGCAAACAGTTCCTCTCTGAAAGCGGTTGGTGAGGTTGACGCTGTGTCACATAATCACGGCAACGCCCATGGATTAATTCTTTTGTCAAATACCATATAAGCACGTACTTATTTCCGGCATCGACGCCTCTGGTGACAAACTGGCCAGCCCTAGTAATAACTAATGATATCCAAATATAAAATACCTAATGACCAACCAAATGAGTGTTTTGCTAACATACCTGTCAAACACCCTGTTGTCCCCATATGCAGTATTACTTGCATTACTATCATCACTATCATAGTCTGTCCTTCTTCGTTTCACTAAAATGAGACGATATAAAAACCTGACTATAAAATGACTACTTAGCTTATAACTAATAATAAATTTTCTATTTATGGTTAGATTTGTCACTGTTCTTATTAACAGAAGTAAGGCAATGCTTCCAATACGTTCCAGTGAAATTTTATGTGAAAAATGAACTGGTCACATAAATAATATAATCCAATGTAAGCTGTGAAAGATACAATCAGTGCTTTCATTAGAAAACTAGCTACCCTCAATGACACTTCATCTGAGTTAAATTTGGTTTAAACAAAAACCACGTCATCATAGCAAAGGGTTATCAAAGTTTACAATTAATACATATTGAATTTTATGTTTTACTCCCTCTGTCCCCCACCCTAATCGCCAGAAGGATCTGAAAAAAATCGTCAACATTAATAATTAGGTGTAGATTGAACGAAAATTATCACCACTGAAGAATTCTAGCGCGATAAATTGTTATAAACAATTTAATTGTTTATTTTCTTATAACTGCTAAACTATTAGTTTTAGAGAAAAAGTTCTTCAACAAAAAATATTTCTCACGATATAAGAAACAACTTTTGTCATTTTTCAAAATTTTTAATTTAGCTCCGCGCATACGCGACGTGGTACAGCGTTGGTGCAGTCGGCGGCGGGAAGCGCGGCATATTGGCGGAGATCTGGCGGCCGACGTTTGCTCAGGTTAAGTGGGGGGCTGATGGCACGAAACACTAATTGTGCAAGCATAGCTTGCACATGACCGAATTTTGTATTACCCGGCCGTCCAGTAAATATAAAATCGTGTACTCGTTACTCGCTAAAATATTTGCCGAGCGAGTACTCGGCCTACTATAGAGTATAAACAATACAATGATCAAATCTGAAAAACCTAACTGGTCAACCAGAAAGAATAAACTTGGCAACAAGTAAACCTTAACTTATTTGTTACAAACATAAAGGAAAAGATAAATTTTTTAATAAATCATCTGACAAAGATGTTATTTGTGAGTAGGTATATGATATTGTAAGTCTTAGTGTTCTTTCCCACTAAATGCGTTATATTTTACTTAACAAAAAATTTAAAAAAAAATTAGAGACTGCTTACCTTTCTTCTTTTTATTAACATTTGGTGTACCTTCTGCTTGTCTTTTAACTCCGGTTTCATTTGATTTTTCAACATTTTTCTCATACTCTTCCCTCCATTCATTGTAGCTTCCCAGCATCATAGTTCTCGAGTATGTTCGTGATAATTCTGCAGCAGCTGCATCAGTATTAAAACTGTGCTTTGACAGTATATCATGAATTTTCTAGAATAAATGTTTTGTCCATATTAATTTAGGCTAGCTTTGTTATTCTTCATTTAGGTATAATTCATTTTATCTATTTTATAACATATTTTCATTTATATGATCTGAGACCAGTGGCGATGGCAGTAAATAGATAAATAATAAATAAACAGGCTGCTGTAATTTGACAATTGAGTTTTAAACTGACTAGTGTAAGAATAAGACAACTAGGTTTGGTAATATGAATTTACTTCAGAGTATTTTCATTCAAATTTATAAAGAAAGGGACACTTTAAATCAGACGCGGCTTCTCCATAAGGTCATTTGGCCAATGACCCACCTAATAATTTATATTCAATGATCCACCTAATAATTTATTTTTTAAAATCAAAAAAATAATTATCTTTTCTTTGAAAAAGAGCAAGCTCCATGCGAAAACTCCCAAAGAATCGAGGCAAGCTTGTTCTTAGCTCGGCCGTATTTTAAATTAGCTTCACAGGTTTATATGGAAATATAAAACTATATAAATACGTTTAAACAAAGAGATAAATAAATCTACACGCTTTAGGAAGTTAAAGAGACAAATTGTCGACGGCCCACCAACAATAATGCTTTAGGCGCGCGCGTGACCGTCGACGCTGCCGGTTCTCGGCTTGTCCCGGGCCACTATGGAAATACACTCGAACCGCTCCGTGAAATATACTATTGCAAAACATTTGGGTTAGACAAAGAAAAACTAATTACCTAATAATCTACAATGTAGTCGCATAAACTTTTGTTTACATTTCATAACGTTACGCCGGCAGTTATTATTCGTTTAAGAGCTGTTTTGGCTGTACTAATTTTGTTGTGTAATATGATTTTGGAATATTATTTCATATTTGTGTTGTGTCCTTTGTGTAGTAGTGTAGTTGTACTGGAGTACTTGTGTTAACAATGGCTTTAACAGTGCAAGAAACTGTTTTCATGTAATTTAAAAAAGTCACAGCAAAAATGCAATTTTAGTATTTTATGTTTTTTGCGGTGTTAATTTGTAGGTAAATAATTTCTTGGCAGAAATCGGCACATTATTAAAAAACCTTTCTTAAAAAAAAATGTACCTGGAAAACAAACTCACGGGTCACGGGCATGCGCCTGCTTTAATTATATTGTATTTTGCGCAATAACAGGCCTAAGCTTTCTAAAGACTCTAAATGTGTCAAAGAAATTTTGCTTACAAACCACACAGTATAGTATAAATTTGGAATAGCATAAACCAAGAGACTGCGAATGACCCCCTGATCAAGACTTAAAAATTGATTAAATCAGACCATTAAAATCATTATGAATTATGTTTAATGTCAATCGCATTTAACGTTTTTGTTTTTAAAAACTAACCTCAAATTGTTTATTCCATTTGTGTTTATTTAATATTTCTTCTGCGAGAATTTGTATTTTTTGTGAAATTTTTCATTGGAAATATTGAGGTTTTAATTGATAAAGAAGCATTTGTAGATCTTATAGAAAAATTTCCCCATGTATGGGATAAAAGGAAGGAAGAACTAAATACTAAATTAATGTTGGTGGATAAACACACTTATGAATAATTATAAAGACCAAACATCAACGTGCCAAGTGCTCAAAACACCTGTGTCTTGATTGTTTCTTTAAGTTGCATGATTCAGTACTAAAGCAATAATTTGTTTCTTTTCTTGTATTTGTTTTCTTACATAAATAGTAATCAAACCGTTTAAAATATATTTTTATTATTTAAACCCAATGCCTTTGTACCCAATGCCTTTATAATATAGGCCGTGGTGGGTCACATAAATGCACCAAATACAGGACAATCTGGAAAAAATACTGAGAAAACATTTTTAAATTCATCTGCTTACACTTTGCATTGAATTGGTGGATATTTGTGATCCACCGCAGCCAAAATTTTAAGAATGTCTGGTGCCCTAAATTGACCCACCATGGCCATTATAACCAATTAGGTTTCGACAAAATGGTGGGTCAGTGTAACCCACCATGGCACTTTACGTGTTAATTTAAACCACTGTTAAATCTTAAGACTTTTGAGTGAATTCTGGTGCCAATTTCTTGTGGTTTTGAATTTAGAAACACTATTTGTAACCAGAGCATTTAATAAACAATTTCTAATAGTTATAGCTTAGTTACTAATTAAAAAACCAACCATGGCTTCAAGATTAGGAAAGATTTCAAGTAGGAACTTCATTTGCTTTTCTTTTTCGAGGACTCCTGGATTTTTATGTCTCACAAACCCATTTCGCTGTCCTGTCGGAGGAACTGTATTTGGGGTGCCTGATATTGACGAGTTATTAGGACTTTGAAGTCCAGAACTTCCAGAGTGTTCAATTTGTTTATGACCCTCAACTTCAGAATCAGAATCACTAAAAGGATTTATGATACGCTTTCTCACAGTTGGAGGAGCATCGGGACTTTTTTCCTGAGCTAAAATAATTATTAATTTAATAAATTATGCGGCATAAGGTACAATTTTTTACTTACAAGAATCCAATGTCCCCTCTGACTGATGTGCAAGCTGTGGTTTCTTCTGGAATCTAAAACCCCTCAGTGCCAAAATGGGGCTGTTCTCGTCTGCCATAATACCTGAGAATTTTACTTATTCTATCTTATTAATAAAAATTAATTTACTTAAAAAGAAAAAGCTGTAAATGCTAAAAAATTATGAGCACGACCGCACAAGGCCAACCTTTTTGATGTTTGCTAGTGTATTTTGTAGGGATTTTCTGGTCTTTTCGGCTCAAAGTTTATTAGAATAGCGATGTTGCCAATAAAATAAAAATAACTAATTATTAGTTCTACAAGTAGTCGCTAGAGTTTAAATCGGAAATCGGAATTATTTTTGCGTAAAAAAAACGCGTGAAAACCGCTGTTGGTTTTCAGTTTATAATTTCAAAAATGTCTGGATTAGTGAAAAATGTTCGTACGCTGTCAAGAACCGCTTCATATTTGAGATGTTTCTCAACGAGGCCTGCTGTTTTAGCTGTAAATAAACTCAAGAAAATCCATCAAGATAACCTTAATAATGGTCTTCTGTTGACAGCCACACAGGTATTTTTATAATAATTTATATCTATTTTAAGTATATTGGCATAAGAGGATGTAGATCTTTAAAACTAACGTAAAAAGTGATTATTGAGAAACAATGCTAGCGTAATATTGGCGACTTTCTTCAAAATTACATAACTTGTTATAACCTCACTTTCTTATGGGAGTTATTATTGTCCTCTTTTTGTTCAGATTAGGCTTTACTCCCCGGACATAATTAAACCCAAACCAACTGAGGCAGAAATCAAAGACCGAGTGCTGAAAGTAGTTGCTAGCTATGATAAAGTAACAGCTGATAAGGTATCCAAATAACTAAAGCTTTTTTTCATTTCAGAGACTTGTATTGCCTCATGAGCGAAGTTACAGTTCCAAACCGCCCCTCACTTTAAAACTTATTGCTGACAGGGTACTTTTAGTCTTAAACTTGTATGATAAAATCAACCCCGATAAGGTACGGTAATTTTGCTTGTGATGGTAACACTGGTAGAGTTTTTAATATGTTTAAAATAATATTACTTGTTCTAAACTTTACAAATAAAACTGTACCAATGTTACTGGGCATTTGTCTCTGTATTGTACGGCATTTCTCCAAATAATTGTTAATTATTTTTTCAGTTATCGCTGGATTCACATTTTATCAATGACTTAGGTTTAGATTCTCTCGATCATGTTGAAGTTATAATGGCAATTGAAGATGAATTTGGATTTGAAATTCCAGATGCTGATGCAGAAAAACTTCTCAAACCAGCAGATATTGTTAGGTAAGACCAGAACATTTGTTTTTTGCTTTAGTCATCTTTTAAGTGAGATATTTAATTTAAAAAAGGATAGGAAAGCGAAATTGAAATAAAATGGTAACTCATATCTTCTTTTAATACTTTAATAAAAGATATGAATTTCAATTTATTCCAATTACCTATTATTTTACTGTAATCTGTAGAAAATTTATATATTTAATTTTCTTCAGGCATTTATGATATATTCATCATTTCAATATTAATTTGCAATTAATGCAGAAAAATGTTAATTAATTAATAATGTTATAGATAGTTCATCGGTTGTTAAATAAGAAGCAGTCTTTTACTTTGTAGATTCTATCAATCTCTATATATAAGAGAAAAAACTGACTGACTGACTGACCTATCAATGCACAGCCCACACCACTGGGTCTAGAAACTAGAAATTTTGCACAGAGGCTTCTTATATAACGTAAGCACCCACTTAGAATGGGGTTTTCAAAATTCAGCCCCTAAGGGGGTAAAACAGGAGTTCAAAATTTGTATGAAGAAAAAATATTAGATGGTCCTATTAACTCGAAACTTCATAAAAGTACTCTAAAAAGTAAATTTTTAAACATGTGTTTTACAGTTTTTATTAATTAGCCTCTAAGGGGGGAAATGGGGGTTCAAAGTTTGTAATAGAGTAAAATTGTTATACCGCGGACGAAGTCGCAGGTGGAAGCTAAAATATTTTTGTTTTAGATATGTTGCAGACAAAGAAGATATTTATGATTAGAGTTTTGTAATTATAGAGAACAGCTTTAGAATTATTTTTAAATTATATTAAGAGAAAATTTTCCAGTATGTTTGCTATGTTTACATTTTTTGTATGCTAGAATTGCTTATGAGAGGTGTAATAATAGTAAAAATTTTCAGTTTCCTTCATTGTGTATATTGTAAGGTACTGTTTTGTTAAATAAAACGTTACTTTCCTAAGCCAATAAGTCTTTTATTTATTAAAGTTGTACCTAGCAAATTAATATAAAACCATTTCTTGTTTGTTTCAATAATGCATTAACTGTATAGTTTTCTTACGCTATCTGAAGCACTACCAAAAAATTATTAAGAAGTCCTATTTTCATTGGTATGGGTAAATGTAAAATTTTGAAGGGTGATTTCATCCAACATTTTACCTTTATGGCAGAAAAGTATATGATCGTGTACAAATAGCCTATACATAAATATGGCGAAGGGGTTTATAGGTTGTTTCTGTTGTTTTCTTGTGACCTTATTGTTTATATAATGGTGTAGGCATATATTACCCCATCCTCAGGACAATGCAGTGGCGATCTTTTTTTGTTAAAACTAAGTGTAAAAACAATGTACTTTGTTAGATATGATATTTTGCTTTTATATGTAAGATATTTTTGATTGATTTTGCTGCAACCAGAACGCATCTGAATATTGTAGAAATATATTAAATTATTATGTAGATGAAGTTTGCCTAGATGCTGCCTCAAACAGAAACTAAAAGCAGGTCATCTCCAAAACTAAATATTTTGTCGCAGTTTTTTCACTTTTACACGAAAGAAGCGAACAATCCGCGGGTGGTGACATTTTTTATTTCTTTAAAACAATTTAGAGGGTACAAAACGACAAAAAGCCTTTAAGGTTACTTTAAAGATATCTTTAAGATATCCCAGTATGTAGTTTTCCTCGAGGCAGCCTCAAACAGAAACTTAAAGCAGATCTTCTCCAAAACTACACAGTTTTTCACTTTCACATAAAGGAAGGGAACAGTCCACGGCGTATGACATATTTTTTATTTAAAAAAAATTCAACGGGGTCAAGATTGATAAAAATACGTAAGAAATATCCTGTAAACAGGTCCTACAAAATCAAAATCTTTCTAGCTGGTTTTTTACATTTACATGAAAAAGGGAGCAATCCGCGGCTTACGGCTTATCTTTTATTTCTTTAAAACAATTTAGATAAAACGATAAAACGCCTTTAATGTTACCTTAGAGATATCTTTAAGATGCCCCAGTATGCAGTTTTCCTCGAGGCAGCCTCAAACAGAAACTAAAAGCATGTCTCCAAAACAAAACATATTTATGCAGTTTTTTACTTTTGTATGAAAGAAGAACAGTTTGTGGCTTATGACATATTTTTGATTTAAAAAATACTTCAAGGGGGTCAAAATTGATAAAAATACATACAAAATACACTATAAGCAGATCTTCACCAAAAGCTTTTTTGCTGGTTTTTCACTTTTACACGAAAGAAGCGAACAATCCGCGGCTGGTGACATATTTTTTATTTCTTTAAAACAATTTAGAGGGGCTACAAGGGTAAAAAACGATTTAATCATCTAAGGTTACTTTAAAGATGTCTTAGTATGTAGTTTTCCTCGAGACAGCCTCAAACAGAAACTAAAAGCTGGTCTTTTTCAAAAATAAACATGTTTTCGCAGTTGTTTTATAGGCGTAGTAGGCAGTCAAATTCGGAGGTGCTTAAGCCCTAGACCCTATTTAGTATATGGCCAAAATTTTGTTCATACTGTGGAGGGTCGTAAATTTTTGGGGGTGTTACTTAGAGTTCTGGGGGTGCTAAGCACTCCCAAGTACCCCTAACTACGCTTAGGTGTTTCCTTTTTAAATTGTTTAAAGAACTAAAACATATGTCATGAGCTGCGGATTATTCCCTTCTTCCATGTAAAAGTAAAAAACCAGCGAAAAAGATTTTGGTTTTGGAGAAGACCTGCTTACAGTGTGTTTTTATCAATTTTTACCCTCTTGATTTTTTTTTAAATAAAAAGTATGTCATACGCTTTTCTCTTTCATGTAAAAGTGAAAAACTGCGAAAAAATATTTAGTTTTGGACAAGACCTGCTTTTAGTTTCTGTTTGAGGGTGCCTCTAGGAAAACTACATATTGAGGCATCTTAAAGTTATCCTTAAGATAACCTTAAAGGCTTTTTATCATTTTTTGCACTTGTAGTCCAGCGACATACAGATTAAATCATTGTTGTAGTCCCTCTAAATATTGCTCAAAATTGTCTTAAAGAAATAAAAAATATGTCATAAGCTGCGGATTGTTCCCTTCTTTTATGTAAAAGTGAAAAAGCTTTAAGAGAAATGTTAGTTTTGGAGAAGACCTACTTACAGTGTATTTTCTATGTATTTTGATGAATTTTGACTCATTTCAAGATTTTTTTAATAAAAAATATGTCATACGCCACGTACTGTTCCTTTCTTTCATGTAAAAGTGAAAAAACTGCGAAAAAATGTTTAGTATTGGAGAAGACCAGATTTAGTTTCTGTTTGTGGTAGTCTCGAGGCAAACTTCACCGACATAAATTATTTAGGTTTAAAAAATTGAGAGTGGACGCCTTTCCTCCGATTCGCGCTTCCGCAGGTATTAACCGCGGCTTGCTTCGCATTGTTGCCAAACGATAATTTATCGACTAATTTTCAGGGCTACCAATACCTAAACACCATTTTTTGTAGTTGTTTCTCTGTGGGTTGGTATTGGTGGAATTGTTATGACAGTTTTTAATTTTCTGTTGACAAATTTGACTTGACAACCTAATCCGAGACCCAATCAAACGCTCGACAGTGACAGTCCTTAAATTGATGCAGAGTTGAAACTTGGTTGAAACTAAGTACCCGGTTGATTTTTAATCCGTTTTTAATGAAAAATCGAATTATTAACAGAAATCTCAGCTTACGAGTTGCAGTTTTGTTCCTTTATATTTAAGTTATAAGTAGTAAACCATTGAAAACGCCCTTCAGCAATGATCTATGAAAAGTTCAATGTTTTTATTAAAAACATCAAAAATGAAGAATAATCCTTTTAAATAGATCGCTCCAAATTACATTTGTTAAAGTTAATACGTGATATGCGACAAATAAGGATGTATAAATGGTAAGTTTTGTTTAAAAGGTCTTGTTTAGGTTGCTGATATTTTGTGATCCATATAAAAACAACAATATTTTCCACAATAATTTTGACGCGTCTATGTTTTAGGCAAGTACTCAATAAACAATGCATTCTAACATTACTCTCTGGTCTAACCATTGGTTTTACTGTGGCTTATGTGGCTCTATCACAACAAATAGGCTTTTCGGATCCTCACACCAGCTATGAAATGGAATTTGTGGAAGGACCAACAGTGGACCCCGGTAATAATATCTCAGATTTTATCCATCTTTAATACTGTAATGTGTTATTTTTTAAGAATAAATTATGATTTAATTAGTATGGTACATAGGTAACAACCTGCTTATTCCCCTGCGAATCAAAAAAAAATAATTTTCAGGAGCTTCATATGGGTATTATTAGATATGTACCTACATCCTTGTCGGCCTAAGGGCACATCCTAAAATGTCAATTTTTCTTACTAACCATATGTCCCCTTTTTGTTCTATATCTAGCCAAGTCCTTGGTTTTTTTAGTTTAAAAGGGGCAGCTATAATAATGTAATAAAAATTACTAAATAATACTAACTTTATAGAACATACCTAAGTAACATGTTTTTAAAATTTTGCAGGAGTACATTCAAAAAATGAAGAATTTCATTTATTAGAGGATAGTTCAGTAGCAGATAAGCTTTACAAGGATGTTAGGGTGTTGTGCTGGATCATGACTGGGCCTAGTAATCATGAAAAACGTGCAAGACATGTGAAAAACACTTGGGGCAAAAGGTGCAATGTTTTGTTGTTTATGAGCTCCAAAGAAGGTAGGTGTGACAATTATAGTATGTTAAACTTGTTACTATTTTATTTCTGGGTATTTTTTTAAAGTTAAAAGGCCCTTATAGTTTTAAGCTTTTTGATTGGGTACCTACCTAAAGTAGACAATTTTTTTTTTACAATTGTCTACTTTAGGTACCCAATCAGCCAATCAGTGACCCAGTCCTGACAAGAAAACCTCCTTCTCTCACTCATCGCTTCGCTGTTGGAGATTTCTCCCTTTTCTACCTATATTTTCAGAGATTTTTCTCTGAAGAACTAGCCGCTATAATTCCCCCCTTGATTGTTCCTAACAGAACAATGTTACATATATGTACATCCCTTTACTGTCCAGCTACAAAAGCCTAGAACATCCCACTTCTCTCGCCTATTCATACCTAGAGTCTCCAGATTATGGAACAAATTACCCGCAGATGTTTTCCCTTTCCCTCCCAACCTCTAATTTTTTAAAATCTCCTTTCAATAGATTACATATCCCTTATCACCAGACCTCCACGGTACGTTAGTACTTAGGCTTCAAGTCTACTTGGGTTGTCAGGTAGAAAGAAACTTGCTACTTTGCCATTTTGGTTTTATAACAAAATTGTTATTGATATTAAAAATTACTTTTAGTTTTTTTCACAATACCTAATTGAATTTCATGACTTTAGTTCTGATATCCCAAATAAGACAAGTTACAAGTACTTTGCATTTTGCAATAATAAAAGCAATGCTAAGCTGTCAAAAAAATCCCTAATAGAGAAATAGGAATGGGTTAAAATCCTGTTTAATTTAAAAATTTAATCAAAGGAATCAGTGAACTCAAATTTAACTATTTAGTAACAGTGCCCCTTGTAACTTTTTTAAAACATGACACTGATATTTTAACTGGTACCTGCTTCATGATTATTTTTTGGTGGACACATTTTATTATATAAAGTTAGTAATAATAATAAAAATGTTAAGTTATAAACACTTTGAAACACAAAAACGATCGGCCTCGGCGGGCAGCAACAAGACAAAGCAATATAAATAATAAATATTTGCGCGAACTATGATCTCATCTCGGATCTCATTAATCCGATCACCGCTGATTATTATTTTCTCTGTTAGTTGCAAATACATATTCAGTATCAGCTGATATTAGCTCCATCATTGCCATAAAGGCCACTTGAAATGCACTTCAGCAAATAAGCCTAGGGTGCTGCCACATATACAAAAAACTCGGTGAATTAACATTAAACTTTGTAGTTATTTATTTTTATTTTGATAAATTTATGAATTTTAGCTCTCATAATTCAAGTGGATTTTCGTCAAGCATCGATTAATTCTGCTCATTAAACATTTTGTATGTATGCATAGTCCTGTGAAAAAAAGGTAGTACATTTAATTCATAATTTAGGTTGCGAACCTTCGAAATTCGTTTAATATGCGTTTAGACTGTGGATTCAGTGCAGTGTACAATTTTTTTTCCACAACTATACCTAAATATATTAATACTTAAACTATATTATTGAATATCTTAATTTCTTGATTAAATTTTTGTGAGGTGAAGGTTAAAAATAAAAATTATTGTGTAATTAATGTGATAAAATTTATTTGATACGATGTGCTCAGAAAATTAAATATTATTGGACAACTGCCACAGGAAATCTACATGTTTTTGTGAAGAATTTTTTTGTTATGAGTTTATTGTTAATAGAGATAAAATGACTATAAAAATGTGAAAGAGCCGTTTCAGTGTAATATAGTCATATATGTATTAACTTAGTTGAATGCTTTATCATATCAAACAGTGCAATAGGTTTATGTTATCAAAAAATTATTACAACTTTGTTATCTTCGAGCTACATTAAATTTTATTCTAATCTTACATCCTCTTCCTTATTGCTACAACTGTATTGTTATTTCCTGAGGCAGATACATGATGTAAATATATAAAAGGGTGGGTCGATTTTTTAAAGTTTTAGAATTTCGATTTGAAATATACTTAAAAAAAGTCCCACCCTAATATATAAGTTAGTTTAAGGGAAAACTAGAGATAACTAGCGCTTTTGTAAAATTCATTTTTGACATTCTCATGTTGTAGTACTCACGAAAAGGAAGTAAGTATAAATAATTGTGAAAAAAGAAACGTCATCTCGGTGACATATGTGGAGCTTCTTGCAAGTTACAGCATTTTCAAATTCTTTTTAATATTTTTCAACCTATCCTATTACAAGTTCTAAACAGTTTTTAGGCATAAGAATTTTCGAATAGGCCTTAGTAGTTCTTGTGAACCATTTTCGCGACACACCTTGTATACACCGACACGTGTTTGCTTAGTTCTTATGAGGAGTTTCTATGCTGAATTTAACCAATACCTACTTAAACTTAACACGTGTTTACTTATTATTATGAGGAGTTTATATGTTGAATTTAATATCTTCACCTCTAGCTGTTTGTGAGGTATAAGCATTTCTTTAAAAACATTTACACCCCCTTAGGAGTTGAATTTCATAAAATCCTTTCTTATTTCTTGCAGTTGAAGAAAAACTTGTCGTTTCTATGTCCCTAACGCATTATTTTGTTAAAAAGTCTTTAGAGGTCTAAAGTATTTGTTTCAGAAAAGCAAGTGCATGTATGTTAACTTCATTTGACTAATCCAATTATTCCAATACCGGGAAATGTGGTAAAATGCAAAAACTCAGAAAACACACATGGTTCGTTGCTTATTATTTTTGTGGTTAATTTTAAACTAGTTTATGACCCGTTGAAAAATCAACGGCGCAATGTTAGTTTTTTTAAGTTTCCTCTACTCAAATTCACAACGCGTCTGACCCATGTCTGGACGAATTGGACATTAAGTAGGCGTTACGGCAAAAAATACAAATTACGGTTTAAAACCCAAGGGTTTGATATTCAACATATTTTTCTAATTGCTTCCTTAGATGTCTAAAGGAATTGAACGAAGAGTCTGGGTAATTCTACCTTCTAGCACGTCAATATTATTTGGTATTGGAATGGCATAAACAATTGATTTTAAACGGCCGAAACATATCGGCCAACGTGAAGTCGGGGCTCCTTGGGGGTCACAAAATTGGACCATTTCTATCAATCCATCTTGGATCAAATCTGCGGTGAAGCCATTCTATTACACCTCGCGAGCGCAATGTGCTGGACAACCATTTTGTTCAAAATACATTTTTTGGCGAAAATTTAATGGCAAATTTCTAGTTCATACCTAAAAAATGTATCCAGCATTTCTAAGTAAGATATTCTATGCAGGTGATATTAAAATTATATATGGGCCTACAGTGCCACGGACAGATATTGCGCACCACACGTTCACTTTTGTAAAATATTGTCTTCGCCTCATTACTCTAAATTCGGGGATTTCTCCAGACCAGTAGAAAACCAGTAGACCAATCGTATATTTTTTCTAAAATTTATTTTATCCCACATTGAATTTTTATTGCTTAATTTTGTTATGTAGTTATGAAATATTATACATCTATGACACATTTCATGTCACAATCGACTAGACCCCTTTGGCGTAAGGGCTACGGCCTGCAAAATTTAAGCTTCATCGGCCTTACGGTTTTAAACATATTTTTGGCCCGAGATCGGATTTCGACTGGTAACTATTATATAGAATAATTAGTGGCGTGGCTAAGGGGTGGTAATTACCCCCCCCCCCCCCGTTTTAGGGACCTCAGCTGTCCCAACTACACAAACAGGTGCATCTATTGAAATCACTTGGATATTCAAATTTGATGCGAAAATAGTACCCAGTTATCAAGCAAAAGCAAATCATTTTGTAAATAAACGTGAAGTAATTACACGCTTGTTATCCAAATTAAATGAACAGATGGTATTAAATTAGGTGATAATTTATTCCTTGCTCTATTTTGTCTGGTGCAACAACAAATGGTATTATCATTAAAGACAATATTTATGTAAAATTTATGTATATATTATTTGTAAAGTACTTGGTACCTTATTGTATTCACTTTAGTTGTTTTAAAAAATTAAAATATGAATTTAAGAGGGTTTATCGACCCTTATATGCATACATTTTTAAAAAATGGTACGGAAAATGTCGTAAAATATCGCAGAAATGCAAAAAAATGATCACATATTGGAGCAACTCGTTGCTTCAGACAAAATAATGAAATCATTCTCTCCGCTTCGCTAGTATCGCCGCTCTTATCGTGTATCGCAGCTCCAACATAAACGCACCCTTAAGCGTACCTTACACGGTCAATAGCACTGACAATATGTTATTATATTGACAAAAATATTGACCGTGTAAGTTGGATATATTGATGGTTTGATGGATTGAACTGACGCGAATTCGAATTTCCGAATATCAGATGCTGGATCACGATGCATAGAATTCTACGCGATTTTGACACTAATAATAGTGACCATGTAATGGATCGTTTCTTTTGTTTGAGTAGTCATGTGACTTTGACACGTAGAATAGAATTCTGTGTGGCATGATCCTAGGCCAGCCATCAATATCAGCGAGTAGAGGGAACTGTCAGTATTACTGATCGTCTAGGGTGTGCTGTCAATATTGGATCAATCCTTATTGTAACGTCAGCTGCTGTCAACAATGAAAGCAGCAAGCATGTTTTTTAACCAATCTTTCATCCAGCGCTTACGCTTTACTGTACGTTCTATGCCTAAATTTAAAATTATCGTAATACATGCTCTCTGTCGAGGGTCCATTTTCCACAGACACTGATAATAGTAGGTTATGTACTGAACGAAATATTGACAATAATACTTATCGTGTAAGGTTGAAGAATATTGATACAGAGATTGAAGTTTATTGTTGAAATAGTATCAGTGTTGATTGATATCCATATTATTGACCGTGTAGGATACGCTTTACAAAAAATTTTGATTCTAAAAGCGTAATTTAGACATTTCAAATGTTTACTTAAAAATCTGGAATTAAAAATTCTTTTAAAATTTAAAACAACTTTTTTATTTAACGGCAGCTTTACTCTTAACCAAATTTTACGGTTTTGTATTTTTTCCATACCCTGTACAAAAAAACAAATTTTAAACAAATTTTTGTCATCGTGTATCTTATTTTTATTAGAATGACTTTTTTTGTATCTTTCACTTTTTGGTCCATTTGTCCTCTTGTCTACCCCATTAGAGGTCTAGATTAGGTCTCCATACGTCAGAAATAGTATATTACATAACAAGTGTTGAAAGTGACATTTTTCACACAAGTGGGATTGTTGTCGCACGAGGCGATAGCCGAGTGCGATAATCCTACGAGTGTGCAAAAATTACTTTCCCACGAATAATGTACAATATTTTTCCTACGACCACAAAAATATTTACCAAAAAACCGCAATTTCTGTCTTTATTTTGTACCCCCATTTTCAACACGTGTGCTGAAAAGCATTTGAACACTAGTGTAAATAAAAAAAAAAATGAAAGTGGCACCATCTGTTCAAACGTCATGTTGACAAGTTCTTTTCAACACATGTGTTGAAAAGTACTTTTCAACACGCGTGTGATATAAGGCACTTTCTAGTCAAGTTAACAGTGCTTTTTTTCTCACTTTCATAGGTGGTCGTAGGAAAAATATTTTTCCTACGACCACAAAAATATTTACCAAAAAACCCCAATTTCTGTATTTATTTAATACCCCTACTTTCAACACGTGTGCTGAAAAACATTTCAACACACCTGTTGAAAATAAAAAAAAATTAAAATGGCACCATCTGTTCAAATGTCATGTTGACAAGTACTTTTCATCACATGTGTTGAAAAGTACTTTTCAACACGCGTGTGATATAAGGCACTTTCTAGCCAAGTTAACCGTGATTTTTTCTCACTTTCATAGGTGGTCGTAGGAAAAATTATTTTGATAATATTAGGTTTTAAACAGGATATATTATACTAAGATTAGTTAGATTAGGACATCCTTTTTATAATTAAAAGTCATTGACAGTGCATAGAAAATGTTATTTTCAGAATCTGTTCTATTTTTGTTCCTTTCAAAGGCAGTGACTTTAATTATTTTTTAAAATATTAATTTTTCCATAACAGCGGGGTGGCGGAACACCGAATTAATAGGTTTTTAAAAATATTGTTTTATTTTCAGATCCATCTTTACCGTCGGTAGCGTTACCGATAAAAGAAGGAAGAAAGTATTTATGGGGCAAAACAAAACGTGCTTTTGAGTATGTTTATAAGCACTACTTCAACAAGGCTGACTGGTTCCTTAAAGCAGATGATGACACGTAAGAACCTCTGTGTTTTTATTTTTACTTTCCAAACACAGCCTATAATCGTGCAGGTTTTTGACTTCTGGCTTTTGACCATTTAAAATGATGTATGTGGGTATGTATGTTTTGTATGTGTGTGGTTAAAATTGCACCGAGATAGATGAATAGTACATATACCTATGACTGTTTAAAATTTATTTATATTTATTTTAGGTATATGATATTAGAAAATTTAAGATATATGTTGATGCCATATAGTTCAAATGAGTCAATTTACTTTGGCTGTCGATTTAAACCATATGTAAAACAAGGGTACATGAGTGGAGGTGCTGGCTATGTTCTCAGTAAAGAAGCACTTAGACGATTTGTTGAGGTACATTTGCTTTTTATATTTTATTAAGAATATAACATAAAAAAGGTACTAATTAAAATATAGATTTTCCGGTTTAACCATCAGTTTGGGATATTTCACATTTTGCAGTTTTCCTTTGTTCAATAAATTGCATTGGCAGGGGGTTGTCTCTTGGAATTAATAAATTAAAATTAGGCTGAAAATATCTGGACCTCTGACATCGGGTTGCAGAAAGAAAATTTAATTCGCGATTAGCCAACACCTTGTTAAATTTTATTAAAGTGTTAAGTTTTTGTCAAGTTACCCAAGATTTGCCTAAAGCTGGCCAAGGCCTGGCTTAAAAGGAAATCGACTAACATCGGCGTTCACATTCGGAAGCGGTCGTGTAGCTGCCAAGCGTAAAAGGCTGTACCTATGGAGAACTTGAAGGCAGGAGACCGATCGGCAATGGCTGTATTTTAAATTTTTGTCCCTGTTTTTGGTTAGTTCGCTAGGTTGTCGAGAGAGGCGCTCTGTTCGTTAGTGAGTCTAATTTTTCATAGAAAGTGTGGTGTTTTTCTCGTTTATTGGGATTTTGTACTTTCATTGACCCAAACCTGATAGACAGTTGTGCCATTATTACACACTATGAAACAATGAAAACGATTACTTACCCAAAAAATGCGTCAGTAATAAAGATATTATTAAGTTAGTTGTAAATAAATATTTTTTTTAGGTTGGTTTAACAAATTCCTCTAAATCGGGCTGTTCTAAAAGCGATAACGGTGCCGAAGATGTAGAAATGGGTCGGTGCATGGAAACTGTCAAAGTGACAGCTGGCGATTCCAGAGACTCGATGGGACGAGGACGGTTTTTCCCATTTGTTCCAGAACATCACCTTATACCAGGTCATGTTTCTAAGACTTTTTGGTATTGGCACTATATTTATTATGAAAATAAAGAGGTAAGTAAAGGAATGTTGACTTTGCTTGTTGTGTTTAACAAAAGATAGTATAACGAGGTTGTAGTGTTGTGAATGAGTAATGGCCATTGCACATGAGCTGAAAAGTCTACTTTATCTGAAACTAGTTTTATATTTAATTATACAGGGTGTTTTCTAATTGAGTGTCAATATTTAAGGGGGCGATTTTTGGGTCCATTTTAAAAAGAAAACTTCATATGAACGTATGTCCTAAACGTCTTAACTTTTGAGATACAGGGTGGTAAAATTTTCAAAAATAAATAGTTTTTATCAATATCTGTAATACCACTTTAGATATTTTAATTAAATTTGGCATACATGTACTATGTATCAAGAGGCATTATTTAGTGTACCACAATTTTTTTATTTCCACCAGTTGCGCTCGTACGGAATTTCACCTGCCTATTTTGACAGACATTGATGGTACGCCACTGATTTCTCGTAAAATTAAAATTATTCCTGAAATCCTCAATCATTTCTAAGCAAATTTGATCTCTTGAATTTTTTCAATCCGATGCGCGGTTTTCGCTTAAAAAAAAATAAAACCTTTTCTCTGCATGATCATAACAATATCGTTAATATGACAATGTCACCATGCAGAGAAATAGATTTTATTTTTTAGATCAAATTTGCTTAGAAATGAGCAAGAATCTCAAAAATTAACTTCCTTAGTCATTTCTAAGCAAATTTGATCTAAAAAATAAAATCTATTTCTCTGCATGGTGATATTGTCATATTAACGATATTGTTATGATCATGCAGAGAAAAGGATTTTATTTTTTTAAGCGAAAAACGTGCATCGGATTGAAAAAATTCAAGAGATCGAATTTGCTTAGACATGATTGGGAATTTCAGGAATGATTTTAATTTTACGGGAAATTAGTGGCGTACCATCAATGTCTGCCAAAATAGGCAGGTGAAATTCCGTACGAACGCCACTGGTGGAAATAAAAAAAATGTGGTACACTAAATAATGCCTCTTGATACATAGTACATGTATGCCAAATTTAATTAAAATACCTAAAGTGGTATTACAGATATTAATAAAAAACTATTTATTTTTGAAAACTTTACCACCCTGTATCTCAAAAGTTAAGACGTTTAGGACATACGTTCATATGAAGTTTTCTTTTTAAAATGGACCCAAAAATAGCCCCCTTAAATATTGACATTCAATTAGAAAACGCCCTGTATATGTGTAAATATCAAAAAATTATTATGTAAAGTCAGGGAAAATTGTATAATTAAAGTCCAGTTAATTCCATCAGACTTATAAAACTTATCACACGCGCAGCTATTGGGAAAAATTTGGTTTTCTTATACATTAACGCATTAATAGCTTTACATCTTCTGTTGGTCAGCTTTAAGTCCTATAACAATTAATACTGCCATCAAATAATAGTTGTCATAGGAAAGGCCAAGATGTTTGACAACAAGCCATCGACTATCTCTAAAATAGCGGGGCTGTTGACTTGAGGAAGGGTTTACTAATTTAGTTCATTAATACCACATGCGAATGACAAATTAATGTACTTACCAAAAATAAATGTAAACTCCTTAACATCATTGGTTTGGGCCAATAAACAGATCTAATTTGGTGCCACTTGCAGTATTATAAATGTGCAGCCCACTACCAATAATTATAGCTCCTTTAAGTAAACTCAAGAAGCGTACATCGTAATGAAACAATGTTAAAAGTAAATTAAATGTTTATTATAAAGAAAAAAGCAAGGCATTATAGAATATGAATCGAATGTACTTAATGAAAAGGAAAATAATAATTTTTTAGCCATCTCTAGGATATTGCAACGCCTATACAGTGCTAAAATCAGTTTTTTTTTGTATAAAAATGATTATTCCAAACATTTGGCTTTCTTGGCGATTATAAAACTAAGTAACGTAAGATCAAAAAAAACGTCCTCAAAGTATGCCGTGGCATCAATCACGCATGTCTTGAATTATTTCTTGAAAGGTAACAAAGGTAAAAGGTATAGGCTAATGAAAAATAAAACTGCCAAGTTCTAAAGTTTTTATTTATAAGAAAATTAAATATGGTAATCACGGCAGAACAAAAAGATTTTATGATCGAAAGTTACGTTAGAAATGATAGAAGGGTTGATGGCCAGTGGGTTTATTTAACACGGAACGCCATTCAAAATTTTCAAATAGGATTTCGACCAGTTTCGCCAAGTTTTGACTAGATCTGTGGCTTTGTTTAGAGAAACAGGAAGTGTGAATAGAAAGGAAGGTGTTTTAATTGGCGACAAAACGCGTCAGTAAAGTACTTTGAATACTTCATGGCATGCTTGCTTAGATTTTCTGAGGTTTTTGTCGTATACCAACGAGATAATTTTTTAAAAGTTTTAATTGGCCACAAAACCGTGTTAGTGAAGTGTTTTCATTATTTCATGACGTACCTGCATATATTTGCTCAGGTTTTTATCCTGTGCCAAAGCAATAATTTTTAAAGTGTTTTCATTGGCGACAAAACGCGTCAGTTTAGTACTTGGCATGCTTGCTTAGATTTGTTGAGGTTTTTATCGTATGCCAACGTGATAATTTTTTAAATATTTTAATTGGCCACAAAACCGCGTTAGTGAAATATTTTGATTATTTCATGGCGTGCTTGCATATATTTGCTCAGGTTTTTATCCTGTGCCAAAGCAATAATTTTTAAAGTGTTTTCATTGGCGACAAAACGCGTCAGTTTAGTACTTGGCATGCTTGCTTAGATTTGTTGAGGTTTTTATCGTATGCCAACGTGATAATTTTTTAAATATTTTAATTGGCCACAAAACCGCGTTAGTGAAATATTTTGATTATTTCATGGCGTGCTTGCATATATTTGCTCAGGTTTTTATCATGTTCCAAAGTAATAATTTTTAAAGTGTCTTTATTGGCGACAAAACGCGTCAGTGTAGTACTTGGCATGCCGTAGATTTGTTCAGGTTTTTGTCGTATGCCAACGTGATAATTTTTAAATATTTTAATTGGCCACAAAACCGTATTAGTGAAGCGTTTTTTATTTGATGTCGTGCTTGCTTATATTTGCTCAGGTTTTTATCCTGTGTCAAAGGGAAAATTTTTTTTATGATTTAATTGGCCACAAAACGGTGTCAGTAAAGTGTTTTGATTATTTCATGGCATGCTTGCTTATAATAATAATAATAATAATAAAGTTTATTTAAATTAATTACAATTGAAATATGTTATATATATATATGTATATTATAAATAAACTTGATAAAGCCCCGGAAGACGTACTTGTTTGGGGCAAATCTATATTTAACATTACATTATTTAATTATATAAATTACTCAATTGAAAAAATATATATTCAAATACAATACAATTTATTTTTTAGGACAAGAGAGATCCTTAGAGAAAAATAAATAAATAACTTTTATATTAAGCAAAATAATATGAAAGTAATTCCAAAAATTTCTTTAAATCGTTTGTTGTTAATATCCAAGCTTTTATTTCAATTTTATATTTTTTTAATGATATTATTTTATTGTTTTAATATTTACTGGTAAATAATCGTTTAAATAAAAACATAAATATTTATAATTCTTTTGTTCTATAAACTTATGTATTTTTGATTTAATGGAAATTTCATTTTTATGACGCGTGTCATGGTTATGTTTTTTAAATTGTATTAGATTTTTATTTTTAAAAACGTATACTAAAATATTATAAATATATATTTGCCTAACGTCCATTTTTTTTGTTTCTGAATATAATTCCTTTGAAGGATAAAAATAGTCTTTATTAAACATAATTTTTAGAAATATTTTTGTAATACTTCTATTCTTTTCACTAAAATTCTACTTATTCCTCCCCAACCTAAAATCCCATAATTCAAATGAGTTTTAACTAAGGCATAATACAATGTTTCTAAGTGTTTTATATCCAAAAAGGTTTTACCATTTTTGAATATTGGTAGCAAAATTCTTAATTTTTTAATTACGTAATCTACATCTAAATCCCAATTTAATTTACTGTCAAAAATTATTCCCAAGTATTTAACACTGTTAGCTTTTAAAATTTGAATATCATCGTCTATTTTAATACTATCCATATTTGAGGTGTTATTATTTTGATTTAGACTAAAAGTAAGATAATTTGTTTTGTCAAAATTAATTGTCAATAAGTTATTATCAAACCAATTTTTAACTATTTTAAAATCTTTTGTAATTTTGTTATGTATGTTGTTCCAATTTGTATCACTATAAAAAATAACAGTATCGTCTGCAAAACTATGAATTTCTCCATCACAATTTATACTAAATAAATCATTAATGTAAATATTAAAAAATTAAGGTCCTAAAATTGTTCCTTGGGGAACACCGTATTTAAATACTTTTGAATAACCTTCTTCTTTATCTATCATTACATGATTTGGCCTATCTTTTAGATAGTTTGTTATCAACTCTAATGGTATTCCTCTAAATCCAATATTTTCTAATTTTTTAATCTGTAATATATGGCTAACAGTATCGAAAGCTTTTGCTAAATCCAGAAAAATACAAATACAAGGTTTTTTATTAATATATATGCATGCTCAGATTTTAATCCTGTGCCAACGTGATGATTTTTAAATGTTTTAATTGGACACAAAACTGTGTCAGTGAAATGTTTTGAGTATTTCATGTCATGCTTACTTATATTTGCTCAGGTTTCTATCTTATGCCAAAGCGACAATTGTGTTTTAATTGGCTACAAAACCTTGTCAGTGAATTGTTTTGGATAGTTCATGGCATGCTTGCTGGTTACGTTGCTGCAATCTTGTATTCTGATTGGCACAGATCCGTTAAGTAACATGTATAACACCATAAGGGAATATTCCCATTTCACCATAATGTAAATAAGTCTGTGAGTTGCTTATTTATTTATACTGTTTTTAGGGTATGGAGTGCTGTTCCGATAATGCAGTATCGTTTCATTATGTATCTCCAAATCAAATGTATGTTTTAGAATATTTAATATACCATTTAAGGCCCTACGGAATTTCATATCAAGTAGACATGCCTACAGAACTGACAGATAAAAAAGAATAAAAAGGAATCTCATTAAACGTGATAGAACATGATATCATTATGCATCAAAGAGTGATTTTTCTTTCTAAAGATTTTAAATATTCAATGCATTTATTCAGAAAGTACTATTGCAAAACGCTCAGCTTTAAGGCCACTAATGACATTTATTATCTACATAACTTGACAGCAGTGACAGTTAATGAATAAATCACAATATATAAAAAAATACAATTAATTCCGGCAGACAAAAAATTTGCAGAGCCCAATAGTACTTATTATTTGATGTGTTGCTCAAAGTCGTTGCTCAAAATTAAAAAAAATATATGGGCCCGAGAATTGCCGGAAATTTTGAAAAAAATAGACCAAATATAAGCGGTAGTCAATTCCTACTTTTTTTTTAACAATATTGATGCTTAGTCATTTACTATTAAAAACCGAAATTCCGTGTAGATTCATAAAAAAGAAATATAATTTATTTAAAAAATTTGAATTTATACAGGGTGTCCGAAAAATCTTAGTATGAGCAAATATCTTTGCTATTAGTAAAGATAGAGACTCCAAATTTTAGGTGTATCTTATTGGTTAATAAATGTACTTTTTTGTGTAATTTACCTTTTTTACCCCCCTTGAGGGGGACGCTGGGGAGTTGATGTCAATAATTTTAAATGCAACCCCAATGCCGCGTGGTACCTCATTTTAAAGGTCCTTATCTTAATTGGATTTTAAATGGTAAGCCTTTAAAAATTAAAAATCGTGAAAAAAAAAATAAAAACTTAAATACCATTATTCTCTTATTACTTTAAAAATTGTTAAAAATAATAACCGTGAACTTCTTGGCAGTAATAGTCTATTTTGGAACTCGCTTCTCGAATTTTCGAGAATGGCAGGTGTTACTCCTTGGCAGAGTTCTAAAATCGACTTTATTACTGCCAAGAAGTTCATGGTGGTCAATTTTGAGCAACTTTTAAAGTAATAAGAGAAGGAAAGGTATTTAAATTTTTAATTGTTTCTCACGATTTTTAATTTTGATAGGCTTGCCCTTTTAAGATACGGACCTCGGGTTTGCGGTAAAATGTTTCTTTTTCAAGACCTTTCAAATGAGGTACCACACGGCATAGGGTTGCATTTAAGTTTGACCTTAACTCTCTAGCGTCACCCTCGAGGGGGTTGAAAAATTGCATAAAAATGTAGATTTATTATCCAATAAGATACACCTAAAATTTGATGTCTCTATCTTTATTAATAGCAAAGATGCATATTTGCCCATACTAAGACTTTTCGGATACCCTGTATATACTTTTCCTTAAAAAAAACTGACGCCGCAAAAATTCGATTGACTTATTGAGCGCGGTTTTAAAGGAGAAGTACAAAATAAAATTTGAATTTTTAATACCTAAACCATATTATATTTTCTTTATGCGTTTACACTGGAAATTCATTGTTTTTTATAGCACTTAATTGTGTCGTAAAATTATGTTGCGGAATATGTCATTCACATAGTTAAATTTCTTCTTTAGAAATACAGCTTTTTTTAGCCCATAATTACCCAAGAGATTCGAACCGTACTCATAGTTTTTTAATAATAGTATGTAAGCGTATTTTATAAAAATTATAACTCCCTAGAACATTAATACTTTTAAGTCACTTTGTCGGATATTAAACAATTAAAGTTCGCCGATAAATGGAGAAAGATGCCAAATTCCATGTTTTGAAAAAATTTTCTACTTTTTTTTTTAAGTAAAATGAATGAATCTTTATGATTAAAAGAGTTTATCAACTGGTGGGAGCCGATTGTTAAATTTTTATTGCAGTGCAGAAATATTTCAAACAAAAGGAAATTTTTGGAATTCCGGAAACTAAGGATATAATTCTCAGGAGAGTATTACATTACGTCAACTTAACGTTATCGTCGGCGATTGGCTGACATCTTTGTTTTCAGTGAAACTAGCGTAATTTTTTCTTGTGAATCTATATTCGACTTTCAAGAATTGGGCCCCTTAAGGTGTGCAAGCAATGTGGTTATTCGCCAAAAGCTGATATGTCAATTCATTGTATTTTTCTAAGAAACAAGGTTAAAAATTTAATGTGTTTAAGAAATTTGTTTTTCTCCTATTAGTTTTTTGTAAAAAGAGTGAGTGGGTTGTAAATACACTAGTATTATGCGAAAATTGGTAAATAATATTTAAGATTCATAAAAAATATTTTTTTTGTCAGAATTAAGGAAAAAAAATAGTTTGACTGACATATCAACTTTTGCCAAAACTTTATTTTTGACATATCAACCATAGTTTGCCCTTATAAAACAAGGTTATCATTTACCATGTTTTATATTTCTAGTGATTTATTTTGGTAGAAAAACACATATATATATTCTTAAAAACGATTAACATACTAAATTAAACAACATCTTCGGCGTTTTCATTTACTGTCAAATTCTCATAAAACGGATGATAAACATTATCCATATACTTCAGTAGGTCCAAAAAAGGTTTTCCTTCTTCTTAGGGGCAATGGGCTTAGGACCATTGTAAACTAAGGGCAGTTCAGGGACGTTGTTTCCTCTTCGTTTTATGTTAAAGCGATAAAAAGGTTCACTTTCATCATGTGAATATTTCACCTCAATTACACCCGGACCTAGCTGTTTTGAAAAGCGTAAGACCCTAATATCGTGCCAGCGGACATTCTCTCCTGATTCCGTACGGTCACGTTTAACAAAAACGCTTCTTAAAAGAGAGGAATATTGCAAAAAGTCCTCTTTGTGCATTTCGACTACCTTAAAGTTTTTCTTTCCTCGTACCGTACGAACAAACTGAAACCAATCATGAGGAATCCTAATCTCCATTTCAGAAGAACCCTTCTTAGCTCTTTCGATTTTTGCGTGATCTGTATCACACTCTAGTCTTGAATGACCCACTTCTAAAAACTTGTGTTCAATCGTTTTGAGATTTTCAGATGTAGAGAGAAACCAGGAAAGCGCAGCTGCTACAATGTTATTTTTGTTTTGGCCTGGACAGGAATCTGAGTAAAACACAACCGTATCTACATTTTCAGGCAAATCCTTTAAAAAATGAATAACACAAGAAGCTATCTGATCAGCCCCGCGGTCTGACAAACCTTCATGCCACATAAAGCAGGTTGTAGTTTCCGTACAACAATCTCTCATAGTAAAGTTATAGGTCCACAATTGCCTTTTGTAGTACACTTCACTCGTACTCAGTACGGGCGTAGGCAAATTTTGTTGGAGATCGAAGACAACGACACGCTGATTTTCAACATTTCTTGCCTTTTCTTTGTCAGCTTTTTTTTGGTCATACGCTTTTTCCGCTAATTCAAGGTGTTTTTCTTTCTCTGCTATTTTTTGCTGACGTTCTTCTTCAGTAGTCGCACTCTTTATGTCATTTTGTAACCTATCACAAGTTTTGCAAGTGTCGATGCTTGGGTTTTTTATTTTATAGCCTAGTTCATTAAATATCTTGGCAAACACAGAGTAAGATAGTGGTTGTGTCATTCCCTCAGTTTTCCTTTTATTGACGTACATATCATATATTTTTGCAATACTAAGCGTTGGTGCAAAGTAAAGTTTTGATGTGTGCCTTCTTGAGTAGTGGCTTTCATATTTGGGATAGCTGTCGATATGGTTTATTGCTTCTTGTCGCTCGTCATCTCTTGCATTTCCTGGTTTTTGCTTTCCTGTTGAGTTCTCGCCTATAAATCCAGTTTGAGAAGCATTTTTCTTCTGTATTATAATATCAACTTTACCCCTTGTGACTCCATACGTATTTTGAAACATTCTTTTACAAATATCTAGTTCCTGTCCTTTTAAAGTAACGAAATATGTCGCTGTTATTTCTCTGAATTTTGTGTTACCTGTTTTACTTCTGCCCTTTCGCTCAACTTTTTTTTGTGTTAGTTTAATTCTGTCACTTAGAAATTGATCTTTGTTGCTTACGTTTCTTAAAAAATCATCAAAAATTAGTTTTTGGTTTTCTGGTAGTAGTTTATCTGCACATTTCTTTCTGCAGCAGTTTATAAGAGGAACAAACTGTTTCGCAGGTACCAATACACCTTTTCGAGTCAGATATTCTTCTCCTCTTAATTTCTTTTCCCTCATTAATTTTCTGTTAACCACTCTTTGCTTCTTAACTTGTACTTCCTCTTTGACCTCCTCCTCGTTATTTTTATTTTTGACCTCTTTATGATTTGAAGTTTCTGTATCTAGTCTTATTTTCTTGGGCTCCATTCTAGTATTTGCCTCAACAGATTCATCCGATGAGCTATCTTCAGGGATATAATCTTTGTCGTAGTCATCATCACAGGACTCACTGTCATAATTGGAATTGTGGATAACAACAGTATCCTTACTGTCTTTTTTATTACTTGACAAATTTTCATTACTAGAACTTGGTTCAAACGGTATAGTAATGATACTATCATTATTATCCAGGTTGGGAATTGTTTCAACTACTACTTTCTGAGTACTAATTAGTTCTTTTGCCATTTCTACAATCCGTTTGCCTCTCGAGCTCATGATGTTTGGTTACTAAAATACAAAAAGGTAAATTAAAACTAAACAGTTTTTTGCATAAAATAAAAATAATTATTATTAAAAGCCATTTTATTCATACCATCAACCACAATAAATGAGCTTTTTTTAAAAAACTATATTTCTATTAGTCATAGGTAAATAACATTAAGAAAAAATGCTCTCAATATATAGGTGTGTAAATAACATTAAGAAAAAATGCTCTCAATATTTATAAATTTTTAATGTCAATAACTAAGACACAAAGTATACTTTTTACTTATTTTCTTTCACACTAATAGACCGGTAATATTTGGAAAAATTGAATGATTTGTTGTACCATACCAGTGCCAAATTAGAAGGCATAACATAATAAATTTACCTGAAATAATTAGTTTTTTCCTGTAATACACTCGTAACTTTCATTAAAGATTGTATCGCACTACCGCCTTTTAGTCTAATGTAACCTCAAATTATAACTTGACAAAACTTGATATGTCACATTTTACTTCGTATGAGCGCGGTCCAAACTGATATGTCTGACATGTCATGTTTTGGCCAACACTGAAAATGCTTTCAGTGACATGTCATACTGTGATGTTTTATTAGTTCCCTACTATTTTTGTAGATCGACATATCAGGTTTTGGCACATAAAACTTTGCTTTAAATTACATATCATGCAGATAAAAAGTGAATATGGCACAAAAAGTGACATATCAGCTTTTGGCAAATAACCACAGAGGGTAAGTTTTTTTAAAGTGTTATAAGGCGATCTCGAAACAGGTTTAATGTATTTTCATGAAATTTTGGTGAGTTAATAGGAAGTTGGGGGAGGGGGGGTATATTTAAACATATTTTTGACAGTTACCCCCTCTCCCTATTTTGAGGGGTGGGGGTAACTGGAATTTTAAATAGGATGGCATCCTTCTATTTATAGAATTCGAATCTACGTAAAACACATATGTACGTGTACAAACATTTTTTTGATTTGCTCTTGGGCTGCTTCGGTTACGGAATTATGATGTATTAGGTTAAAATTTAAAAAATATATTTACCACTTAATTTCAACTTATTTATGTCTGGCATGCTAAGAAGTTGTTTGAAATGTCCCCCTGTAACTTCCAAACACTTTCCACTCTTTTTCTAAATGAATTTCGTACCCGCTATAATATTTCAGGTGTCACTAATAAGCAGGCAAAGCGGATTCGGTCTTTCATATAATCTGAAGTCGTAGGTGTAGTCGCCATAACTATGTCCTTTATAAAATCCCACAAGCAAAACGCAAAGGGGTCAAATCCGGGGGCCTAGCAGACCGGACCAGCTCTCCGCCCACACTAGTGTAGCTTCTCTGTAGTTGATTCTGCACTTCCCCAAAATTAACAACTTATTAACTAGCATACTAAAATTCGCTTCCATGTTTAATTGAGCAATAAACTGAGAAATAATCGTTAAAATGTCAAAATTCTCAACTGACTATTAAAAATAACGTATTTCCATGGAAACGAATAATAATTCTGAAATAAGTGAACTTGATTTATTGGTAAAATTTGTTTATTTGTTAAATTCAATCATAATTCCGTTACCGAAAGAGCAAATTAAAAAAAATTGTACACATAGTTTCTTACGTATATTCAAATTTTATCATTCTATTTAAAATTCCAAAGTTACCTCCCACCCCTTAAAATAGAGAAAGAGGGTACATGTCAAAAATACGTTTAAATATGTCCCCCCATCTCCCTATTAACCCACCAAAATTTCATGAAAATATTTTAAACCATTTTCGAGATATCGCCTTGTAACAGTTTAAAAAAAAACTCACTCTGTAGAAGCCAATAGTACAAAGTTTACAATCCGAAGAAAGTTTGAATTTTATTAATTATTATATTTTATTTATTTGGTAATAGTTATGAAGATGTTTTCATTACTGTTTAAATAGGCTAAGCTATTCACTACTAGGGTTCCTCTCATACTAGCGATGGTCTACAGCTGCTTTGAGATGTGACATACCTATTTATTTCCTCTCAGCCTCTCACAACACCTCTAGAACTAGTGCACAAATCCATCTTATCGTCTGTTAATTTTTGGTGTCGTACCAAAACTTGAAGGTTTAAAAATTGATAATTTGAACCCTTCATGGAACCCTACCATGACTAGTTTTGTTATTAACTTAAAACCAGTGTTTTTACAGAGGCGTGGCGTGGTTTAAAGATCGGGAAGGTCGGGGCTGTCCCTTCTGATAAAAAAACTTTCTTGCGATGTCTTTTCTCGTATTCGATTCGCAGAATTCACAAATCAAGAATTCAGGCACATAAATTACTATAAAGATATGTGATTAGTCATTTCAGATTTCTACAATTTAGCATGCAGCTATTAACGTTTTTTTAAAGAGGCTATAGAAAGTCGGTAGAGTGTAAAGGACAGACAGTCACAGCTTAAACAATACATTTACCTTTGCGGTCAGGACCTTCGTCATTTGCCATAGCGAGCAATTTTGCAGTTCCAATGATTCCAGTTTAGCGTTCCAGATGTTGTCGTGATATGCCCTTACGGCTTCTTTGACTCTGTGTTTCTTTGTTTGCTTGGCATTTTAAGTTGGGGTCTCTAGTTGCCTTGGCTCTTCGAAACTGTCGGGTTTTCTCTCTGATCGTCTCCTTCAGATACGGTGGAAGTTTAGCTATCTGAAACAGTGTTTTTTCCTGTGTGGTTGTGGCTCCTGCCAATGTTGCGTTGTTCCAGATCGTGATGTTGTTATTGTCGGTATTGCCCCTGTGTTTGTTCTTAGAATGTGTTGGAGTTATTTCCAGTCTTTGGAGTTGCAGATGATGGCGTCGTTTGCTCCGCTTGCAGTGCCCAATTTCCAGGATGACCGGGAAAATTCGTGTAGTACTGTGATGTTGGGCTGCAGTTCCTGGTTTTTTGACAGGAAAATGTCCAAGAAGTCGGGCGCTCCTGTGGGACCTGGAAGATTGGTTCGTGTAGTGTTAATATGTTAAACAGAAGTTGTTCTCTCAGGTCGTTCATTCACCAGTTTTCGTTTGTTCTTCTATTTGTGCAGGTTATGTGTTTAGCGTTGAAGTCCCCACCTAGTAGGACTTTTTGATAGGGGTCTCCTACGAGTATGTGGCAGGATCGATGGGGTGGTCTGCTCCTTGTTGTTGATATACTGATGTTATTGACAGCTGTGTATTGTTTGCCATGATGATTGTGACTTCTGTTGTGGCCAGATCCGATTTTTGTTTTTGGTACTGTATTATTGTGATTTTTATCAGGATCATGGTTCCTCCTCTCGGTGCCCTGATACAGTCGTCTCGGTGAATTGTGCAGTTTGGCATGCTGAAGTTGTGTCCACACATTAGGAAAATTTCTGGTATTAGTGCAATGTCCATGTTGTGTTCCCGCAGGAAGTGTCATGTAGTTCCTGCTTCTTGTTTTTGACGCCGGTTGGCATTCCAGGTCAGGATGTTTAACGCCGCTGGGTTTATCCGTTTCTGGTATGTATTCATGCTTTGGTTGCTGGGACGGTTGCCACAGGATTGGCATTAGAATGCTGGCGAACTGTTGTCGCATATGCTGGAAGAATGTCTACTATGGCATTAATCGTCATCGGCATTTGCGGAATTTCTACAATGCTCTGTTGGTTAATGGGTGTTTCATTTGTGGTTGTTTTCCCTATTGAAATTGGTTGTTTTGGGTAGGGACTTCTGTTTTGAACTTCGGATGTTTGGGGCATCCCCTATATGAGGCTGGGTGTTCTCCTGGGCAGTTTCCGCATCTATCAGGAGTTGAGGATGGTTTTTGGACAGTCGTTTGTGTAATGTTGGTCTCCACATTTTACACATTTTGCAGAAGCTTTGCAGTTTTGTGCGAAGTGTCCGTAGTTGTAGCATTGTGTGGATCTGGATTTTGATTTTTGTGTTTCCACCCTGATCCTGATGTTATTGATCTCTGTTATGCTAAAGATTGCTTTGTCTGTCTTTGGCAGGAGCACTAGGACTAGAGTCGCTTTTATAGTGCCATCTAGTGACTTTAGTTATATGCAGTCCTTTGTTTTCCAGGTCTGTTCTTATTTCTTCTTCTGTGAAGGATTCTAGTACTCCCCTCAGGATAATGTGGAGTAGCTTACCTTTTGTGAGCTGGTAGGTGTGGTAGGGTTCGCTTTGCGTGTTCAAGAATTGTTTTATTCTTCTGATACTGTTTCTGGATAAATTCTGATAACCTCGGGAACTGTAACGGCGAGTCCGGAATTCATCTGGTTAGTTTTGAGGTGGATGGTTATTTAGTTGTACTTCTGCTTGTTTCTTGGCACTATCGGTGGTGGTTTTTGGCTGCTCCTTTGTTGGGGAGGCTATTGGGTTTGTTGGGAATGCTCCAGGATTTTGTTGCATCTTTTGTGGTGATTGGGTTATGGCTGCTTGAGATGCCAAATTCCATGTTTTGAAAAAATTTTCTACTTTTTTTTTTAAGTAAAATGAATGAATCTTTATGATTAAAAGAGTTTATCAACTGGTGGGAGCCGATTGTTAAATTTTTATTGCAGTGCAGAAATATTTCAAACAAAAGGAAATTTTTGGAATTCCGGAAACTAAGGATATAATTCTCAGGAGAGTATTACATTACGTCAACTTAACGTTATCGTCGGCGATTGGCTGACATCTTTGTTTTCAGTGAAACTAGCGTAATTTTTTCTTGTGAATCTATATTCGACTTTCAAGAATTGGGCCCCTTAAGGTGTGCAAGCAATATATAGGGTAAGTTTTTTTAAAGTGTTATAAGGCTATCTCGAAACAGGTTTAATGTATTTTCATGAAATTTTGGTAAGTTAATAGGAAGTTGGGGGAATTCTGATAACCTCGGGAACTGTAACGGCGAGTCCGGAATTCATCTGGTTAGTTTTGAGCTGGATGGTTATTTAGTTGTACTTCTGCTTGTTTCTTGGCACTATCGGTGGTGGTTTTTGGCTGCTCCTTTGTTGGGGAGGCTATTGGGTTTGTTGGGAATGCTCCAGGATTTTGTTGCATCTTTTGTGGTGATTGGGTTATGGCTGCTTGTGTAGGTTGCGTGGTTGGGACTTTTTTGACTGTTATTTCTTTGAGTTGTCGTTGATTCTCTTCCGGTTTTTTCTGTTTTTGACGGCGGTATTTTGTCGTCGCTGGCAGTCTGGTCGTTTACGGGGTCCTCGGCGTTGGTGTTGCAATTCTTTATTTTGTTGATTTCAGTGCGTAGAAAGCTGCTCTTAAGGCCTGTGTATCAGTGACAATTTGGTTGTTTTGGTCCTTCTCCGTATTGTACTGTTTAACGGTTTCATGTAGCTGTTTGTTTTCCTGAATCAGACGTTCTAGCTGGCTCCGGAGTTTGTCTGTTGTGTGTTTCCTTTCTTGGATCGACTACCTTTAGGGTGTGTAATGACGCCTTGTGGGTGTATCACCCCTCCCTCTCCGCTCCCTCCCCCCTTTCCGCTCCCACCTCCCTATCCCCTCCCCTTGGCCCCCTATATAACACGCCACCTTTTAACTCGTTTTAATGAATTTTGAATTACTTACTACTGATCTATGGAGTTATCTTAAGACACTCTTGAGCTGCTGCATGATTCTTTATTAATCGTATAGTTGAAATTATCGAAGTTATTGCTTTTAGTAACTTTTAATATGTTATTTGCTAAATTTTTTATATCTAAAAACCAATGAATTCCCTATCATAAGGAAAATCCCATCTTTTTAGTTCTCTTTATAGGAAAGTTGGAGTCTTGGGGGTTACATATAAGAAGAGTAGCAAATACAGTGAAAAAGTCAGTAATTTTAACTGTACAAGACTCGAATTTTAAATAGGTAGGCAATTTCGGTGTTTTGTGTTAGTACAAGTAATGACTATGTTTTTATACTTTCACTATTATTAAGCTCAAAATTATTTTTAGATTTATTATTTTTTTCAACGTACTCAATGCATGAGGTACATGTGAATAGTCAACGTTGTATATTAGATATTACCGTTTGTAATGCGTCCTAGTCTTTAATTGCCAAATAAAGAAAGATGCCATATTAGATTATGTAATATTTACATGAAAAATGAGTGGCAATTTTTCCTTTCCACGCCCGATATAGATTTTAGAACTAGAATAAGTAGATGATTGTTAATGAATATAAAACAGTAACGTAAGTAAAAAGATACCAGTGTTAAACACACACACAGTACTTCTCGTATTTTGTTTTGTAAATATTCTTTTTGCATATCTTTTATATGATCAGTGGGGTATTCTGTAAAATAAATCTTTTAATTTATGTTTACTAAGTAGTACGGCTAAAAAGTGTACTTATTGGAAAAATGGAGCTATTTATTAAATTAAATATATAAATAAGTAACGTGTCTAGGCCAAATTCTGTGTACTGGGTCCAGTACTGTAGAATCCTAATAAAAATAGGTAAATAATGTGGTTGTTGCCAATTCATATTAAAAAAACGATAAAAAATATTTTATGGTTATTTTATGATATTGAAATTATAAGCTGAAATGCTTTAAAAGTGATTTATATTTTACAGAATACTACTACAGATATTTCTTATACTAGTCAAAGTGTTATATTTCTTGCCTATGATTGCATATCATGATGTATTGTTTTTTTTTATATTAAATGTATTTCCAGTGAATCCTTGATCTGACAAGTAATGATCTGATATTTATCAATAAACAATTTTTATTTTGTTGAAATATTTATTATTACCCATACCCTTATGTGGCCTTTTGAAATTGAATAAAAAGAACTGCAAAGAAAAAGGAAAAGTAACTTTCTGTGAAAATATTGTTTTATGGCTGTTGTACAAGCCCACGAAATAATAGGTTAGATTCAAGAGACAACACTTTTTGAAGTTAAAAGTTTTTCAATTTTATGGTATGGTATGAAGCTCAGTGTAATAAAATTTAAAAATGAAACACAATTTTGTATTTCGTGAACAGTAACACGAAAGTTACATTGAATAATTTGACTTAATAACAACAATATCAAACACATTCCCCTGGTAAAAATAGGTCCACCCTACAATATGTCCGCGAATGGGGTTTAGAAGCATCCAACTTTTGCAAGATACGTAAAAATGTCACTCCTAATAAAAGTTTTACATTGTACAATAAATAAGATTCACGTTGTGAAAAATTTAATTTTTTATTCAGGGAGCATAAAGAATACGAAAACGTTATTTTGCGTAAGAGTAAACATACCTTGTTTATCATTTTCTACCAAAAGAACAAATATGAAATTGTTTTAAATTAAACCCTAAGCCGAAGTACAAGATTTCATTAAAAAATTTAAATATTAAAAGTAACGAGTTTTATCACATTATTTTTTAAAGTCTCAACTATTCAGTAGCGTGCATACAATATAGGCAAACAGCACTGCCTACCCTACGAACAAACGGTACAACATTGTTTTTTTAAATGTATTGAATTTTTATCCATGTAATATCCAGCTTTGGCAGCTATTTTTCTATAAATTAATATTGTAGAGGACCAAAAATTTAATCGTATATCATTCCCACTCCCACGTAACGCCTTTCTTGCACTATTAATCGTAAATTAGATCGCTGTATAAGCATCCCATAAGACCGTCTTGAAAGCACACAGCTTGCTTCGTATTACGCTCTTATGGCACAGCAAAATCAGTGCTTTTATACGAGTAAAAGCAACAGAGGCTGTAGGGAAGACAGAGATTAAACAAATACACGCGATTTGAAAGGCGAGGCCGTTCGTCAGCCATCACCAGCGTTCTAACTCCACTGTTGTCAAAGTTGTTGCTTTATCGTACTTTTCAGAAATATTAAACTCGTTCAGAATTTAAAAGTAAGTTGTCCCTATATTTAGGATCTTTTAAAAAGGTATAACGTAATGTAAATAATAAGAAGTATAAATATTCTCTTATGAAGTTGAAATCGAAGTACAACCAAAAATTTGATTTTGACCGACTGAAAAATGAACTACAATGGTTATATTTTTCTTCAGAGTTTGCAGGACTAAATGCTTATAAAATTATTATATTTAGCGGGGATAAGGGAGTTGAAGTGTTTCCTGAACTGCTAACTTAAAAGAAACTAATTTTAACTATTCCGACTACCAGCGTGTCTGCAGAACGATCTTTTACTGGATAAAACGAATTCGTAAGTTTTTACGAAACACACAGGGACAGAAACGGTTAAGCGAATTAACAATAATCTTTCTGGAGAGCGACCTGTTGCAGCATCTAAAACGAAAACTAATTTTTATGATGGTTTTTTAAAAGAATTTTTAAGAAAAGAGCTCCGTATTGATCTAATTTATAAATAATTTCGTTGTTCTTCAGCCACGATGTTTTACCGACTCCTAATCGAGACATTTATGACAAAACGTGAAATTTATGTACGTGAATGATTCGAAAGGTAATTTTTTTACTTAAATACAATTTTTGCCTACCATGTATTAAATGGCATTGCATGCCATTGCAACTACTATCTCTCACGCTTTTAACCAGAGTACTAGTTCCTAATATTAAATAATAATGACTCCCACGGACATGTTTGTCAATGTCTTTATTAAATGAAGCAATTATTTAATTTAAAATACTTTTCATCAAAATGCTATCTACTTAACAAAGGATTTTTATAGTCCAGTGTTATGGGGACGGCCAAGTATCATGCCGCTACATCATGGAACAACTTGGCAAGAAATTTGTAGGAATCTCAATAACTGAAATGACAATCTACAACACAATAAAAAAGTTCCAAAGAATTGGTCGGTTTTGAATCTCGAGAAGAAAAAGAAGAAATATGACCAAAACTAAACTGTTACAGTTTTAATGCTTCAGTCTGTTAGTGAAACTCCTGTGATGTCCCTTAGAAATCGTGCTGAACATCTTCTAGAAGTTGTAAAAAAACTCGTATTCCGATGATCTTAAAAGAAAATAAATTATTTCCGTTCACGATGAAGTCGCCAAAAAGCCCGAGCAAACCAGAGCAAAATTTGGTCCATTTGCCCTCTTCTAAACCCCATCTGCGGACATACTGTATATAAAAATTTAAAAGTTAATTTTTACGTAAAATCATAAACAAAAATATTTAAAAATATTTCTTTTAAACTGAAGTTTTAGAGTTATAGCAAAATTCAGATTTTTTCACCCGATTATATGAAGAATCCAAATTTTTACTAAAGGCTTTAGGTATGTACAGGGTGTCCGGATTTCGTTGTAATTACAGGGTATCTCGGTTGATATTGGAGATAGAGGGTTCCGGTTTTCGTGAAGTGTTGCTACTTTTTGATGAGACGAAAGATGACATACAAATATTTTTCATGGCGCCTTCGTTTTTGACATACAGGACGAAATTGATTTTTTTTCCATTTTCGGACCCTCCTTCGATTTAAGGGCTCAAAATAAAAAATAACTATAGTGTTATATATTTTTGAAAAGTTCTCGAAAGGGGAAATTTAATGATTAAGAAATATACAGGGTGTTCCATTTAAAAACACATGTTTGGTTAATATCTCGAAAAATACCACATCTGATAAAAATCTAACCACGCCACTCAATTCTACGTAGAAAACTCTAATAGGATCCGTTTTTACTTTTTTTATAAGTTACAAGATAACTGAAATGCGAGGGGGGTCCGAAAATGGACCCAAGCAAACCCAATCAATTTCGTCCTGTATGTCAAAAACGAAGGGGGCCATGAATTATATTTGTTTGCCATCTTTCGTTTCATCAAAAAGTAGTAGCACTTCGGGAAAACCGCAATCCTCTATCTTTAATAACAACCGAGATACCCTGCAATTACAACGAATTCCGGACACCCTATACATCCAGGGTCGCTCTAGCTCAGCGGTTCCCAACCTTTTTAAGGCTATTACCCATAAAGCAGGTTAGATATTAGCAAATACCCCCAAAAAAGTTTAGTGTAAAAAAAAAACAAATTAGCTATTGTATTTTTTTCTTTAAATTACGAAAAGTAAGTAATATTTTTGATTAGTTTTAATCAGTTAAAGAAAACACTTTTAGCAATTTTGTTTTAAATTAAGAAGTAAGGTAAGTCAATAAGACGAGCGAGCCGATAGACGCGCCATCCAGCGGCGCAGCGTCGCAGGCTTGTATTCGTATTTTAGATAATAAAATTTATTACCTAAAATTTTCAAATATCTGTAATCTCACTAACTAGTCACTAATAAAATTAGTGATTAGGTAGTTAGATTTAATGAAGATGATTTTGTTAATAATTTTGTTTTATGTCTGAATGATGATCCAATCCTTGTCTTTACCCATCAGAAAATCCCAATTTACCCCTTAGGGGGTAATTACCCCCAGGTTGGGAACCACTGACTCTAGCTAAATCGTCGTTCTCAGCCAATTAATGTTTTGCCGCCCTAAATTCCAACTGCAAGGAAGAAATGTCGACCTTAGCAAATTCTCCCGGAACTAAACTGTCGACTTTTTTGTTTTTGTAATTTGGCCTGATTTGACGACCTGGGCGATCACCCACCTTGCCCACCGTATAAACCGGGCCCTGGTTACATCCAAATACTTTTTTTAAACTTACGTTGCCGAATGAGAAATATTATTCAAAATTGCACGGTATTTATGAAAATGTACCCAATTTCATAAATTATATAAACCTAGGTATGCAAAATACAACTTACGTAATAATTTATATTTGTCTATATTTTTTAAGTTGTCCACCCTGTATCTGGGGGATCACAAGTGCCTTTATTTATATCAACGGTAAAATTATTAGCACAAAATACAATTTCTGTAAAACGAATCGTTTTCTTGCAACAAAAGTAGAAATGAATTTTTGCTAAGATGCTTAGTCTGTATATTTAAAGTTAATAATATCAACTCTACAAATTTCGAGTTGTTGCTTTATAAAACTAGTAAAGAATTAGAATTTAAACCTATTTCCGTATTAATCACAAAATATGTAAATTTAGGCTTGTTGCTGTATGGAACTGGGCCATTGGATTAGGCTGGAGTCATTTTTGTCAGACAAGTTAGAAGAACTGCCTCTTCAATATCGCCGAAATATGTATTTTCAGCACGATGGGTGTCCTTTTCACGTTATGCTGCAGAAGTAAGGGATAGCTCAATCGCAAATTTAAAAATCGATGGATGGGCCGAAATGGTTCAATTTTATGTCCCCCTAGGAGTCCCGATTTGAAAATTTGTGATATGTTTCTCTGGGGCGCATTAATTAACTACCTACCGTATGAAAGACCCATGAAAATGGCCTAGAAATTTTAAAGCAGAGAATTTTAAGAGCGATAGAATCGATTTCAATAGAGGAAATAAGTAGAAGCTTTAGCCAATTTCGACGTCAGCAAAATGCGTAGAAATGGAGAAGTTTTTAAAAAATAAAATGGTGTGCCCTATTTTAGTTTGATAAAATAAATATTTCTCGAATTAGTAACTTTCTTTAACATGTATGAGTCTGTAATTTTGGATTGTAAATATTCTTTTCTAAAGACAACATCCTTATTAGGTATTTTGGCAAATACGCCACAGTTATTAAAGGTGTAATAAAATAAAAAAGTTCAAAATGTGACAGAAAAATTTTGATTTTAAAAGTATAATTTAGAAATTTGAAATTTTTACTTGAAATGGAATGGGAATTCTTTTAAAATTTAAAACAACTTTCTTATTTAACGTTTTGCATTAAAATTTTAAAAAATGCAACGTTACTCTTAACCAAACTTTACGTTTTTGTATTTTTTGCATACCCTGTACAAAAAGAAATTTTTGGCATTGTGGATCTTATTTTTAAAGCAATCAAAAACTTTTATAAGGAATGACCTTTTTTCGCATCTTTCACTTTTTGGTCCATTTGCCCTCTTGTCTACCCCATCCGTGCATGGACATAATAATAATAATAATACTATATATTTTTGGTCAAGTAGTTTTTAAGATTTCACACCAAATAGAAAGACAAATCGAAAGAAATTGCCAACTTCCTTTTCCGTGACGGAAAGACTTCAAAACGCAAAGATTTAAAAAAATCTTCAGATGTGATTCATTCATGCACCATTTCCCCCATAGCGGGGGAAATAATAAAAATAGATCAGTGCCTTACATCACATTTACTGTAATAAATTTAACATATTATTCTGCATACATTACAAGACTTTGTCTTGTTTGTAAAATACAAAAATAACACCAACTGTAAGTTACTGGTAATATGGCTCTATATAGGTATGTCTATTTAGAATTTCTTCTTCTAGTTCAGGTTCATTGATCACTTCAACCAACCTGCTTGGCTTAGCACTTTCTTCGCAGCTTCCAGGTTTCAGAATTGTTAAACCTTTAAAACCATGCGCAATCAACCAGGAGGATTCGCAACGTACTAGACAACTATTGGCGTAGGTTTTCCCATCAGAAGCACAAACTGGATTTCTGATTTTTGGACAGGGACATATTCGAAGGACATCTCTGCTGTGAATTTCCATTACACACACTGATAAAATGAAGGCTGAGATTATGCCAAATATCACTGGAAGTCTCATTTTTAACTATTTTTTAAGACAAAGGTTGTAACGAAGCACAATCACACGAATAAAGTTTATATTTATTCGTGTGGCACGATATTGTGTTCTGTCGTAAATGTTTTATAAATTAACTTTTGTTTATTACATATTGCACCATTTTTAACAAAGGAAAATCGATTTGTTTCATTAAAAGATAAGGCACCGGGATTAATTTTATGTTTGATCAACCTATTATATCCTGTGGGTTTTGTTGAGCGACAGGTCATGATTCAGTGACTTCTATTTGAATTTTCATGTCATGATCGTTTGTCTGGAATTTAATCATAGATTATATTATTTTTGATGATGAAAAAATGTTCCAAGAATATATAACTGTAATTTATCTTCCCAAAATACACGTATGTGGTGTTTCTTTTTTTTATCTAAGATGGCCCACGTAGACTTCAAGCCTAAGTACTAACGTACCGTGGACGTCTAAAGTGAAGGGAAATGTAGTTTATTGACAAGAGATTTAAAGGATTGGAGGTTGGGAAGGGAGGGAAATCATCTGCAGGCAATTCGTTCCATAATATGGAGACCCTGATATGGATGAGCAAAAGTGGGATGTTCTAGGCTTTCGTAGCTGGACAGTAAAGGGAAAGGGATGCATGCGTAATGCGCCTCTTGTTGTTCTCAGGCGCGGCCCGTGACTTTTTTTACAGGTGGGTCAAATTTTGTGGGCAACAAGTGATACCAAAAGCAAAATACACTTTGATAATTAAGGAAGGATTTTTAAAAATGTGCCTAGTTTAGTATCCTATACATCCTATCCTAGGATCCTGTTCACTACTTACTTCACAGGGGCCGTAACTAGTTTTACTTTGCAATAGTTAAATTGATGTAGGCTTTCCTTGATAATTACAACAGTTTACAATATACATCAGAGAGGACGGACCTAACTTTAAAATTTCTTATTGATTGATTCATTTAACAGTGAAATGTAAACAAAAGTTTATGCAAATACAACCCGCGTATTAGGTAATATAAATTAGTTTTTCTTTGTCCAGCCCAAATATTTTGAAATAGTATATTTCACGGAGCGGTTCAAGTGTATTTCCCTAGTGGCCCAGGACCGGCCGGCAGCGTCGAGGGCCACGCGCACGCTGAAAGCGATATTATTGGTGGGCCGTCGACAAATTTTGTCTCTTTTTAACTTCCTAAAGCGCGTATGTTTGTTTCTCTCTTAGTTTTAATGCGTTTATATAGTCCATATAAACCTATGGGAACAATTTAAAATACGACCGAGCCCGTAGCAAGCTTGGATATCTTTCGACGATGGCTTGGCTTGATTCTTTCTTGAGGAGTTCTCGCATGAAACTTGCACTTTTTTGAAAGAAAAGATGATTATTTTTTGGCTTTAAAAAATAAATTATTAGGGTGACCATTGAAAATAAATTTAGGTGGGTCATTGACCAAATGACCTTATAGACGAGCCGCGCCTGGTTGTTCTGTTGGGAACAATCAATAGGGAAATTATAGCAGCTAGCTCTTCAGAGTAAAATCCGTGGAAGCATCGGTAGAAAACGGATCAAACCCCAACAGCGCGACGATGCGCGACAGTAAGGAGTTTCTTGTGAGGACTGGGTTATTGATGAATCGAATGACTCTCTTTTGGATAGAATCAAAGATGTGCAGTGTCGAAGGTTATTTCCGCTCCCCAGATGTGGGAGCAGTACTCCAGGTTAGATCTTATTTGGGAAACATAGAAAGTGTGTAAGTTGGAAGGGGAGAAGTATTTTCTGGCGCCAAAGAAAACCAAGCTTTTTAGCTGCTAATACGGCTATTGAGGTAATATGTTTATGCCAGCTAAGATCATGCTCGACAGCGATGCCAACAAGATCGAACGTTTCATTGTTCTGTAGGGCTTGGCCATTCATGTGGTCATGTGGATGGGGTAAGAATTGCCGGATTTTTTACGTGACAGGAAGCAAGACTGGGTTTTAAAGGCGTTGAACTGAACAAGGTTATTGGCGCCCCAGTCTAAGGGTAATTGAAGATCTTGGAAAGGGATAGGTGCATAGATCTGCGTCTATATTATTCAGCTCTTGATCCGAAACTTGTCTGGAAAAATGAATGTTGAAATGAAGAGTACTATCGTCAGCATAACTGTAGATGGAATTGACAGTTGAAGCGAGCAGGTCATTAATGTGAAGAAGAAATAGGGTTAGTGCCAGAACTGAACCTTGGGGTATGCCAGCATTGAAAGGATGAAAGTTAGATGAGTGACTGTCCACCACGACAGAAGCGGGTCGATTTGGGAGGAACCTACCGATACAGGTACGTAGTTTGGGAGGAAGACCGTAAGAAGGTAGTTTGTTGAGGAGTGCGGCATGCCATACTTGATCAAAGGCCTTGAAAATATCAAGAGAAACAATCTGAGATTCGACATGAAATTCAAATCAGCTGTGGGTCTGTGGTGACGAAATCCGTACTGTCTATCATGAATGATTTTGTCTTTTTCTAGATATTTTAGAATTTTCAAGTTGATCGCTTTCATCATAACTTTACTGAAAACAGAGAGAAGAGAGATATGTCTATAATTGGATGGAAGGGACTTTCTTCGGGACAGGCTGCACACGAGCAGTCTTACAGTTTTCTGTAAGATATCCTTGTCATAGGAGACCTGGAAAAGACGAGTTAAGTTGGGTGCAAGTTCTGGAGCGCACTTTTTTAGAACGCCACACAATGTGACGTGGTATATAAAATATGGACAAAATTCGATATCTCAAAAACTACGTACCAAATTTACATTCTGAAAACGGTGTTTACTTACTTATTGTAAGAACTATAATGCATAAAAAAATAGTGGCCATAGCGAAAAAAAAATAGATTTCATAAATTAATAAAGCATCTAAATTATGTTTGGGTTTCTGCTATGGATTTATTTGTGTTATTAATTAATTTTCCTACTCAGTACAAAAAATTAATAAAATTTTAAGCACGTTAGATGTGCAAAGAATTGATTTCTTTACTTTTTTTTACTTATATTACTTTTATACAGTGTCCGCCATAAAGTTGGAACCATATGGAAAAAAGATCTTGTTATTATTCATTTTACGAAAAAAAGGAATTCTTCATAGGAATTCTGCATGGCCTAAAACCTAAAATGCAACTATCAGATATTATATTATTTGTCCAGGCGTGTACGAGGTTTGTCAAAAATAAAGGTTGGGTTGGGTTGGACAAAATTCGTATTTTTTAAGAAACCTCGTATACGCCTGGAAAAATTTAATCTCTGATAGTTGCATTTTAGGATTTAGACCATGCAGAACTTTTTATGAAGAATAACTTTTTTTCGTAAAATTAATAATAAAAAAGTTTTCCATATGGTTCCCACTTTATGGCGGACACAGTATATTTGTTACAAAATACATACTTTCTAATTTTTTGAATTTGGGTCATCAATTTATCTTAACGACCAACTTACTACCAGTTAACTAAAACTAACCGAAAAACTATTACTATCATTGGACTATATATAGATTATAAAATAATTATATATAAATAGCAATATTGCAAAATAACTTTGGTTACTCTTGATCAGAATCCGAATACTCGTCATCATTATTAAAATTAGTTAATTCTTCCAAATCTAAACCTAAATTGTGTGTTAAGATGTTATCTGCTTTAAGATATTTTTTTAACTCTTCACTTGATCTATCATTATTTTTAGAAGTTATATTTCTTTTTGATGTAATCAGTGGATCTGAAGGAGAAGAATGCACAATAAATCTTTATTTGTAGCTAACCTAAAACACTTTCTGGTATGAGATAATCGATGCTTTCTATCTTTTTTATGTCTAGCCTCAAGAGCATCCTCAGAAAGTTCTCCGATTGGTAAAGAGAAAGTATCGATTATCTCACACCCATGGACAAGTACCTACTTTATGGACAGTGCTGGGCATATTATACCATTTGTACAAGTTAACATACAAATTCTTAGTTTCTTCTAACAATTCGCCAAAGTTATCTAAGTTAATAACGCCACCGCTAGCTATTACTCTTAAAATAATTGAAAACTTTTCTATTAATTTTTTGTCAACCCCTGTAATTTCTGAACTTGTTTGAGGATTTTGGAAAAACTTCCTTGCAGTATTGCCGTCATTTGAGGAGCCATACCCTGGCTTTGGTTTATCCACAGTTAAAGACATTTTAGCTTTAAATTCTGCTTGGATTCGTTTTTTGTTAGCTTCTACAATGGATTTGTTTTCGGATCCTCGAACTTGCCACGATTTTATTGGTTGTCTATATTCAATATGTAGAAGACATTCAAAAAAACGAATCCAGCAAAGTAGTGTGGATAAACCAAAGCGGGAGTTATTGGGGTTTGGAACACGATTATTTACTGACAAACTGTTCATATCTTTAGGTGTGGCTCCGAAAATAATACATTTCATTGTCGAATTTGTTTCTGACAACACATTACTGACACTACCATCCATCATGGTTAACCATAATTCTGCCCACACATTTTTATCCTTTGGTTTCGATTAAGATGGGTTGTAGGTTTTGGATTTTTTACTTATGTCTTTTTCTGTATTGCGCACAAAATCAGCATTTTCTTTTTCAAACATAAACTTTATGGGCCTATAGTATAGACCGAGAAGATATAGAGTTGAAGAAGGTCTAGGATTTCTCCACAGCTCCTCTTCTGTATCTTCAATAAGCAGTCTTAAAGGCACCATCGCGATAAGAAATAAAAATTCATCCGTGCTCCCTGTATTGGTAAATTTTTGTTTATACTTGCTATTCCCGGAACTGCCGTCAAAGCCCCATTTGCATAATATAAGCTAAAGTCTGGCTTGACCCCCAAAATCAATTATTTTAAGAATACTTTCTGTCGTTTTTTACAAAAGCTCCTGTAAATCTACTTCAGCAGAAGTATCACTTAAAATTATATTGGAAGGCAAAATTGCATTTTTTGCTTCTTTAAGTTGAAAATATCTCAAAAGGCATTTGTTGGCTTTAGCATTGATTACAGATCTGAGAATAATATATTTTCTGACTGATAAATCTAAGTCTAACATAAGGGCTCATGCTTCAATCGCAGTAAAACTTGCTGTAACCTGGCTGCGGTCCCTTACTAACACAAATTCTGCCGCAAACACTAGTTCCTCTGGAGGTCTGTCTGCTAACTCCGGTACGCGCCTTCTTTTTGTTTTATTTGAAGCGTCTTTAAAAGGAACTCGGAGTCTCCCTATTGGGCGGCGTAAACCAGGATTACGATTTTCATTGTCCGGTAACTCCTCTTCTTGGTTATTGATTTTATTATATATGATTTGTTCTAACCAAGTTATCTCACGCTGAAACAGTTGGTTACGGGAACGGCCTACCTTCTGCCATTTACGGGTCATTTTTAAGCCAAAAACTTACTACAATTCATAATTTGGTTTTTTAGTTGTCTCGGAGGTTCGTCGACATTAATAAGAGATACTATTTTTTCATAAATCACGTGCTTTCGATCTCCTTTCGCAGTTGCCAGCCAAACATCTACCAAGTCCCTATTTTTAACCACAGCACCCGCCCCTAAAAAAAATCATAACTTGGTTAATGGAAACCCATGGCGATTCTATTGTTTTTTTTGGTAAAAGATTATTAGCGTACAAACAAATTCTCAAAAAATATTGAAGGTGGTCCGAGGTGATTTTTTAACACTCTATAGAAAGTTTAAATTAAATAAAAAACCATAAAATTTGACAAAGCAATTTAAAACCACTAAAAATCGTAAACAAAACCTGTTACAAAAGAAATTATGCCTGCAATAAAAAGTTCTTACCAACTTGAATAAAATCCATTTTATTATTTTTAAAACAGCTCAACATTTCAAAATTACACACAAACTTCGTCAGGTAATAACAAACGTACCTATGTGTGACTGATTGCCGACAGGACTTGACATGTCCAATTTTAAGAGGGCTGAGCAGCGGTAATAAGGCCTACTGCGATAAAGTTTTTATACTTACTTGACGCAGGAGAAAATAAACTACCAAGAAATGTAATAAAAATATTAGAATTGTATAGTTAAAAAATTCAATTCTGGATAATTTTGTCCACGGTACGTGCGCCATCCAGACCGGAGGACTTTTTAATGTCAAGGGATAGAAGAGTTTTTTGAACTTATTTGACCTTAAGTCTTATGTCTGGCATTTTGTGGGGTGCAGACGTAGAGGTTGGAAGAGCGAAATTGGAAGGAGGGATTAGGGTGGAATTGGCAGCGAATTGTTTGGCAAATAATTCAGCTTCTAAAGTGCTTCTACAGAAGTTTTGACTAATGTTTTTGGCAAGTAACCAGAAAGATTTGTTGCCGTTGGGACGGGAAAGCACTTTATCTTTTATGCGGTTGTTAAAAGCATTTTTGGACTCTGAGATAGTTTGGTTGTATTGATTTCTTGCCTCGGTGAAAATTTGACGATTTTCGGGTGTAGGATTTTAAAGATACCTTTTGTGAGCTTGGACTTTTTTGAGTCTGACTGTATCGCAGGCCTTGGAGAACCATGGCTTTTGATGGTATAGTTTAGGTTTCTTGCGGGTATGAGGAATGAAACTTTCAATACCCGCTTGAATGATATGTGTGATATGAGAGCTAATTTCGGAGGGATCGGGAGTGGAAAAACAGACAGGGTTCCAAGGGAAAGCAGAGAAGAAGTTTCGAAGACCATCCCAGTCGGCAGAATTGTAGTGTCAGATCGTGCGTTCTGGTTCTGGCATGATTTCAACGAACTCGAGATGTATGAGACAAGAGACTGTAATGAGGCCGTGATCTGCTCGACCAAGGGGAGCGCATACAGATGTTAAGTGTCAGTATCAGGATGGGTGGTAAGAAAAAGATCTAGTGGATTTGGATTATTGGTGGAAACGCGAGGAAAGTATGTTGGCTCTCTGATTAAATTGGTGAGCGAGTTGCTGATTGCGACGTTTTCTGCTGCTTTGCCTTCTGGGTCGGTTTTTGTAGATCTAGCCATTCCTTGCTATGGACGTTAAAGTCGCCTAGGACGATAACTTCAGGGAAATTTATGTTAGTTACATATCTACTTACAACATTTATCTAAACAAGAAATCGCATTTCAAAAAACTAGTTGTTATCAGTAAAATTCACCATTTCAAAAAGAAGTGATATATTTTGTAAATCAGGTTCACAGAGGTAATCCAAAAATTTTATTTATTTCTAAATAGTAACGACAGCGAGAAGTGCGGAAGTGAAAATTTGATAGGTTTTAAATACGTAATGCTTGAAATATAGAAATAGCACGTTTTTGAAACGTGAAACGTTACTATTTTCTGTGACTGAATTTCCTTTTAACTTAACCGGTCATGTGGCGTCTGAGTAGGACAGTCTACAAATCGATAACCCACCTGATCCTCCCACTTTTGGTACGCTACCTGTCGCCCAGATTCGGTAGTGGTATCGTTATTTGCATAGTAGGAAAATTCAGTTTGAGGTGGTTTGTTAGACACCACATGTCGATTTGTGTCAGTAATATTGGCGACTCACATTAAGGAAGCCAGCTGCAATCAGCTGATTTTTATCGGGAAAAATCTTTTTTAACGGATAAAAATCTAAGCACGCCACTCAATTCTACGTAGAAAACTCTAATAGGATCCATTTTTACTTTTTTTATAAGTTACAAGATAACTGAAATGCGAGGGGGTCCGAAAATGGACAAAAATCAATTTCGTCCTGTATGTCAAAAACACAGGGGGCCATGAATAATATTTGTATGCCATCTTTCGTTTCATCAAAAAGTAGCACTTCGGGAAAACCGCAACCCTCTATCTTTAATAATAACCGAGATATCCTGAAATTACAACGAAATCCGGACACCCTGTACATACAGGGCTCGCTCTAGCTGAATCGTCGTTCTGAGCCAATTAATGCTTTGCCGCCCTAAATTCCAACTGCAAGGAAGAAATGTCGACCTTTGCAAATTCTCCCGGAACTAAACTGTCGACTTTTTTGTTTTTGTAGTTTGGCCTGATTTGACGACCTGGGCGATCACCCACCTTGCCCACCGTATAGACCAGGCCCTGAATACATCCAAATATTTTTTTTAAACTTACGTTTGCCGAATTAAAACAGCAATGAGAAATATTATTCAAAATGGCACGCCATGTATGAAAACGTATCCAATTTCCAAAATTATATAAACCTAGGTAGGCAATTTATATTTGTCTATATTTTTTAAGTTGTCCACCCTGTATCTGGGGGATCACAAGTGCCTTTATTTATATCAACGGTAAAATTATCAGCGCAAAATACAATTTCTGTAAAACGGATCGTTTTCTTGTAACAAAAGTAGAAATTAATTTTTGTTAAAGTGCTTATTCTGTATATTTAAAATTGATAATATCAACTCTACAAATTTCCAGTTGTTGCTTTATAAAACTAGTAAAGAATTAGAATTTAAACCTATTTCCGTATTATTCACAAAATATGTAAATTTAGACTTGTTGCTGTATGGCACTGGGGCCATCGAATTATGCTGGAATCATTTTTGTCAGAAAACTTAGAAGAACTCTCTTCTATATTGCCGAAATATGTATTTTCAGCACGATGGGTGTCCTGCACGATATGCTGCAGAAGTAAGGGATTAGCTCAATCGCAAATTTAAAAATCGATGGATGGACCGAAATGGTCCAATTTTATGGCCCCCTAGGAGTCCCGATTTGAAAATTTGTGATATGTTTCTCTGGGCGCATTAATTAACTACCTACCGTATGAAAGACCCATGAAAATGGCGTAGAAATTTTAAAGCAGAGAATTTTAAGAGCGATAGAATCGATTTCAAGGGAAGATTTTTTTTTATCTATGACATCCCACGTCGACTTCAAGCCTAAGTACTAACATACCTTGGGTGTCTGAAGAGAAGAAGAGTAAGAAGCTTTAGCCAATTTTGAACGTCAGAAAAATGTGTAGAATACGGAGTTTTTGAAAAATAAATATGATGTACCCTATTTTTAAAGTTTAATAAAATAATTATTTCTCGAATTAGTAATTTTCTTTAACCTATATGAGCCTAGAAATTTGGATTCTAAATATTCTTTGCTCTAAAGACATCTTTATTGTTTTGACAAATACGTCACAGCTATTGAAGGTGTAACATGTAACAGACATTCATATTTACACATTGATGGCCCAGTTTCATACAGCAACAACTCTAAATTTACACATTTTGTGATTAATACGGAAATAAGTTTAAATTCTAATCCTTTACTGGTTTTATAAAGTAACAACTCGAAATTTGTAAGGTTGGTCAACTCTACAAATTTCGAGTTGTTGCTTTATAAAACTAGTAAAGGATTAGAATTTAAACTTATTTCCTTATTAATCACTAAATATGTAAATTTAGACTTGTTGCTGTATGGAACTGGGCCATTGGATTAGGCTGGAGTCATTTTTGTCAGACAAGTTAGAAGAACTGCCTCTTCAATATCGCCGAAATATGTATTTTCAGCACGATGGGTTCCTGCACATTATGCTGCAGAAGTAAGGGATAAGCTCAATAGAAAATTTAAAAATCGATGGATGGGCCGATATAGTCCAATTTTGTGGCCCCCTAGGAGTCTCGATTTGAAAATTTGTGATTTGTTTCTCTGGGACCTACCGTATGAAAGACCCATGAAAATGGCGAAGAAATTTTAAAGCAGAGAATTTTAAGAGCGATAGAATCGATTTCAATGGAAGAAATAAGAAGCTTTAGCCAATTTCGACGTCAGAAAAATGCGTAGAATATGGAGAAGTTTTTAAAAAATAAATGTGATGTGCCCTATTTTAGTTTAATAAAATAAATATTTCTCGACTTAATAACTTTCTTTAACCTGTATGAGTCTGTAATTTTGGATTGAAAATATTCTTTGCTCTAAAGACAACATCCTTATTATTTTGGCAAATACGTTACATAAGTTACATAATAATTAAAGGTGTAATAAAATAAAAAAGTTCACAATGTGACAGAAAAATTTTGATTTTAAAAGTGTAATTTAGAAATTTGAAATTTTTACTTGAAATGGAATGGGATTTTAAAATTTAAAACAACTTTCTTATTTAACGTTTTGCATTAAAATTTTAAAACATGCAACGTTAACTCTTAACCAAACTTTACGTTTTTGTATTTTTTGCATGCCCTGTACAAAAAATAAATTTTTGGCATTGTGGATTGTGGATTTTTAAAGCAATCAAATACTTTTATAAAGAATGACCTTTTTTCGCATCTTTCACTTTTTGGTCCATTTGTCCTGTTGTCTACCCCATCCGTGCATGGACATACTCTATGCCAGATTAAATTTCTTTTTGGTCAAGTAGTTTTTAAGATTTCACACCAACAGAAAGACAAATCGACGGAAATGGCCAACTTCGTTGTCCGTGACGGAAAGACTCCAAATCGCAAAGATTTGAAAAAATCTCCAGGTGTGATTCTTTCACCAATACATAGCGGGAGAAATAATAAAAGCAGATCAGTGTCTTACATCACATTTACTGTAATAAATTTAACATATTAACAGCACAATAAATAACTTAACAAATATATTATTTGTTAGAAACATCTATAAAACATTACAAGACTTTGTCTTGTTCCTAAATTACAAAAATAACATCCAACTATAAATTACTGGTAATATGGCTCTATAGGTATGTCTTCCCGAATTTCTTCTTCTAGTTCAGGTTCATTTATCACTTCAACCAACCTGCTTAGCTCAGCACTTTCTTCGCAGCTTCCAGCTTTCAGAATTCTTAAACCTCCAAAACCACGCGTAATCAACTTGGAGGATTCACAACTTACTTCACATCTATTGGTATAGGTTTTCCCATCAGAAGCACAAACTGGGGAGTAGATTCTTGGACAGACACATATTGGAAGGCCATCTCTGCTGTGAATTTCCATTGCACCCACTGATAAAATGAAGGCTGAGATTATGCCAAATAACACTGGACGTCTCATTTTTACCTATTTTTAAGACAAAGGTTGTAACGAAGCACGATATTGTGTTCTGTGGTAAATGTTTTATAAATTAACGTTTGTTTATTACGTGTTGCAACATTTTTATCAAAGGAAAATCCTTATCTTTATGCTCAAGCGATTTGTTTCATTAGAAGATAAGGAACCGGGATTAATTTTATGTTTGATCAATCTATTAGGTATATCCTGTGGGTTTTGTTGAGCGACAGGTCATGATTCAGTGACTTCTATTTGAATTTTCATGTCATGATCGTTTGGAATTTAATCATAGATTATTGTTGATGATGAAAAGATGTTCCAAGAATATATAACTGTAATTTATCTTCCCAAAATAAACGTATGTGGTGTTTCTTTTTTTTTTATCTAAGATGGCCCACGTAGACTTCAAGCCTACGTACTAACGTACCGTGGACGTCTAAAGAGAAGGGAAAAGTAGTTTATTCGTAGGGTTTGTTTCCAACGTTTTTTTGTAGGATTGATTTTGATGTAATAAATGTTTGAAAGATGTTAAAATAATGATATTAATTTTACGATAATGTAATATGTTAACCTAGTAATACAATAAAATTATTATTACAACATTGACTCAAGAATCTATCTACGGCGATAACAATTAAAATTATTAAAACTGAAATATTTTTTAATGTTCGACATTTTGTCAAGAAATATATTTTGAATCGTTATTTGTAGGTTTGTCCCACTGGTGCTGAATCAAATATATATACGGTTATTTACATTTTAGAGCAATCAGGGATTCCCAGCGGGGATTCCCGTCTACCTACTTCTCGAGAATGGCGGTTGCCAGGCTTTCAGTAATGTAGAATATTTGCAGCTCGATATACTCTACTAAAATAACGCAATTATTGTGTTGCAGGTCGGAATATATGTTCGTGTGTAGTAATCTTTTACGTGATTTTTGGTTTTTCCTGACACAGCTTTATCCATAAATTTTGCAGAATGATGCGTCAGTGTGTGGAAAAATTGATTCTTTTCTTGCGGAACTGCGTAAACGTAACTAGCTTCGGTTTTTCGGGGGGCTACTCGGGGGCTTTTAGGTCGAATTGCTACTGACAGAGGTAAAACTATACCAGTGGTACATATTTGGGGGGGGGGGGGGGGGCTTAGTCCCCCAAGGCCCCCCTAGTTACGTCCATGCGTAACTGTCTTTTCAGAGGTTTGCTTGGTGGAATACAGAATAAAGGAAAAGGCTAGTTATTAATGAATGCTGTTGTCTCCTCTTACAGGTCAATGGTTTGTTCCTTTATTGCTGTGAAAAGTAAAAAGTGATTATAAATGAGTGTTTTAAGTAACTTTTCCCTTTTTTTCTCGCCGTCCTAGTATTCTGATATGCAGTTTGTGTCAATTTCGCTCCTAGATTCTTAGAGCCACTTGCATCAACTTTTAAGAAAAGCTTAAGTTTTACTTAGGTTTAATTAAATGGCGCAAAAAGCTTTGCGGTGCAAGAATTTACAGATGTGAGCATAGCCACTCCGCTGCCCAAGACACGCTTTTTATAACCCGATATTCACGTGATATATGTGTATTCGCACGTTTTCCTCAGCTTTTCCTAAACCGAACGCAGTTAAAAGGTCTCCTCGATTGTGTTTGCTTGGGTTTGTGTTTCACGAGACATACTTAAACTTATACTTTTTTATTTGTAGAAGAAATTTATTAGAAAACAAATCAGTGCAGTGTTTTGAGTGTGAAACTCGATTTGATTATCGAGTTCTATCACCCTTTTTTGCAAAAATTGTGTATTAAAGAAAAGAAGATATTTTGAAGAGGACGGTCGAGTCGTGTTTTGTACTCTGGCTCCAGGTTAGCACCATGGATTTATTATATAAAAGGATTCGATATCCGTGTATACTGTGAGCGTATCGAACGTGAAACCTTATATTTTGTTCTTTGTTATTCTATTGGGGGAGCAGTTTACGAACTACGAACATAGACAAGACTACGAATTACTACGTAATTGAATCAAGAATGGTAGTAGAAAGAGATAAAATAGCATTGGAGTGCTGGAGCTCAGAAGTGTTGCTGTCTGTGCTGGTTGTTTAGGAAAACAGCTGAACCTCGGTCTGAACACTCGGTTACACGTACGTCTTTGTCTAATGAACTAGAAAAGAAAAAGTACGGCGTATCGATTTATATAGATTTATAAATGACTCGGAGCGACTTTAAATAAACACCTTTAGAAATAACATAACCTATAAATAATAAAACCTTTTTAACTTAAATTTATTATTATTTAGCAGAAAATAAAGTAATTTAGGGCCTTTATTACTTTTAGCAAATCTTGTAATGCTTCTAACGTATTTTTTGTACACAAATACAAGGTAAAAGAAGATGTGGCCAATGTTTACAAATTGTGTTTACAGTGTCGCTTAGAATGGTTTGTTTTGGCTTCAAAGAAGGTTACATCATTCCGTATCCTTTTATTTAATAAATCCATGGTTAGCACAATACACACAAACATACAAACCTAAAGTTAGCATTGAAAGCAATGTCAACATCCATCCGTAATTGCGGAAAATCTTTGAAAATTAAGTGTATTTTTAGTATATGCAAGTATTTTTTATGCAAGAATGCATTAGTAATATAACTAGTTCTAGAATATTTCTTCGTCCAAGTAAGGGTTAATTTTAAAGAACCGAGCTTTGAATGATGTTTTCTCCCATGATTTTTGCATTTTTTGTCATTAAATTTCTGTTGAAAAGCTGGCTGTGGATAGACTTTTAACATAAAGCTTTTTAGAGTAAAACGATAGTATCTATTTATCGCAGCTTTATACTTATTATATGAATTGTTATTAATAGTATAGATATATTAGACGAATATCTGATTACTGACGCCGAATTTGGATTTCTGGTGGTAACATCTAATGAATCAGTGGTATCGCCGTGCCCCGAACCCTCCAAATCATCTGGAGTAATCGTGGTTTTTAAATCATCTTTTGAATCAGGAATATTTAAGTTATCCACTTCAAATGAACCATCTCGTTGTGTGGTAGTAAAATCAACTGACTCGCTTGGACTTAACATTTCCAGATCATCTATAGCAGATGGATTCTCTGCTTCTGTTGTTGATGAAATTTCGTACTCGTCTGGAATTTCCGAATTCATCGTTGAACTTGAAATTTCCAAATCATCTAAAGTAGATGGATTCTCTGCTTGTGTTGATAAAATTTCATATTCATCTGAAATTTCTGAATTAATTATTGTTGAACTTTCACTTTCAGCTTCTGATGGATTCAATGTTTCGGTAGAAGCTAAATCTGCAGAGTTTGTACCTGAATTAGTGAATTCATATGAGTTAGTTGGTTCGGTAGGTTTTAAATCTTCAAATGTAGTTGATTTATCTGGATAATTTAAATTTAAAGAATTATATAATACAGTTGTTGTAAGGTCAGGTATAGTAGTTGTATGAGCTCCTTCATTGGTGGTGCTTGAATCATCTTGACGTAAACTTTCAAAATCATTTACATCGGACGGATCTGTTGTTTCATTTGATTCGTAATCTGTTACTGATGTAGTCGTTGTAAGGGTGTCATCAGAATAAGCTAGTTCAGTTGTGACCAAACTCTCAAGAGTTAAATCTGAATAATACAAGCCAATTAATTTAGTCGGTTCATTTAACGATGAATCAATTGTACTAGATGAATCAAGTAACGAGATCGTAGTTAGTTCGGACTCTGATTCGATATTCCCTGGAGACGAAGTTGTAGTAAAATCATTCGATACGCCTAGATCTAAACTCTCCGGCTCATTTATATTTAAAGAATACAGTCCTTGAGTGGTTGTTAGATCCTCATAAGTGGAGTGCGTTACTGAATTAACCGTCGTTATATCTTCTACCGGGTTAGTTTCATCGTTTAGATTTAAATTTGAATAATTTAAATCATTGGACTTAGTTACCTCACCTGAACTGGGTGATGAAATCGTTGTTAACTTCGATTCTGAATTATGAATATTAAAATTGGCAACTATAGATGAAGAAAGCACTTCATCCGTTGATTTATCAAAACCTATACTTGAAGGATATGGTGCTTGACTTGTTGATTCTTCATGAGAATAATTGACCCAATCAATCGTTTGCCCTTCTTCAGGAGTAGCTTGAGGAGTAGTGACTGGATCTGAGAGAGGTGAATCTGAATAATGCAAATCATTTAAGTTAGTGGGTTCATTTAATGATGAATCAATTGTACTAGATGAATCAAGTAACGGGATCGTGGTTAGCTCGGACTCTGATTCGATATTATTATTATTAATCCCTGGAGACAAAGTTGTAGTAAAATCATTCGATTCGCCTAGACCTAAACTCTCCGGCTCGTTTACATTTGAAGAATTCATTCCTTGAGTTGTTAGATCCTCATAAGTGGAGTGCGATACTGAATTGACCGTTGTTATATCTTCTACCGAGTTAGTTTCATCGTTTAGATTTGAATTTGAATAATTTAAATCATTGGAATTAGCTACCTCACCTGAACTGGGTGATGAAATCGTTGTTAACTTCGATTCTGAATTATGAATATTAAAATTGTCAACTACAGATGAAGAAAGCACTTCATCCGTTGATTCATCGAAACCTATACTTGAAGGATATGGTGCTTGACTCATTGATTCTTCATGAGAATAACTGACCCAATCAGTCGTTGTTTGCCCTTCTGCAGGAGTAGCTTGAGGAGTAGTGACTGGATCTTCAAGAGCCGAATCTGAATAATGCAAATCATTTGATTTTGTACTCGCTGCTTGAGTTGTTACTGAGTCATCATACATTGTCATTGTCAGATGTTCAAAGTTGTTAATTTTATTATCACCATCAATAATTTCTGTGTCATCTAGAAATGTTTCCCTTTTTAACCTTGTTTTATGGGTTGAATCAACACTACATCGGACAACATTTAAACTTTGTGCGATGTTTGGGCAGAATTTTTTTATCTCTTCTGCTAAGATGCACTGTTGCAAGTTTCGGATGATATCACCTACAAACAAAAGTCCTCGTTTAAATTCGTATATTTACAGTTTTACTATATAAAACGGTAAGTAAATAATAAACCAACATTAAATGCAAAATTCTTTGCACGAAATTAAGTACAAGTAAAATAAAATTAGAAATTGCACACCAGTTCTTATAGTAAAAATAGACAATTTTGTTATCAAATTTCGCACTCTGTATTTTGCAGGTGAAATCCTCAATTATTATTAAATAAACAGACAAATTACTCACCTTCTATGTATTCCAATTCTAAACATGCATAATGTAAATTTTCTCTATCTTTATGTGGTAGAGTCTGAAACGGAAGTATTGGGGGATTTTTGTTGCATGCTATTACCAGTATCTCTTGATTAAGGCATCCTTCATCCTTGCATGTCCTACAACTTGTTGAAAAACCTAGAAAAACAGAGTTTTTTTTATAAATGTGGGAAGTGTTTTAACCGTTGGAGGGGCTGGGGGGGGGGGGGGGGATGGGGTTTGCAGAACTAAACTATTGCCAGAAAATTTTCCGCTTAAAATAAACAAGACCTTTAAAATCAATATAATAAATCTCAACCAACGAGCTCTAAGCTTTGTAGAAACAATTCAATATGTGCCATAAAGGTACCAGGCGCGGCGGCCCGTCCATAAGGTCACTTGGTCGATGACCCATCTAAATTTATTTTCAATGATCCACCTAATAATTTATTTTTTAAAACCAAACTTTTCTTTCAAAAAAGTGCAAGTTCCATGCGAAAACTATCCAAGAAAGAATCAAGCCAAGCCATCGTCGAAGGATATCCAAACTTGCTCCGGGCTGGGTCGTATTTTAAATTGGCCTCATGGGTTTAAATGGACGATATAAATTTATTAAAACTAAGAGAGACACAGACATACGCGCTTTAGGAAGTTAAAAAGAGACACAATTTGTCGACGGCCCACCAATAATATCGGGCCACTCCCACTATGGAAATATACTCAAACCGCCCCGTAAAATATACCCTTTCAAAACATTTGGTTTGAAAAAGAAAAACTAATTAGGTAGATAATATGCGCATTGTATTTGCATTGTATTAATGTATTATTAATTAGCGGTTAAACATAAAAATTTATAAACACGATCTCAGCAACGCCTGCGCTAGTCATCAAATATAACGGCATTGGACCGGTTTTCTTACATTACCAGCGTAGCCAGAGGTAGAATCTCATCGAGTTAACCAAGAGGTCGTGGGTTCGAGGCTGTGTTAGGGTAGACTTTTTAAAAAAATTTTGTTATTTAAAAAATTAGACCGGCTCTAAAAGGCGTATTGGCAACAAGTTAGCACTTGTTCCTCGATAAAATATTTTTAAAATTATTGGCAATCTCATATCTACTACAGCTGGCAGCCTGCACGTTCGTAGACAAAGATCATATTACTATGTCTAGTCGCTAGTTGTATTTATTAAAGAAAACGGAGTTTCGGCAGCGTTTCTAATTTAATTTTACGAGTAATCATACTTTTAGCTCAGAATAAACACCATCCATTTATTCTGGGCTTTAGTACAAGGCGCGACCTCTATTGAGGAGACGCTAAACGTATCAAAACGGGAAGCCGCTAACAATCTAGTGTTCTAAAACACATAGCAAAAAGTCATAAACATCTAGAGTAGCAATGTTCAATATACAACAGTACCTATTTTATGATTTTTGCGGTGTATATTTGTAGGTAAACAATTTCTTGGCAAAACTAGGCACATTATTAAAAATCCTTCCTTAATTAAAAAAGTATATTTTGCTTGTTGCGTTGATATCACTAGTTGCCCACAAAATTTTGACCCACCTGGAAAAAAACTCACGGGCTTGAAAGTTACTACTGTAGGTTTACATAAAAATCAGTACTTTATTTTCTGATGGTCTCCCAGGGTTAACACCAACACCCCCCCCCCCCCGTTCCAGGGGTTTGCAGAACTAAACTATCGACATTTTTTTGTACAGAGTTCTAAAAACCAAATCGTACTCCAATTTTCCAACACGAGCGCCAGGGGCATCCCCCATCCTCTTTTTTGGATACGCTCCAAGTAGAAAACCGCCATAGTGTTTTCAGTTTTATTAAAGATATCTTAACTGTTGCAGCAGTTAACATTGTTTTGAACTTTAGTCATCACAGGTATTTTTTATACGTTTAGATACACATTCTAAACTTAATCCTTAACCGTATATAAATCATTGTGTATGTAAACATTTGCATACTAATTAGTCTTATAAATAAGTCTAATTACATGCAGATAACAATGCAAAACAGTGTAATAACAGATGCATATTGACACCATTTTGTGAAGTACCTGTGCAGTTGTTTATTCTTGGTAATTTTTCGTTGGTAAATTTCTCGGGTTACAAGGAGATAGCTATTTTACGGGACAACAGTAAAATAAAATTTTCGATTTTTCTTTGGAATATAAATTCTTTTAGTTTTCTTTATAGGAAAATACTTGGTTTTTAGGTTTCAAAAAGTCTAGGAAACAATAAACTAGTCAATAGTAAATAGTCTCAGTGGGGATATTTGGATATACTCGGTTTGAATTCTTTGTGTAATATCTTTACAACTTTATTTTTTGTAAATCCCCTCTTTATAAAATACTTTATTTTGTTCAGTTTGCACAAAAAGCAACTTTTGTAACAAATATCCTAAACAAAAGCTCAAATTTATTTATCCATTATTTATTTAAGCAGGGGAGCGGAGGGCTTCCCTAAACTATTTGGAAATAATATTCTCAATTTTACTTCATTTCAAACTTTGAACCCCCATTTCACCCCCTCAGTGGTGGATTTATTAAAAACTGTAAAACACGTGTTTAAACATTTACGGCCAGATTCTCCAAAGCAGTGGCGGATTTAGGGGGGCGCGCGCCTCCCCGTAGAGCCTTGTACAAAAAGGATTTCAATAGCGAATTTTATAAAAATAAATATTGTTAAATAAACATTAACCATTTCTACATATTCTGCAAAATATTATACACAAAAACAAACATTTTACGGTAAAATTTTTACCGTATGTGTAAGGTCTTTGAAATACCAAAAAATGTGAATAATAGATCAATACTAATATGTTATATAAAAAATGCATGCATTTTTTCGCATTTTTGATTTACATGCTCTTAGATTGTTTCTGAAAATATTACTTACACATCTCCCTGCGACCTTATCAAAATTTGTGCCGGATAGTTTTGGCTTCTAAAGGAAACAGATAACCCAATTATTTTAAAACATCTCTTTGGAAAGTATTTTTTTTCGAAAAACAGATTTTTCGAAAAATGATTAACGAAATTTTTCAAAAATATTTTCTCGAAAACATATTTCGAACCTATATTTTTTCAAAAATGTCCCGTCCCCTTTTTCGTACGATGCTTTTTAACAAACGGATTTATGAAATATTTTCTCCGTGTTTCGAAAGTACATTTTTTCAAAAATATCTCCAAACAAATAATTTTTAAAACAGGTACATTTTTCGAAAATATATTTTGTAGAGTACTTCTATGAAGTTTCGAGTTAATAGGACCATCTAATATTGTTTCTCCTTACAAAGTTTAAACCCCTGTTTCACCCCATTAGGGGTCATATTTTGAAAAACCCTTCCTTAGTAGATCTACGTTATATTATAAGAAACCTCTGTGCAAAATTTCTAGACCCAGCGGTGTGGGCTTTGCGTTGATATGTCAGTCAGTCTGTCAGTTTCTTCTTTTACTTGTGTGTTTCTTCTTATACAGTATACAGTGCGCGTCTAAAGCGCCCCCCCCCCCCCACCCCCCTGTTAACTTTTGATTAACAAATGTTAGAAAAGTAAAATTTTGGTACGATAGATAACAACTACAAAACTACTTTTTAGGCGTAAATTCGTGTCAGTTTTCAAAGATGGCGGCAGGGCGCCATTTTGAGTACACTTTTTAAATGGCAGATGGGGTCGAGTGATACCTCGTTAGAAAGCCCTTTTCAATCTGAAAATGATCCCAAAATTGTAGAACATTTTATTCATTAAGTTTAAAATTCCGGCCACTTTTGTACAGGATGTCCAGTTTTCGACACTTGCAGGGTATCTCGGTTATCTTTAAAGATAGAGAGCTGCGGTAGCTTGAGCGAAAAAATAGAGAGGCATTTACCAGATATTAATATTGAGACAGCCGATGTTAGCAGAGGAAAACCTTACACGCGTCACTTTAAGAGAGATATTTATATGGAAAATAATTAGATTTGTGGATGCAATAAAAAAAATGCCCATTTTCGCTTTCCATGTGAACTTTTCGAAGGCGATAAAACATGGTCGCAGGTATATACATATAAGAGACTACCTACATTTGACGGAAAAAGTAAAGAAACATGAAGATTCATTTAAAATTCATTCATAATTTTATAGACTCATTAATATCATTAGTATTTTTTTTTAAATTAAGTAGGGTTTATTGTTGATGAAATACTCCTCAAAAAATTACACTATTTATTTCGATAATTTAATTTTATTGCAGGACATTTCTCACACAAATTCTTAAAAAAATAAAAAGATATGAATAAAAATCTTACATGAGGGAGTAAGTAGCAACAAGGCTGAAACAACTCCAAGTCTTGATGTCATTCTTACTCTGGTTAACTGAACTGCACTACTCTAAAACAGGAAAGAAAGTTGGCAGATTTATAAATGTAAGTTAAAAAGATTGTGGGAATTAATAGTGATAAAATCAAAGATAAAGCTTGCAGATTTACAGATGTGTCAACACACACACGCCTGCAAGAGTAATTTTAATAAAGTTAATTCCGTTAAGTGGATTGTAGACTATTTAAACATGTCAATATACAAGCTAATTCTACAGGGTGTTTCAACACTACCGACAATATTTAGATGGTGATTCTTAGGTCGAAAATAAAAAACGTTTCTATTAACATGTAGGTCCGAAAACGCTTCGTTTTTGAGATACAACATTTTATTATTTCTCTGATATTTATTAGTTTACACATTTTCAAAAATCGGTCTGTCCAATTTCGCAAATAAACCATTTTTTGGCGTATCTATGGAATAACAATTTGAAACGACATAGAGTAACATTTTATATAATTTAATTTAATAAAGTCGATTTTGGAACTCCCTTCTCACGTTTTCGAGAATGGCAGGTGTTATTTCTTGACAGAGTTCCAAAATCGACTTTATTACTGCCAAGAAGCTCATGATGGTCATTTTAAACAACTTTTAAAATAATGAGAGAATAAAGGTACTTAAATTTGTAATTAAAAGCGAATTAAGATGCGGACCTCGGGTTTGCGGTAAATTTTTTCTTGAAGACCTTCAAAATGGGGTACCACACGGCATAGGGATGTACTTAAAATTTTTCACCTCAACTCCTTAGCGTCACCACTTAAAGGAGTTAAAAAAGTTAAATTACATAAAAAAGGAGATTTATTAACCAAAAAGATACACCTGAAATTTGGTGTCTCTATGTCTATACACGGTGTTCAAGGGCCAATATGGGGATCTCGTTTATAGTGAGAAATATAAAATGGGTTAAATGAAAAAAAAAATTGCATAATTAAAGAACTAATAAAATGATGTTTCGAAATTTTTCAGATGATTTTTCATTTTCGAGTTATTTTGAAAAAACTAAATTTTCGATTTATTTTTATTGACATTTTCTACTCTAGTAGAGTTCATACTTTTATTTTTGAAAAACTATGTATTCGGAAAATGTCGTATACAAAGATTCTTTAAAAAAAATATTTTTGTAAAAATTTTGTAGATCCGCAAAAGCTGGTTTTCGACAGAATTTACTTAATTTAACATCAAAAAAATGTTGTTTGAAAAAAAAACAGTACACGTGACAGGACCAATTAATTGTTTGATTAATATGAAAGTGTAAGTATTGTAGCATTTTTTTATTTAAGTATGCCTTCTGTTGATTTGGAGGGATATACTTAACGTAAGTACAGTTTTTCGAAAATCAATTTTCAAAAATACATTTTTTCGAAATTATTTTTTTAAACCCTTTTCGAATATTAATTTTTTCAAGCAAAGGCTTTTGGAAAAAGTAATATACGAGAAAATAACGTACCAAACCGAAGGAAACCTGATCAAACTCAAAAAAGCTCCGTTTAGGTTTGTTCAGGATCGTTCCTCGTCTTTTTTTATTTAACATTCTCCAAGTTAATAGAGTTCATAGCCTAATACTGTTTTGGAAAAAATGCGTTTTTGAAAAAATTTACTTTCGAAATATAGTTGGAGAATTTCATAAATCCGTTTTTAAAGGAGCATCTTTTGAAAAAGCTGTTAAGATATTTTTGAAAAAAAGGGACTTTCGAAATAGGTTTTCGAGAATATATTTTCGAAAAATTTCGTAAATCCGTTTTCGAAAAAGGTGTTTTTCCAAAAAAAAAATTGCTCTCAAAAAAGAAGTTCTTTGGAAGAAAAACCTATTTGGTTATTTGTTTCCTTTAGTAAGGAATGTTTTCAGAAACGATCTAAGAGCATGTAAATCAAAAATGCCGAAAAAGGCTTGCATTTTTTATATAACATATTCGTATTACAGATCTGTTATTCATATTTTTGTGGTATAATTTATTATAGACCTTACGTAGACGGCGAATGTTTGTCTTTGTTTATAACATTTTGTGGATCACGTACGAAGCATTTTTTTGTAATTTTTGAAACTTGAGAGGAGCTTTTCTAATTTTGTCTTGTAAAGTCAGAGAAGCATTTTTAGTGAATTTATAACTACAGATTACCACAATAAAGGCGCCCCAAAAGAAAACGAGAGCTAGTCGGGAAGACCCAAACGAAAAAGTTGAGAATATGGCGCCCAACATGGGGCACCTGAGCCAACCATGTAAGACGTATTACTAACGCGTACAATAGACAACTGTTACTATGTCAGTTTGACATTTAAAAGAGCTAAATAATAGGAGACAGGAAGGAGACTTTATAATAAAGTATTACCTCCAATTATGAACAGGATTTTAAGCAATCTGAATATATTCATACGTTAAAAATATGTACATACACAAATTTGAATAAACAAAAATATGTGTAAATTATGCTCCAAACAAAGCATTTTAAGAGCTGTAAATGGCAAATCACTGTCTTCTACAAAATTGAAATTTTTTCCTAAAACCCATTGGTGAGGAGATATTTAAAAAACCTGACATCTTTTTTCCATAATGGCGGTGCGAGCGGATATCTGTCAAGGTCGAAACCCCGTATTAGGATCCCTAAATTTAAAACGTATCCAAAAATCTACAAGAACTACGAAATCCGAATCGCCCTAGTAACACTTGATACATTTCTCACAAAAGAGGTAGATCTCAACAGTAGATTAAATCGAATTACCAAACTGTATATATTTTGATTGATTAATGCATACGACACATTATTTATAAATAAGTGTTGCATTTTACGAATTAAAAATATCTACTTGCCTCATATACATTTAAATGTTAAATTCTGCTCAAACCTGCCCAACCCAAAATTTATCTAAGTGTAGGAGATTATTTTTCTTAATGCAATAAATTTGTATTATCTCTCACCCGTAATGTGCTTCAGATGAGTGACGAATTTAGATTAATCATATTAAAAAAATTAAAAAATAAAACTTTTTGGTTGATTTCAGACTACTTTGTTAATTCCTAAATCCCCCTTTTACCTTGACAACCAAGATTTTATGACAGTTGAATACGACTGTAATATGATGGTAATTATGTTCATAACACCATTTTTATAATAACGCAAAAAATGCACCTACGATAACAAATTTTCCCCGTTTTGATATTTAGGTGATTACAAACTTGTACTCCATTACATAGACGCCTTAAGGTCGCAATATTTACGTAACACTCTACATTACTCTACAAGGATAATAGGCATCTACACAGTGACCTTTTTTGGTCTGTTGATTTCGCAGACTGCATACAGCTAGTACAAAAACTTAACATTAATTACTCATATCAGAGAGTAGATACTCTGCTCATATTAATATAATTAATTACAATATTCTTCGTTCCGCAATGGAACTGAATACAAGAATTGGTGTTATTCTTTAACAATGAGTTACATAACATTACACACAGACACACGCCTAGGGCGCTGTTAGATTGACTTTCAAGACCATGAAGACAAGTCAAGTAAAGAAACAGGAAAATTAAGGATATTCACGAGGAACAATTAACTTAAATTCAGATATTTTCTTAAAATACTATTATAGGCTAACAAAGTTTATATACTGTGAATACTATCAGTTAAATTAAAATTTAAACATTCTCTAATACCTAGTGAATAACAATATTATGTTGGTGGTTAATATTAGTTTCATTCACCATCCTGTCAACAATATCGTCAATTTTTATACATATTATTATGAAGAATTACTAAAGTATGGCAGTCGCGTCGCGTCGGCTAGGTTTCCGCTATCGATGTAAAAAGCAGATGCAATACAGCGGAAATTTAAGAACTATGCTAGGATTAGTTTTATTTTCTTTTTTTTAATCTGGGACATCCTGCACAAAGACTTGGAATCTAAGTACAAACGTACATGGACGCCTAAAGAGAAATGTAAGCTTTTGATACGGGATTTAAAGGATTAGAGGTTGGGAGGGGAAAGGAAAACCTCTGCAGGCAATTTTTTTCGTAATCTAGATACCCTAGGTATGAACGAGCAAGAGGAGAGTTGTTTTTTAAAAAAACATCGATGTTTTGACCTCGATGTAGATATTTCGATGTTTTGGTAAGATTTTTTTTTCTACACGTATGTAAATGAAATTCTGTTCATACATACTTTACCGGTAAAATCTTGATTCTCGATATCGGAACCCTAAACTAGACACTGCCAAAATCCCAACAGTGTTACTGTTATTAGTAAGCGAAATAATAGTTGCAAAGAGTATACACGAACAAGAAAAGAAGAAAATTTTACTGGCTTTGCAGGGATTTTGAGATTTTTGCAGTGTCTGCTTAAAATCTGAATAATGTGTTCTATTTTCCCCGAATATTTCTAAGCGTGGTTACTCTTCTGATTCAACTAAAAAAAAACAATATAATATTTCCCATAGCATAAAACTGACCAAACATCAATTTTAACAAAAAAAAAACGTCGATGTTTTGATTTCGTTGTTTTTGTGACATCTATCATATTTGCTGATGTCCATCATCGATCTTTGTCTTACGATGCGCGTCCCTAATTTCTACATATTCTACAAAAAATTATAAATAAAAGCAAACATTTTGCCGTCTATGTCTGTCTTTGAAATGAATTATACCTAAAAAATATGAATAATAGATCGGTACTAATATGTAATATAAAAAATGCAAGCCTTTTTTAGCAATTTTGATTAACATGCTCTTAAATGGTTTCTGAAAACATTCCTTAAGGTGCGTTTCCTATGGGGCGGCTGACGCTCGCGGCTGCCGCACAGGGTCTGACGCCTAGTACTGCTCATGTGACAATTTAATTTATCCGATTCTTTTCGAGCGTCAGACGCAAGCTTCAACTTCAATGGATATACTGGCGTCAGCAGACGCTGTGCGGCAGCCGCGAGCGACAGCCGCCCCATACACATATCACTGCGATCTTATCAAAATTTGCGCCGATAATTTTGGGTTCTAAACGAGACAAACAAACCAATAATTTTTTTTAAAAAACATCTCTGGAAAGTAAATTTTTTCGAATTCGAAAATGGATTAACGGAATTTTTCAAAAATATGTTCTCAAAAACATACTTCGAACCTACATTTTTTCAAAAATGTCCTGACCGCTTTTTTAAAGATGCTTTTTAGAAAACGGATTTATGAAATATTTTGAAAATATTTTCTCCAAAAACCTGTATTTCGAAAGTACATTATTTCCAAAATGTCTCAAAACAGATACAGTTTTCCTTAGGTTTGGTAGGTTACTTTCTCGTAAATTATTTTTTAAAAGCTGTTGCCTGAAAAAATTAATACCATCCGAAAAAATTAAATTTCGAAAAAGATGTTCTCTGAAAAAATGTATTTTTGAAAAGTGCTTAAAAAAATTGAAAAATTGGTTTTAGACAAATTGTACTTTCGTAAGTACTCGTACCCCCAAATCAGCAGAACGCATAAATAAAAAAAATGCTACAATACACTTCCATATTAATCAAACAATTTGTCCTATCGCGTGTAAGCTAAGATGACCAACTCTTTTAGCTGTTTCTTTTTTCAACAAATATCTTTTTTGATATTAAATTAAGTAAATTTTTTCGAAAAACAGCATCTTCGAAAATATATATATATTTTAAAAAGAACCTTTTAAAAATACATTTCCCTGAAATATATTTTTTAGAGAACATTTTTTCTAAATTTAAATTTGTCTATTAATTAAACATAAATTTAATTATGAAAAACAAGCATGCAATAACATTCTGAACATCTATTTCCTGGAATAATAGTAACCCAGATGGACTATAAATAGGAAATTATTTTATTTTTTCTGCTTATTTGTTTACTGCTTGCTGAACGTATTACATTTTAATACTGAAAAGAGATTATTTAGAAAGAATATTGTGTAAATCATTATTTACCAAATTATGAGAAACTATAAAGTAATGATTATGAACACCTATTCCTAGAATAATATGTAATAATAACCCAGGACCCATGTGAACTATAAGTAAGTAGGGTATTGTTTTATTTATTAAATTATTTTCTTATTCAATTACTGCCCCCACGGTAATTTTTTATAACAGAAATAAGTCATTTGGACAGATAAAAAAGGTTTTGGATATTATTATTTAGTAAATTGTGAAAAACAAATGAGGAATAATGGCTTCTCTATCAAGAATATAGGTAGGTTGCCCAATTGACTATAAGTACGATTTTGTTTTTTTTTTTGCTTATATTTTTTTCTTATTTATTTACTGCACCTCATTATGTTTTAATAGTACAAATAAATAATTTAGAACAGTAAAAGGCTTTGTATATCATTATTTAGCAAATTATGAAAATCAAGCCTGAAATTTATTTCTATAATGACAGTAACTATGGACTATAAGTAGGAAATTGTTTTTTTTATTAAATTACTTTCTTATTTATTACTGTCCTCTGATTAATTATTTATTAAAAAAATTAATCATTTACAAAGGTCAAAGATTTTTTATATTGTTATGGAGTAAATTATGAAAAACAAAATGTGAAATAATGACTTTTCTATCTAGAAAAGAGTAACCCAGGTGGCCACCTGGGCTAAGCGGAACTTGTTTGATTTGCCTGTATTTTTTTATTTATTTAGGTACTACTCCCCCCCCCCCCCCCCCTCCACGATATGATAATACTACAAATAAATCGTACGCATGGATTTTGTATATCGTTACTTACTAATTTATGCGAACATAAAATGCTAAATTATGACTATGAACATCTAAGTATTGCTAAATACGACTAACCTAGATAGACTATCAGTTTTTGTATGTATGTCAGTATTGTTTTATTTGCTTTTCTTTATTTGTTTGCATTATATTTCAGGGCCAAAAATATCATGTTAAGACAGAATATGTCTATGTATGTTGTATATATCATTGCATATTAAACTTTGAAAAACCAAGGTGGCATAAATACGAACGCTCACTTCTAGAACAAGAGTTATCTTAATTAGGTTTAACTTTTTTTCTTTGCTGTCCTTGAGTAAGAAAGGGATGCAGTTAATTGCCAATTAATTTTTGATCTATATGTAAAGGTGGTAAACCCGTAAAGGAAAATCTTAACGCAGGAACCTTGATAATATTATATTTCCTCACCTTACAAGGTGAAAAAAATATCAACTAATTGCGGACGATATAGTCATCCTAGCAGAATATGAAAATAATCCCCAAAATTCCCTGAGTCAGATGAAAGAACCAACTTAAAGTACAAGATGAAAAAAAAACGACAGCTAAGGTAATGAATTCCTTAAAACATACAAAAGGAGAATTGATGAAATGAAATGAGATGTAAGAGGAAATTAAATTAGAAGTCGACGAGTTCTGCTACTTAGGTGGTGTAATAAAAAACATTCGCAGTTTGTCAGACGTGAAGAGCAGAATAGCAGAAGCAAAAAGACGTCTAGAGAGACAGCAGACTAGTTGTTTTATGTTGTGTTATGTTTATTTATGTTATATTTAAATTACTACCAGCATGGATGTAGAAAGAAGGAGGTTGCTACATACAGGCTTATGTATGGAGTATTGCCTTACACGGATGTGGAACCTGGACTAGAGGTAAGAAAAAAACTGCAAATAAAAACATTTGAAATGCAGTGTCACAAAAGAATGATAAAGGTAAGTTGAAAGACGGGATCACCAATGGAGAGATACTAAATCGTATTCATGAAAAAAGGACTAGATATAACATCATACAGAAAAGTAAATTCAGGATGAATGGACGTATCTTAAGAAAATACTACTACTAGAGATGTAGGTCTAAACAGCTATAGAAAAGGAAAGGATCTAGCGCAAGATCTATCACTTCAAGGTGGAGAGCTAGGTCAAACCAATGTTTGGGTTGTAAATATTTATTTAAACATTATCGTTCAGATTCACTAAGAAGGTTTAAGATTTAGTACTGGTTTAAATTAAAATCCTCTAGTTAATCAGTTATGTTTTGACAAGTTTTTGTCCTGTGATTGTTAATAAGTCTTCATAAAAAACGTATGAATTATTCTGACATTTCAGCGATTTGCTTGGTTTCCAAATGATTTTCATCTTTGAACGGGTTGCTAGAATGAATTCAGTTCTATTTTGGTCGAAAGAACATACTTAAATTGCCCTTTTCTTTATAAATTTGCGCAAAAACTCAGAAACAAATCCATAGTATAAAACTCTCTTATTCTGACATTTGTCAGTTGAAAACTTCTGGTTGTCAAATTAGACCGGACTAGCGTTGGAGAATGTGGCTGTATAGTTTTAGTTTAAAAACAAAGCTTTAGGAAAGAAGGACTAGAAGATTTTGTGCTCTTTGTGACTCACTCTTATTTGTTTAATTATATTTATGGTATAATGAATAAAACTATAAAAATACTTTTATTTTTACAATTTTTTCACTACAAGTTTCTTTAAGAAGATTGTTATCTATTAAATACCAGACCCTTAAGTGACTTTACTTTTGATATATAAAAAAATTATTCAGTTTGGTATTTTCCAAGGCAAAAGTGGCGCACAAACAGACTAAAAACATCATTTTGTTGTAATTATCAATTATGTTTGTTCTGATAAATTTTTCCATAATATTCTAATTAGTAATTAATCCTTACGTTTATCCACCATGATAAGCACCAGTAATGTTACACACACGTAAAATTTCATAGTCGGTATGCTTTTGCAACTACCTGAAAACTTTTATTGAAACTGATATTAATTAGCAGCACCTCTTACATTTTATGCATAGTATTTAAAACCAATGTGTACCTTAAAGAAGAGTTTTTTATTTCAATAATTTTGGTGGTTTTACCAGAGAACAAGCCATGCCAGGGCAACAGTAATATCATTACATAGACGTGCGTTTGACAGATTTTCCTGAAGAAATAATTTTACAAGAAAAAACGGTCTTGCAGAGCTGTGTGCAAAAATGGCCATTGCAAAAACTACTAATTTTTAGGGCAATTGTAAGACGAATATCAAAAGATAAAACATCAAGCTAGGAGCTCTGCCGATTTTCGTAATAAAATGCGGCCTGATAATCATATATGTGACAAGAAAAATGTACAAATTTTTGTCACAAAACCTTATGAAAATGGAACAGCTCCTTGTCTGTATTACCATAAATATTTTAAAAAAGTTTAGCTTAAACAACTTCTTAATAAGGACGCTAACCATTCACTGATAAAATTTTATAGTTTTATTTTGGTATGCTTAATTTTGACAATCAGCTGTTTAGTAATCACACGGACCCCTAAAGTTCAGCCACTACCTTCCAGAGATCAGTAGAGTACCCCAGGTATAGTTTAATTATTGCAGTTTTCCATAATGGTGCCATAACACGCGTTCGTAAAAGTCAACTGGAAATATATAGTGTATCAATTAAAATAATCTCTAATGTGACTTTTTACTGAAAGGGTTTTATACCCGCTTATTATTATAAATCTTTTAAAACACAATTGGTGGTGGTCAACAAAACAAAGCAATATAAATAATAGATATAATAATGGTAAATAGTTATAAATAAATAATAGTTGTTCAATTAAAAATAATAAAATTAAAATAAAAATAAATTACAAATTAGTGATATATTATAAAACATCAGTTATTATTTTAATAAAATAAATTATTTACTATAATAAATATACCAGATACTAGAACTACAGTGGAATTATGATCTGAGTGTCATATCTTTTTCTATAAATTTTAAATAAAAAGAGATATCCGTAATTAGCTGGGACTTTAACTAGATATACATACATATAAATTAATGCGAATTAATGATATTTTAAGAATTTTTGCCTATTTTTAAAAATGTTTGTCAATTTAGACAAATACAAACCTTTTCAATTATTACCGACAAGGACATGGCTGTATTATTTAGGCCAGAAGGAGTAAGTTTTAAATTTATTCACTCATTTCTTTGATGACGTCAGATATGCTCTGTCCTTGTCATAATGAATGATCCAATTTTAACATATTACGTCAAAAAAGGGATATAAACAGCAACTGAGTTAATCTTCGAATTTAAGACTTTATCCATAAATTTAGATGTCAAAAGTCATGTCGTCATTGTCCGCATGTGGATGTTGTGACGTAAGAAAAGCTTTTGCTTTGATTTATCAGAAGGCTTATTCTTATCTCTTTGTTTTCTCCAAAATACTATATATCAAAGAGGACGAGCACCGAAAATTTTATTTTTCCTTGCTGTATACAGTGACACCCAAATCAAAATTTAGTGAAAGTTGATATAGTATATCTACCGTTGTTTATTCAACCTTCCTTCTTTTTTTCCTATTTGTATCGTCAGCATATTTAGTCACTATTTCTTTTTCTTAACCTAGGCTCTGAGGTTATACACGAGCGACTACAGTGCGGTTGTGTGGCACCTCCTTATTATTTCTTTGTATTTTTAGAGCGACTCGCTTTGTGAAAAAAATAACGGTGGGATATCAAGATAACGGCTCCTCTAGCGATTAGATCGCCTCTCAAAGGTGTATTGGTAACAAGTTTAGCACTTGTTCCTCGATAAAATATTTTTAAAATTATTGGTAATCTCATATCTACTACAGCTGGCCGCCTGTATTGTATCATACTTTTAGTACAAGGCGCAACCTCTATTGAGGAGACGCAGACGTATCAAAATGGGAAGCAGCTCACAATCTTAGACTAAAACACATAGAAAAGTAGTATTAAAAGTCATAAACATCTAGAGTACCAATGTTCAATATACTTCAGTACCTACCTATTTTATGATTTTTGCGGTGTTTATTTGTAGGTAAATAATTTCTTGGCAAAACTAGGCACATTATTAAAAAACCTTTCTTAATTAAAAAATTGTATTTTGCTTGTTGCGTTGATATCACTAGTTGACCCGCCTGTAAAAGAACTCATGGGCCGCGCCTGTTAACCACCCCAAGATGTCTCGCACACTAATGGCTAAACCATAACCTTTTCGATGAGCTTCACTAGACAGGGGCCTCTCTAGCGAAGCACATCCAGAAGGTGATGGGCTAAACAAACCATGCTATCAAAAAATAATTTATTCTTTTTCAAGGTAGGCATGGTTACCCATATTTTAACGACTACTGAAAATTTAAAACTACAGGTATAATATAAACGTATTATAATAAAAATGCATACTGCATTTTCAATTAAATTGTTAATAATTATCTATGTATATTAGAATGAAGTGTGAAAAGTTATGCTCTGCAGTTCAGTGCACAGTGGTCATATTATTACTTCTTAAGAAATAATGATGCTTGCCTGCTAAAATTTGGCAGGATGAATAAATGGCTTTATCTGTTCTTTTCTAGGTAACCAGGGATCAGTCCATCCGTTCTCTTAATATATTTCTTTGATTTTAAAATGTTTTTGTGTTTTATCACATACTAACAATATTTTGCTTGTGATTTTATTAATAATAATGTCAATAGGTAAGATTGCAACAAATGTTTTGAAACCGTTTTATTTATTTTTACCGAAGATTAGCTTATTAGATTTCGTGTACCACTAATTAGAAAAACAGTATGTTTTTTGTTTAATAAATTACAGACTAATCAAAATATAGTAAATTAGAAAAATATCTTTGTTATCAATTGGTGCATAGATATATACTTGTAATGCACCTTTTTAATTTTTCTCTTTACAATAATAAAAAAGTATATAGACAGTTTTTAGGTTTTTATTAAGACGCGAAATTTGCTGTTAGAGTTAATATCGCATTGACTAAGTCTGTGGCGAGTAGGATTGTCAACAGTCCAGAATTTGGGTGGACGTCCACCATTTGAGCTGATTTGTCCACCGTCCAGACAATACCTTTGGCTGGACGTCAAATGTCCATACTTTTACACGTTGGCATAGTTTTCGTTTTTTTTTCGCGGGATTTTCTCACAATCCGGCAACGCCGAAACGCCGTTTCGAAGATTTGATGTGCTAAACACCCCAAGCCCCCCCCCCCCTTGACTACGCCTATGACGTTAATATTGATTATTATCAGAATCGGACATATACACATTCCCTTCTCTGAAGCTGAATCAGATCTTTGTGCATAAAGTACACTAGAATAAAATTTTTTTAAGTAAATTATGGTTACTCAAAGAAAGAAGAACATTTTTCCACAGAAAAGTAGTGTATTGCTTTATGGTAAATGTATATTTTTTTAATTTTACTATTCTAGTATAAAGTCTGGAGACAACCTTTCTAGACATTTTAAGTCCAGAATCACATTAATCGTATATTTGAAAAAAAATGGTTTCGTGACAAGCACGTTAAATCTCAAAGTACTGACTCATTTTTGGTCAATTGCTGTAGTCGACGACCTCATCAAGCTTCATTTGAAGCTGTAGCACACCAAAGAAATAAACCCTAAACAAATAAAACAATAATATTCTTGTTAAGTGTTTTATTTGGTAAAAAAAAACAATCACTGTGTACTTATCAAAAGGACGATAACCCAACCACATAATTTCAAAATGATTATTTTACAAAAGCTGGGTGGCAAAGGATCTTACAATTGTTTTAAATAATGACAAAATCTTTTTGAAATAATGTGATTTTCTCCATTGAAAGTGTCATTCCCTTCTAGGGAGTCTCTTATCTTGATCAATAAATTATACAAAAATAATTTTAATTATTATTTAGTATTAGGGTAAAAGTAAAATTATAATAAAATAAATAAGGAAGTATTACTTTACTTACTAGTAGTTACTATGCATTTTGGATTTTTCTTGCATATGTAATAATTAAAACTTTTAGGGTAAAAGCGGTGTTGCATATATTAATCTACCTAATGCACAATAATCTGGACACATTTTAATCTCAGTCTGATAGTTTAAAACGTAGGTAATATTTTAGAATTATAGCAGCAATATAAGCACAACACCCAATAAGCACGATAGTGAAATAAGATGCATTGAGACCGCATGTGAAGGAGTGGTGGGGTTGTCCGTCGAGGTCGTAGATTCATCACCTGATCCAAGTTCCTCTTCTATTGCAGAATTTACTTGTACCGATTGTAGTTCGTCCATCTTTGCTTCATTTTCACTGAGGCTCCTGACTTTTCTTGTGCTCTGTATCGATTCAACGGTGCACTGTTTAATTTTTATAGAATATTCTAGTGTATCACAAAACGACTGTAGCTCAGATGATCGGATGCACTGCTGGATGTGGTCGACAGTGCCATCTGAAAACAAACAGAAAAATATTTTATAATAATTATTTTGCGAACAAGAGGACTGGCGTAGCTGTTTAAAGTTGACCTATCTGTTTTTACAATATTGTAAACAGGCAAAGTTTGTTTGTTTGTTGGGGGTGATCTCATATTCAGAAACAATCGAACGTGTGTATATAAGAAATCATTCACATTTAGTTAGCTTATGCCTTAGGTGTTAAAGGTTATCTTAGAGATGGAAGCGAAGTCGAATAATTATTCTGTATTCGGCCCTATTTTCACTTTTCGGTATTCAATCGAATATTCGATTTAACTGCCAAATACTTGGTTTCCACCTATAATTAATAAGTGCAAAACAATAACAAAAGTTTAAAATTGTTTAGTTTTAAAATAGTGAAAACGAAAGCATGGATGTACATTTTACCATAATTGACTCAATAGTTTATTTTAAAAAATAAGTTGACTCGAGTCAAGAATTTTCTTCATTAGGTTCTAACCTGATGCAGACCAAATCAATTTACGATAAAACTAGGTGTTGGCACTGTCGATACATAAAATAAAAAAGAAGGTTCGCGATTTTTGTAAGAGTACCCGTATATTTGTCGGAGTAAACGAGATCAGTAAATTGATTTCGGCGCTACGCTAAGCGACGGATATTCACACACCCATAAAGACTTTTTGTTTCAGAACCTCTTTTTTAGTATCTGGGAGTAGTAAAGAACTAAAACCTCTGAAAATCTGTTGAATTTATGGATGATTACGATACTTTCTTTACGGCTAGTGTCGCTCGAAGCGATCCGTGGACTTATCAGCAGGGGGAGATGAAACCATTCATTCAAAGCTAGCCTTTTGTTATGTTCCACACATTGTCGTGTGTGGGACAAAAAAAGTAGAAAGAGAACGCTAAACATCCGACTTTGCGCGCTGCCGTTAAGGCTTTTTGAGCCGTCTCATAGAGGGTTATATTACATATCTAGCTGATAATATGTAGCAAATTTGAGAATCACAGATTCCTAAAATTTTGATGGAAATTCATTACAAACCCCCTACTGATAACCGAAATTTACGTTAAATCTGGTTAAATCCAGGTACTCGATGGGCCGCAACATTTTAAATCGACTAGTATGATACTGGTCTTAAAACAGAAGTGATATTGTGTTAAGCTAATATTTAATATTATTTGTTTGTAATAACTGGAAATTTATTTGCCAACTTTATATAGAGAGAAATATTAGATGGTTCTATTAAGTCGAAACTTCATAGAAGTAGGTACTGTAAAAAATAAATATTTAAACACATGTTTTACAGAGTTTAATAATTTAAGTCCTAAGGGGGTTGAAATGTGGATTCAAATTTTGTAATGGAGTAAAATTGTTACACCGCGGACGAAGTCGCGGACGAAAGCTTGTATACATAAAAGAAGAAACTGACTGACTTAAAATGTTGCACAGAGATTTCTTATATAACGCAAGCACCCATTAAGGAAGGGGTTTTCAAAATTCAACCCCTAAGGGGGTGAAACAGGGGTTAACATTTGGTATGGAGGATAAATATTAGATGGTCCTATTAACACGAAACTTTATAGAAGTGCTCTAAAAAATAAATGCTTAAACACGTGTTTTATAGTTTTTAATAAATCAACCCCTAAGGGGGTGAAATGGGGATTTACAGTTTGTAATGGAGTAAAATTGTTTTACCGCGGACGAAGTCGCGGGCGGAAATTAGTTTTAGTATAAAGCCTGATACAGACAGCACAACAGGTTTCGGCTTCCGTGGGCTGTCACAAGATAAAAAAGCAAAAATATTTGGTAAAAATGTGATGAATTATAAATTTTGAAATTAGAACAGTCTAAGCGCATTTAAAGACGTCGCTGTTAATTTTTATTACATTCAAATTATAGTATGTAAAATATACCATGTCCTTGAGATATATAATATGAGATTTTTAGTGAAACTAAATTCTAATAATAATAAAAATACTTAGATGTTACAATATCATGCTATATGATAACCAACTTTTAGATAATAACCTATTCCACTCGAGGACTTTTATAAAAATTCGATACCCCATTTAAGCCTCTTAACAAGAGATTAGTTTTTAATATCTGTATCATTCTACAGCCAATTCGATTTAAGTTTTTTCTTAACAACAACCCGCGACCAATGCTATCGATCTAGCAAAATGAAATATTCAACCATCGAAGCCAATAGGATTTTGACTGGTGTCGTCTTAAAAGAGTTAAATGGGCCAATGATATTTGTATTGAATTAAATGTAAGCCAGTCAATATGGCCTAATATTCAGCCCAATATTTAATTGATGTTTGGTATTCGGCCGAACTATCATTTGTCGCATCAATGTTATATACAATTTTTATCCATGTCTTTACTCAAGTGGAACACTGATATGAGTTCGATGCCGCCACATTAGATATGCTTAAGTTTCAGAAGACCAGAAATTGTCGAACCGTTTCGAAAAATTTGTTTTCGAGTCCAATCCCAATTTCAAAATGGGACAGCTACGTGTCACAGTCAAAATCAGTAGCAGTGGTATAAAATTTTCTAAGACAATTTATGGCAAACACAGTTATCACTTATGCCACCTTTTAACAAGGTTACAGCACTGAATCGCTTCCGAGGACGATGTCTAGTTTTTTTTTGCGTAGGATGGAAAAAATCTTCAAAAAGACACCAAGCAGCCAGATCTGCAAGGTGGTGTATGATTTTTACGGACTAAAAAACCACCCCTTTATTCCGATACATGGTGGAACCGCCGCCGTGAGGCATTACTTCGCCATGTGTTTGTCTTTCTGTAATTGACTGTCTGTTTACCTGTCTTATCCCTCTCAGTATTCCTTGTCGTTTAGCTTCTTGCTCTTTTGTCTTTTGCTTTTTTGTGATCATTTCCGCAATTTTGTTCCATGCTTCGATTCCTGATAACATGGTGTTTATGATGTTTTGTTTAGTTAAATGGACCCCTTTGTGCGCTGTCTATTTGCTGTATTTTCGATTTAGCGCCTTCTCCCATATAGGTGACGCATATAGTATAGTAGACTGCGATGTTGCTATTAGATTTCTGCCTTTATTTTCGCTAGTTCCTCTTGTTTCGGGTATTATTCTAGTCAGTGCTGACACCTAAATAATTAACATTATCTGTTGGAGCAATCTGAAACGGTTCCAGTTTGAAACTAATTGATATGTTTATTTTCTTCCGTCCTATGATCAGCACCGCCTCAGTTTTTTGTGGTGCCAGCTGTAATTCGTGCTTTCCTATTTAATTACTAATCATTTTCAATATTTCGTTTGTAGTTTCCATTAAGTCTACTTCGGTTCTTCATACTACCACGACATCCAAGTCTGCATATACTATTAGCTCGGTGTTTTCTGGGGCTGCGATCTTAAGTATCCTATCGTACAGAATATTTCATAATAGCGGGCCCAACACCGACCCCTGGGGTACCCCTCCTACTATCCTGTATTCTTCCAAGTCTTCGTCTATTATGCACCTGTTTGCGAAGTAGCTAGCGATTAGTGTGCGAATATACGTTAATATTTTTCGTCTTCGTAGCTCTTGCATTATATGCTGCCTCGTGGCCGCTGCTTAATAGGTAGAGGGCGAAAACAAACCACGGCGTAACTTGTGTCACATTTTGAACTTTGTCAGACTTTACCCTTCTAAGGATATTGCACGTTAACCCAGGATTAAGAATCCTTTTATATAAAAATCATCCCAGATTAGTGAACATTTTTTGGATTAAAATATTGGTGCAACTGGACATAAATGTAATAATTTATTATTGTATAATTTAAACCCGTGATTTCACTCGCGTAAAACTGGGAACATACTGTTATAGATTTGCTCAAAGATTTGAAAAAACTGGAAGCTCCTGAATTGATTTTAAAATTCTTTTACTGGTGGATAGTGCAGAGCTTTCCAAGTTTCTAATACTATTTTTCAACGCATTTTCGCTCGTGTGGACCACAAAACATAACGTGGGATTGCAACTATTTTTGCTGGCTTTTAAAAAATTCATTTAAGCTCTTTGTTTGGGTTTGCTGTTATATAGTGAACTGCGGCTTCGCTTGCGAGAAAATTTAAGATTTTGTCAGCTAAAACTATGTAAATTGTGAAATTTACTGTGTATCTAAGCAAACCCAAGCAATAGAGTACCCTGTCGCGGTAATGACTTTTATTTATGAGTAAAACGGTCCGAACGGCATTAAAACAACATTTTGCTTACCAATGTGATATTTCAAGTCCAAACATCCATATTCTTGCCCTTCTAAGTTATGGTTTATTAATAATTGGCTTTCAAAAGGCAGTGCTGGTACGAATCTCGTACAATCCAGTTCTAAGACATTTTCTTGTAAACAGTCAACTCCTCGACATGTTCTGCAGGTGTCTCTGGCAAAACCTAATAATTATAAATACTTATTTATCATATATGCTACCACTCCCTCTGCATTCAAAAATATATTACCATTCCAATTTTTTTTATTATATTAACTCCCTGTATAGATAACAACCGTTCTATATTTGTAAAGTTTTTCTGTTTGAACTGCAGAATTGTAATATAGAATTGCCAAGTTAGAGACCAACGAAAAATCATTTTGAAAAACTTTTTTAAAATGAATTTTTAACACTACATTTTTTTGAAATTATCTTTTCTCAAAAACAATTTTTTTCGAAAATAGAATTTTGCGAAATACATTTTTTTAAAACTATAGTTGACTTCAAACTCTATACTTTAAAAAATGTTAATGAAAAACAAAACAACCAGAGAAATATTCATCTTTTTTGGGTTTGCTCAGGTTTGGTTAGGTTTGCTCAGGCTTTTTTCTGTCTCTTTTTATCAACATTTTCAAACCTATTAAAATCTGAAACCTATTTAAGCAACCGGTAAGCATTAAAACAATATATTCGGAGCATAATAAACTTAGCTACGTTATTATGTAATGCATTTTCGGTAACAACTATTTCTTCTAAAAAGCGTTTCCCAAGAAAAACTGGATATTATGGAAAAAAATTCTCAAAAAAAAATATTTTTCGAAAAAATACGTTTTTGCTTTTTGAAAAAAAATTCTATTTGGAAAAATTTTGTGAAAATTTTTATAGAGTCTCAAGAAAGAAACGGAAAACTATAGTGATTTAAATCCCTCATAATACCAATGACCAGAAAGATATTTCAAAATTAAAAAGACTGTTAAATAATTTGAATTTTGAATTTATTTAAATAAAACTTAATGGAAAATGGAAACATCATGGTTTTTAAGTACTTCAAAGAAATCTTTTGCAAGTCGATGCTCAAGCTGAGCTGGTGCTGAGATTACCCGGCACTTGCCAAGCATCAAAATTAAGAAAGTTAGAACTTGTTAGTAAAACATTATAATTATATTACAACTAAAAGAAAAAAAATTAAATCGATGAAATCGATTTTTTTAACTTTTTCAAACAAGAATTATCACTCCCCTCGTATCCGACTATAGAAAATTTTATTAAATACATAACATTTTGTTAAAAGTGTTTTGTTTATTATACAAATGAGCAGGATACATTTTAAAAAATAGTTTAGTAAAATTTATTTTTAACATTATTGATTTCTTTTAGCGGATTTATTTTTAGATTTTAGTAGAGCATTTTTAAAAGAGTATTGTGTATGTGCAAATAACATTTGAAGAATGTTTTATTCACAAAGATTGTCAAAAAATGTGTATTACATCAAAAAATCTAAAAATGAAATTAGGTATACGACCGACTTTGTTTCAAATCTATTTATTGTAACGTGAATTTAAAAAAGAACACATTTTAACTTCATTTATAGTTATAAACACATCACTGCAGGGCTGAATTAAGAGTCTATAATTTTGAAAATAATTTTGTAAAAAGTTTTATATACATATACTAGACTAAACCAAGCCAAAAAAACAATCTTTGAAAAATTTCCCAAATTTAACACGAAAACCTTAAAAAGCAAAAATTTTAAAAATAAAGTTTATAATTTACAGGTATTTCGTAAAAATTTATATAAATATTTGTGACGGCCGGTATGGCTTACTAGCCTGACCACAAAAAAATAATCGTTGAACATTTCTAAAACGTTACCAAATTTTAAATGAAAACTTTGAAAAAACGTACTTGAAACAAAAACAAGTTTTAAGTTTTAAAAAATATTTTTTGTACCCTGAAGGATAAAAATATATTTCCTAAAAGGAATTTTAAAATTAAGTTTAAAAACTAAAAATAAACTTTTTAACCTGGGGTATTTTTTTATGTAATTGCTTTTTTATGCAAATTCGAAAATATGCTAATTGTCGGGCTCTACCAACTTTTCATAAAATTTGTATATTTTTGGTAATCCTTACTTTGATCAACTGCAAGAAGCACTAAGAATGTTATACTCGCACAAAAATTCATTTTTGATAAAATATATCGGGTCGAATATTTTCTAACCACCTGGAAGTGTTTAAATTAACTGATATTAATTAGTTTCAGCACCTGTACTTATATTTGGTTGTATTATAATAAGCTGATATTATCTTTTTTAGATAAGAGTCAGTTATTTTGAAATTTTGACATATTGTTATGTATCCCATCGAAGATGTTCATGTTTTAAATTTATTTTTAAAATTATCCTAATAAAAATTGATTAATATTTCAATATAATCGCTAATAAAATTTATTGATGTTTAATCTAACAAAGACATAATTCATGATAATATTTTCTGGTGATTCATTACTTGACAAAGTCCTATGCTGGTAATCCAAGGATAATCAGTCATGTTTATTAAAAGGGCGGATATAGAGAAAAGGAAGCAAAATAAAACATAAACCTGAGCAACGTAATTGAGGTTGATCTATCCTATCTATCGTATAAAATGGGACGGATTATTAACAATCACAGAACATCCATGGTCGAGGCGGGATTCAAACCCGCGACCTCTCGGTTGCATAACAGACCGGATGCAGCTGCATTTTAGTCAGTCTTGTGTTGACGCTAAAGCCTTACATGTGATTTAGTATTTCTGTTATTAATTAACTCCATAAAGTCAAAATGGTAAGCAAAACTAAAATAGACAAACTGGTAATGAACAAAGTATTGTATCATGCAAAAATTCGTCTTCAAGATTTTGACGAATTTTATTGTTCTTCTTTACTATCCCGGATCCAAGAAGCGGTTTTGCAAAAAATGTACCTCGTTCGATCTCCTTTAAGTTTAATATTTAGGGGTTTCTTAAAAAAAATTTTACCCCCAAATAACTAATGATATGAATCAAAAAGTTATAAGGAAATAAATAATTAAATTGTTTATAACAATTAATCGCGCTAGAATTTTTCAATCCTGATAATTTTGACTCAATTTACTAGGTGTAAATTGAGTCGAAAAGGTCAAGTGCAAGCTATATACTTGCACAATTAGTGTTCCGTGCCATCAGCCCCCCACTTAACCTGAGCAAACCTCGGCCGCCCGATCCGGTTGGGTATCCGGGCCATATCACATCGCATATGCGCGGAGCTTTGAGTTTGAGGACAAAAGTTGTTCCTTACATCGTGAGAAATATTTTTTGTCGAAAAACTTTTTCTCTAATACCAATGGTTCAGCAGTTATAAGGAAATAAATAATTAAATTGTTTATAACAACTTATCGCGCTGGAATTATTCAATCCTGATAATTTTGACTCAGTTTACACCTAATTCTCAATGTTCATGATTTTTTTCAGATTTTTCTGAGCGATCCTTTTGATGATGAGGGTCGCGGAGAGCAATTTTTAAGCGTTCTTCCCGAAAAATGTTTTAAAAAATCATTTGACACCCTATAGGATGCCCTGGACAATTTTTTCCGTTTCCCAATTTACCCCCTGAAATTAACCACCAGAATCAAAATTCAACTTTTTATACTTCACGTCTTTAATTGGGCCACCACACTCTATCTCTGTGCCAAATTTCAAATTTGTACGTCGAATAGTTTTAGAGAAAATCGCCTGTGACAGACGGACGGACAGACACCGAAGTGATTCCATAAGTGTTCCGTTTTTACGGAACACTTATGGATTAAGTTAGGTGGATCTGGATAAACCTTTTCGTGTATGGAGGCCTTCAGCAATTAGTCACATACAGTTAAAAAAGTTTATACGATAACTTTATGTTAATGTTTAGTTGTTTTTTCCTTTCCCCTAGGTAATTAAATATCTAAGTTCGTTTTATGCTGCAGGAGAGCAATGTAACAGCAAGGAACAAAAGAATGGTAAATTTTTGGCAACAGTCGAAAATAAGATGACTATCATAACTTGATATGTTGTGAGGCGCGAAATGTCGTCTACATCTATATTTTATTATTTTATGTGTATAAAATGCTAATCTATTTTAGGCATTTTATATTACCGTAACAGTTTCAAAAAATAATGACAGTATTGCTGCTTATGATTTATTCTAGCTTGTACCCGCGGTTTTGCTCGCGTATACCTTATATCCTTCATGTATTGAACACTCAAATTTGTGGCGTACCCAGGATCATCATGAAAAATTAGCTTATTTCGTTTTTGTAAAATCGGTAGGTTAATGATTTTTAGTATCCATCGTGTAACATATCGCCGTGACGCATACAGGGTTAGTCTTTTAAGTGTTAGGTACGCAATATCTCAAACTTTATAAACAAAAGTACATAATCCCATTTAAAATTCCAAAGTTAGAGTTAGAGAGAGTTAAAATAGAGGGAGGGGTTAAATGTCAAAAATATGGTTAAATATGTCCCCTATCTCTAATACACAAAAATAGTGTAAACCGTTACTATTTTCCTACAGTGCACAAACCTTGACAAAACATATTTTCACCTCTGTCGCATATATGTATAGTTTTCTCTTTATATTGTATGCCCAACCATACATAGTATTCTCTTTATATTGTGCATATAAAATAGTATATACAAAATATAAAATACTGTCAAGGAAAAGTTGGCACATAGGTGTATGACTATCTTTGACGAATGTGTAGGACTAATACAGAAAAAAGTAAAAATCGTTACAATTTTCATACAGTGACTTTCACCAAACAATAATTTTTACACCCCTCTCGTGACGTTTGGTGAATGCGCTAGGTTTCATATTGGAGTGTATTAAATACTTTTGTAAAATTACGTTGCTTTGGTAGTAAAATAGTTTTATATTTGTTCTGGTCAGTTTAAGTACTGTACTTTCTAGGAATATAGCGTTAAGATAGATCCATTTTTGAAACTCTAAAAATATTTTTATTTTTCCACTTCTTAAGCTATCAATCATAAAACCATACTTTCCATATTAAACAGAACCATAAAAGGAAAACAAAAAAAAAAATATCATCCTAAGTTAAAGTAGGATTACAATACAGAACTTTTGTATAATATAATGAGAGTATATTTACATTTAAAAACGTACTTTTAATAGAAAGTCACATACTGAAATGAATTAGTTCTTATTTTTATCATATTTTGTAAATTTCAAAGCACATTCCATAAATTTGTAACTATACATTTCAAATGTAATTTTAAAAATGTATTGTTACACTAGCAGTAAGTGTTACCTGGGTAAATTTAGGTGCGCTAACTTTTGAGAATGTATGGGGGAGAAAAGATTTCAAGTTGGTTACTGTAAATAGATGCTCGATGCTCGATGTGGTACGAGTCTGACATTGCTGCAAAAAAAATGACCTTAGCACTGCTGAAGCCATAGAATAAAAGGGGTAAAACAGTCTCCAGTTGGTTAGTGTAAAGAGATGCTCGGTTTGTACTCATTTGTCGTTGTTGCACAATATTTTTGCAACGCACTGCCACGCGTCTATTTTTTTTGCATGTAGGCAGAACTTTTCGATTTGGTCTAAGTATACTTCTGGTTTATCAGATAACAAAAAATTACAGACATTAGTCACATGCAAATGGCTATGAGTCATGCAAAAATAAAGATAATTGAAATAAAATAATATCGTTTATCAAAAGATTGTGTGTTCAAATTTTTAATTATTTTTTAGTACTTGTTTCCTGTACCACCAATCTACGCGTAAAAATATTAGTCTTTGCACACAATAATTAAAAAATTTTACTATTTTTTTGGACATGGGTAACGCGCTACTGAGGATTCGGGATTTACTAAGAGGACTTATGACTGGTTTAAATTTAAATCTAGTTCAGCAGTTAGGTTTGTTAGTTTTTGTCCTGTCATTGTTAATCAGTCGTCACTAGAAACTTACGAGTCATTCTAGTATTTCAGCAATTTGCTTGGCGTTCAACTGATTTTTATCTTGTAAGAATCTTGCTTAAATGAGTTGGGTTCTATTAACGTAATAAAAATTTATTTATTTTATTTAATCAAGTAGTCCAGTATATCGTTAGGTGTAGGCAGTGGCATAGCCAGGGGGCAAAAGGGGACGGTCGCCCCCCCCCCCGCCTCTCTCCACTGGTCGGCGCCCACCAAAGTAAATAAACAATTTAGGTATTAGTAGATACTTTACACTCCGTTATTTTAGGATTAACTGGTATGAGAAACCAGGAAATATAATATGACGCCTAGGGCCCCCCGCAAGATGTAGGCCCCCTGTCATATTTTGAGCAAGTCAATGCAGAGCGAATAATGGAGTGAGTACCAGGAGTACCGGTGGAGGGGGGGGGGGAGTTTTTGTTCAATAGTAATTATAATATCTAGTTTATTTATTCAAAAATATAATTCTATTTATTTAAAAAAATCTTAATATCTTTTAACCGGCAAAAGACAATCAATGTGACAAATTTTATAATTGAGCCAAAGTTTTAAATCTTTGTATTTTTTTAAAAATCGCCATTACCGCCTCATGTTTTTTTGACAAATCATTTATTAAATCGTCCAGCTCCAATTTCCTTGCTTCTTGTTGTTCTATGCTTATAAAACAGCCATTTGACAATCTCTCTTTCGTCATTGTACTACGTAAACAGTTTTTTATTATTTTCAGTTTAGAAAAATATCTTTTAGCCATTGGGTAACTGGTAAGGTTATAAACAACACAATGGCTTTACATACATTAGATAAACTTAAACTTACCCAGTTCAATTATTGAAGTCAACTCACGGAAGTCTTACATAAATACTGATTTGACGTGGAAATTCGGAGGTTAAGTCATTAGTATAGATTTTTTTTTAAAGAACACTGGCTTTATTATAAAGTTCATCATCAGCAGCAGTTGTAATATTTTTGGGGAAAGTAAATTAAATTTTTCGCATGAGCAATTGATGCTCTCAAAACGATTCTTTAATTAAGTTACAATAATACCAATACAGCCATTTTATACATCAACCTCAAATAGTCGTTCAATATTCTGCAGTCGTTCATTAGTACTAAGTTCCTCGAAAAATCTATTAACCTAAATGTGTCTTTTTTTCTCGAATTCTGGAGTGACTTTCCATTTCCCAGCCAAATCACTCGCCGCGCTTCAATGTTTTCAAAACTATCACGAAGGTTTCTAATAGAAGTTAAACTAGAATTTAACATTTTTTTTGGCGATTTCAAAATCTATTTCAACAGATTTTAATGTATTTGATGGTAAATTTACACTGAAAAAACATTGTGGGACATTTCCCTACAATTGTGTACCTTTTTCCAACAATTTGTTCTCAAAAACGTCCAAGACCAATTTGTAGCAAAAATTGCTACAATTGTATGAGAATCAATAAAAACTGTTGTAACTAATAATCCAATTAGAGTAAATTGCTCTACAAAGACTTTGCTACAATTTTGTGTGAAGAAAAATCCAAACGATTTTTTCAGTGTATGCGCTCTAAAACTGCACACTGAAAAATTAGTAAAAATACAAATTGCTCCATGTGTTTTTCAATGGCCAGTGCTTTCTGAGACAACTATTTTAAAAACCATTCAGAATTACAGACATTTATCAATTAATACTGTGGTTGGCGTTGGACCTCCTAGAAGGATGTCCCCCCCATTACTATTCGGTGTTTGCGGGTGTGTACTTTACGCCTTTGATGGCGCCCATAAATAATTTCGCCTCTAGAGTCTGACTACGCCACTGTGTATTTTAATTGTGTCTTCTTCTCTTGATGACAATATCATGGATTTACTTTTATTTCCATATTTATTTTTCTTAGTTCTTTCTGGTATATTTTTAAGTTTTGTTGTAGTTTGTTCTCTGTTTCTGCTACCAATACCCTGTCTTCTGCAAACAAGAGTTCTTGTAATGTCACATCTTTCAGTTTCGTTTGCCTATTGTTATGCTCTTGCATCTTTATTTGCATCGTTTTATAGCGCCGTCTATGACTATGGAAAACAGTATAGAGCTCAATACGACTGCTTAAGTCCCATTTTCTCATTCCGAATAACTTTTTATCGAAAAATTAAAAATTATGCCCATTTGTAGTATAGGTAACCCCGTCCAGGACACCCTGTATATGACTTATACGCAAAAATAGTGTTAACCGCTACTATTTTCCTACCGTGCACAAACCTTGACAAAACAAGTTTGCACCTCTGTCGCATACATAGTGTTCTCTTCATATTTTGTGCAGTGGCGGCTCGTGACTTTTTTATTTGGGGGGGGGGGGGGGTGGCACAAATACAAATCAATAAATAATAACTAAAAAAATTGTAAAACAGTCTTTTGTAATAAATATTGCGTTTATTTCTGATTCCATTTTGTGGAAACGGCGGATCGGGAAAACCCAAAAGTAAGAACAAAACAAAATACACAGTACTAGAATTTCTAGTAATACTACGCACTAATGCACTACTAATAATTAATAAACTATTTAAATAAAAAATATCCCTCAACTGATCACAAAAAAAATTATTAGGCCTTCACGTGTTAATATATCAAGAAAACTAAACATAAAATTGTGCAATAATCTCTTCTGCCCGCCGCGCTAAGGACAACGCCGCTCGAAATCCAAACAATAAACAAGCGCTAGGAGACACGAAATAATTGTGCCCATCGAGATGCCGATAGCACGCGATTTTAACCCTAATTCTCCAATGCATAGACCGGCGTCGCCACCAAAATTGATGATGAAATTGGGACAAATCTGCTGTGTCCCCGGAGATAAGTTTTGATCGCCGGCGGTCGCGTTCGCCGTGGTGTGACATGCAAGGAAAGAGGTATTGAGGCGCGGCGGCGTATTATTTCTTTTTGACTTTTGATAAAAGATTTTTTATTTGTCGAAAATCTAGAGTTGGCACGTGCCCTTGTGCCCTTTAGGACCAGCCGCCACTGATTGTGTGTATAAAATAGTGTATAGAAAATATAAAATACTGTTAATAAAAAGTTGGCACATAGGTGTGACACACCCTGTGTATGACTAATACAGAAAAAAGTCAAAATCGTTACAATTTTCATACAGTGAACATTTGGTGAATGAACTAGGTTTCATATCGGAGTGTATCAAATAATTTTGTGAAATACGGTGCTTTGGTAGTAAAATAGTTTTATATTTACAGGCCAGTTTACTGTCCTTTTTTAAATTATCCAGTTGTCGTATCAATAATACCATTTTACTTTTTATCTTATTTTATTGTTATCATGAAACTTTATACTTTCATATTAAACAGAACAATAAAAGAAAAGCAAAAAGAAAACCAATATCATCCTAAGTTTAAGTTCCATTTTTTGTAAGCAATTTTCCATCATGCAGAGCACTCATCCTCACTAAAGGTTTGTTTATAAAAGTTAGTTAGGATTACAAACATTTTGTATAATGAGAGTATATTTACATGTAAAAATGTACTTTTACTGAAAAATCACATACTGAAATAAATTTGGTTCTTAATTTTATCATATTTCGTAAATTTCAAAGCCCTTTCCAAAAATTGTAATTGTAATGTAATGTAAAAAAATATTGTTACACCAGCAAGTATTACCGGGGTAAATTTATACCAGCTTTTGAGAAGGGAAGGGAGAGAAAAGATCTCAAGTTGGTTAGTATCATGGATCTATTATAATATGGATTCGATATCCGTATACTGTGAGCGTATCGAACGTGAAGCCTTATATAATATAAATATTTTGTTGTTTGTTATTCTCTTGAGAGAGCAGTTTACGAACTACGAACATAGACAAGACTACGAATTACTACGTAATTGAATCAAGAATGGTAGTAGAAAGAGATAAAATAGCATTGGAGTGTTGGAGCTCAGAAGTGTTGTTGTCTGCTGGGTGCTTAGGAAAGACGTCTGGGAACGCTCGGTTACACGTACGTCTTTGTCTAATGAACTAGAAAAGAAAAAGTGCGACGTATAGATTTATATAGATTTATAAATGACTCAGAGCGACTTTAAATAATCGCCTTTAGAAATAACCTAACATAACATAACCTATAAATAATAAAACCTTTTTAACTTAAATTTATTACTATTTAGCAGAAAAATAAAATATTTTGGGGCTTTTATTACTTTTAGTAAATCTTGTGATGCTTCTAACGTATTTTTGTACAAAAATACAAGGTAAAATAAGATGTGGCCAATGTTTACAAATTGTGTTTACAGTGTCGTTTAGAATGGTTTGTTTTGGCTTCAAAGAATGTGAACTCATCCCGTATCCAGTCCTAATAAATCCATGGTTAGTATAAATAGATGCTCGATAGGTTGCAGATGTTACTGCAAAAAAAATCTGACTTTGGCACTGCTGAAGCCACATAATGGAAGGGGTAAAACGGTCTCAAGTTGTTTAGATTTTAAAGTAAATAGATGCTCGGTGTCTACTAATTTGACGTTGTTGCAAATGAGAATTTTTGCTTTGCATTGTGACGCGTCTATTTTTTTTTATGAAAGCAGACATTCTCGATTTGGTCTAAGTATACTTCTGGTTTATCAGATAACAACAGAAAACAGACATTCGTCACTCAATTTACATGCAAAACAACTTATGCACGATAATTAAAAAGTATGACTATTTTTTTAAAGAAGTAGGTAATGCTCTAGTATGGATCCGGGATTTACTAAGAGGCCTTATGACCGGTTCAAATTTAAATCTTCTAGTTGAGCAGTTAAGCTTGTTGGTTTTTGCCCTGTCATTGTTAATCAGTCGTCACTAAAAATTTACGAGTCATTCCATTATTTCAGCAATTTGCTTGGTGTTCAAATGATTCTTATCTTGTAAAATCTTGCTTAAATGAGTTAGTCTCTATTAATGTGAAAAATGTATTTATTTTATTTATTCAACAAGTCCAGTATATCGTTAGGTGTGGGACTGGTAAGTATAATACCATATATCACATACAGAATACATATGATTTGTGCTGTTTCCCGTATCTATCCTGTGCCAATCTTCTAACCTCGCACCACTGAATTCTTCGTTTTTCTGCCTCCTGTCGTACTTGTTCCTCCTATCTTAGTCGTGGTCGTCCTATTTAATTCTTGCCCTGTAATCTGGTTTCATATATTTCTTTTGTCACTCTATCTTCTTTCGTTATATGTCTATGGCCTAGCCAACTTAATAGTCTTTGTTCAATGGTTAATTCTATCGGTGTTATCTTTAGTTCTGTTATTACTGTCTCGTCCCTTACTCTGTCTTCTCTTGTAATTCCTTTCATTCTCCTTAAGAATCTCATTTCAGATGCCGTTACTTTGCTTTTATGGTTCTACTTAGGGTCCAGGATTCTTCTATAATTATTGAGCCTCAGTAGCTATAGCATGTGACCTGGTCGAGCTTTTGTCCTATTTTAATTTGTTTTCATTTGATGACAATATCATGGTTTTACTTTTTCGGTGTTTATTTTCAAATTTATTTTTCTCAGTTCTTTCTGGTATATTTTTATGTTTTGTTGTGGTTTGTCCTCTGTTTCTGGAACCAATACCATGTCGTCAGCAAACAGGAGTTATTAATTGTATGTCACATCTTTCAGTTTCCATTTACCTATTGTCATGCTCTTGCAACCTTCTTTGAATCGTTCTATAGCATCGTCTATGACTATGGAAAACAGTAAAGGGCTCAGGGTCTGCTTCGTACGAGTGACTTCATTCTTTGCATCTTTTGTGAGAAATGTCGGAGTTCAAGCTATATTAGCCCCATTTAATTGACGTCATTGATTCTGACGCATAAAAGAGACATAGTTTTTTTATCTTCCTACAACTCACGAAGGCAGTAAGCCTAAGGTCTACGGTACCGTGGATTGTATCTCGCAAAGTTGACCCGCACACCCAGTGCTGGAAGAAGCCACAAGGATTTCACCAGCCCTTTAAGCGGGTGTGTGGGGTGGTACCTCCTCGGTCGAGGAAGAATTCCTCTACAACCTTCCTTCATTCAGCACGCGTACACCATAAACACGCTTCATTCATGCGGACAATCACAAATATCAAGGCCTGTACTTTTTTATTTTTTATGGTACAGCACCGGAATCGAATCAGGCGCCGCGTGACAGATGTGCTTCAAGCCCGTCCGTGGGGGAAATATTTTGGGGCCAGCTATTAATTCGTTAAATTAATGTTTAAATTAGCCAACAGCAATATTTACATTTTTGTTTTATGTTTTCAGATGTTATTAATTTTGTTGTTTTCTGTTTTTGGTTAATTAATAAAAACTGTACATTTTTTGTTTATTTACCATGCATTGCCCATAAAGGCTAATACAAGACACCTGTTACTTTATTAAGAAAAAATGGTGACATATGACCCTGTTAAATTTATTCTAAACTTAAACATTCACGTTCAGATTCACTCAGAAGGTTTAAGATTTAGTACTGGTTTAAATTAAGATCTTATAGTTGATCAGATATGTCTTGACGGGTTTTGGTGATATCATTGTTAATAAGGCGTCATTAAAAACCTATGAATCCTAATATTTCAGCGATTGTCTAGGTTTCCAAATGATTTTCATCTTGGAACGAGTTGCTATAATGAATTTAGTTCTATTATTATCGAAAGTACGTACTAACATTGCCCTTTCCTTTATAAATTTGCGAAAAAGCTCAGAAATAAATTCGCAGTATAAAACTTAGTTGTCTTATTCTTACATTTGTCAGTTTAAAACGTTTGGTTGTCAAATTAGACCGGACTAGCGTTGGAGAATCTGGCTGTCAGATTCGCTAAAAAACTTTGAGATTTAGTACTGGTTTAAATTAAGATATTATAGTTGATCAGTTATGTTTTGACAGGTTTTTGTCATGTCATTGTTAATAAGTCGTCATTAAAAATTGAATTATTCAGCGATTTGTTTGGTTTCCAAATGATTTTTATCTTGTAACGAGTTGCTGTAATAAATTTAGTTCTGTTATCATCGCATCACCTACTTTCTCCAAAGGGTAAGTAGTAAGAATCATTTGTTGCCCCTCGAATAATATCACACATCTCAAAATTTTTCTCAAATCGAAAATCAGGTTCTAATCTTGACAAATGCGTCTACAATCTACCGAAAATTTCATTAAAAACGGTTTGAAATTAGCGAAGCACATCCACTTCATCCAAATTCTTTTTGTCCGTTTTTTTTGCTGATGGATGTATATGGGCTCGCATCTACTTTTTGAGAACGGCTATTGTCAGGCTTTCAGTTATGTGACATATTTTTACATTGATGAACTATACTTAGATACCACAATTACTGTAGGTTAATATCTGCAATTGCAAATACCACACGCTAGAGCATATTATTAAGTATTAATAAAATATATCAATCAATTTTTCGTGATAATAATTTTTAAGTAATTTATTTTCATTGCATGATCATGAAATTTAGAGGAAGTGGCAACGTCCATAACACGTATTGTAGATTGTAGTCCCGTTCATTTATGACTTAAACAGTTATCCAGGTGTACTATTTTGTGTGTAACGTTTTTGACAGGTCGGTATATACGTGTTGTAGTGAAATTTTAAGTGGTTTTTGGTTTTTAAGGACTTTATCCACACATTTAAAAAAATGGCCAGTGCCAAGTGTACCGAAAAATGGATTATTTTTATGGACTAGCAATAAATAAATTTAAATTTAAACAACGCAATTTCTAAAGCCATGATTCTGAAGTTTCGTAGCTATTTACACATCCTCATTATAAAGTTTCTTCATTTTACTGCTCTAGTTTTACAAAAAGTGTACAAATCCACCAGTATTTTAACCAGCTATTTTTTTTCACTTGGTGACTCATTTTTGTCACAATAGTACTTAAGCTTTTAGTGAGATATCTTATCGATTGATGTACATAGTTATTTTATCCTATACACATATTTTTGCACCATATTTGTTAAAAATTGGCTCATGTGCAACTACAGTACTTTGCCTGTGATCTAAATGAACAAAAAATATCGGTATATCAGTTTCTAATAAGTACTTGATAAATAATAAATAATCGTATTTTCTATACGTTAAATATGTAGATAAGCAACATTTGGCTAAATGGTGATATTTTCGGCGAAACAACATGTTTATTCCTTATCACCAGGCGCGGCTGGCCCATAAGGTCATTTGGTCAATGACCCACCTAAATTTATTTTCAATAATACGCCTAATAATTTATTTTTTAAAACCAAACTTTTCTTTTAAAAAGATGCAAGTTACATGCGAAAATTCCCCAAGAAAGAATCAAACCAAGCCATCGTCGAAAGATATCCAAGCTTGCTCCGGGCTCGGTCGTATTTTAAATTGACCTTATAGGTTTATATGGACTATTTAAATGCATTAAAACTAAGAGAGAAATAAACATACGCGCTGTAGGAAGTTAAATAATACGTAATAGGTTATAATACTGCGAGGAGGCTTGTGACCCTCTGGGCCTGTAACTTCCATGTTGGATTTCCCAATTTACCCCTGAAATTAACCCCTAGAATCAAAATTCATCTTTTCATACTTCACGTCTATAATTGGGCCACCACACTCTATCTCTGTGCTAAATTTCAAATTTTTATGTCGAATAGTTTCAGAGAAAATTGCCTGTGGCAGACGGACGGGCGGACGCCGAAGTGATTCCATAAGTATTCCGTTTCAAGGAACACTAAAAAGGTTCGTTCAGGTTTGTTCCGATCTTTTTTTGCCTTTTTTTTCATTAACGTTTTAAAAGCTACTAAAGTTCATAATTTAATTTTCTAAATACTGTTTTAAAAAATATATATTTTCGGAAAATATTTTTTGAAGATGTTTTTGAAAAAATGTACTTTCGAAATACGCGTTTTCGAGAAAATATTTCATTAATCCGTTTTCAGAAAAGCATCTTTAAAAAAGCTGTCAGGACATTTTTGGATAAATGTACCTTTGAAATATGTGTTTTAGAGAAAATATTTTTGAAAAATTTCGTTAATTCGTTTTCCAAGCTGTCCCCTTGAGGTACACTTTAGAACATCACCGCTGAGGCAGCGCGCTGCCGCTGCCAAGACTGCGCGCTGCTATAGCGGTAAGCGAGCGTACTGCTCCACATGCAATTAGAGCGAATAAATTTCGAACTTCACTGCCGCTACATTGGTGGCGCCGCAAAGAAGCGGCAGTGAAGTTCGAAATTGATTCCCTCTAATTGCATGTGGAGCAGTACGGTCGCTTACCGCTATAGCAGCGCGCAGTCTTGGTAGCGGCAGCGCGCTGCCTCAGCGGTGATGTTCTAAAGTGTACCTTTAAATTTTTGTAAACGTGCCTACGTCGAGAACGACAAGATAATAACCACCCAGGAACTCCGGGCATGCTGGTTACAAACGCCAAGCCAAGGATAGGGAAAAGAATGTATTGAAAAATACCAACTTAAATTTATCGTAAAACTTCTAAGCTACAAGTGTTGTACTGATTTTATTATATCTTGTAAAATAAAGCTAGGTATACTATTTTAAAATATCACTATATTTAAAGCTTTATCTTTTTATGTAAGTATTAATCATAATATTTAATTATCTTTATATTGGCAACAATGCACTTTGTGTCACACCTTGAAGTAGATTGAGTGTTAATAAAGTAAACGATTTCAATTACTTTAACAGACATGAGGATTATTAAAAAGATAACTTGTGGAAAACCGAAATTACCTAAAAGTTAATCCCAAAAATGATTACCAACATTTTTTTGTTATTTGAGACAACTGACTTAGGACATATTATTAATAATGTCATGGAGAAAAGTGAGTAGAACTTATTTTGTACACGCACAAAAATAATTCTTAATTCAGCACTAAATTTATTTTCAGCTGTAGTAACATATTTAAAATTTTGCTTTTAAAAGTTTTGTTATATCTTTTTAATCTTTGACTTCGTTTTTCCCAATTTCTGGTTAATCATCTGCTCGGTCCTTTTTTCTCTTGTTGAACTTTTTTCCTAAATCATTCTTGACTCCATCCACTCACCTATACTTGGTCGTCCTCTACCCATACATCTCTATTTCCATTATCCTTCTGCTGTTAAAATCAAAATACTTTCTTTGCCCTTACCATGCTACAACCACTGTAGTTTTTTCCTCGTGTGTACCGATAAAATATTGATGTACCTCCGAAAAGTTACACTACCGTCTTTCAAGCAGAAATTAATGCTATTGATATCTGCCTGCGGGTGACCTTAAGAAGGGGCAGGGACATTCTTATCTACACTGACAGTCAGGCAGCCATGAAAGCACTAGCATGTCCTCAAATCAACTCGAAATTGGTCTGGGACTACCTTCACTGCGTTCGAACCTTGGTCAACCACAATCGAGTCGCACTTAAATAGGTGCCGGAACACAATGACATAAAAGGCAATGAAAACGCAGATGTCTTAGCAAGACCAGGATCTGCTGCACCGTTCACAGGCCCTGAGCCTGAATTTGGAATACCAAAAATCCATGATTGCCGTCTTGCCGGGTTGCACTGAACCACATCAGTACTACTGGAACCGCATTCCAGGGCCAAGGTAAAGCAAATCAATGCTGAGTTTACCAATTAAGGTATTGACTACGAAGGTCGAGAAAACCATAGGAATCAATTTGTGACATGGCTAATAACGTGTCACTGCACCTTAAAGAAACATCTACACACAACGGGCTTGCATCAAGATTAGATAGACGAGATAGATTAGAAGAGGAGGAAACACTTTCTTATATATTATATATACCTAGGGGACCTCCATACCAAGACCTCCATGACACAGCTAGAGAAAGGATTACTTAGCTTGATAAAGGTTATAGGAGATCTGGAAAAGACGAGTTAAGATGGTGCTAGTTCTGGAGCGCACTTTTTTAGAACAATTGCTCGTATGCCATCCAGACCCGAGGACTTTTTGGTGTCGAAGGATAGAAGAATTTTTTGAACTTGTTTGACCTAAAGTATAATGTCGAACATTTTGTGGGGTACAGACGTAGCTGTTGGAAGAGCGAAATTGGCAGGAGAAATAAGGATGGAATTGTCAGCGAACTGCTTGGCAAATAGTTCAGGAGTAGTAAAGGTTGATGCTCCCCGAGTCTCCGCATGCGCAGTAGGGTCGACCTTGAACGCCCAGGTGTGCTATTGTTATTTGGCCTTGATATGCGCAGGTGTTATTCCAAGGTCAAGGTCAAGAACTTGGCCTTGAACGCGAGCAGATGTTTCTTTGTTTGGTGATGACCAGGTGTACGATGCTTATTTCAAGGTTACATTTGCGGTGCATATTTTCAATGAATGCGAGCAGCTGTTTCTTTGTTTGGTGATGACCAGGTGTACGACGCTTATTTCAAGGTTACATTTGCTTGGCCTTGAACGCGAGCAGATGTTTCTTTGTTTGGTGATGACCAGGTGGACGACGCTTATTTCAAGGTTACATTTGCGGTGCACATTTTCAATGAATGCGAGCAGATGTTTCTTTGTTTGGTGATGACCAGGTGGATGACGCTTATTTCAAGGTTACATTTGTGATGTTAGTTTACCTTGAGTTATTACTGGGGTGTAACATGTTTTGGTATGAAGATCGAGTGGGGGGTCTAAATGTGGATCGGTATAAATGAGGGTAGGGGGGGTTAAATTTTAGTATAGAACATTGTGTTGAGTAAAACGGTTCAAGCAAGTTAATTTGAAAGTCATGGCGTACGTGTGTGAAAATTGTGGTAAATCATTTACTCGGAGTTATAATATGTTACGACATAAACGAGAATCGTGCGTAGCACGATTTGAAAATATGCATGGTGGAAAACAGCGAAAAGTTGACGATGGGGCATCAACATCCGAGGTGCGTACTTGCACTTGCTGCAATATAACCATACCAGCAAATCGAATGGCAGCTCATCAAAGAACAATACACCATAAAAGTAATGCATGTTCACCAATATCAGCTGGTGTTGAGCTAGTGTCCAGTGCTTTTAGAAATAGGATTGCCACATACCGTATATCAAGTGATAATGAACATACTGACTATTCATTATTTTTTGATGAAATTAAAACAAAAGTGTTAGAGGTAGTAAGTGACCTAGTAAGAGTGCGTTGTGCTTTGAAAGTTAATATGGTGGTTGTTGGTCGGTATCTGTTACCAACACAAGATAATATGTACAGTGACAAGTCATTTAATACACGCAATGAAATTGTTACTTCAGGAAGCGATTTGGAAGAAATATATCAATCATTAGTGGAAGCCATGAAGACTCAATCGACTGAGTTTCAGGAAAAAGATTCAGGTATGTTATAAATTAACGACTAAAAATAAAATAAATACTTATGTCAATCTTTTTGTGTTTTCGTAGGTTGGGCTCTGGAAAAAATTCTATACCTGGAAGTAAATGTCAATGAATATAAACCTTTTGGTGGATCTTCATATATAAAGCTACCCCGTTTCATCGAATTGAAAAAAGCCATCATCAATGTGATTAATCAAGATGAGTGTTGTTTTGCGTGGTCAATCGTGTCTGCTTTGTGCCCCACCACTAGAATGGCATCACAGATTCGATCTTATCCACACTATTCAAGAGTGCTGAATTTTACAGGTATAGACTTTCCAGTAAAGTTGCGTGATATATCAAAATTTGAAGAAATGAATAATATTTCAGTTAACGTTTATGGTTTGCAAAAAATTTTCGAAAATAATATGTTAAAGTACGAAGTTGTCGGTCCATTAAGGTATTCGGGTAGAAAACTTAACAGACATGTCAACTTGTTGTTAATAACAAAGGATTGTAGTATTAAAGATGATGATGAACATATTTGTGATACGCGTTGTTCTAAAAGTCATTATTGTTGGATAAAAGACTTATCGAAATTATGTTCCAGTCAAATTACATCGCGTAGAGATAAAATGTATTTTTGTGATGGTTGTTTGATATATTTTAGTTCACAATCATCTTTGATATTACACCAAAAAAATGACTGTAACCACAAATATTCATTAACACCATCACTAAATTTAAAAATAGATAAATTTGGAAGGAGTGTAAGTGAAAATATATTAAAATTTGAAAACATAGAAAAGCAAATGCGTGTACCGTTTGTTGTTTACGCGGATTTCGAATCGGTGCTTAAACCACTGGATACAGTGGAACCAAATCCCACAAATTCTTACTTAGTCAAAAGCATCAAACATGAACCGTATTCTTTTGCGTATTTAATAAAGTGCTCCTTTGACGATTCGATTTCAAAATTTGAGCTCTACCGGGGAAACGACGCAGCCCAGGTTTTCGTTTCGCGACTTGAAAGTGATTTAAGATCTCTTTACAATACATACTTAAGAGATATAAGAGCAATGGAAACTTTAACGGCTGACCAAATAGCGGAGTTCAATAATGCCACAAAATGTGGTATATGTGAACGACCTTTTGAAAATAATAATTGTAAAGTAAAGGACCACTGTCACATAACTGGGAAAAAAAGACCTGGTGCTGCTCATTCGATTTGCAATTTAAATTATAAGTTACCCAATTTTATTCCAATTATATTTCATAACTTGAGCGGGTACGATTGCCACATGTTTATTAAAGAGTTGTGTCGTCACGGAGACAAGATCGATGTTTTAGCTCAAAGCAAGGAAAAGTATATTTCGTTTACGAAAAGTATTTACGTTCACGATTATGTCGATAATAAAAGTGGGGCAATAAAGAAAAAATATGTGAAATTGCGGTTCATCGATAGTTTTAAATTTCTATCAACTTCGCTGGAAAATTTGGGTAATGGATTAGCTGTGGGTAGTTTCAGGGAAACAGGAAAATATTTTTCTGATAATGAGCAGTTTAATTTAATGCGCAAAAAAGGTGTTTTTCCCTATAGTTTTGTCGATTCAATGGAGAAAATGAACCATCCAACTTTACCCACAAAAAATCAGTTTTATGATAGTTTGTCAGAGGAGCACATTAGCGATGAAGATTATGACAGAGCTAAAAAGGTGTGGGACACATTTAATTGTAAGAATTTGGGGGACTATTCGGATTTATATTTGAAATCTGATGTTTTATTATTAACCGATGTTTTTGAACAGTTTCGCGATACTTGTTTAGAAACGTATAAACTGGATCCAGCACAGTACCATACCCTTCCAAGTTATTCGTTTGATTGTATGTTGCGTATTTCTAAGGTAGAGTTAGAGCTATTGACTGATATCGACATGGTTCATTTTTTCAAAAAAGGTATTCGAGGCGGTATAAGTCAGTGTTCAGAAAGGATGCACGCTGCCAACAACATATATGTACCAAACTACGATCCTAACGAACCATCATCTTTCATTGTTTATCTTGATGCAACAAATCTGTACGGTCATAGTATGTCGCAAGCATTACCATTTGGCGGCTTTAGATGGTTATCAGAGCATGAAATTTTAAATTTAAATATTATGGATGTGGATGATAGTGGTCCAGAAGGATACGTTTTGGAAGTTGACGTTCATTATCCGGATACGCTATATGATGACCATTCCGACTTACCCTTTTTAGTTGAAAATATTGTACCACCCACGGAATCGGCAAAATTTTCAAAGTTAATTCCGAATTTAAACGATAAAAAGAAATATATCATTCATTACCGAACATTAAAACAAGCAATCAATAACGGCCTAATGGTAATGCAAACACACAGAATTTTAAAATTTAATCAATCTCCGTGGTTAAAGACATATATCGACTTAAATACAGATTTGCGCAATAGGGCAACAACAAAGTTTGGTAAAGACACTTTTAAATTAATCATTAATGCTGTTTTTGGCAAGACCATGGAAAATGTGGAGAATCGTAATGATATAAAACTAGTTACCCGATGGGAAAATGACAGGAGTAAAATTGGGGCACGAGCATTAATTTCTCGTCCTTATTTTAAAAGTTCAACGGTTTTTAATAAAGAATTCGTTGCCATTCATATGGATCGATTAAAGGTAACTTATAATAAACCAATTTATATCGGATTTTCCATACTGGACATGTCGAAAACAGTAATTTATGATTTTTTCTACTCATTCATTAAAGCAAAATTTGGCAAAAATGCTTCTTTACTGTATACCGACACAGATTCGTTAATATTAAAAGTTTACACCGAAAATTTTTATCGTATAATTGCAGAAAATCCGGATAAATTCGATACATCCAATTATACCGAAGGAAATATTTTTAACATAAAAAAAAGTCAGTCAGTAGTAGGTAGAATGAAGGATGAATTTCCAGGTGATCCAATAATAAGTTTTTATGGTACCGGAGCCAAAGCTTATTACATAAACTCAATCAGTAGCGAAATTAAAAAAGCGAAAGGTATAAAAAAACGTGTAATTGAAAAACAGCTTCACCTGGAAGATTATCGGAATATCGTAGAACGTGGTGGTCAGATATTTCGAAAAATGAAAACCTTTCGAAGTTATAAACACGACGTTTATACCGAAATAATTAATAAAGTTGCTTTATCTCACCACGACGATAAACGTTATATTATACCATCAACAACAAAAACTCTACCTTGGGGGCACCCAGACATAAAGTTTTACGAAACAAACCCTGAAGATAACCTAAATATGTTAATACAAGCTATGCAAAGTTTTTTACCCGAAAATATTAGTTATAATTAGAAAAATGTTGGAAAGCCTGTGTTTTAGAAAAATAAAAAAATATTAACTCCAATGTCACGTAGTTTTATTAACCACTATAGTAATAGCAATAGTTGAAATTGTATAACGCAGGATAGTAAAATACATAGATAATTGTTTCAATAATATGTTGTTTTATTTTACAATATAGTAATAAAGTTACAAAAATAAAAATTAATTAATGTCTGGCTTATAAACTTCTCGTAGCATCCATTGTCTTCTCAACATATCAGATCTGCTAATCGGCCCTCGTCGACACATCAGCGTTCCACAGTAATGACACTTAACAATCCTTACTCTCAACAATTCAATGTAACTGTAAGATTGCATGTGGTCAGTCCAAATATATACTTCTCTTTTACAATTATAGCAAACAGCAGAAATTATTATTTGTGCTCCTGAAAAAGTCTCAGCTGGACGACTGTTATCTTGATCTGCGGGCAACATTATAGTTTCTGATAATAGGCATCGAAGGAAAGAGAGTGTCTATAAATATGGGTTGTCTGGGTCATATAACCTTGAGAGCACAAACAATAACAGAAGTAAGGACACACGATTACCTTGAAAATATGTCCTTGAATCGCTGTTTAGCCGTAGAACGCAACCTTGTAAGTTGAATGAACTTGTTTGGCCTCCAAAGCATCAACCGTCAGATAGAGTGGGGGAGTTTATGGTGGGGTGATAAGTATAAATTTGGTTTGCTAGGCAGAGCATTTCATAGTTCGCTAGAACAGTTCGCCAAGTAAATACATTTGTCAGTTTAGTGCAGTGAGTTAGTTAGAAAAATGAATTCCGGTAGTGAGTCATTGTTAAATGCGTTTAACTTGGATGGAAGTATCCAAGCAGAGTTGATGGGGCAGGACGTTATTGACCTGCTGACCCCGGGTGTGTTTGACGAGTGGCACAATGACGACGTGCTAAACACTGCGTTTGTGGAAGAAGAGAATGTGGGTGAAGAGAATGTGGGTGAAAAAAAAGTAGCTTCGGCGGTTGATTACGTCAACAACTGGACGGAGAAGGACGGCGGGCGCATCAATATCATAAGTGATGTGGTGGTAAAGAAGGCGAGGCGGCAACCCACTACGAAGTTGGAAAAGCTGCTGAAATTGCCAAAGACAGCCGGCAGCAATAAAAGTCAATTTTATGCAGCTATGGAGGGTGAACAGAAGAAGAAGAAGAAATTCGTGTTCAAGCGACCAACAGTGCCAGTCCAATACCCCGATTTTTTGGAGACGTCACAACCACCGAAGCCTCTGTCACCGGTCGTCATAATTAATGAAGGCCCAAACTCGGCAACGCCCGAGCCGCCGCAGTCCATGCCTCCGATGGTGTTGGTGGCCGACGCTGACGAAAAATCGCCGATCGCGGGTGCACCACTATCACCAACAATAGGACGTGGGAAGTGCCGCAAACCGGTCAAGATGCGATGCAAGCGATCGTACGAGGAATCGCAGCAGTCAACAACAACTGCTGAAGAGCCGGACTGGTTGAACGAGTTTTCGGCGAGCCAAAAGTGCGTCTTCTCCGCGGCGTATAGTGCTAGGGAAAAACTACTACGAGAACTAAAAAAGTGTGATAGTGATGAGGTGGACTTTGAAAGACAAATGAATGAACTGCGGGTGAAAATGGAGGAAAATAAAAGGACAAGAGAGAAGTGCGTTAAAAGACTCGAAGCAATAAATAATTTAACGTATAAGAAGTAGTTTTAGAATTTTATTGTAAATATAGAGTTAAGTTATTTTTGTAATAGTAATGTATATATATATATAAGTAAAAGAAAATGTTTTTGTATATATGATAATAAAAAAAAGTTAAATGAAACAATATTTTTTATTTCTAAAATAAGTATACGGAAGTTACACACAAAAATAGTGTAAAAATGCAAAATAGAAAAAACGAATAGACGGAAAATGTAGGGCCGTAACTTTAGGTGTGTAATCGTTAGATGCACACAACTTAAGTATGCGATAAAGTGTTATGTCTGTGAAGAGAGGCTACCCGTTACAATGCCCAAAAACATGCATCTTATTTGTAATAAAATGTGAATTTTACTACAAGTAAGATAATAGACCAAACTCTCAGCTTTTCGTAGAGAACTTACTAGAAATTTAGCTAGTTCTAACGTACGGTAAGAACGTACATGTCTTTACAGAGTAACACAATATTTTCCAAAAGAAATTAATTCTTGAGAAATATCATGTTACATGAGATGTGACATGAATCAACTACAAACTACGATCAAATATTTTGTAGTCCTGAAAAGGACTGATTTTGTCGGGGTAGGTCGGGGCGGGCATGGTTCCGGGATCAGTTGGTGGAATCCGCTGGACCATCTTCATCCTGATGGTCCGTGATCCACCAAGTGGATGAATCGGCCGGACCGTCATGATCTTCCGGCGGCGGTGGTGGTACCCAATCGGTACTGGAGTCCGGCTCCATCTCGTCAGCCGACAACTCTGCATCGTCGTTGGGCAGTTCGACTCCCCAATCGAACTCAGGTTCTTCGAGTGGTCGCAGATCATCCTCGTCCCACTCGATAGCATCCAATATGCCCTGCTCTATGTCGTCAAAGTCATCAAAGACTTGTTCGTCGACTTCGTTCATGTCGACCGTCTCGTCGCTCCAAATCGACGAACCACGACTTAATGGACGTTCAGGATTCATATTTAGATCTGGTAACTATCAGATTTAAAAATGAAGTGATTCTGTGACTCGCTCGCAACCGCTTAAATAGAGATAATCTACCCCCTCCACCACTCCATCCCCACCTTTTCACCTCTAACAAACTAGAGTTTATTATACAAATGCCCTCCATCCAAAAATGATACTGTCGGACTTCACTGTCGAAAACTGCTTTTAGTTCTCAAAAATGGTGTAATTGTGTTCTGGAAATGTGACCGACAAAGAAACTTATACTCGATCCGTCTGGACTTACATAATTTCTATCTAATGTCACAGATGTCGTGACATTAGATAAATACAAGTAAGATCAAAATATCCTGTCATCCTGAAAAGGACGGATTTTGCAAGGAAAATTATACTCGATCCAACTGGACTTATATAATTTTCTATCTAACACCACATATACTATGGCATTAGGTAACTAAAACTACGATGAAACATTCTGTGGCCCTGAAAAGGACCGTTTTTCACGGGATATCTTATTTGTAATCAGGCTCGATTACAAATAAGGCACGCACTCTGATGTTGTAGAGTACCAAGAGCTACTCCACAACCTTTGCAGTTCGGTATGTGCGCGCGACTACCGAAATCTTGGGTTACATGACCACTGAAGAATTGGTCACCAGCCGACTTGTTTTCCAAGTCGGCATAGCAGCCAATACACCACTCGTCATTACCCACCTTCACCAGGTTTAAGGTCTTGCACACCCGGCGGGATCGGACGGGGAAAACTTTCCTCTGTCTTAGAGCCCAATTATCCAAATTCCTAGGAGTATCATCGCTTAAGTATCCATCATCATCTGATGATGCCATGTTGAGATGAGCGAATGTAATGAAGTAAGCAGTCGAGCCGAGCTGCTTTTAAAGAGCTCAGCTTCCCCCACCACAACCCACCCCCACCCCTACCACCCCCAGTGTAGCATAGCGGATTGATTTAAAGTATTTTTAGCAATTTTAAAATTTGAAAATAATGAAAAATAAAGATTTTTGATTTTTCACCATTTTCATCAATTTTTTTAAGGCATTTCCCGACCATCTACGGCAAAAGTGGAACGCACAAAAGATTTTGATTAATTTGAACTATTTTTTGACATTTTTTAAATTTCGAAAAAATAAGAAAGATTTTCAATTTTTTTAGCATTTTCATAATTTTTTTTAAGGCATTTCCCGACATTTTATGAAAAACTTGAATAAGACTAATACGTTTCTTTTACTGCCCTTAACCCATTTCTGAGGTTATTTCTTAAAAATTCCAAAAAATTAGCGGGGTAATAGCTACTGCGCAGGCTTTGAGACTTAAAAGAAAAAAACCTCCAAGTCGTGACGTTCCATATTAATATTATATTATATATTCGTATTAATGTCGTTTCCGCATACTCCCGCATCCTTCCGACACCCCCTTATACCTGTTTTTTCACATTGACACCCCTCTATTTTTCGATTCCTTCCCCGTACAAAGAGTCTTTCCATTCAGTTCGATTCTTTGCTAAAATTCATTGGACACGTGGTTCGGCGTTTTTTTTTTCCTACCGACCGTTACGAAGTTATTAGGCCTCAAAGTTCGAAAATCCTATCTTTTTCAAAACTCTTTTTTGAATTTTCGACTTTTTTCACTTTGAAAAATATTTTCTTGTGTTAAAACCCCCTCTCTACTCTTTTTTCTTATAACTTTTTTGTCTCCATCTTATGCTTTCCCCCCTTTCCCCCCTTTTCCCAAAAAAACATACCTACACTATGGGTCTTTTTGAGCCACCTCTTTTTACTTTTTATGGCTCGGATCTCTCAGGTCTTATTTAAAAACAATTATGCGACCCGTCTCGCCCCATGCCTTCGCCCTATTCACCATAGCTTCCCTGTACTACCCTTCTGAATTCACTATAAATCTGAAAAATCTCTTTTTCAATTCTTTCCAAATTAAATTTTGAAAAGTCGTTTCCTATCACAAAACGTTTACTCTACAATGTTTTCCTATAACTTTTTTCGATCTGAGCTACACTTCTCCCGTTATTCCTGAGCAAACCTGATCAAACCCCATAATTCTTGAAATTTTGATTAGTCTGATCATTTTGATCATAAAAAGTTTTATGTCAAATGTTCTGATATGTCCTTGAACTATCAAATAATAATAATAATATTAATAACAAAATTCTTATTATTTGTATTGGCTAAACAAACCCAAGCAAACCTGAGCAAACCCACAAGTTATGTGCTTGTTGTCATTGCTTTGATCCGAAATAAAAATATTTTTGTTATATAAGGGTTAATGTGGTTGCTTTTTTTGTTACAAATATACAAAAATAATAATCTTAGTGGGCCGACAAATATCGATTTTTAGCTCCAAAAATATACGTCTCGGAAATAACTAAATGGATACAATTTTTAAGTTAGAAAAATAACAATTTTAACGGATTTTGGACCTTTAACTTAAAATAAGTTTTAGACACCTCTAGGTAAATTATCGAAAAGAGTTATGCAAAAATGTCAACGTCTATTTTTAAACGTCCTGAAACTGTCATCCTTGGTCATCTTTGCATTTTTCACCGATTCAGTGTCAAACACAAAGTGACTAAGAATATCTAAACTACGATCAAATCTTTTGTGGCCCTGAAAAGGACCGTTTTCGCGGTGGGTTGGGTTAGAGAGGGAAACCTAGAGTGGTTGTTCCCCTCTCGCGATCTGAACCGATCGCGGTGCGGCGCGCCGTCTTCGTGCCTCCAGTCGCGTGCTGCGACGGCTCCGACGGCGCTCCGTGAGCTCTTGTAAGAGAGCCTCCCTTTCTTCCGGACCCAGCAGCATCTGGGGTCCTTCCACCACTTCCACCGGCTCTGTTGGAGCCGGCTCCGGTGGTGGCGGCGGTCTTGGAATCGGCTGTACGATCGCCGTTGGCTTATTCGCGTTTTTTAAACGCCAAGCCTCCCAAAACTCACTTATTTTGGACTCCCTTGTCGTCCTTAACATCAGCCTGTCCCACTTCATGGCTGGTTGAGAAATGAAAATTGTGATGGCTGCTCCCGCTTTTAAAAGCATTTAGGATGGTGGGGGGTGAGAGTGGGGGTGAGAGTGGGGCTAAACGGTTCTAACATATCCTTTCAGAGTAACAAAATATTTCCTATAGAATAGATTTCTTGTTCGAAATATTTTGTTACACTGAAAGGATACGTCTGTTTTTGTCATACTTAAGAGCAGGTTTGCCAACGTTCTATGTGAAACGACAAAAATTCTGATGTATCTTTTTGAGCGTATCAACCCAGAGTGAATTTATTTTTTTAAATATGTTTCTTGATAGAAAGTTATGTCACTTTGAATAACTAGAGGCATATGCGTTCTTATCATACATAAAAACTACAAGCTAAATCTTGCAAATGCTCTTTCTCTCACTATCTATGTATGATTTAAACACATAATGCATCTCTCACCCAAAGTAACACAATTTTTCCTTCGAGAAATATCTTCCTTAGGAAACATAGTGTTTAACTACAAACTACGATCAAATATTCTGTAGTCCTGAAAAGGACTGATTTTGTCAGGGGGTAGGCAGGGTTGTTATTTGAGGGTCCTTATTTGTAATAGGAATTTAAGTCCTATTGCAAATAAGGCATGAGTTCCGGTGAGTGACTGTAAACAGTCTCTCCCGACACCGACGACACCTCGAGTAGTTCTGCATACGCTCACATCGTGCCCCCACTGTGAAATGGCACGATATGAATCTAGCACCTATCTGACCCCTAAATCCTGTGTAGCAGTGCATACAATAGATGAGGTGGGGTCCAACTTTTACATAGCAGTGCCAGATGCAATACCTAGGTCTAAACCTACGCGTATTGCGTACACCCCTATGTTGCGCATTATGTGCGATTGCCTGATCGTCATCGCTGGAATAACCATTATCCGAGCTTGATGACATCTTGGCTTCGAGTGAATCTCATTTTCTAAATCACGTCTTATATACATTCTTTCCCCACCCCTCTCCTAAATTTCTCTCTATTTTTCGCCTCATAACCTTATTTACCAAAGCCCCACATTTGAAGTATTAAAATAAGGCAATAGTAAAAATAAAACGCAAATATGTCCTTTATAAGTTTATTTTAAATATGTAAAAATATATAATTTGGAGAATTACATAACTTCAAACTAATGTATTGATTTGTTAGTAACAGAACCATTAAGTATATTGTAGCTAAAAAATGCATCGTGAATAACTAACGCGTACACTTTAATGTCTTTAGGAAATTTACTTTTGCGTGTTTCAAACTCCAATTTCACGTCCACTGTGGACGTCCTCACGGCTTCTGGTTGGTGACTGCAATCGATTACGAATAACGGATTTTTCAGATAGTCGGCAAAACTCATCATAGGATCGCTCAGTTCTCGCTGGTAGTAGCTAGCTTGAAAATTCTCATAATTATAATAGGCTGCGGCATACAGTTTCTTTGAAAAATCTAAATTCCATCTTTCGTACGGAAATACGGCAGAGTTCAGATAGAGCCTAATATCACTTATATCAGCCGTTGTAAATTGTGTGCTATCTTTTGCTCTGTTGTCGGACGAGCTAGTTGGTTGAAAACCGATAATCAAATATCTCGGTTTTTCGAGACTCGTGCTAGTTCTTAAGGCCCAAACGTCTGACGATGTTTCTCTCAAAGAAGGTAGCTCGTAAAGATCCCATTTACGGTAAGCCATTGGAACGTTTGCGTTACTGCCACCTTTATTCATGCGTGATAATATCTTTAACTTCTGTCGATCGTCTGGAATAATGTGACGAATTTTCCATTCAATTTTTTCAATTGAAATGTCTGCATCTACTTCGCCGATATAGCAATTGTTGAAAGTGCGGGCGATAATTAAAATCAACTCTTGCTTGACGTTAAAAATACCCTTTGAATAATCCTCTGCGAAACCCATGAGATATTTTAGAGGAAGCTTGCCGGAGAACATGTTACTTGTGGAATCTAGTATCCCTTGATTTGCTTCGTCTAGACCCCATCCGCATGCCATGAGAGCTCTATTTTGTGCGGCACCCAATGACACCATAGTTTTCATCGTTGTGGTAATTCCGGGTTTCCGAACGACGGCAACTTGCTCCCCTCCCATTTCATAACGACATTCATCGAATAGAAAGGCGATGGCATTATTTGATAGATAACATTTCTTACTAACATCTTTGGGTTTAAATGTTCCTTCGATGTAAATGTAACTATCCGATATATCCAAAATGATATCTTGAAAGTGTACAGGTATACGAATTTCATCGGAATTGCGGAATGTTGGAGAACCGTAAGGTTTATATGTGTGTTCTTGAAAACTAATAATGGAGTTATCAAAAATGGGTTCGGTAAAAACTTCGATTTTGTCACTGCTAGCGGCCATCATTTTCTAATTTTTCTCACTTTCAAACCGATCGATTGTAGAAATTTGCAATCTTTCACGGAGAGCTGGCGATTGCTGTGCAGATGTGTTTTCGATCGTCCGTCTGACTTGCGAATGAACCTTGACTGTGTTGTCTGCTTACTTTTATGTCGTTTAACTGAATCTTGAATTGTTGACAGCTTATGCAGTTGACGGTTAAAGCAAAAACCCATTATACGATTTTTTTCAACTCTAGTTTAACTATTATTTTCTCACCTCGAAAATCGATCAAATCACCGCTATCGTCCAAGATGCGTAGAGTAATGTTGTCGATAAACTGACGACCATCCGGCATTATCGGCATATAAATATTATTTTGCGGTTCTTTAGAGATTTTGTAACCGGGTTCGACGTCAATATCAAATTCAAATAACGTATGACTTTCCAAAGAATTCAGGTATGCTCCGGAAATTATATTACAATCCACACGTACGATGCGCACTTTCATTATGTCCACGATGGTACTTGATTCGTGTCTTTGTCCACCTTGCAGCAACACAGAGCCAAATCCGAGCACTTTGCCGATACTATTGCTACCTCGGAAATCGATGCTATATTTTGACTTTAGCTCACATTTTAACGTATTATTATTGGCTGTTAATGAAAATAAATCGGCACCAACTTCATTGCATGACTCTTTTAAAGCGGTGTACATGGCTTTTGCTATTTCATTAATTTCGTAAGCTCCTGGTGGAATCCTTAAATGCTTTGGTATAGCTGTTTTCAAATGGCTGAATGAATTATTGCTTTCGTCGATATTAAAAATCGAATTATATGTGTAAAATCCCAGCAGTGCAACTCCATATTTGCTTGTTGTATTTAACTCGATGGGTGGGTAAAAATCCGCACTTAAGACACTTGAATGTCCTGTTAGAGTGAATGTGTAAGACATGACTGACCACGAAACTATTTGTGTAGCTATTTTATTGCTGTTTGCAACAGTTAAATGGATTTAAGCTGAAGCGTTGCTTTATTCCTTTGGACGTTTTTAAACTGTTTTCTGCCTTTATATTCACATCGTTAATTTTGCAATAACAACAAAATATTTTTTTTGGTATCGGTCCATCGCCCTCGTCCGAATCTGAATTATTGCTATTATAATGTTCGAAACAGTATTGATATTTCAATATATCGACGTCACTTTTTAGGTGATTAGGTAACCTATCCCAAACTAGTGCTATTTCATTTGGAGCTAATGCGATCAACACTTCTTTGGGCGTATTTTCTAACTGTTCAGCTGTCATTTTTTGTAATCCTCCGACTTCACGATATGCTTTAAGTGATAGCAACATTTTGGTGTAGTTGTCACGTTCCATTTGGGGTGTCAAAGACATACTTTTTTATGATTGTAAAAGAAACTTCAAACACAAATGTCCACACCAGACTGTTCCAAATTCTTGTTGACGGTCGTATGTATAGTAAATTTTCTTCGTCGCTTCGGAACCCATCTGCAGATATCGTACCAATTCCATAGGTGGGGGTAAATCACCGAAACTATCGTAGTATGTTACATCAGAATTGCTTTTTCTATATGCTACCCAATGAGTCCCTACACCCGACATACTATCCAAATTTATAATGGCGGCCTCATAACGTTTGGGACCGCGTACAGGTAATGAATCTCTCATATATACGCCTCGAAAGTGTGGTATTTTCATTTTTAAGGCGTACTTTTCTATATCAATATTGGATAGTGGTCTTTGAGGTAGGGATTCTATTAGTTTTTTGATTTCTTATTTTTGCTGTTGTTTATAAATAATCCCAAACCTGTGCGATATGGTTTCAAATATAATCCATTTCCTCTTGAACTTAGATGTAAGCCGGTACCTATTTTTTCTGCAGTCGACTTTTTTACTGCTTTTACGGCACGCACGATGCCTGCTGCACCACCTGCTAATGAACCTAAGGCGGATAGTCCTGCAAATATTGGTATTAACGGTAATATCCCCCCAGTCTTCGGAATTGGAATGATTCTAGGCGTGCGAATTTTTCGTTTGCCACCGGCTATTCTTAGGGATTTACGTGCAGCTACTGCAGCTATTTTCGATGCTTTCATGATATTTTTCTCGATAAGTTTTTTCCCACCAGCTTTTAACAATTCTGATCGAACGGGTCGTCTAATAGATGATCCAAAAGCTACTTTGTGTACTCGCTTATGTTTACCGACGCCATTTCCTTTAGTGTGGCGGCGGCGGCGCTGGAAGCGACGTTTACCTCTAGTGGATGCTTTTCTCGATTTTGATGATGATACACCCATACCAAAACGTTGTTTCGCTTTCATAATGTTGGTTACCAACCAAGCTGCAGCTTTTTCACCAGCGCTAGAGTCTTTAGATTTTACTCTTTTCCACGCGCTTTGCTCGAGTTCCTGATCTGCTTGGTGGCGAGCACTTAAATTTTCACTATTACGCAAATAGGCTAAATCGTGTTTTTTGCATGCGACATCCAAAGAATTAATTCCTTGATCTCCTCTTGCCACACGTTTTACTATTTTCGTCCCGGGCCCGCAATACTGATAGCCTGGAATGTGTAACTCGAACGGTAGCCTATTAATTACTGAATTAACAATACCGCTTCCAGTCTTACTTGATAAACGAGACCGTCTACTTCGTCTGACGAGCGACATCTGAATGATAGTTTACGTGAAAGTTCAGTATAAAATATAGATTTTGTTAAGATGCGTATCGTCAATCTTAAACAAAAACTTCCCGTCGATAATCTCGATGTAAAGGTCGGCTCTGGACTAGAACAAAAATTATTTAAAAGACATGGTCCTTTGCTACCGTCATCTATTCGTGGATTATTAATAGGACCTTCAAACTGTGGAAAAACAAATGTTATGATTTCGCTGCTTACTCACCCATCGGGACTGCGTTTCGAAAATGTTTATATCTACTCAAAGTCGCTCTATCAACCAAAATATGAATATTTAAAGACAATTTTATCTCCAATCAAAGGTCTTGGCTACTACGCTTTTAGCGACGCAAATAACATTGTGGAACCGTCAGATGCTAAACCTAATTCAATATTTATTTTTGATGACGTTATGTGTGAGAAACAGGACGTTATAAGATCGTATTTTAGCATGGGACGTCACAAAAATGTGGATGCCTTTTACTTGGCGCAAACGTATTCTCGTGTTCCTAAGCAGCTCGTCCGGGATAATGCCAACTTCATTATTATGTTTAAACAAGATGAGATGAATATGAAACATATATTTTCCGATCACGTTTCACCCGACCTGACGTTTACACAATTTCAAGAGATGTGTGCTAAATGTTGGGATAATAAATATGGTTTTTTAGTTATTGACAAGGATAGTGATGTAAATTCGGGCAGATACCGCAAGGGATTCGATAGTTATATATTCCTATAATAATAACTTGGATAATCATTTCATCGTTGAACGGTGCTTTGAAAGCATCATGAATGAAGAAATCGAATTAAAACGAAAGCTACTGGAAACTACAAATGCGGTTAGAAAAAAATTTAAACAGATTAAAGCAGCTAAAGTGCAGAATGAACATGATTTGGAAAAGTTTTATGAACCAGTTTCTAAACCACTAGAATCTATATCTAAAGCCGTAAAGCAGCAGCAGCAGCAGTACGTAACTAAAAAATCAAGTACTACGACTAAACCACAAAGTCGGAGTAGCAGCAGCAGCAGCTCGGTGGGAATGGCGAAAATGTTTGAAGAACATCCAACAGAAGCGGATTTTGAAACATCTACACCGATTCCTACACCGAAACGTGGAAATCGTGGGTCACTGTTCGAAACCCCTTCCCCTTCAACGATAACATCATCTCACACATCACCACACACATCAAGTGGTAGCAGTTCAGCCGCAAAAACTATTCAAGATTATTTAAATGGATTAAAATTGGAGCCATCTCATTATGATACCGTGTATGGTGTACGCTTTGGTAAAAAAGAAAATAAATCAACAAAATATATTGGCAACTTAGTGGTTCGTTTTCTAACAAACGGAAAGATGGTGTTATACAAGAACAAAACAAACATTGCTGAATTCGATGGAACGGCTGATCTTTACGATTTGATTTTTCTAAAAAATCCACCACTCCTAGGTAATGAAGACGAAATTAATCTAGATGTACTTCGAAAATACCAAACCATTTTGAAATTGACCGATGCGGCATACGACGGTTATGACAAGAAACGTGGTTTAAGAGAAACCCGATGGAGAAAATATTTACGAATCATAAAACCGCTAATTACGGGAACTAAACTGGGTGGTGGTGGTGGTGTAGGAAGAAAAAAAGGCGACAACAAAATCCAACTACCAGCAAAAAAGCGCCTATCGTCGAAATCATCTCAATATGTTTATTGGAATAAACCTAAGGAGTTAGTGGATAGATTACGATTATTGTGGGGGTCAAAAGTAGCTGGACATACCGGACATGATAATGAGATTATGTCAATTATGGAAGAGCTTCGAGAAGAAGGAATAATATATTAAGTTTTGCACGTAGTTGCCATCCTCAGTGTCTGATAAGACGTGGAACCTTATAATATGGATCCTAGCCGAGAAAAAATTAAAGTCGTAAATGAATTACATAGGACAGCAAGGAAAAATTTTGTTAGAAGACGTACAGTCATAAAAGGATATCGAGATTTGTGGCAAATTGATTTGGCGGAAATGCAGCAATATGCTACTGACAATGATGGTTACCGTTACATTGTTGTATGTATAAACTGTTACTCCAAATTCGTGTACACCAAAGCAGTTAAGAATAAGACCGGTGTTGAAGTTACGAATGCCATGAAAAGCATCATTGAAGAAGCATCATATGCACCAAACAATTTACAGAGTGATCAAGGAAAGGAATTTTATAATAGCACCTTTCAAGCCCTCATGAAAAAATATAATATAAACCATTATTCCACATATAGCACGAAAAAAGCGGCAATTGTTGAGCGTGTTATAAGAACTTTGAAAAATAAGTTATATAAACAATTCTCGGCTAGAGGTTCTTACAGATGGTTACAAATATTACCAGCTATAACGAAGACCTATAATAACACTAAACACCGCACCATTGGAATGAAGCCTAACAGTGTAAAAGAGGATACCCCTATTAAAGCATATGACTATTTGAAAATTGCTCCGAAGAAAAAAAAATTTCATTTGGGTGACGTTGTTCGCATTAGCAAGTACAAAGGTGTATTTGACAAAGGATATACGCCTTCCTGGTCCACGGAACTGTTTGAAATAGCAAAAGTTAATATTACAAATCCACCCACCTACTTGCTGCAATCATTGGAAGGTCAACCTATTAAAGGATGTTTTTACGAAGCAGAACTGCAAAAGACAGCTAGCCCTGGTGTTTATTTAGTTGAGAAAATTCTTAGAAAACGCAAGAACAATCAAAACGATCAATTGTTTGTAAAATGGTTAGGTTTTCCAAATCAATTTAATTCTTGGATAGACAAATCAGATATTGTATAAATATTATCAAATAGGTTTTACGTTACGTATGTATGCATTATAAATAATAAAAATAAATATTGCTTTTCATAATTATTCGTTTTATTTTCAATTTAACAGTATAATTATGTTTTTAAATAGAACTTTATCTAGGTTGGTTTCCATTTTGGTTTTTTTGGATCCTTTATCTTCGTTGTAGTATACCGTGCAGCATGTGAGTGAATTTGATACATTTTTTCCTTAAGGTACGTAATTTTGGTCTCATCATCTTCAAACATTTTTTGAAAAACCGGTACTAGCACATTACTAAGTATGGTATTTATCTGCGAACCAAGTTGATGAACTTCCGTAAGGACATATTCTTTGGTAGCAGCATCATTATCATTTATCGGTTGGGCAACATTCCTTAATATCTTTCCCTCTATATCAAAATGTCCATCTGAAGTAAGTTTAAATCCGATTCCGGGCAACCCTCGCGATAAGTTGTTACAAACAGGAGTTTTCTGTCGACCAAATTTATCAATTGTGTTGTTAACACGACCCATTTTAAAGTAAAACTAATTCACTCTCTTTATGTTCAGCCTATATATAAATGACATAACTAATAAAAATTCATTTTACAATACACCATGAAGCAAGTAAGATTTGACGAAGAAAGAAATATTATCCACCGTATGTCTGTTTGGTGTTTTGCATATAGACAAGCCAGACAAAGTAATTTTCAGCAACTAATACTTGATAGATATCGTTTTCAAAGGAGAATTGGAAAAATGGATGTAATGCTAGCGAGGATTTTAGAACGGAACCACAGAAATAATATATATCAAGAGCGATTTGTTAATTCAAATGTATGGTGAATAATATACATATTTAGTACAAAAAGATTTTTATTAAGATTTAAATAATACATACACACTATCATTAGAAAAACGCACTTTTTCACATAAATTTAAAATTACATGACTATCATAAGAAACTTTTACACTATATCTAAATTGTCTCTATTTTTCGGAATTACCAGCGCTGCCCTTCTTGGTCGAATTCCATGGTCTCACTATTATTACGTTCTGATGAACCTCCTCCCCCTACTCCTCCTCCTCCTCCTTCTAAGAAAACAGGACTTTGCGGTGATTCGTTAATTATTTCGAGATCTTCAAAATTGCTTGAAGAAGTCCAGCGCTGCCCTTCTTGATTGAATTCCGGCGTATCGTGATTATTATGTTCTGATGAACCTCCCACTGAGACAGCGAGACTTTGCAGAGATTCACTAGAATTTTCACGAGATATTTGTTGCGGTGATTTCATCCCATGTTTCTTATGGTACTCATTTTGACACCATTCACAGAAACCCATTATTCCACTAATAAATTCCCAATTTTCGCAATTGGCACACATCTGACGACCGTTTACAGAGAATGGGCGAACAACTGCAATTTGACGTTCACTTTTTGGTGACTGCATTTTGAGAAAATAAATTACTATGTAGTATTCTGGAAGTACTGAAATGCAGACTGAAACAAGAAAGTTTTGTGCCTCTATTTGTATCTGTTAGGTGACCTTCAAACCCCTCCACTCTCATATCCCATGTAAAATCGAGGTCACCATACACAGAATAGACTTGTTTCTTTATCTACATGCGCGTAATACGTATACGCTGAATAGCTTTTTCTTGATTCAACAATTTTGAATCGATTTCCTTAAGTCTTTTTGTAACAGATTGCAAAAAATCTTCATTCGCCTCTTCAGCAAGCTTTTTATTCATTTCATTAAGTTCTTTTCTAACATATTCCAAAACATCATTATTCACTAATTCACTAAGTTTTTTAATAATTTCACGCCTTTGTTCAAGAACATATTCCTGATTAGCGGCATCCCCAGGATTCTTTGGTGGTGCTACATTAGTTAAAGATTTCCCTTGTATATCATATTGACCATCATCGGTCAATCTAAATCCAACTCCTGGTTGTCCAACAAGAACAATGTGATTTTGGTCATTAAATTTTTGGCGCCCAAATTTATCAATTGTGTTGTTAACACGACCCATTTTTAGCTTAAACTGATGTGATTTTTGTGAAGGTTGCCTATTTATAAAAAATTAAACAATAATTTAGGTACATAATCATTTATTTAACATCTCATGTTATTATATTATACAATGAATTAAAGATTTTCTTCATCTTCTTGAACACACTCCATTTCGTCATCGCTAACAGTAGCCAATGCTTTACTATCAACTTCATTGGTGACTGCTTTATTTCCAAGGTCATCAAGAATAGTGGTATCATCTGCGGGAGCCAAACCATATTTTGTAGCTAATTCATCGGGTAAATGGGGCACTTCGAATAGGTAGCTTCCCAATTCTTCATTTATCATTCCAGCGCAAAATTCGTCCAGATCAATGGTTCCATATAGGTATTTCTCGCAAGTATGTGCTCCAGCCGTGAAATTTACGGCGTCTTTCATATACTTCCTATACTGACTTTCACTAAAACCCACATCGGATTTACCATAATTTGCAAAGTGTACTATTTCTTCAGCCAGCTCTCTTAATTTACATGATAACCAATTAATGTACATATCTCGATTTTCAATGACAGTAGGGCAGTCACACATCTTAAATAGAAAATAATGGATATGTGATTGTGTGTGACTGTGTGTTTTTCGATATATACTTAACAAGAACTATTTTATTACATTTTAAATCAACATTAAAATAGCCTAATCAACAATATATTACAAACAACCAAAATTTAACAACGCTCTAGTATTACCTCCAGAGAATACATGTGAGCTTTGCCCCAAATAAGTTAAGGTGTACTGATCACCGGAGTTATTCATCATTTCAATAGTATCCTCTGTCAGAATTTCAGCTACGCGTGATGGTAAAAATGTTTCAAATGTTGCTTGATGTGTTGGATCAAACAATGTGACGATAATGGCTTTTCCAAAACGTGAAGTCAAAGAATTAATTTTTTTTATCATATAAATTTTGCCCACCGTTAATGTAGAGAATTTTCTACGTTCCAGAAATTGAATATCTTGGTTTATCATATTATTAATTTCGGCTATGGTCTGCTTTGAAATGCTCATGATTTAAAATACAATAAAAACAATTACTGTCAAGTACCTTGAATAAACACTTGTAGAACACACCACAAACACAATACTTTATATGCCAAAGCAACAGTTAACGCATACGATGTATGAGTGACAATGAAAGCTATTTTCGAAATGAGCCATATTTATTAGGAAGTAATCCAAGGTCAAGTATTTATTTATGGTGGGAGGAATACATCCGACGACCTCGAAAAATACAAAACAAATGTAACCTTGAAATAAGCGTCGTCCACCTGGTCATCACCAAACAAAGAAACATCTGCTCGCGTTCAAGGCCAAGCAAATGTAACCTTGAAATAAGCGTCGTACACCTGGTCATCACCAAACAAAGAAACAGCTGCTCGCATTCATTGAAAATATGCACCGCAAATGTAACCTTGAAATAAGCATCGTACACCTGGTCATCACCAAACAAAGAAACATCTGCTCGCGTTCAAGGCCAAGTTCTTGACCTTGACCTTGGAATAACACCTGCGCATATCAAGGCCAAATAACAATAGCACACCTGGGCGTTCAAGGTCGACCCTACTGCGCATGCGGAGACTCGGGGAGCATCAACCTTTACTACTTTCAGGTTTCCCTTTAGAGGTGCAGATTATTTCGTTTTCAAAAGTCAGGGGATGAAAAGTGTTTCTACAAAAGTTTCGACTGATATTTTTGGCAAGCGACCAGAAAGATTTGCTGCCGTTGGAACAGGAAATCACTTTTGCGGTTGTTAAATGCATTTTTTGACTCTAAAATAACCTAGTAGGATTTTGAAGAAACCTTGTAGGATTTTGAAGAAACCTTTTATGGGCTTGGACTGTTTTAAAATTGGCTTTATCACAGACCTTGGAAAACCAGGGCTTTTGACGGTGAAGTTTAGGTTTCTTGCGGGTATGTGGAATGAAACTTTCAATACCTACTTGAATGATATCTGTGATATGAGAGCAAATTTCAAAGGGATCGGGAGTGGGAAAACAGACGGGGTTCCAAAGGGAAGCTAAGAAGAAATTCCGCAGCCCATCCCAGTCGGCAGAATTGTAGTGCCAGAGCGTGCGTTTCGACATAATTTCAAATATTAGAGTTTTGAAAACTGTTTTCCGTTTTAATTTATTTAAAACTTAAAGGAATTAATTTGGTTTAACGGTTTTAATTAATTTTTTCTGGCGTCGGCATTAGGACCGTCACCACCAGCACCCTGCTCAGGAACGGCCCTGCTCGAACCTACTACTCCCAAGGCTGGACGCATTACTGGATGCGATTATTCAAAAAGGACTTGATCCAAGTTAGAGGATTACTTAAGCTTATTAAGTTACCAACGTAATGACATTTTCATATTCTACCTTGTCAAACACGTGCCCTTCTTGATTAAGGGTTCGAAAACGAGATTTTTCATCGATCATTCATATAAGAATAAAAATACGCAAATTTTGACTCCTCTGGTAATAAATGTAATGTTATTTGTGTTGATTTAGGCATATTATTAGATTACTATATTTAAATACAGGTCCAACATATTGTAATAACCTGATAGGTGCCCCAATTAATTAGGATAAGTATGGCACAAGTCAAGGGCATGAAAAAAGAGAGATATGTTCCCATAAATAAACATCGAAAAACGCTCTGTTTTGGATGTGCATACAGGGTGATAAAGATAATTTTCATTGCACTCGTTAAGGTTAAGAATATTTAAAATCCTGTGTAAGCTGCCCATGTATTACAATAAATTCCTATTCCTACATCGCTTTTTGGCTACTGTTTTTTCAGTGGCGGATTTAGGGGGGGGGGGGCTCCCCTTGAAGCCTTGTACAAAAAGGATTTCAATTGCGAATTTAATAAAAATAAATATTGTAACATAAAAATTGACCATTTCTACATATCCTACAAAATATTATAAACAAAAACAAACATTTTGCCGTCTATGTAAGGTCTTTGAAATGAATACTAATTGTAATATAACAAATGCAAACCTTTTTGAGGTGATTGATTTACATGCTCTTAGATTGTTTCTGAAAACATTCCTTACGCATCTCACTGCGATCTTATCAAAATTTGCGCCGGATAATTTTGGCTTCTAACGGAAACAAACAACCCAATAATGTTTTTTTCAAAAAACATATCTTCGGGAAGTAATTTTTTTTCGAAAACCAGCTTTTTCGAAAATGGATTAACGAAATTTTTCAAAAATATTTTTTGAAAGCATATTTCCAACCTACATTTTTTCAAAAATGTCCTGACCGCTTTTTCAAAGATGCTTTGTAGAAAACAGATTTTTAAAATATTTTGAAAATATTTTCTCCAAAAACCCATATTTCGAAAGTACATGTTTTCAAAAATGTCTTCAAACTAATAATTTTTTAAACAGGTACATTTTTCCAAAATATATTTTTTTGAAAACAATATTTAGAAAATTAAATTATGAACTCTAGTACCCAGTGGCGTGCCGTCGAGGGGGCTAGGGGGGGCGCGAACCCCCCCGCCCTCGTTTTAACGGCGCCCTCGCGCCCCTACAGAGATTCACTGCCTACTATGACCACATACTCTCCAATAAAAAGAAAATAATTTACGGCGCCCCCTGGAGATTCACTGCCTACTATGACCACATATTCTCCAATAAAAGGAAAAAAATTTGGCGCCCCCAAATCATTGTGCCCCCTCTGCCTCTAAAGGCACGGCACGCCACTGCTAGTACCTTGGAAATGTTAATGAAAAAAAGACGAAAAAAGATCCTGAACAAACCCAAACGAATCTTTTTTGGGTTTGATTAGGTTTCCTTGGTACGTTACTTTCTCACGTAAATTACTTTTCGAAAAGCCGTTGCTTGAAAAAATTAATACTTTCCGAAAAAATTTAATTTCGAAAAAGATGTTCTCTGAAAAAATGTATTTTTAAAAAGTGCTTTAAAAAAATAAAAAATTATTTTTAGGCCAAATTTTACTTTCGTTAGTACTCGTATATGAGCAGAAGGCATAAATAAAAAAATGCTGCAATATTTACACTTCCATATTAAACAAACAATTTGTCCAGTCGCGTGTGAGCTAAGATGGCCAACTCTTTTAGATGTTTCTTTTTTCAATAAATATCTTTCTTGTTGTTAAATTAAGTAAATTTTTTCGAAGAACAGCTTCTTCGAGAGTATATTTTTTTAAAAAGAACCTTTTAAAAATACATTTCCCGGAAATATATTTTTTAGAAAACATAGTTTTTCTTAGTTTAAACTATGAATAAATGAATGAAATGTCAATGAAAAAATGACAAAAAGATCCTAAACTAACCTAAACGAACCTTTTTTCGGTTTGTTCAGGTTTACGTTTCCTTGTATTTGCTATGTTACACTGTAGTAAATTACTTTTAAAAAAGTGTTGTTTTTTAATATGAATATTCGAAGTCGAAACAATGTTTAAAAAATGTTCTTTCTAAAAACATGTTTTCTTGAAAAAATTTAGTTTCAAAAAGTGGTTAAAAAAATACGAGTTTGGTTTCAGAAAAAAAAATTTTGAAAGCATTCCTAGTTTTCGAATATCTATATTATTGAAAAAGTTCTGTTTTCGAGACAATATATTTTGATGACATAGGTATTGTTCCGTTTTCGCCAGAACAGGTTCAGATAGTTCGTCCATTATGAAGTAGTGTACATTTTTTAGAACCACAAACAATAAAAAAGTAATGTCGCACTTGAGCTTGCCCGTTTTTTTTTGTTCTGTACTTTTGTGTACCGCGAGATGACGTTGCGCCCCCCCCCCCCCTTGACGAAATTTTAAATCTGCCCCTGTTTTTTCCTAAGAAAACTACTGAAGTTGCGGGGTTAACGTTAGAGGTTGACTTATGTGTAGAGTTCGTAAAGATGGTGCCAGACCATGGGCGACGGGACTGTAAATAAACTGTTTTTAAAAATCAGAGCCGTAGCTAGGTGTAGGCAGAGTAGGCCCTTTCCTAGGGGCGTAGGTGGCAAGGGGCGGAAAAAGAGTATAAAAGCATTGAATTATCTAAATTTAATGTTATAACGTTATTGTTGTTGTAAGTAATGACATTATAAATAAAACGTATTTTAGGTATAAGTTCAGTGATATAAAATAGAGAAATAAAATGAAGAAATACTTACATTCTGTTGCACAAAACTTTTAATCAAGAATGAAATTTAATTGATGTTTAGAGTCATCTTCCGCAATGATATTAACAGTAGTGCTGTCACATTACAAGTGTTTAATTATTGATTAAATTGTTTATGCAAGTAGGTGTAAGCATTAAATTTGGAAAGGTATGTATTGTAGGCGTTTTAAGGGACTCCCTTGCATTTAATTATTGGCTCTTACCATGGATTTATTAAGAATGGATACGGGATGATTTAACATTATTTGAAGCCAAAACAAACCATTCTAAACGACACTGTAAACACAATTTGTGAACATTGGCCACCTCTTATTTTACCTTGTATTTTTGTACAAAAAATACGTTAGAAGCATCACAAGATTTACTAAAAGTAATAAAAGACCTAAAATATTTTATTTTTCTGCTAAATAATAATAAATTTAAGTTAAAAAGGTTTTATTATTTATAAGTTATGTTATTTCTAAAGGTGTTTATTTAAAGTCGCTCCGAGTCATTTATAAATCTATAAATCGCACTTTTTCTTTCCTAGTTCATTAGACAAAGACGTACGTGTAACCGAGTGTTCAGACCGAGGTTCAGCGGTTTTCCTAAGCAACCAGCACAGACAGCAACACTTCTGAGCTCCAACACTCCAATGCTATTTTATCTCTTTCTACTACCATTCTTGATTCAATTACGTAGTTCATAAACTAATCTCCTGGGGGAAATGTTTTCATAACAAATAACAAATATAAGGCTTCACGTTCTATACGCTCACAGCATACGGACACATCGAATCCTTGCTTAATAAATCCATGGCTCTTACTGATTTTAAGCTGCTGCGCAAAAATAAACCTATGTAGGTATATCCTGTAGTCGACATTTCGACTTGAACTAACAGACTGATTGACACGCGATGTTAATAGAGATAATAAATAAGCAAACACTATACTAAAATAAAGCAAATTAAAATGTAACTAATGAATTCTCCAAGGCATAATTTTTTTTGATTCCGTCTTCGTATAATGTTACTGGATGTCAAATGGTAAGCGTTATGAGTTTACGAAGATCTAAAATGTCTTTCGCACCCCTCACGCTTCACCGCGGGGGTGGAAAACGGGACATGTAGGCGCCAGATATCCTGACGATGTCTCCCTATATGGCTTGCCAGGGAAGTATAGTTGGAGCGATGAATTTCGCTACTTTTAGATTTAATGTTAAAAAGTTATAATATGTTATATGTATGTATGTACACATAAATTGGTCATCGATTTAAAAAGAAGTAGGCATCTCAATAAAAATATCCTTTGTTTCATTGAGACGTTTAATTTCAAGACAAAAGCTATTTTAAGTTTTTTATGGCGCTTCCAGGAATTTCCCAATTCCTTAAAAGCTCCTCTTGATCCATAATACTACACACTGATTAACTGGCTACACTGAGAACTAGCACAAAGGAACGGCATCAATGGAACCTCGAACTACTCGTTTGGTTTTATCAGGGTGAAATTAGAAAAAACGCACGCGACACGATAACGCAACGGGCAGATAAATAATAAGAATGGCAATAGAACTATCTACACCGCGCTCGTAAACTTTTAAGTAGCGAAATACATACAATTTCAGTGCTTTATTTCTGAATAACATTTTTGGATAATTCTTTAAAAGAAGGAACTTTTTACTCTTATTTGGCTTTTATGTTACTTTAAATCTAGTGCAAATTTCTGAGAGAATTCTCGAATTAAATTTAATATACTCTATCAGTGTGTGTACGAAAAAATAATAATTTGGCTCCTAATGAACCTCCTCTTTTGAGACATGTAGGCACCCAAACCCGTGCCTGGGAGAGCAGCATGACTGACAAATCTTAGACTAGGGTGCCAAGAACCTTGTTCAGTTCAACGCCTCCAAAACCCAGTCTTACTCTCCGTCACGCAAAAAATCCGGCAGCACTTACCCCATCCACATGGCCATGCCTTACAGAACTTGATCTTGTTGACTTCGCTTTCCAACATGATCTCAGCTGGCACAAGCACATTACTTCAATAGCCACATCAGTAGCTAAAAAGCTTGGTTTTTCTCTTTCGAGCCTGAAAATAGTTCTCCCTTCCAACTTACACACTTCCCAAATAAGACTTCTTAACCTTGAGTACTGTTCCCACATCTGGGGAGCGCCATCACCTTCGACACTTAACATCCTTGATTCTATCCAAAAGAGAGCCATTCGACTCAATGACCCAGTCTTTACAAGAAAACTCCCTTCTCTCGCTAATCGCCGCGCTGTTGGGGATCCCTTTTCTACCGATACTTCCAACTTCCACGGATTTTGCCGTGATGAACTAGCCGCTATAATTCCCCTGTCGACTATTCCTAGCAGGACAGAGGCGCGTTACGTATGCATCCCTTTAGTGTCCAGCTACAAAAGTCTCTCGCTCATTTATACCCTGGGGTCTCCAGAACTCCAGATTATGGAAAAAATTGCCTGCAGATGCTTTCTCTTCCCCTCCCAGCCTCCAATCATTTAAATCTCGTGTCAATAGAATGTATTTCCCTTTTCTTTAGACGCCCATGGTATGTTAGTATAATTTAGGCTCAAAGTTTACGTGGACTGTCTCGCAAAAAAACGCCTAACAACAGAAAATCATAGAAATACAGAAAAACAACATCAATAACCTTAGTTAAATCCGTTAAATCCGTTAAAAGTACGTTATGTTGAAAGTCCTAATTTACTGTTCTAACTATATTTAGGTTATTCTACCAATGCGCACTTTGTTTACTAAACGTTATTTCACTTCAAAAGTGATTCGGCTAGCAAAGTGAAAAGCTGAACAATTTTTCTTTATTGTGAGTTTTAATTTCTAATTTAATATAGGTCAAGTAAAAAAAAATGGTTTGGATATTTGGAAGAGGTCTGGTATTTCTAATGATGGTATTTTGCGGACCAGGTAAGTTTTGAACTTAGGCCCATTACGTTTCCCATAAATAATTTTTGCCTTTTCTGACAGGTAAAATAAAGTATGATTTTAGTTATTAATTTTTAATGAGAACCAGTGTGGTTTTGGGTTTAATTTCTGGATTATTAACGATTTACTAGTTCCACAAAAATGGCGATAAATTTAAAAATATGTATAATTCTAAATTAGTGTTTTAGTTTACTTATACAGTAAATTAAAGAACAATGTTTTATTAACAAAACTATAAGTATATAAATAAAGGGGGTCAAAGTTTATCACAATTTTTATCTTCTAGGTTAGGTACTATGTGGTTTATTATTTTTATACATGTTTCTTTTTATAAAGTAAGATAACAGTTTTATTAAATTTACAAATTTACGTAATATGCTTACTGTCAAGGTATCAACCTAAAGTATTTTTGTTTTATATTTTTATTATGAAAAGTTTATGATAGTTTAAGGTATTACCGTTATTTTATTTTGATTAATTAGTACAGTTTTTTTATATACTGATATTTTAACGAGGTCGCCAGAATTAAAGTGGGGATTTCCAATTTTAAATCATAAATCAATATAAAATTTTTAAATTATAACACCTCACAAGGGGACTAACAAACATGTTAATAACCTGTTTTAATAACTTTTATACGTGTTATAGATGAGGCTCCCCTCAGTATGAAGGTCAAAGGATTTTGTGCGAGGGACGTTAATTTTGGAGATAATAGAACTGAAAGTTTAGCCTGTAGTTTTGTGACTGTCGTAGCTCAAGTTGTCATGTGTTATGATTTTTTTATTGTGTTATGTTTCAGGTCGATTATCTCCAAAGCTAAGGCCCGTCGAATAAAATCCTTTGGCCCTCATACTGAGGGGAAACTCCTAGAGATACAAAAATTATTAAAATCGACTATTAACAAGGGTAGTCCACTTGTTAGTGAAATATCAGTTTGTCGCCACTGTAGTACAGATTTAGTAAGATTGACATTTTTTTTATTTATTATACCTTGAATTTTGCGTTTTTAGTTTACGACTTGACAGCAACGAGTAAGCATTGATAATGCCAAGTGAGGCCTTATCATAATATCATAGTCCATAATATCATAATATCATAGATCCGAAAATGCTTCCATAGGGAGCTACAGACCCTGGAAGATGATGTCATAAAAATGATTTTTATTTAATTTATTTTATTTTAGAGCGTTTGAGGATCCATGTTAATATAAACTTATTTTCATAGTTTTAGATGTAGAATCTAGAATTTCTAATTAGGTGCAAGTAGTGCAATTTTATGAATAATAAAAGAATAAACTTCTATTTATTTCTGCACTAGAGCAATTCCCGACAAATATCTTTTACAGCTAAAATATTTTACAGGATTTTTAATATGTTCCATTGCTATGAGAATTTGTGGACGAGCAAAAAATAATAAAAAAATATTGCTAAATCACGAAAAGACCGACCTACTAAGAGGTAATTTGTTATTTTCCATTAACCATAAATATCTTGTTTCCTATGTATTGTATTGATTTTTTGTTTAGGTTTGTCAATATGTTGTTTCATCATTAAAGCTGGACAATTCCTATATATATATATATATATATATATATATATATATATATATATATATATATATATATATATATATATATATATATATATATATATATATATATATATATATATATATATATATATATATATATATATATATACATATATATATATATATATATATGTATATATATATATATATATATATATATATATATATATATATATATATATATATATATATACAGTGACCGGCAAAAAGTTCGCAACATATGGGAAAAATTTTTATTAGGAGAGTATCGGAAAAACTTTCCCAGGGGATCGGTTCTGCATGTCCGATAACCTAAAAATCGATTTTGACATACGTCACGTGACCACTGGTATAGCGTCAAATTAAAAAGAAAATTGTTAATTTACAAAAAGTGAGGTTAGTTGACGAGATATCAAAAAAAGTTATTTGAAAAAATTGCTTAGAATTAAATTCTAGGTCCTTGTGCAAAATTTTAAGATTTTATTTAAAAAAATTGGAAAACTCAATTTTTTTTAAATATTTTTTTATCGATTTACAAATTTCCGGTTTTTTTCGTTTAGATAGCTTGGCTAATGTAAAGCCCATGTATCTGGATGAAAATAAACGAATGTAGTAGTTTTTTCTACAATTGACAGGACAAAATTAAAAAAAACAGGGTTTCGCCGGACGCTAGCTGTTGCAATGATTTGTATCTAGCAGCAGTGTCAAAATTTTAGAGACATTTCAATGAGATTACATTGAGAAAACCTTAATCGTCTTAAATATATCTGAAGTTCGACTTTTTGTAAAGTTAAGGGGATTAAAATAGATAATAAACAAAAAATTACCTGTTTATTTAATCGAAATTTTATAAACGAAAACCAATGTAAGAAAAACTTAAAAGTAGTCAAATTCTGTACTAACAACACAAAAAATCATTGTTTTTCCTTGGGTGCACAAAATTTAAAACTCAGTATGACCACCATTTCTCTCCATACATACTGTTGTTCTCGAGCGCAACTCTCGATTAACATTTCGGAGCATTTTACGATTTATTTGCAATACACAATTTATAATGACATTCTCTAAATTTTGTATATTCCTAAAGGGTCGATGTTTGTACACAGGGTTCTTTAGGTATCCCCACATAAAAAAATCTAACGGAGTCAGATCTACAATTCTACAATTGACAGGACAAAATCGAAAAAATAAGTGTTCGCCGGACGCTCGCTGTTGCAATGGTTTGAATCTAATGAAATGACTGTATCAAGATTTTATTAAGATTTTTCGCACATAAATTTAACAACCAGGTCTATTTAGTTGTACTTAAAACTACCAAAGCAGGCTCTGAAATTAAAACAACCAAATAATCTAATAGGTTAAAAACAACAGAAAGATGTCAAACAAATTATAATTTGTTTGATTTCAACCTATGTCATTGGTTTATGTCTCGCATCTTACTAAGTTTGATATTTTACATAAGTTTATTAATATTTTATTCCTTAAAATGGCACCCACACTACTTCTTCAGGAAAAGATAGAAATTATTTTAATTTCTGGAGATAATTACAAAAGCCATAGAGAAACAGCAGCAATTTTTAATGAGAGGCACCCCGATAAATCCCTCCATTATTCCACAGTATCTCGTCTAGTCAATAAATTTAAAGAAACGGGATCGGTAGAAAATCAGTATAAAGTTTCCCATGAAAAACCGGTAACAGGTGACGAAGGTTCTCTGGATGTGTGTTTGTCGATCACAGAAACACCCCAATTAGCAGTTAGTCAAATATCGGAGATCACTAACATTCACGAAAGATCTGTGCGGAGGATATTAAAAAGAAACAAATTTCATCCGTACAAACCTAAATTTGTACAAGTATTAAAAGATAGGGATTATGACGCCCGCTTCGATTTTTGTGCCTGGTTCCAGGGTATGATTGAGGAAGATTTTAATTTCCCAAAGAACGTTCTTTTCTCGGATGAAGCTACATTTACCTCTAACGGAACCGTCAGTTCACAAAACTGTAGATAGTGGGCCACCGAAAACCCAGACTTTGTAATTCAGAGTAAAGACCAATATAGTTTTAAGGTTAATGTGTGGTGCGGAATTTTCAACCTCAGAATAGTGGGACCTTTTTTCTTTAGAGACAATTTAAATTGAGAACGATATTTAGAATTTCTACAAACTGAGATATCTGACTTTTCAGACAATTTGTCATTAGCCGAAAGAAGAAATTTATACTTTCAACAAGACGGAGCTAGCATTCATTCCACAAATGAGGTGAAGAGATGGCTGGATCAAGAATTTGGAAACCAGTGGATAGGACGGTTTTCTGAAAATCCGTGGCCTGCGAGATCACCAGATCTGACTCCGTTAGATTTCTTTATGTGGGGATACCTAAAGAACCCTGTGTACAAACATCGACCCTTTAGGAATATACAAAATTTAGAGAATGTCATTAGAAATTGTGTATTGCAAATAAATCGTAAAGTGCTCCGAAATGTTAATCGAGAGTTGCGCTCGAGAACAATAGTATGTATGGAGAGAAATGGTGGTCATACTGAGTTTTAAATTTTGTGCACCCATGGAAAAACAATGATTTTTTATGTTGTTAGTACAGAATTTGACTACTTTTAAGTTTTTCTTACATTGGTTTTCGTTTATGAAATTTCGATTAAATAAACAGGTAATTTTTTGTTTATTATCTATTTTACTCCCCTTAACTTTACAAAAAGTCGAACTTCAGATATATTTAAGACGATTAAGGTTTTCTCAATGTAATCTCATTGAAATGTCTCTAAAATTTTGACACTGCTGCTAGATACAAATCATTGCAACAGCTAGCGTCCGGCGAAACCCTGTTTTTTTTAATTTTGTCCTGTCAATTGTAGAAAAAACTACTACATTCGTTTATTTTCATCCAGATACATGGGCTTTACATTAGCCAAGCTATCTAAACGAAAAAAACTGGAAATTTGTAAATCGATAAAAAAATATTTAAAAAAAATTGAGTTTTCCAATTTTTTTAAATAAAATCTTAAAATTTTGCACAAGGACCTAGAATTTAATTCTAAGCAATTTTTTCAAATAACTTTTTTTGATATCTCGTCAACTAACCTCACTTTTTGTAAATTAACAATTTTTTTTTTAATTTGACGCTATACCAGTGGTCACGTGACGTATGTCAAAATCGATTTTTAGGTTATCGGACATGCAGAACTGATCCCCCGGAAAAGTTTTTCCAATACTCACCTAATAAAAATTTTTCCCATATGTTGCGAACTTTTTGCCGGTCACTGTATATATATATATATATATATATATATATATATATATATATATATATATATATATATATATATATATATATATATATATATATATATAGATATATATATATACATATATATATATATATATATATATATATATATATATATATATATATATATATATATATATATATATATATATATATATATATATATATATATATATATATAGGGTGTCTCACGAGGATTTTCCCAGCAGATTGCTCGGAAATTGTGCCAGATAGAAAAAAATATTTAAGAACAAAAATTGAGGGCTTATGAGGGAGCATATAGCAAAGGTAATTTTAGATGTACAGGGTATTTCAAAAATAGTAATATTGCTGCTAAGTCAATTTTTTAAATGGATCACCCTGTATATTGTTAGTTTTTCGAATAGCTTGTTTCAAGATAAATTCAACCATACTATACTTGTCACGTTTCTAATTTAAAATGATTGAAATATGAGCGATTAAATGATCACTTACATAAGCATGAACAGATATGCAATAATAACAATAACCACCAGCGAAATATTGAAGAGTATGACGGGGGCTGTCATGTCACGAGTCAGAAGTAGTTTCATTGTTAATTATTTCAACTATTAAGAAATGCCTTCCCTTTTTACATATGACGAGTATATCGGCATGCTCCTGATATACGGAGACTATCACAAGAATGGAAGACGTGCTCAAAATCTGTATAGTCAACGATACCCGAATCGTGAAATACCAAGCTATAGAACGGAACGTTTCGTAATGTTGAACAAAAATTGAGAAGTGGTTCCATTCCCAGTGGTAGGGCGCAAACACCAAGAAGAAAATGAGTCCGAACAGAAGAAAACAATATTAACACCTTGGCCTTTGTTCAAGTGTATACCCATGTCTCCACTCGACTTCTTGGGGAAGAATTAAGCCATGGAAAAAGTACAGTTGAAAGGACACTAAACGATTATGAATACCACCCCTACAAAATTCACCTGGTGCAGAGCTTAACACCTGAAGATCCTGAACGCCGCCTAAATTTCATTGCTGAGATGTCAATGAAATTTGATAAATATTATTTTTCTTTTCATAGATACAAATGCTTGAAATAATTAACAATGAAACTACTTCTGACTCGTAACATGACAGCCCCCATCATACTCTTCCATATTTCGCTGGTGGTTATTGTTATTATTGCATATCTGTTCATGCTTACGTAATTGATCTTTTAATCGCTCATATTTCAGTCATGTAAAATTAGAAACGTAACAAGTATGGTATGGTTGAATTTGTCTTAACACAAGCTATTCGAAAAACTAACAGTATATAGAGTGTTCCATTTAAAAAAATTGACTTGGCAGCAATATTACTATTTTTGAAACACCCTGTACATCTAAAATTACCCTACTAGAAGCCCTCAATTTTTCTTCTTAAACTTTTTTTTCTACCTGGTTCCGTTTCCGAGCAATGTGCTGGGAAATTCGTCGTGGGGCAACCTGTATATAAGCGCGTATGTTTATTTCTCTCTTAGTCTTAATGCATTTATCTAGTCCATATAAACCTATTAGGTCAATTGGAAATACGACCAAGCCCGGAGCAACCTTGGATATCTTTCGACGATGGCTTGGCTTGATTTTTTTCTTGGGAAGTTTTCGCATTGAACTTGCACTTTTTTGAAAGAAAAGTTTGGTTTTAAAAATAAATTATTAGGTGGACCATTGAAAATAAATTAAATTTTAATTTAGGTGACCTTATGGACGAGCCGCGCCTGATGTCTTTTCGAGCTTATATGATGACCATTCAATTAAACATTGCTATATACCGTAATATATCTTTGTACCGTTTTACTTTATATCCGGAGACCAAGAAATAATCTTTTTAATGCAAGTAGCAAGCAACCAGCTGTTCTTCGATCGACGACCAATGTCCCAAAATGTAATGAAATTCGCTGTTAAACGCAGCGACATACAAAACGCCGCGATCTCACTTGAATTCGCCTCTTTGTTAGGTTGTCTAGCTTTATATAATCGTGTTAGTCTCTCTCCAGCAGGTATAAAACTTAGGAAACAGTTACCTACTTATAGTATTTTGTATTTTATTATTCTTTACTTATTTAGCTGCCTGTATAATGTGACCTATTTACCAGTTAATATAATACTTTCTTCAACATTTTTTTTAGTAGCTTTCTTAATAGACTTAGTTTATCTCAAGTTTTACCCATGGAAAAATATAGGTACTACGTGTCATAGGACAATCTAAGTATTGTAATATTTCTGCAGAATGTAATTAGATTTTTACCTTGATACTAATATAATTTTTGTTAACATTATTAGTATTTTTTTAATTTATGGAAAAAAGTGAACAATATTTTATTACGTCAGCAACTATTATCGATACGGGATACGTACACAGGATATTATCTGATTAGATTAAGATAATGTCAAATTGAGGTATTCGGTTGTTCGCGTCAACTGATAGCTGGAAGTGATTTGCGCACTAACAAAAAATTTTAATCAAATTAAACCTGAGTAAGGTTAAAATATTTTTTCAATAGAATCGTCTTTTAATCCATCACCATTTGCTTTGCAGACTTACCAGGACAATACATTTATACACTTTTCAGTCCACGGAATTGAGATTCAAACATTAATTACCTCCTAAAAGAAACCTGAAAGCTTAAAGTAATGTTGTCTTGGGGTATTTTTTTAATGTCAAGCTGGATATAGTCAGGAACTTAACTTACGTTAGTCAACCTCTTGGATGTTTTGCATTTTTTTTGTAGGTACTTTACTAATACTAGATTAAAGTCTTGTGGTGGTATCTGGGATAATAAATGGAATAGTTGTTGTAAGGTCGCCAAATTCCGCACAAATTATAATTTTTAGCTTAGTGATAATCCTGAATTTTTACGGAGTAAACCAAAACACCAAAATATTATTTATCCCTTTATTAGAGACATATTAAATTGATCGAAATAAGTTAAGGATATTGCGGTTTCTCTGAGAAGCAAAATTGCAGTAAAACCATTTGACATAGGTACCCCATGTTTGCTCATCATTTCTAGAATAAACCACAGCTTTTCAACTTAAAATTTTTTAGTATCTGAATTTAACATTATGTTTTTCTTTTATGTAACAAAACAGAAAATATTTTTGAAAACTGAAAATTATTTAATAGTGAGCAATACCACCTCTGTTGTCTATAACAGCTTGGACTCGACGTGTCGAGGCGTACTTAGAATTAAGTGATTTACCTCATCATAGTCCAAGGCGTCCCATAAATCCGGAAGATGGAAGAACTTGCCTTAGTGTCCTTACGTCACGAGGACGCTAGTAGTCTTACCTCTGTTTGATAATGCGGGAGATTCATAATTACCATTCTCTTGTCTATTTTTTGTATGTACTTGGTGCCTACATTTGAACCCATCCATTTTCAAGAAAATATCTCCAATAGTAAAACTACAACTACGTATTTAACATATTTCTACGATTTTGTGATGTCTTACTTTTCCGAACGTTCTTAACTATGTAACATTGCAACACCGCACAACAAGAATATGTGATAAAACATCAGCAAATTTATTAAAAATATTTTATGGACATTTATGGGGTACATACGTAGTATTTTATGGGGTACATACGTAGCGGTTGGAAGAACAAAATTGGCAGAAGGAATTAGGGTGGAATTGGCAGCGAATTGTTTGGCCAACAGTTCAGCTTTCCCTTTAGAGGTGGAGGTAAATTTTGTTGTCAGAGGTGAGGCGAGAAAAAGTGCTTTTACAGAAGTTTTGATTAATGTTTTTGGGAAGTGACCACAAAGATTTGTTGCCGGTGAGCCAGGGCATGTATTGCAATAAAAACTTACCATGTACAGTTTTTTCTTTTTGCTCTAAAACAGAAGTGTCACGTTGCTATAGTACTCACATTGTCAACCTTAGGATGCTTTAGTTCCGCTACGGACCGAACTGAAATTAGTATTGAAATAGGGTGCGAAATTTGGTGACTTTACTTCACAAAGTATAGCTTTTAACCAATTAGGGATTATAGCACATAAACAGGTGATCGATTAATTGTTTTCTAAAAAGTGAAGCTATTTATGTGACTTCAATTTAATTATTTTCGAATGAGCAAGAGCTTAATATAATAATATGTTCATTCGCTTAGAACATAAATATTTTTTTAAGCTGACAAATTTGTTTTCATAGTTCTGAAACTTGGGAAATTATGTTTTTACAAAGCCTTCAAATAAAGAGATAAAAAAGCCCTAAGTGTAATTTTTCAGGCTATAGAAGACGTTAACAAAAACCAGTCAGGCGCCGCCAGCATGATTTAAGGTAATATTGTGCCCTATTGATGTCATTTTCGGTTTTCGTTTAATGGTTTTATTATAAAAGAGTTGGCAGAATTTTCACAGAATTTGGGTATAATAAATAGTCCTAACTATAAATTAACTAACAACTGAAAAACCGGGTTTTAGTATAAGTACAATATATTATATATATATATATATATATATATATATATATATATATATATATATATATATATATATATATATATATATATATATATATATATATATGCATATATAATATAAAAAGGTTTCAACGTCTCACGCAGTAATAAACTAAAAGGAAAAATAATGGCTATTCGGACTGAAAGACAGTAAGTTATGTTTTTGCATCAAAGTACGGGGAGTCCAAGATCTAATGGACAACCCCGGGCTGGCAGACAGTAAGATTTCACCCTTGTTGGGGATCATCAGACTGACGTAGCCTTTAGGCAGCTTCCCCAATAGCCACTTCGCCTATTCAAGTCTGTCGTTTTGAACAACGACGGTACAGAACACACGAGAGCGCTATCTATTGGAAACCACTTCAATGCAAGAACAGATCTCACTCGAGTAAAGCTGCTACTGATATATATGCGATCCCTAGTGAAATCCACAAAACTGTGGCCACCTGGGGTGATGCTCAAAGCGATTCCGATACCGGGTGTCATGCTCCCGCAATGTTTTTTCTACTAGCTACATACATATCAGTAGCAGCTTTACTCGAGTGAGATATGTTCTTGCATTGAAGTGGTTTCCTATAGATGGCGCTCTCGTGTGTTCTGTACCGTCGTTGGGCAAAACGATAGACTTGAATAGGCGAAGTGGCTATTGGGGAAGCTGCCTAAAGGCGACGTCAGTCTGATGATCCCCAACAAAGGTGAAAGCTTACTGTCTGCCGGCCCGGGGTTGTCCATTAGATCTTGGACTCCTCGTACTTTGATGCAAAAATAGAACTTACTGTCTTTCAGTCCGAATAGCCATTAGTTTTCATTTTAGTTTATATACCCAACCCAGCCTGGGCAAGGGTAGTTGTCCGCTGGCTTTTGCCATTGAATATCGGACTAGCAATGGCATATGGTGTTTTCCTGGCGGCCAATCCGCTCTTCCATATATATATATATATATATATATATATATATATATATATATATATATATATATATATATATATATATATATATATATATATATAGGTATATATGTGTATATATATGTGTATATATATATACGTATATATATATATATATATATATATATATATATATATATATATATATATATATATATATATATATGTATATATAAAATATATACAAGAGTCATTCTTTTACAAATCGCCCGGTTGTGGGCGAAAAAAAATTTTACAATTTTTAAAATGTCTCAAAAAATTTGTTTAGCATCTTTTTATTATTTGAGTCATCACGTGTATCGGAAATTTTTTAAAAATTTATCTTCCGGTTTATGATACTTATAAATTTTATTGGGTTGTTTGTTTCTGTCTCATTGTACATTCATTATCTCGGGTTCCAATCATCGGATGGATACCGTTATCTCGCCGTTTTATTTATTGTTTAGCCTTTGTTGTGTAGCCTTTCTGATTGCATGCTGAAAATAATTTTAGATAATTATTTAATAAACAGGATTAACAATTACTTTGTTATTAATGTTCATTAAATAATGTTATAAAATTCTTTGTAGCATGCAATTAGAAAGCTAATGCAACAAGAAATACAACGGTGAGACAACGGTATCAACTCGATGATTAGAACCGGAGATAATGAATTTGCAATGTGCAACCTATTAAAATTCATTAATAATATAACTCGGAAGAAACATTTTTTTTAATCCGGATACCTACACGTGTTGGCTAATTTTATGTATATTATTTATTAAAAAAAAATTCCAACCAATTGGAAAATCATGAAGATTTTTAGGTGTACGATTTGTTAAAGAATGACCCATATATAAGAACAGTTTTAATCAACCTGTTAATTGATGATTTTTATTATTTAAAACGTGTTTAATCTTGTTTTAGGAGAAGCAGTTAAATGTTATTTATGTTCGACAAAAGAAAATGAACTCCAATGTCTTTATCCTAAATCATACGACGTGCCGCTTATCAAATGTGATCTGAAAGCTTTGGAGAATACCACATATTATGCAAAAAATATAGATGAGCGTTATGATAAAATGTTTCAGGTAGACACCTCAGGCATAGCTAAGAATATCGATTTAAATTGTTTAAAAGTTGTAACAAAACGTAAGTGAACTAAAGAGAGTATTTTTTGAAACTTTAAACAGCCCAGTAAAAATCAACTGTTGAACTTTATAGACAGAAAGATTCAGGGCTAGAAATATTTAGAGATAGAGGTCAAACATATTTACAAATACGTTAAGTAAGGAGAAATATCGACTTGAGTCGATCAAACCTAATACCAACAAGTCGTTCATGCATCAATCACTAAATAAAGTTTAAATTTTTTATATTTTAACTAAATACTTTTTTCTTCGATATTACTCTAAAAAGGCGGTTCGAGTCAACGTGGACTCATAAGTTCTTGAATTTCATTGGGTACATTATCGCTTTTTATAGTTTTTGATTGGTCAGCGAGAAAATTTCTACTGGCCAGCGTTAGAACCATAGTAATATGTCACCATAACTTCTCAATTAGCCAGTAGAGACCGGATTTACATATTACAGGTCGCAAAAAATCTGGGTCTGACTCAAGTAACTGATAGGAAAGGTAAATAAAATGAAATTAATATTAGATGTTGTCAGTTTGTATTTATGAATTATTGCTCCTAAAAAATAAGTAGGACATGTTTTAAGTGCGCCGCGTTTATGTAATAATCATTTCTACTTTTAAAATATTTTTAGTTAGCCAATGTGATGGATGATCACAACTTGGTACAACTAATAATTAATTATGATTCAAATAATATCTTTTAATATACATATTATTGTTTAAAAATCAAGACGGCGCGGCGGCCGGGGCCGCGGCCGCGCGGCGTGTGGTATTATTTAATAATTTTTTTTTTTATAGTTTAATCTTGCAACATATGTACATTAAAAAGGTCAAAATGGCACAGAATTTTACCGTCAGGGCGGGACATAAATCGACAACCGGTAGTCGACCTCTGGTGACAGGCAGTACCAGCCTGCGCAATCTTAGGAATATATCCCCTGTAGTAAAGCCACAAATATATATTTAACATTTTCAATATTACATGATGCAAAAATCGGGGTCGCGCTCATGTAACTGATAGAAAAGGTATATGAAATGAAATTATTATTATATTTTGTCAAGTTGTATTATGAATTACTGCCCTAAAAAATTTTTTTCCCAAAAAAATGAACCAACTTCACAGAAGGAAAAACACTGAAAGTATGAAATAATATTGTTACGTATTTATTACTGCTGTTAATGGAATTTTGTTCATTTTTATAAAGAAATTATTTTTTTCCTTTTAGTGCACCTATTCTCTCCCCCCCCCTCTTTTCTCCCTCTCTTTAAATTTGTGATGTCCATGTAATATTAGATTTTCTAACCTGAATATTCCCGAAAATGACATATTACTTGACATATTTGAAAGAAATTGCCAATCGCTCACTTTTTATCCCCCCGCCCCGTTAATTTTTTCTACCATCTGTTAGACAAAACTAGATTTTTTGACCTCAATATCCCCATAGTCTTGTCAAAAATATTCTTGATATTTTCTTTGTACAGTGTCTTTCTAGCGGAGTCCGTTCCTGGATTGTAATATTCAAATCCGGTCTCCAAGCAAGAGCTTTTGCAGTGGTTTAGATGCTTAATCTTTCCGGTAAAATTTTGATTCTATCTCGGTAATGGTTTAAAATTGTACAAAGTAAATTATTAAAACTAAATTACTGTTGGGCAACTTTTGTTTATGAGTGTAAATTGCATTAATTAACATAAGATCAAAAGAGCGGTCCTCAAAGTATCAATCACGCATCATAGGTAAAAGGTACAGGTGAATGAAAAATGGAACTTTCAACTTCTGGAATGTTTATTTTTAAGAAAATTAAATATAGTTATCACGACAGAACAACAAGCTTTTATGATCGAAAGTTACTTTAGAAATGGTAGAAGGGTTGATGGCCAGTGGGTTTATTCAACACGGGACGTCATTCGGGATTTTCAAACAGAATTTCCACATATAGTCTTGGATTTCGACCAGTTTCGTCCAGTGTTGACTAGATCTGTGGCTCTGTTTAGGGCAACAGGAAGTGTGAATAGAAAGGAAGGCACTGGGAGACCCAAAGCTCGCACTGCACAAAAAGTAGAAGAATTGAGGCAACACACAGAAACCCCTATTCAGCGTTTAAGCCAGCTAGTAAATGTATCCCTGCAATACAATCCAGAAATATGACCTGCATATGCACGCTCATCGGCTAAGCTCAGTACAAGAATTGTTACCAAACGACAAGCCGCAGCGAATGCAATTTTCAGAGTGGTTTATAGGTAATTTGCATAATAATGAAAACGTATTTGAAAAAAACTTTTTTACTGACGCGGCATGGTTTTACCTCTTTGGTTATGTAAATTCTCAACAAATGAGAGAGATGTGGAGTTCTAAAAATCCACATTTCTTTATAGAGAGAGAAGCTTTTGTATTCACAGGAAGTTGGCGCGTGGACGGCCATATCGAAAAGAAGGTTAATTGGACCGATTTTTTTTAAGGGACTCTCAATTCGGCGCCATACCGTAATGAAACTTTAGAAAATTTTGTAAACGCATTAGAAAATGAAGAGATGCGACAAGGCTACTTTCAGCAGGACGGCGCGCGACGTACCAATTTACGTACTCTTGATAATTTAAATTTTTGAAAGAACCGAATCATCAGTCGTAATATGCCAGTTCCTGCGATCTTACGCCTTGTGACTTTTTTATGGCCACACATTAAAAACTCGGTTTTTAAAAACCCTTGTGAAAATTTAGAAGACCTACAGGCTAGAACTACAAATAAATTTCAGGAGATTAATCACCCCCCCCCCCCCCCCCCTCCAAGTGTTCACCAATATGTTTGATGCTATAAAAAGAAGAATGAGAATATGTTCGGAAGTAGAATGTGGACACGTCTCTCATTTAGTTTAAATTTATAATTTTTAGGTTCTTTGTTGTATATGGTTTTTTTAACTGTATTATGCAGTGACAATGACAATAATGTAATTTTCTTAAAATTAAAAACCTCCCAACCTAACCTGTCGCATTGTCTGTGATTTGGGAATTTTGTCTCAAAAACAGTAGCCCTACTATAATCGGAACAGAACGGGATTTACTAAAAAGGCTTAAGACTTATTGTTAGTCATAGTTTAAAGTTAAATCTTGTAGTTGATCAGTTAGTTTTTGTCCCGTCATTCTTACTAACTCATTATTAGAATATTTGCAGTTATTCTATTTTTAGTGCGATTTTCTTTGATTTCCAAATGATTCTTTTCCAAAAACTTATGCCTATGATGAATTTAGTTCTATTATTGTGGACAATACATACGAGGGTGGTCTGAAAAGTTTCCGACCTAACAAACATACAAGACATTTTTTCAGAATTTGTTTTTTTATTTTTCAACATAGTCTCCTTGTAACTCTACACACTTCTCCCAGCGATGCTCCCATCTCTGTACCCCGTCCAAATAGGACTCGGCGTTTTTCTCTGCAAAATAATTGTTCACGAAGCTGATTGCCTCTTCATTTGGCGAAAATCTGTCCTCCGAGCGCAATTTTTAGATGAGGGAACAAAAAGAAGTCGCTTGGGGCTAGATCTGGTGAGTAAGGCGGATGGTCAAGCAGTTCAAACCGTAATTCGTGGATTTTCGCCATGGCATGGCATCAATGGTTTTTGGTCTAACGTGAGCAAACGCGGCACCCAACTTTCTCATGTCTAAATGTTGATTTAATGTAACAAACACGTTCTTTTGACATGTTCTTAACCTCTGCTATCTCGCTCACTTCAATTCGGCGGTCGTCTAGCACCATTTGGTGAACTTTGGCGATGTTTTCGTCGGTAGTTGCAGTTTTTGGACGTCCCGAACGTTCATCGTCTCCCAAGCTCTTACGGTCACGTTTAAATTCAGCTGCCCAAAATTTCACTGTGGTAAATGATGGTGCAGAGTCCCCATACACAGAATCCAACTCATCTTTGAGTTGCGTAGGCGTATTGCCTTTCAAAAACAAATATTTAATGACAGCTCGATACTCGATTTTGTCGATTTTCGTAAGAACACTCACATCAACTCACTCAAACGACTGTTACATAACAACTGCGCGTCCAAACTGGCTGAAACTTTGGTGAGTAACTGTCAACAGATGAACAACGAAATTCACTAGCTTTTATTTACGAGTGCTGCCATCTTCATGTTGAGGTCGGAGACTTTTCAGACCACCCTCGTACTTAGTAAATTGCTCCATTTTTATAATATGAAAAAACTTCACAGTATAATATTTAGTTGTCTTATTTTCATGCTTGGTGATTTAAAACCTTAATTGTCAATTTTGACTGGTCTTAGAAATAGTAAATCTGGGCGAGTTTTCTAATGTAAGCTGTTTTTGTGTCCTATTTTCGAGGAGCAAAAGTGGTTTTAAAATTTTTAATGTTGCAGATGGAGAAAAGAATTACACCTTTAGAGGGTGTCAGTTAGCTGAGCACAGTAACCTGGACATATGCTTTAAGATGGAAACAGCGAACACAGATTGGTTACAAAAACAACACTGTTCGCGGTGTAGCATGGACGGTTGTAATACAGCCTCCGTACAGTTGGGACAAGAAGTCTACCACTTATTAATTATGACAGTGTCAGCACTAATATATAGAAATTTTTAAAAGGAAAACGAAGGTACAGTGTGAACTTATTTAAAAAATCTTGTGGTGTGAAATTAGTGTATAAAAATAGGCTAAAAATTGCAGTGAACTTTTTCATATTTACAGAGATACGATGATTAATGATACTTTTGAGTTAACCGAACTACAGAAAGTCCTTGATATCCTAATAATGGGTGGAAGCAGCTTTGGGAATTTACAGCCTTAGTAATTCGTTCGGTCATGCTTCTTGGCAAAAATAATCATTAACTTCTGGAGATGGTGCATTTTAACCAATTTACATTTCATTCCTTAACCCTGCCAGAGCACGTCATGGGATAGATAACCTGCTGAGTCTTCTTGCCATCGTCCCAAAAGTTCTTGGATTGTTCAAAAAATAGAAGAATTATAAAACCAGATTACCCGAGCAATGCCACTTCTCTTTCTGTCATTTCACCAACACAAGGTGGTAAAGGAGCTTTTCCTCGACCGAGGAGGTACCATCACGTGCACCCACTTAAAGAGCTTGTAAAATCTTAGCTGATACTTCCAGCCCAGGGTGCGTGAGTCGGTTTTCCTTTTCCTTTCTAACTGTCATTATTTCTCTTCTCTCTTCTTTCTCTGCCACTTTTTATCCTACTCTCTTCTAACTAGCCACCCCTTCAAAAAACCAATTTGAAAATGATGATGGTACTCCCAGGGTTAAAAATTCCAGATTTTAATAATCCCTCCATTCGGATCTCCGGGCGAAGGGTGCTCAGGGTGGCCCACTATCGAAGAATTCCAAAAGTATAATAACCTTTGCCAACATCTGCGGGCTTAACTCCAATTTAGACTATGTCCACCACTACCTTCAATCATGTAAACTCCACATTCCTTTTCTGACCGAAACCCAGATCAGTAACAAATCTTCAACGAACCACGGTTTCCAGGCTATGAACTTTTCTCATCTTCTCGTTTTCATGGTGAGGTATGCGCCTGCGTTCTTAGCAGTCTTTCTTGCACCAGACTCCCGAACCTGAACTCAGGCAAGCCCGATGTTCTCTGGGTAAAACCCAACCCTTAAATATTTCACTAAATTTATCTGTTGCATCTACCGCTCACCGTCAAACAACTCCAACGAGTTCTTTGACTTTCTCTCGACAAAAATATCATCTTATCTTTGAATTTCTCTCGGTCGAAGTTATTGTCCTAAGCATTGTCCATTGCAAGGAATGGCTAGGATCCACAAGAACCGACCCAGAAGGCAGAGCGGCAGGCAACTACGCAATTCGCAACCCGCTTTCCAATTTAATCTACCTATTTCTACCCATAATCCAAACCCACTGGAGCTTTTCCTTACCACCCATCCTAAGCCATACTTAACATCTGTATGCGCTCCGCTTGGTCGTTCAGACCACGGCCTCATTACCGTCTCTTGTCCCATACATCTCGAGTTCGTTGAAATCATGCCGGAACGCACGACCTGGCACCACAATTCTGCCGACTGGAATGGTCTTCGAAAGTTCTTCTCTGCTTTTCCCTGACGATAGTACTCTTCACTCCAACATTCATTTTTCCAGACAAGTCTCGCATCAAGAGGTGAATAATAGCACCTGTCCCTTATTTCCCACGATCTTCAATTAATCTTAGACTATGGTGCCAAGAACCTTGTTTAGTTCAACGTCTCCAAAACCCAGTCTTGCTCTCTGTCACGCAAGAAATCCGACAACACTTACTCCATTCACATGAATCGTTTAATCTTGGCATCGCTTTTGAACATGATCTTAGCTGGCACACACACATTACTTCAATAGCCAGTTAGCCATATCAGCAGCTAAAAAGCTAGGTTCTTTCTTCTGAGCCAGAAAGTACTTCTGCCCTTCCAACTTACACACTTTATATGTTTCCCAAATAAGACCTAGCCTGTTCCCACATCTGGGGAGCGGCATCTCCTTCAACATTTAACATGCTTGATTCTATCCAAAAGAGAGCCATTCGACTCATCAATGTCCCAGTCCTCACAAGAAAACTCCCTTCTCTAGTTCACTCATTGCCGCGCAGTCCCTTTTCTACCGATACTTCTACGGATTTTGCTTTGAAGCCGCTATAATAACCCCGTTGATTTTTCCCAACAGAACAACAAGAGGCGCGTTACGTATGCATCCCTTTACCGTCCAGCTACAAAAGCCTAGATAATCTCACTTCTCTCGCTCATTCATACCTAGGGTCTCCAGATTACGAAACAAATTGCCTGCAGATGTTTTCCTTTCCCCTCCCAACCTCCAGTCATTTAAATCCCGTGTCAATAGGTTACATTTCCCTTTCCTTCAGACGCCCACGGTACGTTAGTACTTAGACTTGAAGTCTACGTGGTCTGTCTCAGAAAAAAAAAACTTTCACAAAGCGAGATTTCTGGTGATTATTAGATTAATGTGATTAGATTCTGGCGATTATTATGACGTATAACGAAGTATAAAATTCTTTATTATCTTGTTATGGCAAGAAATATGACGTAATATGACCCTATTTGTTTTTATCAGCTGTTAAAGTAATTAAAGTAATTTCAAAACTTTTTTCGGTAGTTTTTTGATAACAAGTATAAAAAATTACTTAAACTGCATCTTGTATTTATTTTTAGAGTGCCTCGAATCGCTGCAGGAAACGATTTGAAATGAAAATGTTAATTTTTAACTGCTTTACCATGTTGTCTGTTGGGACAATTTAGGTTCCAATGATGGAGCGTCTCTCTCATACTCATCAGTAATCACAATCACGCTGCGAAAGGTTTTCGTCAGGACCCCAATGATTTTAAAGATTAAAAAAACCTATATGATATTGTAATGAGTTTTAGGGTTTGTAATAATATTCTTAAATTTAATGCATCGGGTTAAAACTTGCTGTTAAGGACAGAAGGCCATGTTATATATTTAATAAGTACGCTTTTAACCGAAAAAATTTACACTGGGATGGGGTGTGGGATTTAGTACTGGTTTAAATTAAGATCTATATCTAATAAAATCAAAATTTATAACGCTTATAACGTTTTTATTGTTGTATTATGCACATCTCACTGGAAATGCGTGAACATTATTTTGTCAACATTCAATAGATTATTATTTATCAAGTAGTATGCATTTCCCAGGCCATGGTATTTTCCAAATTATATTGCAAACATTATTTAGAACAGATAAATAATTGATAGATTTATGACTTCTTAGAGTTTAATTCTAAAAACAAGAAATAATAATGAGTAAGTTTTCATTAATTGCCAGAAAAACTTTTCCATATTAAATGATTTTCCCCCAGAGCTCTGGAGAGAAGCTATTCTTTATTAAAGACCTAAAATCTCACCTAAAAACACATGCTCGTAGAGCAATTACTTTCAGCGGCCTTGTGGAGAGCCAAATTTTAGTTATTATTTTAACAACGTAGTACTTAGTACTTATTAACACTTTTCTAAGTTTTTACATGATGCTACTCACAATAAATTTAAGAACTTTTGCTATTTTTAATTCAACGAAGATAGAATTAAATAGATATACAGTGCTTTCATTTCAAAACTGGCCACTCTCCATAACACTCGATATAAGATAAATTCGCTTTAAATAAAAACCACGTCAATTTAGATATCAAAGAAGTTTAAAGCCAGCACATTCGGGTTTGCCGATTTTTAAAAGTTTTAGAATATCGGGTTGGAATACTTACAAAAAGTTTCCTTTTATAATAATAAAAAAGTTTATATGAACATTTTAATTAATTTACATCTTCCACCCTTTACATGTAACTAAAGCTGGTTGTCAGTCGGTTTTTACATTTGCTTAGAAAATTTCGAAATTTTGATTTGAAATATCGGTAAATAAATTTTTTTTAGTCCCATACAAAAGTTTCTAAGTAGATTAAACATAAAAATTATTTCTTCCACTCTCTACCAGCAGTTAAACATTAAAGCTATGCTGTCCCTAGCATGCGTTGTTTGGGTAATTAGAAGTTTTTGTATAATGAGTAAAAGAGAATTATTTATCGATATTCCACATCAAAATTTTGAAATTTTCAAGAAAACGTAAAAATCGACTGACAATCAGCTTTAGCTACATGCAAAGGATGCAAGATGTAAACTAATTAAAATTATTTTTACAAAGTTTTTTTGTTATTATAAAGGGAAACTTTTTGTAAGTATTAAAAAAATCTAAATTCTAAAACATTTAAAAATCGACCCATCCTAGTGTATATATTTAGATAACACTCTATAATATATACATGTGCAGCTCAGCTTACGTTTGAAAATTCAGAAAACCCTACAGTAAATATTAAGTTTTCTATTTCACTTCCTTACACCCAGCTGCTCCCACTTTAAAATTTTAGATAACACTCCTTACCTTGTGATACATCATATTAACGGCCGTAGAAATGAAACTACGTTAAACATATAAATTATAAGATAAAGTTATGAACAGTGCTTTCTATGCGCCTCTGCTGTAGACAACGTATAATGTCAAATAGTTTCTTTAGGTTGAACTTTTGGTTCATGTTGTCATGTCATGTCATGTTGATATTATGGTATTGGCGATTCAAATTAAGGAAGCTGAATTTTAACTGACGATGACAGAAAAAGACGACAAAATTGACAAAGATGCGAAATAAACCAATAATGAAGTCAAAGACGTAACAACAACATTCCCCGTTATAGTAGTTAGCAAATCGGTTGAAGAGGATGCCATGTTCTTAATTTAAGTCGCCACATCATGTTTAGATTTAGATCGGACATAATATTATTATGATAGAGTAAGTTATTCAAACATAAGTATTTAAAGTAAGCGTTTATCGAGAATAAACACCAATCAATGTAAAGCCTTATAAATGTATATATATATGCTTATATTATGTAATTATATATTCTACAAAAATTATTGTCCTAGTATACATATATCTTAAATATTTTTGATGTATTTTTGGCCAGTATACAAGTAGATGTTGATAGTGCTTCCCTATAAAATACGAGGAAATAAGGCTTAGTAATGTTATGTTTCAGACCAATAATTCCAAGTACTTTTAAAGTATGATTATACTTAAAAAAATATTTTTAAAGTTGTAACGTTGCCTTTGGCTTACCTGTAGACTATATTTCTTAATTACAGCATTGTATTTCGTAGTTTTAAGTAAGTACATACTTTCAAATTATACGATTGTCATGTATGTTTGAGCTTGTGTGTCGTTAAATAAAACTGAGATATAATAATACGACTGAAGATTGATTACCCACCTGGAATTTTAATTGTTCCTTTGTCGTAACTAGATAAGTAGCGAATACCTTTTTTTATCCCGCATAATAAGATTTTTGCAGTCGACAAGTGTGTCGCTAACAGTATTAACATCATCAGGTCTGGTGAATAAAACTGAGTTTTAATTTTGTCGCGATAGAGTTATAAAATGGAAACTAACCATTTTATAGCAGCATAAGGCTATGCATAATTTAAACTCACTGTCAGTTTAAACTTATGTAAATTGATGGACTGACATAAAGTCTTTGTTTTGGCTGTAAGTACATAGGTACTTGGTGATAGTGGGGGATAAAATGAAAAGACCATTTGATGCACTCTAGTGGTTAGAACATAAAAAATAAATCGTCGCGTTGAAATAGCATAGTTCCATCTGGATCACGTTCCATTTTAACATACATCGTTGGAAAACGTTTGAATTCTCTCTTGCTTAGTTTTGTAATTTAATGCTTAATTTTAATGGTTCTATTAATAACGTTGTAAAAGATGAATCAAAGAATACGAATTCTATCCAGAATAGATATGACAACTAAAGAACTTCTGGGTTTGTTTCTATCTATGTGCAGTAGTACTTTGTTGCCACAGACTGCCTAGATAGGACTTTGTAATACTATAAAGTCAAAAAAAAAATCGTTTGAAGATATGTACAACCACAGACAATATATCAATTTTGTGATATTATATCCTTGTGATTTTACTAACTCGTCTAATATACAACAGACAGTCATCTGCTTTGGAGTATTAATACTACTCCAAAGCAGAGATTTTGGGAGAGAGAACCTTAACATATAAAAATCTCCATTTGCAAGTGCATATTTAACCGTGTAACTCTAATGCGAAAAAATATTAAAATTATTTTAATGTAATGCTGTGCTTTCTTCTGTTCTGATACTGGTCTTGTCTTTTGGTTTATTCGTTTCATTTTAATCTCGATGCCATTCGTAAGTTTTTTCCATGGATTTCCATGGTTTTTTCTTACAGACATTTATAAGTGCCAAGTTAAGCTGTTCTAATTTAGTATGAAAGACCCTCAGCGAAGCAAAACGATTCAATTATCTAATTATGGGAAGCCATATTTTTGATTTATGAAGCCAACGTTATTCAGTATTTACGAAGTATATATAATTATACTTGTATTTATTCTTTATAGAGAGTAAATATAAGTGGGTAACTTGAGAAAGTTTAATCTATTTTTTCTGTAATTCAAAGATTAGGTCTTAAAACAAATTTGCTTGTTAGCGGAAAAATCCTTTATAACTTCTTTTTATCTCAAAAAATTATTTAAACATATTTAGAAATAAATATACAGTGCGGTCCTAAAGTACGCCCCCCCCCCATTCTAACTTTTGCTACGAAAGGCATATTGAAATGAAATTATGTGAGATTAAATATGAGGAACAAAATAATTTTCTTGACTAAAAAATTTTAAATTATCTTTCAAAATGACGACCAGCCGCCATCTTGTATAACTTTTTTAAATGGCGATAGGTGTCATGTGACACATCATTTGAAAAGTCTTTGAAAGTTCTATTCAACTTCCAAATTTGAGAAAATAATTTTAACATGTCAAAATGGCGGCCATTTAAATTTTAAAAATTGAAATGTTCGCTGTTTGGAAAATAATGATATTATATTCATTTCAAACTCCGAATAAAAAAGAAGTTTTAAATACTTCAAGTAATGCAGCAATAATACTATTCTTATCAAGTAACATTTTTCAAAATGGCGACTGCCGCCATTTTAAATATTTTGTTTTTAATGGGAGGAGGGACCAGTGGCACATCGTTTTAAAGGCCTTTGAAAGTTCAATTTGTTCCCAAGTTAAAAAATAATAAAGTTCATTTATTTTAAAATGTAAAATATTTGATGATGAAATATTTTCCAACTTGGTAACAAATAGAACTTACAAAGGCCATTAAAAATAAAATATTTAAAATGGCGGAAGTAGCCATTTTGAAAAAGTTACTTAGAAAGGATGTTTATTTCTACTATGGTATTATTGCTGTCTTACTTGAGTTCCCCGCGATGTAATGTTACTGGTGCTGCACTCACGGTGGGCAACCTTAGTTTTGTTATTCCGAATAATAATAAGAATACGTCATATAGTAACTCTAAAAGAATTGTATGTATGAAATTTGAATAAACTGTCTTTATAAACGTGTTAAATAAATAGGAAAAATCAAAATAACAGAATAGAAACTTTTCTTCTATTTTTGATCAAAGAATTCAAAGTTTTGTTGGTACAGTTTTGCATCACCCTGAATTTTTGTACGATACAAACCAACATTGTTTGACTGCGTATTCTGTAATCCTAAAATATTTTCAACGTCATAAAAAATTAGTGATTCTAAGCGTTTTAAGTACATTTTTGCTTCCCAGTATGCCGATAAATGCCTGGGAATTCGCAAAAGTACGTAAACCTCATTATCTGTCTGCAAAATAAACAATTGCTTAAACAATTACGTTATTATCAATATTAATAACATTTACCCAATATTACGCGAATTTAAGTAAATTTAATATAGGTATCAATCAAGGCTAGTGAAAATTATAGTAATCATGTCAGAAGGTAATTATTCTGTAATTTTTGCACCGATTATTTCTTCTGGTGGGTTACAAATATCTTTAAAGATATTCAAAAGGCTTCAATAAAGGTGGATTTCAGTTTATGGCTCTTCTGGGCTAATAGGGAATATGCATATAGCCCAAATAAATCTGAAATATTTTTTATATTCTCTACATAAATTTAACGTTTATGGCGGTTGTTGTTATCCATTTATTTTGGTTTTTATTAACAAAAAAAGGATTTTCTACTGCAAATTTTCGCGCGAATTTCGAAACTTGCAAAACGTGATCCCATTGGCTGTGTCATAAAAAGTGTTTTTATGACACCAAAAATTTCCAGTTTTATCCAAATATATCCATTTTCCAGTGATTTTAGGTTGAGGTAAATGTATTGAAAAAAGAAAGTAATTAAGATTTTAAAGTTTTACTTATGAATCCGTTTTTTGATTAGATGCTTTGTTTTCGAGTTATTAGGTACCAAAGAGGGGTCTGCAAATGGCATTTTTCGACCTAAAAACATTCGAAAGAATTGCTTGCCATTTTCCGATCCTCACCAGTTTCAACAGAGTTCTGAAGCTCCGGGTCCTCTACAACCTCCGAAAATTTTCATCGATTTAATTCACATTTGCGACCTGTACCCGATTTCAACGGAAATCGTGGAAATTTCGACTTTGACGTTTAATAGCTCCGAAACGAAACATCCTGTATAACTGAATTTTTTACGGAAGCTAGTTGCACTATTCCTCTATTAACCCAAAAAATTCGATTGCTCCCCCTCTGACTGTTTCCGAGAAAAACAAACCTGTTCGACTTTAGGTTAAGCTTGACGTTAACATGTAGATTTCCTGACGTCATTATTCACTGAGGACACTGTTTTTAAATTATAATAAATTATACCGAAAAGTAAAAGCTAAATTATCCTAGTAATTTTCTTCAAAATATTTTTTTGTTTGCATATTCCTTAATGAAGACTCCAATGCAAAATGTATCAAAGTCACATTATCCTCACTTTAATAATAATACTCCTGTGTCGTAATTTTCACAAGCTTTTTTGTTATATAATTCAAATTATCGTACGATGTTCAGAAATCCAAATAAGAGCCTGTTCCAGTGTTACCTCGAAAGAAAAATGGCCAATTCAATGCTAAATCCACTATTCTGTCTTGAGAAATCGCCTCCTGAAAGAACATCGTCAAGGTAGGACAGTAAGGGCTGGCTGCAGCCGGTGTTCTCTTGGGAAGCGTTTCCTCAAGATGTAGAATACGGCCCCTGCAATGTTCAAGTTACTTCATTCATTATAAGAATTAATTAAGACTTATATGTACATGTCTGGACATACATGTCTTTCCATGGTCTCCGAAAAGTCTTAGTGTTGGCAAATATCTTTGCTATTAGTAAAGATAGGGGCACCAAATTTTAGGTGTATTTTACACATACGCTAGTTAGGAGGTCAAAAATTTTAAATGCAACCGTATGCCGTGTGGTACCTCATTTTAAAGGCCTTTCTAAAAATATTTTGCGGCAAACCCGAGATCCGTACATATGTTAATTCGTTTTTAAATGGTAAGCCGTTAGGAATTAAAAATTGCGAAAAAAAAAATAATAATTAACACCTTTATTTCCGTTCTTACTTTAAAAGTTGTTCAAAATGATCACAATGAACTTCTTGGCAGTAATGAAGTCGATTTTGGAAGTCACTTGTCACATTTAAAATGAGGTACCACACGGCATAGGGTTGAATTTAAAATTTTTGACCTCAACTCCCTAGCGTCACCCCTCAAGGGTGAAAAGGTGAAAAGGTTGAATTACATAAAAAAGTCGATTTATTTCCAATAAGATGCACCTAAAATTCGGTTTCTATATTCTCTTGCTAATACCAAAGATATTTGCCCATACTGATACTTTTCTGACACCCTATATATACTTTTAAGCAAAGAGAGCCTGAGTCCATTTTTTCTTTACTTTGTCTTCATTTAGCTACAGTAGTTAAATTCACTAAGTATATTGGTACAGTGTTTTAAAAACAATCAAGAATCTTCAGTAAGAAACGTAGAATCCTAAGCTATTATTTCCAAACACATATACAATTTTGAACCCGTTTTTCTCAGCATGTTTTGCAATGGTCCCTCCAATTTTTTTTTTGTCGCCCCTAGGCTAGAAACTTTTGCTGTTTGGGACTTTTAATAACCGCGATTAATGTGGGACATGGTAAGAGTATTAGTAAATCAGCAATATTGAGTTTAAACCTTAAATGTGGATTAAACTCAAACCGAATCAACAACTCGTGTTAGTTTTTAGTTGTCAGCTTTTTTGAAAATGTTTAATTTCATTTGTTTAATTTGGAAATACAGGGTATTGTAAAACTCTACCGACAACATTTCACAAATGATTCTTTGGCCAAAAGTAAGAAGAAAAGTTTCTTTTGACATAGGTTCTAAAACGTGTGTTTCCAAGATACAGGGTGATACAACGTTAATTTTTAGTTCGATTTTTCTTAGTAGTTTTACACGTTTTTAAAGATAATTAATTCAAATTCCGTACGGAGGTACAATAACTCTTTGAGTACCTAGGAAATATCCTTATTACATTTAGAAATAGTTTACAAAGTGGAATTTTTGAGGGTCAAAATCCCCTTGACCCGTTCCCCCGATTTTTTTTGCAGCAACAGTGACTATCCTTTTGTAAAAAGGCAACATTCCTATTATTTCTTGATATCTTGTTCTGCTTGAATAATATTAACAAGGTGTGACTTAAAGCTAGGCTAAATTTTTGATATTAATTTCTATTGTTTTTTTTTTAATCCCAGTGGATTGAGTTAGATCTAATGGATCGTGACCCCCAAAGAAAGATCACTCTGTACATGATTTTAAATGAGTATAAGGTTATTTTGTAGTATGAGCAAATATCTTTGATATTAGTAAAGATAGAGACACCAAATTTTAGGTGGATCTTATTGGTCAATAAGTCTACTTTTTTATGTAATTTAGCTTTTTCAACCCCCTTGAGGGGTGACGCTAGGAGATTGAGGTAAACAATTTTAAATGCATCCTATGCAATATGATACCTCATTTTAAAGGTCTTCAAAAAAGAAATATTTTACCGCAAACTCGAGGTCCGTATCTTAATTCGTTTTTAAATGGCAAGCCCATAAAAATTAAAAATCGTAAAAAAAAATTAAAACTTTAAGTAGGTATCTTTATTTCTCTTATTACTTTAAAAGTTGTTTAAAATAACCACCATTAACTTCTTGGTAGTTAGAAAGCCGATTTTGAAACTCTGTCAAGAAGTAACACCTGCCATTCTCGAAAATGTGAAAAGTAAGTTCCAAAATCGACTCTATTACTGCCAAGAAGTTCGAGGTGGTTATTTTAAACAACTTTTAAAGTAATAAGAGAAATAGAGGTATTTAAATTTTTAATTTTCTTTTCCTAATTTTTAAAGGCTTGCCATTTAAAAACGAATTAAGATACGGATCTCGGGTTTGCGGTAAAATGTTTCTTTTTTGACGACCTTTAAACTGAAGTCACCCCTCAAGGGGGTTGAAAAAGTTAAATTACATAAAAAGTAGATTTATTAACCAATAATCATTTTTACAAATTATTTTATCGTTCGTTTGCTTATTTTCGTTGTTATCACACGTCAGCATATCTTAGGATATATTCTGCGGATCCCCAACCACCCTGACACCCCGGTTTGTCCCATATTCTGCAAGCAATTTTCAGTCAATTATTTAAAGTTTGAAAATGTAAAATGATTTCATTCAGAAGATTAATATGTTAAAAGATATATGGTGTCATTTTTTCTGTCACTAGGACCTCAATATTCTTTTTAAATATTGTTTTCCCAAAATAAATTATAAAATGTTTTGAAACTTTTATTAATACGCTAAAAAATACCTATAGAATATATGAATCTACTGTTAATAATGTCACAATATTCATACAAAAGAAAAATAAAGCAAAAAATTGTACCAATATGAAATTAAGTTGGCCAATGTGGCCAATGTGCCGCCTTAATCTATAGTTCTATTATTTTGGAAAACAACTACTACGCCCAGTACACAGATGTCGATTTTCATCGACTTATACAAGTGCACCATTGTATGAAAAAATAAGAAATTCTTTCGGTCTATAGGCAAACCTAAGCAAACCTAAGCTAGTCCAATATAAGACCATCAAATAACTTAGGAGCAGGAGAAGGGCACCCAGATCAGAATCAAAACAGTCCTTTATTCTTGTGGTATCTTATTGCACCATTTTAGAAATTATTTTTTACATTTTACAATACATGACCTTACAACTTACCCATTTGTCAATAGCGAAAATCGACTGAGTATTAATACTATTTTTATATCTTTCAACAAAATTCCTACGACAAATTTAAAGCTATTACAGACCAAGCCATATCTTAATTAGTTTGCTGTTTACGGCCTAATAAACAAACAGAAGTACCTGTAATGTTATAAGAAGATTGGTTATTGTTCTAAAATGTATTAGTTTTTTAGCAGAAAATAATGTGAAAGTATTAAGACCAGGAAGACGAAATAAGACAGCATAAGTTAATTTCTGTTCAGGATCAGTAAAATAATAACAACAGTATTTTTGGGAAGGCCACAGCATCAGCAAGATCTTAGGTAGCATAATATATCTACATAGGTAAGTATTAAGATTTATCCTTACATATTATTTGTAATCTTTGCAGGTTCATCTGCATATTTTAAATGTAATTTAAAAAATGGGGTTCGGATATTTTCTAGATAATATTCTATTAGGCAGACTTGTCCTAAGACGTAGTTTGGTAGTATTATCTCGATTTTTATCAAAATGTTTGGTTTATTTCTGATAAACATAATTGGATAATTTTGTGTTACGTAAATTTCTAGTCTGGGTTTTCAAGTGCCCTGCTCTTGCTAATTTATTTTTGTATTTTCGACAGATGTACTGTTTTTTAAAGAAAAGTACAAAGTAAAATTTTAATTTTTTTGTTTAACCGTATGTCGTTTTATATTTATCTACACTAAAAAGTCATACTAGTTACTTTTAATATTTTTTTCCAAATACAATAATTGCAGACAAGAACGTGCATAACCTATAGAACGTCTAACCATTCCTTAGTACTTTTGTATATTAAAATATAAATTTAATTAAACCTTCATCTACAAGAATTGTATTTAGGCTAGATATGGTTCAATGACTACTTTTACTACAAGGTTGATTAATTTTTGGGCAAAGTTGTAGACAAACTGAATTTACAGTTAGTTTACCTTGATTTGTTAACAGTTGATGTTATACGTTATTGTAGTGTAACAGTTAAATGGTAAGGACATTTTGCATTTAACTCTAAATTTTTTTAGTCGATGATTCAGTGATTATTGCAATTGTCACAGTCAATCGAACATTGTTAACAGTCAAACAGTCAAACAGATCGAATAACGATTGGGGTCTTGTAGAAGAGTAAACAAGAAGTGACTGCACCTCGCTTATAGGGGCAAATGTAATTCCATCTATCTTGGGATTCTAATTACGATGGGTCATCTCATCAGTTATTGAAAAAAAAATTCGATTGGGATCATGTAGAAGAATTAAAAAAAAAATAAATGACTGAAATTTATTTCTTATTGAAACTACTGCTAGATTTAGTAGCAAGCCGCGGTAATATTATAAAAGGTCTCACCTAAATAATGGATCATGGGCTATTTAAATATACTACAGATTAAAATGATGTAATCTGAGTATTTTAATCTGCCTAAAAACTATTATTCTGTCACCTATTCATCTTCAAATTTAGCGACAATATCTTAAATGGCATGTTTTCGTTCGTCCCGAGTGGAATGACTTACTTCTAAATATTTTTTTCCAAAGGGAAGAATAGCTTAATACTTAAATAGATGTAATAAAACATGTATACATAACATGTTACATTACACGTGCGTAAACAAGGTTTAATATATTCTTCCTTGCAAGTAAATTTTCGTATTTTCAAGTAATTAGATCTAGGAAGCTAAATAGTTAAACAAATTTCTTTTTACTTTATATTATTTAAATTCCCATTTAGTATAAACTTGAAAGTTTTATTGATTCAGCACTTAATACAATAGATTTAAGATTTAGATATAGAGCATTTTTTTATAAATTTGAATGGCATGGATTGTTTATTAATTGATTGACAATTGGCATTAGTCACCGCTCCCCATCGTTTAAATTTGATAAGACATAAATTATGTGTTTGCATTATTTTAGAAGATTAAGATTTTTAAATAACTGTGAGATGAATTTTTTTTACCCTCAGATTCTGTAAAGAGTCCTATATTTAAAACTGATCTAATGTGATAGTCGTGTGGGAAAATGACAAGGCTAACAATAAGACAAATTAGTTTTGAATCGCAAGCAAATTTTTCCTGCCATTTCTAAAGAACATCAGTCATGTCATCGTCATCAGGTTATCAATGTGTAGGCTGATTGGGCTGATTTCACGTAAAACTGCGTCTTGTGTAATGCCACATGTTGTCTTTTGAGTTGTTTGGTTCTTTTTTTGGATTTTATGATCATAGACTAAAAGTTTGGCGAAACTTTGAATATTGATTTAAAATTTGCGTTACCATTATCATACGCAACAAACGTTCTTTTTTTACTTCTTTGCCTTTGACTACCTTGGCCTTCCCCTCTCTTCTCCCTTACACTTTCATTGTCATTATTATTCATATTACTAGTCAGTTGTTTTGTTATATAGGGGAGAGAGAGCACGCTAAAGATCCGACTTCGCTCGCGACTGTCCGAGCCGACTGATTTTAACCAAGCAAATCTGTGAAAAGATAGTTCTGGATGAAAATAATTTTCCATACACTTGGCATTGACATACCATTATCTAAAGTCTGTGCCCACATTTATTTTTTATTTTTGTGGGGAACTTTTTTTCCAACTTTTTCGACTTCTGTATTTGTCGTTTGATATATTTTTCTTTTTTTGACATCTGCTGTGATATAATGATTTGAAACAAATGAATATAATAGTATCCTTTCATGGCTGCTAGGCAGACCGCTTGTCAAAATTTGTAAGAGATCATTTAAACCAATTATTGTTCTCAAAACCCCTACTTATTATTTATTACTGTGTTTTTCGTTTAAAAATGGCTGAAATGAGAGTTTATCAGAACTTTGAAAAGTATGATATGTTAGTTTGCTATGTTGAATCGAATGAAGATGCCACGATGCCGCCGAACTATATTTTAGCAGGTAATACGATTTTATATCCATTATTAATTTTTAAAAAATAAAACTTTGGTTTTTAACTTCAAATTCGTTCCTTATAGAAAAAAATTGACTACGACACTGGATCCTACACAAAAAAGTATATAACAGTCAATTTTTATCTTACCGATAAGTTAAAAGGCAACTGAGATACAAGGGGTGTTTGAAAATGTCACATTTTCAAAATCGCCCTGTATCTCCGAAACGAAGGGGGCTATGAAAATTCTGTTTATAGCATCATACGTTTCACAGAAAAGTAGCTTATTCTGCGAAAACCGCAGCTCTCTATCTTTAAAGATAGCCGAGATACCCTGCAAAAGTGTCGAAAATGGGACACCCTGTACAAAAGTGGCAGGAATTTTAAACTTAATGGGCTTTCTAACGAGGTATCACCAGACCCCACCTGCCATTTAAAAATTGCAATCAAAATGGCGCCCTGCCGCCACGTTTGAAAACTGACTCACGAATTTACGCCTAAAAAGTAGTTTTGTAGTTGTTATATAACGTACCAAAATTTTATTTTTCTAACATTTGTTAATCAAAAGTTAACAGGGGGTGGGGACCTCAGACTGTATACATAGGTGGTAGCAAAAATATCGAAGAGGGAGCAAAGTTATGCTTAGATGTAATTAATAATTACTTTGCCTAGACCTTGTTTTAAAATGTCTAAGTACTTTGACTTCATATATTTTGACATGTGCACTGATAAATTTATATGTATTAATGGTAAGTGACGGTTGGTGAAATTTCAAAGTTGTATATCTCTGTTCCTACTTACAGGAACCGTACCAAATTTAGGGGTTTTAATAGTGAGCCCACTGGGAATGTTTTGATAAAAAAAACACTGTGTAATTTGCGAAGAAAAGTTGAATTTTTGCTCAGCATCCACTGGGGAAAAATGAACAATTTTAGATAATTTATTTATTAGTTTGTCTAAATAAATTTTACATTATTTTGTCTCTTAGAGACTGGAACTAGGATAAATATATAATTATAATTAATTGTAGTTTGACGTTATAATATTTCAATGGGCAGGAATATGAAATAGGATAAAAATGCGTTTTTATTTATGCTTTAAAATTACAATGTTTCAAATAATTTACATTTTTTTAGATTTATTAAATTTATTTTAAAATAAACTAACTGGTAACAAACCAACTGATTTGGCATAAATTTGGGACATGCCTGATAAAAAATGTCAGCCTTTGCCTGTTACATTTTAAATAGTTGTTATAAGCAAATAGAATGGCATCAACTGGTTCAAACTAACAGAAAACGGATAATTAGTATATGAGTAAAGTCGTTGAAAAATTTGATCTCTACTTTTATCATTGTCAGATTTGACATTTAAACAAACACTTTGTTTTATCATAGATTCATAATTAATTTTCGTGATTGCAGGGATACTTATTGAATTCATTATTTTAAAGTAAATTTTTGCTTTAGAAAAAATTCCGCTGGGATCAAATAGTTTCTAAAACATTTTTACTAAAAAGGTTTCAAGACCTAGAAGACTGATTTCAATTTAAATCTTTCTATTGGTCAGTTAGATCTTGACAGGTTTGTCAATAAGTCATAACAGCCTTGTATTATTTCTTGCGAGTTGCTTAATTTCTCAGTGACTTTTATCTCGGAACCTGTTGTACCTAGTTCTATTATTTTGGAAAGAGTTACCTAAACTGAATATTGTGATGAATATGCGAGGGGATTTAATTAGCCGTTTAAATAATAAAAATAAACTATATACTTTATAATATTGATGTTTTAATATTCCTGAATTCAACAGAACAGAAATCTGGATTTGACGAATTTAATAGAATTTTGCTACCATTAGATTTTCAACTCTGGCCAAATTTGTACTTTCTGCTGTTGTAAGTAGGTATAGTCGGGAGGAACATACCAAATTCTAGGAGTGTATTCTACACGCAAATATCAGTCAGAAATACCCAAAAGTTGTAATCCGATTTTTATTTGTTTTCAAATTACGTTTTAAAAATATAATAGACGATTTATTTTCATTTTTCTTTTGCTGGTCCTGTTTGATGCTGATGTTGAAACAGGGCTGATGTAGTTTGTTTCTGGTAGCCAGTTTGTGTTCTTCTAACCTGGCTGAAATTCGTCTGTTGGTTTGTCCGACGTACATTTTATTGCAGGCACCGCATGCTACACACCTTGGTTTTCTAGTATAATCTTCTGTTTTGGATTTTTTAATGTTGTTCTCACGGTTTGGTGTGGTTTATATACAGTGGATATATGATGCTTACGAAGAATACGACCAATCCTATCAGTAGTTCCTTTAATGTATGGCAATATGGTTTTTGGTCTGCTTACCTTACCTTTTGACACTGAAAACGAAACTATCCGCCATAAGTGGCGCACCAGGGGGGAGGGGGGGCTGTGGAGCTGCAGCCCCCCAAACCAACATCCTAGACACACAAAAATTTAAAAAGTGCACTACTATCTAAAGAAATCCACTGAATTGAATAATTCAGAACACCCCTCCCCAAGACAAAATCCTGAGTGCGACCATGTCTGCCAACACTTTATAATTACATATGTAAAAAAAATAATTAGATGTTGCCAAAGATTGTGTGTGTGCAAAAGGATTTGTACACAATAATTAAACACTGGTATTACCATTTAAATCGCCTTTCCCAAAATTTCATAAATAAATTCGGAAACGACCGGTATTAATTTTAAATTCTTATCTCGCCGTCGGCCCATAGCTTAAATTTAGTTGTTAATGACGCTGCAAAAGCGTCTTTAGAAATTACAAATTTCTTTGCTATTGTGCAGGAACTTTACGTTTTCTTTTGTGCATCGACTAAACGTTGGCAAGTTTTAAAAGATGAAATCCCAACTTTATCATTAAAACCTCTTTCTAGTACTAGATGGGAAAGTAGAATAGATGCTTTGAAAGTTCTTAGATACAATTTGGCAAAAATATATGACGCTTTATTTGCACTTTATTCTGATAATAGCAGAGACCCTGAAACCAGAAATATGGCAAATTCATTACTCTTAAAAATCAAGTCGTTTAAATTTATTTGTTCTATTATTACATGGAATAATGTGTTAACAAAAATTAATATTGCAAGTAAAGTGATGCAGGAGTCAGATTCTACACTACCTAATATCGTTTTAATCTTGGAGCAGACGAAAACTTATTTATCTAATATTAGGTCAAATGAAGGTTTTAATGATATTTTAGAAGAGGCCAAAAAAATTGCCGATGATATCGACTGTGACCCTTCGTTTCCTCCGATTAATATTGTGAGACCCCGAACAAAAAAGCGATTATTTAATTACGAGCGTGAAGACGAGGCACCTAAAGACCCGGCTGACCAATTCAAAATTAATTTTTACTTTGTAATATTGGACACCGCATTATCAAAATTGGAAGAAAGGTTCGAGCAAATAACGCAGCATGATACATTGTTTAATTTTCTTAACAACCTATATAATTTCCTTCAAATGGATAAATCAATTAGATTTGCAAAATGTAAAGCTCTAGAGAATAGTTTATGTGATCCATGTAAAAATCAAAAAGATATTTTAGCTCAAGATTTATATGATGAAATTGACAATGTTGCACCCTATATTTCCTCTGAAATGAACGCATTGAATGTGATTAACTACCTATTCACAAATAACCTCATCTATCTATTTCCAAACTTAGTAATTTCTATACGAATTTTCTTAACATTACCTGTCACAGTAGCTAGTGGGGAAAGAAGCTTTTCCAAACTTAAAATAATAAAAAATTATCTACGATCCACAATGGGGCAAGAAAGGCTTTCAGACTTATCCATTATTAGTATTGAAAAAGAGCTGTCAGAAAATATAGATGTGTCTAACATTGTTAAGACATTTGCATTAAAAAAGGCTATAAAAGCAAACTTTACTGTATAACTTATTAGTAGAAATAGTAGATATGTTAGCATCCTTGCCTGTATGTATGAATTATGTATTTATTTCTTTATTACATTACAAATAAGTTGTAACATTATATTCTATTAAATAAACTGTGTATATTTGTACAATTTTTTTAACTTAAATTTACTTTATCTTTTTTATTTGTAAAGTTTTAACAACTTTGGGGGAAGGGGTTGGGTTAGGGAAGGGGCGGCAAAATTATTCTCGCACCCGGGCGGCAGATACCCTAGGAAGGGGTTAGAATGTTTAGGAATAAATATTTACGTATGAAGAGGTATGTTGTTAAAATTTTTCAAACTTATTAAACTTCTTAAAATTTGATTTTAAATGTAATATCGAGGAATGTATTTTTGCAATCATTTTCTTTCTAACTGGGTATGCAGCCAAACATATAAGGTCCTAAGAAAATAATATTGCATCTTATTATTGTGTCAATAATAAATCCTAGCAAGTTTTCAGGGAATTAGCGGCGTTCGGTAATTCAATTTTTTCCATCGTTTTGCTCAGAATTTTTGACCGGCACATGACTCATTGTTGTAATCAGTACGACTGACCACGTGCCTGTCAAAAATTCCGAGCAAAACGATGAAAAAAATTGAATTACCGAACGCCGCTAGTTGGCGGGTTCATACTGAAAAGATTTATTAATTGGACGTTACGCCACTTTACTTTTACTATTAAGAAAAAATTAATGTTTAAAAAAAATTAAAGTGACTGCGTTTGATAGTAACAAAAATGAAACAATCGTATTTTCGGTGCACTGCCAATTACTCTTAATTATTTATGAAAATAATGCATGACTAATCTAGTACAAATGTAATAAATATGCTGAGTGACATCTAATCTGATCAAAACAATAATAATTTTTCTGACTCTTCCAGGCTTAGTCTCTAGTCTCGTTATCAAAGAATCGAATAAATTCTAATTAAATTAAATAATGATTCACATAAAAATAATAAAGGGAATTAAAAAAAAATTCATTCTGGTCTGAAAACATTTGAATTAAAAGGATTTTTTTCTTAAATAACTAAGATTTTGGTCAGAAATTTTATATATCCTTTTTTTAATTACTTTTATAGTTATTTAGTTAATTTTTTTAATTTAGTTAGTTCGAATTTATTACAATGTTTTAATTTTATTAGGGTTTATACAGAATATATGCTACATTAGTGATAGATTAGGATCAGGTATCATTTTTATAATTAAAAGTCAATGAAATACTACCCTAAGCTTCAACATGACTCTCGTTTCTTCCATACAAACTATTGTACGTCGTGAAAATTCCTCCACTGCATTTCTAGCCATCAGAGGGGAAATTTATTGGACAAATTCTCTGATTATTCTCTCTAAATGGTCTATGTTTTCGAAAGGTCTGTGGGCATAGACTTTTTCTTTTAAGAATCTCCATAAAAAATCTAGGGGAGTTAAATCTGGGGACTTTGGTGGCCAAACAAATTCTCACCTTCGTCCAATCCAGCTCTGTGGAAATTTCCAGTTTACAAATTATATCACTCTTCCAGAGCTGTGACATGGAGCACCGTCATGTTGGAACCAAAGTGTGTTTCTTATAATATCCAGCAGCTTTGCAAGAAACTTCGAAAAAAATTCATAATATAAACTGAGTTCTCTTAGATTAGCATTAAAGTACGGGGCATCCAAGAACTAATGAAAAACTCTTAATCCCCAATAAGGGTGAAAGCTTATAGGCTACCTACTTTGCCCGGGGGTTTTCATTAGTTCTTGAATGCCCCGTACTTTAATGCGAGAGCAGACCATATTTGTCCGCAATGCCTTTTGATATTTAGAAGACCCTAAACTCTGTCTTAAAATTAATGAGTTGTCTTATTATTACATTATTTGTCAATATAAACTCTTAATTGTCAAATTAGATTGATCTAAACAATAGTGTATATTGTGTTTTATCATAGTAACTATACATAACATTCTTTAGCGATTTGCAATTATTGCAGAAATAGCTCAGATTTATATATTTTTTAAGTAATAAGGCTATTAAAAATACAGAGCTTATTACAAGCCATAAGCGTCTGTTAGTCCTCGGTGTGACTATTCTTCTTTTTAAGGTTATATGCCTGTAGTCTAGTTTCTTGGGTATGACATACCTATTTCTACCGATTCAAAAAACAATCGTCAAAATCATTTTAATTAGATTAATTTTTTTAGAGAATTTTACCGTTTAACTTAAATAGCACAAACAATAAATTATAATGTTATATTTGTATACCCATTACATTACAGAATTTCGTCAACAATTATGAAGATACCTACATTTTCAAGCTCCAACTGACAAAATTCACTTCATTCTTGGTGAATTCGAAAATAGGAAGATTTTAAAAAAAGGATGAATGAGGTTTATCTTTAAAAACCTGGCAATGTTTAAATAAGTATACCACAATTGTTTTTTGGTGATCAATGATAGAACAATACATTAAACAGTTGTCTTGTTACTAAATATTAAGCGGTGAATGTATACTTGAAATATTGTTACCAAAAAGGTAGGTGATATGTCAATTTATTTATGTATTTATTTCTAGTTGAATTTTTATTTAAAAAATTAGTTTTTATGAAACTGATAATAAATTTGGTGTTATTAGTAAAGGACTACAAAATAGCATTATTTTTGCTATATCAAGAATTATCACAAATTTATTTTTGGGAAAATATTATCAACATTTGTAGGTTAAGTTCAATGTGATGTGTGTGATAGTTTGATAATCCTAGATCTCAAATGTATGCAGTAAGCTACATATACAAGGTGTCCGGAAAGTCTCAGCATGGGCAAATATCTTTGCTATTAGGAAAGATAGAGCCATCAAATTTTAGGTGTTCCTTATTGGTTAATAAATCTTACTTTTTTACGTAATTCAACTTTTTTAAACCCCTTGAGGGGCGACGCTAGGGAGCTGTCAAAAATTTTAAATGCAATCCTATGCCGTGTGGTACTCATTTTAAAGGTCTTCGAAAAAAGAAACATTTTAACGCAAGCCCGAGGTCCGTATCTTAATTCGCTTTTAAATGGCAAGCCTTTAAAAATTTAAATTCTTGAAAAAAGTTAATATTTAAATACCTTTATTTATTATTATTACTTTAACTTTTCTTGGTAGTAAATGTCAATTTTGGAACTCACTTCCTATATTTGTGAGAAAATGTGAGAAGTGAGTTCCAAAATCGATTTTATTACTGCCAAGAAGTTCATGGTGGTAAGTGAGTAATAAGAGAAATAAAGGTTTTTAATTTTTTTACTTTTTTCCCCAATTTTTAATTTTTAAAGACTTGCCATTTAAAAACGAATTAAGATACGGACCTCAGAATTGCGTAAAAATGTTTCTTTTTGAACACCTTTCAAATGAGATATTACACGACATTTCAAATTTTTGACCTCAACTACCTAGCGTCGGCCCTCAAGGGGGTTAAAACAGTTAAATATCATGAAGAAGCAGATTTGGTAACCAATCAGATGCACCTAAAATAGAGTGTCTCTAATTTTACCAATAGCAAAGATATTTGCCCACACTAAGACTTTTTGAACACGCGGAATGATTGTGATAGTTATAGTAACATATTTATATTTTCAACGTTGTTCTTGTATAACTTATAAGCTTGTTATTTTTACTGATATCCGGCTTTAGGTGACAATGAAAATTAATCTGTTTTTAGAGAAGAAGGATCTCCAAATTAGTTCAAAGCGTCAGATTTCCTTGTTTAATTTTATTTTTATAACTGTTGATTTTATTTCTTAATATTCATTTAGATAATTCGAATTTCGATTTGACCAAATTAGATTGTGGGGAAAAAATCACTGTGTTATAAATAGGTTTGTAAAGTCTGTTGAACGAATCAGATGCAGCTTTGTCGTGATTGAAGTTTCATTCGGATGCAGTGTTTTAAACTTAGTTCTATCCAAAAGAGATTTGAATTGAGTTGAATCGCGATTAAACGAATTAGAACTAAATTGCCGATTGACATATTGACATGAACTGTGAACTACATAATTAATTCAACATTCAACAATAATAGTATAGTATATAATAATAATAAGGGTACTTTATACTTGGGTATATTTTACGTTATTGTAGCTAACCTGTATACTATGGGCCTTTTTAGATTTTCTCCATAGGGATTCTTAGTTTATTAATATGCAGAACTTTTCTACACCAAAGTGATTTTTTTAACTTTCAGTAAAAAATTTTCCGATATGGCGAGAACTTCGTGAGACAGGCTGTATAAATGTTATCGAAATAATGATAAATAAAAGGGAATCTTTGCTGATAATGATAAACCAAAAAGGTCATTATTATTTACACTTTTTGTGCCCTTTCTTACAGTTTCGCTCTCGTAGATATTCTTATACAGGGTCTTCGACAATGCAACCCTGTGAAGTGTTTAATTCTTGTAGAACAGGGTATTAATTCTAGAAGTGCCAACGGCAGATCAAACCCTTTTATTTTCTTTGAACGGCAGTGGCGGTTCCTGAAATTTTAGATGTGTCGTAACCATAGACAAGATATATTTAGACCATCACAACGTATTCGCGACACCAGCTGAATCCGCCCAATGTATGGGCGAAAAAGTGCGTTTGTACGCCTTGGGCGCCAGTCAGATTTTTAAACGACGGTCCACTCGAAGCATGCGCACTCGGGACGTCTCGTAAAAGTGGTTGTTGAACTCAATGACGCAACGCGGCGATCAGAACCGGGCCGAAAAAATCTCAGTCATTTGTATGTTATGGTATTTTTGGTTGGGGTGGCGAATATAGCGAACCTCTGAAGCTTGCTATTTCGATACAAAAATAGTCTTTACAAAGTGTTACAGACATTTCATATGTTTCGCCAATTAGGTATCCAACTTTTAAATATAAGGAATTATTTCGTAGTCTATTTCTTACAAGTAGTGCATAAATACAAATAGTTTAATTCCAAATTTAAATTATATCAATATGTGAAAGAATAGGAGGTAAAAAATATAATTTATCTTAAATGCACTCCGGTGTTGAAGTGAATACACACACGGAGAAGTAGAAATATTTGTCAGTGACGTATATTGAGTGTGGTCAAGGTGTCAGAAAGGCACTGATGGGGTGTGTGTGTATTAGGGGCATTGTATAAGGGGTAAGATGGTGTAAGAAGGTCATATATAGTGTCAATGCCTCCTTCCCCTATATTGCATAAGGGTCAGTGTGACCAAAAGGCATATTTGCGCTTTCGCCAAAGGGGCACTAAAAATACTAGTGGATTAGGGTAGAGGGGAGTATTTTAAAAGGGATGGCGAAAGAAAAAAGTGCTTTCGCCAAAGGATCGCTAAGATATCAGTGGATTAAAAGGGTGTGTCCAAAAGGCATATTTGCGCTTTCGCCAAAGGGGCACTAAAAATACTAGTGGATTGGGGTAGAGGGGAGTATTTTAAAAGGGATGGCGAAATAAAAAAAGCGCTTTCGCCAAAGGATCGCTAAGATATCAGTGGATTAGAAGGGTGAGTGTCCAAAAGGCATATTTGCGCTTTCGTCAAAGGGGCACTAAAAATACTAGTGGATTAGGGTAGAGGGGAGTATTTTAAAACGGATGGCGAAAGAAAAAAGCGCTTTGGCCAAAGGATCGCTAAGATATCAGTGGATTAGAAGGGTGTGTCCAAAAGGCATATTTGCGCTTTCGTCAAAGGGGCACTAAAAATACTAGTGGATTAGGGTAGAGGGGAGTATTTTAAAAGGGATGGCGAAAGAAAAAAGCGCTTTCGCCAAAGGATCGCTAAGATATCGGTGGATTAGATTGACATGGGGCCGTAAGTAGTAGCGCTTTCAGCAAAGTATCAAGTGCACACACTGTAAATAGGTGTAAAAATATTTACATCTTACCCTAGAACTTGCTTTGTTCAATAATTATACAGGATGGGATGCCAATCCAATAAAATATACACATGTAATTTTTTTGATTTACTATTTTACTTCTTAAAACAGTTGCATATTTTATTTCTATTGTTTAGAATACTATGTTTATATTTTATTTCAACTTTCAATTTTGTAAATGTAACGTTTAAAAAATTAAGGGGGGGGGGACATTAAAGAGACGCACTATATATATATATATATATATATATATATATATATATATATATATATATATATATATATATATATATATATATAAACTGAGCTATTTTCGAGGAATTATCGACAGTTTTGTATAGCAAGAAAACTGAGATTTAAGCCAACAAACTATACACTTTTTGTTAAAATCTCACTAATGGTTACATTTTTATCATTAATAAAAAGAAAAATTACAAGTAAAATATTTAGCATTTATTACTCGATAAAAGATTCACGTCATGTGAAATAAATTTTGAAGTACGGTCCTGTCTATCACAAGGCAAACGTTCGACAATGCGCAAGCCCGCAGAGGACCGTCTTTGTTTACGGATTCAGCTCGGTAAATTTGCCGCATTCGTAATTGACATTATTTCTCTACTATATATTTTCTCTATGGTCGTAACTCAGTTCCTACGCATCGGACCCACACGAAATTATAGGATTTTAGTATTGGGTACTCTAGAAACATTTTCGTAAAAAAAATTTAATTTTAAAATGTGCGAAAAAAAGGCAATTTTTTGGGGTGCGTCACCTGAGATCTGAGAAAGCTCTGTACAAAATTTTACTTCCATGTTTTTTTCATAAATTTTATCAGATTTTATCGATAGAATTCAAATTTCATTGAATTATCTTTAATATCTTGATATTAATTTTTTTTTTAATTTTTACCCTGAAATATTTTGTCTAAGAAATAATTTAAAATGTCATTTCTTTAAGGAAAATTAGAATATTTTCACCAAACTTGGAATTTGTCGATAAAATTTGATATACTTTATGAAAAAATATGGTAAGTAAAATTTTCTTCAGAACTTTCTCAGATCTCAGGTGAACCGGCCCAAAAAATTAACTTTTTTTTCGCAAATTTCAAAATTAAATATTTTTTCACGAAAATGATTGTAGAGTACCCAATAGTAAAATCTTATAATTTGGTGTGGGTCCCAGGAACTGAGATACGACAATCTGAAATTCCAGGAACCGCCACTGGTCAACGGATCTTTAAAAAAACAATAATCAGTAACTCTGAAAATCATGTAATTATTTGTAACCGTTTTTAAATATATTTTAATAAAAAGAACGAAGGATCTGCAGCTACTAATATACCATTTTCCTTTTATTTTTGTAAGTGAAATATCTTGCCAAATTTTTATTTTACTATAATTACTTCACATTTCATAAAAAGTACATACACGTAGGCAAAGCCGTGGGCAATAGCTTATGATTCATGATGTATTCCGAAAATATTAATACGGACATTGCGTAAGAGCAAAAATCCACCATTCTCTTTAGTGGTTTTATTGTGTTTCACTAACCGACAAACAAATAAAAAGCAAAAGTTGAATTGTAAACCTGCCTAATAATTTCCATAGAAGCTCCTCATTTGATAAATCTTGACATAACATATAAAAAATATTATCCGACGTGTAAATTGATTATCACAGGTTTGCGAACTATCGCTAAATACCAATGATACCCATATTAAAATATATTTGTTTGTGCATTATGCAAAAATTATTGTTATACTCACACGCAAATATTTGTAATTAGTTACCACCTTACTGTTAAATCCCAAACCAAATAATTTACATAATTTTTATCTCATATTTTAGGTTTTTACGATATTCAGAATGAAGTTTGCTACCCAGAGCTACGTTATATTGGTTCTAGTGACAATATTACCAACAGGTTAGTAAAGTTTTCTCTTGGAGCATATAGAAAAAGTTATTTACCTCTAAGTTTTTAAGTGCAAAGTGTCTTAACTAAAACCGAAAAAGTATTTTGCATGCTGTATTCAATAGTCTTAGTGAAATAATCGCCAAAGGTGAGTAAGTGCCTTCATTCAGGGGAGGAGGAGGGGTAGGAAAGATGGCAACTACCTAACAGTTACTCGAACAAACCTAGTGCCCCTTTTGGTGGCTTAGGCGTAGTTAGACAGTCAAGTTCAGGGGTGCTTAAGTCCTAGACCTGTCAGTATATGGCCAAAATTTTTGTTTGGATTGCTAATTAGAGTTTTGGGGGTGCTAAGCATCCCCAAGCCCCTCCCCCCTTAACTACGCCTAATAGGGTGGATGGTTGTACATTTTGGGGGTTGCTAATTAGAGTTTTGGGGTGCTAAACACCCCAAGCCCCCCTTACCTACGCCTATGTCTAGTTGGCTCCCCAAGCTTAGTCACTTGTGGTTCTTGGCCCTTGCACCCGTCCTGATTATTTTCAAATTAATTATGACAAAAATATGATTCTCGAATTATAGCAATAACAATAATAATTATTTATTTTAATGTTATGCTGATTCCGTATCTTTCCTAACAGAAACTTAAAAACTACTTGGATGCTGCAATAAGCATTAGCGAAAGTAACACCATAGATAGGTAAGTGCTCCCTTCGGGAGGGGTGGGGTTACAGCTCCCATAATCACCCTCCTATATTTCTGATCATGTAGCACTTTGGATAGGGTCGATATTTCTTGATATATTCGGCGCCGCTTTAAATAAACAATCATAGTGACTAAACAAACATTTTTATTATTGATTGACAAATCGGGAGCCCCCTTAGCTTGGTGTTCCAAAAATAGTCTTTTGTGGTACATACCCCTTGCCTGTGTGAAAATTAATTACTAGAAATCTGTAAAATACGTTCTCGAGTTAGAGCTTTTTATTTTTATTTTATTGCATTGTCCGCTTAGTCCTTATCTACGATATTTAACCGAAAGTGTTTTCAGTTTCCAAAAGCTTAAAGCCTAATGTCAATAAAATACTATATATTTGTATAAAAATACCTCTGAGTTCTCTTGCCACCTAAAGATGCTTTATGCAATAAGGACTAAACAAATAATACTAAAACAGTTATTCTCCAGACCAGTGGAAAATATACTTTCAAAATATATGTTTTGGAGAATTTCAGAAATCCGTTCCTAAAAGAGCATCTTTTGAAAAAGTTAAGATATTTTTTTAAAATAGGTACTTTCAAAATAGGTTTTTGAGAAAATATTTTCAAAAAATTTCGTAAATCTGTTTTCAAAAAAGCTGTTTTTCTAAAGAAATTGATCTATGTTTTTTGAACAATCCCCTATTTGGATATTTGTTTCCGTCAGTAAGGAAGGTTTTCAGAAACCATCTAAGTGCACGTAAATCAAAAATGCCGAAAAAGGTTTGCATTTTTAATATGACGTATTCGTATTATAGATTCGAATTTTATGGTATAATTTATATTATAGACATTACAGAGACGGCAAATATTTCTTTTTGTTTAAAATATTTTGTAGAACATATACGAATGGTTTATATTTATATTACAATATTTAATTTTATAAAATTCGCTGAAATCCTTTTTGTGCTAGGCTCTAGAGGGGGACTGCTTTACTGTATACTTGACAGAATGGTGAAGTTAAAATAATAAGACTTCTTCACTTCTTGAAAATGGTTATTTATTGGTTTCGATATTAATGTTTCAGTATATATTATAACATTTGGTAATTTTAGTAAATTAATTAGATCTTAAGATTAAATTTAAATAATAAACGATTGCATTTCATTGTCATTTTTTTGCTTTTCGAGGTTGAGAAAGCTGATTTAGCTTAGTTATTTGCTATACCAGAGACTTTTGTATACGTACAGCCATTGACAGGTCAGGTGTAAGTGGAAACGTGATACATATCTGAAAGTTTGAGTTGGCAATGACTATATATATAGTACTGTACATAGAAAATACATACAAGGCTTTCATTTCAAAACTAACCACCCTCAATAGCACTGTATTTGAGATAAATTAGGCGTAAACAAAAATAAATAACAGGGCTTTCATTTCAAAAGTAGCCACCCTTAATTAAATTCGGCTTAAATAAAGAACATGCCAATTTGGATATCGAAGGGCAAGTTTAAAACCAATACATACTAAATTTTACGTTTCACCCTCTCACTTTCTGCTACCCCTGATTTGTGAATTTGTCTCTGAGTGTGTGTGTATGTGAGTGCTGGGCGCGCGTAAAGCAAAAAACTATCATTGGCATGGTTAACTATCTGCTTACTAATGCATATTTTAAAAATATTCTTCCAAGAAGCAATCATACCATTGGAAATAGATATTTCATTCGATACCTGCAGATAAGGTTGCCACCTTTTTAGAATTGGAAACAAGGACTTTGGAAAAGGCCCAAAAAGTCGCTTTCGCCATTTTACCAAAAACTGTATTTCTGGGTTTTCTGTTGGGGAAAATAATAAACATATATTTTTAAATAAATATTTATTTTTCGAACCAAAACCTATATTTTTCATTCGATTTTGCAGCTTGTAACATTTGTCCTTTACAAGAATCATTAGTTTTTTTATGGCAAATAACTCGGCAACAAAAATATTAAGATAACCAAAGTAGTAGTAATGCGGACACTAAATATTTGTCTTCAATATATATTTTTTCAGGTTTTAGCTTGAAATGTTTCCAATGCAACTCAGCGGAACATCCAGAATGTGCAGACATACAAGCAAACGATACGACCAGTAAATTTTTACAAGAATGCAAGGATGACTACGAAAACAAAGAACCTTTTTGCCGAAAAGTTGTTACAAAAGGTAAGAAAATATTATATGATTTAAGGTTTTCTTAAAGGCGAATCAAAAAACAATTTTTTTTCTGGTAACATATCGATGGGGTTCCGAAAAAGTAACTTAAGTACCTAACGTTTTTTCAAAAATTAAGTTTTGTTACTTTGCGTAAGTAGCCCTTAATTATACGTGGACTGCTAATATACAGTAAGCCTCAAAATACATTTTACTAGAAATGCTCATAACGTAATTCATTCCATATTACATTGTTCTCGATCCACAGAAAATTTGTTAAGGTATTCTGGGCTAGATCCCTGCACATGAACAAATGTGATTTCTGTAAAACTTGGTAGTATTATGTACGGTACTTTGCAAATCACAAGTTCTTTTTCGACTTGAATTAAAAAAAAATGGTACGACTCAATCTTTTTCCAACTTTATACTTACGAAAGAAAACTTTTTCCCTTTAATTATTCTTAAGTCCATCCACCATTGCTGTGGATGGATTGTGTGGATCATCATTGCTGTGGTGTGCCTTTGCCTCTCCCATACAATTTTCCCATCATCATTACCTTTCTAACAGTATAACCATTATCTCCTCTCATCAGATGTTTGTACCTGTGACGTTTTCTTGCCTGTATCTTCTCAGATGTTTCCACGATCTTGGTTGTTTTCTTAATGTATTATTCCTAAGCTTTATCCTTGTTGTCTCACCCATTTATCTTCACAATCTCATTTCTGTCACATCTAATGCATCTCTCATCGAGTTCCTACTCATACCGCTCAGTTTATTCCGAACTACCATCTTGCAACAATACAAGAACATAACACAAAAATATGAAGGGTTTCCCTTAAGTCCAAACATATAATGCTCATAATATGTCTAAAAACATATAAGAACTACCTCAATAATAAACTAAATTTACAAAAACATGTTCTAGAGAACAATTACTTCAGAGCATAGGCACAATGAAAAACGCCCAAAGCGGAAAATCATAGTGTAAACAGTACTGGTCTGCAGTTATAAGGCGCTTTGATAAACAAGCGGAAGGTGGAATTCACGACATTCCATAAAATTAACCAATAGCATAAAGAACATCAAAAACCCCTTGCTGTCTGTACTGAATACTAACGCTCCAAGTAGTCTAAAATTATTAAAATTGCTATTCTATTTTTCAGTCCTAGATAGTGAAGACAAAAGGACACTGAGAAGTTGTGGCTGGATTCTAGACAAAAACATTGCACGAAAGGATATTTGCCGGAAAAGAGACTCAGACTTTATTTTGAAGAAAAGTTGCTATTGTTTTTCCGAAATGTGCAATGACAGCATGAATTTAGGCAGGACTTACTGGATGCTTCCAGTGTGTTTAGTGTGGTATTTGTTGAATTATATTAGTTTTATTTGATCTTATTTGAATTTGTAGAAAACCATATTATGTAGCTTTTTTTGTATATACTAAATCATTATTATTGTAAGATTTATTGAAATATTAAAGATATTACGTTCTAAGTAATAAAGATTATAGTGAACTCGATAAATTTATTTTGTATTAAGATGAAGGGATCCGGCTATGTACATGTGCAAATAAAAGTAACAGTGTATTACATCAGGCGCGGCCCGTCTATAAGGTCATTTGATCAATGACCCACCTAAATTTATTTTAAATGATCCACCAAATAATTTATTTTTTAAAACCAAACTTTTCTTTCAAAAAAGAGCATGTTCCATGGTAAAACTCCCCGAGAAAGAATCAAGGCAAGCCATCGTCGAAAGATATTCAAGCTTGCTGCGGGCTGGGTCGTATTTTAAATTGGCCTCATAGGATTATATGGACGATATAAATTCATTGAAGCTAAGAGAGAGACAGACATACGCGCTTTATGAAGTTAAAAAGAGACAAAATTTGTCGACGGCCCGGGCCCACCAATAATATTGCGCCACTCCCACTATGGAAATACACTCGAACCACCCCGTGGAAATATACTCTTTCAAAACATTTGGGTTGGACAAGCAAAAACTAATTAGGTACCTAATATGCGCATTGTATTTGCATGGTATTAATGTATTATTAATTCGTAGTTAAACATATAAATACTACGGGTTAACGCCACGCCAATGTTAGTCATCAAATATAACGGCATCGGCACGGGTTTTCTCACATTAGCAACGTGCCACGTGGTCCATAGGTAGTGTTACAGCTAGTGAACCAAGATGTCGTGGATTCGAGGCTGTGTTCGGGTAGACTTTTTTTTTAAATTATTGTTATTTAAAAAATTAGAACGGCTCTAAAAGGTGTATTGGCAACAAGTTTAGCACTTGTTCCTCCATAAAACATTTTTTAAATTACTGGTAATCTCATATCTACTACAGTTGGCAGCCTGTATCATACTTTTAGTACAAGGCGCGACCTCTATTGAGGAGACGCAGACGGATCAAAACGGGAAGCCGTTAACAATCTTAGACTAAAATACGACATAGAAAAGTAATATTAAAAGTCATAAGCATCTAGAGTAGCAATGTTCAATATACTGCAGTACCTATTTTGTGATTTTTGGAGTGTTTATTTGTAGGTAAATAATTTATTGGCAAAACTAGGCACATTATTAAAAATCCTTCCTTATTTAAAAAAGTGTATTTTGCTTGTTGCGTTGATATCACTAGTTGCCCACACAATTTTGACCCACCTGTAAAAAACCTCACAGCAGTGTGGGATGTGCGTTGATATGGCAGTCAGTCAGTCAGCTTCTTCTTTAATATATTATAGAGATTACGCACTTTAATGAAATAGTTATTGACAAATTTGCTTCAAAGAAGGATCGTAGGATCGACCTGATATTTAAAAAATAATGTAAGGTTCTAATAATAATTTTACGGACACATTTAATCTCATCAGTATTTTCTAAAAATTAAGAAGAGTTAATTTATCGAAGAAATGCGCCCCAAAAAATTGCGCGCTATTTATTTCAGTAAAGTTTATTGCAGACACCTATAATATTTCCCCACGATCCGCCACTGTCTGAACAAATTAAATTTGTTCAATAGATCATATAATCACGTTATTCTATAATGCATTTTCGAAAAATTATTTAAATGTCTTCTGAAAATCGTGTTTTTCGAAAAAGAATTTTTTTGGGGCAATGTAGTTGTAAAACAGGTATTTTTCAAAAAAAAAAGTTAATAAAATTCTGAAAAACCGTATCAAATATTGTTTTTTAATTAGTTGAAAACTTCACCCTCCCCTTTGAAATACCCCCCTTACTATTTAACAGGTCCAAAATAGCATCTTAATCAAGGGAAAGATTATTGTTAAATTGAATGCTCCTTATTCCGGCACTAATTTGGTTTATGCAATATATTTCAATAGAATTCATTTAATTTTTCCATGGTCTTTTATAGAAGGTACGTTATGTAGGCGTGTGTGTAAATTATTGGACGTTGTTTAGAGCGGAAGGAAAACATTATCTATTTTAGTAATAAACCTTAATTTTTACTTTGGAAATTCGTATGATTCATTCATTCGTAACTTATACGAAAAGTTACAAGGATTGGTTTGAACTGGCTAAAAAAATTGCATTATGCATTTTGTCTAATTTTGGGCTTTTAAAGCATAATGGGTTCTTTTATTAAACCTTCAGTCATAACTTTAATGCCAGCATCTTCAAGACTACGCGTGCATCCTTTGCGATGTAATAAAAATAATCCTGAGGTGTTCATAAATTTTTAAAACCTATAATTCGATTGAAAATAAAAAATCTATAAAATGCCGTTGGGTTCTTATTGGCAATCTTAACCTCGTCTTTAAGTGTCTTGATAAGGCTATTGTATATTCTGCATCCTGCATTTATAGGGAACCTTTTGAAGGACTCATGGCTGTGCTTATTGAATAATATATTAGTTTTCCCCTTGTATTATAATCGTCTTTTTGTAGTTAATCGTAAGGTAATTCTTGTTACGCCAACTAGAGAACTCCTTTAGAAACACGCTTAGGTATTTTATTTATTACTTTTTCTAAACAAATTGTACATCATTTTGTCGACAATTCTTAAATTTTAAATGTGTTAGTAGAAAGTTATAGTCATTTGAATTTTTTTAAACCTAAAATTTAATTTTAAAAAAGTCAAATGAGTATAACTTTCTTCTAACAAATTTTTTTCTCTTAAAATTTAAGAATTATCGACAAAATGATGTAAAATTTGTTTAGAAGAAATAATAATTAAAATACCTAAGCGTGTTAATTTTTTCCCAGGTGGGTCAATTCAAAAATTCAACTTCTTTCGCAAATTATAAAATATTTTTTCCTTTACCAAAACATTCCTAGTAGGCTCCCTATTAAACCTGAACTTGGCATGGGTCCCATAAGAAGCAACATTGACATAAAACTTTAAAATTTCACGGGCCGCGTCCGAGACCTCTACCACTATATCATTGTTATCAATTTTATTATAACCATGTTGGATGAATTCTGTAGTTCCAGGTTCCGTTGATAAGCCCATCCTGAAACCATTATTATTTCTTTCAGTGAAATCGATTCTCTGCTATAAAACTTCTTCGTCATGTTCAATGGGTCTTTCATATGTTAGTTGTCCCCAAAGACAAATTGTCAAATCGGGACTCCTAGGGGGCCACAAATAGGACCATTTCGGCGCATCCATCGATTTCCAAAGTTGCGATTGAGCCAATCCCTTGCTTCTTCAGCATAATGTGCAGGACATCCATCGTGCTGAAAATACATATTCCGGCGATATTGAAGAGGCAGTTCTTCTAAATTGTCTGACGAAAATAACTCCAGCATGAGTAAATAAGAATGTCTGTTACATATATTAGGTATCAAAAAAATATGTTACAATCCCATAATAGGAAATGGCGCACCAAACATTTACGTTCAGATTCACTAAGAAGGTTTAAGATTTAGTACTGGTTTAAATTAATATCTTATATTTGATCAGTTATGTTTTGACAGGTTCTTGTCCTGTCATTGTTAATAAGTCTTCATTAAAAACTTACGAAGTATTCTGATATTTCCGCGATTTGCTTAATTTCTAAATGATTTTCATCTTGGAAGGAGTTGCTGTAATGAATTTAGTTCTATTATTATCGAAAGGACGTACTAAAATTGCCATTTTCTTTATAAATTTGCGAAAAAGCCCAGAAATAAATTCATAGTAGGTATAAAACTTGGCTGCCTTATTCTTTCACTTGTCAGTTTAAAACTTTTGCTTGTCAAATTAGACCGGACTAGCGTTGGACAATCTGGCTGTTACTTTTTTAAAATACTGACCGGCGCAGGTTTGCAGGTCTAAACTCTGTATTTTTCCTACCCCAGTATCTCACATGCTGAGAAGCTACAGTGCCGTTTGTACTGAAGGTTGACATATCTGAGAACATTATCAGCTTATGAAAGTTCACGTTGTTACTTTGATCAATTTTTTATTTTTAAAGGACGAATTTTATTTTCCTAAAACACATTTTGAATAAGGCTTTTTTTACACTGTTGTAAACTTCGTGCCCGTTTTCTTCAAGACACAATAGGATCTTCATCAACAGATTGCAAAATTAATACTGTAGAAGCATCGCTTTTGTCGTATATTTTTTTCGTCTTCTTTAAGTTACTTAGCGAATCCAGTTTTTTTTTTAAATTTGATTACTGACTTATGTAGGTACTGAAATTCTGCATAATTGTACATTTGGAAACTTCTCAATAACGTAGCGATAACAATTCTCGCCATTTCTATAATTTTGGATTATATATTCTTTGCTCTAAAGAGAACGTCTTTATTATTTTGATAAATACGTCACAATTATCAAAGGTGTAATTAAATAAAAAATGTGTAATTTAGCGTAATAAAAAGCGTAATTTAGAAATTTCAAATTATTACTTGAAAATCTGGAATAAGAATTCTTTTAAAATTTAAAACATTTTGTATTTTTTAACGTTTTGCATTAAAATAATAAAAAAAAGGCAACTGTACTCTAACCCAAATTTTACGTTTTTGTAGTTTTTGCATACCCTGTACAAAAAACAAATTTTTGGCATCGTGGATCTTATTTCTAAAGCAAACAAAAACTTTTATAAAGAATGATCTTTTTTCGTACCTTTCACTTTTTGGTCCGTTTGTCGGTTTGTCCTGTTGTCTATCCAGTGGCGCAGCCAGGAATACGCCCTGGGGGGGGGTGGTTGACAAAATTTTTTTGACAAATACGCTCTGGGGGGGGGGGTCTTTTGACAAAAATTTTTGACAAATATTGCTTTATTTTCGTTAATTTGGGAAATGGGTAGGGTAATCTTTATGCCTTTGGGGGGGGGGGGGTTAACCCCAAAACCCCCCCCCCGTGGCTGCGCCACTGTGTCTATCCCATTCGTGGATATACCATACAGGGTGCTTTAGAATTTAAAAGTTGCTGTCAGTGAGTGGTAGAGCTGGACATGTTTGCACCTTTAAAAATATTTTCTCAGGCTAGATACAACCTCGTACGCTTCTGACTAACCTTTCAAAAAGATATCTTTATTAGTTCCTGATATCTTATAATAGTCCAATAACCCTAAGTAATTGATATAATTTATATCAGAACTTTGTTGGTACCCATTAGGCATTAAAATAATGAGCCAATCAAATTATACTGTTGTTTTGCAGTGTACATACACAATAAAACTATTTATAGATGCAAGGTTTATATCAGAATCTACTTACAAGGCATATTTATGATGCTACATTAGGTATTAGGTCATAAGTCATAAAATTATTAATCCACACATACTCGTATGTATTATATACGTACGATAAATGTACTAGTAAAAAGCTTGTTTAAAAATTATTGTGCTTATCAATAAGGCTCTTCCGTTTAAAAATTATTCTAAACATGCGCACTGCTTGACAGACTTTCGCACACACTCTATGCTTCTCTCGAAGCACCTTTTTGTCGATTTTGCCTAGGCAAAGTCGCTTTATAAATACATTATATAATATAGACAGTGTAAATTTAAAAATATAGTGCTCAAAATGGGTAGTTTACAGTATTTGTTTGGATTATTGTGTTTGGCCACACTTTGTATTGACCGAAGTAAGTTTTTACTTAATCAATGCTAGGCAATTATTGTTTACGATGCTAAGGAAGTCCGGGTTATTTTTAAAAGTTCTATTTTAAATTAAAAACATCAGCTTCGTTATAGTGGGTACAGTGAAAAATAAAGTAAAATGTTTCTTTTGTACATTAAAAATGCTTAATTATCTTAGTAGCAAAATAAAGCATTTAATATTAAATTATTAACACCTTCTACACATCTTTAATAATTAATTAATTCTAAAATTTTCTGCAACATTTTTATTTTGTTCGTGCATGTTCTAATTTTATCGGAAAAGTGAAAGAGCGCAAGCTCCCTTAAAAATCAATATACAGTATGTCCTTGGATGGAGTTTAGAAGAGGACAAATGGACCAAATTTTGCAAGATACGTAAAAATGTCACTCCTGATTAAAGCTTTTTCTTGTAAAATAAATAAAATTACGAAAAATTTTATCTTTTATACAGGGAGCATAAAAAATACGAAAACATTATTTTGCGTAAAAGTAAGCATACCTACGTTGTTTATTATTTTCTACCAAAAAAAAACAATTAGGAAATATGTTTTAAATTAAATCCTAAGCCGAAGTACAAGATTTCATTAAAAAATTTAAATATTAAAAGTAACGAGTTTTATCACATTATTTTTTTGAAGTCCCAACTATTCTCTCTCACATCTTTAACCAGAGTACTAGTTTCTACATATTTAACAATAATGACACCTATTTGTTTGCCAATGTCTTTAATAAATGAAGCAATTATTTAATTGAAAATACTTCCATCAAAATGCTATCTACTGAATAACAGATTTTTATAGTCCAGTGTTATGGAGATGGTCAAGAATCATACCGCGACATCATGGAACAATTTAGCGAGAAACTTGTAGGAATCCCAATAACTGAAATGACAATCCACAACACAATAAAAAAGTTGCAAAGAACTGGTTTGGTTTTAAATCTCAAGAAGAAGAAGAATTATAACCAAAACGATGCTGCCACAGTGCCGTAGGAGGGAAACTCCTATAATGTTCCTGAGAAATCGTGCTAAACATCTTCTAGAAGTCGTGAAAAAACTCACATTCAGATGATCTTAAAAGAGAATAAATTATTTCCGTTCAAACCCCACTTTAACCAAACATTGGAAGAAGGAGATAAAGCGAAAAGTGTAGATGTTTGTTTATGGTTGGGAGACCAAATTTTAAGTGGAAATACCCAATTTTATAAATTTATTATTTTTTCTGATGAATGTGTGCATTTTCTACTAATGGAACTGTAGCATCCCAGCATGTCAGGTACTGGTCTCGAGAAAACTCCAAATTTATAATAAATGAGGCGGACAATATTTTACCAAAATGAACGTGTGGTGCTCCATATCTGTCCATCGCATTATAAGAACATATTTTCTTGATAACACTTGCAATAGAATATCTTACTTAGAAATGCTGAATACATTTTTAGCGGTGATCTCGAAAACTTGCCATTCAATTTTCGCCAAATGTATTTTCAACAAGATGGTTGTCCAGCACATTGCGCTCGCGAGTTAATAGAATGGCTTCACCGCAGATTTGGTCCAAGGTGGATTGATAGAAATGGCCCAATTTTGTAGCCTCCAAGGAGCTCGACTTAACGTTGGCCGATATGTTTCTATGAGGCCGTTTAAAACAAATTTTTTATGCCACTCCAATACCAAATGTTATTGCCATGCTAATAGGCAAGGCTGTTTGTTTAATATGCCAGGAAGAAATCAGAAATTCCTTCGGATTAAGGAAGCAATTAGAAAAATGTGTTGAATATGGAGGTGGAGTTTTTTAATTTTGATATCTTTATTGTATTGCTTAGCTTATGTAATATTCTTTTGAGTTTAATTAAATGTATGTATTATTTAAAAATTACATTTGAATAAGAAGTATTTTAAATTAAATAATTGCTTCATTTAATAAAGACATTGACAAATATGTCCATAGACGTCATTATTGTTTAATATGCAGAAACAAGTACCTATTCTGGTTAAAGATGTAAGGGAGAATAATTCGGACTATAATGTAATAAAACTCGTTACTTTTAATATTTCAAATTTTTAATGAAATCTTATACTTCGGCTTAGGTTTTAATTTGAAAAAAATTCATATTTATTCTTCTGGTAGAAAATAATAAGCAAGGTATTTTTACTCTTACTCAAAATAACGTTTTCATAAAAAAATAAATTTTTCATAACGTAAATCTTATTTATTTTACAAGCAAAAACTTTTATTATGAGTGACATTTCTACGTATCTTGCAAAATTTGATCCATTTGTCCTCTTTTAAACCCGATCCGCATACATGCTGTATACAAGGTACCTTCTAGATCCCCATTTACTCCTTTCTCTTTACTCTTTTTATTTTGTCTGGATAAACAGGGTATTGCTCATGACTCATGAGTTACTCTTTGGTAAAGATAGAGATATATTTTTTATGTAAATTAACTTTCTCAACCCCGTTGAGGGGGAGTTGAGGTCAAAAATTTTAAATGCTATGCCGTATGGTAAATCTTTTTAAAAGTATTCAAAAAAGAAACATTTTACCGCAAACCCGAGGTCCGTATCTTAATTCGTTTTTAAATAGTAATCCTAGAAAAACTAAATATCGTAAAAAAATTAAGAATTTAAATACCTTTATTTCTCTTATTACTTTAAAAGTTCTTCAAAATAGCCACCATGACCATGAACTTCTTGACAATAATATAGTCGATTTTGGAACTCTGCCAAGAAGTAACACCTGCCATTCTCGAAAATATGAGAAATAAGTTCCTAAATCGACTTTATTACTGCCAAGAAGTTCATAGTGGTCATTTTGAACTACTTTTAAAGTAATAACAGAAATAAAGGTATCTAAATTTTTAATTCTTAACCTCGGGTTTGCGGCAAAATGTTTTTGTTTTGAATCCTTTAAAATGAGGTACCACACGGCATAGGGTTGCATATAAAATTTTTGACCTCAACTCCCTGCGTCACTCCTCAAGGCGGTTGAAATACTTAAATTGGATTTATGGATTTATTAACCAATAAGATACACCTAAAATTTTGTGTCTTAATCGTTACTAATAGCAAAGATACTTGCCCATAACCTGATTTTTCGGACAAACTGTATATAAAAATGCAGATCTTTTTGATGGAAAAAATAACAAAGAAAACAGGAGAAAGTATTTAGACAAGAGATTAGGGGGCTACGTTTAACCAGCTGTGCCTAAGGCTCCTAAATGTCTTAATACTGCACAACCTCAAAAAATAATTAACCGACAAAAGAAATTGGTATATAATTTTTTAACATACACAAAACAGTACTGATTTTATTTGAATACCCTGATTATGTAAATTAGTCTATTCCACTCAATACACCCATGGTACATCGTACTTAGACTTCAGATTTTGTTGCCTTAGTAAGTTAGGCTCGAAATGAAAATCCTAGATCAATAGTTTGAAAATAAAACTTGATTTTACTAATTTTTTTAGGTTTGTTTAGCTTTGCTTAAAGTCGCTTATTATTTTATCAAAAAGAGTAGTATGAAAACTTTTTAAGGTCTATAATCTTTTTTCAAGTCCTGAAAAAGATTTCTTCTTAGTGGAAATATTTAATATTTTTAAATAGCTTTGATAATCCTAAAAAAATACAAAAATGAATTTCTCGTCAGTTTTTGGTACCCATCTCTTAACTGGTATGTTCAAATACGATGGTTTATGAATTAATTTTGAAGACAATGCAATTATTTAACAATTAAAAACAAATTTGACTCTCTATATCTGTTCAAAACAAGGGCGTACCCAGGATCTGAAATAGGGGGGGGGCTGACAAAAAAAAAATAATGGATTTTGCATTTCTCTTTTTACTTACTAAATTTTGACATAACTCGCTTAATTTTTAGTTCAATAACAATTTTCTTGGATTTGTCGCAAATTTATTTAAAACTTGATTTTCAAATTGCTCTCGATTTGATTTAATTAAATCACGATGCACACTCATCAGACATAATCCTGTTAGCCTTTCCTCTCCCATGGTACTTCTCAACCAAGTCTTCACTCTTCTAAGAGTACTGAAGGATCGTTCTACAGTGGCCGTGGTGCATGGAATTGTGATTAAAATCAAAAGTGCCTGTTTTAGGATGGGATAAAAAACATCGGTCTCGTCTAGAAGGTCAGTTATTTCGACGTCTTTTAGCTGGTCCTCAGTTGACTTTTTTCCTTCCACATATTATACCATAGGTCCATTTTCGCAGTAATATCATCCAATTGATAAAACTGGGTAAAATATTGTGCATTTTGTTCTACTTGATTGGTTTCCATGTCGAGCATATATAATGGATGTATTTTTGTTAAGGCAAACGCTGGAGTATGTTCTTGAGAAAAGCGAATATTTAAAGAGGCTATAATTGAATCCAGATACGGTATAATTAACGAACGCTTCCAGTAGTCACTATCACAGTCTGATGGAGGATTGTTTCTATGTATTTGCCTCTTGGTAATTCGAGGGATACAAATTTCTATTTCCAATTCCAATGCAAAATCTTGTGCTTTTTTAAGTACTTCATCAGTAACTAGGTCGGCATCTTCACGGTTTTTCTTCAGTACGTTAAGGATTACGTTCAGATGTTCTTGCAACTTAATTAAATCCATAGTTTTTGCTTGCAAGGCATTAACAACCGGCTCCAGTAAAGCTGAATATTTTGCAATTATAGTTAGGGCAACAATTAGTGAGGGTTTGGTAACGGCGGAATGCAACTGGTACGCAGATTTTCTCGTGGCGTAGTTTCCTTCGATAGACAGTTTTTCAAGTGATTTCACAATCTCGGGGAAATTTTGTGCAAATAAGCGAATACTTTTGTATTTTTCAGACCATCTAGTCTCACACAGTCGTGATAGATTAGGAGCGGAACTTCTGCGAGTGGTGGATTCCCTGAAAAAGGTTATAACATCCTTTACGGTGCCAATAGTGTTTCTAATTTCCGGAACATTATTTGCATCATTGACAACAAGATTTATTTTATGGTTTGAGCAATGAAAAAATAATGCTCGTGTGTACTTTTTCCTTAAAATCGCTTGTACGCCACCCTCTTTGCCCGCCATTGTAGCGCAGCCATCAAAACCAAGTCCTACACAACTTTGCGGTGAAAAATTATGGCTAACCAAAAAATTGTCTATTGCATTGGCAATTGCTGGGGCATCCAAATCAAAATAAACCATAGTGGTTTATTTTGATTTTTTTATTTTCTGCACTTAGCGGTGCTTTTTTATAATTTATAAATTTCTAGGGGGGGCAGCTGCCCCCCCTGCCCCTCGCTGGGTACGCCCATGGTTCAAAAGATATAGATATTTAGAATGTTGAAAAATTCGAACAAAAAAATTATGGTATCAGAATGTTGTGACGTATCTCAATGATTATGTTATGGTTAAAACCGTTCATCACTTTCAAAAAGTTAACTCAATTTCAAGCAAAATAAAAAGAAACATCTTTTATCTGGAATAAAACCAAAGGTAGGATCGTCAGAAACTCTATGTCCGCGCCGACGCGACGCGACGGTGTTAACAGTGCCAAGGGATGTGGCAAAATGCATTTAATAGTTGTATTATTAAGTTTTTTTCAAGTTTTACTTAGTAAAAATATAAAATTGATTCGTTTTAATTTAATTTCCTTTCAATTAATTATTTTTTATGAATCATTTTGTCCTTTTATATAGATTCCAATGCCAAGAAATTGTTTGTACATAATTTTGACCGTGTACATACCTATTCTAATAAGCACTAAAAAAAATGTGAAAGGCACCCATCATGCTCAACTGTCAGCTGTCTCAGTAATTTAGCAGAATGATAATTTCAGTTTATTTGTTACCATTAACATTCATTTAAAAAAAGCTTTGTTGTTCCTTTACGAAGTCCCATTCCTGGAGGGGGGGGGGGGGACGTCTATACTTAAATCTGATCCTGAGAAGTAAACATAGAAAACGGAGAAACAATAAAATTGACATTTTTGTGTTTTTGTATTTGTATGTGTATATGGTACTATTTTTAATAACTTTCTTAGGATTTTTGTTTTAAGGTATTTTTTACACAAAAGGATTTTAGTTATAAAACATTTACATAGTGTCTTCTTTACTATTTGAATACTCATTTGTTTTAATACAATTTTTTGACAGGTAATGCCATTAGCTGTTACGAATGCAATAGTGCACAAGATAAACGATGCTTAGGAGATAGCAATAACAAACTAGACAAAGAGCTAATAAAAGATTGTTCGATTCATGTGACTGACAGAGATAAAGTCTATACTTTGTGCAGGAAAATTAAGCAGGTCATTGACTTTGAAGTAAATGGCTGTAAGTATTTTTATTTAGTTCTCGTTCTCAAGGTAACTACTATTTTTTCTTTATAATATATTTTTTAATATACCTACAACTGGTAACTATATAATCTACTTACCTCTATCGGAAAGTTCTTTGCACTAATAGAAGACAAAACTTTTGTACACTTTATTCATCGTCGCAAAATCCGGATTTCAGTAATACATGACGCAAAAATCAGGGTCGGGCTGGTAGAAACTGTAATGGAAATGAAATTAATATAAAATCTTTTTAAGTTGTAGTTATAAATTATTGCTCTTGAAGAAATTAAAAAAAACTTCTAAACTGACCAAACAAAAATTGCTTGGGTTTGTTTGGGTTTAATGACCTAAGCAAACCCAAACAAATTAATAGAGAAACAATAAGATAGAGCATTGAAACTTGGTACTGCTAAACAACTATGATGACATAATTTATGCATCTGGGGCTTACACAAAACTTTTTTTCTCGCAAATTTCAATGGTTCTCTTGACAGAAATATATTCTTTGTTAACGCCTTCAAAGGGTGTCACCGGTTAAGTATGGGGTTTTGGGCCCAGCGGCTTAGGCTATTCTTTCACATGAATGTTGCTTATGACTAGAAATGCCCAATAAAATAGATAATAAACCTCTATCCCATATATTATCAGAGTTATGGGGGCAACAACCCTTAACTTCAAGATTAGATTTTTTTTCAAAACTATTGAAGATAATTAAAAAATAATAATAGAAGACGTTCATATAAAATAGCTTTATATTTTACATTTTTTTACATTCCTATATCATAAATGAAGAAAGGGATCAAGCGATTTTATTATATTTTCAAGATAATCCAAAAAAATCAATTCCCGATTATGTGCGGTAGCTCAGATATGGAAAAAGAGATAAAATGTTGACTTATGGAACAGTTCAAGGAATGTTAAAGTATTCTAAATATAGACCATATAAAATTATGCCAGTTCAAAAGTTTAGGGCCGACCAAAAAGAAAGGATTATTGCCACAAATATTAATGAAAAATGCGGCAAGATCCTAATTTATTTCATACTGTCTTTTGGACAGACGAAGCAACTTTCTCAACTGTGGGAGTGTTTAATAGACTAAATGTTCATGTTTGGTCGTATGACAATCCCTTTATCGTCGAAGATATTGCTTTTCAGAGGCGGAATTCAATCAACGTTTAATGTGGAATATTACAAAATAAAATTCTAGAACCATTGTTTTTGCGGGGAGTATTAACTGGCCATCGATATACTAATTTTAATAATGTAATTATTATTAAGGTTCGCAATTTTTTAAACCATCAGTATAACGAATGGATCGGTAGATATGGAACGTTACATTGGCCTGCAAATAGCCCAGACCACACACCATTAGACACATTTCTTTGGGGTCATTTAAAAATGTCGTATACAGCAATCATAATGAAAATATTGGAGAAATTCAAAGGAAGGTGAGAAATGAAGTAAGAAATCTGAACGAAAATGAAAGTATTATAAACACACTTCCGAGGCAGAGAAAAATGTATCAAAAGTGCGAAGAATTAAATGGCGGACGTTGAAAATTTATTTTGATATTTATTCGCCAATGTTAACATTTATCTGTTTAGGTTATAATTCATTTGTTATTGTTTATAATCACTGGTTATTGCTTTCATATGTTATAAATAAAAAAAATTAACATAAAATTATGAATTAACGGTGACTATATTATTATGTCACCCTTGACATTAACTTTGACTTACCTCGAAGAAAATTTAAAAAAGTATCCGGTATTTCATTCGCAACCTGGATAGTTACGTTTAAAGTATATTTATGCGAAATAACTCAAATATGAAATATTTCAAAAACCATTGAAAAACCGCATAGGGTATGTTATACAAAATATGTCTAGAACTTCTAGAATCCAAAAATTTGATAAAAATCATACCATCCAATTTAAAATAAACGAGAAAATCGATGTTTTCTACTATATTTTTTTATTCGATGCTCAATTGTTTTGCTGATAAGATATATGAATGATCCATAAAAATCCCCAAAACTTTCATGTTTAACATTTATTCCAAACTTTAAAAATAAAAAAAAGTTATAAGGCCTGTTCACTTTTATTTGGATATCCCTGTACAACTACAACATACAATTTTTTCCAGTACTACCTGACAGCAGAGTTATTAGAACCTGCGGTTGGGAAAACAGCTCGCACTACAACCGATGTTACCAAAGATCTGGATTTGGTGGTAGACAAGAAGTTTGTGCCTGTACAGAAGAAGGTTGCAACGGGAGCTCTGTTATTATTGCTTCTGCGTCCCTTATTGTTGGACTCTTGGTTTTGTTAAGAATTAATATTTAATTATTTTATTAGACAGAAGAAATAGCTTGAGACAGAACAGACTAAACTGCCAAAACATTTAGAGGAAGCAATATTACGTTAATGTTAAAAGTAGAAAGTAAATCCAATTGGTCGTGTTTTTGAATACAAGCAGGAGGGTCTTATAGACAGAGAGGCGAAAATACTATGCTTATTTCTGTAAGGATGAAACTTTCAGCAGAGGTAGTACTTATAGTAATAACGAACTAGCGCTACGGTTGCCTTGGTCAATCCTTTTAAAATGGCAGGATAGGGACTCCCTCAGCCACCGCAATTTTATCAGGGTTCTCCAAGCCAACCGTAGCACTTGTGCTTTGCCACCATATTAGAACTAGGTACCTTTGCTAAAAGTTTCATCTTTCTAGAAATTAGCTTATTACAATCGTCTCTCCGTCTAGACCAAGAGGCGACCGTAAAAGCAACGCTTGTGCATTTTCACGATAATAAGTACTACCTTTACTAAATTTTCATCCTTTTATAAATTAGCATATACCTAGTCCAACCCCGCTGGCTAAAAACGTGATAAAAATTTTAGAAGCATTTTCAGTATTTTAGGTTGTTGGGGGGGGGGGGGGGCATGTCTGAGGCTATAGGTAAAAGTCATTTGAGTTTTCGTTCGTCCAAATTCGTTCAACAGTTAACGAGATAATTGCGAAAGAAACATTAAAAATTGCGTTGAGTTTTGTGCTTCTCAAAGTAGACCAGGAGATGACTTTTTATATGCCTAATATGCCCTATTCGTTTCAGATCGATCGCATTTTTAGTTCAAAAATTATTCTATTTCTTTATTTGGTTTGAGGTCCAGAGAAGCAATATTTAAATTTCTTTTCCGACTTTTTGTACTCTTTCGTACAACTTTTCTGTTGACCACTTTTACCTACAGTGCAAAGGAAAAGAGCTACGGATGAAAAACTAGTTTTAGCATATCCAAAAAATAATTTAAAATCATAGCAGCAATTTCAGCTGTTACTGGGATAACAGATATCCTCAGACATGCCGCCATACAACCTAGAACAATCAAAATGGTTCTAAAAATTTTTTCTCAATATCGACCTTTTTGGAACAGCCCAGCCTGGGTTAATAATACTTTTACGGTCGCCTGTCCGTTTATTAAAATAATGGAATAAGCTTGGACCAGATAGACAGTAATAGATTTATTTCGCCCTTGTTAAAATCCAAATTTTATTTTAAATATTATCTTAATATTCTGATTTGCATGATACATATTAAAAATTTCTCCTTAATCGTTCATGTTCAGGTCTCAAGGTACATATATTCTGCATTAGTAAGTAAAACTTTTTAGAAAACAATATATAAATAACCCCACATCTCTTAATAATAACTGTCTGTTTTTCCAAAAATCTTTCTGACACAAAATTTAGTTCTTGGAAAGGAAGTCTTGTGGAAAACGCTCACTGTAGGGTAGAATGCCAAAACATAAACTAACTTTAACTGGACTAACCTTACGTCTACTACTAAACAGTCCTAGAAGCTTATCTATTTTTTGATTTATCCTAAAAGCTTACATATCATTTTAAAACTTTGAGATAATAATATAATTAGGAAGCTTTTTTAAGTAGATATAGATATGAAAATTGAACTTGTTTTAGCTTCTTATTATTTTAAATTGTTATTAAGAATGTGGAAGCTTGTAGATTTTTAATTTTTATTAATTATATTATAATATATTCGCTTACACTCTTTTAGATGCGTAGTTTTCGCTGTTTATTTAGAATAGGAAGTTTTAGCGTTTCAAGAAACAAAAATAATATATTATAAAATAAATATAATATAATTTCGCACAGACAATTTTTTTTTATAAAATAATTTAATATAACATTTTATAAGGTATATGTGTTATAAAACTAATTTTATTTAGCAATAAGTACATTATATTATATAAATAACAAACAATTATTGAATAATTTTAAGCTCTGTTCTTACAGCTGTGAACGAAGTGAAGAGAAAATCGCTTGATTTCAGTGGTTCAATACATTCCAATTAAACCACTGAAATGAACTGAATCAGTTCAAAACATCAAAACAGTCAATAAATCGAGATTATTCGTATATAGATTGTGCGGTTCTTAATGGCATGATTGTTTCTTTAATGTTTGTTTATTGTTTCGAATCAAACTTTGAACTTTTGTATTGTGCTCATGTTCGACTTATTTCGGTAACCCATTGAGCTGCTGGTGGTGATATCTTGTTTTTGATGATTTACGAATTGTAGATTCGCTAGTTCACTAGAGCATTTTGGCCCTTCGAGCACACGTACAAGGACATTCGACAGAAAAAGTGCTTTGAGATTCGTGCGTGTTGACTCTGGGCCAATGACCTCTTAAAAGCGGATGGAACAATGCTTCCGTTCCTTTCATTTCACTGATCGTGTATCTTCTGTATTATTTGAAGAGGACTACGCGATCGAATTGAGAGGGGCGACAAACCTATGATATATCAAGTCAATGACACTTTATTATTATTATTTTTGTCAGTATATCTACTGACTACTTAGTTATTTGTTATTCATGAGTTAAGCAACGCTTAGTTTTGTAACTAGTCGCTTACTAATTTAAGAGCTTTGTAATTTCTATGATTGTAGCAAGTTAACTTATTAAGGTACTAATTATTATTAGTTTTAAATAGATAGTACTGTTATATAATCATTTAGTAGAAATTAACTCGTCAAATTCTGTTTGATGTTCACCGACGTCCTTAAAAACGCCAGGACCTCCTCGCAAGTTTTGAAATTACACTGATGGCACAGCACATAAAATAACTGTGCTGATGGGTCTAACCATTAAGGAGGAGGGCCTGTCATGTCGCGGAACCCCTAATGCGAAGTTGCACGAAGTCCTGTCTAGCTGACAGACGATCTCCGCCGTTGGGGTTGTAGGGATATTAGGGACGTCCCTGATTATGTTGAGTTAACATTGAGCAAATAAATCCCAAAGATTGGCTTTAGATTTAACTTTAGTTGTAATTTAAAGTTATACGTCATGCTAAAAATTAGAATTTTAATTATTGATATACATGTATTGTTTAATCCACTGCCTAGTTAAAACATATAGATATATTAAAATGTGATAGTTTTGTTCATGTTGTTAACATATTCTGTCATATCATAAAATTTAAAATAAAATTTAACAGACAGGTAATTCTTTTTTATTATTATTTGAGGTGAGATAAGTTGAAGATAAGATTTGTTGATAACAAACTTTTGTGTTAAGGTGTGGTTGGATATTTCTGCATAAGCTAAAAATATTTTGAATTATACAGGGTGCGTTCAAAAAGAAGGGTGTCACAAAGCTAGATTTTTTTAAATGGGACACCCTGTATTTGAATGGATTTTTGAATTCTACGTGTAATTTCATACCTTTTTCACCAGGTTTAATATACGAAAAAGTCAGAGTTTTTAAGATAATTCGACTTGTAACTGAAAATTTAGCATCTGCAAGGATCTCTTTGTTATGAAAATACTACTTAAATTTTGACTCCAAGCGATTCATAATTTGTATCCTGAGTAAATTAAGTCAAAAAAACATATCTACTATGAAATATTTGACATCTCTATTACATGGTGTCAGGTCTGGGTGTCAGAAAACTTTTAATTAAAAACACTTTTATGAAATGGAACACCCTTATATTGTTCTACCATCTTATAGCTTGTCAAAAACTCTTCACATTTTGTAAAGAATGTCCTATCCGTATATCTAATATTTTTTGAAATATTTTGATTTTTCGGGATCTTTCGTTCTCGTAATGGCATCTTTTGTCAATGGATCTCAGTAGCCAGAAAAAAAATGAAAGTAATGTTAGTGGATGATGATTAAGAATCAGATCGGTTTTAAAGTTAAATATTTTTACTATAAAGTTTATTATCCAGTTATTTATACTGAAAATGAATTTTCCCAAACATGAATTTATCGATAATATGATGTATGTTTTGGGCGAGGCAGATAAAAATGTTGTTTTTGCCTAAAGATTATACAGGATGAAATTTCCTGAACAGCGAACAATATTAGTTTACTTCAATTTGGGCACGTAACCATTGGCAGTAAGCAAGCGCCTTTGAAAATCTTCATGGTGAAGTTCCTGATGTAACTCAACTACGTGTGGTATTTATACTTGCGCGTTGTTTGGTTCGCCGTTGACTGTGGCGTATCACACAGTGAAGCTAATTTACGTCTACTAACTTGGAGATTCTCCTGAAGTTTTAACAGTATTTCGAGTTCTTTCTCACTATTTGTAGCTATTCTATTGACAATTTCACGTTTTGAATGTTCCACACTGCCGGTTGAATCAAAACGTTTCATTAAATTTTGAAAACCCCGAGAACTGGGTGTTCGCTGCTTAGGATATTTCATCCTGTATAATCTTCCGGCAAAAAGAAAATTTTCATCTGCCACACCCAAAACATTAATCATATCGATTAATTCATTTTTGGAAAAATTAATTTTAAGTATAAATAACTGGAGAATAAACTTTACAGTAAAAACGCTTAACTTTAAAGCCGATCTGATTATTAGTGTCATTCACTAACATTATTTGTACTTGTTTTCCATGTCTACTGAGATTCATTGACAAAATATGCTATAACAAGATAACGAGAACAGAAAATCTCGAAAAATCAAAATATTTCAAAAACTACTAGAGATTCTAGGACATCCCTTACAAAATGTGAAGAGTTTTTGACGAGCTGTAAGATGGCAGAAAAATATATAGGGTGTTACATTTTATAAAAGTGACATTTTTTAATTAGAAGTTTGCTGACTTTGGACCTAGAAACAAGAAACCCTGTAAATGAGATGTCAAATATTTCATAGTGGATATGTGTTTTTTTTCTCAATTTACTCAGGATACAAATTATGAATCGCTTGAAGTCAAAATTTAAGTAGTATTTTCACAACAAAGAGATGATTGCAAATGCTAAATTTTCATTAGAAGTCGAATTATCTTGAAAACTATGACTTTTTCGTATATTAAACCAATAGTGAAAAAGTTATGAAATTACTCGTAGAATTCATAAACCCATTCGATTCAAATATAGGGTGTTCCATTTAAAAAAATTTAACTTTGTGATACCCTACTTTTTGAACGCACCCTATATACTTCAAAATATGTTTAAAATGTGAAGTGCAGTCCGGTTGCACAAACAATTTAATCACGAATTAAAATAATTAGACACTTGTAATGTGACAGCACTTATGTTAACGTCATTGGCAAAGATGATTCTAGAAGTCAATTAAATTTACTACTTGATCAAAAGTCTTGTGCAACCCGCTGTAAGACTTTTTCGTATATTAAACCAATAGTGAAAAAGTTCTGAAATTACAGGTAGAATTCAAAAATCCATTCAAATACAGGGTGTCACGTTTAAAAAAACCTAACTTTGTGACACCCTACTTTTTAAACGCGCCATGTATAATTTAAAATATTTTTAAAATATGCAGAATATCCAACACAAAAGCTTATTATCTACAATCGTTTCCTCACCCGGTACAACCGGCCTGATTTCTAAGTTGCAAAAGCGACCGACATACGGTGGATAAACGGATACAGAGCAAAGCCATAATTATTTTTAATATTGTCCTTCCAGAAAACTATTACCAAAAAAGTTATAAAGTAAAATGTAAATATGTAAGTATGCCTACATAAAGACATTAAACAATAAACAACAATCACCAATAACATCAGCCAGGAAAAGCGTAAGAATAGACATCATTCTAAACGGGACTTTTTAATCAAATTAGCACTTTTGTTTTTTTTTTCTAGGTGGCTTTGAATAACAATAAAGGTTATACCATGGTTAACTGTCAAGATATTCTTTCTTGTCAAAAATTCTGGACGACATAAGTTTTAATTTAAGTTTTATTGTATTTTTGTTAAGACTCGAAAAAACTGAAGTTAGATGATGTTTTATAACAAGTAAACCAAAAAGGTAAGTAATATTTAATTACAAAATTAAATTATTTCGTTATAAAAACATTATTTAGATAAACCTCTCTTTAGATAATACAACACCATAATATCTGGTTTAACTTTATTTTATTAAAGAAGGATGCATTTAGATAAGTTCAGAAGCCATTGATACTTTAGTTATTTGCTAATAATAAATATTTAAGAGCAAAATAAAATTATGGAGACTAGAAATCGCCAAGGTTTTAAAATAGGTTATAAAAAATGACTTTCTGTCAAATCAAAATACAGAAATCTGTGCATTTTTTTTGTTTCATAAAAAAATTTAGCTCTCTCATTTCCCATATCTTAGCAACGAAAAGTTTATCGGAAACAAATGTTTAGCTTTAAATTCTGTCGAAAATCATAAAATAATTTTACTCACCAAACTCGTATCGTAAGTTAAAAATCAAATTCGAGGAATGACCTGACTAATATTTATCATAATATCTAGATCTACGATTCAATTTTTGTATAATACCAATCAAGTTTTATAAGAATTATATACTATACAAGGTAAGTTAAAACAGTATAGCTTTTTAAATACATATCTACTGATTGTTAGAAAGTACCCAGTAGTCCTTAGAAGATTTTTTTAAATACAATTAGTATGGTTTCATATTGATTTAGAATCGATTTGAGTACACTTACAGTTTGGATCTGGATCAGCTAACTGCTTTCATACAAAGATTTAAATTCGATATAATAACGTTTGCATCTTTTGGTTTTTGACAGCCGTCAGAAAAAGTACGTCAGATTAGATATGTATGCAAGTTGCGAATTATTCGTTTCTTTATATTGACAGAAATTCATTCAAATTTGCAGGTTAGAAAAGACACAACACAAGACGATTTTCACCTCGCGCGGACCAGTTTTCATTGCGTTTTCATGGCATTTAATCTCGATACGATTCCAGAGTTTGACGAATCGACCTTGAAATTCAAAACTGTGTTTGTATTAAAATTGATTTAATTCATGAAAACGTCTTAAATATATCTTAAGTCTGAAATTATTCTTGCCTACAACTAATATATTATTTTTTTTTTTGGTAAAATAGCACTTAGAATATATTATGAGGTCAAGGGTAAAATCTGATTTTATAAACCCCTGAATTAATAAAAGGGTACTCTGTATGAATATCTAGTTAGGATTATACGCATGCAATATTTCTTATTTTAGATTTCTCATATTATACATACTTAAAATCCCATGGACCAAAATCGTTCTGAAAATAGTACCAACCAGCAACAAAACGTACACCTTCATATGCATCACGTGTGCAACTGTCAAGGCAGTATCTATCCCGCTTACTACCCAACTGTAGGTTATCGAACTCCTTTGCCCTCATTACTCCCTTATCATACTCCATCCGCAGTAGCAAGACCCTATTTGCAACACTATCAGTACACCCAGTTCAACGTGGGTAGTCAATATACTGTGCCCATAGGGCACGTCACTGGATCGAATACATCCGTATATGGCCCGACAGCTTCAGGATCTAGTACTATAGATTTAGTGTACGGGGGAGCGACCATTAAAGACAGAAGAGATAGAGAGGAAGGTAGTGGGGATGTTGAAAGAAGCAACGATCCTCCGGAAGGGTACGATTATGGACAGATTACACCACCCGCTAATGAACTACTTGTGACGGTAAGCTATTTTCAAAACCTATTTCTAGAGTTACCAGATACTCTTCAACTTTATTTACCCTCCGCAATTGTTTTTTTTTTTGCTCATTTCTGATAATTTATCTCATTAAGAGCCACTTTAACAATATAGGTTGCAAGTTAAACCTGGAATATTATTACATGGTAAAAGTGGGCTTAACCCAGAAATACTAACACCACCAACTTCTAGTTTCAACTGCAGATGTTGAATATATCGTATTATGGTATCTTCAGTTCTTGTTTTCATATTTTTATATTATGTTAATTCGTAGGACACATCTGAAGCTACAACTCAGGAAAATTTTGTCAAGTTTCTGGAACGGAGTTGTCTTACCGCGGAACAGATCGCTTACAGAAATCGCAATAGGCCATGCTTTCGTAACATACAAAATCTATGCATAAGAACAAGATCGGAAATTTTAAAACCCTGTACCACCATTTCTAATATTCATTCCCAGGGCATTCCGTGGGCTACTAAGGACTTTATCTATGCTTTTGTAAGACTGACCAACTGTTGGCATATTTTGAAAGGCTACTGGGAAAATCGGGACGGTAAGTTCGGAAACAATTAGGTTGATAAGATTAATTTAAAAAATTTTAATTGAAATAATAGGAAGATAATTATAATAATCTTCTAAAACTGATAAAACATATAATAAAATTTGTATACAGTATGTCCACGGATGGGGTAGACAAGAGGACCAATGGACTAAAAAGTGAAAGATACGAAAAGAGGTCATTCTTTATAAAAGTGTTTGCTTAGGTTGGGTTGGGTTTGAAAACTTTAAACAAAAAAGTTATTTTAAAAGAAATCTTAGTCCAGATTTTCAAGTAAAAAATTTGAAATTTGCATTGCATTTGTAGAATTTTGCATTGCAATTTAATTTCCATACGGATTTTAGTAAGTATGCCATGACAAACTATAGTTTGATATAAAAGTCATGTTACTTTCGTTATCGTTTTGGATACAACTGGGAAATACGTTAAAAATCATGGAAGAAAACCATTCAAATGCAGTTCTTATGAATTTATTTATTTTATTTGGACAATGTGATGAAATTGTCGCCAGAACATGTACTTATAAAGTTTAATGAAACGTTCCCAAACCTACCGCCAATGAACCTCAGAAAATTTATACGAATCCAGAACAATTTTACTGAGTTTGGTTGGTACAGTACGTAATAAAATAACAGTTGTCGAAAACTTCCTAGCTAATCTGCCCCTTAAAGATTATAGAAGCTGTTGGTATCAATTTGATGGAGATCCTGCCCATTGTACGAGAGACGTTACAGTAGAACTTGATAGGATTTTTGACGACCGTTGGATAATACGTATGGGATCTTGGAATTGGCCTCTAAGATCACCGGATCTCAACCCATTGGATTTTTACTTGTGAGGCATGTTTAAGGGAAAAATTTACAAATCATCAGTAAATTCAAAAGAAGAGCTGCTACTTCGAGTTACCCAAGCATTTAGAGATCTACATCCAAACGAAATTAGATTTTCCACGACAAATGCAGCGAACACCCGCATTTTAAAGTCCTTGAATGTAAACGGCCAGGGTTTTGAACGGCTGTTAAAATGTTCTGTATAATTTTTTTAAGGTAATTTTTTATTTGAATAGTGAAGTGTGTTACACAAATACTTCTGAGTTAGTATAAATTTTCTGAGGTTTATTGGTGGTGGATTTGGGTACATTTCATTAAACTTTATATTTGTATGTTCTGGCGATAGTTTCATTACATTGTTCAAATAAAATAAATAAATTCATAAGAACTGTATTTGAATAGTTTTCTTCCATGATTTTTAACGATATTTGCCACTTGTATCAGTAATACTTAAGAAAATATCAAAACGGTAACGAAATTAACATGACTTTTATATCAAACAATAGTTTGTCATGGCATACTTACTAAAATCCGAATGGAAATTAAATTGTCGAGAAAATTGTACAAATAATGGCCAATAAGTCAGAAACTTGACTAGTTAGGTATAAGTACGATAGTTTAAAATTAAAAGCAAATTTAAGTAGCTTTTCAAATCAGTAATAATATGCAGGGTGTTACATTTAAAAAAATATACTTATGGTCACTTTTTCAAGTAACCAAAATAACTGTATTTTAAAACCACCCTGTACACTGCAAGTAAGATTTGGGAATAGGGTAAAAAGTCCCCCGGTATTATTCAACTCTCCGCAAAATTTCAGGTTCTTAAAATATTTTAGAATTCAAAAATATCAGCATTTTTTAAGGTAACTTTTTCCGCCAAAAAATTTGAAATTTTTATTTCAGAAACGGTCGGAGGTAAGTATAAATCAATGTTGAAGGAAGTTGTTAAGAAATTAATAGACGTTTTGAAAATTAAATAATATACAGGGCGTTCCAATTAAAATATCAAGATTGCTACTACTTTTCAGTAGAAGCGGCTACACTGTATTGTAGAAAATATTTTAGACAGGTAGAACATGTTCGTTTATGTAAACGACCAAATTTTCAGAACGATTCGTTAACTGGTTCGCCAGATACGTCTAACGTACCATCCACCGTGGATCACCCTGTATATATATATATTTAGCATTTTTACTCTGATTTTTGATTTTGTAGGTTCAAGTCTAGGAAAAATTGAAAAAGAACTTACACCAGAATTTAGAGCGTGCTATGTAAGATGGGAAAAAGAAACGGTAGAGCTAGCGGGAGAACTTACACGGATTTTTTATAATCTGGACACAAATCTTAATACTGCTAGTTCAGGTGCAAGCGTCTACTCTGCCAATAATCTGATACCACCACAGGTATTTGAGCATTTTAATATTGTAAATTTAACATATCATAATTAAAATAAGTAAATAATAACTCTGAATATTCTCATAGTACTATTCAAAAACTATTTTCCTCTTTTACCGAATATGTTGTGTTAAATATTATTTGAGACCGATCGTAATTCCATGTTATACAAAAAGCGCTAGACCAAATATTTTCATTTCAGCTTAAAATGTTCATTTTTATCACATAATCGAATAAAATGATAAAATTTGAGGTGCTATGAACTTCTGTTTAAACTTAGTTCAGACGCATCGTGATAGGTGAATGAAAAATAAAACTGTCAAGTTCTGAAGTTTTTATTTTTAGAAAAATTACATTATTGCCATTTTCATTGCATAATACGGAATTAAAAAACATAATAATATACTACAACAAAGAACCTGAAAATTATAAATTTGGACTTAATGACAGACGTGTCCACCTTCTACTTCCAAACATGTTCTCATTCTTCTTTTTACAGCATCAAAAACATTGGTAGCACTTGGGGGGAGTTGTTAATCTCCTAAAATTTATTTGTAAGTCTAGCTCGAAGGTCTTCTAAATTTTCACAAGGGGTTTTGAAAACCGAGTTTTTAATGTGTGGCCATAAAAACAAGTAGCACGGCGTGAGATCGCAGGACCGTGGTGGCCACCTAACTGGCATATTACAACTAATGATTCGGTCTTCGAAAAATTATTCCAAAAAATTTAAATTATCAAGAGTTACGTGAATTGGTGCGCTATCCTGCTGGAAGTAGCCTTGTCGCAACTCTTCATCGTCTAATGCGTTTGCGAAATTTTCTAAATTTTCATTACGGTATCGCGCCGAATTGAGAGTCCCTTCAAAAAAGAATCGGCTCAATTAGCCTTCTTTCCGATATGGCCGCCCACATGCCAACTTTCTGTGAAGAACTCCCACTTTTCTGTAAAGAAATGTAGATTTTCAGAACTCCACATTCTCATTTGTTGAGAATTTACGTAACCAGAGAGATAAAACCAACCGTGCCTCCTCAGGAAAAGAGGTTTTTTCAAATAAGTTTTCACTATTATGCCATTTACCCATAAACCACTCTGAAAATTGCACTCGCTGCGGCTTGTCGTTTGGTAACAATTCTTGGCCTGAGCTTAGACGATAAGGGTGCATCAGGTCACACTTCGGGATTGTATTGCAGGTTCCGTAGGATATATTTACTTGCTGACTTAAACGCCTTATATAGGGGTTTGTGGGTGTTCATTAACAATTTGCCTCAATTCTTCTACTTTTTAGTATTCCCTAATACTTACGTATATTTTCCAGACGGATCCTGTAGCTTCCGTCAGATCGAATCTTGATAAGAATTTCTGGGATAAAAAAATAATTATTTATATATGTTGCAGATTAACCTGATAAAAAGTGCATCTGAAGGTGCAATTAAAAAACAAACAACTTCTAGCGACACTACAACGACCTCAACTATCACAAACGGCAGCTGCTCGTCTAAAAATGTCCGAGGCATTATTCATTTACCCTCTGGAGGTTCTCCAACAACCGAAACTGTAGATCAAGCTAACCAAACTTATTCCGCCGATTTTTGTACCAAAGAAGAAGAATACGATTCTGAAGAAGAACGTACTAGAAGGTTGCATAAATTAGGTTTTAAAACGTACATTGCTAATCGTATTTTAATATTTAAAGCAGGGTCTATATGAAGCCGGGAAGCTACAACGTGCCCAAAAAAGGTTTAGAAGGAACGACTTCCGGCAACAGTCCAAGGGCCATAGAATTTTTGGAAACTGCTCAAAATGTCAATAAAGCAAGAGAGGCTGTGAATGAACGATACTGGGCCAATGTTCACGTGACCGGAACTAAAAAACCTAGTCAAGAATACAAGATTGTACCAGAGGAAGAAGAAAAAAGACAAGATATCGTAGATATCGAAGTAAGTAAAACAATTTTTAACTCGAGGCTAAGCACTCTATACAGTGGGAACGTAAATTCGTTTAACAATCTGGCATTGTTTTCTGAGAAAAACGCTCGGACCCGTCAAGTATTGATTTTCGATGCGTAAACTAAATTTGATGTATACAGGGTGACCCAAAAAGAAGATGTCGTCACACTTAATTTTTTAAATTGAATCCTCTTTTTCATTTTTAAATTCTGCGTAAAATTTCGATCATATTTCATGTATCATACCATCAAGGGCGTCTATATGGGGGGATAATGGGGTAATTACCCCCCCCCCCCCAAGAATGACGATCCGCTAGACAGAGACAGCATTATCCATCAGTTTCTCATACTAAAATAATGCTCATAATAATAAGCGAGCTCGTTTAGTCGAATGTTGGTGGCACTTAAAAGTGACTAATCACCTAATTGTTGAGTAAACTATTTTGTGCAATCGGACGTAAATGTATTATTTTGCCGTAAATTATAGAGACAATAAATTTGTTTTATTAACAATAATTTCAAACTAGTTCAAGTCAAAGACAAGATAAAAAATTCACTGTTGACTGAAGCAAATTTTATTGGCTCCCACATTTAAAAATAAACCTTAAATAGGTGTTAATTATTACATGTACGAGTTATAAAAAAGTTGTAACATAGCTAAGAAATGCAATTACTTTTTCTTTCCTCTGCTACAAAAAAAGAGATATAATTTCTTATAGCTACGTCTCTTTCAGTTAAATCTTTCAACTCATCTAAACGTGCATGAATGGCTGATAAGCAACAATTTTGCCGAATTTGGAGAACCCAAGTCCCCAATTTCTCAGCAGGAACTGAAACCATTTTATTTGGATAGTGCTTATGACACTTTACCTCAACTAGACAGCCCGATTTCAGTAGATAACAAAGTGCAGTCGTCCGCTTCTGTTACCGTTTTACAGGTAAAAGAATGCAGCATTTGTTTAATATAATTTTGTCTTTGAGTTGATTGGCCGGAGCCAGTTTCTGATCAGAAAAAGAGTTGCTTAGGTCACCATATCTTATGTCCCTGGAAATAAACTTTCTCCGTGACAAGAAAGTGAGAAACTTTTTGACAATTAAAAACTATTAGAAAATTGCCTGACCAACTAGTGTTTTGAATCTGTCATTCACTAAACGAATTTAGTGATAATTTTCTTTTAGCGCGGAAAATGTTCATTATCACAACCGACAAAACTTACCAATGGCAACGGACCAAAACCATTATCAACTAACGGACGTGTCGAACAGCCTTCAAGGTCATTTAGAAAGCAGAGAGTACCGACGACAATTGCACTATCTGCGGACGCACAACGAAAGAACTCGAATCTTTACGAGCTTAAAGGCGGCGGACTGACAGAAGCAGGGCAACGTATCCTTGAAAATGTAGTGGGAAATCTTAAAGGTCACTTGCTTGGGCCTGTAGGAGTGGAGGGAGAGGTACCTAGAATACTACTCTACTACTTTCTTTTTCTGCCATTCTACATAAAGGGATATCTAAATAACAGTGAACAGACCTTATAACTTTTTTATTTTTAAACATAGGAAAAATGTTAAATATGAAAGTTTTGGGGAATTTATGGATCATTCATATATCTTATCAGCAAAACAATTGAGCATCGAATAAAAAAAATATAGTTAAAACATCGATTTTCTCGCTTATTTTAAATTGGATGGCATGATTTTTATCATATTTTTGGATTCTACAAGAAGTTCTAGACATATTTTGTATAACATATCCTGTGCGGTTTTTCAATCGTTTCTGAAATATTTGAAATTAAAAATTATTTCTCATAAATATACTTTAAACTTAACTATCCAGGTTGCGAATGATATACCTGCTACCTTTTTAAATTTTCTTCGTAGGTAAAGTTAGTGTCAAGGTTGGCAATAACACTTTAGTCACAGTGAATTTATAATTTTATTTTGATGCAAAATGAGTTATTCTTTTAAACAATAAATGTTGATTTTTGTTAGTTATTGATATTTGAAAGCAATAACCAGTGATTATAAACAATTACAAATTAATTATAACATAAACAAATAAATGTTGACGTTGGCGAATAAATATCAAAAGAAATTTTCAACATGTCCGCCATTTAATTCTTCGCACTTTTCATACATTCTTCTCTGCCTCTGAAGTGTGTTTATAATACTTTCAGCATCATTTTCGTTCATGTTTCTTACTTCATTTCTCACCTTCCTTTGAATTTCTTCAATATTTTCATTATGATTGCTGTATGCGACATTTTTCAAATGACCCTAAAGAAATGTATCTAATGGTGTGAGGGCTGGGCTATTTGCAGGCCAATGTAAAGTTCCATATCTACCGATCCACCTACCTCAATTATATTATGGGGAGGCGCTCCGTCCTGTTGCCATATAATACGTCGACGTTCTTCAAGTGGCAATTCGTCGAGAATATGTTCGATTTCATTTTATAAAGAATTAAGATAGCGCTAGCCAGTTAATGCTCCCCGAAAAAACAATGGTCCTAGAATTTTATTTTGTAATATCCCACACCAAACGTTGATTGAATTACACCCCTGAGAAGCAAACATAAACATTTCGTCTAATAAACATTGCCGCAGTTGAGAATGTTGCTTCGTCTGTCCAAACGAGAGCTTGAAATAAATTAGAATCTTGCCGAATTCTTTCGTTAATATTTGTGACAAAAGTATTTCTCCTTTCTTTTTGATCGCCACTAAGCTTTTGAACTGGCATAATTTTATATGGTCAATAGTTAAAATACTTTACCGTTCTTTGAACTGGTCCATAAGTCAACATTTTATCTCTTCTTCCATATCTGAGATACCCCACACAATCGAGAATTAATTTTTTTGGATTCTCTTAACAATACAATTAAATCGCTAGGTCCCATTCTTCGTTTCTTTCTCTTCTTGTTTTTCCATTGCCCAGAATTCCTCTTTCTTCTAGTGTTCTATTTGTTTTTATTATGGTATTTAATGATGGAGTTCTTTGTCCCTCTTCAATATTTTCTTCATATTGTCTTTGAGCCGCTCTAACATTATTGTTATTTTTTAAACATAATTTTAATATTTTGTATCTCTCATTAATAGAATAACTCATTTTGCATTGAAATAAAATTATAAATTCACGGTGACTAAAGTTTTATTGCCAACTTTGACGTTAACTTTGACTTACCTACGAAGAAAATTTAAAAAGGTAGCAGGTATTTCGTTCGCAACCTGGATAGTTACGTTTAAAGTACATATATCTATGCGAAATAATTTTTAATTTAAAATATTTCAAGAACGATTGAAAACTCGCATAGGGTATCTTATATAAAATATGCCTAGAACTTCTCCTAGAATCCAAAAATATGATAAAAATCATACCTACCCAACCAATTTAAAATAAGAGAAAATCGATGTTTTATACTATATTTTTTTTATTCGACGAAACTTTCATATTTAACATTTTTTCCCATCTTTACAGATAAAAAAGTTATAAGGCCTGTTCACTTTTATTTCGATATCCCGGTACATACATAATGATCTCCATTGCATATCAGATTAACTCATTTTTATTAAAACTATTCCCATTTATTTTAGGTGGAATTGGAAAAAATTTTGCAGAAAATAAAAAATATGGAATATAATTACGTTAACGAGGTCGTCAGAGACTTAAGATATGTTATTAAGGTTGGTAAAACCAGAAAAGAACAGAAGTATTTTATTAACATATAATGTTTTAATAGCTATGGGATGAAGTCGATATTCACAATGCTGGTTGGTTTTCTCAGAAGTTGGACATACTTTTAGTAGAAAATTTAGGTCGCTATGATTTTAGTGACATAAAAGGTGAACCAAACGAGCTAATTGGACCTCTAAAAAGTAGCATGTCTTCGATTTTTAGCAGTGACTGTGATCAGTTTATTTAGGAATTACTTTTTAAATTTTGATCTAAAAATACGACAAATATAATTTAAGAGTTTAAAATTGAGTGTTTCATACTAGTTTAACAAAAACCTCAAAATTGTTCCTGTTTGTTTGCGTTTTGTTTAGATTAATTTTCAAAAACATAAAAAAATGTTTTTCTTCATATTTTAACTTATTTTTTATTCGCTTTTTGTTACTAAAATATTTCTATCGTTTGCTTTTTAGTCTGTTTTTAGGGAAGATTGTTGCCTAACCTTTTTGTTTGTTAGCATGTTTAATGTTTAAGCGTTAAATGTTTATTGCAATAGTACAATAAATTAAACTATTTTTTGTTAAATTAAATAAATAAAAATATTTTAATAAGCCAACTTTTTTTTTGCTATGTCATAGTTTAGTCCCTCCCGAGCAAAAATTGTGATTTTGCCTTCCAGCTTTTCTCTTTTTGCTGTCATAATTTTATTGTTAATGCACGATAATGCCCAGCCTCATTAGCACGCATTTTTTAAACTACGAATTGGCCACCGCATAGCCCAGACCTCAACCCAGCTGAGGATATGTGACCTATTCTTGGGAGAAAATGAGTAAAACGATGGTCCTCTTCTGTTACCATTCATAACATAACATATTTTAAATTGATCTTATAGGTTTATACGGACGATATAAATTCATTAAAACTAAAAGAAGACACAATTGGTCGACGGCCCACCTATAATATCTGGCCACTCCTACTATGGAAATACTCTCAAACCGACCCCTAAAATTTACTATTTCAAAACATTTGGTTCGGAAAAAGAAAAACTAATTAGGTACTTAATATGCGCATTGTATTTGCATTGTACCTATTAATAATATTAATTAGCAGTTAAACATAAAAAATTATAAATACGATTCCTGCCAGGCCAGCGCTAGGCATCAAATTTAACGGTATCGGACCGATTTTCTTACATAACCAGAGTAGTCCAGAGGTACAATCTCAGCGAGTTGATCAGAAGGTTGAGGGTTCGAATCTGTGTTGGGGCAAGAAGTTTTCATAATTTTTTGTTATTTAAAAAATTAGATCGGCTCCAAAAGGTGTATTGGCAAGAAGTTGTACCTCGATAAAATATTTTTAAAATTGTTGGCAATCTCATATTTACTACAGCTTACAGCCTGCACATGCGTAGACAAATATCGTATTACTATATCTAGTCGCTAGCATTGTATTTATTAAAGAAAACGGAGTTTCGGCAGCGTTCCTAATTTTATTTTACGAATAATCATACTTTTAGCTTAGAATTTTGTTCTGTTTATATTCTGAGCTTTTAGTACAAGGCGCGACATCTATTGAGGAGATTCTAAACTTATCAAAACGGAAGCCGCTAAAATCTACTAATCTAAAGTACTAAAACACATAGAAAAAAGCCATAATAAACATCTAGAGTAGTAATGTTCAATATTCTGCAGTACCTATTTTATGATTTTTGCAGTGTTTATTTGTAGGTAAATAATTTCTCGGCACATTATTAAAAAACCTTTCTTAATTAAAAAAGTGTATTTTGCTTGTTGCGTTGATATCACTAGTTGCCCACAAAATTTTGACCCACCAAAAAAAAACTCACGGGCCGCGCCTTGCTGTCAGTATAAATCAAGGTGAAAATAATCGCTACTGATTAGTTAGCTAAATCGTGTTAGTTTAATAGTGTTCGTCTTTAAAAAAAATGTTCATATATTAATAAAATTAAAAAAAAAAACAAGTGATGCATTAAAATGGCGAATCTCGATAAATAACAGAGATAAGAGGGTGGATAAAATAGAAATAGTGTACTTACATTGAACTTGATAACAACATTCAAAATTCTAAATAACTATTTTTCAACGGACATAGATATCTTTAATTTTAACCAAAATATTAACCTGAGAGGACATCATATGAAACTAGAGAAGGAAAAGTGCGCAAAACTTCCTAGAAAAAATTTCTTACCAGGTCGTGTAGTATATACTTGGAATTCCTTGTCACACAGAACTATTCAAGCTGAAACATTGAATACCTTTAAAAAACGACTAGACGAAGATCTTCAAAAAAGAAAAAGAAAGTTGGTGCATTATCCAGTTTAGAAAATTTCTTGTTTATGTGATTTATGAAATAATTAACTGTTTATTTAGTTTTATGATTGTTAGATATCTTTAAAATTGTAACAACAGTTTCATCGGTTGTAACCGCTTACTGTTTATTAAATAAATAAAAAAAAAAAAAAACTTAGTGGATTCAGGAAATAAGAAACAACAAATTTGTACCACATTTTTGGTGGTACTTTAATTAGGAATATGCACGTATTTTTTGTGTAAATCGTTTAAGGAAGTCATTAAAAACTAAAAAAAGTTATTTTAAAGAAAGGATAATTTAGCTAGAAAATTGTTTTACTTTTCGGTATAATTTATTACAATTTAAAAAGCAGCCATTTGCCCTCAGTGCAAAGCGACGCCAGGCAGTGCAAACTGACATCAGGATACCAGCAAAAATAACGTCAAGCTTAACCTCAAGTCGAATAGGTTTGTTTTTCTCGGAATCAGTCAGAGGCGGAGCACTCGAATTTTCTGGTTTAATAGAGGAATAGTACAACTAGCGTCGGTAAAAAATTCAGTTGTACAGGATGTATGGTTTCGGAGTTATTAAACATCAAAGTCGAAATTTCCGCGATTTCCGTTGCAATAGGCTACAGATCGCAAAAGTGAATTAAATCGATTTAAATTTCCGGAGGTTGTAGAGGATACGGACCTTCAGAACCCTATTAAAACTGGTGATATATGTCATCGGAAAGAGCTCATCGAAATACATGATATCCATATTTTTTGATTTCTTCATTCTTTATAGGAAGGGAGCAATCGTCGATTAGATTTCGATTTTTTGACTTTTTTGCACTCGACATCGGTACCTTTAAATCACTCCGTATTTCTTCCTATCTAATATTTTTCCGGATTCTCAACGAGACTGTATGAAGGAATAATCAGGCTTTAAAATAAGTACGAATAGGTTATGCAGGAGCCTATTTAAAAACTGAATTTTCTTGATTTTTTCTAACAAATCCTAATTTTAACAGACATATTCTACACTATTTTTTGTAGTTCGTGGTTCTTTTTGGGCTTATTTTATCCGTTAATTATCTAAGAATACCTTCCACTAATTTAAATCGCTTATTTTTTCGTTAAAGTTATAAATAAACAGGTTTATTTGCATCAGGGACATGCAAAATTTGAAACTTAAATTTTCGAATTTTCGACCATTGCCATGAAAACAGAGAATTACAGTTTATTTATGTCGAAATTATTAAAATAAGATATATCAAAATTTCGCAAAAATTACATTTTTTATTGCAAGATTGGAAGGTTCCTGGACAGAGTTCGGCTTGGAATATACATGAATAATATTTTAGGAACCTTATACTTTAAATGCAGGGATATTTCATTGAATGAGTTACGCATTAAATGCCGATTTTATTGATGTTTTTGATGACCCTACAATACTAAAATTCGCTATGTACTTATTGACTTTTGACGTCACAGCCAATGGGATCACATTTTAAAATTTCTAAATTCACGCGAAAAGTTGCAGTATAAAATCATTTTCTTTATTAATAAAGACCAAAATAAATTGATAAAAACAATAAACACAAATATTTAATTTATGTAGGGAACATAAAAATATTTCAGATTTATTTGGCTTATATGCACATTCCCTATTTTGCTGGGCAGTATATAAAAAAAGGGTATTAGGTAATTTTACTTACACTAGCCCAGTCACAAGCCTTTTTCTGGATAAATATCTCATTCTGCTGCTGCTTCCTGTTTTTATCTGAAGTACTATCATCAGTTCTTGCTAAAAATTTAATATTTTAGCTCTCGAGTCCTAAAGAAGAGTCTATTAAATCCCGTATCTTGCATTTCATTTCTGTTCCATCTTAAACAAGTTAGCTGTTCCGAGACCTCATAATTAAATTTCGGAAACAAATTTATTCGTAACTCAATTATTTAGTACTAAATTGCCAGAAATTATACATATATATATATATATATATATATATATATATATATATATATATATATATATATATATATATTTGGGAAAACAATGCAATACACCAGGTAATTTACTGTCTAATAATGTATAAGAATAATGGCCCAATGGCTTTATTGAGGAAAGAACCTGAAATGCAAAAAATTAAATCAAACTACAGGTTCAGAATAGTATATTACATAACAAGTGTTGAAAGTGACATTTTTCACACGAGTGTGCGAAAATTACTTTCACACGAGTAATGTACAATATTTTTCCTACGACCACAAAAATATTTACCAAAAAACTCCAATTTCTGTCTTTATTTAATACCCTCACTTTCAACACGTGTGCTGAAAAACATTTCAACACTAGTGTTGTAAATAAAAAAAAATGAAATTGGCACCCTCTGTTCAAACGTCATGTTGACAAGTACTTTTCAACACGCATGTGATTTAAGGCACTTTCTAGCCAAGTTAACCGTGCTTTTTTTCTCACTTTCATAGGTGGTCGTAGGAAAAATAAATAACAGCAAAGTCTTGGCCAATTTCTGGTGGTGCCTTATTTTTGTTGGCCGTTTATATATGCAACGATTAAGTAATTATCTAGTAATACACCCACAAAAAGCAATGACACGAGCCTTGGCGAGTGCCGATACGAATGCAAGTGTATTAATGCCATTACTAATTGCATATAGGTTTACACTGTTTTTTCTACGACCATTTATTAATAAATATCAATCTAAACATTTATTTAATTTGGTAACAGTTAAACAAATTAAATTCTTCACTATCACTAATATCATAATCAGAAACAATTTCTAATTTAGGTGTTCTTAGAAGTTTAACTCAAATGTAAATTTTGCATCATGTAATGAAAATTTTTATCATAATGAACATTATTATGAAACATATCGAAGACATTTAATGTAGATATTAAAGTACGGGACTAGAAAAAGACAATTAATTAATTCTGCTTGCACAAAACCACGCACAAGCTTATTTTCCTCTGGATGAAAAATATCCCATGTTGCTTCTGGTTAACGTGCTCCTCAAATACCTTCTTTTTTATCTTAGGCATTATTCTCAAGGTTAACCAAAGAAAATTTAATATTTTCTCTCGGGTCATGTAGAAAAGTCTATTAAATCCCTAATCTTACATTTCATTTCCTTTTCATCCAAAACGAGTTAGCTGTTCCCAGACCACAAAATTAAATTTGGGAGATAAATCTATTCGTAACTTAATTGTTTAGCACCCAATTGCGAGGAATAAAAACAGATGTAATATGTATGATAATACTTTACTAGGTCATTCCTTATACAGGGGTCTATTGTTTTTAATTCCTGAAATATTAGCAAATTATTTAATAGGCTAGGTTTTCTGAATTTTGGTATATTTTATTAGTCCTTGAGCTTAACTCATTTTGCAATGGAGTTGCAAATAATATATTATGTTTATTAGTATTTTTATTTTACATATTTTATTAGGAATTATAATCGCTACCTTTCTTTGAACTTTACTAAGAAAATACTTCACTGTAGGTAATTTATTATTGTATATTTAATGTTGAACTGCACAGACTTTTTAATCCAAGGAATAAAACTAATCTGGGATTAGTTTCGTGTTAAAGCTTAGTACAATATTAGACACAATATTGAATTCATTAATCCTTAGATTAAATGGGAACGCAACAGGCCCTACGCATCTGTATATTTATTCTTTCACTTAAAAGTACTATAATAAACTTATTATATAAATTTAATAATATTTGCAAGTAAAATTAATTTACACCTACTCTTAATTTCAAATTATAAGCTCCTATAGCACGTTTCAGTGGCGCAGCCACGGGGGGGGATTTTGGGGTTAACCCCCCCCCCCCCCCCTCCCAAAGGTCTAAAGATTACCCTACCCATTTCCCAAATTAACGAAAATAAAGCAATATTTGTCAAAATTTTTTGTCAAACCCCCCCCCCCCCCGAGCGTATTTGTCAAAAATTTTTTGTCAACCCCCCCCCCCCAGAGCGTATTCCTGGCTGCGCCACTGGCACGTTTTAATACTCAATTTTATAGTCCCTAAGTAACGACCGCTTCGAATAAAGTGCACAGGGACATAAAGAGAAACACGTGAGTTTTACAAGAAAATAAAATTAATTATTGGAAATCAAAAATTCTTTTAATATTGTATGGAAATCAATAGATGCCGCATACTCTCAATAGTCTATTGAATACCACGTCATACTCTGAAGTGTGTTACACAAGAAACGTGGCTAATATGGAAACCAACCTGAACAAAATGTATTTTTTTAAATTGATAATTTGATGATTGATTCTATACCAGAAGTTGATATGGCGACTTTAAATAACATGACCTTTCTGTTTCTTCTAATATGGTCCTGCTTATGTCACTTAGTTGGAAGTCCTGTTTGTTTGCAGATGTCTACATCTTAAGGAGCATATGTCTTACATCTGTAAGGAGCTTATAATTTGATATAAAGAAGACCTACTTAAATTGGAAAAGTGAAGAGAGCTAAAAGCATACTGTTTAACATTAATATCTAACAAATTTTTGATTAGCAGGTATTTAGATTACTATTCATTTCAAAAAATATAATATATTAGGTAACAATATTATCATCAAACGTAAGATAAAAAAAGTCCTCAAAGTATGCCGTAGAATCAATCACGATTGTTCTGAATTATTACTCTTGAAAGGTAACATAGGTAAAAGGTATAGGTAAATGAAAAATAGAATTGTCAAGTTCTGAAGGCCTTATTTTTAAGAAAATTAAATACGGTAGTCATGGCAGAACAAAAAGCTTTTGTGATCGAAAGTTACTTTAGAAATGGCAGAAGGGTTGATGGCCAGTGGATTTATTCAACATGGGACGCCATTCAGGATTTTCAAACAGAATTTCCATATATAGTCATGGATTTCGACCAGTTTTGCCAAGTGTTGACTAGATCTGTGACTTTGTTTAGAGAAACAGGAAATGCGAATAGAAAAGAAGACAGTGGGAGACCCAAAGTTCGCACTGCACAAAAAGTAGAAGAATTGAGCCAAATTGTTAATGAACACCCACAAACCTCTCTTCGGCGTTTAAGCCAGCAAATAAATGTATCCTACGGAACCTGCAATAGAATCCTCAAATGTGATCTGCATATGCACGCTTATCATCTAAGCTCAGTCCAAGAATTGTTACCAAACGACAAATCGCAGCGAATGCAATTTTTGGAGTGGTTTATGGGTAACTTGCATAATAATGAAATCGTATTTGAAAAACCTTTTTTACTGACGAGGCATGATTTTACCTCTCTGGTTATGTAAATTCTCAACAAATGAGAGTGTGGAGTTCTAAAAATTCACATTTCTTTAAAATGTCTCTGCATTCACAGAAAGTTATCGTGTGGGCGACCATATCGAAAAGAAAGTTAATTGGACCGATTTTTTTTTGAAGGAACTGTTAATCCGGAGCGATACGGCAATGAAATTTTAGAAAATTTTGTAAACGCATTAGACGATGAAGAGATGCTACAAGGCTACTTCCAGCAGGACGGCTCCGGCGCACCAATTCACGTCTCTTGATAATTTAAATTCTTTGAAATTAGTCATAATATGCCAGTTAGGTGGCTACCACGGTCCTGCGATCTCACGCCGTGCGACTATTTATGGTCATACATTAAAAACTCGGTTTTCAAAACCCCTTGTGAATATTTAGAAGACCCACGGGCTAGAATGCAAATAAATTTCACGAGATTAACAACTCCCCCCAAGTGCTCACTAATGTTTTTGATGCTGTAAAAAGAATGAGAACATGTTTGGAAGTAGAAGGTGGACACGTCTCTCATTTAGTTTAAAATTATAATTTTCAGGTTCTTTGTTGTATATGTTTTTTTAATTCTGTATTGTGTAATGACAATGACAATACAGTGGCGTGCCGTGCCTTTAGAGCGGAGGGGGCACAATGATTTGGGGGCTCCTAATTAATTTCCTTTTATTGGAGAGTATGTGGTCATAGTAGGCAGTGAATCTCCAGGGGGCGCTGTAAATTACTGTCCTTTTATTAGGGAGTATGTGGTCCTAGTAGGCATCAGTGAATCTCCGGGGGCGCGAGGGCGCCGTTACGATGAGGGCGGGAGGGGCTCGTGCCCCCCTTAGCCCCCTCGGCGGCACGCCACTGTGACAATAATGTAATTTTCTTAAAAATAGAAACTTCAGAACTTGACAGTTTACCTATGTTACCTCCCAAGAGTAATAATTCAAGACATGCATGATTGATTCCACGGCATACTTTGAGGACGTTAAGGCTACTTTCACACGGACGGTTTTCTGTCGTGGTCGTGTACGGCAACGATATCGTATAGCATTATTTTAAATGAAAGCTTTCACACCACACGATTTTAATCGGAACCGTACACGTGTAAATACAAGCACAGTTTTTTTTTCCACGACACGATCGCTGCACGGCCACGACAGAAAACCGTCCGTGTGAAAGAAGCCTTATTTTTGAACTTTAGTTACATGAGCTAAGTGAGTAATAGCAAAAAACATAGGTAGGTATTAGCACAGAGGGAATTATGGTACCCTCTATGCTATCAGGCTCCACTAGACAGAGCTTGTACCACAAAATAAATATACTAAGTATATTTAATTTGTGCTTGTACTACCAAACGGAAACTAACTCACGAATTCGCAATCTCACATTGTTTCCCCGCTAATTTCGGTGAGCTAGTAGGCCAACTAAGCTTATTACAAGGAGGCGCACTCAGGTGGGAGAGGCATGGGGGACTGCGGAGTCCTCACAATCGAGATTTTTTAAATTTATTTACAAATATTTTGGGAAAGTAGGTACTCGATTTTATCTCTTTCCCGTCGTGAACTGTTCAATGATTATTGTTCAGCTCCCCCTCCCCTAAGTCAAAGATGTGGACAACTGTTCAGCAAGTATAGTTGCTTTCTTCTTTCTAGTTGTCTCCATTCCAAGCTAAAATCCTGTTTGCGCCTGTTGTAGAACAAGTTGGGATCCATCTTCATAGTCGAATTCATTATTTGATAAATGAGTTTGCGACTACTATCTACATCTGAGTTGTTTCTTGGGAATTATCTATACTTTTCACATCTTTCAAACTACTAGCGCCAATATCCTTTTCATTATTCTCGTTAGGCCGCAACTCTTCAGCTTTATCCTTGTTTAACTGTCTATTGCTATCTGTTACCCATAGAAGTGTTCCTTTTTTTAGAGTTAAACATAGGTATGCGCTAGCAACAACGCCAAGCGTTAGAAAAACTGCTAGCACACAAGAACCTATGACAAAAGTGACCGTGTAATCTGTTGTATCTTCTGGCTGGTTGATGGTGGTCTCATTGATTAAGTTTTGGGAATTATTGTTGCGAAGGATTATTCGAAAATCCATTGCCCAACCTACAAAAAAATACAGGTATAATTATGCAATATCAAAAATGAGCAGAGTCAACTAGTTTGGTAGCTAACTATACACCCGTATATTCAGTGCATTTTTTTAGAGTTCCACAAGGCAAGGTTGTACATTGGGGTAGAGCGAAAAAATCGATTTTTTGAATTTAATACCGGGGTATTTATCAAAAGTTGTGGAGTTGCATCACTAATAACTGTGTAGAATCCCAAAACTGCGAAATTATATTCTTGAGTCTGCGCAAAGGGCTTAAATATTCGATTTTTAGGAAAATTGCAATTTTTTAATATTCTTTTTTTTTTAAGTATCTTAAAATCGTTATTCAAACTGTGGGTAATGCTTAAATGCTGCTAATAGGTCCCTGCTAAATGTATATCGTAATTTAACAGGGCTTTGCATAGTTAAACGATAATAGAATCATTTTTTCCAAAATAGTCAAATTTTAAGTACCTAGGTAGCTTGCGCAGACTAAAGATATTATTTATTTATGTCTATTTTTTTTGTGTTGGTAAAGTGACCTATTAGCAGCATTTACGCATTACACACAGTTTTATAACGATTTTAACATATATATAATAAAATTAAAAATTGCAATTTTACAAAAAAAGAATCTAAACTTTAAGCGCTTTCGCAGACTCAAGATATAATTTCACATTTTTGGGATTTTACACAGTTATTAGTGATGCAACTTCACAACTTTTGGTAAATACCCCGTTACCAAATTCAAAAAATTAATTTTTTCGCTTCATCCTATGTACATTGTACATGTTACGTTTTAAACCCCTTGTTGGACCCTGTTCTATTAGAAACATAAATATGAAATTTAAAATAGGAAAATTTAAGAGGCTTAAAGTTTTGTTTATTTGGCATTTGAAGAGTTGGAATGTCAAATGCTGAAATGCCAATTTCAATAATATTACGTTCAAATTCACTAAGAAGGTTTAGGATTTAGTACTGGTTTAAATTAAGATCATATAGTTGATCAGTTATGTTTTGACAGGTTTTTGTCCTGTCACTGTTAATAAGTCGTCATTAAAAACGTATGACTTATTCTGACATTTAAGTGATTTGCTTGGTTTCCAAATGATTTTCATCTTGGAGCGAGTTGCTCTAATGAATTTAGTTCTATTGTCGAAAGTACGTACTAAAATTACCCTTTTCTTTATAAGTTTGCGAAAAAGCTCAGAAATAAATTCATAGCATAAAACTTAGCTGTCTTACTCTGTCAGTTTAAAAAAAAAAGTTAAATTGAATATTCAATATTTCTATTATAATGAATAAGATGTTGGTCTAGATTAAAAAAAAACAAAGGGGGAAATGGCAATGATAAAAAGAGGGATTACACAGCGGAAAAGATTGAAACCACTACTCTATTATTATCTTTTAATTTTTGGATTTCGAGTCAATTTAAAACGGTTTTATAAATTAAGTCACGTATAAAATAAATATTTTTTTTAAATATTGACATTTATTAGGTAAGAAATGTTACTTACTTCTGGATGGTAATATTTTACTGCTAAGGTCTGCAATAAAATGTGATTTAAACTGGCTATTAAATCCAACAGTGATATAGGGTGTATAATGTTTATATGAAAATATTCTGGCACATTTTATTAAATCGATATAAGTTTATCATTACAAAGCTCAAACATCCTGTCATGTTTTCGTTGTAAACGGTTTTTGATTAATATCTAGGTAATATTTATCCGCTTATCTTTCGAAAAGTCAAAGAAATATTACAAGAGAGTCCTCGCAAAAAGTGTTTTGCTTCCATAAAGTTTGACTAAACTCAATTAATTCCATGTTAATTTTGCATTATAAGATAATGGCACCGAACATATGTTCGGTGATAATGGAGAGAGTTGAGTGCCAAATACAAGAAACGAAGAAACTTTCTTTTATAACATTAATATGAGGTAAATATGTATGTATTATCGCCTTTTCCGTACTTAACAAGCTAAGGAAAAATATGTCAATAGTTTAAAAATAAAATTATTAGGTATTTATAAAGAAAACTATACATATTATTGTGCTACATTAAAAAATTTAAATATCTCTAAATTATGTATTTGGCACTTAGCCATTATTTACTTCAGGTCTTCAATTTTTTATTAATTAATTTAAATCAAAGTGTTTGGCTTCAAATTCGAGGACGTTTAATGGATTATACATGTAGATATTTAATAGGTTTTAAATCAAACAACAACCTAAAAGGGTTTCACCCTCCCAAGGGTTTTAATTATAATCAATTATCGACTGTAATTTCCCGTTTGTAAGCTTACCTTCCTCTACTATGCTAATTTTCTTTGTTAAAACTATTAATTATCTTCTAAGGGTGTAATTCAAAACTCTAGCGATCTTAGGAGGATAAATAAACCTAATGTTTTATTTATAATAAACAACCAAATTAGATCCTCCTGAATTTTGTAAACAAAACAGTTAAGTAATTACAAGGTTTAAAGAAAATTACGAAATTGTGACTCTGAGAATGTGTTTTATTTGTTTGAGACACTTTATTTAATTTGACTAACATATCTCGTACCGAGGAAGCAACACTCTAAAAGATAAAAAAGATCATGTACCTGCCAACATAAAGAAGAATGAAATACCTAATATAAATATACAGTGTTGGGTGTTGATCAGAGTTAACAAAGATCATAGCTTCAAAAATTATTGAACAACTTAGAAGCAGTTAATGCAGGAGAGAAGCTATAGATTGCATTTTGAGGGACCTAGTCGATAGAGCACTTATAGCAGAGACTATAAAGAATATAGACAGACATTCGAGTACACCGAAAAGCTGGTATTCCTTCCGACATTTGGTGGGTTTACTGGTTTATGGTTTAAAAGATTGTCTGTCCACCATTATATGTACATGTAGATACATAGTATAGATATTTATATAATGATAGACAAACAAACTCTTATATATTCGTTGTACTAAAAAAGTGATCCAGTGTTATTGATAATAGTGTTCAAAGTGAATGCTGTGCTGCTGACGCCGTGCCGCCGTGAACGCGGGAGTGGGGGGTCGACGCGGAACTCAAATCAGCCGCTCCAAATTCAAAAATTTTTCATATCTCTTAATCCCTGAAATAAACTACAAAGGATCTACTACTTGTTACTTAATAATAAACTTAACACTGTGTATATTTATTCATTAATCCTTTAACCATTTTGCTTCACTGTTTTATCACGCGGTTCATCTCCATTAGAAAATCATTAACTTAACTAATTATACTAACAAGTAATTAAAGTAAATATTATTTCAAAACATTATTTCCCTTTTAAGTGTTTGTTATGGTTTACGTTACTCTGCAAAGTGTTGAGTTACAGTTTACATAAAATTGACTAGACAAAATAAAGCGTTGTTTTATAAAATTATACGACAAAGGTTATTTCTTGAGAATGTTGTAGTTCTCAGGACGTTGCCTCTAAGATGTTTAAAACTTTATAAAATAAAAAACTGATTTAAGCAAAAGCTCAGAAAAACTTGCATTAGGTACCCAGGGGAAATAACGTCCTGTAGATTATTTTCAATGATTGTAGTTAAATGTAAAATTTTTAAATGATAAGGCAACTAAGTTTTGTACTACGAATTAAATTCTGAAGTTCATAAAGAAAATGACATTTCAGTTGTGTTTTCCACAACTACTAAATTCATTTAGGCGACATTTTCTAAAAATAAAATTATTGGGACACCAAGCAAATTGCTGAAATATTAGAATAATAACGACTTATTAACAACGACACGATAAAAACTTGTCAAAACCTTATTTAAACCTGTACTAAGTCTTAAACATCTTTAGAGAATTGGGGGGGGGGGGGGTAATATTTAGAGTTTTAAAAATTAATCTCATATTAATATTAATTTATTTTTACATATTATATGTTTATCATTAAATATTTTTTAAATATTATATATTCATTTATTTTTACAGAAGAAATATTTTCGGCCAGATTCTTCAACGCTAGACGGGTCTAATTGGGCAAACAAAAGTCTTAATCTGACAAGTGTAAGAATAAGACAACTAAGTTTTATACTATAAATTTGTTTCAGAGTTTCTTCCCAAATTTATAAAGAAAAGGGAAAATTTAGTATGTACTTTCCGTCGATAATAATCAAACTACATCCATTGCGGCAACACGTTCCAAGATGAAAATCCTTTAGAAACCGGGCAAATCGCTGAATAACTCAATTTTTAATGACGACTTATTAACAAGGGCAGGCCTTAAACCGTCATGTTCAGATTCACTAAAAAGGTTTAGGATTTGGTACTGGTTTAAATTAAGATCTTCTAGTTGATCAGTTAGGTTTTGACAGGTTTTTGTCCTGTCACTGTTAATAAGTCGTCATTAAAAACTTATGAGTTTTTCTAATATTTTAGCGATTTGCTTGGTTCTTGGGATGTGTTGCTAGGATGAACTTAGTTTTGTTATTGTGGAAAGTATTTACAAAAATTGCACCTACCTTGATAAATTTTCCAAAAAAAAACTTAGAAGCAAAATCATATTATAAAACTTAGTTGTCATATTCTTACACTTGTCAGCTTAAAACTTTTGGTTAACAAATTACACCGATCCAGCATTGGAGAATCTGGCTGTAACTGATTAACTAGAAAATCTTAAATGAAACCAGTATTTAATTTTAAATCTTTTTAAACTTTTTTAGTTTTATCACAGAACATTATTATAACATTAGGTGTATTTTGTTTGTGTTTAATAACTTTATTTTACTTCCGCCACAAGGAAATATATGGTTATAATGTAGCTTACTATAATAGATGGGAAACTTTTTTAGACAGATTGCCTCCTGGTCTAGTAGAATAGCTACTTTAGCAATATTTGTAGCATTCTTGCGATATAATAACATTCAGGTTTTTAAAGAAATATAGTTTTCCACGCATTTTTAGTTTCATTTAAACATTTATATAGTCGATAAAATATTTTTGTTAAAACACCATCAGGTAATTTTTAGAATTTATATACTTACTTTTGTCTTATTACGACCCTAACAAACTAAAGAAGAATCCACTCCATCAACACTTTGTCGTTCTTTACGAAAGAAAAAAATTAAAAGTCACCAAACAACAAAGAATAAAGTTATTTCTCGCACAATTAACAACTACTAACTGAATATAGTTAAATCGTAATCACTACCCGCATAGTTTTGATATTGTTTCCAATAATTGGTTAATTATTTTGTGTATTTTTGTCACGCAAAATACCTATGCCTTTAAAATAGCAAAAAAAGTCGAAAAACGCGAAAGCTCAGTGAAGCCCGAAGCTGCAAGACAAGCAAAGCGCTTGGATCACCGAAGAGAAGCTCTGTGATTTAGGAAAATACGGAGCTTGAGGGCAACGAGAACCAATATTTGGATTTTATTAGGCTATAATGGAAAAGTCCAGGGATAAGTTTTAAAGCAAACAAGATCGCTGTGGGAAATTATCTAAAACGCACCAACCTGTTTGTGTAGTGGAAAGCTTTACTTGGGCCAACGCCTTATATAAATACAAATGGACCACATTTATTCGTTCAGAATTCGTTAATATAAAAGAAATTTGGCAGATTAGACTTGTACATGTGGTTTTTCTTTCCTAAATTAAAATTACCATAAACAGTCCACCCAAATTTTTTATTAACATTTTTAAAAAATGCTCGGCAACATCATTTCTGGTTCCGGGGGGGGGGGGGGATGCTGCTAATTTTGTTAAATTAGACTACAATAATGGTATATACACTATACAGGGTGTCTGAAATCTCTTTGCTATTACTAAAGATAGAGACACCAAATTTTAGGTGTATCTTATTCGTTAAGAAATTTATGTAATTTCATTTTTTGAACCCCATTGAGGGGTAACGCTAGGCAGTTGAGGTCAAAAATTTTAAATGAAACCCTATACCGTGTGGTACCTCATCATAAAGCTCTTCAAAAAAGAAACATTTTACCGCAAACCCAAGGTCCGTATCATAATTCGTTTTTAAATGGCAAGTCTATAAAAATTTAAAATCGTGGGAAAATAAATTTTAAGTTTAAGTACCGTTATTTCTCTTATAGCTTTAAAAATTGTTCAAGATGACTACCATGAACTTCTTGGCAGTAATAAAGTCGATTTTGGAACACCTGTCATTCTCTAAAATGTGAGAGCTGAGTTCCAAAATCGACTTTATTACTGCCAAGAAGTTTATGGTGGTCATTTTGAACAACTTTTAAAGTAATAAGGGAAAGGGGTATTGAAATTTTTATTTTTTTTTTCGCGATTGTTAATTTTGAAAGGCTTTGGTACAAACCTCGGGTTTGCGGTAAAATGTTTCTTTTTTGAAGACCATTTAAATGAGGTACCACAAGGCATAGGGTTGCATTTAAAATTTTTGACCTCAACTCCTTAGCGTCATTCTCAAGGCGGTTGAAAAAGTTCAACTACGTAAAAAGGTAGATTTATTAACCAACAAGATACATCTAAACTTTGGTGTCTCTATCTTTACTCATAGCAAAAATATGTGCTCATACCAAGACTTTTCGGACACCCTGTATAATCCAAATACATCTGAATTTGGTTTTTGTATTCTCCTCACGAATTAATATTTATGGCAGTTATTCATTTATTTTCGTTTTTATTACGAAGTACAAAGATTTTCTATTAAAAATCTTTATTCAAAATTCAAATCTTGTAAAACGTGATCTTATTGGTTGTGACGTCACATGTTATAAAAATAAGATTTTGATTATTGTTAGTGTAAAATAGATTGGTAATGAATTTCCTTGATTGTTGTCCGAAGATAAAAGGGTAAAAGCTTAAAGAAATAATAACTGTAATGTGCTAGTAAGCTCCAAATATGTTTTTTTATTTTTATTTACGAGCATCTTAAGTTAAACTTTGACAGTAGTAAATCATAACCTCAACATTTATCGTTAAACATCCATTAGGATTTATTGTACCATAAAAATAAATGTATAGCAAAATATGCTTACTTGAATTTGGCGATACTGACATTTAATAATATTTATGTAAAATTTTTAATTCACTTTGCACTTATTTCTTCTGATTTTTCAGCTGTTCTTGGCATATGAAACAAGAGTTTGTTCGGGGTAGTTGCAGTGGTATTTTTGCATGTCGGCATAATACAATACGTAGTTTTTAAGAAGGTTTATCGTTTAATAAAAAGAATTACACACAAATTACACTATAATCAAAAAACGAACTCTGGGCAAACAATAAATATTTTTTATTTACAACTCAAATGAAAGCTTAGGGTTAGGTGAGTATAGGCAATTTAATATACACTCGAGGCCGTTCTTTGATTTTTCTCCTTAGTTTTTGACAGGCACGCGACTATTTGTTGTAAATAATACGACTGATCACTTGCCTGTTAAAATTTCGAGCAAAAAGATTAAAAGGATTTGTTTAAGAATTACTACTACGAAACATCGACGCATGCTTTAGATATCTGACGTCCCTTGAATATAATGCAATAAAAATAATACATGCATACTATAACCTACTGATGGGAGCCAATTTTGAACGTTTCATTGTAGTACGAAAAAAAATATTTTAGAAAAACTAAATTTCAAGCAAGCGATAGATAAGTCTGAAGCAGGTGGAGGTACCTATTGCGTGTAGTGACAATTTAACTTGTTATTCTACAGGGTATTATGATTACTGAACCCAATCACCCAACCCAACCCCTCCCCCCAAATGAAGTTCTGTATCCGCGCGTCAGCGGAGGTGGCTTTTACTCCAAAGTGTTTAGATGGCAAAAGAGATGCTGTGACACATTGTTTTAAAGTCTATTGGTTTTTTTATAAAACATTTTACCTTCTCACGTTAAGCCACTAGCTGATACTTGCTCTATAGTAACTACATCGTTGAAAAAGCGGAGGGTTCTGAAACATCCCCGACAAGCCTCTGGTAATAGAAAGCCTCGTTCCATATTGCGAGTTTTATACTCCGTGGGATGCCAATCTTATTTGTTTATTGTTTACAAAATATGTTAAAGTTAATTAAAAATAAATTTCCTCTTCTTTATATGAAGTCAAACACAAAAACTGGTAAAATTACCTGAAATATGGTTAATTGTTAATAGTCCCTAAAGTTATAAATTGGAGAGAGAGTTCTTTATTATGAATTTGGAAAACCACTTTCTAAACTTGGCATATACAGGGTGTCCCAAACAATGTGAGATATTTGTACGGATTCAAAGATTACTAAAACTTCATAGAGTTTTTTTCCTTCATAAAACTTCAAATTAACTTTTTTTCAGTAAGAAAAACAAAATGGTATTTCGGCTGTATCAAGTATATATTTCTCAAATAAATAAATTATTTAGTATCTTTCAAATTCAAAAAATAGTTACAAATAGCAAAGTTTCAAAATACATATAATAAATAATATACCTACAACTAAACTTACATTTTTAAATAATATCAATTCACAGTATAAGAATAATACAAAAGTTTTAATTTTTAAAACAGTTTGTTCTGTTATAGTAAATTTATTTTTAATAAAACATGATGGGTCACTTATATCGAAAGTACCCAAGTAGTAAATTGGCGTTTTTATGATGTCATTTTTAGGGAATATTGGCTTAACGGCACCGCACTTTGCACTGCTCATAGTTAGGATGACCTAATATGACATCAATGTTGGAGATTATAATTCGCATAAGTTTTTTTTGGAGTGGGGGAGGGAGGAACTAAAGCCCTGAGATGTCGAAATGTAAAATATAGGTGTCCAGGGTACCTTTGAGAGCTTAATTCCCTAGCCCCCCTTAACTTCGCCCACGCGCAACAGGTGTCCAAAAAGTGACATTATCCCGACGACAGTCTTCTACCAGGGTATAAATTAAAACTTTTGCTTACAATGACTACTTACCTAAAAGTATCTAACGATCTAGAAAAGGTAAAACTTTGGCATTTTGTATAATTTTATCACGTAAAATATCACATATTTCATTGTAAAAATATACGTACTAAGGAGACGCAAACACGGAATCAGTATATACAGGACGAGCAATACATAAAACACAACAGATTAAAATGCCAACCTATTCCATTGTAGCAGGACAAAGACATTATTAAAGAAAATATCCTCAAGAATATTTTGCTTTAATTTTTGCTAATCTTGGGACGATTGGAAAAGATTGGACGGGCAACAGTCAGAACATTCAAAATATACAGGGTACTATTAATTGATTAAATTTCTTTGTATGTTTCTGTATAGACAGGATAATCTTTTTCTTAGTTTATGAGACTAAATATACAAGGTGTTACAGAAAGTTCAAAAGAGTAGATTCTATAACTAGTATATTATACAGGGTATATCGAAAAGCATGTGCCATCGCTCGTGCGTTGATTCCTTACCCAAAAATAAGACAAATGTTTCTCATGACATGGGTCATCTTTTCTTCGATTCTGTGATACAATGCGTTAAAGTTTTTGTTTTATTTTTTCCGTAGGTATCTCCGAAACAACTTTAGAAATTTAAATGAAATTTGGACTGTAAAAAGTACCTAAAATGGCACATATTTTAGCATTAAAAAAGTGTGAACAACTTTAACAGAGGCTTGAGTACGGGCTGACATTTAAATGACATTTAAAAAAAATGTACGTCACTTACTTATTCACTTTTTGACAGCACAGTCGTGTACAGAATTAAATGCCTAATAAAAGTTATCTCGTGGCGTTTCTTTAAACAAACTTTAACACCCTGTATCTTAGAAACAAAGCAAAGCTAACCTATGTTGATAGAAACTATTTGTCGTATTTTTTGAACAGAAACCTCCCCACAAACGATGGCACGTCTTTAAAACACCCTGTATATCTTATTTTCTATTTTCTTTGATCATTCAGATATAATTCACCAAAATGTATTTGTGGCACTTGGCATAATGTATCATAGAACTTCGGCTGCAAAATAATAATTTACATAAATTTATGTCATAATATGTGTATCAGTCACAGAAACAGCTATGTGTATTTAAAGCGAGTAGTTAGTTACTTTTCAGCTGAAGCAGTAACTTTTAATATGTTATCATTTAGTAATACATCTGATTTTAATTAGATACCCTGTATACAAATTACAACTACACCACAACACACCTCACACATTCATTAATCGTAATATATTTGAAATAATATAAAAATAGAAAAGTCCAAAAGACGAGACCTTATATACATATCTTTCTCACTAAATATTAAAATAAATATTTAAATAAGACTACGGAACAATATTAATAATAAATAAATTTACCTAACGCCAAGCATAATTTATATTCCTAACAACTACACGCATCCATTCAAAAATATGTTTTAGAATAATTTAGGTCTTTAAAATTTCTTGGGTCATGTTAAGAGACAAACAAATTAGCTTTTGTTTTGATTGATAATTCAAATATTATGGTAAAATTTTTAACTTTTCCTTTTTTTTAATTTTTTGTAACGCAATGTATTTTAGTTCTTACCAATTAGTGTCTCTTGGACTGCCTCCATTGCAAGTTGAATTTGACGACGAGCTTCTTCGCTCAGCTCCAGGTGCTGCAGAAAATGGTGCATTTCTTTTGTTAAATTCTAAAAAGTAGAAGAACAGTAACATTATAATGGTATACCAATACCTGAGCAAAACTTTGCGTTTATGGCAGTATAGAATAGGTAATTTTAACATTACAAAAATTTTTGCCTAAACTTGTTTCTTAATTTTATTTTATTTCATTATGCAATGCAGAAATGTACAGACAAACAAACTAGAATAAAATTAAACTTGTATCACCATATCTCTCGAAATCGGAGCCATTTGCGACGTATTTTAATAGTAACTCTTTTTTCTATTAGCCAGAAAATCACCTTCAAAATTTTGTCGGTAGGGTTTTGCAACATCCTGTGTATATTTTGTAATTTTAACCGCCAAAAATTAGTCCTATAAATGCATATAACCCAAATAAATCTGTAATATTTTTTTTATATTCGGTACATACATTAAATTTACAACAAAGATAGAAAATCTGACTGAATGTAGTGTGATGCATTCGTATTTTAATTACAATTTAATAAACAACAACTCACCAGATATTGCCAGCAATATCCTTCTGCGAGCACCAAATGCAGTAATGCCAATGTCAACCAAATCTTGGTCGGTCAGTGTAGAAAAAACGGTCAAGTCTATTTCGTGCTGCTTAAAGAGTGTAATGTAGTGCTCCAACTTCATTGCTGTCAACACTGAGGGTAAGTCTTGCCAGTTACTGAAAAATAAAATTAACGAAACATGTTTCATTTCGTTACTCTAGAACTCTTACTTTATTGATAATGAATTTTTTCTTGATTTTAGGAAATTTATTAAAAATGAGGGAGCTCTGCTCTATCTGCTTGTTGGTTAGTGACTTTGGCAAAAGTTTGCATGAGAGTAATTATTCTTATGAGATGTTAAAATACATGGTTCAACTCCAGCAGGAAAGCACGAGAGACCCTAAGAAATTTATTTGTTGACAACTTGTGATTAAGCAACATTTTAACTATATTTAAGGCTCATTTTATGTAAAAAAAAATTAACTCAACTTTTTATGTTGTGAGAAGTTTTTAAACTCTCATCTCCTTGATTATTCTCAGTGACGCCTTGATACGCATTTCTTTGTATTTTAGTAATAGAAAGGGTTATATTTAAAATTTTGTTTTATACATATACAGAAATAGCATGAACCATAAGTATAAACTATACTTGAAATTATAAAAACATAATACAATTATTTCTAAACCCATTGCTGTATTTTGGTTCCAACAATAAATACGGTTGTAATTCTTTTTCCCGTAACTGTCGTCTACTTCGTAAATAGACATATAAACTGTCAACACCAGTATTTCTTTAGACAGGAAAATATTGGAAGCATCGTTGTGCAAGGTTTAAGTCACCGTAAGTTTACTTGCATTCTGTTGGATATTTATAATTCTTACAGTGAAGGGTAGTAAAACTCCAAATATTCTTTTTTGGTAAATATTTTTTATACATGAGGTTAAATACGATCATTATCATTAGACTAACTATAAGAAAGTAATATTTTTAAAGTTGTATTTGGTTTGTAATTAACCGCCAAACACAGTAAAATTTATCTCATCGGTGAAGCTCACATCAGTGAAGTTCAGTATTTACTTATACATATAGAAAGACTTAATTATTTTTGGTGTAACTTCTTTTGAATTTCAAGGACCAAAAAGTGAATGAAAAACAAAGGCAGATGGAGGCTGTGAGAAGTAAGTATTCACATTTTATATCGGGATGTATGAAGAAAGAAGAAGAAAGGAAAGATAGTGTTCTTCTCAACATTACTAGATGTTATACCATCTATCATCTCACAGTTAATTGCAATATTATGTTAAAAAAAGCCCATTTATTTTTGAAATTAAACATTAAAGTGTGTAAAACAACACATAGATTTCCTTATTAGGATCATTAAATAGTACAAATAACAAACTTTGAACCCCCATTTCGCCTGCTTAGGGCTTGATGTCCAAAAAGTTATAAAACATATGCCTATTTTTTAAAGTACTTTTACGTAGTTTCAAGGTAATGGGACAGTATAACAATTTTATTTCATTACAAACTTTGATCCCCCATTTCACCCCCTTAGGGGTTGATTTGTGGGCTGTGCGTTGATACGTCACTCAGTCAATCAGTCAGTCAGTCAGTTTCTTGTTTTATATATAGAGATAGGTAAACTTGCCGAAAAGGAATACTTTTAGCAGGCGGTAAGTGGCGAACGGTGAACACTATTCTACAAATGTAAAAAAAATGAATATACTGACACTTCTGACACTTTTAGGGTTCCGTAGCAAAACCCGGAACTTTTATGATTTCGTCATGGCCGTCCGTCTGTCAGTCCGTGTGTCACAGCCACGTTGCTTGCACATTTCACAACCGATTAAAATGAACTTTTGCAGACAGGTGATTTTAATACAGTCAAATGTAGAGACAAAAGGAAATTTTACAAATCGAAAATATTCGATATTTTCCCCACCGAAAACCGCAAGGGTGGAATTTTTTACGTAAAATGTGCGAGCTAGGGGGCTGTGATACACGGACGAACAGACGGATGGACATAATAAAAATCACAAAGGTTCCGAGTTTTGCTACAAAACCCTACAAATATTAGAATATTTATTTTTACATTTTTAATATAGTGTTTACCTTAATTGCCCCACTTGGTACGCCTGTTGAAAGTATTCCTTTTTCTACAACAGGCCGTCAAAATTTTGGAATATGATGAAATTTACAAAGTGAGCTATTCGAATTGTAATAAAAAAACAGGTAGTGTAAACAAGATCCCTTCAAATAATGTCTCTCGTCAGCAAGTGGACTACTTACCTGTTAGAGCTGACTCTATTCCAGACATGGTTAGGAGTGTGATCTAATAAATTACTAGTGTTCATCATGGCGGCCGACGATGTAGATGGCATATTCATAGGATCGTTCTGTCTTGGCGAAGTTGGTTTCCAAATTTCATCCTCCTGTATAACACAGATATTGTAATAGACATATATTACATATACTTAGTTAATGACTTCGAAATCCCCAAAAATAAAAACTATACATACTCGTCTAAATTTATCAGCTAAAAATCCTCCAGGACTTGTATAACTTATTCCATATCCAGACCAAGAATTATGAGGGACTCTGTAGTTTCCAGGACTCGGTTTTGCTTGCATGGCCCTTATAGCAGCTAGTCTCTTATTTTCATAGTCAAATGGTGTTAAATTTCCAGGAGATAGGGGCGATTTTTTATCTAAAGTTGGTCCATGGTATTCTCCTGGATTATTCATTTCGGATAAAACAGATAAAAATTCTGAAAAATAAAAACCAGAATCATTACAGAATCATTACTATCTGCATGTGCTAACGCAACAGTAAGTATCATTGTTGCGTTAGTACATGTTTACACAAACCTTTTACTCAAACTGCTAAAAAATACTTTAACAACCTGCGTCTCAGTAACGTGGTAAGAGCGAATCGATATCAACAGGAACTATTAGATTTATTTTTGTTCCGGGAATTTCCCTGCGAGCGTTGGCACGTTTTCTAAAACATCTTGTATATGTATGTACTATATTATAATATAACTAACAGTGCAGTTATTATTACGAGACGATATGTTAACTCGAGTATGATAACAACATAAAAATAAAAGGAAAAATGCTACATTTCGCTAAGACTTTGACATTCCAGTATTTAAATTATTCAATCGAGGAAAATAAATACTTTTTGACTTACCACTTTGATGTTGATTTTGACCACCATACTGGTTGTGATTGGTCGAATCCGAATAATTTCCATAACAGTTAGGAGATAAGGAATTTCGTGGACTAGCTCCCTTACTAGATATAGTTGATAGAGAGCTTGCACTACATGAACTAAGATTTGCCTTGTTGCTGTCCATAAACTGGTCTAGTTGATTTGGATGCATAGATTGGTAACTTCAAAAGTTAAATTTATTTAGTTAACAATATAAAGCGACATATTTTAATGGGCCTGTTTCACTCAATCACATTAAGCTATTATCTATATTGGAACAAGAAAGGCACGTGATGTAATTTACAAATCTCAAATCTGCTCTCTTATCCAAAAGTAAAAAAAGGAGTAATAAAATTTGAAATTTATAGCCCCCTAGCTTTTATATTACAGCAAACGTGACTGAAAATAAAACATGGGCTTAGCTAAATTATTTAAAATTTTAGGCCAATGGCATAAGAACTTTTTCGTTTAGAAAACATTAAGCTATCATTCGGCTAGTAAATGTTCCATTTAAAAAAAGGATATATTTTTTTAAAATTTCGATTTCAAAAGGATTGTTGAGTTGTTTTTCCCTTTTTACCATTTTAATAAGAGGAAAAAATTCTCCTAGTTTGCTACGTTAAACGATGTTGCAGTTCCAATAATAAACAAGCTAGTAATAGTGAAGATTTAATCTGCGGCGCTCTGTATATTATTTACGTTGTAACTGTAGAAATATATTGCTTTTTGTCAGTTATTGATACAGTTGGTTATACTTTTATAATATATGACACACAAGTTCTTTGTAATAACAATTCGTAGTAATATGATATGCACTTTTTTAAATTGTTTGAAGTGTTTGTTGTTGTTGTTGTTGTGTTACCAAAAGCAAGAAAAGTAATCAGAAAAGTATAATAATTAAAAAACATTTTTTGTTAAATAAATATTATTATTAATTAATAAATAGTATTAATCAAATTTTTTATTGCCATTTAATCTTTGATAAATACAATACAGGGTATTGCAAAACTGTACTGACAGAATATTAGAAGTGATTACTTAGCCAAAAATTAGAAAACAAAATCCTATTAAAACGCTTTATTTTTAAAATAAGTGATGGTCAAATTTTAATTTAATTTTAGTTTTTCTTGTTTATTTTACACGTTTATAAAAATAGGTCATTCAAATGCCTTACATGCAATACTATTCGGGGTACCTATGGAATATACTTGAGTTTCAATTCAAAATAATCTATATACAAAGTGTTTTTTTTTTTTAGAAGTCAGGACCCTTTTGACCCAAAACTTTTTATGTTACACACGGACTATTCTTTTGTAAAAAGGCATTTCCATTTTATCCTTTGCCTTTTTGGTATCTTGGATCTTTTTTCTGTTTTCTTTTTCTGATACATTATGCTATTTGGATGGTTTTTGGCAAGATATAAATTGAAATGGGGTGATTAGGGATCCCGCATCATTTGACGGCCTGGTGGATCCCACACCAGCTATGCGGATCCGCATAGCCATGAAAAGCCATAAGTTCTTAAAAAATAATGCGAAAGCGTGTATATGCCAAATATCCGTGGTATTACAATGTGAAAATTAATGAGACTGCTTATATATTATAAGTATCTTACTTACCTTACAATCAAACTAATGTGATTTAATATAGAAACTAGTAAGACTTATTATCTCAGGTAGAAAAGTAATAAACATTAGCGTACATAATCAAAGTTACTTGTTAATTTAATTGATAAGAAATTTGACTGATTTATAGTCATAGTAGTATAGTTAAGAGAGGCTAGACTTTAAATTACATAATTTTGTTGACTGACATATTATTAATTTTTGATATTTATAATAAAAAATTAAAGTTGGTTTACTAATTAATTAAATACACGTTAATTTATCGAATTTTATAAAATTAAAAAACCTATGCAGGATCTCGCGTATAAACATTTGAAGTTCATTTGCTCAAAGTTACTTGTTACTATAATTAATAAGAAATTTGATTGATTTATAGTCATAGTAGTATAGTTAAGAGACGCTAGACTTTAAATTATATAATTTTTTACCTGAAATACTGGTACTTGTTGATTTTTATAATAAAAGTTAAAGTTGGTTCAATAATTAATAAAATAAACGCTAATTTATCGAATTTTATTAAATTAAAAAACCTATGCGGGATCCCGAAGGCTTAGAACCAATCCCGCAAATGCCCTGCGGGATTTAAAACACTGCGGGATTTCAATTTCTAGGGGTGACCTACAAATAATAGCACAAATTATTTTGATAGGTACACCAGAAAGTGTCCCATGTACGAAATTTTATTGAATAATTTTTGAAAAGATGTAAAATAAATAAGAAAAACTCGAGTAAAATTAAAATTATATTACCCTGCATCTCAGAAGCACGGCATTTATGTACCGATATTAACAGGAATTCGTTTTCCTTTTTTTTCTATAAAACCACCTGCAAAATTTCATAGGTAAAGTTTTACATTACCTCGCAGTTCTGGAAAAAATAGGCAGATCCTTATTAAACTCAAGTACAATATTGTTTCAAATTAGTTTTGAATCAAGACATCACAGTAAGTTCATATAAAAATTAAATCTCTCTCTCTCTCTCTCTTTATCGATTTCCAAATAATTAAAAAATTATTTTAAAATGCTTACCCGCTGCTATTAACACTGGACTGCATCATATTCATATTGGTAAAGAAGTGAGGTTGCTGAGTCATTCCAACAAATGGCGGGCCATGCTGTTGAGTTAGAGTAGGTGAGGGATAAAACCAAGTAGGGGAAATCAAAGGGCTTAACAAAGGTGAAATTGGAGGAGGATTGAGATTGGTCGGGGTAAGAATATCGTTAGGTGGGGGCAGAGAAGCAGTTGGCATGTGGTAAGAAGATGGTATGTCAGCTTGAATCGGAGATTCGTCGATGTTAAGGACTAAGTTTCTAGCTTTATAAATATTACCTAAAAAATATTGTCAAAATGTTTAAACAGTTTTATCACAATTTTAAAACAAGTGGGCAAATAATTATACTATATTTAACACCACTAGTAGTGTAATATTTAAACCTGAGTTGCTTTGATTTTCGGGATTGGAGAAAAGGTTCCAGACTGGTCGGAGATAAAATCTACACATGCTTGTGCATTGCACGTGGACTAGAGAGCATATTACAGCACTTGTGTTGTTATCACAAATTAGTCGAGTTTAATACTTTCCACTTGTGACTATAATAATGCTTTTATAGTAATGTAGATAATTATCATCGGCTATAACGAATAATTAAATGTTCCATAAAATGCTGAAACCTGAATTTTAAACTTCTATTATTGGAGTACGGAAATATTCTAAAAAACTAAATTCTATAACCCTAAACAACCAGTAAAAAAAGTTCTATTTTATTCCGATAAAGAAGTCACAGTTAGTCATTAGGAAAAGTTAATGAAGCTGACGATGAGTCCACACGCTTGGGTTGTTAATCCAGCCGTTCTTTGTCCATGCGAAGTCAATATCTTTTCCCTTGTTAATACAAAATAATTTTAGGGCCCTGAAATTCCGCATTCTACTTATCAAGTCAAACTCATAAACTCAATATTTAATAATATAGCATATTGATGATTTGTTTGTCACTGATAATTCTAACACATTTGTCGATTTATTGAAACTGCTTTTAAACAGAAAGCTTACGACGGCCCAGACGTTACCAAATAAGTTAGGTTTTATGAATGTTCAATCTTTAGGTAATATTTTATGTCTGCATTTAAAAGCCGAAGTATAAATAAGTAAAAAGGAATGCCTAAATTAAGTTTTATGCAAGTTTCTATTTATAAAAGTTCAGTAGGATATTTTAAGCTACAAGTTTTTTTAATAAAATGTCTGCTGAAGTTATAGCGTATGTAACAAATTTTTATGTAAAGAATTTTCCGCAACATCTGTAAACTCTCTTACATAAACAAGAAATATATGTCCTGTTTTTTTAGATCTCGCAGAATGAAACAAGGCCTCTGATTCTGACTACAAAGTTTAGAGGGTAATAAATTATTTCTTGTTTTAGTTCTAACATCGTCGAGCCAGCCAACCACAGAATATAAAGATCAAAAGTTATTTACCAAGTATATACATAGTGTAAGATATATCGCCTTTAAAAATGTTTACCATTATTTTACTTTAAGAAACTGTTGATTAAAGTGATTATTAGAATTACACATCAAAATTGATCATGTGCGAGTCAGATACAGATATCGCCATTGATTAGTCATAATTTTGGCGTTAAAACAACAACCTATTTTTAAAATTAGATAAGAACAAAAGCCAGTCTCATTTGATTTGTATATTCGTAAGCTACTTTTTATTAATATTATATTAAAAAAGCAATAATTACACGATCACATAAATATCTAGTCAGTTTTGAGTAAAGCTACAAAAATGGCAAACTCGATCGATGAAGATTTAGTTTTCCTTTAGTGTTGAGTCGTACTGGAGATCAATAATAATAGAAAGATCATTATTCGTTTCCCAGATTTAAAGTAAGACGGTACAAAGATATATCGCGGTATATGTCAGTGAAGTTTGACTGAATGATCATCATATAAGTAACTGTAAAAACACGTTGACAGTGTTTATCATTAACAAAATCGACATCTTCGTTTTATGTTACAGTATTCATTTCTCATTTACTTTTGACAATTACAACGGATTTAAATTGTCAAGTGTAAGAACAAGACAATTAAGTTTTGTACTACAAATTTATTTCTGATGTTTTTGCGAATTCATCAAGGAACAAGTATTTAAGTACATTCTCGTCTCACTAATACCACTAAACCGATATTCACGGTACGTTCGCATACAAATAATAATTTGGAAGCAAGTAAATAGAAATAGAAGAAATAATAGACTACAAAGCAAGTTTTTAATGACACATAATAAACAATTACCCAACCAAAGATTGTCTAAACCTAACTGTTCTACTAGAAGGATTTAAATTTAAAACCGGTACTTGCAAATATGGTGGTTTATGTTTAGTGTTGGTAGAATTCCACAGTGTGTATTAGACAAGACACACTTCCGAATATTGAGGAAAAAGTACTAGGTACGTTTTCACTATGATTCTGGGAAAAACTTGAACCAAATTTAAAAAAAAATTGTGCTTGCACAAACTTTCATAAAATTAAATAATTTTCTTTTATCGTAAAGATCATATTATTCAGATCCTGTTGATCTAGTAATTTTTTAGCTAACCAATAATAAATTTAAAAAATTTAACCGACTGTACAGTTTTTTCCTCTCTGAAATATAATTATCAAACACAACGATTATTTTTCACGTCCACTTTCATTTAAAGTGTCATTGGTTTTACTTCATATGCATTTATACTTTCTGATATTGTGTCATATGCCTAAAATCAAACTAGTAAAAAATTGCACACATTTGTTAAACATTCGTCAGTAGTTAATTTACCGAAATAGAATTATCAAAAACAACGATTATTTTTCATACGTCCATTTTCATTTAAAGTGTTATTGATTTTATATCAAATGCAGTAATACTTTTTGATATTGTGTCATATCCCTAAAATGAAACTAGTAAAGAATTGGACACATTTTTGAAATATTTAAATTAGTAGTTAATTTACCATACATCCACACTTCAGATATAATTCATGATGAATATTATAAATAGCAAGTGCTCATAATATTTTCTAGTCATGTAATGTAAAGTTATGAATGTTAAGGGAAACGTTTTTAAAAAGTGTGGACTTAATATTTCAGCTTACTTCTTCTACCCTCTTACTATTCTTAGTATCATTCTAATTTAATAAAATGTTTAAACGAAAAAAATAGGTACATGTATACAAAATATACTTGTCTGTAAAACAAATAAAGCTATGCCGTCAACTTACTTGCTAGTCTTTCAATTCCCTTAATGACACATGCTTTTGTAGTTTTGTTTGCCTTCTGTCTTATATTAATTACAACGTCACACGATGTCTGAATCTCAGCTATTTGCTCGGGCTGCCGACAAAAAATACATTAAGAGATTACCCAGAATATTCTTAGTTTTATATGTTTTTTTTTTATGTTTAAGTATATTCCTACAGCGACCGGCAGAATTCGCTCTCCATATTGTAAATTTGTTTATTATTAATTTCTGAGAAAATGTTATTCTTGATAGAAGTTGCTGCATGTTCTTAAACTAAAAGGCCGCCTACAAAAATGTTTTAAAAAATTAGGATATACGAGGGAGCTGTAAATTTTTAAAATTAGCACCATGAGTAAAGTACCTTAATTTTTCAATTTATTTAAAATATTTATTTGTAAGACTTGTTTAGAATTAAAAATGATGTTCCTATATGAAGTCTCTGCCTTCTATTCAAAAGACTCGAAAAGATAAAAAAAACTTATATTTTTATCTAACCCTGTACAAAGGCGAGATCCAGGAAAGCAAATTATTTTTGATAAGTAAATAAATCCGACTTTAATAAGTGACCTAAAGCAACATTGAACATATCGTCTACAAATAATTTCAGTTTAGTCTAATTGCTCCAAAAAAGTCAAAAATTTGAGCCATTCTCCAAAAGTAAACGTCCAAAGAAACCTTTTAAAAGAATTTACTTTCCTTGATTCAGTCTCTATGGCGGCCTTTTAGTTTAATGTTATTCAGCAACTTTTATGAAGAATAACATTTTCTGAAAAATTAATGATAAAAAAATATACCTTAAGTATTTATAGGGTAGAAGTATTATTTAATAGGGTAGAAGTATTACGGGAACATATTACACTAAGTTGCTAACTAAATTATGTGAGAAAATTGTGAAAAAACGCCGCGGAAAACTTGCCGAAGGTGTGCCCTTCTAGCTGACAATATGCAAAAAATTGATGAAATTGGTTTTTAAATTACGATTTAATATAATTCATTCACGATTTATGAACCATAAACGCTGAAAGATTCATATTATTATTCTGATATTACCTTTACTCTCAGCCCCGTCGGATCATCAGGTAAATCAAATATGATAATCAACGGCAAACTTCCCATTAACAACTGTCTAGCCTTATAAACGTTATGAATATTGCCAGTGATGTTAACGTTACTTTTCTTAAGATTCGGAATGTTGGGATCTTGAGCATCCGGAAACATTATCTGACAGTTCGTATACTGCATGATAGCCTTAAGATTTGAGTGGTCCTTCGCTAAGACGATCTGATGATGATGTGGAGATATTTCCATAGACATTTGAACAGGAATCTGGCTCTAAAATTATAAAATGTTTTTTTTTTTCACTAAACCTGCATATCATACTTTTAAAAATGTATAATAATAGTACTTATAAAAGAAAATCTTACAGCCAAATTTTCACACATAAACTCCATAAGCAACAGCGTAGCATGCTTCACTTGATGAACTTCCCACTCTACTCCTTTAACCAAAACTAACGTAGCGTGAAGTTTGGGTCTAGTTTTGAACATCACTTGGACCTTGTACTGTTCCTGTACTTTAATAACGTATGGTGAATTTGCATCTACGTTTTGTGACATGATCGGTAACTCAAAACCAAAAATTAGTGGAATCAGCTCCTAAAAAGAAATATCATTCATTCACAACTAATTATTTATTATTGATTGCAATGGAACTAAGAAGTCTGTGACTCTTCGTTTTGTTTTATTCGAGTGAAAATAGAAAGACACACGCGACATAACAAAGCAACGGGCAGACAAATGATGGAAATATCAATAGGACCGACCGCGCTTTAAAGCGGCGGAGATACCTATAATTCTTCATAATAAGGGACGAGTTTTTTAAGAGAAGAGAGTTATTGAAATTAATTTTAACACTTTAATTACACTTCTTTAATTTAAGCAACATATTTCTTAAAATAAGTTTATTGCGTTAAAGTTGAAGGGATGATTCCAACCTACCACAAATTTTGGAGAATCTTCGGGCATTATTTAACATTACATTTTTTATGTGCAGGTTCGAACCAATCAAAACACAAAATTTCAATAACTAAATAATCAAGCATGCCAAGAAAAATATATTCACTGATTAGGCATAGGTTTGTGGCCAATAAAAACAAATGAAATTTTATCAAGCTGGCACATTATGAAGCCACTGGACGCCATGTTTAACTAAGTTTCACCGAGATTTAATATTTTATTTGGCAATGATGTTAACATTAGTACACACACACGCAACTCGAAGCTTTGCTAATCAGCACTATTTCTTACCCTAACTCGAGATCTAGCCTGTTCGACACCATCGATATCACCCGAAATGGATACTTGATTGCTTTTTTCATTTGGATTGGATCGGTTCGAGTCTGGAAAATGAACATGACATCTTGTTTCTTCCATAACACGTTTGATGCTTAGGCCTCCTTTGCCAATGATGTGGGAGTGGTCAGTGTAGCTGACGTCCATTTTCATTGTCACGCGATTACACTAAATAAATAAAAAAAATTAGAAAAATCATTATTCTATAAAAATAAAATATAAAATTTGGATTGGATTTGGATTTTTGAAAGGGTTTATAGGGTAGTTGTTATATTTTGAAGAGCTGACAAAAAACTTTTTATGCAAAAATTGCAATTTTCAAATCCCAAAAATGTTTCATAAAAAACAGAAGTATGTTTAACCTACCCTTGTATTCAATAAAGTCAAAATTCTTTCTTTAGCAGCTTGCACATCGTCTGGTCTACCGGCAATTCTTACGTGAGGATCTAGAAAGATATACGTAATTAAAAACATCAACTGGACGAATCAAAGTTTTGAGCAATAATGTTTTAAAAAAATAGTAGTAATGGGTGCTAAGAGTGGCGGCTGGTGAAATTTTAAAGTTGTATATTTCTGTTGCTACTTACAGAACCCATGCCAAGTTCAGGTTTTTTATTAGTGAGCCTACTAGGAATGTTTTGGTAAAGAAAAAAAATATTTTGTAATTTGCGAAAAAAAGTTGAATTTTTGCGGAGCCCCCTTGGGAAAAAATGAACAGGTATTTTATTTTTTATTTTTTCCAAACAAATTCTACATCATTTTGTCGAAAATTTTTAAATTTGAAGAGAAAAAATTTTTTTCGTAGATAGTTATAGCTATTTGAATTTTTTTAAACCTAAAATATAATTTAAAAAAAATTCAAATGGCTATCACTTTCTATTAACATTTTTTTTCTCCCCAAATTTAAAAATTGTTAACAAAATGATGTAAAATTTGTTTCGAAAAAAATAATAAATAAAATACCTAAACGTGTTCATTTTCTCCCTAGGAAGGGCTACGCACAAATTCTACTTGTTTCGCAAATTACATAATATTTTTTTTCTGCGCCAAAACATTCCTAGTAGGCTCACCATTAAAAAACCATAAATGAATTTGGCATGGGTCCCGTAAGAAGCAACAGAGATATACAACTTTAAAATTTCACCAGCCGCCACCAAAATACCCCTCCGATGATGAGTATTCTTGTCTTATGAGACGTTACGACTTTTGCGAACCACGTTTTTAAAGGAAAAGCACAAAACACTTAAACTTTACTTCAAAATATGTTTTGGCTACTTCCATTTTTAGCATCTATTATGTCACTACACGACAGAACTTTTTATTTGCTTTTGAATGGCTTGGTTACCTCAAACTGAGAAAAAATTCACTTTCTCCCTGTTTTACCTGCGCCCTCCATATAGGCCTGTTTTATGTATTTACAGTGGAAAATTATTGGGTTTTTATAACAAATAACTGAACAACAACAATGTTAAGAAATCGAGATAGTAAAGATTTGAGACCAGATTACTCCTCTTTTATTAAGGGGATATATTTGCGTTTACCTTTTTTCGACTTGGCACCAATTTTTAATTTGTTAGGCCATGTAATAATAGTATCAGTGTCTTCCATAACTTTCGCAAAAAATACGTCTGCAGGAAAAAGGGCATCATTGTCACCTAAAAAGACGATTATATTATAATTTATCAATTTTACAGTATTTGTTTAACTTTAAGAAAATGTGAGGTGTCTTGATTGCTGTTTAGCTAGAATTTTCATTAAATCCTTCATTAAATCTATTTTAAAATGACCAAAAAATACATCCAAATTTGAGCTTTTTAGGACAGAAACTCATCAATCCTGAGCAGACTATGCAGTGGGACTTTTAACGGATCCCTGAAATACCTTCGAATATTCGGAAACAAATTTTCGAAATAATTTTTTTTTCAACAAAAAAATAAATTTTTGAATTTTTTTTAATACAGAAGATTTTCGAAATCACTACTTTTGAACGGTTTTCGATAAACGTCACCACAGAAAACATACTAATGTTTTCTGTGACGTCACACTTTCTTACTCTTCTTACTTTCTTATTGATTTGAATTCGAAAAATTTACTTACCTATTAACATTTTTTCCAATTTGCACCTGTCTACCCTAAACCGTTCCTGGTACAATTCAGAAACATCATTAAGTCCCAGTTTAGAAACAAGGTCCCTCAGGTCTTCTCTCGAATCCCATCGTGAAGCCCACCCTGAGGTTGTAGTCCCACTTTCCGAAACTTCGGACATCGTGTCCGAATTTTTTGTCATTTCGGTCGTTTTTGAAAGCGGCAAAAAGTTGCACGCCATCTTTAATATTTTTTTGAAAATCACGTTCGACACTCTTTCCACGACAAATAAATAAATAAAAGTTTTAAATATAAGTACGTATATTTTTTAAATTTTAGTCGTCCTAAATGTTGTTAAAATAGTGTTTAATTTGTTAAAAACGTGTATCTTGGGATGTTGTTAGGACGACTAATATGGAGTTTAACGGAAATAATATGGCTAAAGGTAGTTAATCCTTTTATCAAAAGTTTTTGTCATTTTTTTGTTTACTTTTTTGTTTGTTATTGAAACCTATGTACATGGTGGTACGTGATTCTGAGCCTATACTTTACGAATACCTATATTTATTAAGTCAATAATAAATTTATACATAGTGAAAGCTCAATACTGCTTATTTTAATTTAATTGTTCAATTCGCTCATCTGGAAGAAAAGTGACAACTCGAAATTTTGGATAGAAATTTCCGTTCAGATTCCCTAAGAACGTTTAAGATTTAGTACTGGTTTAAATTAAGACTGGATCAGTTACGTTTTGACAGGTTTTTATCCTGTCATTGTTAATAAGTCGTCATTGAAAACTTATGAATGATTCTGATATTTCAGCAATTTGCTTCGTTTCCAAATGATTTTCATCTTGGATCGAGTTGCTGTAATGAATTTAGTTGTATTATTGTCAAAAGTACCTACGTACTAAAATTGCCTTTTTTTTATAAATTTACGAAAAAGCTCAGAAATAAATTCACATAGTATAAAACTTAGTTGTCTTATTCTTATATTTGTCGGCAAAGCATTGTCAGCTTTTGGTTGTCAAATTAGACCGGACTAGCGTTGGAGAGCCTGGCTGATTATGTTTTAAGACATTTCATAATATTTTAGGATTTTATATCATATACAAAGTAAATAACATCTGTATTATGGGTTTTAAATTTCAAAACATTTAATAGTTGCTTATAGAAGTGAGAGGGAAATTACAATTAAAAAACTTCTTCCCATATGGTTCATTCTTTATAAATTGCCCACATATGCAAAGGAAGCGGGTTTGGGAGATTTACTCCTAGATGTTGGCAGCCTTGTTACCTGAATTGCTTCACTAATAAACAGTATGACCGGCTGGTTGGTCTTCTGTATGTGTTCGTTGTGATTTCATAAAAAGTGGTATTGTTAAAAGCATTAGAATCTGTAAAAATATGAATTATTGAATAATGCTCTATTGTTTGGTAGGTATATACTTTGTTTCAACAGTGACAAAATAGGAAAGAAAATGTTACTTTTCACCTTCAAGCAGTGACACTTGTTCAGTTGACACATAGATGTTTAGATATATTTTTATAGATATGCTGCTTACTAGATTTCAAAATAGCTCTAAAATTAAGTATAACCTAGTAGCAAAGTAGCTACAGAATTTTAAATTATTTTTAATGTATTACAAAATTTAAACATACCAACTGACACTTTTGTTTTCAGATCCCCGCCCATCAATCTCCACTAAGTTAGCGCCCCTATAAATTATGCTGCCAAAACAATTTCTCATACACGGATATAATATGTACTAAAACTAAATATTCCATATGCGCTTCCATGCATGCCTGCAGGCGTGAGCCATTTTTGAAACCTATACCTTGTTTCTTGTTTGAGAGATGCTATACATGAAGTTTTGGCTTGAACTGAATTAGAAATTTCCCCTTAAAATACTTTTTCTACAATCATACACAAAGTACGCTTTTGCGCTTCCAAATAAATAGAGCGCAAAATTTCTCTTTTCTGAAGAGTTTTAGTGCTGACGCGCACTGCAGTTTTTTAATCGCGCATTTATTGCGATTTACATTTGTCCAAAGCAGGTTTACTCAAATACTTCCGCTTATAAGCGTTTTAACATTTTTTGGCCGAATATACATCGCCCTGCTAAGCTGTGGCACTGCCATGCGACTAAAAAACTGCAGTACGCGCCTGCACTTACTTTACGGCTCCAGAGCCGTCGAAGAAAATAAAGGGGTTTGAAGAGCCGTAAAATAAGCATAACGCTCGCTCGGCTTTAGCGACAGATAAGATGTCTGGAGTTATTACTGTATGATTCTTAGTTTTTACATCAATTTTAGCAGTAGGCCTTTAACATTCCCAGTAAACACAAGGTGGCTACTCCAGAAACGGACAGAAACCGCATTGCCAAAAGCCGCGTCCGGCCCAAAACACGGCAAAGTCAGCGGATTGCAGAGCGGGCATGTCCTCATTGCCGCGGCGGCCCATATGTAATGCCTCCCATGGGCCATGAGCGGCATTACAGTACAGGTGTACAGGTGTACTACCGTTGGATATCCGCTGTCCCTCTACTGGTGGATTAGCCACGGCTAGACGGGCTAGGTGCAGTAATGCGTGGTTTTAATACAAATTTAAGATGGTCCGCATTGGGCATTTTAGAAAGATTTTTACAGCAAAATAGTCACTGGAAATTAACAAAAATAATTTGCACTTGCTGTTATATCAATTCTAGACAAGACGATTTAAATATGAATTCAAAATTTTTGTCCCTAAACTTGGATTATGCCGGGCTAAAATGCAATTATTTTTGGAAATTTTAACTTATTCTTTTCTGTAAAAATGGTTCCAGAATACCCAGTGTTACCCCCCTTAAATCATATACCTACATTTGAATATACAGTTCATTTCGTTCTTTATAAAAACGTGCTGAACATCTCTGCTCCCAGTATTTAAATAGCTATTTGCAGATTAACAAACCTTACTCATTTTTGTTGGAAAATATAGGTATAAATAGTAAATTTATCTCATCACATTAAACTAGTTCATAATTTTTCTAGTTAGGAATGTAGTAAAATGGCAGAAGATAAGGAAAAAAATATTAAACTATAATAATTATAAAGTAGTGAACAAATTTATTTAAAAACATACTCATATACAAAACAAGGAACAATAAAAAACGAGATCATCACTAAAAATGCTACAATACACATACAAAAATATATATAGGCAAACAACTGAACAACACACAATAAAGCATCAAACACATCCACAAAAAATGGCGGTTCTTTGTTGTCGACTGTCGTGTCGCACCGTCCTGTAAACTGGGAAATTTACTATCACGCATGTTCTGTCCTCAATCGGAGAGATGGCGAGAAAAGTCAAGCGGAACGATCGCGGTGCTGTGATCGCGGTATCTTGGCGGTTAGCGATCTCCAACAAGTATAAAAAGAATGCGGTGCGAAAGCTGATTTTCGCAACTGGGCTGCGAGAATCATAACCGCGTTTGATTCGAAATTTAAGTTTCGTTTCTGGTGTGCCGAGTCCATGACGCTTTAGCCCAGAATACCTTTAAGGTATTCTGGGGCTTTAGGTTGAAGGCTGGCAATTTATCGCATGGAACTAACACGCTCGTACCATATACAGTCAGGAAATAGCAAAAAGAGCCGCCGACTTACCACCAGTGCCGACAGGCAGGCACGTAGCTAGAGAAGGGGCCCAGGGGCCAAACCCCCCGAGTGAAAGTGAAATTAAACTATACCTATATAAAATATCCTAAAATGTAACATACGCAAAACGAAATCCTGGCTACGTGCCTGCCGACGGCGGCCGACTGTTTCCCGTCTGCCGTTGGCTTACTGGGATTTCGCTTTGTCTCTACAAAAAGAATTCCATGAGCTCGCGGAGTCCACTGCAGACTTCAACAGGGTGCCATAAATGACAATAAGTGAACTTGGTCATCATAATTGCGAGATGTAAGAAAAAGTTTTCTATACTGTGGCCTATTTATGCTAAAAACGCTTAAAGGATCGCACAGACTAACGCGAATTCGCTGTCGCAGCGGCTGCGATTTTTTCGAATTCGAATTTCGAATTCGCGTTGGTCTGTGGGATTTTTTATTCGTGTTTCTCTCAAGTCAGCTGTTACTTTAACATCTGCATAATCTGCATTATTGGAATGAAAATAAAAAAAAAATATTACTTAAAAGCTATAGGTATTGCTAATTTTTATTTATTCGATGTAACAAAATTGCTAATTCATATTCATCAAAACGCAAATTCGCTATTTATTTATTTCATAAGATTATTAAATAACCTATTTATTATCCTTTAATGCACTTATAAAATTAAAAATGGGCAGAAAATGTGTTTCCCCCATTGACATTAAAAAATTTTGAGTGTTTCCGCAATCCATCTTCCGTGATTATACTTTCTTGTTTTTACTTCCGTATGTTGATACGTTAAGCATTAATATTTTGACAGATAACCTGACTACCAAACATAACCTGTAAAATTTTAGCTGTTTTGTTGCAGAAATTACAGAGTTTTTCCGCAATTCTTTGTAGTTTTTCCTGTTTACTTAACAATTCTTAACCTGTGGCGTGTTTTTTCCTAAATTTTTATTTACATATCCATTAAAATGGGGGATATGCTAAAGGAACTACGTGAAAAATCACGTAAAAGAAAGCAACTTCTTGCCCAAACTGTAAGTAAAATAAAACAATGTAATTCCACTTTTTCTTTTTTATTCTAAAAATTGGTTTTCTAGCTTGGGGTTTCTGGAGCTGAAGAATTAAGACAATTATTAGGTACTGGAGATGTACCTACTAAGAAAGTTGATAACAAGCCTAGCACAAGTAGGCATGAACAAGATCAACATGATAAAAGAGATGCCCATGATGAATTGGTTTATAGAGATTCTTCAACGTTCCTTAAGGTTTGTGGGATAATATGATGTTATATTAAAAATGTATTAGGTTAATTAATGTCTTAAGAAACTATAATTTTTTCTGGGTAGACATTGTTTGGCTTAAACAAGTAATTTATGTTAATTTGTTTTTATAGGGAACACAGTCATCTAATCCTCACAATGATTACTGTCAACACTTTGTAGATACCGGGCAAAGACCACAAAATTTTATTCGTGATGTTGGCTTAGCAGATAGGTAAGATTTTGGGTTTTGATCATAGCTCATAGATTTTGACAAAAATACTTTTATATAGATTTGAAGAATACCCCAAGCTTAGAGAGTTAATTCGCCTTAAGGATGAACTTATTGCTCAAACAGCCAGTCCTCCAATGTATTTAAAATGTGATCTATCAACTTACGATTTGAAAAATCTGAATTGTAAGTTTGATGTCATTCTTATTGAACCACCATTAGAAGAGTATCAAAGAACTATGGGAGCAACAAATAAACAGTTTTGGCCCTGGGAACAAATTATGAACTTGGACATTGGTGAAATAGCAGCTCAGAGAAGTTTTGTATTTCTGTGGTGTGGTAGCTCCGATGGATTGGACATGGGTCGAGTTTGTTTAAGAAAATGGGGATTTAGAAGGTACCTTGTATATAATAAATAGCATTTTTCCCAGACTTGATATTTATTTATTTTTGCAACAAGTAATAGGTACAAATGCCAAATTATAAGCTAAAATATTTCTCTTGTTTTGATTAATTTCATTTGATATTTTTAGATGTGAAGACATATGTTGGATAAAAACAAACATAAAAAATCCTGGACATTCAAAAAATTTAGATCCTAGAGCTGTATTTCAACGGACCAAAGAACACTGTCTTATGGGTATAAAAGGTAAATAATTCTAATTTGTAAAAGACATATTTTTGTGTATCTTGTTTTAAACAGAAAAGTTTCTTTGGTGAAAGAAACTGACGATAAATGGGGATTATATGAAAATGTCAGCTACTGAGATTTGTAACACAAGTATTTTATTCAGACTTCTAACCTTAATCCTCTTTAAAAATTGATTGATTGACAGAGAAACAGGAATTAAATCTATGGAGTATTATGATAAAATAAAGTAGGAAAGCACTACATATTTAGTGTTTTTTTTTTAAATTTACTTTTGAAATCTGAATAAATTAAGGACGTGGTTAAAAAATTATTTAAAAACTTAGTAAATTCGAGTTAGGTATATTCACTATTTTCTCCTGAAAATATTGTTTAAAAAAATGTCGTTTTATAGGTACAGTAAGAAGATCAACAGATGGTGATTTTATTCACGCTAATGTTGATATTGACTTAATTATATCAGAAGAACCGGAATATGGCAGCTTGGAAAAACCTGTTGAAATTTATCATATAATTGAACATTTTTGTTTAGGTAGGTAAAAAAACATGTTAGAGAAATTTTAAAAATTTCAAAATAGGCATTGCATTAAGCAATCTGGTGTTTGAGAAAAAGAAAAAAAACGATATCTGTCTAGGATGAACCAAACTTAATTTTCTATTTCAAATTTAAGTAACAATAAAATTTTGAAGAGATCAATAAATTAATTTTAAACACAGCTATGTATTACCATCTTTTAGGTAGACGGCGACTCCACGTATTTGGAAAAGATTCCACAATACGTCCTGGTTGGCTAACCATAGGACCAGAATTAACTAATTCTAACTTTGTGCCAGATTTCTACTCAAACCTTTTTGAAAGCAACCAGACGACTACAGGATGTACAGAAAGAATAGAAGCCTTAAGGCCTAAAAGTCCACCTCCTAAAGGTAAAGGCAATCCTGGAGGTCGTGGAAGAGGTAACTTCCAGAGAGGTCGAGGTAGGGGCAGATAGAAGAAAGCCAAAAGAAAATCGAAACATCATGAGCGCAAATCGAAGAAATGCAGAGGAAAATCAATGAAGCATTAGGGAATATTTCCTTGTCTCTTAGGCTTGGTTTTACGGAGAGTTATAAAAAAATTTTCTTCTGAATCGTGAGTTAATTTTAAGTATAAATGTTTATATAAACATCTGTTGAGTAAGGCTTAGGTTTTGAGGTACCTTTACCATTTTTGAAATTTGATTATAAATGTTAAGTTTATATTAATTATCCAATATTTAATACAGTAACAAATTTGCAATATTTACAAAAGAAAATTAATGTATATATTATGATTATTATTTTTTAAAATTTTGGCTATAGAATCTACCAGTGGCGGCTCGTGGCCATTTGTAACGGTACTACAATATTTTAGGTGAAAGTTTCACCTGGCGAACCGTCAGTGGAATCTACCCTTATTTTTTAAATATATTTCTAAAACGCTCTCTAATATTTTCGTTTAATTTTGTACTTTCTTTTATCTGTTTTAACTGATATCTCGCATCGTCTATACCTTATTTTACAAAATTGACAGACTTTTTAGAAATAAAAAATGGTAATAAAGTTTATTCAGACACTTGAATCAAAGTTTTATTTATTCAAATGTGGAAATATTTGTTTAATCAAAGAGTAACCCATTTATTCTGGTTTAATCACAAACAATATTGTTTGTGGTTTAATGTAAGATTGGACATAATAAGGAGAGGAATCGTCTGAGTCTAAAGTACTCACTTTAAGCTAGAGTAGGGAAATATTTGACCCTATATTTTTCTTAGAGTTACAAGAGCAACGAGCCACTGTCCTAGGATGTTATTGAACGTATTATAATTTTTTTTACGAAAATATACACTGTGTCAAAGCTGACCAGAACAACAAAAGTTTTATAAAATAAATTTCCAGCTCACTTTTAATAGCAGGGGGGAGTTCGGGAAATCCCCCCTCCAAATTCGGAGAACATTGGAAAATATAATAGAGAGGAAAGAAAAGTAATTCTCTCATACATTTCAACCTTTTTTTACATTCCCTCCCACCCAAAATTTCTCTCTGGATTAGGGTTTCCAACCTTCCTGATTTAGGCCGGAGCCTCCCGATTTTTCAATAAATCTCCCGCTTCGACCCTACTAGCATATTAGTTTTTTTTTCAGTAAATCGGTTATCAGAATCTCGGTTATTCGAGTTCCGCTTTATCCGAGCTATTATTTTGATTTTGTAGTTTCACGTTATACAAGTTTTATAAGTTGTTAGAATTCAGTTTTATTTTATTTTAGACTTATACAGGGTGAGTCGGGAGGAACGCACCAAATGTTACGAGTGTATTTATTCTACACGTAAATGTAAGGCAACAAATCTTCTGTTCAATGTTTTTATAGATTGGCGGATGCGCCGTAAGCGTAAAAGTATACTCTTTTTACAGCGAGTCATCAGCAGTGGCACTCTGTAAGAAAAATAGAGATAGCGACCGGGGTCTCTTCGAAACATACCCAACGGTGATACATAGGAAGAATTTGCAAAGAGACGCCGGTCGCTATCGCTATTTTTCTTACAGAGTACCACTGCTGGTAACCCTACTAAAGGTGCTTCTAAACGGGCAACATTTTGACGACAATGCGTTGCTGCAACAGTGTAACTGGAAGTTGCCGGAATCATTGCCAGCTATATGTAGACATACATTGCAATTTGCAATATATTTCGGACTGCCCGGTAATATACACAATAATGTTTAGCATTTTTAATGTGTTGACGGTCGATCGCTCCGCAATCGAAAATACTTGCAATATTGCCGAGCCTTCTCTATTTTTGTCTCGCTTTAAAAATATACTCCACACTTGTACATAGAGAAAGTTTAGGGATTCGATAATTAGCGAAAAAAATAAATATGTTTAAAAATCTCTAAAAAACGATCTATAATATTACAACTGAAAAACTAATCATTCTATGAGCTAGTGAAAACAGTGTTCACGATTCGTAGAACAAAGAAGCGGCTACGCAGAGCAATAAAATCTGCTACGTTGCCAAATCTGAGTGACGGTTATAAAATTATGAAATTAACACTAATAACACACTGGTTGATATAAAATCTACTTAAAGAATATGGTGGGACGTGTAAATGAATAAAAAAAATTTTAAATCTTGGGTAATCTCTCAAACCCCCATTTAAAACAGTGACGTTTCGGCGGGAAGCCTCAATTGCACCTATAAAAAAATGCCGGCAACACCGGTATTTTGTTCGTATTTAAGTACTCGAAAGAAAATGTCAACGATTACAGACTTGAGGAATCAAATAATTATCCTAATTTCAAGGTTCTGGATATTCTTCGCGATTCGCGGGCAAATTCAGTGTTTTTTCTAGGAATAGTGCTATTACTAAAATTACATTTTTTAAATTGTGACATTTTTGCCATAAGTCTTTCGGTATTAAAGAGAGATTTACTTTTATATTTTAATTCTTAATATTTATAATGTGTTGTACCATTTAGACGTAAATTCTGTAGTGTACTGTTTGAATAAATAAATAAATAAATTCTGTGAAAATCGGATATAGGAACGTTTTAAAGTTTTAACCTTCATATACTGGATTCGGAAATGTAAAGCCCAACTTGTCAATGTAAATTTTTCATCCATATTTTATTTAAGTGTACTAAAATAATGCCGTTTTTGTGGACAAAGTGGGTCTAAAGCGATAACCGTCTCTGTGTCGCGCGGCACATCGGGGTTATGTTCCCAGTAATTTACTACATCTTTGTGCAATAATTTTTGATAGCCGGTTATTGTTATTAATTCAAAAATGTGACACATTCAAAGGTGATCGCGATGCAGAAAATAATTTTTATATCTGCTACAATACGAACCCACATTAGTGCCTCAATTGTTATGTATTCATACAAATAATACTCACTGTCAACTTTCATGCTCCACAAATAGAAGGCTACGATTTTGTCAATGTTCAATCAGAGTGATGACGAGAAGTGAAAAATGGTAAGTTTTCTTTAATTAATGTTGCAATGGCCACGGCCGCGCCAAACTTTAGATATGCTATCATGCAACCTTTCGCAGTACCTACTTATAAAGGGGGCGCCTTTCGACACTCCCAATTTGTTGCTGTATCCCTAGGCCTCTAACGCCGACTATTTGCCCTTATGGACGGGGGCCCTAATAATGGTAATTATGTAAATCTTGAATGTTCAATGATATCTTGTAAAAATTTCATTTTATGCTCTGTGTAAAAGAGTAAGGGTTGTTTGATGTTTAAAATAAAAGACATATATACTTTTTTATTTTTATTATTCACATCTAAAATCTAAAAAGAATTTAGACGTGCCCTCTGAAAATAATTAAGTAGTCATCGGGTAAGTTCAGATCTAAAAATAAATTACAGAGTGTACAAAAACAGCATTTCTATATAATTAAATTTATGTACAAGGTGATTACATATAATATTCCATCCCCGTTATTTTTTATAATAAAAAACTAGATTAACTAAAGCGTTTTTACGCAAATTTCATATTTCCAGAAAACGGCTTTCATTACCTTAGTGTACAAACCAAAAAGTTATTTTTTAATATATTCTGCGATGGAAGTTTTTTTTTTTTAATTTGTATAAGGTGAGGTTATCCTATATAGTTAAGATACTGACTAAAAAAAAACATTTCAGTGTCTCTAGTAACTTAATCATCATTGGTTTTAAATCGTCTAATCCGAAATATCACCTTTCAGTTCTATCCTCAACGAGGTAAGTTTTAATGACATATTATTAAGAATATGGATCTTGTGAACTTAGGTAGGTTAGAATCATCCACTGTTCACTGTTTAGTGTACAAAATTCTATACATTCATTGCTTTTATTTTTAATATATAAAATAAAAAACAACAGGGCAGGATATGATCTGTAATCACCTGTACTACTCTAAATACTCTAATACTTCTGAACGTTAGTCGAAACTAATGACCATTAGCGTCAACTTTTTTAGGTGTGTGCATGTCAAAACAGTCTTGAACATATTAATGCACATGTAACACAAATAGCGTCTGAACTATATTACATTGGATAAAAAAAGACCCAATGTATAAAAAGTAATTGACCTTAGATTTCCAATTAAGTGTTTAGCAGTAGTTATTATTTTTTACACATAGAGTCCACAGATTTTAATCTAACCGAATCATTAGATTTAAATTTAAATCTGAAATAAATTTAACTTAAAACTTACTAATGGCTGCAGTACCTAAAATAAAATTGATACTAAAAATACCTCAATAATAATAGGTTTTGAATTTTATTTTTTAGCACACTCTGTATTTTTCCAATGGCTGCAGTTGTACTTATTTGTATTTCTTCTACAACGTACTTATCACAAGGAATAGCTAACAATAAATTCTTATATAAAAACTTTACAGTATAGTCTACAGATAATTTCATAATATACAGGGCGGATGGAAAAAGTACAATGTGCATAAGAAATTTTACCCCTGTATATATTAAAAAATAATTTTACGTAGTAGTATTTGTTCAGTTTACTCAGAATAGTAGCAGTAATACTTACAACCGTGAAAAAATATATTCTTTTCGGGTAAAACCCGTGAATACTTTTTGTACCACCCCGTATAAATTTATAAAAAAATATTATCCGTCAGCTTTAAGGTACGAATAGTATTCTTCTTTAGTGGCTTTTTATTTAACTAATCATCTTAACTAAGCTGAATTAATTAGGGATCCGTCTCTTTTTATCTTATCAAAGGAGAAGTTGCGAATTCTTATCAAAAAGAGCCCCAAACGTCACAGTAATTTGTGATAAATTTAATACTTTTTATAATCTAAAAAAAAGCTTCTATCCGAGTATAAATCCTCTAGGTGTCTCTCAGCAGATTTTCTTAGCACGTTTACATTTACATTATTATATTGTTTGAGGTCTGAAATGTGTAAATGTATCATACTAAAGAATAATATATTGTACAGGGTGTCCACTTTTCGACCCCTTTGTAGGATATCTCGGTTATCTTTAAAGAAAGAGAGCGGCGGTTTTTGCAGTACTGTGCTTTTTCGTGAAACGTATGACGCTACGGACAGAATTTTCATAGCCCCCTTCGTTTTGGGAGATACAGGGCGATTTTGAAAATGTGTCATTTTCAAGCATAATTATTAATTATCTTATTTACTTCTGTGACCGTAGTTTTCTCTGCGGGCAGTTCTAATTGATATGGGATTATAAGTGATTTAAAAGCTCTGTTTCAAAGTTTAAATTATTATCTGGTGGGTATGGTGGGAAGACCTTTTCAAAATGACAGGCAAATGCTTCAGCCTTTTGGTTGTCGCTTTTTGCCCATTTTCCATTATCTTTATGTATAGGCGGATTGAGTGATTGGGGTTGATTCATAAAATATAAACAAAGATTTTTTACATTTACATTTTAAATTTACTAAAAAACATCTGTTTCCTGTTTTATCTCAATTTGTTTGGAACAGTGAAGTTTGATTCAGTTATGTTATTGGGATTTAAAATTTAAAAAATAAACCACAATGTTAGTTAAATGTCTCTATTCATTCGTTTCAAATCATTATATCACGGCCCACTATGAAATATTATACCCTTTTTGTTTAATTAAAAAATTCGGAAGTTATTCCAAGAGATATATGCCAACAATTATATATTTTTAAAAAGCTTATGAAAAAAGCAATCGAATGAAAACAAAAAATTCAGGGTGTCCCATTTGAAAAGATGCAACTTTGGTTTTTATCTTCATTATTATTATTATTATTATTTATTTTATATTCATTATAGAGACAGTTTGTCTCATGCACAATAAATTTCAGCCCGAAATTGAAAGAACAGGAGTTTACGCTACTCGATCTTCTGAAATGATCGCCTTACCTATCCCCACTTCAAGTTTAACAAAAAATTCTATTATTTTTAAAAGTAAACAACTGTTTAATCACTTGCCGTTAGTTTTGCGAAAGATTAAAAATAAAAAACATTTTAGACGGGAAGTAAAAAACTATTAATTGGGAAGGCTTACTATTCAGTTGCTGAATATTTGGCTGATTCTTTTTGATTGGTGTCTGTATGTCTCGAATTTTGCTGTCGACCTTTTTGTCTTGTTTATATGTTTAGTCAATAAGAAGAGCTTTAATTGGAGAATTACTTGACTGTTTTTGTTTTTTATTTTTTTTCTCTTTTTTATCCTTAGATTTTTGTAAGTATTGTGTTATGCGCGATGAGGTGCCCCGAGTTGGGTATTGGTGTGTCCTTCCTTAGGGTTAGTTTAGTGTACATTCATATGAATTTATAACTTAAATTGTTTACGGCTATGTCTGATACTTTATTTATTGTTGTCTTCAAATTTTTTTTTATTTTTTGACATTTGACATTGAAAAATATTTTAACTGACTTTTAATTAAGATAGTTATTTACGTCATTTGGCTTTTGATTATGTTTATATAACTGGGTATTTTAGATTAATGTTTTTATTATAGGTATGCTTTGTCAATAGAACAGTTTTTCTTGGACAATAAAGCAAATTTTGATTTGATTGATTTGATTTGAAATTCGTCCCCTCTAGAAAAAAATTGACTACTCCACAGGCTTTTACGCAAAAAACTATATGCTAATCAGTTTTTACCTTACCGATAAGTTAAAAGGCAACTGAGATACTGTGAAGATAGTTCTTGAAAATGACACATTTTCAAAATATCTCAGTATCTCCGAAACGAAGGGGGCTATGAAAATTCTGTTTGAAGCATCATACAGTTCACGAAAAAGTAGCATAGGCTTGCGAAAACCGGAGGTCTCTATCTTTAAAGATACCCAAGATACCATGCAAAAGTGTCGAAAACTGGACACCCTGTACAGCGACAAGGACTAGGAAATGGGTCTTTTTTCAATAAAACTACGTTTAGATGATATTTTGACGTATTTCTTTGAAAAATAATTGTTATCAATGCAAGGGCAAGGGTGTTTATATTACGTATACAAAGGAATCATGTGGTTTATAAAAAGTATTAAATTTATCACAACTTACAGGGTAACATAATTGTGACGTATGGGGGGTCGTTTTTGATAGGAAATAAAAATCCCTCGTTTATCATGCTTTATTTCTAACTTAGATCAGTTAAGATAGATGGTGAAATAAAAAGCCTCTTTTATCTATCTATCTATCTATCTAAACTAACCTATCACAAAGTACGACCGGTCAACAAAAATAAATCTAAAAGAGTAGTAGGTACTATCTAAAATTTGACAAATATCTTAACAACAATTATTTTCTCGATAAATATCGTCTATGTAACATTATTTGGTCATTGTACAAAGGAAACATTATCTTAAACCCATAACTATTTTAATATACAGGACGAGCAAAAGCTTTTTTTATTACCGTCGGTTTCAACTCTTATTTTTAATGTAGGTGCTCTTCCTGTATGTCTAAGCCTACACTAACAAATCACAAAAAATAGCACACAGTGATTAGAAAAAGTGTGGAAATATAGAGCACTTTTTTTCGATGACCCACAATATATATTTTTTTAATACGCCCAGGTCTGTTCAAGATATCCTGGTATGGATCTGTTAAAATATTGATATGGAATATTTGATATAGTGTGTCCAAAGGAGCGCGCAACATATGGGAAGCTTTTTTATGGACTTTTAAAAAAATCCATTCTTGATAAAAGTTAGTGCTTATTGCAAAATTAACACTAACGAAATCGCGTCTTTAAACGCTAAGATTAACACACCTTTTTTTTCAAAATATCGAGCTAAAAGTAATTGAAAAAAAAATGCTTTTAAATTAGGAACTTGAAGCAAATATGAAGTCTGAGAAAAGTATACTAGGTTTTAATGTTTTTTTCTTTTTATATATTTTTTTAAAACCCTACACCACTGGTTTATTATAATTTTTTTTGTCATAAACCTGCGTCGCGCCGACGTCTACTAAATATTGTTATAATTATTTAAATGCCAATCATAATTTGCACAATATTTAATAGTTTTTATTATATTAATGTTTCTTGAGATATACGCGTGTTGCAAAGTTAGTTAAATGACTTCATCAAACAATGTAGCTTGATATTTACTAAAAATAAGCTCGTCATTTTAATTTTTATATGTATATAATTAGTTTCTTGACACGTTGCGTGTTTCAATCATAGTTCAATGGCTTTCCTAAATGTTATCAAGAATAAAGTTTTTTTGTATAATCAATAACAAAAAATTTTCCCATATCTATCATACTTCTTTGGACACACTGTATATGTAAATTGTCAGGCTTTTATCAAAAAATCATAGAACCTGATAAAGTATATGTTTGTTGTCCGTGTTCCATATCTCACAGAGGTAAAATGTGATGCTGAGACCGCCCATATTTGCGGAACGATTTAACGTATCGACCTGAAATTTGAAAAGTTATAAAATTTGCGTGTTGCTAAATGGTCAGTCTTTAAAAAAAAACCTTTGTGTTTTTGGGGCCCTACCATTAAATTTGAATATCAAAGTAAGCTCCAATTGTACCTACTGATATTACCAACGAGTAAATATATATTATATTATCACATCGTAAGTTTTTAAATACAGTAGAAAAAACTAGAAAAATAAATTCGTCCGTACTTTATCCTCGAAACGCTAAAATTAATCAAAATATATTACATACATTTTTAAAACAAGGACAAGTTTCCGCATGAATAAGTAAAATAACCTAAATTTCGTTTTAATAAATCACCACCTGTGTTCTTCAACAAATTCGAATTATGGGTATTTTTAGTTCTCTCCAAAGTCTATAATATATCCATCTAACTCTTTAAGTTCTTTTAATGGCTGTAACTCTATAAGTTGTAGCCATTTAAGAACCTTACATTTACAATAGAACTTATCTAGCTGTTGAGTGGGAGAAATCCAATAACATTATATTTTTTATTGTTCTTATAAACTCTAACAGTACTTCGATTTCGAAACCCCTTAGTCTCGTTTCATATGAACACGAATTGCGAATATTGTCGTCATTGATCACTTTGACATTAAAATTTGGATCTGACCAGTTCGCAATTCGTGATTCGCGTTTACATGAAACAATACATACCTGCTATACAATGGCGAACAATTGCATAATTGAATTCCACAAAGCTTTGTACGGAAAATATTTTAGAAATATGGATTTACTCAGGTTTGCAGACCATATGAGATGCAGCTATGCCAGTATTGCTACTAATTCTCATATTGTTTTATTGATTTATTAACACTAGCATTAAATAATGCAAGTAAAAAACTAAAAGACAAATTAATTATGTTTTGTAAGGTTACTTTTTACAATCGCACAAAGGATATAATTAAACAGACATATGGAGATGCCATATTAACAATGTGCATACTGCGTACCCCATACAAAGATCATAATAGATTTTTGGTATATTATGAACATAAATATTGTTATTTTTAAATTTTATTTTGTATCACCCTTCAAGTACACAGCCAAAACAATGTATTAATTAGAACTGGACAGACAAAAAAAGGGGTTTGCTCGGGTCTGTTTCCTGGCATATTAAATATGTTTAGCCAGAGATCTCTGGAACAAGTTGGTTCACTCGTCTGATGTTGCTGAACAAGCTGGCGTTTCTTGTCCCTGGTCGTAAATCACTCGAAACCTGGGCAGGCGACTGGATGGGGACAGGTATAGGTACCTGCCGACTAGGGGTGTCAATCCCGGGATCCCGGAGTATAAACCGGACTAGTAAATCCCAGGATCGATTAATGTTCTCGGGATTAATCTCGAAATGTTCTTTAGCGACACCGACAGCGATATAGAAGACCCTGAAGGTATGGAATAAGGTGGAAGTTGTGGAAAAAAGTGACTTTTTGGAAGTAATCATTACCAATAATCATGACCTCTGTGTATTGGTGTCTAGAGTTAGACAAATAGTTCGAATATTTACAAAATCACAAACTAAAAATAATATACTACAAAAGTATATCAAAAATGATCATGGAAAAGAGCTAAAAGTTATATTATATTGCAAAACGAGATGGAGCAACTTACCTGACATGCCCGAGCGTTTTACACTATTAGAGAATTTCATAAAAAAAATATCTTATTGATCTAAACATAACACCAATTTTAGATTCAGAAAGTGAGGTTCTCAAAGGTGTTGTAAAAGTTCTCCAACCAATAAAAATTGCAGTTGAAACCCTATGCCGTCGCGATATGGATTTATGTAAAGCAGATGCGGCATTAAAGTTCATGTTGAAGGAATTATCCAGAATTAAAACACCACTCAGTACGAAACTACAAGAGTCATTGAGAGCAAGGATTAAGCAGCACAGAACCATTTATTCTGACATTCTCTGTTATCTCAAAAATCCCGACATTCTAAACTCTGAACAAGACTGCTTCAAAGCATGAAATATTTCCCTCATTAAATCTAAATTGGAAACACTTTTAATTAGACTAGACACAGACAACGACAGTGAAACAGAAATCAGCGACGAAGATGACATTCCCATTGCAGAAATTCTGAGAGCGGAAGAGAATGAACCATTCAACGTCAAACTGCAAAAAGCATTACTAAAAGCAAACCAGTAATAAGACCAGGATGTCCGCAATTTTTTTCAAACCCGGGATCCTGGGATTAGGCAACAAAATCTCGAAAATCCCGGGATTAAGAAACCCAAGTACATCCACGGTACATAGTAGGTACTTAGACTTCGGTCTTCGTGGGCTGTCAGAACATAAAAAAAACAGGCGGGATTGACACTCCTACTGCCGACAAAGTGTGGGAAAACGAAAGGGTGGGGACAGGAAATTGGATGTGGGAAACGTAGTGACGTGGGAAAATCGGTCGAGTGAGCTGACTTTTTGAAATATATAAGCATTGGCCAGTCCCTAAATATATATATATATATATATATATATATATATATATATATATATATATATATATATATATATATATATATATATATATATATAGAAGCGGTGGGTAGTCTTGGCTGACTAGTTGATAAACAAGAGTATATTTTGGGGTAACAGCCAGAGGTATTAGGGCTCAATGAATAAGAACTCTTATTTACTACGCTAAGCTTTCGGAAGCATTTATTCCTTTTTCAAAGCTACAAATATGGAGTACATTAGATATATTATGTCTAATAACATTATTACTTATTATTACCTGGGTGTAAGTGAGTTTCAATAAAATGAAAAAAAGCAACTCATCTTCACAGTAATCTTAATGCAGGAATTATTGACTAAATTGTGCAATGATACTACAAAATCTTGTTGAAAACTTCAAAGTGACAATTGTCAATTGTCATAAGATTCTGTTGAGAAGGAGAGTTTTTTACAATAGTGGATTATTTAAATATTACAGGCTGCTAATTCAAAGTAGTAGATAGGTTGCAGTGTGTGTTTATGGTGAGATAATTGTTACTTATTACATAATTTAGTATACATTTTGAAAGAGGAAAAATGATAAAAATAATATTGAAGTTTTATATGTATAATGGTTGTGTACCAGGAGAAATGAAATTGTGCATATTGTTATTCAACATCTGTAATACTAAGAGAGTTATTAGGATTTTGTTTTTTTAAAGTTATTAAATTTGCGTAAATTATGCTAAGATCTGTCACATCTTTATTTTTGTTAAGTGTATTTGTTTGAGTATATATCTCTGTCATTTCGAGAAAGAGATATACACTCAAACAAATACACTTAACAAAAATAAAGATGTGACAGATCTTAGCATAATTTACGCAAATTTAATAACTTTAAAAAAACAAAATCCTAATAACTCTCTTAGTATTACAGATGTTGAATAACAATATGCACAATTTCATTTCTCCTGGTACACAACCATTATACATATAAAAATTCAATATTATTTTTATCATTTTTCCTCTTTCAAAATGTATACTAAATTATGTAATAAGTAACAATTATCTCACCATAAACACACACTGCAACCTATCTACTACTTTGAATTAGCAACCTGTAATATTTAAATAATCCACCATTGTAAAAAACTCTCCTTCTCAACAGAATCTTATGACAATTGACAATTGTCACTTTGAAGTTTTCAACAAGATTTTGTAGTATCATTGCACAATTTAGTCAATAATTCCTGCATTAAGATTACTGTGAAGATGAGTTGCTTTTCTTCATTTTATTGAAACTCACTTACACCCAGGTAATAATAAGTAATAATGTTATTAGACATAATATATCTAATGTACTCCATATTTGTAGCTTTGAAAAAGGAATAAATGCTTCCGAAAGCTTAGCGTAGTAAATAAGAGTTCTTCTTATTCATTGAGCCCTAATACCTCTGGCTGTTACCCCAAAATATACTCTTGTTTATATATATATATATATATATATATATATATATATATATATATATATATATATATATATATATATATATATATATATATAATCCTGTAAAATTATTAAAAACTAAAACACTGGGTTACCTAGAAAAAATAACACTTTGTGGTTACTCTTGTTCGTTTGTTAATAATATACCTATACGCGATTCCTCCCAGTCATTTCTTACATATGCATAAGAACATAGGCAATTTCTCTCAAACCTTACAATAAATACCAACAGCCTAACACTGTAAAAAAAGCGTAACATTGGCCCCTCTACCCTATTTCATTCGCCGATATACTTTTCAAAATTAATGTAATGTGGCGATATTGTGAAAAAATGGCTCAAAAATTCCACACCTCTTTTAATCGTGTGCACCTTATTAACGTTTTCAATAAAGAATAACTCATTTTGATAAACTTGCGGACTTATGTATATACAGGGTGTTCACTTAGACTTCTAAATACTAATTTCTTGGAAACCAACAGAGATATTTAAGTTCTGTCAAAGGATATTGGTCAGTGGAATCAGACAGCTTTATATTATAAAGAAATTAATTCAACGCCCTTATTGGACGCTGCCAAGATAGAAATCAATTGCAAGTACTTTAAAAGGAACAAGTCTCCACAGTATCGTTAATTTTAAAACTTCTTGGTCATATGCACTAAATTAAATCTTCTACTCGTTTCCGAGATACAAGCGATAGCTTATAAAGCTGTTTCGTTTCTAACTCGTTTATATATAAAAAAATAAGCACTTTCTTACAGCTCTATTACAAAGGAAAATAAAAAATTTGAAGTTTTAAATGGAATACCCTGTATAACTGGCTTTACCACTGAGTTTTTTTTTAATTAAGCAAACATTTATAGGCTGGTATTATGTAATAGAAATTAGAGTAAAAGAAATATGTATTATTAACATTTTAATGCTAATAATGCTTTTTAGTATACACTAAAATATGATTGTATTGTACCACCCCAAAAATTAGTTTTTCTTCAAAAACTAATTTCTCCACTTCTGGGTTTCTGTTTTAAATTGGAACCTAATTTGTGTAATAATTAGTAACGTAACATATCCTTTACACTGTTACTAATTTCTGAAAAATCGTAAACTTAGGCAAGATTTATAATAAAAATAAACTGAGATCAAACAACAAAAACAAATAGTTTGTACTTTGTATTTCAAATTAAAAGGAAAATAATTTTATTGTAATATTTGAAACCTTCCTTTACATTAACATCTTTTTTATTTAACAAAAATTAATATTTAAGCAAAAGCAGTGAAAATGACCCAACAAATGAATAAAAAATATGGAAAAATAAAATGAAACTAGGGACATTTTACACCGCCCAACAAAAATTTAGTATTTACTGGTATCACCGGATACTGTGTTACTATAAAGAAAAAAAGTCGAATGTCCTAGCATTAAAAAAATATCTAAATTTTTGTTGTGCGGTGTCAAAACCAAGCAAAAATTATGAATGAAAATATCATGCAATATTTACACCTTTTCCACTTTTGACACGGACAGCCCAATCATAGGTATGTTGATTCCCCTGCAAAATTGACACGTTAGTTAACACACCAAATATTAAAAATGACATGTAACAAAAATGTAGCTTTTTACAGATTGTAAAATGCCATTTACATGTAAAAGAATAATAATACAATGTAATATGGTGGTCAAAGTAATATTTCTAAAGGTATCAAATTTGTACCTAACTTTTATTTTAGGTAATGTTAGCCCTGAATAGGTAATACTGAGGTACAAGATGTACTAATTTTCAAAACTGGATTTCATTTCAATTATGGCAACTAAGCCCCTCCTATCCTAGTTCATTAATTCGTTTGTGGCATAAAATTGTTATTAGGCCTTTAGAAAATTCGTTTTTTCAAGTTTTACAATCTTGTAGAATTTATACCTTGAAGAAGCAAACTATGCAACTTTTAAGTTTCTTTCATCGTCATTATTAACAGAACTTTGTCACCAGACCATTATTAGCAATTACATTTCAATTTTTACAAAATATTCCAAAAAAGTTTGCAATTTATGGAAATTTTCGTTTTGATTATGAAAAAATAATATTATAAAAATTAATGTTTAAAATATAAATTTAATACAATTAAAAATACTACTTTAACATAGCAATTTCTAATTACCTTTTTGTCCAAGAATTACTCTACTGGTGGGTTAGTATTAATAAAAGGAACACCAAAATATTATTGTTAATTTATTTCATTATAACAGAAAATACTGTATACTACAAGGTTAGTTTTTCTGACTATATTACAGTTAATATTCATCCAATAGTATTTTTACTGCAAAAATGTACAAGGTGTCTGAAATTAGAAGATACAACTGTGCCAAATAGTGCAAATATTGTAAAAATTTGATTGTCCTACAATTAGTAATTTTGATGAGGTAGATCCATAACGTGAATTTTGAACTTACATTGTAAAGTTTATTTTAAACGATTTTTAAGAATTTGGTAGCAGGGTTTTTGTTTGTTAAGTGCGACACTTGATATCCATACTAAAGGCATGCAACATAAAACAGAAAAATCGCACACTTAGACTAATTTTTTTATAGGAAGAATCGGAAGAATAACAGACTAGTTTTTTTCAGCACACTCTATGAGTCTACGATAAAGGTTATGTTATTGCTTTAATATATAAGAACCCAAATCAACATTTAATATCTCCTAATAGTTGGAGGCTGAGGTTAAGGTACTGAGAAGTACGGTAGGTACACTATAATATATATAAAAAAAGCTTTTTACTGCTCGCCCTTTCTAGTAGATCATTGTCGCACTAAACGAACAAAAGGTAACGTTAACAATAGAAGTTGAGCCATAATTTATTTACAAATTGTCATTTATCAATATGCAAAAAATTTGAAAGGAAGTACATAAGGTATTCAAACTGAAACTGGCACTATTGCTAACTTTTTTTACTCAGAGCTAAGAATTAAATCGGCAAAAACTAATTAATTAATAAAATTAATAAAATAATAAATAAGATACTCGAAACAAGGATTTTTTATTAATAAAACTTTCTGTCTATAGTTGTTTATGAGCAGTGCTAAAAGCAGAAATATCACAGCCAAGTGGTCATACTACATTGAAATTGCCGCATAATCTAGTATATTTTTATTGTCCCTTGTACATCATGGCCTAAAATAATAGTATTCTTTTCCTAGCGAAGAGAAGCTCTAGAGCTGCTTTACACCTATTCCTTTTATAAAATGTTTAGCTCTGTTTATTATCCACTACTATGCACACTTGCAATGTGTGCAATATTCTCATGGTCATGTGATAGTACTCTTTGAGACAGTCATTTTGACGTCAATTTCATTAGTGTGGTCCATGACATAACAATGTCAAAAATGTAACCGGAAATGACGTCCAAATTCTATGTTCGGGCTAAATTAGCATCATAAAAACGGCAGCTTCATGTTCGGCTGTATCAGTGATAGTTCATACAACGTTTTTTGTGTTTGATACTTTGATACATAAGAAATTGGACGGTCGGCTCTAAGACTATTACACAGGTACCTATATCAAAAATCCAATAGGAAAAAGTGTACACTAGGTTGCACTAGTGGCGGATAATACAGTTAAAGAAACAAGGTACGAGGTGCTCAAGCTCGATCCGCCTTGTCCTCTCCTGCCAACTTGTGTTTGTGCATAAAGCCCTTGTAAATTTTAGGTTAGGAGTTAATTTGAGTCGATTTTTGCAGGAAATATTTATTTAAAGGTTCAAGTTAAAATGCACTATCAACACATTATTTTTTTATCTGGACAGCCCTCCAGTCTTTAAGCCTAAGCACTAAACGTACTTTGGCGTCTGAAGAGAAAGGAACTGCAGTTTATTTAATTCTTTCAAAACCGGGGCGAGAAATACCAAGGCTTAGAACTCTCGAAAGGAATAGCCTCAATGTATGCTCAACAAACATTTTATAGCTATCCACCTGAATCAACAAAAAAAAGATGTTGCTGAGATAACCAAACTCATAGTTTAGTAACCAAAATATGTAACGAAATTTAAATTATCACGTGACCATCGCAAGTGTTAAATTTAAATACATATTTAAATAGCTTAGCTACAGATAGATACCTCATAGCATAGGAAAATTTAAAGCCAACCTAGACGGCTGTGATCTGCTTGCCGAATGTTGTCGAAAGAAAGCAAGCAACGTTGACACTGCTTCACTGAAATATACTGACATACTGGCGCTTACTGCTTCACACGGATATATACAGCGTGTGTAGAATTTTAGTTGACAAATCAGAAACTTTTTTATTATTGAGTTTTCGACCAAAAGTTATTCCTTATAAAAAGTTTTGCTTCCTTTCAAATACCAGGTAGACGGAACTCCTAGTCATTTTTCAAGACATGCCCGAAACTGGTTGATTTATTTTAAAACTTTTTCTCCAATCCTTTTATTGCAAATTATTGGTTAGAGGGAGTATTGTTTCTTGGAGGCGTAGGAAACAATTTTAAGTAGTATAAAATAAGAAGGTTATGCTGACACTGTTTTTGCTTAATAAAAACAAGATTTTTGCAAATGCTATTTGTGATCAGTAAAAACAAAGATATTTTGCTATAAAATCATAAAACTTACATATAAGTATTTTGCCAGATTAGGAATTTATTTTTTATGACAATTCCGATAAAACTTTCAAAGTAGACAACCAGAAATACTTGCACAAACAAAGGCGGCTCTGATAAAATGTTTGATTATTCTTTTTATTGACAATATCATCATTTTTATTTGTCTTTTAAGTCTTGTAAGACACGAAGATGTGCATAATCATAACACTAGGAATAAGCAGAACCTGATAATGCCATACTGGAGGCTGAAGAGGTGTCAGAGTGGGCCAGGATACTGGGCGATGAAATTTTATAATACACTCCCTCAGGTTATTAAAACACTAGATTATAAAAAATTTCAGACTGAAGTCCGGAAGTTATTAATAGAAAACGCATTTTATTCTTTTGAGGAGTACCTGGGTTTTAATTTTAATCATTGACTTGATATTTTATTATATTTGTTCTGTTTGAATGTTAATCTTGATGTATGGAAATATTTTGAAGTGTGAAAATATTTTAAATTTTACGTATCTTAGATATTTTAGATGTAGAGGCTTTGCTGCCCATATTTTGACGTGTGTAAACATATAGTGTAATGACATGAATAAATTGAGTATTGAGTATTGAGTATTTACTAATGCCCCTTTTACTAACAAGGATAGAAAGAAATCGGATTTCGTAGGGAATTTTATTAGGAAAGAAAGGAATTTTTCGATGACTAATCTTTCAAAGTAGATAACCAGTAATACTTCCACACGCGAAGAAGAAGCGATAAAAATGTGAACATATTATTTTTTATTTGCCTTTTTCTAATGCACTTTGGCCAACACGGATAGAAAGAAATCTGATTCCTCCGTGATTATCAGGAAAGATTTAGATTTAGGATATTGTGATTGCTAAAATATGTTCTGGTGTAAACTGTCCATGGAACTGACGAATAGGGTGAATTCTTGTTCAATTGTTGTTTCTGTCGTCATTCTCAAATTAAATTGGATAGAATATAGAAGAAACGAAGGTACAAGTTTTCTTTAAGATTTAATAGGCGATGAGGTATCTGTAGCGACGCTATTTAAATATGTAATATAAGCTAATCGCTACATCTCAGTAAAAGTTAATAATAGTGCCACTTTCCTTTTATGAACCCGATTATATAAAAGAAACACCGTGTATATTTTCACCTAAACGTAAATAACAATCTACTTATATTTGTACTTGTCTTGCAAAAACAAAATGTCCGCTATTACTTAAATCTGCGGCGCCTAAAAAGGGACTGGGTGTAAAAAGTATTATCAAAAGGCTTTCAAGAAGGGTCACTAGAATAGTTTAGAAATGATAATTATTTATTTACTAAGATAAATAGTTATATCGAAATAGGTATCAAAAGTTGTACCTACACTTAATGAAAATATATGCTATTAATGAAATCATTGCTGGTTTCGCATTTTAACGAAATACAACTTTACTATATTTATTTAAAAAGTGAAACCTTTTGTATACAAGCCTTACGGCTTGTACACTTTAAGCAGAAAAAAGTTTGAAATTACGCCATTTAAGTATCAAGCGCCTTACTAACTTTTGCCACGAATGAACACCTAAAATGGCCTGGATTTCTTTCAATAGATAAATGTCGATGCGATAAATTCAATAAGATATGATTTAATGACTTTACGTATATTCTTTTAACTACTAAAGTTAACTTATGCGCCAAAAGTTTACGCTTTTGCCTATACCCTGCAAACAAATCACAATACATTAGCAAATAAACCTTATACATGAATAGGAAACATACGAAGATAGGATGAAGTTTCCAGCCTGACCCAGAGAGGGCGCAATTTACCGTAATATTGACACGTGTTTCCGCAACGTACTCTTCATTTGCATACCTAGTTTGTATTTTACAATCGTGATAGTTTAAGAAGTTTTACATTCTATAAATGATGGAAAAAGTCGATCCGTGCTGTAATAAAATATTTCCATATCAACCGCTCGTATCCTACAGAGATAAAAGCTGAGCTTGGTGCTACTTTAGGTGAGTCAGCTTCTTCATCTTCTAATATGGCTTCTAATCTAACTTATGAACAGTTTTGAACTCTTTTTATTGTTCGGTGGCGGCAAATTGGCCTCAAATAATAGACCTACAAGGCACCCCCTTATCTAAATGATGTGCAGGTCAGGGACACATTTTATTTTTATCCGACTGATGTTCATGAAATAAGGAGTGTCTTTACTGAAATCAAAAACAAGAATACCTCTGGCTGGGATGATATATCTCTGGAGATACTTCTAAGGCTTCCAGATATATTACTGCAAGCACTTGCAGAAGCAATTTATCATTTCTCACAGGCACTTTTTCCTCGTCATTAAAACTTGCCAGAGTTATTCCGCTTTTTAAGGGAGAAGATACTGAGTCGGCTTCAAAGTTGCGACCTATTTCCTTCCTCCCAACGCTGACTAAGTGCCGTGTCGTCGGGTACATTAATGGGCATTGCTCTTAAACAAAGAACAGTTTGGTTTTCAGGCTTCTAAAAATACAAGTGATGCCATGTTCTCTTTTTTACAAAACCTATATCTCACACTGGACGACAGAGAGGTTGCCGCGGCGGTATTCTGTGATCTGGCTGAAGCTTTTGATTGTGTAAATCACAGAGTACTGCTGGACAAACTTGAAATTTACGGGTTTAGAGGTGCTGCTTTGACCTGGACAAAATCTTATTTATCAGGGCGCAGTTGTTTTTAATAATAACGAATCCTTACACCAAGAAATCACTTCTGGTGTCCCACAGGGGTCAGTCCTAGGCCCACTGTTGTTCTTAATTTCCATCGATGACTTATCGAGTCTGAATATTTCAGGTTCATTTACGATGTTTGTCGACGATACGACGCTTCTATGGCGTGACACTGATGCCTATAAGTTGGAAGGGAGGGTTAATGGAGATTTAATGAAAGTCCAAGAGGGGTGCGACGCAAATTTTTTATCTCTTAATATATCCAAAACAAATCTTGTTTCTTTTCGGTGTTGATACCCAAATTTTACAGAATATCCAGAAGGCCATATTTGCAATGCAATGAAAGAAGAAAACACAACATGATTTTCGAAATGAACTTGGGATACTAATAGACGTTGTAGAACAGGGTGAGGACACTACAGACGACGGCAATACTGTTGGAACTTTTTTCCGACATTACGAAAAATCAGCAGCAATCACTGGAATGAACAAAAATTAAATAAAAAATTTGGTGGAATTCTTCAAACGCTTTCTTCGGGTCAAAACTGAAATGTTGATACTTTTCGGGAATATTTGACAGATACTGCAAAGCTGTATGTGTCATTATATAGTTGGTACTATATGCCATCAAGCGTTAAGTTATTAATACATGGGGCAGCAATTTCCGAGAAATTTCCTTATATTCCTATTGGACATTAAAGAAGAAATTTCTGTTCCATCAAGGCAATGCTCCTTGTCACAAATCGGTAACTGTCATGGCAAAAAATCATCAATTAGGCTTTCAACTGTTTCCTCATCTTATTCGCCAAATTTGTGCTACTTTGTTTCCGAACATGAAAAAATTTCTTGTTGGCAAAAAGAGCATCGGATTCAAAAATGATGGTATAAAGGCACTTCACTGTGTATAAAAATTACCTTTTTTAACAAATGTTTTGCTCTTTTCTTTTTTTAGGCCGTTAACTCTTCATCCCATCCTCGCACATAATAAATAATTCTAATATAGTTACGTCGTGATGTTAACATCGGCAACGCCGGATTTAGCTGAAACTTCGACGTTGTCAAATATTTATTATTTTCCAGAAATGCAAAGTAGGTTTATTTCCAGTGTAAGTAAATAAACAAAAATTATTTCGTATAAAAACTGTGTCAAATTTGAATTTATTTCTGGGTTCTCTAGTAAAACTTTTCCTAGTACATTTCTTGTGGACAGCGTGTCCATAAACCATCTTAACAAATGGGAAACTTTTTTATTTTTGACTTTACGGAAAGAAGTTACTCTTCACAAAAAGTTCTGCTTGTTGAGAAAGTAACATTCAAATCAAAACTTTTGACCCAGCTTATACGGGGTGTCAAAAAAAGTAAAAAACGATAAATGCCGCAGAAGAAAAACTATCCTTAATTTTAATTACAAAGTACAATAACGTAAGAAAGTGTCGTCCACAACTGAAAAGTGATCGAATACCTTTGAATTTAAAAAAAAATTGAAATACATATTTTTTAATAACATTACCAAAATAAACAATACAAAAATTACTATTTACTTAAAATATAAAAAAATATTTTCGGAACGTTTTGACAGTTGTGTTTTCTTTTTATTAAATATGGTATTTAAACTTACCACGGAGGAAAAAATTGAAATAGTATTAATTGTTGGGGACCACTATAAAACATACAGAGAGGCTGCTCAAATTTTTAATAAAACACATCCGAATAAAACAATAAGCCATATAACTAATGGAGATATTGTTAATAAATTTAAAAGTAACGGATCTGTAACCAATACATTAATAACCAAGATACCCAATTCGAGGTTTTCCAAGCTGTGATGGATAATCCAAAAATATCGTTAAGAAATATTTCACAAACTGTTCCACGACCTGTTACAAAATCCACGGTCCAAGTTATTTTAAGGAAAAATCATTTTCACCCATACAAACCGAAATTTCTTTACAAACTGCAGTCTAGATTTTGATTCACGATTTTTGTTTTACTGTTGGTTTCAAGGTGAGATAGAAGACGGTCCATTTTTACGAGAAAAATATTATTTTCAGATGAGGCCACGTTTAGCTCAAATGGAGTGGTGTGTTCTTTCAAGACAAACGTTTGGTGTGGTGTTTTTAAGAGCAAAATTGTAGGGCCGTACTTCTTTCGAGAAAATATTACCGGTGAAATTTACTTCAACTTTTTGAACGCGAAATTATTTGAATTTTTTTATCGATTACCACTGGATATAAGAAACACACTTTGGTTCCAACATGACGGCGCTCCATGTCAGCACGAGTGGCAGAATTTTTAAACCGGACATTTCCACTGGTGGATTGGACGAAGGTCAGAATTTGCTTAGCCACCAAGCTCCCCAGATATAACTCCCCTAGATTTTTTCTTATGGGGATTTTTAAATGAAGAAGTCTATGCACACAGACCTTTCGAAAACACAGACCATTTAGAGAAAATTATCAGATAACGTGTCCAAAAAATTTCTCCTCAGATGGTTAGAAGTGCAGTGGCAGAATTTTCACGACGTACAATAAGTTTGTATGGAAAGATTCGATGGTCATGTTGAAGCTTAGTGTAGTATTTCATAAAATGGTATTGTTGTTTATTTTGGTAATATGTTATTTAAAAAACATGTATTTCAAAAACTTTTTAAAAAATTCAAAGGAACAATGACCACAAATTTATGTTGTCAAATTTCATATTTCACCACTTCTCAGTTCTGGACGACACTTTCCTACGTTATTTTACTTTGCAATTAAAATTAAAGATAGTTTTCCTTCTACGGCATTTATCGTTTTTACTTTTTTTGACACCCCGTATATGCTGGGTCAAAATTTTTGATATAAGTGCTATTTTCTTAACAAGCAGAAAGATTTATAATAATTTGATGAGAATGCACAGTAAGATACAAAGAATCTGACACGATACTTAAATAACCCAAAGATTTAAAACCTGTATGTGCTCGTGATCTTCAAATAATGAAGTATAAAGTGAATCGCGTGGATTTTCGAAATTTTAGCACGATACCTGTCAAGTATCAAAACAAACCAAAGAGCTTTTAGAACTTTAAGATATAAAAGCAATGAAAAAAAATACATTTAAGGCTGTTACATATTACGCAATACATACCTGAAATAAAATAACTTTTTAACATTTTTAACTTCTTAAACTTCAAAAATTATTATAAATATAGTATTATTTGTCGTACACTGTCAGGTTTTTGTATTTTTAAGGCTCGCGATATCGTGTCAATGTCAAACTTTTTCTTAATATTTTTCACAAATAATATTTTCTAAAATCAAGATGGAATCTGCAAAATACTAGTATTTTCTATTTTAGTACCTAAAAGGGCACATGCTAAAATTTCAAAAATACCCGCTTAGTCAATTTTTGTGTTTGAAAATGAGATATATTGCAATTTATATGCAAAATACAGGATTAGTCACACTTTTTCGGATGATAAATTAGGACTGTCATGCTTCGGACAGGACATCCCTCATACAGAATTTTTTTAACATTGAATAACAGTTTATAATTATGACTAAAACTGCCCACCGTGACTGACACTCCATTGGCATAACATCGCGGGGAACTCGGCCGCAGCAGCAATTCAGTTTAGCTTTACCATCGTGTGTATCGCGTCGCTGTGAATTTGGTAGTTCGTAATATGCCGAAAGTGTGCAGTAACACGCGACTGCTTGCGCACACTGTTAGAAGGTTTCTATGGATATTTCCCGATTTAAGATATAATGGGTCGCAAATAATGTCGTGTGATTTGTCAGCGAAGCTTATTGACTTTTAGGAAATCTTTTATGTATAAGGCACGTAAATAGTGCCTTATACCCAATTTCTTTTCGATTTACTTATTTTGCTGTGTTCGTGTAATGTGCCGTTATTTAACTTAAATAAAGAACCATTTAGTCAGTTTTGGAAGAAATATAATCCGAAATGGAATGGAAGATCATTTCAACTACGCAAATATAACATTTGTAGATGTCGAACGGTCGTTTTCTTTATATAAAAACATTTTTTCGCCGCATCGGACATCGCTTACGGAAGAGACCGTAGAAACATGCGCCATGCTGTAAATGTTTAGCCGAGCCAATCCGGATTTTAATGCTAACTGGGTAAGTAGGTAATAATATTTAAAGTATTATTATCACTTAGACGTAGTTGCTTACGTACGGCGCCGCCACTGGTGTGGCACTCCAGTGGGCAGCTTTAATTATGACAGTTTTAGGAAATCTATAACTTTATTTTATAACTTGCATTATACAATTTAAATCGATTTAGTGAAACAACATACACCGTGAAAAAATGTTTTCAGTAGATTTGTTCTTGTCAATTTAAACGGAACAGAAATAGTGGAACTTTGCACCCTGTATACTGCATATCGAAATATTCATTTTCTAATTCGTCACATCGTCCCATATTCAGATTCGAACAATGATTTGTTTCTTATTGTTGATTTTATAAATGAGTGTTGATCAAACTTTTAAAAAGGTCACTTTCGATTTTTTTTAAATTTCATGTCCTATAGTTAAAAACTAAACAACATCTAGTTTACATGAACTGTAATGGTCATTCCAGACAAAAAAACAATTTATATCCTAGATTCCTTGTTTAAGCTGAGACAGTCCATGTAGCCTTCAAGCCCAAGTACTAACGCACTGTGGACGTTTAAAAAGAATGGAGATTAAATTTACTATAAGAAACCCGAAGGACTGAACGTTAGGACAAGAAGGGAAGACCGTTTAGAGGTTCCATAATCTGGATAAAGCCATGAAGAAACGGAATACATCGGATGTTATGGGTTTTTGCAGCTAGACAGTTAAGAAATGCGTATTGTGACCCGTTTCTTCTATTGGGACAAGCCATGATATAGCCTAGGCTGAACAGAAGCTGTGAAATCATCTGTAGAAGACAGATAAATATCGCACAGCACAACGGGTGAGCCAGAGATGAAGAGAGTCAGATGACTCTCGTTTGAATAGAATCAACGAAGAAAGTTCCGCTTCTCGGATATGGGAACAACATTCTAGGTTAAGTCTTTTATCTGGGAGAAAAATAAAGAGTATGCAGACTAGAAGAGAAAAAGTATTTTCAAGCTAGCAAAAGAAATCCGAGATTAAGCAATTAATTACATTAAGTAATACGAGTATTTCTAATATTTCTTTTATTCCATGTTAAACCTGAAATGACCTTTATAAAAATTTGATCAGATATTCTATATTTTCTGAAAAAAAAGTGCAGCTAAATTTTAGGAAATAAGGTTACAGCGGATTAAACATTCGTTTTTAAAACACAAACAAAATAACTGGACAAAATAGGTTTGTTGGTACTTCTTTTTTCACGGAAAGGAAACAACCAAATTGGACACTGCAGTGGACACAAGTCACACAGAACAATACAAAAGTATACTTTAAAGAGTGGTTATTCGATTAATTATAAGATAAACAGTTCATAATTACACGTGACTCTAACAGGTCTTGAATTGAAGATATAGAGTGTTAAAGTTTTCACAAAAATATTATTCGGATCTTGATGAAAGATTTTTTTGTGAGTGAGACCAACGCAATGTAAAAGACTCTTCTTTCTCAAAACTTTAAAAAGTACCATCAAGTCTATCTTAACCGCAACTAAATTTCACTCAAAAATCAGGAAGCAAAATCACAAATAATAAAATGAACTCAACACAGCGTTTCTTACGACGAAGGTCAGACCATCAGGATTTCTGAATGGTTCTCTCCTCCACTCGACGAGGTCAGTTGCGAAGCAATTTCGCACTCGCTCAGAATGCGGTATCCCACGCCGCGAGGGTCAAAAAGCTCAGAGTCCATCACCACTGGAGGGAAAAGGGAACAAGCAAATAGAACCCACCAACCTTGCATTAGTATATAGAATAGGAAAAGTAGTACCATTTGTAATATGTATTTGACGTAAAAAGCCTAAATATCAGCCAGCTAGAGAAAATTTACTTAGGAACAAAAAATTCGGTCAAGTGCAAGCTACACTTCACAATTAGTGTTCCGTGCCATCAGCCCCCCACTTAACCTGAGCAAACCTCGGCCGCCCAATCTCCGCCCATCTGCCGCGCTACCCACCGCCGACGGCACCAACGCCGTATCACCGCGTGTGCGCGGAGCGTTTGACTAAACCAAATTAAAAACATTAAAAAACGTGTAGGGACAAGAGTTATTCCTTACATCGTGAGAAATATTTTTTGTCGAAAACTTTTCCTCTAAAACCAATGGGTCAGCAGTTATAAGGAAATAAACAATTATATTGTTTATAACAATTGATCGCGCTAGAGATTTTTTAATCCTGATAATTTTAGTTCAATCCTACACCTAATTCTCAATGTTCGTGATTTTTTTCAGATTTTTCTATGCGATACTTTTGATGATAAGAGTGGGGGACAGCAATTTTTAAGCCTTTTTCTCCCAAAAAATGTTTTAAAAAATACATCATAGCCCAATTACAAATATTGTTGAATTCGTGCTTCAATAAGCTTTTATTTGACACCCTACACCCTACACAATGCCCTTAAAACAATTTTTTCCCCATTTTCCAAGTTACCCCCTGAAATTAACCCCCAAAATCAAAATTCAACTTTTTATACTTCACGTCTACCACACCACTCTATCTCTGTTAAATTTCAAATTTTTACGTTAAATAGTTTCAGAGAAAATCGCTTGTGACACGCGGACGGATGGACGGACGGACGGACACCCAAGTAGTGTTCCGTTTCACGGACATTTCATATCAGTCCTTATAATAAAGCCAGAAACAAATCAAAACCAAAATGCCAATTTTCGTTTTTTTTCTAATTTCTTCAGATGTACTCGGAAAATTCTGACAGCATATTAGTCGGTCCGAAATTGTGCCCGTTTGCCCCAGTTCATTCTTTGCTGTGTCTTGTACCATTTACAAGATCCCACTGGTGGATATCGGCTCTATGTTTAAAAATGTGTTTCTAAGTAAATACTGCGATAAATGTCTTACAAGTATTTCTTGCAAGAATATAATTGGCATTAATAGTTTTGTCGGAAATATTTTTATTCTAGTGGCAACTTTACACTTTACAAAGACAAGTGAAATCTGTACATCAAATATTAATGTATTTTTTTAAACCACTTTTTAACTTTTAAGCAACAAAAAAGCAAAAAACTAAGATTCTGTTGCGAACACTTATGCGCTAGCAACATCTAGGCTTTCCACATCAAAAGCTTCTTGTACCACCCTTTTTAGGGGGAAAAATAAAGAAAAACATATTTTGGGCTAGATAGTCAAAATGGAGCATGCAGGAGATCAAATAACATCTGTAAATTTATCTTTTTTGGTATACATAAACCATCGCGATTTATTAAAGTTTGCAGATATGTGTAAGACAAAAACATTAGTAATTTAATTTCCATGACAATGCCAGAAAATATTATTTCACTATATCACTGTAATGTAAATCCTGGTTAGGTGTTACTATATCCCCAAAAAAACAAAAATTTACAGAACTATAACTAGCATTCACAAGAAAATACACAAAAAAAAATTTCGAAACTAAGACATCAATTTTTATGAAAATGTTTATGACATGGAAGCAGTGAATATGCTAACAAAGCATTTTTAAATTACTTTTCATCAAAGTAGAAACATTTTTTGTTAATTACATATTATAAGAAAAATGCAAATTTTATATACATAGTAGATCAACAAAAATTTATTTAAAACATAAAAATACAAGATCATTTAAAAAAATAAATGTAATTTTTAATAGTTACCGTACTAATTTTCTCCAAATATACATTTTTTAGAGGGTGTGACGATACAAAATAGTAGATATTACAAGAAGCGTATTTCTAGAAAAATTTAGGGATCTATGAATATTAAATCTAATTAAAACTGGATGAAAATAAATGTTTTGCAATTATGTCCAAATAATACAGTGTCATGTTAACGTTAATCCATTTCATGTTCACCCATACGCTGTACGTAAAAAGTCCCAGAACAGTTGATTATTTTAAAAATTACGCAAGTTAGCGAAAAATATTTCAGATAAGGGGTTATGGCCGGAATATACAGAGTTGCTACAAAAGTCGTAACGGAGCAAAGTTATGACACACTGTATTTTCTTAAGCAATTTTTAAATTTGTATTTTTTTTCAACTTTTACAAGTACATCATAACAAAAATGAAACTTTTTCATTATATGAATATACAATGGTCCATCAAAACTTTTCTGACGACCCCGTATTTTCAAAAATTATTTCGGGATAAAGAATTTGAATTCCCTTTTACTTTTCCCCGAAAGTTTTAATCGTTTTTTGCAACTATCTCGTTAACTATTGAACGAATTTGGACGACCAAGGACTCAAATGAAAGGTTTTTTCAATACCTACAACATTCCTGTTGACCACTTTTACCTACAGTGCAAAGGAAAAGAGCTACGGATGAAAAACTAGTTACAGGGATAGCAGATATCCTGACATGTCCCCCCTACAACCTAGAACAGTCAAAGTGCTTCTAATTTTTTTTCACGTTTTTAGACAGCGGGACTGGGCTATATATACTTGAGGCAACATATTATGATGAACATGATAGATCTGTCAATTATCCTTTTTTTTCCCACTGACTCCATCAACAGGATTATATCAAAAGAAAGTGTTTATAAATAAAAAAATAGTTCCTTGTCACAAAAGCGCCACTTCAAAGTTAATTACAAGGGCTCGTGTAACACAAATAATCACATTACATCAAATAAACAACAAAATAGTAAACTGGGACTCTGAAATTTGTATATACAAATCTTGAAATTTTTCTAGAAAAAAAAGTTGTATCATCACACTACAAGTATTATATTTTATGGAAAATTTTCAAATTTTCAATAAATTTATACAGAAAAAATAACACAGACTAGTCGCTTTATTTGTAATTATTATATTTTTTATTATCACTGGGGTCTAACAAGAGGTAACATAGCATTGTGCTCACCAGAATCCCACTCGTCCTCCTCGGACTCGTCTGTCGACTCGGCTGAGCTTTCGCTCGGCGTTGTATCGGGAATCGGTTGGCAAATCCGGGGGTAAGTTGTTGCGTTCGCATGCTCCGGTCTTGAAAGTTTTTGAACGATCATTGTCAACTAAACATAAAAACGTCGTTAGTGATAATATCTATACGATTGTGGTGAATTCCTAATAAAAATTAATTTGAATTCCTAATAAAAATTAATTGGGTATTACCTCACTCTACCGGCAAGAAAAAAATTAATGTTTATAAATGGTAAAATCCACTACGTTTGAAGGTAAGAAAAAAATCCTGCAAAAAGATTTCTCCCTGTGATTTGCCAGTGTTATTTAATTATAAAAATGTTGCCTGACCCTAAACTTTTAAAAATACTGAGGATTTCTAGACACACACTAGCATCAAGTATACTTTTTTAATGTTTGTAATTGTTTCATTTTATTTTTTAGTTATTAATCAGCTAGTTCCTTCAAAGTTTTTGAGTATGTTGATAACGAGAGAATTTTTATTATTGGCACTGACTGGGTTTTAAAAATACTACTAGAGATGGATTAGGGTCGGGCAATCTTAAAAGTCACTGGCAAAACGAGGAACATTTTGTTTGCAGGATTTGTTTTATTTTGTGATTTTTAATCGCAGTGACTTCTTTCTAAATAGCAATTTTGAGTAACCTCTTAAAACAGGTATTATGTCAAAAAAATATTTTTATTTGTTGGATAAAAACCGGTAAAAATCTAATTCAATTCAAAAACATGGGCAATATGACGCCATCACGCTGGCATTTCACACAAGGGCGCCGGCGGACTTAGTTTTCTGACGTGGGGGGGGGGGGGGGGGGGATTTTTCTTTATCTTCTGACAGCGCACAAAGATCGAAGTCTAACTACCATGTACCGTGGGTGTAGTGGGGAAGTCCGACTCACACACCCAGAGCTGGAAACATCTGTTCTGGGATTAGTAAGATTTTTGAATATATGCAGTATTAAAATTATTAAGCAGTATTATAAAGCATTTTTACAGTAACTACGTCTGGTGTTTTTATCAAGCGTATTTTTATTAAATCGTGAAGTAATAGATACGCAGGGTGTCAAGAAAGGCTGGAATATTTCAAAAACTACTGAATATATATTTTTGAAAATTGACACGTCTCTATAGTTAAAAACGGTACACCTTGGCAGGATAAAACCGTTTCTGTCACTATACAGGGTTAGTCAGAAGTAATACTAATTTTTTTATTCTAAATGGAACGTCCTGAATATTTTGAAGATTCAAATAATCCCTTAAAAATAAAGTCAACGGTATAAAGTTTAATTGAATTATTTGTTAAAATGACATATGAGCACTAATTTTAAAGAAACGAACAAGAACACAATGAAAATATTTAATAAATACCTAAAAATTGAATAAAAACTACTTTATACGATGTTCAAAATGTCTGCCACTGTTAGCTAGGCAATAGCCAAGCCTGTGTCTAAATTCCCGTAAGACGTTGTCAGAAGTATCCCATCGAATTTCAAGTATTTGATTTCTAATAGGAGCCTTTAAATCTTTTAATAAATAAATTAACCGGCCTTTAAATAATAAATAAATAAATTAACCTTATTCTTGAAATCACCTTACAAATAAAAGTCCAAAGGGGTGAGGTCTGGGCATATGGCAGGCCACTCAGTTTTGCTTCTCCTTCCTGTCCACTGATTTGGAAACAATATACAGGACATTCCATTTAAAATAAAAAATTAGTATTACTTCTGACTAACCCTGTATAGTGACAGAAACGGGTTTATCCTTCCAAGGTGTGCCGTTCTTAACTATATAGATGTGCCAATTTTCAAAAATATATTTTCAGCAGTTTTTGAAATATTTGCAATATTGCAGACTTTTTATTATTACCCCCCATTCCCCCCCCCCCCCCCCCGTAAATCCGCCCTTGGCTACACCATAACTTTTTGGTAAATATTAATATTTTCCATCTGTAAAGTATTTAGTATAAAAATATATCAAAAACTCCACAGAACACAAAATTGACAAACTCATAAATAAATATCAACAAAATAATAACCGACTAGAATGTATTTTGACGAGCGTGTCGTTGCTCGCTGATTTTGAATGCTGTGTTCCCACATTGTTAACTAGTTTAATTTAACACACAAAAGATGATTGTAGATATATAAAAAAACTAATCTATGTATCGCCATCTATATACATTTATTAACTATTTATTTAGTAACAAAGTAAATAATCTAAATTTGATACTACAAAAAAAAAAATGTACAAAAAACAAGTAGTAGGTAGAACCTTACAATTAACACTTTTTAATCTGATTTAACAGCACAGTAAGAACGTCTGCTCACTTCCCGTCTAGAAATGTTGCTAGGGCTTCTTCATTCGATAATTTCCTAACAAAGGGAAGTGGAGAATGAAACGCCGTCTTCACACGAGTAACACTTTTTGGAGACGTACTAGTAATTTCTTAAGGAATGCTGCTGCATCACGATGTCCCTTTTTGTATACACAACTCTGAGTTGCATAAACTCACTCACCACTTGTAGAATCTAACAAAGATTGTACTTTACGCTTTTTGGTTTTATCACTTTTTCATGGCGACCACGGCCTTGCAAAGTAGATGGCACTGGCTGAAGTTCAATTTGCTGTGGAGGCTGTACTGTTAATTGCGGTTTTGATGGCAAATCAATACCGCCATTTAGCCAGAGTTCGTTATTACTAAAAAAACTGGATTTCTTCATTTTTGAGATATCTTGTATCCAAACTTTCGTATATTTTTCATCAGAGAAACTTCGCTTGTCACGTCTTCTTTATTAAAATATTGTAAACCATGTGAATACATTCGCATGCAGTTCTGATGGCAAATCAATACCGCCATTTAGCCAGAGTTCATTATTACTAAAAAAACTGGATTTCTTCATTTTTGAGATATCTTGTATCCAAAATTTCGTATTTTTTTCATCGGAGCAACTTCGCTGGTCACGTCTTCTTTATTAAAATATTGTAAACCATGTGAATACATTCGCATGCATCTATCCTCTTTGTTTTCTTCATTAATCCAAATCTCAAAAAGGTCCTTACGCGGAATGACATACACACCTGAAAATTAACATAAAATCAGCTGCACTTCTCTGGACCAAATGTTAGAATTAATCCAAAGGCTATTTAGCATTTTACATAACACAAGAATTGTGACGGAAATCCTCAGCAATCTAACTGAAGGCTTATGAAGAAACAATAAATTCCAAAAATTTGCACATCAAAATAGTATTTCTCAGCATTGCAATACTAAAGTTTAAACAAAACTAATATATATGTATATAATTAATAGTACATACCTGCATCTACATTGTCCCTTATTTACAAAACTTATTTTAACTTCTAGGCGTCTTTACCACTACAGCAACTGTAGAATACTAATAAGGATTTCTTTACCTACCTTCGTATATACCCACTTTGGACCCTTCCAATAAATACTTTGTGGCACTTTTAAAAATTACGTTACTTGATTATAAAAACTTAATATGTTTTTAATATATGTGTAATACTTTAAGGCATTTCTAAGTGTCGGTCTTTCTAATTTTGTCCAGCTAGATTAGCAAAATGAATAACTGTGGTCCTCTATCTCAAAGATATGCAATACGTTTAACATATTAATGGATTTTAAACTATTCAAATCGGTTTTATAGAACATGTATTGGAATTCAGAAACGCAGCCTTACTGAAATTTATTACATGTATAATGTATTAAATATATTATAAACTGTCATCACTGAGGGCGTGTTCCGTTTCCAATCTTGGTTACAGTACGATTTGATGTCCCACCGTTATCCTGAAAAAGCGGTAAGACACGGACCATTGTTCCTGAAAATTAATTATAAGTATGTCAACATATAATCCTATTCTATTTTCTTTGGTCATAACCGTCATCGCTGCAACCGGTCTGGTAGGTTGGTTTTCTGGTAAGTAAATATCATTTATGTCATTTGCTTTTTGCGTTAATGCAGAGGGAAAGTGAAACTATTTCGAAAAAGGATTGAATTAAAAAAGAGAAAAATTAAGCCAAAATGGAGTAGTGTTTAAAGATACTAATTATAATAAAATTGCAAAGTAGAACGATTGTTAGCTTACTCATAGGTCCTTGTGCCTATAAATATTAGCTTGAGCTACCAGAGGAAGTTAAAAGTTCCTTTACAAAATAAACTTTTAGACTTGTATCATTGACAAGAGTAAACCAGTGACCAGAGGATAAATAAAAATGTAGAAATCACAAAGAAAGTGAGGTTAGGTTATAATTTGTTCTTTGCCAAAACCGTCCAGTACTAAACCGGATGTTTAAGGAACCGCTGCTATCACAATTTATCAGTCAGGTTAACCAGGTTTGGAAACGGCATACGACCTTAGCTGGTCACGGCTGACAGCCAAACAATAAATTAAACATCAATTGTCACCCAGTCAAGTGAATTAAATTCATTGTTTAAAGGATCCCACAAATCCACGCGAACTCGCTGCGGCACAGGCTGCGTTTATCATTGTCAGCGTCAATGATATAAAAAAAAACACTGCAGCAGTGTAGGATAGTAGAGCTACTAACCAAACAATACTTGATAAAACATTGGCCAAAAACGACAGAATTTGTGTGCGGCAAAGCGAATGTGAAGAACGTACCTTTAATTGATCCACAAAATGTCATTCTACATCCACTGCATATTAAGCTCGATTTAATGAAGAATTCTGTAAAGGCAATGGATAAGAATGGTGAAGGTTTTTTGCATCTAAAGTCGATTTTCACAAAATTAAGTGAAGCAAAATTAGAAGAGGGGATATTTATCGGACCACAAATACGTCAGTTAATGGAAATCCCAAATTTTGACCGAAACCTGAATTTTACTGGAAGCTGTTATAAATGGCTTTTTAGGGAACCACACAACCAAAAATGCGGAAATTTTAGTCAACAATTTGTTACATGGTTACAAAAACATGGGATGTAGAATATCGCTCAAGATTCATTTTCTTGATTTGCATTTTGATTTTTTCCCCTCGAACCTGGGAGCCGTGAGCGATGAATCGGTTCTACCAGAGGCTTGAGGAGCGGTTTCCAGGTCGTTAGAATGCAGCTATATTAGGCGATTACTGTTGATGTCTAAAGAGAGAGGATTATTCGTCCCGTAAGAGAAAAAGTTAAAAAATCACTTACTTCATGTCCAAGTTCAGTGTTTTTCTATTTGAATTGTAATACTACTATTTCAAAAAATAATTTTAACTCTAGTGCAATTATTTGTTTTCAAAAATTGGAAAATGTTGGTATCAATACATTTAAATCAGTTTTGTGTTGATTTTTTTTCCTGTTGACTGTACTTAACAAATGGCACGTGATAGTAAACCAAATGATATGTATTCTTAATAAGAGAGCAAGTTCATAAAATAAACACAATAATTTGAAGAGGGTCCTCGACTTTTCTTTCAAAGTGTTCTTTTTTGAAAGAAAGGGCTCTTCTCCCCATCACTAAGAATTTTGTGTCTAAATAAGGGATAAAGTACCAAAAAAGTTCAATTAATTTTGACGTTATAGTTTTTGACACTGTGCCAAATGACCTGTAATGTTTTTTTCAAAGAGATCCTGTAACTTACATATTATTATATTCTTTACAAGGACCGACACATAGTTGGTTCTCAAATAAAATATCGATGAAATCACTTGGATTTTTCCAAAATTGCTTAATCCTGATAAAAAGTATGAATAATTCAGAAAATATCTTTTTTTGCAATTTCATAAATTTAAGTCGATCATTTTTAGGAGTTTGATGAAAAGTAAACACTTAATCTTTTCTTTATTTTCCTGAAGATGATATGTTGAAGATATGGTGTACATTCCATTGGCAAGTGTTTTTTTATTAGATTCTTTATTTAGCACACTGTACTAATTACATCATATTACAATAACTATACATATGTCACACAATCTGTCAATATTTAACGACTGATTTCAGAATTGTAAAATTAAAACAATAATACAGTTTTATCTGTCAATAAATAATAATATTAAAGCATTAAAAGGTACAAGAAAATAATTAAAATCACTAAAATGACCGAACCACAACAAATAAATAAATAAATAATGCCCTAACAACACTAACAAACAAATAAAAAAATTCGGAGCATCCAAAATTAAGTGATTTAAATCTTTGGTATTGCTTTCAGTTTTCTATAAGATACTGTTTTAGATTTCTTTTAAAAATATGAACAGAATTAGATGACTTAATTTCGCTGGATAAATTATTAAACTTAATTTATTTAACTTTTCTAGAATTTAATGTGATTGGGTGTTATGGTAGGGTCATTATACAGGGTGAGGTTTTTAAAGTGTTACAAGGCGATATCTCAAAAATGGTTTAAAATATTTTAACGAAATTTTGGTAAGTTAATAGGGAAATGGGGTTACATATTTAAACATATTTGTATTATTTAGCCCTCTCTCTATTTTGAGGGGTGGGGATAACTTCGGAATTTTTAATAGTTACTTTTGTTTATAAAATTGAAATCTACTTAAAAAAATTTGTACGTGCACATTTTTTTTTATTTGCTGTTTCGGTTACGGAATTATGATTTATTCGGCTATAAAAAAATGTATTTAATTTAATTTCAACTTATTTATCGCCTGTCATGCTTAAGAAGTTAATTCTAAATGCCCCTTTAACTCCCAAACACTTTTTCTAAATGAATTTCGTACCCGCTATAACATTCAGGTGTCACTATTAAGCAGGCAAAGCGGACTCTGTCTTTCATATCATCTAAAGTTGTAGGTGCAGTCGCCATCACTTTGTCCTTTATAAAACCTCACAAGAAAAAGTCAAGGGGGTCAAATCCGGAGACCTCGCAGGCCAGTTAAATTGACCAGCTCTCCAATCCACCTGCTTTGAAATATTTCATTCAAATGATTAGAGGCCTGTAATGCCATAATGGGGTGGTTGCCAGGATTTATGTTTTGGTTTAATAATTGGGGTAATTGATTTCTTTAAAAAATCTGTCTACATTTCTCCATTTAAATATCCTTGTTCCCATCTTTAAAAATAAAAAAGTTATAAGGCCTGTTCACTTTTATTTGGATATCCCTGTACATCATCCCATTTAAAATTTCAAAGTTACACCCCACCCTTCAAAATAGAGAGACAGAGAGAGAAAGAGAGAGAGAGAGGGGGGGGAGGGAGAGTAAATGTCATAAATATGTTTAAATACGTCTATCTTTCTATTAACTCACCAAAATTTCATAAAAATATTTTAAACCATTTTCGAGATATCGCCTTGTAACACTTTAAAAAACTCACCCTGTATTAATGTTGCTTGCCCCTAGACAATAATTCATTTAAATGCATCTACAACAATTACTAGCTCTGTTCATAGAGAAATCACAAACCAATCAGCGCCAAATCAAGTTTCAGTTATGTGGTAACATGACAGTTTGCCAACTGGTTTCCAGTAATTTCATTGGCTTTCACTGGTTTGTGATTGTTCTGCGAACAGATCAATCAGTAAAATCTAACTCAACTGTAACCGCCATCTTGTTAAATCGGTGTTGCCACCTATAGCCGTTTGAGAAGGCAAATTAGCTGGACGCATAAACGAAACACACTAAAATACGTACCTTAAATTTTTTATTAAATATTTTGTGCTGCTTATCCTTTTTATTGAGCTTGTCGAGCTCGTTTTTACTAAACACCAATTCAAAACAATCGTCTCCTAGCGCACCACATTGTTTATCGTAACCATTTACATCAGCCGAAACCGACGACGCACCCACGAAAAACGTGTTAAACCAAAAACTAAACAGTTTCTCCTTTCGCATCATAACCTTATTATAAAATTCTATTTTGACATCACCCGTTAAACGAAAACAACGGTCCAACTTAATTGAAAATAATCTAGCGTCCACTGGAATTTTATAAATGTCACTTTTGCACCTCTGCAATAATTTATCGACAGAAAATGATTCGGATACTGTGAAAGATAGGTTTCCCGGACCGCCAATAAAATTAGGAACCGGGTCGAATATAAACTCTTTTATGTACAAAGTCACAGGGGTGTAACGGAGACGATGAGTCTTCAGCTGTTCATAATACCTCACATACCGTACTTGACTAGGTATAGTAACGCCTTTCGTGTCCTGAGTCCGTTTTTCACCTGTAAAAAATAGAAGAAATATAGGCTTGAATTTGAAATAAGTTCTTAAAATCAGTACTTTATACAGTCTGTTTTATTTTCTATAAAAAGATGCTTAAGTATTATTTGATTTGTATTTGTATTAAAATTATGTTCGTTTGCAACATTTCAATTGATTTAACTAAATTCATATTATTACCTGATCTGCAGCAATGTAGCTATCTCATGTTTTGAGTATATGACAAATAAACATGAAGAGACCAGTCTGACAGAGAGTGACAGTATTATAAAACCTTGTTATTTACTGTCAAATATTTGGCATAAAAACTCTGTAAATTTATTTAAAAAGAAAGAAAAGGTAATGTTGACAAACTAATTTGCTATATTTGAGTTTGGCATTTTTTTATAGAAGAAAAAGTGGAACAAGCTAGTGGACGCTTATATGATATATTTTTACTTGTATTCTTTTTAGGCTGGCCTAGGATAATGACAAATAATTTAGGATGATTATAGTTACGGCCTGAAAACATAGCTACTACATGAGTGTTTTTCAGCACTTTCATTGGTCTTGAATATACGGTCTTATGGATAATGATATATTTTTACTTGTATTCTTTTTAGGCTGGCCTAGGATAATGACAAATAATTTAGGATGATTATAGTTACGGCCTGAAAACATAGCTACTACATGAGTGTTTTTCAGCACTTTCATTGGTCTTGAATATACGGTCTTATGGATACGCTTTCTATCTTTAAAAGCAATTTTAACTACTTTAGTTGTAAGATAAAAATAATAAAGTTTCTTTTATTAACTTTATGACATTAACAAAAAATACACAGTGCTCTTGAAGCAATGATACGTATGCCTAATCTGTCACCACAAACAGCTTGCGTGACTAGTTTTAAACATGTTTATAGATCAAAATGCAGTTTGATTTAAAATCCAAACAGCTTCTAGGCTCAAAATGAAAAATTTCAGTTTTTGAATGTCAGGTATGTTAGCCAGTGGCGTGCCGTGCCTATAGAAGCGGGGGGCACAATGATTTGGGAAAAAAGAAAGTTAAAATAAGAATGACTTCCAGATAGATATAAATAATTCACTTGTTTGTAAATTATAGGGTTTTTAACAATGATATAAGAAGTTATTGTTATTAGGCTATAAAATCATCACAAATAGTATTTAGTGGTGTAAGATATGGCGGGTTTTTAAATTTCTTTACTAATTTTCCCGTTCAATGCGAAGTAGAATGATATGAGAAATATTCTAACTAAATTTTATAAATTGTATGTTGTCCACTCTTGTTTCCAAACATAAACAGACAATAGGTTGACTGAACTGAGTGAAAAAGGCCCATTGTTAAAATTACTTTTGATAGCTGTTGTAGATAATATTCTACATCTTTTTTATAAGCTTTTCGAAGAAATTTAATTGGCTGATGGATTGAGAGAATGCTCACGGATGTGTACAATTTCCCCCTCTGGCGGTGCCTTGTAGTTGATAAGTTGCTACACTACTTAATGAGTTGGTCTTGATCAACAAATCTACGCCAATGTTGTGATTGCTTTCACTTAACGTGATTGCAGTCTGGTAGTACTACATTTTCAAATAAAATGAGTTGTTAACTGCGTTGGGTTTCTATCTAGAAACAATGGTATACAATGTATATAACGGGATGATTTTTTTACAGATGGTGCTTAAGAGTATTGAAGCATTTTCATCACATTTCTCAGAGCTAAAAGTGTTCAACTTTGTAAGTCCGATGGGGAATTTAAAGTCTCACCTTTACAAAGTACCGGGTTTGGTAGTCAACGATTGCGCGGAGCAATTTTATGTCTTGTAGATAAGATTTGCCGATAATAAACTTTTATGTTAAGGTATGGTTGGATATTCTGCATATTTTAAAAGTATTGTATTATACAGGGTGCTTTCAAAAAGTAGGGTGTCGCAAAATTAATTTTTTAAATGAGACACCCTATATTCGAATGGATTTTTAAATTCTACGTGTAATTTCATAACTTTTTCACTATTGGTTTAATATACGAAAAATTATAGTTTTCAAGATAATTCGACTTGTAATGAAAATTTAGCTTTTCCAAGCATCTCTGTATAAATAAATTTGATAAAACCCCCGACGACGTACTTGTTTTAATTTACTCAGAATACAAATTATGAATCGCTTGGAATCAAAATTTAGGTAGTATTTTCACAACAAAGAGATGCTTGCAAATGCTAAATTTTCATTACAAGTCGAATTATCTTGAAAACTATGACTTTTTCGTATATTAAACCAATAGTGAAAAAGTTATGAAATTACATGTAGAATTCAAAAATTTATTCAAATGCAGGGTGTCCCATTTAAAAAATCTATCTTTGTGACACCCTACTTTTTGAACGCTGTATAATTCCAAATATTTTTAAAATATGCAGAATATCCAACCATACCTTAACACAAAAGCTTATTATCGACAAATCTTATCTTCAAGGCATAAAACTACTCCGCGCAATTGTCGACTCATCCAGTACATGATTTAAGAAGTTTATCCCCAAAAAATTAGAACGATTTCGAATCAAATTCAACCTCAAAATACCTATCAAACATTTCTCATTATAAAACGGGGAGGTGGGGACGTAATAGTAGCAGAAGCCTCCGTCGTGAAACGTTAGGCCGAAGTTTTGCCGTTATGTTGTAGAAGTTGTCAGTGAAATGAAACAAATATAACACTAGTGGTCTAAGAAATACCTTATCTTTGTTTCTTCGACAAGGTATATGGATATATTACTCCGAAAAATGTTCTAGCCCCACTAATGATCGTAAATACCTCGCGGCGAAAAGCCGCCTGGAAGATGAAAGTGATTGTAAGCGGTTAAAGTTGGAAAATTTTCAAGTTTGTTAAATCAGTCTTTTTAAGGCTAAAAAACTTGCAGGTAATATAAAATGATGCCCTTATACCGCCTGCAAACCGCACTGGAAGAGACGTGACTGGCGGAGAGTTGCAATCTTTAAAAAAATCGGAAAAGCTTAAAGCATCCCGCTCGATCGTATTTACATTTTTATAATTGTTTAAGATCATATGCAAAAGGGCGGAAAAACTTCTTAAGATTACCCCTTGAAAATAAAGTACCATGCGCGTATTGCGTTTTTACATTCGTTACGTTCGTTAATCTGTCAAAGAAAACGATTAGGATATATCCGCCGGTGAAGATAAGCGTTTATTATCTAATAACACTTGAAAACTTTTCAACTTTCAACGCTCACACACTTACTTTCATCTGGGGATAGAATATTTTTCGGAGTAATACATCCATATACCTTGTTGAAGAAGACGCTATTTCCTCGTCCATAGGCATAGCAAGCGCATACAAAAACTATCTGATTCAGCTTCCGCACAGCATACCAAGCCTCGCTAGACTGCAAGAGATGATTGCTCGTTACGATCAGTCGTCTCTGGTGATATGACTTCAGACGGCTCACTGATTTTTTTGAATTTAGTCGCATTTTAAGCCTTAATGGCTAGATTCTCCAATTCTAGACTGATCTAATTTAACAACCAAAAGTTTTAAACTGGCAAAACAATTATGTTTAATACTGTGGATTTGTTTCTGTTTTCTCGCAAGTTCATAAAGAAAAGAGCAATTATAGTATGCACTTTCCACAATAATAGAACCAAATTCATTCTAGCAATACGTTCCAAGATGAAAATCATTTGGAAACCGAGCAAATCCTACTATACAGGGTGTTTTCTAATTGAATGTCAATATTTAAGGAGGCGATTTTTGGGTCCCTTTTAAAAAGAAAACTTCATATGAACGTATGTCCTAAACGTCTTAACTTTTGAGATACAGGATGGTAAAGTTTTCAAAAATAAATAGTTTTTTATTAATATCTGTAATACCACTTTAGATATTTTAATTAAATTTGGCATACATGTACTATGTATCAAGAGGCATTATTTAGTGTACCACAATTTTTTTTATTTCCACCAGTGGCGTTCGTACGGAATTTCATCTGCCTATTTTGGCAGACATTGATGGTACGCCACTGATTTCTCGTTAAATTAAAATTATTCCAGAAATCCCCAATCATTCCTAAGCAAATTTGATTTCTTGAATTTTTTCAATCCGATGCACGGTTTTCGCTTAAAAAAATAAAACCTTTTCTCTGCATGATCATAACAATATCGTTAATATGACAATATCGCCATGCAGAGAAATAGATTTTATTTTTTAGATCAAATTTGCTTAGAAATGAATAGGGTTCTCAAAAAATTAACTTCCTTAGATCTCTAATTTAAAAAGTACTAAATCTTAAACCTTTTTGATCAATCTGAACGTAATATTTTTATTATTCATCTTACCGATTTAATTTTTTGTGCCTGTTTGTGGCCTGGCTGTGCCATAATACTAACAAATTTACGGAAAACACGAGATGAATGAACAATCCCATCATGAAATTCAAATTCATCATCTGTGAAATTACACTTCAGGTATACATACCGTAAAGACTCAGAGCCTGATCAGCAGTAGTACATATCTGGCTGTGAAGTAAGTAACAGCAGATCATTGTACCCGTTCTACCCTTGCCAGCTTTACAATGTACCACAGCAACATTCTGGGTATTCTCTTTCAACCAATTATGAACATCCTGCAATTAAAAAAATTAACATTAGGGTCTCTAGATTACAAAAAGCATGGTTTTCCCTTTTCTATTACATATTACGTACATATACGTTTGTGGTTGCCAAAACAGGTGCGTGTGTTAGATAGTTTTAGCAGAATGCTCTTTGATATTAATTATAACTTCATTTTTTAAAGGAAGTTCTAATGATAAAATTTTAATACGCTTATGCCCAGACTCCAGAACATGGATTTATTAAGAATGGATACGGGATGATTTAATATTCTTTGAAGCCAAAACAAACCATTCTAAGCGACACTGTAAACACAATTTGTAAACATTGGCCACATCTTATTTTACCTTGTATTTTTGTACAAAAAATACGTTAGAAGCATCACAAGATTTACTAAACGTAATAAAAGCCCTAAAATATTTTATTTTTCTGCTAAATAATAATAAATTTAAGTTAAAAAGGTTTAATTATTTATAGGTTATATTATTTCTAAAGGTTTATTTAAAGTCGCTCCGAGTCATTTATAAATCTATAAGTCGCACTTTTTCTTTTCTAGTTCATTCAGGCGTTTTTCCTAAGCAACCAGCAGAGACAGCAACACTTCTGAGCTCCAACACTCCAATGCTATTTTATCTCTTTCTACTACCATTATTGATTCAATTACGTATTTCCTTAAAGTTCGTAAACTCTACCTCTAGGGGAAATGTTTTCATAACAAACAACAAAGAAACAGGCTTCACGTTCGATACCCTCACAGTATACGGACATCGAATCCTTTCTTAATAAATCCATGCTCCAGAATATCCCTAATCACAACTATAATATGTTAAAATAAGGATTTCACAATATCTCTAATAATATTTAAACTATACTTTCAACTTTACCAAATCCCGAAAACATGCGTTGAATTAAAAACCTTAAGGACAAAAATAAAATAAAAACCACAGGCACGCACTAATAAATTTAATCTAAAACCACTTCCTAAAGCGAATTTTTATACAAGATAATTTATTATTTGTTACCTTACTGAACACGCCACAATGTTTTGTAAAATCAAAAAGACATAATTTAAATGGACCTTAATCAAAATATTCAATTAAAGTTTGTTAAAAAATATAAACAAAAAAACATTACCTGACAAAACGGTTCGATAGACTCGATTCTAGGCGGATTATGGTCATCAAAGGGAAAGGTCTTGACCATGTCGTGAAATTTTGACTTGTCATAACTTCTTTCAGAACAAAGATTGTATATCATATAGTGTCCAGGGTGCTTATGGTCCAGAAATTTAACAACGTCCTCTATATTATTTCGATACACGCTTTCAATATTGGAGGCTGGATAACCCATTGCTATAATTTTCTGTGTAATATCTAAGATATTTTGTTAAGGAAAAAATCTTTACCTACACAAACTACTCCACGGAATACTCAATGATAATAATAAATAATAGTAATAGTAATAATAAATAATACTAATAAATATCGGGAATAAGCCAGGTATATATTGGGTACAAAGGTATATCGAATATACCTCCTGTCGGTATACAGGGTGGTGCAACCAAGATGTGGTGAACGATTGTGAGTAAACGGTGAGGAATTTCCAAAATTTTTTTTTTGGATATTATCGATAGTCAGACACGCTATGTTTTAAAATTATAGCCATAATACAGGGTGGTCCGGAAAACTCGTGGCGAACCAAACTTGTATTTTTTTAAATGGGACACCCGGTATATAATTAATCCAATTGATTCTCCTGTTCGTTACGATCATTTTGATATAAGGTTTATTGGGTCTAAAACTTATAGTAAGGGAATGGGACGCGGTTAAAGTTGAAAAAATGCTCACAGTTCGGCCATTTTTTTAAAAAAATTGAAACAGGTATGGAAAACCCAAATATTCCATAAAACGTTACATATCCTTGAATACATTAATCACTTGCAATTTGTTTAAAATTATTCACTGTTATACAGGGTGGTCAAGTTTTGCAAATACGCCCTGGACTCATTTTTTTTAAATGGAACACCCTGTATATTTTATTTTCATGTTAAAGATAACATTACTAGCTTTCAGAAAATACCATACATGATGCCTTTCTGACCAACCGTTTTTTAGTAAACTAGCCGTGAAAGCAAAGTTTCTTCATTCTAATACGATTATGCTGAATATACGTTGTTTATTATTGAAATGAAACAAAAGATTGACAAACTTGTCAAAGCTACTGCCGCATAATGTATTATTTACAAGTTAAGTGTAGGTGGCTCAATAATTATGAGGTAAGAAAACTGGGACCCGAAACTTTTACATGTTTATTAGAGATATTTCAAAAAACAGAAAATATTGTTTTTAGGAAATGTAAAGTAATTAATAAACCAGTTATAAACGAAGATAATAATGAGTTATCAGTATTATTGATAGTGTAAGAAAATTAATTAAGCAAAAACAGAACATCTTTTAAAATTATTTAGGTATGTACTTACTTGTAAACTTAATTTAATATAAACAAATAAGTACATACCTAAATAATTTTAAAAGATGTTCTGTTTTTGCTTAATTAATTTTCTTACACTATTAATAATACTGATAACTGATTATCTTCGTTTATAACTGGTTTATTAATTACTTTACATTTCCTAAAAACAATATTTTCTGTTTTTTGAAATATCTCTAATAAACATGTAAAAGTTTCGGGTCTCAGTTTTCTTACCTCATAATTATTGAGCCACCTACACTTAACTTGTAAATAATGGATTATGCGGCAGTAGCTTTGACAAGTTCGTCAATCTTTTGTTTCATTTCAATAATAAACAACGTAAATTCAGTATAATCGTATTAGAATGAAGAAACTTTGCCTTCACGGCTAGTTTACTAAAAAATGGTTGGTCAGAAAGGCATCATGTATGGTATTTTTTGAAAGCTAGTAATGTTATCTTTAACATGAAAATAAAATATACAGGGTGTTCCATTTAAAAAAAAATGAGTCCAGGGCGTATTTGCAAAACTTGACCACCCTGTATAACAGTGAATAATTTTAAACAAATTGCAAGCGATTAATGTATTCAAGGATATGTAACGTTTTATGGAATATTTGGGTTTTCCATACCTGTTTCAATTTTTTTTAAAAAATGGCCGAACTGTGAGCATTTGTTCAACTTTAACCGCGTCCCATTCCCTTACTATAAGTTTTAGACCCAATAAACCCTATATCAAAATGATCGTAACGAACAGGAGAATCAATTGGAATAATTGAATACCGGGTGTCCCATTTAAAAAAATACAAGTTTGGTTCGCCACGAGTTTTTCGGACCACCCTGTATTATGGCTATAATTTTAAAACATAGCGTGTCTGACTATCGATAATATCCAAAAAAAAAAAATTCAAAATTCCTCACCGTTTACTCACAATCGTCCACCCAATCTTGGTTGCACCATCCTGTATACCCGACCCTGTCGGTATATCAAACCCAAATCCGCCCTCACTGGTCTAAGTACACCGGAGTCATTTATACAGCAAATAACCGAGCAACAAAAATGGTAAAAAAAAACAGTAGGGCTGGTAGGTTATTCCTCTTATACGAGTACTATAGTTTACTTCATATAAAACAAGTTCAAAGTAAGGTTGTAACCAATATTTTAATTTTTCTTAACTTCTTATATAAAAATTAAAAATATATAAAAACGCCATCACAAAAGGATACATGTAAGATCAAGGTTAAAACCATCTTGTTTATACCTATTTCGCTTCTTGCTGACAAGACCCTTGATGGGATTTGTCAGATTCATGTTGGAAAATGAGGCAGCCATTGCCTCTTCCTGGGGACTACCTCTTGACTGCCGATTCAAGCAATTGGAACAACTCGCCTCATGATTCACCACCACTGATTGAATCTGGTTACATATCTTTGTGGTCTTGGCTGGAAGAAAACCAACAAATTCCTTATTGTTGTCACAATGTCCTAAAAAGATACTGAAGGTTGCAAGGATTATATAAATCGTTAAGGACCAGTTATTTGTTGATTTTTAAGGTTTTCGATAGTTCTTCAGTAAACGCATGTAAAAATCTGCTTCCCTTTCAAACAGTAGACCTGGTGTAATTGTAAAGTTCTATTTATTTCTGAATAGTCAGCCGCATACCTTTTTTACACTAGAAAAAAGGCAATTTTTTTTTTCTATTCACACATTATTCTAAAAACTCTTACCGAACGGACATATAGCATGTAATTCAAAAATAAAAAGAACTTTGCTATTGAATAAGACCTGCACTTTAAAATTGTGTCATTTTTATTGAAAAAATGTTCAAAACATCATCAGGGTGAAATGCCAAATAGCAAAACAAGGTGCTCGAATTTTCAATATAAATAGATGGGAATTAGGTGCTGCTTCACTCAAAAATTAGGTGCTCTTATAGTTGCAGAGACAATAACTTTTTTCTGTTCTCTTGTTAATTTTTGTCTTTTTTTAGCTTCATTCGCAAGAACTCCCCAACCGCCTCGGCACGCGCTTTTTTTCTTATGGAGTTTCTAACAAGTGCGCTCGCCTAGTAGCAACGGGTTGTCAACGGATCGCCTTATCCGATGTACAGGCGTTACCGAGGATATAGAGGCCGATGCCGCGTTGATAATTGAGCGACAACCTTAACAGTCGGTTGCTCAAATCTTTTAATCAAGCAACAAATTTAATTTAGAGTCATCTTTGGCATTGACATTTCGAGTTGTGCCTTGGTCAACTGACCAGTCAATTTGAGCGCGGTCAAATATTAGGTGGTCAAATACTCAAGTCATACTCATAGTCAAGTAGTTTAGTATCAAACATAGATTTTTTCGCATATTTTAAATTGGATGGTATGATTTTTTATCATATTTTTGGATTCTAGAAGTTCTAGACATATTTGGTATAACATACCCTATGAGGTTTTTCAATCGTTTTTGAAATATTTAAAATTAAAAATTATTTCGCATAAATATACTTTAAATGTAACTATCCAGGTTGCGAACAAAATACCTCCTACCTTTTTAAATTTTCTTTATAGGTCAGTCAAAGTTAATGTCAAGGTTGACAATAATACTTTAGTCACCGTGAATTTATAATTTTATTTTTATGCAAAATGAGTTATTCTATTAAACAATAAATGTTTATATTTATTAGTTATTAATATTTGAAAGCAATAACCAGTGATTATAAACAATAACAAATTTATAACACAAACAGATAAATGTTAACATTGGCGAATAATATCAATATCAAAAGAAATTTTTAACATGTCCGCTATTTAATTCTTCGCACTTTTTATACATTCTTCTCTGCCTCTTAAGTGTGTTCATAATACTTTCAGCATCATTTTCGTTCAGATTTCTTACTTCATTTCTCACCTTCCTTTGAATTTCTTCAATATTTTCATTATGATTGCTATATACATTTTTCAAATGACCCCAAAAATGTATCTAAAGGTGTGAGGACTGAGCTATTTGCAGGCCAATGTAACGTTTCATATCTGTCCAAACGATAGTATAAAATAAATTAAGATCTTGCCGCATTCTTTCGTTAATATTTGTGACAAAAGTATATCTCCTTTCCTTTTGATCAGCACTAAGCTTCTGAACTGGCATAATTTTGGATGGTCTATACTTAAAATACTTTAACGTTCTTTGAACTGTTCCGTAAGTCAACATGTTATCTCTTCTTCCATATCTGAGATACCGCCCACAATCGGGAATTGATTTTTTTGGATCCTCTTGAAAATATAATGATATCGCTAGGTCTCTTTCTTCCATTTCTTTGTCTTCTTTTTCCATTGCCCAGAATTGCTTTCTTCTAGTCTTCTATTTGTTGTTATTATGGTGTTTAATGACGGAGTTATTTGTCCCTCTTCAATACTTTCTTCATATTGTCTTTGGGCCGCTCCAACATTATTGTTATTTTTTAAATATAATTTTGACATTATCTCTCATTAATAGAATAACTCATTTTGCATGAAAATAAAATTATAAATTCACGGTGACTAAAGTATTATTATCAACCCTGACATTAACTTTGACTTACCTACGAAGAAAATTTAAAAAGGTAGCAGGTATTTCGTTCGCAACCTGGATAGTTACGTTTAAAGTATATTTATGTGAAATAATTTTTAAATTGAAATATTCCAAAAACGATTGAAAAACCGCATAGGGTTGTTATACAAAATAGGTCTAAAACTTCCCCTAGAATCCAAAAATATGATAAAAAATCATACCATCCAATTTAAAATAAGCGAAAAAATCGATGTTTTATACTAAAATACTTTTTTATTTGATGCTCAATTGTTTTGCTGATAACATATATATGAATGATCCATAAAAATCCCCAAAACTTTCATATTTAACATTTTTCCCATCTTTAAAAATAAAAAAGTTGTAAGGCCTGTTCGCTTTTATTTGGATATCCCTGTACAATATATATATTATACTTTTACCTTAAACATCGCATCTCACATATATTTTTTATTATTCCGACTGAAGACTTGCAGTATTTGGTAAGTTTCTACGGTTTGCTCCTTCAGTGAAGGTCGCCATGCGAACAGATGTTTTTATACAAAGAAAACGATCGTTCTGCATCTAATGATGTAAGGCTAGCAAACAGAAAACTTTTTTGCCAATCGTTTGAGGCTTAAGGCATCATTTTTGTGATAATATATGTGAATGTCCTCTAATATCGCTAAATCGGTAATTTTTCCCAAAAAGGTGTGTAAACCTTTTACAACTTTTTATGCCAAAGCTGTCTCTTAGCGATTGTAGTCTAGAATGTACCATATTCACAATATTCAGAGATTCCTCTAAAGACATGTCCTTCTATAATGTCTCTAATAGCTTGAGATTCTTTAGGATTAAACTTTAAAACAACAGTCTTTATTTGCTTCAAATATTTATAATAAACTGCCTCCTCAAGCCATGTTCTCCTTCGTGTTAAAATAGGCTCGGTATTCCTGCAAGGCCCTGACAACTACGGAATACATACATACATTTACGGACTAGATCGCGTTTCGACGCCGATATTTCGACATACCGTGGCCATAGCTTACCATAAGTGCCGTGGCTGGGTGTTTCGCTCGCCCCGTGTGCTGCGCCCATGTGATAGAAGGAAATTTGGGGAGCTCTACTAATTTCTAATGTATTTATTTTATTTTTATTACGTTTGTTCTTTATCACTTTATACATTTCACGTATGTATTGTTTTTTATATTTTTGTTTTCATTACTAAACTAGAAGATCCGATTCTGCGCAGATTTTTTTCTTACTTTTCAAGTTAATCTTAAATCCTATATTGTTGCTTTGTCAATGGAAATGTATAAAGCTTTTTTATACTATCTTGATTTGGACTATTACGTTTTTACGCAAAAAAAAATCCAAAATATGTAAAATTTATCAAATGTCGAGTTTACGACAATTGTGCAACATTACACCCACGAAAGTTCATTTAGTTTAAGTTATATGTAGCTCAGGAATTCATATAAAAATCTAAAATTAGTAATAAATAATTGAAGGTAAATAATTGAAATGATTGCATCAGAAGCGAGCACGGCATCACCTTATAAACCACGAATATGTCACCCCACAGATAAAAAAAAGTTGTGTAATATTATGACAGCGAATATATTTAAAAATGATATACGTAGATTCAATTCATAAAATAAAATGGACAAATTAAATTAAAAAAAAAATGAAGCCAATTTTAGGTTCGTAATTAAGTATTCTGAGCAAATACCCTATAAAGATTCAGATTTAGTATCCCTTAGTATGGCATTTTAAAAATTTGCTGTACTTCATAAAAAAAATTCAAGGCATGTAGTACATACTAAGCCTTTAACACAAAAATAATTGTTGTCAGCTCAGATATTTCAACTGTTTTAATAGATCACATTAAGTATTAAGTATTTGACCATAACAATGTCACATGATGTACTGAAATAATTTCAAAACGCTAAAGTGCATGGCTTACAAAGTGCTAGCAGGGGCATGACGAATAACCACTAAACTAAATTCCTTTACTGCCATTTTTGGCTAATGCGGAGACTGAGAAAAAAATAAACTATTGGAAAAAAGGCATTTTACTCTAGTATCATATCAAGCAAAGTATATAGTATGTAGGGTGTGCGAAAAGTCTTAGTATGGGCAAATATCTTTGCTATTAGTAAAGATAGACACAAAATTTTGGCTATTGGCTTGGTTATTGGTTAATAAATCTACTTTTTTTTATGTAATTTAATTTTTTCAACTCCCTTAAGGGGTGATGCTATTAAGATGCGGACTTCGGGTTTGCGGTGAAATGATTCTTTATCGAAATGAGGTACCACACGGCATAAGGCTGCATTTAAAATTTTTGACCTCAACTCCCTAGCGTCACTCCTGAGGTCACTCTCAAGGGGGTTGAAAAAGTTAAATTACACAAAAAAGTAGATTTATTAACCAATAAGATCCACCTAAAATTTTGTGTCTCTATCTTTACTAATAGCAAAGATATTTGCCCATACTAAGACTTTTCAGATACCATGTATGTATATAACCCGTAAATATCAACTGTATAACTTGTACTTAAGTAGGTATCTATCAGGATTTAAGACTAATTTATTTTTCATTTAATAGGTACCCTATTTTCAATTTTCTGCGTCTGTTTTTTACAAGTTGTGCTGTTGTGTTAGCCACAAGTTCAAAAAAAAACCAAAAGCAAAACAAATTACAAAGAGGATAATAAATTAGCAATAAATTAGTATTAATAATACTCAGCAGTTATAGGGTTGAGATTGAATGCTTAATATGACTAAAGTAAAATGTTTTTCTTTCCAAGAGTTTCTTTTTGGTCTCCGTAAAAATTTTAAGAGCAATTAATTACACCAAAATTCCAGACGGTAAGTATTTGAGAAAATAAATAAAAAAGGGTTAACAAAAAATTAGAAATATGGTAATAAATTGACAATAAAACAGTCAATAATTATGTCATAAGCCGGCCACAGACAGGGAGAGATGTTTGTGTGAATTAACGTAGTGCTGAGACGCGCATTCATCAACGTCCGTTTATGGGTAAATTTTCCGGTAATTTTACCGAAAAATTTGTCTACTCACTGGCGAATATCAACACGCGTACATCAACGTGCGTTCATGTATTACACACATGTGCGTGTGTCTGTAGGCCCCTCGGTCGGCCCCTATAAGAAACAATTTGACAAAAATTTACTTTATATTTGCCAGTGTACAAGGAACAATAAGTACCTAAGCCAAAAATACTAGACTTAGACTTATCTTATAGAAAAATTGAGCTTCTGCTAATCAAAATGCCAAAACACTGACATAATATGTAAATAATCAGAATCAATTTGGAATGAATGACGAAGTCTGAAAGGCCACAAACAGAGACAGTAAAATCACAATAAAACCTAGCTAGAAAACGTTATATCCTCAGTTATAACTTGCAAAAAATGAATGATACATTTTGCTTTTAATATGGTACATGTTACATAGCATATTCATAAAATAATGCAAAAATCTTGTGCATACAAGAATTCAAGCAGAAAAATAGATTTCTGCATCTAACAGAGTAACATGTCAAAAACTTAAACTATATGAAGTATTATAATTAGGTTTTTTTAATTACCTATAAGTACCTACTAACGTGACACATCTAGATAAGTAACAAAGAATTTAGCAGCTACATAAAAATTTAAAAGTAGAAAATCTTCACGAGTGCCACTTTTGTAAAACAATGCAACCTCCTAGATATAACTTTTTCAAAAATGCTTCTCAGACACTTTCACACAAATGCAGGAAATACAGTTTATGTCAATTTTTGACAGTTCTTAAAATGTTTCGGGGGTTCTGGTCTGTTATAAGACCCAACAATTTTTATAACTTTCTTAGGTTTATTGGAATGCTTACCACAAATCGGACACATGACATCAAAAATATTGTTCAATGAAGCATTTTCTTTAAATGCACATTAAATTCCTAAATCCTGGCTACATTATTTCGATTTGCTATAGGTTATAAATACAGAATATGAATCTGTATTTTATATTATCACAAAATACCTCGCAAAATACCATATTTAGGTTTCTAAAAATATCTATGAAATATTAAAATACCTAATAACTTTATATTAATTAGTATATTCTTTTTAATGACGTTAAATAAGCTGAAAACATGGAAGGTACCTACCTATAATAGTACATATTGAACAGAATTTAAATTTCTTATTCAATGGTTAAGACTTCAGTAATGGCGAAACCACAGATATGCAAGTCCTGAATACCAGTTGGTTTTTTGTCCAGGATTATTAAGAAAGTTTAAAATAAAACAGACATAAAAATTCTATTTCAAACGTTAAAATTTAAATATTTATATTAGAGCTCGCTTAACTGAATGTTGCACTTACACCAATTACTAAAACGAATCGGAAGTCAAATAAAACATTTACGTACCTTTAAATCTATCCTTGGATTTTCTGCAGCTAACGCAGAGCCCCATAAAAAAACTTGCGAGCCCCAATATTGTTGAAAATTCGCGGGATAATAATGTAAATGTAACAAGGTTGGTAACATGAAAAAATTGCACACAGGTGAATAAACAGAAAATAATCACAGACTGAAATATATAGTTATAAAATAAATTAAAAAACTAGTCTGTTGGCACTGGGTCAGACCTACTTCATCTAAAAATCACAAAAATCCCTTTTTAGTGTGCGATAACACAATCACATTTTTTGCTCTCCATTTGTTAACACGCGTGCTATAAAACATTTGCATCCATTTGGATATTGGAAATAACAGTTCTCAAGTTATTCTAGCCGGGTTTTTTGAGTAAATAACCATTATTTTTTGGAAAAAATTAACAACTCTGTCAAATCGGTCTTTGTCTTTTTAGCACAAGAAACTGGAACTTCACATTTTCTGACAAACTCGTTGCTAGGCTAGGCAACCTTCAACTTCATGGTTAATATCGGTAAAAGTAGAGCTACCTGTTTTATCGGCCTGCGTCAGAAGCATTAAATTCCGGGAATTTTGACTTCAATTCTCAGACGTCGAAAGATTTTCTCAATAATACAATTTTAATCTTAATGGGTCACTTTATTAAGAAGCAGAAACTAATCAGCCTTTTAAACAAGATGTATTAATAGCTTACTAAAGTTTTCATTACAAAAGATTATAATATGCCGTCAAATAAAAATAATTGTTTCTTTTTCATTTAATTAAATAGCTCCTAAAGCACCTCTTTACTCAATAACCTTTTATAAACTTTAATTCCATCATTGATATAGTATTTAATTATTAAAATGGCCGTACGTGTGCATATATACACATACTTATATAAAATATGTTTATATCATAGTTCATGTAAATATTTGCGTAGATAATGAAATTATGTCACTGCAAGAGCAAAACAATTTATTAGTAGTCTCTAGACGGCATGGCAACACATTATTCAACGTGAAAATAGAATAGGCCATTACAAAATAGAATATTAGTTACTGTTTCTTTTAATATTCCTGACGCTAACTTTTATCGTTTTCTTTCCTTCGCAAGAAATAATTACATATTGTAATTTTTTAAATGTTTACGTTTCGGGGTCCCTGGATGACAAGAAACATGTTTCCCCGTATAGGATATGCTGTCTGTTGGTCGGTTGATGGGGTGAAAACTCATAGAAAAGTTTATGAAAACCCAGTCTACTTGGGCTTGCATATAAATTGAGCTAGCTCTAAACTCGATACACTTCGGATCGCATGTATAGACAGCAGTGGCGGCTGGTGAAATTTCAAAGTTGTATATCTCTGTTCCTACTTACAGGACCCGTATCAAATTTAGGGGTTTTAATAGTGAGCCCACTGAGAATGTTTTGGTAAAGAAAAAATCATTTTTTAATTTGCGAAAAAAAGTTGAATTTTTGGTGTGCCCCTCCTAGGAAAAGAATGAACACGTCTAGTTATTTTATTTATTATTTTCTCTAAACAAATTTTACATCATTTTGTCGACATTATTTTGAGACAAAAAAATGTGTTAGTAGAAAGTTATAGTCATTTGATTTTTTTTTTAAATTATATTTTAGGTTTAAAAAAATTCAAATGACTATAATCTTTCTAACACATTTTTTTATCTCAAAATTTAAAAACTGCTTATCTTGGACACCGTGTATATTTTTTATGCGTTTTTTAAACATTTTAAAAATTGCTGTCCCTACCTTCATCACCAAAAGGGTCGCTCAGAAAAATCTGAACAAAATCACGAACATTTAGAGTTAGGTGTAGATTGAGCCAAAATTATCAGGATCAAATGTTATAAACAATTTGTTTATGTCCTTATTATAACTGCTGAACCATTGGATTTAGAGAAAAAGCTTTTCGACAAAAAATATTTCTCACGATGTAAGGAACAACTTTTGTCCCTACACATTTTTCAAAATTTTTAATTTGGCTCAGGCGAAACGCGAGTGCACTACGATTAATAATTTAAGTGGGGGGCTGATGGCACGGAACACTAATTGTGCAAGTATAGCTTGCACTTTACCGATTTTTTTATACATGCGAATAATGTCGCAACCCAACCCAATCAAACTCGCCAGTTTTTCTGGTCGACAATCTTGTGTAGCTAAAGCTGGTCTGAGCTAAAAGTATGATTATTCGTAAAGTAAAATTAGGAACGCTGCCGAAACTCCGTTTTCATTAATAAATACAATACTGGCGACTAGACATAGTAATACGATCTTTGTCTACGCACGTGCAGGCTGCAAGCTCTGTAGTTGATATGAGATTGTCAACAATTTTAAAAATATTTTATCGAGGAACAACTTGTTGCCAATACACCTTTTAGAGCCGATCTAATTTTTTAAATAACAAAAAGTTTTTGTCCCAACACAGATTCGAACCCTCGACCTTCTGATCAACTTGCTGAGATTATACCTCTGGACTACGCTGGTAATGTAAGAAAATCGGTCTGATACCGTTAAATTTGATGCCTAGCGCTGGGACAGAAATCGTATTTATAATTTTTTATGTTTAACCGCTAATTAATATTATTAATACAATGCGCATATTAGCTACCTAATTAGTTTTTCTTTTTCCGAACCAAATGTTTTGAAATAGTATATTTTATGGGGCGGTTTGAGAGTATTTCCAAAGTGGGAGTGGCCCGATATTATTGGTGGGCCGTCGACCAATTGTCTCTCTTTTTAACTTCTTAAAGCGCGTATGTCTTTCTCTCTTAGTTTTAATGAATTTATATCGTCGGTATAAACCTATAAGATCAATTTAAAATATGACCCAGCCCGGAGCTAGCTTTGACGATGGCTTGGCTTGATCCTTTCTTGGGGAGTTTTCGCATGGAACTTTGAAACAAAAGATTCTTTTTTGGTTTTAAAAAATTAAAAAATAAATTATTAGGTAGATCACTGAAAATTGTAGGTGGGTCATTGACCAAATGACCTTATGGACGGGCCTGGAGGTAATTATAAAACATTCCCAAAAGATTTGGTCATTTTTTATTAAAAAAAAAAATTTACTTTATAAATATAGTCATCCAATAACAGGTTAACAGCTGATTATGTTCTAAAATGAACACAACTTAGAAACAAACAGCTCTATAAAGATTGGTTTATAGATTTAACACAGTTTTTTTAGGGGGTGGTTTAATAATAGTTTAATTATAACCTCAATAATGAAATCTTACATTTTTTAAACCCGGTAAATCAATCACTGGTTCAAATTTAGCAACCAAAGATCACACAAGAATACTGACAATAATTTCTGTTCCCAATATAATAATGTGTTCCCTAAACTAAAACAATAATTGATCTACCTTGGTTGTTGATTATGTTACAACTAAACACAGCCTTATAAATTTATGAAAGCCTAAACTGGATAATTACTACACTTCTCAAAAACTGCTGCAAACTCGTTGCATTTGTTCTCGTACTCCTCAAAGTTCCCTACTATAGGCCCTAAAACCTGGAACCACGGTAGCTAATCCAGATCTATCCTCTGTTGAATATTCAAAGAACCACACTGAACTTTACTTTCGCGCATCTTGGTAAGGGAAAACTTTAAATCATCCATTGTTATTGGACGTAGAGCATCGTGGTACACATCATCTTCAGAGTTACTTCTCTGTCCTCTGTTCAAGTTGCTGTTAATTTCTTGGCGGACATAATCACGAACTCTGTAAACTGCAGCGTTACGGCAGAGTTCCCGTAAGTCGGAACCGGAGAAACCATCCGTGGCTTTTGCAGTAACTTCCACGTTTACGTCATCAGCTGTGGGCTCGTGCTCCAAAATCAGACTTAGAATCTGACGTCTCTGAGCTACGTTGGGCATGGGAACGTGGAAAGTAGCCGGCATTCGACGCAAAATGGCTCTGTCCAAGTCCTAAGAAAAAAAACATGCTTACAAGCAATCTAAATTTTACATATAACGTGCTACTACTATTTCCTATACATCAGACTGTAACCTTTATCAGACTTCTAAGAATAAAACCTGAAGTATTCTCTACGAGGTGTTTGCTTGGGTGTTTGGTAACAAATGGGCCACACCTTAGCAGTGACTTCCCTGGCTCAATTTGGATCGATTTAACCCAAGGTTGATAAAAATCATGATTTATATATATATATATATATATATATATATATATATATATATATATATATATATATATATATATATAAATCAAAAATCAGCGATTTTTTTAGATCATGATTTTCTTCATTTTTTTCTAAAAATTTTATTTTGGGCTAATTTTTTTAATTCACATATTTTCTAACTGTTCATACCTTGTTTGGTTAAACATATAATAAAAAAATATTTTTAAGCGTAAATAATACGGAAAAATTTCTTGGCCGCGTAACCTCGCTTATTAACAGAAAACTTAAAAAATAAATATACCTGTGGTCTGTTAGTTGCTCCCATAATGATAACAGTGCAGTCTGGATCAGTAATCAACCCATCCCACAAAGACATAAACTGAGCCTTCATCATTGCAGTAGCCTCGTGATCTGAACTATTTCTCGCTCTTAAAAAGGAATCAATTTCATCTATAAAAATGATGCATGGTTGCAGCTTGACAGCTAAGGTGAACACTGCAGTTGCCAGTTTTTGACTCTCACCATACCATTTATCAGTAAGGATAGATAGATCGAGATTAATAAAGAAAGTACCTGCCTCACGTGCTGTTGCTTTGGCGATTAATGTTTTTCCACAACCAGGTGGGCCATGAAGAAGAACACCTGCAACAGACAAAGAAAACTAGCACTCAGATTCACTAAAAAGGTTTAAGATTTAGTACTGGTTTAAATTAAGATGTTCTAGTTGATCAGTTAGGTTTTGACACGTTTTTGTCCTGTCATTGCTAATAAGTCATTAAAAACTGAGGCGGTATTCTAAATTTCAGCGATTTGCTTGGTTTCCAAATAGGTTTCATTTTGAAACGTGTCGCTAAAATAAATGTAGTTTTATTATTGTGGAAAGCACATACTAAAATTGTCCATTTTTTTATAAATTGGCGAAAAACCTCAAAAACAAATTCATAGTATTAAATTTAGTTGTCTTATTCTTATACTTGTCATTTTAATACTTTTGGTTGTCAAATAAGACCAGTCTAGATTTGGAGAATTTGGCGGTAGATGTTGTATAACTATTTAAAATCTTTACTGATTTTATTGGATCTTAACTTATTTGTTTGTTAATTATTTTTATTCGTTTTTTGGTACAATAAAGTTAAGGAATTGAAGAAATGTTTCCATTAGGTATGAAAGATTGTTCAAATGACGTTCATTATTAGCCTCACAAAGGCGAGCCCTTTCTATGATATGCTCTATGACTGGTGGCTGGCTGGCTGCAAGGCTCTTATTTCCACTCTGATGTTCTCCTTTATTTCCTGGATGGTCCGAGGTTTATTTAGATACACCCTCTTCTTTAAAAATCCCCACAAAAAGGTCCGAAGCTGTTAAGTCTGGGGATCGTGGAGGCCAATTGATCGCAGACGATATGCACGCTGCGTCTAAATAATTGACCGATTACTTTCAAGATAAATCTCTTTTCGTTCGCTGAGCAGTGGTAAATTTTTCCATGATTAAACTCCTTAATGTGGCCTACCGACTCCCGAAAAAATCAAAAGAAAAAATTCATTATTTGTCATTTTTTTGTTGGCTACGACTATTGCATTTATTTTGAGGGTTTGCTTGGGTAACATATATGGGCAATTCGTTATTTTAGTTTAATTTATGAGGCCATTTAGTTATATTTGCATTGTTCAATTTAATGTAAGTTTTTTCAAATATGGACTTTTATGATTATTATTCAAGGTCGTATTCTTCTTCAGCGTGGAATGATGAGTTTATGTATAAAAATACAATTTATAGCAAAATCTGCATGTTGGTAAAAAACTGTCTTGTTTCCAAAATGACTGACTCAAATTAGTGAAAGGGCGTATTATTCCAATTGACATAAATACCTTTTGGAGCAGTGGTTAACAAAGAATCAGCAAATAGTTCTTTCCTTTGTATTGGTAAAATGACTGTTTCCCTTAACTCTTGGATAAGTCCCTCCAAACCTGCAATGTCATTCCATGTTACTTTGATTTCTTGTGGATTGACTAGATGAGCAGCAATCATCATTTCATAATCGTTAAATTTGTCTACTTGCACCTTATGTTGATTTGCAGTTGAAGTTAGCCTAAAAAAGGGTATTCAACTAATTAGATTGCAGACACAGTCAAATAATACTTATTTAAAATAAAAGTCCCGTGTATTTTTTTTAATGTCGTGACTAGGAGTTAAGTTTGGCCAAGGTGGGCGAGTGTTTGCATGATTCAGTAACTTACTAATAGTGATTGCAGTCCCGCAGTGTTTCAAATCCCGCAGGGCATTTGCGGGATTGGTTCTTATCCCGCGGGATCCCGCATATGTTTTTCAATTTAATAAAATTCAATAAATTAACGTTTATTTAATTAATTATTGAACCAACTTTCATTTTTTATTATAAAAATCAGGGTTGGCAAATATCATGATATTTATATAAATATCAAAATATCATAATATCGGATATATATCCGATATATATCAGGAATTTCGTTCTTATGCTATATGCAAAAAAAAAACATGAAACGTAAAATACCTTTATTTTGGTAAACAACAAAAATCAAACTTTAACTTAAAATAACAAAAAACAAGACAAAAATTATTATTATTTACGTATCAAAAAATATCATTATCCTAAGTATTTATCCTACGTAAATATCAAAATAACTTGTCGTTTGGCATATTTTTAAGTTTCGCACAATCGGGCCAAAGGAATATCATCATTATCTTCACTTAACACGACTTTATCACTTTTTGAGAAGACCCAGTCCAAGCTTTTGGCTTTTTTATTGGTACTTTGATTTAAACATTTAAAAACAAATACTAGTTTACTCGCTTTTTCGTTTCCCAGACGATTTCTTAATTTAGACTGAACTATTCCAAAGCTTGAAAAAACTCTTTCTAATCCAGCTGTTGCCGCTACTGCACTGAATAACTGCTCACATAGTTGTAAAAATTCCTTTTTGGGCCATTCCGACTCAGAAATCGCAACTGATTTCCACCAAATCATTGGGTTTGTTGTTTGAAATTGTGCGGAAAATAAATAGTTTGGAAATGGAGAAGACTTTGTAGTAAGAGCCATAACAAGCGGAACAAATTCAGGGTTTATTGAATTCAGAATATCGAAAGCCTGTTGTTTTTGGGGTGGTGTTAAATTTTGTCCTAAGAATCTGTGATCGAGCATATTCGCCAAATAATGATGTGATCCCAACGACATATTTTTCCTCTTGACAAACGCTTGTTTTACCATACTGGGTTGATCCTTCATTCCCAAATCTTTTTCCAGTTGGTGCCATATCTCTACTGCAACTCCAATTGTAGTTTGATCCCGTTGCATACGGTCTAATGCAATACTAATGGGATTAAGTCGGTTCATGATATCCATCGCATTTTTCATAATATGAGTATCATTAATTATTTTAATAATTTCTTTATCGACAACATCCTGGTGGTCTTGACATAGCTGGACCAATATTCCCCGGTTATCCAAATATGACTTTATTGCATCGCACATTGTGTTCCAACGGACTACCTGAGGCATAACTAGTTTTTTTCCTTTCATTTCCTTATAAAAAGCAGCTGGTAAATGCTTATTTCTAAAGTATTTAATAACTTTTAAAATATGCTCGGTGACTCCTGGAATATCGAGGTCTTCTGCAAGCAAATTAAGGATGTGAGCAGAACATCCATAGTGAATTATCTCAACATTTTTGACAAGTTCTTTTCGCATCTTCATGACGTTGCCCGTGTTGTCGGTAACGAAGCTTCCTACTTTCACTCCAAAGATTTGTTCCGCCTGCTGGATTGCATCTGTTGCCACTTCTTTTAAATATTCCGCGGTATGTGGATGTCCCGATGTGTCAAGAGTTGACACTAAGTAGGAATCTCCACTTTGAGTCATGATTGAGCAGCATACAATGGGCTCGTTATGAATGTTGCTCCATCCATCAAGAGACATGGAGACGACCTGACCTTCTAGTTTCTGTTTACACTCTTCCAAGATTGACTGATAGGTATCATCCAAAATTTGCCCACCAATTTGACGCCTTGAAGGTGGTTTATATCCAGGCCTCATTATTTTACATAGCTCTTGAAATTCTGCATGATCGGCATGATTGAAAGGCGTATTTGTAGCATAGAAATATCTGCCCACTTGTAAAGATATACGTTTCGCGTAAGACTCTGACGTAAAAATTATGTCAGCATCTTTAACAGTATTTAAATGAGATTTTTCTGTTCGTCGAATTTTCGCTGGTCTCGGCTTGTTTTGACTTAGTTCTGTTTCTGTAGATTGTATTTTTGATGTTTGTTGTATAAAACTATCCCAACAAATTGTACTGCCACTTTCACTGCCAATACTACTGCCAGATGGAGTTGGTAAAGCTGTCTTGGCCTTGGTTATTGAAGCCTCTGACACAATATCTCCTACCTCAATTTCCTGTTGACGGCTGGAAGGATTTTCTAATCTGATGTTTTCATTTGTTGGTAAAGTTACGATTGATGTTGAGGGTCGAGGTTGGTGGTCTATAATGAAAAAAAAAATTATTATAACCAAGTCGATTATGTTTTTCAAGTTGTTCGACATGCAGAATTTATTGTTTGAAGACAAGTTTCTGATTTTTTTGCATGTAGCCAACAATGCAGAGACACTATTATATTTAATCGGATCCTGAAGAATTGAATATCCACAATAAAAAGTTTTATAGTTAGTAAGTTAAATTAAGTTGAAAATCATTAAAAATTATTACCTATATTTATAAAAAAAATTTGAATTAGAAATAAATAGAATGCACTTTCGTACAAGGCCCCCAATCGGTTTGAAAAGGTTTACTTCAGGGACGGATACAGGATTTTAATACATATTAAAAATTTTAAGACATCAAAAAAATCCGAGTTTAAAAAAAAGACATAATTCGTAATATGATTACCTGTTTGCTTGTTTGATATTACATCAACCTCCTTATCATTTGAATTCCTTGAGTTAGTTTCCGATTCTGAGTCTGAGAGAGTCTCTGCATGGCCTGTACATATTTTTGAGTGATTCGTCATTCTTGAGGGTATACCTTGCATTTCCTTCTTGCACTTTTTACACACAGCCCATTTACCGGAATTGCCTTTTTTAATTTTACACTCAAAATTAACCCACACGGGATGCTTATTTTTCGGCATTTTCTTCGTAAAACAAATACGTCTAGATACTTGAAAACGAAAACAGTGACGTTATAACACGCTTAAAACTTAAAGGTGAACAAACATACGACCTAATATCAATTTGACTTAACGAGTTGTGTGCGCGATGCACCTACAAAGAGTAAACAAAGCCCGGGGAATCACCTAAGAAACGAAAACCGTGCAATCGTCGGCGTCGTATTGTGAATCACCTAAACCAAAAGCAGGGAATCCCCGAATTGTAAGTTGTAACAACCGACAAACGCACTGTTGCCACGTTTTTATTTTTATTCAAAATATCAAGAATTTTTCAGCCTGGGTATTTATTTTGTGAAAAATTAATAAGTGATATATATCATGATATATATCAATCAATAAATATCGGATATATATCAAGATATATATCATGCATGATATATATCAATCAATAAATATCGGATATATATCAAGATATATATCATGATATATATCACTTGATATATATCTGCCAACCCTGGAAAATTCACAGAAAATTGTAATTTAATTTAAATTTGCAACATAAAATAAATAAATGCTTTATTTACCCGATTTAATTTATTATTACTATAAAAATTGTTTGACGTAAACGTCAACTTCGATAAAAAAAAAATGTTAAGCCAACTGTTTCGCACCGGACCGGTCACCGCTTTGCATGACGGCAGCGAGATGCTAAGTTACGGTGTTGATTAACGCTCTGTTGAAAACCACTTGTATTTAAATTGCACAACAACTTTTTTGTGACGTGATCCACCGGATACCAGTACCAGTGGCGGCTGGTGAAATTTGAAAGTTGTATCTATTGCTACTTATGGGACCCATGCCAAGTTCAGGTTTTTTAATAGTGAGCCTGCCAGAAATATTTTGGTATATTATGGTGGTTTTGTAACTTGTGAAAAAAAGTTGAATTTTTTCTGAGCTCCCCCTGGGAAAAAATATCACATTTCGATATTTTGTTAATCAAATTTTACATTATTTTGTCAAAATTTTTTAAATTTTAACAGAAAAAAATATGTTAGTAGAAAGTTATAATCATTTGAATTTTTTTTTTAATTATATTTTAGGTTTAAAGAAATTCAAATAACTATAACTTTCTACTAACACATTTTGTTCTCTTAAAACTTAAAAATTATCAACAAAATTATTACAAAACATTTTTTTTGTTTACCAAAACATTTTTTGTGTTGACCAAAACATTCTTAGTAGGCTCACTATAAAAAAACCTAACGCTGGCATGGGTCCCGTAAGTAGCAACAGAGATATACAACTTTAATATTTCACTGGCCGCCACTGGACAGTATATTAGTTCTACAAAAGAGATGTTCAAGGTGTATGTTTAAAATGAAGCAACAAGAAAATTGCAGAAATGTATTAATTTATAATAGGTTATTAACACTGTTAAGTATGTATGTATATATATTCTGGATTTAGTACCTACTGTTTGTAGTTGATAACAGAATTTTATAGAAAATTCACATATCAAACATAGTTATGCTAATAGAAATTAAAACAGACTTGCACACACATATGTACTTGCAATTTTAGTTGTTTGCAAAAAAAATGTTAAATTTTCCATTAAGAATTCTTTTCATACTTTACCAAAAATTGAATTAAAAATCATACATTTGTTGTCGGTTAAAAAAATACTAGAAGTCGAGCTAAAGGCATTCTTGTGTAGACATGCTTTTTATTCCTTGGATGAATTTTGTGCGTGATGAGAGCAGGAAAATGCTCATAACGTCTGTAGCATAGTGCACTTACATATCTGTCTATTACATATACTCAAATAAAGTAGAAAGAACTTTTTTTATGTGATGTATTTTCATGTCTGTATTAATATTGTAGTTTTTATTATGACATTTCCATGCCTGATCAGGATTCTTTATGTAACTTATCTTGTAACTGTGGAGTAGTTAAAAATTTATAGTATAAAACCTAAACAGTACAAGGAAAAATGATAGGAACAAACAAGATTTAAGTACCTATAACTAAAAAACAATTACCGAAATAAAATTGTTTATTTATTACACAGCAAAATAATATATCATATTAAATATGTTAAAGTTAAACGGCCATGTAAGGTAAGGAGGCGTTTCACAGATTATAACAAAAGTAGATAACAGTTTGAACACAAAACAGCATAAATATTATGCTTTCTTTCTTTGGGTTTGGCTATGGTTTGGCATGTGCTTAATTATTTATACCACATTTAGTATTCTTGACTAAGGTTTATTATTCTCGGTATTATTTTGTAACTAGATAGGTATCTTGTGTATTTGATGATTTCTATAAATTTATCAAAAATATCTGTGACAACTCATAATGGTATGTCAGGTTGTAAATATAAATACTTTATAACAGAGCCTACATACCTTTTGAGCTGCTGTTCGGCAGCTTTTCTAGCATTCTTTTTACTTTTATTTGTGGGGTCCACCTGATTCATTATCCATTTTATACTCCAAAAAGTTACTGCAGAAACCAATGTTAATCTCACGACTAAACTTACAATTTCTGTTCTTGAGAACGCTGGGTCGCTCATGATTTCGAACAAAAACGTGCTCAACACAAAGAATAAGATTGCGTCAGAATTTATCGTTTACAAAAAAAAAATGGGAAATGGGTACTTTTTCGAATAACAAATCGAATGATTCAGCTGTCAAATGTGACTGCCGTAGTCCGTACCACAGAACAAGGGCTTGTTAGTACGAACACTCGTCGCATAAAACCAGATAAAACGGTGCACTGACCTGGATTGAACAGGCCTGGCAACGTCGCAACCGGAGGCGGTTAAACTAGAGGCACGTTTATCAGTGGCACTCTGTATGAAAAATAGCGATAGCGATCGGGGTCTCTTTGCAAATTCTTACGTTGTATCACCGTTCGGTATGTTTCGAAGAGACCCCGGTCGCTATCGCTGTTTTTCATACAGAGTGCCACTGCTGGTCTAAGCACGAATAATGAAAAGAGCGATTACAAACCCAATCAAACAAAAATCTCTAAAAGCGAAATAAATCGGGACACTGATTCCGGTAAACCAACAGCAGTCGGCCGCCTGCAGTGGTACTCTGTATGAAAAATAGCGAAAGCGATCGGGGTCTCTTTGCAAATTCTTACTATGTATCACCGTTCGGTATGTTTCGAAGAGACACCGGTCGCTATCGCTATTTTTCTTACAGAGTGCCACTGCTGCTGGCAATGGTGGTAAGTCGGCGGCTCTTTTTGCCCTTTTCTGACTGCAATCGACACGCGCGTGCATATACTTATTAAATAAATATACCGCGGGTTGTCTGGAATTCTTGATGCCAACAATGTGAAATGGAGATATACAATCAGGCATAAGTCTATCCTTTAATCTGATATTTCTGTATATGCGCATGCGTTAATACGAATTTTTTCATTGGTCAGACATTGTACTGAATTAGATGGTGAATTGTACAATAATTGTACTAATCATCGGCTGTTGTGCGTCTATTTCGGCTTCTTTCAGCTTTCTGTTTTTTTTTAGTTTACAGTTGGATCGCCATTCGCCATTTTTTCTTTGTGTCGTGTTGTATTTTGTATTCGGTGTTCTTGTGGTTTATTTTGAAGTGTGCTAACTTATGCCCTGATGTACAAAAAGTAATAAACTAGTTCAATTATACTAAAAAACCAGCCCTGTCATGAATCTTATGAAGCGTGGCGCCGGTTAGATTGCTAATAGCAACACAAAATTTAGCGCAATCGCAGTTTACTAAATATCTGACTAAAGGATAGGCTTATGCGAGATTATATATCTCCATTTCACATTGTTGGCATCAAAAACCGCACATTGGGTAAATGGGGAACCCGAGGTATAGTTATTTAATAAGTATATGCGCGCGTGTTATTTCCCTGAAAAGAATTGCCAGCCTTCAACCCAAAGCGTCTTTCTTTCTCTGGTATTTGCCCTCATCTATGGGGCAGGTTGGCCAACTCGCCACCTGGCCCTGCGCTTAACCAGGGCCCTAGTTACCCTCAGGGACGGCTTACACGTTACCCAGTTTGGGTGGTATTTCCCTTAGAATCTCCGAATTGTCGGGTATGAACCCTCGGAGATTCCGAATATAAACAATAACAACAATAAAAAATGACAAAACGTTATAATATTATCGGTATGGCACAGTTGAGGTTATGGAGTTTGCCGCCTCTGGTAGAGTCTATTGCGCATGATCTTTTCTTTCGGCCTCACTTCCGCACTATGCTCCTCACACAACAAGACATGGCCTTCACATGTCTAGCTTGTGTGGATGAAAAAAAAATGTAGCGCGAACTGAGATTCTAGGACTCAACGCACACTCCCCTTGGATTTAGGAAAGATTTCCAACAACACGCGGTAGAGCTTTCCTTTGTATTCCGTCACAAAAAAACACTCTACTCACCGACTCTAGGTGAACTAAGCCGAAATCAAACGTTGTAGTCGATCGAGAGATGTTAACGCAACGGAAGCCAAAGGCAAAACCAACCTAAAGCGCCACGGACTCACCACACCAGAATCGATACTGAAGTTTCGAATCGGACGCGATTATGATTCTGGCAGCCCAGTTGCCAAAATCAACTCTCGGTTGCATTCTATTCTTAAGCGGCCGACCCTTCTTTTTATACTTATTGGAGATGGCTAACCGCCAAGTTACCGCGATCATTCCGCTTGACTTTTCCCGCATCTCTCCGACAGTAACCGTCTTAAATTATATACATAAAGGCTGTGTACCGTTGTCAAACCTGGTTAACCGCATCGGTTTCTTCGGTGACATTAATGACAGATATTGCGTTTCCAATCTGTCAACTTCTCTGATTACCGATACTTACGGGACACAAAACCGTAACCGAAGTTGACAACGGTACACGCCCAAACTTGAATATACCTTTCATTTTGTTCTTTATAAAAACGTGCTGAACATCTCTGCTCCCAGTATTTAAATAGCTATTTGCAGTTTAACAAACCTTGCTCATTTTTGCTGGAAGAGATAGGTATAATTAAAGTCTATTTATTTCGACGATAGACCGAATATAAACAGATGCACGCTGCCTACAAGTGATCGGTTCAAACGGTGAACAGGGCCGCATTGAGAATGAGAAGGAAAACTTTAAACTGCAAAACTGTTTACAATTAAATAAAAACTAAAATTGCCAGCCTTGACAACCGAACAAACAAAACAGCGATTAAAAGTCAACGCAAAAAATTAAAACTACAAAACAAGTCAAAACTCGAAAGAAAGTCGAATAGCCTTTTTCACTAGACAGCCTAATTACAATCCTGCGAAATACCGCCGATAGCTGTCTGGCACGCCTCTTTCAATTTAATGTCCGGTCGGCCAATACAAATAGGAAGGTGGAGGCTCGACGAGATCGTCTGACTATGATGTGTAGGGTTAATATTTACGTCGGTCTATCTTCGAGATGTCTATACTTTAGTAAATTTAACTCAGCACTTTAAACTAGTTTATAACTTTTCTAGTTAGGAAAGTAGTAAAATAGCAGAATATAAGGCAAAAAATATTAAACTATTATAATCTATAAAGTAGTGGACAAATTTATTTAAAAACATATTTACATACAAAACAAGGAAAATAAAAAACGAGATCACCACTGAAAATGCTACAATATACATTCCAAAAAAATATAGGCGAAAAACTGAACAACACACAAAAAAGCACCAAGCGCGTCTATACCTACTCTTCCACAAAAAATGGCGGTTTATGTTATCGAGTCGTGCCGTCCTGTAAAGTCGGAAATTTACTGTCACTCATGCTCATTAACAAGCGGACTGATTGCCGTAACTTGTCGGTTAACCATCTCCAGCAAAGCCGCTTAAGAACCCAATGCGGTGCGAATGCTGATTTTTGCATCTGGGCTGCCGGAATCGCCATGGCCACCGTCAACGGTACTGGCAAACGGAACGGTAGGACAACGTCAAGTTCATGAATCTGCCTTAAAAGCCGCTCTTGTCTAAAACTAAAGATTTTGTCGCTGTTTGTTTCACTTGTATATAAAACAAGGGAACATTCCGCGTCTTTTGACATTTTTTATTTAAAGAAAGTAAGGGGGGTCAAAATTGATAAAAATCCATAAAAATACACTAAACAGGTCGTCTCCAAAACCAAAATTTTTCTTGCTGATTTTTCACTTTTATATGAAAGAAGAGATCAATCTGCGGCTTATGACATATTTTTTACTTAAAAAAATTCAAGGGTGTCAAAATTAATAAAAATACATAGGAAAAACACTGTAAGCAGGTCTCCAAAACCAAAATCTTTCTCGCTTGTCTCTTACTTTTACATGAAAGAAGAGAACAATCCGCGGCTTTTGACATATTCTTTATTTCTTTAAAACCATTTAGAGGGTCCACAAAAGCAAAAAACGATACAAAGCCTTTAAGGGTATCGTAAAGATATCTTTAAGATATCCTAGTATGCAATTTTCTTCGAGGCGGCCTCAAACAGAAACTAAAAGCAGATCTTCACAAAGCATTTTTTCACAGTTTTTTCACTTTTATATGAAAGATGGGAACAGTCTGCGACGCATGACATTTTTGTTTACAAAAAAATCATGGGGGACATAGATATAGGTAACAATTTGATAAATGAAAGTAGGAGAAAAATAAATGGTAATATTAAACTAAGTATTTATTAGTAGCAGAAACTAAGTTTTCCATATTTTTTTTATTTATAACAGATTTCTCTTTAAATATTTCGGACACCCCTAAAATCAGTCGGTGCTATTTTTAATGCCTTTGTTTTTGTTTGTTGTTTCAATTAAAAGAATGAAGACCTGCATTAATGAATAACATAATAACACTTGTAAGCTTTGGTTTCTGTTTGAGGCAGGACTAGGATATCATAAAGATATCTTTAAGGTAACCTTTACAGCTTTTTTATCGTTTCTTCCCATTGCGGCCCGTCTGAATTGTTTCAAAGAAATAAACACTATGTCATAAGCCGCGGATTGTTCCCTTCTTTCATGTAAAAGTGAAAAACCACGAAAGATTTTGGTTGAGGGGAAGACCTGCTTGCAGTGTATCTTTTATGTATTTTTTAAAAATTTTGACCATCTTTTAATTTTATTTTAATAAAACAATGTCATACGCCGCGGACTATTCCCTTCTTTTATGTACAAGTAAAAAAACTGCAGGAAAATGTTTAGTTTTGGAGAAGAGCTGCTTTTAGTTTCTGTTTGAGGCTGCCTCGAGGAAAAATACACACTGGGACATCTTAAAGATAGCTTTAAGATAGCCTTAAAGACTTTTTGTCGGTTTTCGTCCTTGTGGCCGCCCTAAATTGTTTTAAAGAAATAAAAAATATGTCATAAGCCGCAGATTGTTCCCTTCTTTCATGCAAAAGTGAAAAACCAGGGAGAAAGATTTTGGTTTTGGATAAGACCTGCTTACAGTATATTTTTTTTATGTATTTTTATCAATTTTGACCCCCTTTAATTTTTTTAAATAAAAAATATGTCATTCGCCGCGGACTGTTCCCTTTTTTCATATAAAATTGAAAAAACTGCAAGAAAATGTTTAGTTTGGGAGGCGACCTGTTTTTAGTTTCAGTTTGAGGCAGCCTCGAGGTAAACTTCGCCTACATCGGGCATGCGTGTTTTAAGCGAATAGGGCAGCGTACCCAATTGGGAATGAATGAAGTTCTCCAAAAGTTTCACCTTCGAGAAAGGAGCTTCGGAGCAAGTTTGGTGCACCACAGAAAAAAAAGGGTGCACTGCTTTTATTACTTTTCTGTGACTAGGAATGCTCCTAATGAAAAGTTCCAAGGTTGCCACTTCTCTTTAAAATAGAGACCTCTTGTGGGAAAACTAGAAAGATTTTTTGGGGCGCATGTCAATTAGGCAAATACCGTAATTTCGGGATTTGCCGAAGTCGGTCTCTGACTTTCTGGGTGTTATGTGGTGTCTGTAAAAATTTGAGTTTATTTCATGTTTTGTGTTGAAAACTGAGTTGTTTTAGTGTGCACAAGCTTGGTGTAAACCTTTCTCTGCTAATTTCTGCATCGAATCTGTAAGTGCTCTTTGTCATACCATATTTTCCTAATATCTGACGAACACTGCCTTTGGCGGCTTGAAATCGATTATATATATTCTGACATTTTTGTCGAATGTGGCTTGCGACTAGTTATGCGGCACTTCATGAAGATAATTTACATAGGTGAAAATTCTTGTTATTTTGTATTCGAAAAGTATTGGTAAATTAAAAAATCTTAAAAAGTAAAACAAATCTAAAAAATGACAAACACCTGTCAATCACTATTTATTTTAGGTTAGGTGTGTAAGGTGTCTGTAAGGTATATTGGAATTTTTATAAATTAGTTTATTTCACACATGTATGTTTATATTCTTTATTTATGTAGGTAACATCGTGATATAAAAAATTAGCTTTTTTAGATAGATGCAATAATCCTTTTTTCGTTTTAAAAAGGATTCTAATTATAATTTTTGGTTTTCTTTTGTGATGTGTAAATACAGTAAGAAGGAGTCTATTATTGACTACTAACTGTTTTCACACCATTGTAGGCTATTTAGAAAGTAGTGCCTAATCCACTGTCTACGCGATTTACATAATATTAGGTATGTAGTTTTGAATTTAGTATGTTGCATCTTGCATCGGACCTGCATTCAATTTTCAAAAGTATATAGATACAGATTACATGCTTGTTCTGCTGTTAAAGGAGTCTTTTAGAAAGCAAATAAATATTCACATTTGTAAGAGACTTTTTATCATGGTAGGTACCAGGTGCATTTAATATTTTCTCATGAATTATACTGTCTTCCATTTCATACATTTTGTAAGAAACCACATTTAAATTGTTATTTTTATTTAAAAATCAGAGCCCATTAAACTTATTTAACCATATATAGAGTTGGAGCACAGCAGATGGGTCTCTATCTTCCTACCTGGGTAGGTATAGAATGTTTTCCTTGATTTTCTGTTGTTACATTTATTTAGGTTTGCTACTAAAGAAGTTTACCTGAAATGCAGCAAATGTAGCTGCTAAAGTAAAGTTTTCCCACAGAGATAGGTAGAGTAAATTAAGATATCCTTGTTATACAGGTAATTTAATGATTATTTAAGTAATTTTTTTGCTAAGGCCTTAGACTTTTGTAGAAAAAATCATGGTATGGTACTTAATTGTAATTTTATTATTTGTTAGAGCTTAAGTTTTTAAGGGAAATTTTAACAGGTCATTGCACAGAGGTATTAAATATATTTGAGTAAACTTAATGAGTAGACTGCCTATCTAGGAAAGCAGAATTGTTGTTTGCTAACACCTATTTCAATTTAAATTGTTAATTTTTTTAAGGGTGTGGTTTTAAGGCATTACCAAATTTCCTAATGCAGTGAAATTACCTTATTACAAACTTACCTATAACTTTTTAGAAAAGATGCCTACAGAAAAAGGAAACTTTTTCTGTAGCAACAAAGTCAAGCAGAGAACTTCAAAAATTTTACATAAAGCAAAAAAAAAGGTCCCAAACTTGAAAGACTATTTTCAGTCGCACCTGAGTTGGAAATTAAATATTTTTTCATTTAAGTATTTCAGATTCTTATTCCTAGTTGCTCAAAACATAAAATATGTTACGATGCGTTTTGTTTGTTACCTAGTCCAGTTTAGTTCTGGTTTATTTTTTATTAAAAGACTTGTTTTGAAATGAGGAAAAAACTTATATATGTGTATTTGAGCTAGTTTTCAAGTTATAGATTTTTGAAAGAACTTTTACCTAAAGAACGTTTTGCTAACTGGCCTAGTTCTTAAAATAATCAGTCAGTCCGGGGCTTTTTACACACACTGTATAAATCGAGGGTGATATATCAGAAGGACGTAAGCGCCATTGTTGGTAAAATTTAGTGTGCACCACATATCAGAACGGCGTACAAAACTGATTAAAAATAACGTGTCTTAGAGGTGTATGTGCCAATTTCTACAGTTTTAGATGTATCATTAGGGCGTTCAGGCTCTTAAGCCCCAAGTCAATCTTTTAAGTGTATCAACATTCAAAATCATAAGGGCATATAGTTTTGTAGGTGTCCGTGGCATATCATTTAAATGTGATACCACCTTATGATTCTTGCTTTAATCATGTTTAAGCTGGCAAAGCGAGTTGTCATTGCACACATTCTTAAACAGCAGACATAATCAACTTCGCAAATCGAAATGAGAGAAAAAACGCGAAAAAGGAAACGGTTTTATTCACGTTGTTCATATTTTACAGAAAATGTAACATTTTGGATATTTTCTAGTTTTTTACGTTTATTTAAAAAGTATAGTTCTTGACTTGGCAACTCTGAAAAAAACTGTTTTGTTCTTAGATTAATTTTTCATGCTTATTCATTTGGTTCAAACATATTTTTCTGTGTTGCTTAAAATAATAAAAACCTAATGATCGAATAATTTGTATTACTTTATATGCCTTCTATTATCAGAGACCGAATATGATGTAAAAGTTGTAATAAACAGGCGTATGCGCCATTATTTGTATAATAAATGATAAAAAAATATTTTTAACATAAGAATTAAGTAGATACGACTCAGTCTACTCTACAAATAAATTATCATGATTATCCGTCATCAAAACCTCGAAATTTCTAGGAAATATTGAAAAATGAGCAAAATCTTCTCTACTGCGAAACTGACTCATCCGCCCTTCTGATATATTTCCCTCGATATTACCTTATTACTTTCTTTACCAATGCCGTATATATGCGGCAAAATATAGTATCGCTAAGTCCCACTGCCGCATTTATACGTCATTCTAATCGTGCCTTAGAACTGAACGTCGTTTTAATGTTTCAATAACTGTACTGAGAATAACTGCGCGCCGCTTATACGACACAGCAAAATAGGAAAAACATAATTCTCTTTTCTTGACAGGTAACTACATCATATAGATAGATACCATTATTAAGTATTTCAATAATACACAATTTATTTAAAAACAAAAGAATTTAATCCTCTAAAACTTTTTAAAAGACTTTCCAAGTGCTTTTCATACAAAACCTTGTTGGAGCTGTTCCAAAAATGCAAGGATTCTCAATGAACAGCCTACATACATTATAAAGGCTATAAAATTTCCATTTATTTTGAATGAATCTCTAATTTAGATCCAAATTTAATTTACTCTTTGAGATAAGCTTGTTTTTTTTTTTAAATTTAAATCAGTATTCCGTGAGAGAAATACATTGGTAAATAATAAATAAAGTATTCGTGTGTTTTAAAGGATACCCTTTTAAAGAAACTGTTACATGGATATTTATTAAAGATTAGAGTTTTTTTACAGATATGAGTTTATGTTATACTATTTTTTCAATCTAAATGGCTCAGATTTTAATAAATATTCAGCAAATAAATGATAGCTACCTCAACCTCAACAACATAAGGAAAAAGGAATATGTTAACAAGCATTTTGCATTGAGATAAATAGTAATTATGTGGATAATTTTGAATAAAGAAATTACAATCCACCTAAATCCACAAATACGGAAAAAACTACGCTAGTAGTATATGTAACTCGTATCCGAACAGCATTTCAAGTTAATTTTTTTGGTGTACATATTTATATACATATTACAGGGTGAGTCAAAAGTCCTGTGACAAATTTCACGGCATGGTTGTGATGTTAATTTAAGCATTAAAAGTCGCAATAAGCCATTGTTCTTAACTACATCGTTACGGAGGTGCAGGGCTTTACATATACAGGGTGAGTTTTTCAAAGGATTGCTCCTTTTGATAATTTATTAGATTTAGCGTTATCCCCACCTAAATATATTAATCTTCCCTTAGTTTTTCATAACCCTTTAGTGGTGATCGAGGTGGTGATACACCTCTCTTTGTTGTCAAAATTCCCATGACGCACTTTATTGTACAAGCTTTTACTAAATTAAAGGAAACCATAAATTTCTATTCAGCCGTACTTCAAAAAACTCTCCGTTTCGTCTTAATCTTTTAATGGATTTCTGCTAAATCAGCTTCAAAGAAATAACACGATCCAAATTTCTCCTGGTTGTTCCAATCCCGTTTAATATTTTAGATCCGTTCTCTTTATCCCCGAACGATCTCCCGAAATGACCGTTTTTAAGTAGCAAAGTGACATTTTGACCGACAGGGAAGAAAAGGGGGCCAGAAGGGTATAACGGGTTGCTGCCCGGCCTCATTTAATAATCATTTGCGGACCCTGGGGAGTTTAAACGGGAGCTGCGAAATTGACAAGAAATTTGCGTAGTTAACGAGAGTGGCAGTCTAAAGTAATTGATGTTTAATATTGATAAAACCATTTACTGCGTTATAGTAGACCTGAGTTCGCTTCGTATATTTGATCGGGGGCATTAACCGCTGGCATTAACCTGTAAATATCGATATCTATCCCAATACCCGTAAAAGCTGGTTTCACAATTTTTTTAAAAATATTTTATATCCTCTTGTAGGATTATATTAAAAGACTATACTATATTCATAAGTACGGGTTTACCCACACTTAAAAAAATACTGCAACGTACCAAAAAGTCCCCATTTGATTACAAAATATATCTTTATACCACAACAACCAAAACTATCAAATTGGCTGCAGTTGTACCCAAACGGCAACGCTGTGTATTATATTAAACAATGAGAGCAAGACTTATTGATTTGTGCAATAACATCTTAAGTTTTTTGCATTGTACAAATTATAAATTTTAAGCATTCAAATCACTATTTTATGCACTAATATTTTCATTTGCGTTGTATACATTTGTATGTACCTGTACTAAAGCACACAATATGAGATTAGCAAAAATATATAAAAATTAACTCAACAAACGGACGCTAACCAGCTGGAATTCCCCTTGTAATATAATTTATTTAAATTTTAAATAATGCGGACCCAGAGCTAGCGTTGGCTATTAATTGTTCACTTTATTAAGTGTAATGCACGTTTAGTAATTTTAGGAAACAATTATTTTTGTAAATGAACAAAATTTATTAACTTAATTCTAGTTTATAGTAATAATTATTATACAAGCAAAAAAAAACATCAAAACAAGAGAAATAAAGAGAATTTGACTAAAGGAAAAGAAAGAATAGCAAGGACCAATCAATACGAAATACCAAAGGTCAAAGGATGTTCTGTACAATATATGGAACAGTTTATGGCAACAAAGAAAAAAAAGATAAAACAGGCAAAAACGATGGACAACTCTTAGAAACCTAAAACGAGAAAAGAAAGAGAACCATTTAAACGAAAGAAAAGCACTTTGTTATTTACATTCCTTTATCAAGTGTGTAGACTTTTGAAATACTTATTTGAGATAATGCCTACAAATTGCTGGTCAAAGTAGTATATAATTGTATACCTACACATACTACTAATTGTATATTTAATAAGTAGTTGTTGCAGCATCTTGCACACAGCTTATAAAAATAACATAGTTGAGTTTACCCCATCCGCGAAAACAGATTTAAATTTTGGCCCCTGATTTAAAAAAAAAACTTACCAATAGGAGTTTTTATTTTCAGTCCGACCCTGCGACATACCATGACCAAGTGATTTCCGCTCGATTTTCATTACTAGCAGCTTAAAAATGAAAAAATCTCAGTAATTTCGGCATTATTTGCATAACAGCTGATTGATGGCCGCTGTGGATCATTAATACGCGTCCCGTTTAAAGCAGTTTTATTATTTGGACGGACAGGGATTTAAGGGAGGATTTTAGAAAGGAGAATCTCGGAGGGGATGTTTTGTAATTAGTTTTACTTTACGGATTAAGGTATGGAAATCTTGAAATTTTAATGCTGGTTTTCATAAACATAAATATTTTAAACTAAACAGAAAGTATACGATGAATGAAAATGAATGCAAAGTAAATAAACCACACATTGTTTAGGGGACATTCATGATCGTTGGTTATACACGGTAAGTTTTTTAAAGTGTTACAAGGCGATATCCCGAAGCCGGTTTAAAATATTTTCTTGAAATTTTGGTGAGAGATGGGGTGATATATTTAAACATATTTTTGACATTTACTCCCTCTCTATAATTTGAGGGGTGGGGGTAACTGTGGAATTTTAAATGGGATGATGTACTTTTGTTTATAAAATTCAAGTCTACGTAAAGAAACTACGCATATTGTACAATTTTTGTTTTTTTTTATTTGCTCTCTCTGTTACGGAATTATAATTTATTAGGTTATAAAATAAAAAAATATATTTGCCATTTAATTTCAACTTATTTATCATCAGTTATGCTTGAAAAGTTGTTCGAAATGTCCCCCTTCAACTTTCAAATACTTTCTCACTTTTTTTCTAGGCGAATTTACGAGGGGGAAACCATCCCCAAAAATGTGTACACTAAAATACTAAGTTGACCAAGGAATACCACAGTTTTCAGAAATATTCCCATTTATATTTAAGATTACGTGAAGGAAAATGAAATAGCATAAATCTTCCCGACATTCGTGGCGTCTACAGAAATATCAAAACATCAAATCAATCCCGAATCAAGTTACAAGTTGCAGGATTTCACTCTAAGACACCCCAGGGAATCCGTATTACAGTTATTATGTTTCGTATGTAGTATATTATGCTCGGGATTATTCTGTGAAATTGTATAGTAACGACGCTGCTATTAATCAAACGTTATGGGCACCATCGCGAGGGTAAATAATTGACACTGACATATTACAGTCTTGAGTGGGGCGCGGCGAACGTGGCAGGCTACGTATTATCACTTGTGCATTGTCAGCGGTATAGAAGTTTTATTTAAAAATTGAAAAATAAATAAACAGATATGAATAAAACAATATAAAATGGGAAAAATATGATTTATAGGTACAAATTTACAAAACGTTTTCAATGAGTTTTGTCTTACTTGCATACATTGAACCCAAGAAATGTTCTATCCTAAGTGACTTGTACTCAATGCGAAATTTATTTATACCTATGTCGTTTTGCAGTGATTGTGATAATATGTTTTGCACTTTCGGGACTAAAATACATAGTCCCTCCAAACAGGGACTAAAGTGATTCATTTAATCCCTAGGGACTAAAACATATCCTAGCAACGCATAATTAAAAAACTTCAGATTTAACGAAATTGTATTTACCTTATATTTAAATGGATGTTTACATTAGTACAGTTTACAATATTAAATAATCGATTTATTTCATCGGCAGTGCTGTACGTCTCTACTTGATGTAGAGGTACATGCGACAGCTTCAGAAACTAGCCTAAAAGCTTGCCTGGAAGTGTTTCCAAAAGGTTCGGGAATTTGGGATGCTTCCATGTCACCATGCCCAAATATTTTGTTGACTGTGTTTTTATTATTTATGGATTTTCAAACATAGCCCTTGGCGACGCGACGGCTGCCGATTTCCGTACGTATATTAAGCTAGCTCACCATGGTCACGTCGCGCATTTCTAACCTAATGGATATTTAGTTGCTAATTAGTTGCTAATTAGTTACGCTAATCCCGATTTAGTTGCTATTCATCCCTCCAAGATACACGCGGTGAGCTAACTTAAATATTAATCTAGCAGACCAATTACTATAACTCGGGTTCTGATCAACTTATCGACTTTGTTCAGCCGCCATATTTAGTTGCTAATTAGTTGCTGGAAGATAGCATAGTTTATTTTACCCCCCGTCAACCCTTAACTCCAGGATCGGCACCCCTAAAGCCATGAATTTCAATATGGCTCTGTAGGTAATTATAAATGGTTCTGTAGTTAGTTGCTAATTAGTTGCTGACGTTTTATGCTTTTTATTTTTTTTTTCCTCCCCATTATACCCGATAACTACGGTGGTGCTAGAATAATTGTTTGTCTATTCAACCCTTCCGCGCAACTTTTGATCAATGAGAGATATCGACTTCGTTCAACCGCCATATTTAGTTGCAAATTAGTTGCTGGAAGATAGCGTAGTTTATTTTACCCCCCGTCAACCCCTAACTCCAGGATCGGCTCCCCTAAAGGCATGAATTTCAATATGGCTCTGTATATAAATGGTTCTATATTTAGTTGCTAATTAGTTGCTGACGTTTTATGCTTTTTATTTTTTTCCCTCCCCATTATACCCGATAACTACGGTGGTGCTAGAATAATTGTTTGTCTATTCAACCCTTCCGCGCAACTTTTGATCAATGAGAGATATCGACTTCGTTCAACCGCCATATTTAGTTGCTAATTAGTTGCTGGAAGATAGCGTAGTTTATTTTACCCCCCGTCAACCCCTAACTCCAGGATCGGCACCCCTAAAGGCATGAATTTCAATATGGCTCTGTAGGTAATTATAAATGGTTCTATATTTAGTTGCTAATTAGTTGCTGACGTTTTATGATTTATATTTTTTTTTCCCTCCCCATTATACCCGAAAACTGCGGTGGTGCTAGAATAATTGTTTGTCTATTCAACCCTTCCGCGCAACTTTTGATCAATGAGAGATATCGACTTCGTTCAACCACGGTATTTAATTTTTTATGTGATAACGGGAAAAGTCGAAAAATCTGATCACATCGCTGAAAAGCTGAGGATAAAATACGTCGGAAACATTATATAAATTTGTAAATACATTTTTGTGTGGTAATTTCCTTCTATAGAGATCTGGCGTTTGTCGCAAGCAATTGACGCTGTTTCATGTTTGCGATTGAATTTCTCGAAAATACTGAAGTTGTGTATTTTTTAAAATACTTAAAAAATATATAAAATATACTCTTCGAGATATAATACAGGTGGTATGTTCTTTTAAGTAGAAAATTATTTATTTCGTAAAATCTGACAACAGCATTGAAAATCTGAGCAAAAAATACGTCGAAATCATACATTGCAGATTTTTTAAGATACATTTTCATTATTGTATCTGCTACGTGAGGAAACAGCACGGTTATCTTATTACAACAAGAACGCGATTCTAAATGTGCATCTTTGGTGCCGGCCGTGACTCAACAGTATAGAGTGCCAGACTTGCAAGTCCAAGATTTGAGGCTCGTGCCCGAGTCTCGCCACTTTTTAGAATAATAAAAACCGTAACGTCTTCTGGTATCTATCGAGAAGTGGGATGTTACCATGTGGTCTATAAATTGATTGTTCGTTCGCTGTTGCCTGTCTTACCTACGGCGGGAATTAAAAATAAATAAATAGAGTCTAATATAATAATGTTGCGTCTGTCCTGTAAAGTATGAAATTATCACGAGTATACGAGCGATACGTGCCGATAATAAGAGGTCTGCAGTGCTCCGCGAATGATCGACGAGGACGTCGATTTTCTGCCAGGATGTGTTACACGTGGAAACGTCACGAGTATCTCATTACAATACGGGGTTGACGGGGGGTAAAATAAACTACGCTATCTTCCAGCAACTAATTAGCAACTAAATATGGCGGTTGAACGAAGTCGATATCTCTCATTGATCAAAAGTTGCGCGGAAGGGTTGAATAGACAAACAATTATTCTAGCACCACCGCAGTTTTTGGGTATAATGGGGAGGGAAAAAAAAATAAAAATCATGAAACGTCAGCAACTAATTAGCAACTAAATATAGAACCATTTATAATTACCTACAGAGCCATATTGAAATTCATGCCTTTAGGGGTGCCGATCCTGGAGTTAGGGGTTGACGGGGGGTAAAATAAACTACGCTATCTTCCAGCAACTAATTAGCAACTAAATATGGCGGTTGAACGAAGTCGATATCTCTCATTGATCAAAAGTTGCGCGGAAGGGTTGAATAGCCAAACAATTATTCTAGCACCACCGCAGTTTTCGGGTATAATGGGGAGGGAAAAAAAATAAAAAGCATAAAACGTCAGCAACTAATTGGCAACTAAATATAGAACCATTTATAATTACCTACAGAGCCATATTGAAATTCATGCCTTTAGGGGGTGCCGATCCTGGAGTTAGGGGTTGACGGGGGGGGGGGGGGGGGTAAAATAAACTACGCTATCTTCCAGCAACTAATTAGCAACTAAATATGGCGGTTGAACGAAGTCGATATCTCTCATTGATCAAAAGTTGCGCGGAAGGGTTGAATAGACAAACAATTATTCTAGCACCACCGCAGTTTTCGGGTATAATGGGGAGGGAAAAAAAATAAAAAGCATAAAACCGCAGCAACTAATTAGCAACTAAATATAGAACCATTTATAATTACCTACAGAGCCATATTGAAATTCATGCCTTTAGGGGTGCCGATCCTGGAGTTAGGGGTTGACGGGGGGTAAAATAAACTACGCTATCTTCCAGCAACTAATTAGCAACTAAATATGGCGGTTGAACGAAGTCGATATCTCTCATTGATCAAAAGTTGCGCGGAAGGGTTGAATGGACAAACAATTATTCTAGCACCACCGCAGTTTTCGGGTATAATGGGGAGGGAAAAAAAATGAAAATTATAAAACGTCAGCAACTAATTAGCAACTAAATATAGAACCACTTATAATTACCTACAGAGCCATATTGAAATTCATCCCTTTAGGGGTGCCGATCCTGGAGTTAGGGGTTGACGGGGGGTAAAATAAACTACGCTATCTTCCAGCAACTAATTAGCAACTAAATATGGCTGTTGAACGAAGTCGATATCTCTCATTGATCAAAAGTTGCGCGGAAGGGTTGAATAGACAAACAATTATTCTAGCACCACCGCAGTTTTCGGGTATAATGGGGAGGGAAAAAAAATAAAAAGCATAAAACGTCAGCAACTAATTAGCAACTAAATATAGAACCATTTATAATTACCTACAGAGCCATATTGAAATTCATGCCTTTAGGGGTGCCGATCCTGGAGTTAGGGGTTGACGGGGGGTAAAATAAACTACGCTATCTTCCAGCAACTAATTAGCAACTAAATATGGCGGCTGAACAAAGTCGATAAGTTGATCAGAACCCGAGTTATAGTAATTGGTCTGCTAGATTAATATTTAAGTTAGGTCACCGCGTGTATCTTGGAGGGATGAATAGCAACTAAAGCGGGATTAGCGTAACTAATTACCAACTCATTAGCAACTAAATATCCATTAGGTTAGAAATGCGCGACGTGACCATGGTGAGCTAGCTTAATATACGTGATTTCCATCCTCCATGTCTTTTTAAAACATCCACAGGTGCACCAGAGTAAGCTAATAACGAGGCGTATATCCATCGGAAGCAGTGTCCAAGTGTCCAGTATACGAGTATAATGATGAATTGGGTAGATTTAAGAATGCTGCTACTTTTGGGGGAGTTTTCCAAATATATTTTTACCGACTGACTGCGTAGTACATCGATTGTTTTGATAATAAACAAACAAACAAAACAAAATCTTGAATGAAGGGTCTCAGTCTTTCGTAGAGGCATATACTTCCGGCACAATTCAGTCAAATTGACTGAATTTTTAACAATAAAATTCCTCTCTGTCTTGTTTTTGGTATTTTTAATATTAATCAGAATTGAGTGGCCCAAATCAGTAACATCATCCACCGTCAACTGAACTAACTCAATACCTCTACAGGCGCCTGCGCCGCCAAAAATATGTACTACCTAAAAATAATCTTATATTTATGAGTATTGTAAAACATAGACGTTCCGATTCACTAAGAAGGTTTAAGATTTAGTACTGGTTTAAGTTAAGATCTAGTTGATCAGTTATGTTTTGACAGGTTTTTGTCCTGTCATTGTTAATAAGTCGTCATTAAAAACTTATGAATTATTCTGATATTTCAGCGATTTCCTTGGTTTCCAAATTATTTTCATCTTGGAATGAATTGCTGTAATGAATTTAGTTCTATTATGGTCGAAAGTACGTACCTACTAAAATTGTTTTTTCTTTTTAAATTTGCAAAAAAGCTCAGAAATAAATTCGTAGTATAAAACTTAGTTGTTCTATTCTTACAACTTTCTTTTATAAAAATTTTGTATAAAATAATACAGCACCTATGTTAACGTCATTGCCAAAGATGACTCTCTCTAAACGTCCATTAAATTTACTACTTGATTAAAAGTTTTGTGCAACCCGCTGATTGCATTTGCTTTATTTTTTTCAGGTTTTTATTAAACATGCTTCCAAACAAAATTCGTACTTGACTTATACTCTGTGTCCGGGTTTTTGTGTCATTGTAATACTAGATCGTCAATCAGATATGTCTGTAATTTAGTATTTCTTTCTGTTCTCTGCGGTTTCGAAAAATCTTTCTATTGTTTTTCTAATGATTGTTTTTTGTTTGATGTAATTTGATAAATGTTTATAGAGTTGAAAGGCCCTTTTATTTAATCAGCTTATAGACAGAGTATAACTGGAGCCAGTAAGAAAAAAAAATGTTAGCTAATGGTGTTTTGTTGGCGTATAAAATAGCAGAAAAGCTTTTGTTAATTAACATTGGAGTTTTGATAACACTAAACCTAGTGCTATTTTTGCCATAAAGCAAATAAGTAGATATTTGCAGAAAATTGAATTTCCTTGACCATTCACTCTCTGTAAAATGTTTAGCTCATATACTCAATCCCACGTAAGATTTTAATGGCGGCCATTGACATATGTCATTTCTAGTAACATTTTGTTTACATAGCTTGAACTTTGTCAGGGCCGGACTTCACATTTTTTATCAAAATTTATGATTATGGAAAATTAAAATTAAACAAACAAAGTTTGTCGTCAAAAACAGAATTAATGAAAAACCGATCAAAGTTTAAACTTATTTTCCTTAGATCGATTCGCGGAACCTTTGTATACTTTATGGTTATGTCGTTTGGGGTGAAAAGGGTAGAAAAATTTAAACGAATACTCCCAATATCTAAAAATATTAATAAAAAGTAAACACACCACTCTACACATAATGATTTTTTCTGGAAATATGTAATTTGAGGCGTATATTACAAACCTGAATGTGCTGAATACAGTCAAAAATAATAGAACAAGACGCGTCATTTTTGAGCGCGCCGGGGGTGCTTTACATGGGTGCGATTGTCTTCGGGTTTGCTTGGGTATTATTATTTAGGATAACCTCTAAAAAATGTGTAAATATAAAAAGAAAACTTTAAAAGCTATAAGCTTTTCCACTACACTACTCGTTTAGCTTCGTAATTTACGCCGCAAAACATATAATTCCTATAACATTAATTAATTTTGGGGTAATGTTTGTCTAGATAATTGTTAAACAAATAAAATTTGTTTACCTACTTACTTTTCAATAAAAAGAAACAATGTACCGATACACAAAGTTCAACAATATACTACCAAAATGTCTAATAAGCACAGAATAATCATTATAATGGCAAAATGCTTTCTGAAAACACCGAAAACCCTCAACAATATTCCTAAAAATAAACTTTGATTTCACATGTCATAAATCAAAATCGGACGGGACGGCTCTGTAAATAGCGGGGGAACGCGGAAGACACAAGACGGATTGAAGACGGCCGGAAAGAGATATGCCGGTGCAAAGGCGTAAGAAAAGGATATCCATCTACACGGATATATCCATCTCTCATCAGTGTGCCCGCGAGGTTTTTTTTCTGAATTAGGGAACTTTTAAATGATAATTTGGCAAATATGTTTGACATGTGTCAACATAATTGTAATTGTAATAATGTAGTTTTTTTCCAAAATTTTTTCAAAATATAACCCGGCTGGATATTTGAAATAAATAGAGATATAATATTATATGCTGCTTTTATCAATAAACAGGGGCGTATTATCCAACAAGCCTAGGAAGTCCGGGCTTAGGGCGCAAAACTTTTAGAGGCGACTGTACTGCAAGCTTTGGGATCATCCAAATAATGTTTTCAAACCTATGTCTTCGAATTGAAGAAACAATATAAAAATACTATTATGTATATTAGCGGTAAAATATAAAAACAATGTTTTTCGTGATCTAGGGACCCCCGAACATGATTTTAAAAAATCTCGAGAGGTGTTTTTTTTACGATAAAATACTTCCTCTAGCGAAGGAAGTCAAAAGATCAACAATCTGAATGGGACGCAATATTTTGGGCGGACTTAGGGCGCTTGTATGGCTTAGTACTCCTCTGTCAATAAATGTATTCTGGTTGTTATAATGCTTGTAAAATATTTATAATGTGGTTTTACCATTAAAAAAATAAATTAGAAAATACTTAAAGTTAGAAAAGGCTTAAATTAAGAGAGAGCCAAAAACATTATAAGAATGCCTTTGAGAAGAATTAATATAGGATTTTGCCATACAGATTTCTGGCATGCATATTAAAAAAGCAGCATCCATAACACTAATGTCATGAATATTCTTATTTTCGAAAAACCCACATTGAAACATGTCCAAACGCTGTTAGTAAAATTTACAAGTTTTAATTATTTCCACCTTTATAACCACACAATATTTCGTATGCCCCTCGGGGACAACAGGATGGTTCTACCCGCTTTTGCATAATACATATTCCGTATAATTCCGTACATGAATACTTAATTACTCGACCCAGTCTGTTTACGTCCACTTAATTGTAAACCTGCATGATATCGGGCAAATTGGGTCTTTCTGAGAAGAGTTGCTGCATTGACCAAGCAATAGGGTCGTTGCACAATTTTCAATCTTATGTAGAACCAACTCACAGATCCAAATAAAAAACGAATTTGGCTTTTTTCATAAATCTTGTATTAATAATTATTTGAGGAACAAAATGTCGCATTTTAAACCCGTCAAAATACTTCCGTATACGTGACTTTAAAATAAGTTGCCAAATACGCTGTTAGTACAGTTTGGTGATTAGTTACACTATCATATACTGCAAAGCAAATAGCTCTGAATAAAAATTATTACCTTTTCTACTAATATTATGTATTTATTTTGTATCGTGTGCACACACATGAAACATAACAAACAAACCTTGTCGAAAATAATAAAACATTCCACATTACATAAAGAATATTTTTGATAAATCAAGTAGCACAGCGTCAAAAGTTCACTGCCAGGCAAAAAGGTAAGCAGTCATAAAAACATCCTCATATTTTTAACAGATTATTTAATTTATATTCGGTCATTTTAGAAGTAATATCTAAATACCCAAAAACACAATCTAAACAAAAAAACTTTTAAAAACCACATCTCAAAACATCGACACACACAATACCATAAAAGCACAGTGCAGGTGCTTTCCACTATACTACAAGATAATAATTAGCTGTAGCTGATACGAGAATCGCCCAATTTCAATTCGCAGTATTGCTAAAAATAACTCCATTGAAAGCTTAAGGCTATTAATTTTTCTCCATATTAACCATGACAGGACAATAAATTGTCGCTAAATCTATAAATGATCAGTGTCTAAAGTATCAATACTAACTTAAATCTTTTAAGTTAATCCCCGGGTAAAGGTTTACGGTAGGGTAAAGTGAGATATGTTCGTGATATTTTTTATTTTAATTATTCTGAACAGACCTACTTTACAACTTCAAATTTGTACAATACGTTTGCTAAGCCAAATGTATGTTTTATCTTGTGATGTGCCTAACATGTTAAAAAATAACTTGGGAGCAATATTAAGCTCGGTGATTTGAGTTGTATTAAATAATTTTATAGCGTAGGCTTTAGGCTTTTGTAGAAAAAATCGCGGTACAGTCATTGTAATTTTCGTCTTTGTTAGGGCTTAATGTTTTTAGGGAAATTTTAGCCGTTTTTGAGAGTCGCTGCATAGAGGTAAATATATTTGAGTGAACTTACTGCGTAGACTACGTTTTAATTAGGGTGTGGTTTTAAGGCATCACAAAAATTTCTAATGTGACGAAATTACCTTATCACGAACTTGCCTACAGAAACTGGAATTTTTCTATAGCAACATGGTCGTCAAGGAGAATTTCTAAATGCAGCAAGAATGATTAGGGGAGGGATACATGACCATCTAGAAGGCGAGGCGTCGGGAATTACTCGAATTTCATGTAGTATCTTATAAGATCATTTTACGGAAAAAAGGTCCCAAACCTTGTAGACCATTTTCAGTCGCGTCGTAGTCAGAAATAAGTCATTTTGTGTTACTTAAGTTGTTGTTACTAATTGATCAAACAATATGTTTAATTTGTTATCAATTCAAGTCTAGTTCTAGTTTGTTATTCAAAGATCTGTTTTGCAAACATGTTTTAATGAAGTTTAATTTACTTGTCTTAAATATATGTTTGTTAAATTTATCGCACATTTTGTTTTGTTTTAAAAAAGATTCATATCATACCTCTGCACTATCAGGGAATTGAATTATCTATCACGAAATTACCATATAGTTATGTGTTTCTTAATGCTGTCTTTTTACCAAAATACGAACCAAAAAAGCATAAATTTGAAATAAATTCTATGAGAATGTGTTTATAAGATGTGGTTCCTTTGGGCTACTAATAAAAAAGCTTTCCATAAACAAGAAGTTGAATGATTACGAATATACCTTAGTTTACCATATATGCTTGTGTATATTATTTAAAACGTAGTGGTTAGATAATATATTGCTTTAGGGTAGCTCCCACGTTTTGTTTACAATATTGATTGCTTATAATGTTTTTCCTTCTAGTACGAACAAAGTGGATGTATACACGTGAATTATTTACTACCTTTATGCATTTATTATTATTAAAGAGAAAAATATCTAAGTAGTGTTTGCCCAGGTTTGTTTAAATTTATTTTCTTAACTTCGAAATTTTATTTTTATTAAATCATCCGTTACAAAAATCATTTATAAATTTTTTTCAAGTTTGTATTTTCTCAATGCATCATTTGATTCAATCAATTATTTTTTTCTATGTAACTAGTCAGCATAAGAAATAATGTTATTATTACCTTTGTAGTAAAATTCCTTTAAAATACACTTTTTTAAAAATGTTTAAGATTAACAAATTCCAATATACCAAAAAACACTAACAGCACAGTACATCCATTAATTTATTGCAAGAAACCATCGCTTGACTAACAATATTAACTCTAAAGAACTTCCATTAAACACAATATTTAAAATATTCCACGGTATTTCGTCACTACCCGCCTTATTAAAAACTGAATGCTAATGTTTTTGTTACTTTTAAAGTAAAATATCTGTAAAATTCACTTCCCTTACTAGAAAGATGTTTACATTAAACTTTACAAACTTATTCAATACTACCAAAACAGTAGGTATAGCCATTAATGAAAAAAACTTTTCACTAACTACATAAATACAATGGTTAAAAGAATCCACGGTATTTTTTACTATCAGTACTATTGAAAATCTGAAAACTAACGTTCAGGTTCACTAAGAAAGTTTAAGATTTAGTACTAGTTTAAATTAACATTTTCATTAGTTGGTCAGGTATGTTTTGACAGGTTTTTGTCCTTTCATTGTTAATAAGTCGCCGTTAAAAACTTATGAATTATTGTGATATTTCAGCGATTTGCTTGCTTTCCAAATTATTTTCATTTTGGAACGGGTTGCTATAATGAATTTGGTTCTATTATTGTCAAAAGTACATACTAAAATTGCATTTTTCTTTATAATTTTGCGAAAAACCTCAGAAAGTATTATGTAGTATTAAACTTAGTTGTCTTATTTTTACACTTGTCCTTGTCAGTTTAAAACTTTTGGTTGTCAAATTAGACCGGACTGACCGTAAAAATATATTTATTTATTAAAAAGGACAACGCCTAATTTTAATAAAGATGACATTCGCAAGAAAGAATGGGTATTAGGCAAGCCACACTTCATAGTGTGATTTTGCAACTAGAAATTTCAAATACGCTAACCCATAAACGATAAAATTGGTGTTTCTATCCACATAATTTATAAAAAAAAAAACTAAAAATTAAACAAAAAATCAAAATCTTAAATATCCCTAATAGCGCCTATTACGGTAGTTAGGAGATCGGTCGATCAGCTGATTTAAACATCAGCATTGAAGCAATAAAAAAACGGAGGATAGGGACAGGGAAGCAAGAGTGAGGTAAGAAGATGTATTTTGTAGTTCTCAGAAACCATATTATGTGGAAGAAGTTCTTTGTTATCGGCAATCTTTCACAATTTAGTGTTATAATAACTTATAAGTGACGAAACCCGGTTTCTTATGCAAATAACAATACCGTAATAAATGGTTGCTTTTACTGTTTTTATGTGGTGCAGTAAAATTTTGAAGCGTCGCTGAAAGAACATTTTTAAATACGTAGAAAAGTAATATATTACTTTACGTAATTAATTTTTTTAAGTATAATGTGTTATTGGAAATTATAAATTATTAATAGATTATTGTTGGACAGTTCTAGCGTAATTTATTTATTTTTTAGAAGAAATTAAAACGATATTTCCCTAAAAAATTAAATTTTGGCAACGTCGCAGCATCAGCGTATGGTGTGGTTTTTGGGTGTTAGAGAAAATTTGTAAGTAATTTGTAGAGTATTGAGTGTGTCTAGACTACCCCAGAAGTTACCCATACCAATATATGCAGCGAATTTCATATCACCCTGTATAGTTAAAATGTTGCTTAATAACTACGGCGCGCTACTGTCGGTTCACTTCCAATATCGTGAATATTGGGTACCTAGGCAAATAAAACAAACGGAAACAGGTCAATGCAAAGCGAAGTACATATTGTTCGGAAACGAACATAAATTATTCATGAATAGAGAAAAACCGGCTTCCTTCACAGATTTCGCAGACGCGTCGATTATCCGTAGTTATAGTTCCTGTTGGTCGAAGATAATGCAGTTTAACAATTTTCATAGTTTGTATTTATTCGTCGTAACGATAACACATTTTTTAATAAACAGGTTTTGACAGCAGCCCGACCGTATTGTATTATTTTTTTATTAGTTGCGGTCATCAGCATTGAGTGAATATGTCTGAGGAAAAACTAACAAACGCTTATGTAATTTTAGCGTTAAATCATTTATTACGGATTTTCCAGATTTAAAGCACAATGGCTCACACGTGATATGTTTAGTATATAATAAAGACTTCTCTGTTGGAAGAGGCAAGTATGCACTCGCCATATAAACCGTACAGCTCACAAATATAAAAAAGCGGCCATAGACCCCATGTCGCATTTTATTTCGACTTGAGTGCGTGTAAAATACCATTTAAAACAGTTCACAAACAACCCCCCAACCCAACTTTTTGGAAAAATATCCTTCGCAATGGAAATTGCCAAGCGAAACAACGTTGCGAACAGTGTGTGCGTGAAAGAATTGAAAACAACATTATTGCTCAAATCAACAATAAAAATGATGTTTAGCTGAGCTCATCCGTATTTCTAATATTCACTGGGTAACTATTTTATACTCGTGTAAATTATAAATTATTTTAACAACGCTTGTAACAACTATTTGTAAAATCGACGCAATCGATGTAGAGTAACCGAGGTGGAGCACCTTATTAATAATGACAGTCTGTATACAGAAAAGTTTATTAAGATTTCTCGTGCTTCCCTACTAAACCACGTATCTAAACATCGCATAAGAATCACTCATATAAACAATTTTATCATAGAAAAATAGCCAACCATTAGGCCTACATAACGTAACCGAAAATGCATCAAAACGCTCAAAAAATAAAAATAATGCCAAGGTGGTTTCATATTAAGGGATAACATACTGTATGATATGGTAATTATTAATACGTTAGACTTAGATTTATTTTCTTGTTTCTACAAATATTACAATTGAATTAGTTAATACAATATCTAGTAATAAATAAGATTTTTAGGCCTTACTGTCCGACCCCACACCCGCCACCAGAATTCAGGTTTGCTGACACACTTCGTGAATGAATAGGAAGCCGGCCGGCATCTCAAAGTCGACGACGCCGGTCGATAGCTGCCGCGCCCTCGACACACAAGTTCAACAGCAAATTAATATGGGCAAAACGTAAAATGGGGTTAGTCATAAATCGGTCATTATGAAAATCGTGCTGGATATTACAGGAATCGGTGTCTTGGTGATCATTTCTACCGTATATGATTTCCTTCGTTTTAATTCCGACCAATCATAAGCGATGCTAGTTCGGTCTAATTTGACAACCAAAAGTTTTAAACAGACAAGTGTGAGACTAAGAAACTGAGTTTCAGTCTATGAATTTGTTTCTGAGGTTGTTCGCAAATTTATAAAGAAAAGGGCAATTCTACTACGTACTTTCGATAATAATAGAACCAAATTAATTCTAACAACCCGTTCCAAGATGAAAATCATTTGGAAACCAAGCAAATCGCTGAAATATCAAAATAATTCATACGTTTTTAATGACGACTTATTAACAGCGACAGTACAAAAACCTGTCAAAACATAACTGATCAACTAGAAGATCTTAATTTAAACCATCTTTGTAAATCTGAATGTGTATATCAAGAGATTTTCAAGATTTAGGGTGAGTTACACGAGGACACGCGTTTTACATATCGCGCGACTACTTGCTTATAACGATGCAAAATAGTCATATACAATCGTTTATATGGTCGCGCGTAAACATGCGACCGCGCGCGACAGCCTGTGCGCTGTCGCCGGTATCGTGAACCGCGCATATGCGCACGACATCGCGCGTATTAAAGTTCTACGTTTAAGTATCGGCCTGTTCAGTAGATCCGCGTGACTTGTGGCGTTTAGACGTGCAAGGATCTACACAAAGTGGATTCTCAATGACTGCCATCGCTAGACTGCTGCGACTTACTCGCAACCATATGAACAGGCCATACGCGCGTCGTTGCGGTACTTATGGTGGCTCCATCTCGTAAAATACTTTTGCACTTGAATAAACAGTAAGCATATTAATGTGACGTAGCTTTTCTCGATTTTTTTATAAGAGGGCTTGTTTTTTTATTTACTTATATCACAAACTAAAATTGTCGCAAATTCTATATCCTTGTTCTCAACAGTGGTCACAGAATCAAAATTTAGTAAAGGGAGCTCGTTGATTAGTCGGTAAAAAATGGGCAGTTTAAAAGTTTTGCTGTACTAAAGATAACAAAAAATATTTTTGAAGACTTAAGCGTTACGGAAAATTTACTGGAAATAGTGGTTTCTCATTTAAATAAATGAGCTTTAATTGCTATAATTGCTGTAATTACTATCTTTGAAAGTTATAATCAGTTGTGTAATAAGTTCATTACACCACTTCTGTAATAGAGCTCGGTACATAAATATGCGTCAATGAATAGCATAAGACGTATTTGGCACGGAGATAAAATATATGTATTTTCTTGAGCGTTGAAATTGCATTTTTTAATAGAATAAACGTTTGAAGAAAAGTTTGCCTTGTGTTTTAGTATTATTTTCGTATTTAAATTTGTATGCATGTTTTAACTTTACAATCAATATTTTTGATAATTAATTACATTTATGGGAATTCCAAATTGTATCTCTTTTTATAAAAAGTGTGTTTTCAAAGATTAAAATGTATAATTAAAAAACTGGTTTTGTCCACTTGGCATCTACATTGCTTCCCATTGCATAAATCTTGCTCTTGTCACATTTTGTACGGGCATTGGACTTTGGTAAAGTTTATTCCTCTATTGTTATATCCAATATGTACCAGAGAAAAGCTATTTTGGGAATTGTTATGGAGATTTGTGCATACAGTCTGATGTATAGCATTTACAGCAGATGTTTTATTTGTTTTTTAGTTATTTTACGTATTTCGCCACTGGGTCTTGACGTTTCGGCACCTCGTCTGGTAACGTTGTTAAAAGTCATAGAAAAACTTCAAGAAAGTACAAGACATTGTATCAAAATATTAAAATATATAGTATATAGATTTAGTACTAGTTTAAATTTACGTCTTCTTGTTAATCAGTTAGGTTTTGACAGGCTTTTGTCCTGTCATTGTTAATAAGTCGTCATTAAAGCCATGAGATATTATTAAAAATGATTTTTATCTTGGAATATGTTGGTAGAATGAATTTGGTTTGATTTTTGTGAAAAGTACGTACCAAAATTGCCGTTTTCTTTATAAAACTCTCAAAAAACTTCATAATATAAAACTTAGTTGTCTTACTCTTTGCACTTATAGTTTGAAACTTTTGGTAGTCCAAGTTAAACCGATCTAGAGTTGGAGAATCTTGGTTAATGATTTTAATATCACTCTTGTTCTTTATCTTAAAAAGCTGATTCTTCTAGCTTTTAACGAGAGGTAACTTTCTCTCTGAATAAGAAATGCTATTTCATTCCTCGCATTAACAACCATGCTCCCCAACGCTAGACCGGTGTAATGTGACAACCAAAAGTTTTAAACTGACAAGTGTAAGAATAAGACAACTAAGAGTTTGTTTCTGAGTTTTTTCCGAAAATTTGCTAAGGAAAAGGTTTTATAATGTACGTTCCAGAATAATGCAACTAAATTCATTTTAGCAACACATTCCAAGATGAAAATCATTTGGAAACCGAGTAAGTCGCGGAAATAAGAGAAAATTCACACATTTTTAATGATGACCTATTAACAGTGACAGGACAAAAACCTGTAAAAGCCTAACTGAAGATCTTAGTTTGAACAAATACTAAATCTTAAACCTTTATAGTGAAGCTGAGCTTAAAATTTTAAATATTCCTCAAATATATTCTTGAAAAAACTCTGCAAAATTTCTTGCGAATAATTTTTGTGATGGTATATTATGGTTGAAATGAGTTTAGACTCACATTGATCTGTACGAACGTAAAAATGTGTTAACTAACAAGAGAAAGGGTAGAAATTGTTTCGGATAGTATTGGCTCCTAACCAGAAAAACAGCAGACAACGAAAATATATAAAACACCCTCAAAAAAGTTCATTTCACCGACGCAACACTTTGAAATGCAAATTGTAATCTATGGAGGATAAATCCCGGTGATTCGTAAATAATTAAATTGTGGTAAATCACAAACTGGTTACACCGTCCCAAATATGAAACTGATTGATGATATGGATGGAAACCGGTGATTTACTAGTACGTTATCCACAACACAAATTTAAATCAGCTTATTTTATCAGTTGATTTTTGTAACATGTTTGTTTATGATCTATGGGCACTAGGTATTAGTTAATTATTCTATAATCTAGCAAATTTAATAATTAACTGCGGAATTCGGTAAATAGCTTTTAGATTTGTACTGCCATAAGTTTTATACTATGGATTTGTTTGTAAGTTTTTTCGCAAATTTTTAAAGAAAAGGGCAATTTTAGTATACACTTTCGATAACAATAAAACTAAATTCATTCTAGCAGCCCGTTCCAAGATGAAAATCATCTGAGAACCAAGCAAATCGCTAAAATATCAAAATAACAGAAAATTTTAATGGCGACTTATTAACAATGTCAGGAGAAGACCTAACTGATTGACTAATTTAAGTCAAACCTTAGTGAATCTAAGCGTTAATTTTTAAATTGGTTGGGTAAATTTTTATCACTATATATCTCGAAAACAAAGCGTTTCGGACCTGTTTATAAGAATTTGTTTTGATTTTGGCCAAAATGTCACGGATATCTTATTCAAATACTGCTACAATCTGCATATCGAACTTTGTTAAATTATGGGAGTTAATAACGGCGATTCATAGGTACTTAAATTATGACAAAAAGTGTTTTAATGTAAGTTACAGAAAAACTGTACTTGTGGTTTTGCTTGTTTGTATAGTTTTGTAGTAACAGAATCCCGATGTGGAAATATATATATATATATATATATATATATATATATATATATATATATATATATATATATATATATATATATATACGGCCATGTTTGAAATCCAAAAAGGGAATTAGTTTTTGTTTTTTTATAATTCACAAGAAGGGCAAAACAAATCAACCATAAAAATATGAGATATTGTTGAAATTTCATTTTTGTTTCACATACCTCTAAAAGAATTTGATATATTTATAACGTTTTATAAAAATATCTGTGCTTTAATAATACATTTTGTCCGTTAGCGTCGTTATTTATTTATTCCTCGTAAAAGATCGTAACCTAATTACTTTCCCCGCCCGAAAACCTCGTTATCTGTTTTAATTAACTGGATGTAGTGAGAATCCCATTAGGATAAAGTTAGTTGGAGTTGTGTGTATTCGTAAATATGGGTATATGTGCATGTATGTGTATACCTTCGAAAGTAAACTCTTCAGCAGCTTTTAATGTGTAGTTTTTTTATTCGTATTCTTAAATTAGCTGCTTAGTTTTCCTTAAATAAGACCTTTGAAGCACTTTGGCGATATAAATTAAGGACGCCAGCTGCAATCAGCTGATTTTTAACGAAGAAGTGCTCACTTGACAACAAAATAGACAAAGACATGACATGATAATAAAGACAAAACGAAAACATTCCCCATTAGAGTAGTTAGCAAATCGACTGAAGAAGTTCGTATTGTTTACAAGTTAGTGAAACAAAATACACTTTTTTAATTAAGAAAGGCTTTTGAATAGTCTGCTTATTTCTGCCGAGAAATTGTTTACCTAGAAATAAACACCGCAAAGAATCAAAATGCATAAAATACTAGAATTGCATTTTGGCTGTGACTTTTTAAAATGATATGCAAATTTCTTGCACTGTTAAAGCCATGTTAACACCAGTACTAGTACTACACTACTACACAAAGGACACAACACAAATATCAAATAATATCCAAAAACATATTACACAACAAAATTAGGAAAGCCGAAACACCTCTTGAACTAATAAGTAAAGTGCCGTCGCGACGTAATGAAATGCAAAGTTTATTCAATACAATGCTCAACTAGGTAATTAGCTTTTCTTTGTCTAACCCAAATGTTGTGCAATAGTATATTTTACGGAGCGGTTCGAGTGTATTTCCATAGTGGCCCGAGACAAGCCGATATCCGGTGGCGTCGGTTACGTGCATGCTGAAAGCGATATCGGTGGGCCGGCGACAATTTTGTCATATTATTATATTTGTCTCTTTTTTACTTCCTGGAGCGCTTATGTTTATTTTTCTCTTAGTTTAAATGCGTTTATATGGTTTTCTATTTCCATATAAACCTATGAAGTCAATTTAAAATACGACAGAGTCCGAAGCAAGCTTGCCTCGATTCTTTATTGGGGAGTTCTCGCAGGGAACTTGCACTTTTTTGAAAGAAAAGATAATCATTATTATTTTTTGGTTTTAAAAATTAATTATTAGGTGGCTCATTGACCAAATGACCTTATGGACAAGCCGCGCCTGCTTATATCCAACCTAACCCGAATCGTTAAATGTGATGTAGAAAATATTTGTTGTTTGCAGAGTTCGTTCTATGATTATTTGTGTGTGCAATCCTTTTTATTAAACAATGAAATTTTTTTAAACCTACCCTCTAAGTATTGTATTGTTAAGCAGAATAACGCATATATTTCTTTTAATAATACTTCTACAGGAAAAATTTACAAAAATTGATTAGAAAAGATGATTGATTGATTGATATATGATAGTGTTCATTTCTTTTTCCATGAAAAACAAATTAATATGAACGAATAGTCCGGTCTCCTAAAGAATGCGAAGAAGATAATTTTTGTACTTTTGCAATTTTTAAATTATATACCAAAGTACCCAGTTAATCTTTCTAAAATACAAAATTTTCCAGAATAGATGCAATGTTATTGTACCCTAATAATTTCAACTAAGTAAGTTATTTTTTGTGTTTAATATTTTCTTTTATCATTTTCAGATGCCACTACTTCAAACCTAAACCAAAACTAATTTTCCAGGGTAAGTATTTTAAAAATTAACTTTTAGTAATCGTTCTCACCGTACTTTGTTAAGCCAGCTGGGACTTGAGCCGTTCTTAGACTGTGACCTACTGCACGGTATGAGGCACAGACTAAGCGAGGCTCAAGTTTAAGCCGGCTTAGCAGACTACGATGCGAATGGCCATAAATCATTCTTGATTCGATCTTGTAAATAGAGAGATTCGGATAACATCAATAACATTTCAGATCCAGAATTTGTGGAGGCGCTATTTGAATAGGGCAATACGTTATTTGTTAAAATATTTCAGAGTTTCGGGAACTCATGTAAACGTTCGCCTGTTTATTTTGACAAATATTGTGTGACGAAAAATCTAACCTAAAATTTATAAGATGAATTTTCAGTAGAGTTATTTCTTTCGAATTAACTTATAAATAAAATATAAATTGTATAAAAAATAAAACAAGATTCGTCACTCAAACTGATATTTTAATCTAGCCTCTATATACTTTTTCCAATAACGTATTACAAACACAATAATGTTTATTTCGTTAAAATGCGATAAGTAATTACTAAGAAACAATAATTGTTTGAGGGAATAGACTGCTTAAGTCTCCAATGCCGATGGTGTTTACAGTATGGTAGTGTGCCGTATCACTACCAGCGGCGTCAGTGACACCAGTGGCTCGCTGCGTGAGTCGCTTGAAGAATAAGGGCGTGGCCTATTTTGAACAACTTTAAAAATTAATTGTGAAGCCGTTTGAAGTGTAGGATAATAAATTCCAACTGCATTCTTATGTTGAACAGTGCCCTTTCCAATGAATATTTTTAAAGTGGGGTTTAGTCGTATTATCTTTTCTCACCGTAAAATATCCTCAGTATCAATTTCTGAAGCAATATGACAATTTTTTAACGCATTGAAGACGTCCAAAATCCAATTCTCACTTGTAACACCTTTTATCTCTTTTAATTATATAGTTTTGAGCTAGGTAGGTTTAACTCAACTGCAATATCTCGATATCACCGTTAATCTATATATGTATGTCCCATTAATTTTTGAATCATTTACCTAGTTTACACGACCGGTATAATGCGCATTAACGAAATACGAATTTTATTAAAACGCATGTGTAAACACCCTTAAACCGTTTTAAGAAACATAATTCGGATTAATGTAAAACGCATTAAATATGTGTATTATCCAATTTAAAGCCGGGTTTAACCTTCGTGTAAACGCGAATACGCATTATCTCTCAGGGCTACCAACCTGTTTTTGTTATGAAATTTAAAAGTTTACCTTAACCTTACTTTTTAAACTTTCGCCATCGAAACCGACCTTTTGGGATGTTATGTAAAATAATTGTTTCCCATAAGTGACTGCTTCTTGGTTTCATCCAACAGCCAACAGCTTCTAAATCTTGGCGGAATATTTTGAAAAACGATTCTTGGGATTCCCGTTAATAGTTGATTATAAAATGAGTGAGAAACTAACATTAAAGACCTAACTTTTCCAATAGTATGCTCCCTTTTTTTTTCAATATTTTGGAGAGAATCCGTTTTCTTCTTTCATACAACAGTTGATTAATAATATTATACAAAATGTTAACACTAGCTAAATTGTTCATTGTTTCTGACTGAAAATATTAATAATTTCAATAATTTGCTAGTGCTAGTTTTTAATTCTGTTCCCAACAATGTACCTACTGTTAAAAAATATAAATCACTAATCAGCTGTTTTCAGCATGCCAGTTGATCATGATTGTTTTACTTGTATCATGCCAGTTGATCTAACTTTCTTATGTTGGCAACGGCAAACAGCTGTTTATCGTCATCATACAAATCCCTTTGAGATCTCGTCGTGTAAACATAATTTAAAGCGTATTTTCACTAAATCGCATTTTTGATTAAAACGCATTAAACGCTCGTGTAAACTAGGTAATTGTGAACTTACTTTTTTTGTAAAGTTGGTAATTGTATTGGCTAGATTCTTTTATATTTTCATACTTTTATTTAAATTTGTTTTTACTGTTTTCAAAACAAATTTGATAAAACCCTAACCGGAAAATTCAAGTTTAAAACTGAAAATAATGATAACGAGAAAGTGTAGTGCCTAAATATAAATATAAATTTTACGCATTGCCTATTTTAATGGAGCCAAACATGAATATGCAAATATCTCTGAACAAATTCATTAAAACGTTTCAGTTGTAACACGTAACGCGAATCGCGAAGTGATAAATGTTGTCATTGTATTGTTTTAGTTTAGTTTGTTGTAAATATAATCCGCAAATCATGTCGATCACAGTGCCGGAGTTGTTCAGTGGTGCTTAAATTATAAAATTAAAAACTATTATATATATATATATATATATATATATATATATATATATATATATATATATATATATATATATATAAGTTATGGGTTTACTACCCCATTAAATTATAAAAGTATAATTTCCTACCATAAGAAGATAGCAGAACAACGACCCGAGCGATGACCGCAATCGCGACGTAGCACCGTCAGCAAATTACGTGTCATCAATTTACGTTACATTTGTTTTATTTAATTTTATAGATATTAGTCTTGTATTAGAATCAATTGTAACAACTTGTAATTTTGAAATAAAAATTTTTTGTTTTTAAAAAGGACTTTTTGACAAAAGTATTTTTAACTGGCGCAGTCGTTGTAGGATGTCCAAACGGCTTTAAGCACATAAATCCGGTTCGTGTCAACGATTTATTGGGCATAAGAACTTTTTCGGGAGTTTCGCGAAATTTCGGACTTTTACGTCACGTTACGCAACCCCCGTGAACAGTGATCCAGTTAGGTGAACTGAGTAGCCTAACAAGAAGATTCTTCAAGGTATATGAAGAAAACTTGTTGCTGAACAGCTCAAACTTCTTCGAAGCACATCGAAGGACGTTCACCGCAGATCCAAGCATATGGAAAAGATACTGGTTTTACTGTAAGTACTTTTATGTCATTTAGAGGTTCTTTAAACATTTCAAAAACAAGTATATCTGGATATATTTCAAAAACAAGTATATCTGGAAACGAAAATACAGATTCTGATTCAGGCTCACCCACTCACTTGTATCGCACAAGATCTCCTTTAAAGAAAAAACCAACGCCAAAAAGGCGAAATTCTTTAAATATTACTAATAGTAATTTAAATTTAAATTTAAAAATGTCTTTAAAATCAGAATATTTGGGAATGATCCCAGAGTTTTATGGTGAAACAGAGCTTTTACCTAGATTTATTACCATTTGCGAAAAATTAGTAGCAAAATTTTATAATACGACTGATTTGACAGATTTTCAAAATGAATACTTAATGTCAAGTATTCTAGCTAAAGTAAAAGGTGAAGCCGCAGTAAATATATCTTCCTGTCTCATAAATACATGGGATGATCTAAAACAGGCGCTTCTCAATGCTTACGCGGACAAACGCGATATTTATACCTTAAATATAGAAATGGCAGGGTTGAAACAAAATAACGAGAGCCACTTCGATTTTTATAACAGAGTACAACAACTTTTAAACTTGCAAATTTCTTTTATTTCTACACATTCTAATGCAAATGAGGCTCCGATATTGTCTCAATACTGTCGTAATTTAGCACTAAGGGTATTATTACGAGGATTAAAAGATCCCGTCGGATCGCTGATGCGTACAAAAAATCCAGGTGATCTTAATACAGCATTAGGCATGTTAACGAACGATTTCCAAATTGAAACGGTTTCTGCAAACTTGCAGAAAATAAAAATTTCTCAAAATATGAAACACAATAGGGCATTAAACCAATTTAAGCCAAAATCTACTATGCCGCCTCAATTAACAAACTTTCCAAATAATTCACAAATGTTTTCAAACAACAATCAACCCCACTTTAGTGGCAGTTTAGGCCCAAGACCCAATGTTTTTAGACCTAACCAAAATCAAAATTTTCAAAAGCCAACGCCCATGACTGTATCAACAAAAAACACCTTTAATACTGTTAAACCACAGGGCAATATATTCCAAAATTATCGACAAAATTTTAGTGGTCCTAACCAACAAAAGTATATTGTCGAAGAACTTTATAACATTAATGACCCACATAATGTAGACAACCAATACGAAACTGATAACAAATATGACGAAATCAATGCTCAACCTATAGTCGAGCATCCGGAAGAATATGGTCTCGTCGATGACGAACAATTTTTTCGAGAGCCAGCCTCGGACACGGATTACCAAACTTAGAACTTATGAACCTAACAAACAATGAGAGTAAACTACCGTATATTATCCATCCTGAATATAATCTTAAAATTTTGATTGACACCGGTAGTACTAAATCATTCGTTAAACCAGAAATTGCCAATAAATATTTTAAGAACTTTGTAAAACAAGATCCTTTTCAAATTTCAACTGCACACGGCAGTTCTATCGAAAATTTTAGCACTACTATCCCGTGCCCAAAAAATTTTAAAATAAAATGTAAACCGTTAAAATTTTATTTATTTAACTTTCATAAATATTTTGATTGTTTGTTAGGCATAGATAACCTCAAGTTTCTCGATGCTAATATTAATTTACAGAAACATCTTTTAATAACACGTAATGCCGAAATACCACTATTATTTCATGACGTAGGGACTTCTGCGAATTGCATCACGGTGCAGCCGAGATGCGAACAAATTATAAAAATATCTGTGAAAAACCTCCGAAACGGCGACGTACTAATCCCATACAGAAAATTCGCTGAATTAGAAATGCCTGAGTGTATCGCTACGGTTCGCGATAATCAAGCTATTTGTTCAATTTTAAATCCATTAGAAACGGCAAAAATCATAGATATTTCGGAACCATTAGAAGTCATAGACTTAAACAATTACGAATTTCAAAAGGAAAACTCCGGTAACTATAATAATTTCAACGTGGAAAAAGTAAAATTTGACATTTCTAAAATTCGAACGGACCACATGAATGCAGAAGAACGCGAAGCGATCTTAGCTGTAATCAGAGAATATTCTGACATTTTTCACGTCGAAGGCAACCAGTTAACCTTTACTAGTAAAATAAAACACAGCATCAAAACCTCTGACGAAATACCGATCTATACAAAATCTTACCGATACCCGGAAGTACACAAAAAAGAGGTCCAGGACCAAATACAAAAAATGCTTAAACAAAATATTATAAGGCCATCTCACTCGCCTTGGTCCTCACCAATCTGGGTGGTACCAAAAAAACTCGACGCTTCAGGACAAAGAAAATGGCGCATTGTGATCGATTTTCGGAAATTAAACCTAAAAACTATAGGGGATCGCTACCCCTTACCAAATATTACCGATTTGTTAGACAAACTAGGCCGCTGTCAATATTTTACCACGTTAGATTTGGCCTCGGGCTTTCACCAAATTGAAATGTCCGAAGAAGACATACCAAAAACAGCTTTTAACACGGAAAATGGCCACTATGAATTTCTAAGAATGCCATTCGGCCTTCGGAATGCACCCGCGACGTTCCAGAGGGTTATAGATAATATTCTAAGGGGGTATCAAAACGAAATTTGTGCGGTTTATCTAGACGATATAATTATATTCAGCACGAGCTTACAAGAACATACCGATCGACTAAGAAAAGTCTTTGAACGATTACGTCAGTCTAATTTCAAAATTCAACTTGACAAATCCGAGTTTCTCCGAAAAGAAGTTGCTTATTTGGGACACGTCGTCACATCAGAAGGAGTAAAACCAAACCCAGAAAAAATAATTGCTATAAAACATTACCCCATCCCCAAAACGGCAAAAGCCATAAAAGGCTTTCTTGGACTACTCGGCTATTATCGCAAATTTATTAAAGACTTCGCGAAAATTACAAAGCCTTTAACAAAGTGTTTAAAAAAGGACGCGACTATTGACATTAATGATCCCGGATATATTCAGTGTTTCGAAACGTGCAAAAATCTGTTAACAAATGAGCCAATACTGCAATACCCAAATTTTTCAGAACCGTTTAATCTAACCTGCGACGCGAGCAATTACGCTATTGGTAGCGTTTTATCTCAAGGAAAAATTGGTTCAGATCTTCCGATCGCTTACGCAAGTCGTACCCTAAGCGCAGCCGAAATTAATTATTCTACGATAGAAAAAGAACTGCTTGCTATCGTCTGGGCTGTTAAATATTTTAGACCTTACCTCTTCGGACGAAAATTTAAGATCATAACTGATCACAAACCTCTCGAGTGGTTATTTTCCCTAAAAGAACCAAATTCTAAGCTGGTAAGATGGCGTCTAAAATTAGAAGAATATGACTATGAAATAGTCTACAAAAAGGGCATTCTAAATAAAAACGCGGACGCGCTTTCGAGAATCGAGTTAAATACAAACGAGACGAATCCCGGGACGAGCTCCATCTTTTCATTAAACAAATATATTCAAGATTTACACGAAACACTAGACCAACAACAACAAGACAATCAATCTCTCATAGCAGAGGCTGGAGATGTCGACAATCCAGAAAACGCAACAGACGACACTGACGTCACCGTACATTCTAACGTAGAGAACCCTATTGTTGGAATTCCTATAGTAGAATGTCCTGTTAACTACGGAAAAAATCAGATCATTATCTCAGAAGTAAACTTTGCTCCTGCCGAACCGACAAAAATTAACCTGTATAAAACGAAACAAAGAACCCACGTACAATTTTCAAAAACCGATTTTGATAAAGACGTCATAAAATTTATTAAAGAAAATGTTGTACCAAAAACCAAATATTACTTATATTTTGAAGACCCTATATACGAAAAGTTTAGCTGTACTCTTCAAAAATATTTTAAAAATTCAGAAATCGAAATGATAAAATGTACGAAAAAATTAATAGACGTTATATCCGAAGACGAAATCAAGCAAACTATACAAAATCATCATGAGGGTAAGACAAATCACCGAGGAATTGACGAAACTTTTAATCGCATAAAAATACCTACTATTGGCCAAACCAACAGAAATACATACAAAATTATATAAACTCTTGCGAAATATGCCAAATAACTAAATACGAACGACGTCCTCTTAACCTCCAATATAATATTACACCTACACCTGTTCGACCCTTTCAAATTCTTCACATCGACAGTTTAACCCTTGACAATTGTAAATTTTTAACAATCATAGACTCCTTTTCAAAATATGCCCAGGCTTATAGACTTAACTCTTCACAGGGCATTGAAGTGGCAGATAAATTAATAAAATTTTTCTCCCATCACTGTATTCCCGACCAAGTTATTTCAGACAATGGCCCTGAATTTCGAAATTCTGTAATTCAAGAACTACTAGCAGTTCACAAAATAAAAATCCATTTTATTAGTTCCCAACATCCGGAGTCCAACGGGGTAATAGAAAGGTTCCATTCCACTCTTATTGAACACATCAGACTTCTGAACAATCAAAAGGATTATAAAAATGAACCGATTGAAAATAAAGTTTCTTACGCAATTTTGGCCTACAACAACACTATACACTCCGTTACTAAGCTAAAACCATACGAAATCATAAATGGACATTTACACACAGAGTCGCCCTTCAACATAAACCTAGATAACCAACTTATAAACAACTATGTTTCTACACACCGAGATAAAATCAAATTACTATACGAAAAACTAAACACGGACATTCAAAACCAAAAAGAACGCGTGATAAATAAAACTAACGAAAATAAAGAAATTTTACCGGATGTACCAGAACAAGTATTTGTTCACAATAAACAGAAACAAAGCAAAACGACCAACAAATACAAACCAGAAAAAATTACAACTATCGACAAAAATCTTAAAACTGCCAAAATTAACACTACACATGGCAACACTGTCGACAAAATCCACTTATCCAATATCAAAAGACCTCGAAAAAAAAATTTAGTAACAAACCCTAAATTTCAAAATATTTCAGGTTCCTCGCCACCGGACAAGGAACAGAAATAAAGAACATAACGCAAAATCTAGGGATTCTGCCAGTTAACCTGGGTCCCGCGAAACTTCAAAGGACAGAACATACTCTTGTACATTATTATAATTTAGAACCTGTGTATTTAGAATTTAGTAATCTTAACAGGCAATTTAGTAATCTTAAGCTCATTTTTAGTAATAATACACTCCTAGATAGCGATCTTAGCGATTATTATAGAATTGCCAATTTCAGTCAAAAATTAGTTTTCGAAAAAATAGAAAATATTAAAATTCATCATGAAAATCGTACAAAAAGAGGACTAATCAACGGTCTAGGATACATTATAAAAGGGGTTACAGGCAATTTGGACGCTGATGACGGAAACAAAATTTACAAAATTCTTAATCACCTACAAGCTAACGAAAAAAGCATTGAGAATCAGCTAAAAATGCAGTATTCTGTCAGTGATGCAATTGTCAAAAACTTTAACGAAACTATTATAAATATACAACATAACGAGTATATTTTAAAATCAAGAATACTGCAACTCAATCAAATTGTCATGAACGGTGTCACACACCAAAATTTACTTTTTGCCAAAGATTTGTTTAATCAGCTTATTATATTATATAATGCCATCCTAAATACTCTTCAAGACGTTGAAAACTCTATAACTTTTTGTAAATTAGGAATTCTACACCCAAGCATTATTAAAACAAAAGATCTATTTTACGAGCTACAAAAAATTCAACAACACTATAAAAATGAACTTCCTTTTGAACTTAAATTCGAAAATATACTTGATTTCGAAGACATTCTAAAAATTAACTGCAATATAGATTATAATCGGATTTCTTACTTCCTCTCTTTACCGATTGAATTCGAAACAAATTTTAACTTGTACCATTTTATACCTATACCTACTAAATATGAATCAGAATTTGTCACAATTATTCCCAATGTAAGATATCTCCTGATATCACAATCTGGTAACCTAATTAAACCTCTAAGTGATATATGTACCCACGGTAAACCGTATCATTGTCCCAGCGTTTTACAAACAACCAGCAACGCCAGCTGTGAAAAGGAAGTCCTGCTAAAAGACAACTCGAACGAGTGCACCTTTACAAAATTAAAAATCCTAGAGAATCATGTAGAAATCGTTCCGGAATTAAACCAGTTTTTAGCAGTTTTCCCAACTGAAGAAAAAATTCAAACACACTGCGAAAATCAAGCTGAAACCAAAGAATTAAAAGGAATATTTCTTATAAGAAAAAGTCAATGTACATTATTATTCAGGAACCAAGAACTGTTCTTTCAAGAATCAAGTTTTGGAAGCCCGCTGGTGATAAACACACCAAACCTGAGGGTTAAACCAGAAAACATACTTAAATTCCAAATCGAGCTAAGGAAACTAAATTTCGCATCTCCTCACTTAAACCCAGTCAGTCCCATCTATGATGATGCTGCAGAGAAAATATACACACCCAATTTATGGACCATGGCACTATACTTAGTTCTAATAAGTGCAGCAGGCACTTATTGCATTGTAAGGAGAAGAAGTATTCAAAAATTCCTTATAAGAAGGAATCCTAAGGAAATACACCAAACTCCCGAAGACATCAAGCTCAATCTTCCCAACGATGCCTCATTCTAAGGGGGGAGGAGTTATGGGTTTACTACCCCATTAAATTATAAAAGTATAATTTCCTACCATAAGAAGATAGCAGAACAACGACCCGAGCGATGACCGCAATCGCGACGTAGCACCGTCAGCAAATTACGTGTCATCAATTTACGTTACATTTGTTTTATTTAATTTTATAGATATTAGTCTTGTATTAGAATCAATTGTAACAACTTGTAATTTTGAAATAAAAATTTTTTGTTTTTAAAAAGGACTTTTTGACAAAAGTATTTTTAACTTATATATATATATATATATATATATATATATATATATATATATATATATATATATATATATATATATATATATATATATATAAAGAAATGTTGATCCGGGAGTACATCCGTTCGTTTGTTAAATTCCTATTGGAATCTGGCAGACGTTTCGCCAAGGTCTCACTTGGCATTATCAACGCTTACTCAGTCTGTCTCTTACTCAGTTTACCCAAGCAAAAACCTTTCCGGCACACTGTCCAACATTCCTGGCGGCTGCCTCTTCCAACACCAGTGGCGTGCTTTTTGTATTAAATTTTTGTTACCCTAATATTACTAATGGGTAGGTATATCTAAAACTACACCAATAGATTCAATACAAGTGAATACAACCTCACTTACCTGTGAAAAGAAACTTATGGGTTTAAATAGTCCAATTTTTTGCAAACTTGACACTGCCGCACCATATTTAAATGTTTTGTCGCAAAATAATGTCAGTTTCTTCAAAGAAAAACACTTAAACGCTTCTCGCAAACACAAAACAACACAATTCCACTTTCGAACAATGTCGCAAACGTCAACGAATTTTATGAATGGTCGTTTGTGCCAGTTTTCAATTCGTAGTAAAACTGATAGTAAAGCGTCAAATAGCGTTGCCAGTTTTACTTGATAACTTAATAATTTATCACAGTGAGAAGGGAATAAAAGTTTATTCGGCTATGATGCATAAAATAGAACAAAATGGGAGTATTACATTTTTTATTACTTAATACTTATTTTTCTAATTTTGACATTTAAAGTGACACTTTGTAAAACTGATTGACGTTATGAAACGTCTTACTTTTTGTAACTAGTTACATAAAGTAAAATTTTATGCAATTGGTGACGAAAAATGTATTTCAAAATTAGTGACAAAAAGAATTATTCTATTTATTAAACTGTTATAATACACGATAACAACATAAATTATAAATTAATTAATTATTATTAATACACGATAACAACATAAATTATAAATTAATTAATTATTATAAATATTGATAACACAATTATTGCAATTATTTAAATTAATTCCCGACGACATACTTTTTTCATTGCTCGAACTTGCTGTTATTTGGGAGACGACGCACGTTGCATTAGATGTTTGACCAAATATTTCTTGCGCTATAAGTTTTTTATTATTCATGGAATTTTCAACATATCCCTCCGCAACAGAGCTAGATTTCCAACCTCCGTGCCTCTTTAATTTTAAAATATCAGCGCCACTGTAAAGCATTACCTGCTGCCTCTTCAATATCGCTTGGTAGCTCTTCAGATCCTGAATCACTCATTTTTTAAAAATAAAACTAAAAATATATCAATCTCGCTAAAAACCTTCCGTTTAGACTTTTTTACAAAATGTCAAACTGACAACTAACATGAAGTAACAGCAACAAACTAGATTTATGTTTTAAAATTTTTATCAATTATATTAAACTTAATTTTTTTATTACTTTCTTCAAAATTAGAAAAAATCTTGTATGCAATACGTTACGAAATGAAATTTTGTGTAACTTGTGAGTTTTTGCGGAACTCACTTCGTTCGTTCCGCAAAAATCTCACGCGTTACACAAAATTAGGCATTTCGTAACTGATGGCATAAATAGCTATTTTGCTAATTTTATTAGATGAAAATATAATCAAATAAATTTCGTGTAATACTGTAGGACATTTTGTACCTACACTTTTGCAACCGCCTGCAGGTGACCAGTCAGTACAATCCACCAGTTTGTAGTGCAAATTCAATGACTGATTGCTTTGAATAGTAAATAACTCTCTCTTTAGTTTTTTTTTAAGTCTATGGTCTTATAACACCATATCGTGCACTTTTTTAATACCTTGGTCTGTGGTTACCGATACAGGAGTAGCACCGGCGTTGGTTTTCTCAAGATGTTCTTCCGCACTTAAAAGCCCGGCACCAGCGTTTGACTATGTCATAAACTGCACACTCCCCAATAGTTGCAACAGTATCTTGATGGATTTGAGTTGGCGTCATACCCCTTTTCCGTAGATATTTTATTATTGCTGTCTCCTGTTATCTAATATTTTATAAACATAACCTACAAATGTCCTTTGACTAAATGTCAAAAACACGAATCAAGCAGGCGCCTACGAATAGGTCAGGGGCGGAGCATAGAGATAAATCCTCGTATCACTAGTTTTTACGCCCGAACAGTTACGAGAACATAGTTCCGTTTTACAGTAATGATTTTGTTGGTATTGATTAAATAAGGACAGAACATGTTGATTCGATCCCAACATTCTTCTCCATAAAACTCCTACACCATTACCTATTTTCTAATCGGTCAACTTCTCTTGAATCAACATAGTACAAATATTTGGTGTTATTTACTTTACCTGTATTGATCCACTCTATTTATATTTCGGTTGGCTTTGTTTTGTGCGAAATCGGAATAAAAAAGGAAACACGATTTGACTGAATTAAATTTTTAGGGTGAATACAAATTATCCTTAAAATTATTGTACGCAGGAGGGATGGGTGTAGAGTGGCTTTTTAATTTGTAATGTGATAGACACAGGGTTTGTTTTTGACGCAGCAAGTTAATTTTGGACTGTGTATTTTGAGCGATTGGAATTAAATATACATAATATCATTAAAATTATCTTTATCATTTTACAAAAACATTTAAATTAAAATCTACTTTATCAGTTAGGTTTGGACAAGTTTTTGTCTCGTCATTGTTAATAAATCGTCATTAAAAACTTATTATTATTATTCTTATATTTTAGCGATTTGCTTGATTTTCAAATGGTTTCTATCTTGGATTATTGCTAAAATAATTTTAGTTCTATTATTATGAAAATACATACTTAAATTATCCTTCTCTAATTTTGAAAAAGACTCTTGTCAGCTTAAAGCTTTGACTGCCGTGAGAAATCCTGCATACAGGAAAAATACTTTTATTGTCGATAATAAAACACTCTTAAGTATATCGCCCACAGGTAGGCGATATACGAACTTAGAATTTCATGACGAATGCCAGATAGTTGCTCTTGATATTTCCAAGGCCTTTGACCAAGTATGGCGTGCCGCATTTCTCAACAAACTACCCTCTTACGGCTTCCTCCCATGTACCTGGATAGGTAGCTTTCTCTCTAATCAGGGCATATCCGTCGTGGCGGACGGTCACTCATCTAACTTCCAGCCTATCAATGCTGGCGTACTCCAAGGCTCCGTCCTAGAACAAACCCTATTTCTTCTTCACATTAATGACCTGCTCTCTTCAACTACCAATCCCGTCCACAGTTTAACCTTCTTAAGGACGAGATGTTTTAGTCAATAACAGTCTTACAGGTTAAGATATACTTAAGAATTTGCGCTTTTAAAGAAATGTATTTTCTTCACCGCATATTATTGCTTACTTGACTCAAGAATAAAAATTATTGCAGTAAAGCCTTGTAAAATAGCTTGGTTAAATAAAAAGGTCATTTACCAAAAGATGTTTATTTTTGAACCAAATCGTTTATTTTAAGAAATTATACGATTCAGCAGATTACCGTGTTTAAATAAAGTTACACAAAGTAAGTGAATATGCTACGCTGGGTATTGAATCATATAAGATTTTGACTGGTCCCGCTTTTGTTGCTAATTAACTTTTGGCCGAGTGTTAGAAGAGTTCTGACCACACTTGAGTTTTTTATTTTGTTAGTTGATAGTTTTGCATAACAAGTACCTGTTCTAATTCTACATTTCGAATATCGCAAATATTTCTATTTATTTTAACGTTGAGCACTATAAGGGGCTAGAAGAGCCATTCATGTGACAAAGACTTTTGGGTTAATATTTCAATAGGTTTTCTCGACTTTTAGATACAGCTATTGCCCCTTTTATAGTTTTATTTTTAAAAACTATTGTAAACCACTGTAATTCATTTATTATTTAATTGCAAGACACACTTGCAAAGAAAAGTTGAACTTCCTGTGCTTTATAATAAAGATTTATTGTTGCGTTAAAGTTAAAAAGTCACCGACTAACTATAAAACACTGTGCTGCAGGCTGCAGCCATCTGGAAATATTTGATTCCATTAGCGATAAAGTTATTATAAAATAGAGAAGACCTTTCTGTTTTTATTCTTATAAAGCTTCTAAAGCTTACCCAAGTATTTGATATATAAAGTGCACTTAACTTTTCCAATTTGTGCACTGTGAATAAAGTAAAATCAAAATGCAAACGACATTCGGCGCTAAGAGCTGTAAAACCTACTTCGAGCATAAATTGGCCTGTGAATAATTCCAAGAGTGCTCTAATTAAATCAGGAAAATTTAAATTGATTCAAATTTTTTGATACCGCTGCAAATTGGTCATTTTTTTTTAGATCTTATGAGGTTATCGACCTCTTTCTTAAGCTTTTAATTTTCTGTACTCTTGTCTTTGTCTCCGTATTTTTCACCTTTATATGGGGTCCACTTTTCTGGTTAATCATCTCTACAGCTTCCCCTAACCTTTTTCTTCTTCGTCCATCCATATCTGCTTTGGTCTCTTCCTCCTCTACTTACTCCATACAGTTCAATACACGTCATCGTCATAATTCTTCTGTCAATATAATCATTGTCTGTTCTTATCAGATTTCCGTACCACTCCAGTTTTATTTCCTGTATAGATATTGTTACAACCTTCGTTGCTTCCCTAATCGTTCATCCCTTAACTTGTCTCCACTTGTTATCTCACATCCATCTTAATAATATAAGCCATCTTCTGATACCTAAAATTCTTTAATAAATTTAGCTGTTATTCTTTCATCCTTGTTTGTTCTCCGTTGAATTCCCAATATTTAATTTTCTTACTACTTAAATATGGTTCATTAAATAATATAACTTATTATTATGATAATATTGTATACGGCGAAATTGTAACAACAAAACTTACTGGCAAAAAAACTGTCACCCTAACCTGAGATCAGATATGTTTTACCCTTATACCCATATTCATGATTTTATCCAGCAAATTGTAGACAAATTCAAAAGATAGATTCGGAAATTAAGCAAATGTTTTATTTAATAATTTGTATTTTCTACAGATCTATTTTACAATTTTGATTGTTGGTTTGGTGTTTGTTAGAAAGTGCATTCAAAACTCTCTGCAGATATATAATTATTTATGTAAGTGTAAGTGTTTTCCGTACGCGACATAAATATAGTCCAACCCAAGCAAAACCGAGTTGGACAACCTGTCAATGGCGAAAAACACTATTTTCGCACTAGTGCATACATTATTTGTTATAAAATGGCTTGTAAAGACTTTTTGTTAAAACAAATAAAAATATTACATGATCCCTGACAAACATTGGTGCCAGTACCAACGAACCAGCTTCTGTTACCGGTATTTTTTGTCCGTGTCCACAAGAAATCCAGTGACCAGTGTATATTTCGTAGCAGAGAGTCACGAATTCATGATTGATAAGGGACTAAAAACAATTTTTGTTTGTGATTTATGTGACATCCAACAGAAGATGGACTCTCGCTTGAGTAAAATACCAATTTTTAACGAGACAATAAGTGAAAATTCATCGGAAGGCGTTCCACCCGACATAGAAAATGACATATTTTGGTAGCATTCTTAAACAAATTGCTGCATTTTTAAAACTACACAATATAAACGACAGTACCGGTCAGTGTTTTCGACATTCGTCTGCGTCGTTGTTGGCTGATTTTGGAGCCGACTTGTGTACACTAAAAATTCATAGTGGGTGGAAAAGCAGCACTGTGGCTGATGGATATATAGAGTTTTCTTTAGAAAATAAAAAGGAAATTTTCACACAAATATTCGGTTGCCACACAGATAATAGACGAAGAAAGAGAAGGAATAAACATTTAATCTGAAAATACAGAGTCTCAAGGGATACCGCCATAAAAGTTTGCACCAATTAATCGATATTAAGTTTCTCTGCAATTCATTCATAAGAATTACTAGATAGATCGGCTTGCTAAACGTAAATATAAGTATTCTGATTTTAAGTCTTTTATGCGAGTTAAATGTTAAAACCCTTTTCTGGAGTAACAGTGATAGGTAAGTGCTTTGGAAAATCGGCTATTACCACGAATGCGGCGGGTTTTTTAATTTCTTTAAAAAAAATCTCGTTCAATGTAGAGACATAGAATAGTTGTCGTTAAAGCTGACTTGACTTTCATAATAACATTTTGCCCACCCCTTTTTTCTATAGTTTAATTCAGTTGAGTGCATCAGACCCATTAACATGTTTAGATTAAACCAAAGGGATGCTATGAATGCATGATGATGAAGAATTCTAGATCATGACTCAATAGCCTGATTACAGTGCGTTTAAAACCGAATTGGAAAACAGTTTGTTTATTTCTGTATATTTTCTTAAGTTCTTTTTTCAAAAGTATTGTCACAGATTTACCCACAGTATAGTCTTCTTAATAAGTTGAATTACAATTCTTTCCATTGTGAATTATAAAGAAAAATGTAGTGGTTTGTTGTAAGTGATCACCCCGAACGAACCAATGTTCATTGGATTGCCAATAAAGTCACATTATTAAAACCAATTCAAAATAATTGGCAATCAAAGCTCCCAATAATTAAACTGCATTTAGCTTTTCCCATTTTCGCAGTGCTAGTAAAAAAATCAAAATGCTAACGACATTCAGCGTTAAGAGTCCTCAGCTTTTGGATCACAAGTTGGGCTTGATGAATAATTCCGGAACGGCTTTAATTAAATTCAGAGAATTTAAATTAATCCTACCGCGACAAATTGCTCGAAATCTCTTTTTGGTTTTGTTCAAGGGGAACTTGGCCCCTTTTGTGCGTTGATTTAAAAAACCGTGCATATTTTTGTACTTTGTGTTTAATTACTTTCGTATTAGTCTTATAATTAAAAATGAAATTTTACTTGATTATGGAACTTCTCTAGCGAGTAATATTTTTTACTCTGAGCCCCGTAAAAATCAGCTGGTTGCAACTGGCTTCCTTAATTTGAGTCGCCTATAGTGATAAGGTTGGCTCTAATGTTTGAAGTTATCTGGCGTCGGAATATAGTGGTGATGCAACGAGCTAACTTTAGGTTTGTCATAAACGCAGATTAGATAACGATTCGCATTGGGAACGAGACTGGATCAATAAGTACCCGTGTTTGACGACAGGTGGCGTTGCCGAGCAAAGTTGGCATTACTGTCGTGTACTACCATCTTTGAAACGACGCCATTTAAAATTTCAGACTGATTCATAGGTTGGTTGTATTTTGACAGTCATTGGTATTAACCTTGTTGGTGTTTCTCGACACAATGGAAAAGAACAATATCGATTCGTTATTCGATTTCTATTTTTGGATGGAAAAAGGTGCTAAGAAATAAAAGCGAAGTTGGATGCTGTCTTTGGGGACCCTTCACCATCGATGACAACCGAGAGATATTTGTTCAACTGCTCTGAAGAAGGCAAAGACCGGAATGACCGTTCGCACGGAATAATCTTCATGGACTTTTTTAAGCAAGGACGCACGATCACGAGACGTACTACAGTAATTATTAGACAGCACTACAGTGAATTATTGGACCGATTTGACAAGGAATTAAAGACAATACGGCTTCATTTGAAAAAGGTGATGTTCCATCATGACAATGCACCAGCTCACTCATCCGGAATCGTCGTTGCCAAACTGCATGAACTCCATTACGAATTGTTGCCGCATCCACCGTACTCGCCCGACCTGGATCCGTGTGACTTTTCTGTTCCCAAACATGAAAAAGTGGCTCGCAGAACAGACAGAAGCCTATTTTGAAGAGTTTGGCAAATCGTATTTTTGGAGGGGTTAAAGAAATGGCGGGGACGTTGGGAAAAGTGTATCCTCCTAAAAGGCGATTATGTAGAAAACATATAAAAAAATTGAAAAACTTGCGTGGTCATTCCTAACACGGGTATTTAATGATACACCCTCGTAATTTTATCTTTCTTAGCGACTTTTCTGACATTAATCTTCAAAGTTAAATGAATATCTCAATGCCTTTTATTTGAAGCAGTTTTATATCACAAAGCAATCCAATTCCTATTTTTAAAACCTTAATAAACAACTCCAAATCCTTACTAAAAGAAAACAAAATTAAAATTTACGAAATCGTTTTGATTGTTCTGAAACACACGTTTTTTACAATTTCCAAATGGAGTTTTTTTCATTTCAATGAAAATTTTTATAAATAAATAAGTTTTAATTTTTCTGAGAATTTGATGTCAGACTTAAAGGTTGAAATTCACAGTTCACAGATCTGACCCTAATGCTGGCAGTAAGTTTTTATTTAACGCAGGTAATAAAACGCCATGAATAAAACAAAACTAATGAAACAATGGTTTTAGTTTCCATAACAATTAAAACCGGTCAGTTTTACATTTTTAAATAAATCGAACAGCGCTGTTACAAAATGTATACAGGGTGTCCGGGAAAATGTGGGAAATCTCCCGGATATGAAAAAAACACGTGGAAAGAATACTACAAGTTCATATAAACTTTTTTCGTATAGGCCTCCTCTTCGGAGATATGGGCTCCCAAAGAGCTCCAGTGAAATTAAGTTTTTTACACATAATTATTGAACCACCAGGTATATTCCAATTTTTTTTTAATATGATGTATACCAGGTTAGACCCTTCAAATTACTATCAAAGAAAGTGTTGTGAAGTACTCACAGCTGCAGGGACGGACTAGCTGGGACACTCATGACCCCATTTTTTTACGCCCTGTATGATAAGAACTTTGGACGACGATTTTTACATACCTTTAACTGTTGACTAAAAATTAAGTACTCTTCATTCATGTCGTTAATCCTAACCATTTTCGAAAAAACATCATATTATTTACATCATATATTTGGCGTATTTCGATAACAGATACGTCTAATTCTGTGAATTGCAGTTCGACCTAGGTTCGCAAAAAATGTGCGTTTTATTTTATGGGCCCCAAAAACAAAGTATTGTTGTTGCAAACGTTGCTAGGTACGAAAGAAATAAATATCCTGCATTTTAGAACTTGTCAACTTTCACATCGCTAACACATTGATTCTGTATTTCGATATTAAATTACTGATTTTTGGATTTCGTGGTGAAATTAATTGTGAAATAATTCGAAATATGGAGTACACTTTTATTGAGTTTGCTGATATGCATCTGATGTATGGTCTTGCATCTTGCAATGCTTTGGAAGCCAGAAGGTTATATCACGACAGATATCCTAATCGTACTCTTCCCGATCAGAAAACATTTCAACGAGTTGACCAACGTCTACGGGAGAATGGTAGGCGATTGCATTTACTAAGGTAATTTTATTAAATTTCTTCATAATTTTAGGAAATTTTGGGAAAAGAAGTACTGATGCTGGTCGGGGAAGAACAGTACGTACGCCGCAGTTAGAGGAAAGTATTTTAAATACTGTATATGACACTCCTTCAAGGAGCATTCGAAAATTATCAGCGCAGTTTAATACGTCGAAAACAATAGTACATGAAGTTCTTCAAGAACAGCTGTTATATCCATATCATTTGCAAAAAGTGCATGAACTGATTCCTGAAGATTTTCCCCGTAGAATGCAGTTTGCAAACGGGTCATTGGATCAGCAACGAAATAATGTAAACTTCATTAGCACTATTCTCTTCACGGACGAAGCTGGGTTTACCAAAAATGGTATCATGAATTTACACAACTCACATGTATGGGCTGATGAAAATCCTCATGCAACTATTGTTTCGCATCATCATCAGTTCCAATCAATTAATGTCTGGGCAGGAATCATTGGCAATTTTTTGATTGGACCATTCGTATTGCCGGTACGACTGAATGGACTGAGTAATACGAATGAATGAACTTTATTTGGAATTCCTCCAGAACGCTTTTCACGATTTAGTAGAGCACTTACCACTTGAAATCCGCCGAAACATGTACTACATGCACGATGGAGCACCACCTCATTTCAGCGTTGCTGTGCGGGAGCACCTGAATAACGTCTACCCAAACCGTTGGATAGGTAGGGGAGGACCTATTGCCTGGCCTCCTCGATTTCCCGACCTAACACCGTTGGATTTTTACCTGTGGGACACCTCAAAACCTTGGTGTATTCTACTCCGGTCGATAGTAGGGAGGAACTTCTACGGAGAATCACGTTTCATTGTGATCAAATAAGGAACAATGCTGGGTTATTGTGGCGGGTACAGCAGTCCTCAATTCGTCGTGCCCGCGAGACCTCACGGAGCTCATGCTGAACCCTCTTACGAAGTTTTTAACTAAGCAGTTAAAGTTTAACGTTTTATTGAAACTATGTTGGCGACAGGGAAAAATTCCTCTTTTTCATATTCAACCCGACAGAAGTTAGGGGACTAACAGTGTAAATAAAATGACGTTTTTTTTCGAAAACGGTTAGGATTAACGACATGAATGACGAGTACTTAATTTTTAGTCAATAGTTAAAGGTATGTAAAAAACGTCGTCCAAAGTTCTTATCATACAGGGCGTAAAAAAATGGGGTCAGGAGTGTCACAGCTAGGCCGTCCCTGCAGCTGTCAGTACTTCACAACACTTTCTTGGATAGTAATTTGAAGGGTCTAACCTGGTATACATCATATTAAAAAAAAATTGGAATATACCTGGTGGTTCAATAATTATGTGTAAAAACCGTGATTTCATTGGAGCTCTTTGGGAGCCCATATCTCCGAATAGGAGGCCTATACGAAAAAAGTTTATATGAACTTGTAGTATTCTTTTCACGTGTTTTTTTCATATCCGGGAGATTTCCCACATTTTCCCGGACACCCTGTATACATATTATCCAGTCGATAATTCATTAACGACATTAACGGCCATATTCTCCAACGCTAGATCGGACTAAGTTGATAACCAAAAGTTTTAAACTGACAGATATAAAAATAAGACGACTGAGTTTTATACTATGAATTTGTTTCGGAGTTTTTTCGCAAATTTACAAGTAAAAGTGGTTTTAGTACGTACGTTCCACAACAATTGAACGAAATTCTTTCTAGAAGTGTTCCAAGATGAAAATCATGTGAAAACCAACCAAATCGCTAACATATTAGAATAACTCATAAATTTTTAATGACGACTTATTATCAATAACAGCTCAAAAACCTGTCAAAACCTAACTGATCAACTAAAAGATCTTAATTTAAACCAGTACTAAATTTTAAACCTCTAGTGAATCTGAACGTTAATGTCTAATAAAGTAAAATATTTTTTACAAATATAGTTTGTATGTTTCAAGATTATATATTTTCCAGTACTACATCATAACCATTTTAATTTTTTATTCTTTAGAAACTGTTGGTCATATTACTCCAAGTAATGGAAGAAATGTAGTCGTGTGCATCATAGCCATGAGAATTATGAATTGAAAGTGAGATGTGATTCGTATTACTGCGAGTAATGTGACTAAGGTTAGTCCTGTATATCATATCCTAAAAAATTATGCATTTAAATTCATGCACAATAAATATAATTTAGTTTATCAAGACATCTAATTAAAGAAAAAAAAACTAAAAACTGTATGCGTTAATTTTACTCTATTCGCTTTATCCGAAAATGTAAATTAAATTAGATTAAATGTTTTCTTTCAACTGACATCTGGATTTCTAGAGTTAAGTTAAACTTATATTATGTTTTCTTTTAACCCACAAAGAAAGTGTGCATATCCAACAAAGCGATGCGGACAATTGTTGATTTCATTTGTTCTTTTGCAGCTTTACGCGTACCCAATCAAACGCACGTATATGTGTGTAAGAAAAGTATTATTCATTCATCGCAATTATGTTGGCGATGCTAGTAAATCGCTCGTTTTTAGCTAACGTGCTACCGAAACACTACACGTTGGTCGCCACTTATCAAGATAGATGTTTGAATAACGTTTCAATTATTTTTTTGTTCACGGAAAATAAATATCTTGATTCTTTATAGTGATATTCAGGGTTAATTTTAATTTAAATTGAATTTGATTATACTCCTGTAATTTTTCGGAAAGAAATTAAACATATAAAGGTTTTTATTTTTTATTTATAACACCTTTTTGCCGAAATATAACTAGCGATTTTAAATTATTTTTCTCAAGGGCGGCTGTGCTCGGGAAGCATATTTCCGTTTCCTATTGGGCTAGCGCAACCGGGTGCGCTAATCGTACAGGTAAACTGGGGCCAAGCGAATCGGAGGGCACCCTAAGGTCGGAACAGGGTTAGCACCTGGTTAGGGGCCCTGACAAGTCTCTTTCCTCGCAGGCGAAGAGATTTGTCAGGGCCCCTAACCAACGGAAAAATGCCGTCGGAACAGGGCAGAACCCCTTAGGGGCCCTGACAAGTCACTTCGCCTGCGAGGAAAGAGACTTGTCAGGGCTCCTATCCAGGCGCTAACCCTGTTCCGACCTTAGGGTGCCCTCCGATTCGCTTGGCCCCAATTTACCTGTACGATTAGCGCACCCGGTTGCGCTAGCCCAGTAGGAAACGGAAATATGCGCTCGGGAACACGTGGTGTAACAGTACCACGTAGATTAGACCACAGTGCGTTTGCGAGAAAGCAGCGTAGTCTAAGAAATCTAAAATAAAATCGTGGTATACCTTATTTTAATAGCCGACTTTATATGGCCGCCTCCTTCTTCTAGACACCTTCTGATTCCTCTTCTTACCCCAAAAAAAAAAACATTTCCTAGTAAGTTTGAGGAATTGTTACAGCGGGTTGCACAAAACTTTAATCAAGCGTTAAATCCTAATTCTTAATTAAAAACAAATGATTCTCAGTTTAACAGAGCGTTAAATTTTTTTTCTTTCTGAAACAGCAAAAATTTTTGGCTAATCAATGATTAAACTGACAAAAGCCACTAAAAAACCAAGGTGTTGTTTACTTTTTCATTTGTTCTTAACGAAGAGAGCACTTAACGATGAATTAAACTAATTACACAATATGCTGTGATTAAAGTCATGTTTTTGCTCACATTTTTCATAAAATATTGGTTACTTTGGCGAAATTTTATGTTCCAATACAAGAGATTGAAAGAAAACTCCTTCCTTCAATATTTTAAAATAAAACTCTATACACTATTATTGCAGATGGGCATCTTATTTAACATAATGCTTAAATAAGCATGTACCTACCTTTACAAACACATAAAAAATGTAGGAAAAATAAAGTTCACCATTTAGGTATAACGTGGATTTTACCAAAAAATGTAGGTACCTTTCATCTTCAATACCATAACAAAATTACTCTTTAAATATTATTTTGTTGTTGGACTTATGCAAACATAATATTCTATTGCTCAAATTCTTGTTAGTTATAAACTAAGATGAAATTATTATAGGCCTATGGTTATAAACTATTCTTTTTATGGCATTATATTAAAACAGTTTTCCTACAGTCTTCTATAAAAATATAGATATTCTGCTAAATTTCCTTTTGCTTACTTTTCTTCAATCACACAGTTTTCTGTAACACCTCACATCTCTCTTAGTTTAAATAGCAAACCCTTTTGTGGGTATAAAAATAATAACTATAACAACTTGTAGAGGTACTTAGTTATTTTCTGAATTACTTTCGTCCTAACGTCGAAAATTATCTTATTTACAGCAAAACACTGGAATGCAAGCAAGTTTGTATTAATTATTTCTTTTATGTTAGTCAGGCTCTCTCGATAACAGAAAAACAAAGGGCTTGTACGTAAACAAAATAAATCCTAAAAACAAAAGACTGACGTTATAACCTAACCTCAAATTTTTGAAGTACTGCACCCTCCGGACTAGGGATGGCAACGATACATCGATGTTTTGAAAACATCGATATATCGAACTTAAAATTCGATGTTTTTCCATCGATGTTTCGTTGCATCGATGTAACAACTGGAACATCGAACTCCATTCAACACGTGTTCGTGTGAATGTGCGACGATTATAAAACTGATGGCGTTTTCCATTGGTAGAACCAGCGCGAACTGAGTGTACGTGCGTTTGTGTCCTTTTCTACCTATATACAAAGAAGAATGATAGAAATACATTTGACGTGTCCTAAATTTATCAATGGAAAACGCTATGAATGGCCCGAATGGGAGTCAACGCTGGGTTGCCACAATAATTTACGATCGCGGCGCAGTAGAAAATAAATGTTATTTTAGTTTGAATGATTCTTTCTTTTATTTATTATTTTGATATTATATATTATGCGAGAATACATCGAAACATCGATGTTTTTCTTTCGATATATTTGATCCATCGATGTGACTTCCAACGATGTCGATACATCGAAGTTTTTCTTTCGATGTTTTGAACCCATCGATGTGACGTCCACCGATGTCGATAGATCGATGTTTTTTTAAAAATTGCCATCCGGACTCCGGATCTGAGGCGTGTTGACAAATGCATCGATCCGGATCAGTTTACGAGGTTTAAGCGAATAGCGAATATACAATAAATTTAAAATGAGGCGTCAGATAACAACAACAAAGCCATTTTTAAATCAGTGACCAAATCATTACCCAGTCAGACCATTGGGCAACACTGTCTCATTTAATCTTAATACTTTGATTTTTTAGGTTAAACATTGACTATATGGAGCAGCGTCGCCAAATAAGGTAACGTAGCCATGACTAGGTCACCGATTTAAAATCGCCTCAAATAACATTGAGGTATCGTGCAGTGGTCCCGAGAAACCGTGGTCCCGAGTAATCTAATTTTCGTCAATAAAATACGGCTAAGTTCATGCACTTGAAAAAATGCGAATTTGTTTCGAGTGCATATTCAACTTTCTTAAATTTAAAAATAACATTAATGCCACAGATCAAACTTAAAAAAAAGCATTTCTATTATTTTTAAAAAATAATAGTTTTTATTATGGAATCTTTATCTAGTTTCACAAATTTTCAGGGAATAATGAACAAAGATATAAAGTAACTGATGTAAATTTATGTTCTGAAAAATCACAAAACACATTTTATTTATGTAAATAACAAATTTTTATTTAAAAACTATTTTAGCATTGATTTGATTTGATGTCACCAGTAGGTACTTGTTAAGCCTATATTCACATTAAAATATCTGCAAGGTTTTTTCTTGTGACTTATCTGGTACCTGTAACAAAAAAAAAACAAAGCAAATAAAGTAAAAAATTACACAATTACATAATAATTTTAATAAAAGCACAATGTTCTACTGTCTACAGCCCAAGTAAATAACTTGTTTATAGATATCTTATTCTAAATACTAACAAGTGTATGGGGATATGGGTTTTATATTCACATGATAAAAATGGTCGTTAAGTAAACGTGCCACAAAAAAAATTAGAGTTAATGAATCTTGAGCAAAGAGTTTATTAAAGGAGAAAGAGCAAAATTTTACTTAAACGAAGTTGAGGTGGATTAAATAAATACTCTAGTTTGCTCGAGTTCGAGCGTGACACATGGTTAATAAAATTATAATCGTTATACTACCAGCAATTAGGTTTACAAATTGACCAGTATATCCACCCAGACAAAAATGTTTTGTTAGCTTAACTGGACAAAAGTTATATAGTATGCTATTACGGGTATAAACACAGAACTTGAGGTTAAAATAAGAAACAAAATTGTACTCAAAAATTTTGTAACGTAGGTAGTGATAGCTACATATTTAACTAAGATGTTAATGGCAATATTTTACCTTAACAACAAAGGTTTTGTTTCCAAATTTTTTTCTTGGCAGTAAGGTATTTCGCCGAATATTGATTGTGTCTAGGATAATCTGTCAAATAACATTCATTTAGAACTCCATTCCTTATATGTAGGTTTATCAGGAAGTATGTTTTTGTGCTTTATCTTCCATCAAAAGTTCGATTTTTAGGGTTAGGAATTCTCATTCTTGAGAAATATTAAAATCTTTTGAATGCACCTAAAACAAACATATAAATGGATAATAATGACAAGAGGATTGTAGTTAAGGAAGCTGAAAAGCAGCAAATTTTTTATGTAAAACATTTTTAACGCAAATTTTAAAAATCAACAGAAAAATTATACAAATTTGGCTGGTATCTGTACCGTATTTTATGGTTCAATGGTTTCATACAACTTACCTTAGAAATACATATACATATGTTCACAAGTTTATTTTCTTCTATATTTGTGTAATTTTTCTATTCGCTTTGCCTATTTTCCCAAAAATATTTGTTTTGATTCAATATAACTTCGCTTTACAAGAAATAAGAAATACAAAACGCTTTGTTGATTGTTGACATTAAAATCTGACGTTTATCGTTCGAGTTTTCCCGAAACTGCGACCTTTGGAAGCGATGTTGCGCGATTGCTGTTTCGAGTAGGCCTGGGCCGGCTTTGATTAAATCTTGGGTAACTTGACTAAAATTTAACAACGCAAATTTAACACGTTGTTAGCTAATCATCCTTTCTGCAACCCGCCGTTAATGTCGGCAATTTTTTCAGAAATTCTTCGTTTCAGATCATCTATGTTCTCAGTTGAAGTCCAATAAATGTAATTTTTCATAAAAGGCCACAAAAAGAAATGGAAGGGTGTCAAATCACAGGAACTTGGTGGCCATATTTGGTGTGTGTTTCGACTTATAATTGTCTTCAAAAAACTCACTTAAAAAGTTCAAATTTTCTCTGGTTACATGAGGTGTAGCGCCATCCTGTTGGAAGTAACCTTCCCGCAATTCCTCATCATGCAGATCATGGATTAATGGTGTTAAAATTTCTGTTCGATATGTCTCAGCTGTAATTGTGCCATCAAAATAAATTGGACCTATTATTCTTCTAGAACTAATTGTTGCTCATACGCCAACTTTTTGCGAATGAAGCGGTCTTTCTATAAAATCATGCGGATTATCAGGATTCTATATTCGCATATTTTGCCAATTAACATAGCCTGATAAATGAAAATATGCCTCATTATTAAAAAAGATTTTTGCAAAACCACCGACATCTTCGTCTTGAAAATTGTTTAAAAACCATTTACAAAAATTTAACTTTAGGGAAACATCATTAGGAAGTAGTTCATCAATAGCCGTCACACAATAAGGAAATAGATGTAGGTCTTTTCTTTATAAGTTTCTGACGTGTACTGTAGCATAAACCTGCTTGCTGAATTTGCTGAGAAAGATGTATAATTGAAGTTAAAAGATTATTTTCCATAATTTGCCGCGCTTCTTCAATAACCCCATGTGAACGTTTCGTTGGATGTTGAACAGAACCAGTTTCACAAAATTTATTTATCAGGTATTGCGGCCCAGTGCGAAATTATGAAAGGTCGCCGCAACATCAGGAAACACGCACACCGTCTATTTTGGTTCCATTTCGATAAAAACCTTGCACGATAAAAAATTGTTGAGCTTCGCTGAACATTTTCACTGCAGAACATTCAATTCGGCAACAAAGCTTTCTCGAAACTCGTACCGCTGATAAAAGTCAAAAGACAAGAAATTAAATCATATCCCACCAATGTCACTCATCATAGCAATCAAAAGACGGTTTCCCGAAGAAAAAAAGCAATAGTAATTTACCTTCAACTAACGGCAAAAATTACAAAATTACTTGGTTTTTTAAACTTTATGAATACATAAATTTAAATAAAACGTATATGTCACAAATAATTATATCATCTCCGCACAACGGCCATACGACTTTTAAAATGAAAAGCCACCTTCGAGCGAAATAATTAAAAATCACTCGTTATTTAGTTCTGCAGAAGGAAAATGTGAATGGGTGATTGATTATAAATCTTATCTTGTCCCTTTAACGAAATACATAACAGAGAATATGCATGTACACTGACATGCTTAGAAATCGATCCACCTCACAATTTTAAAATCTAATGAAAAAGAAAATTAACCTTTTTATTTGCTGCTTTAAAAACTGTTAATATAAACAATTTTAAATTTAAACCAAAAATGGGGAGGAAGTTTTTTTAAAAATTAACTCAATTACTACCATCAAAGAAAGCTAAATCAAGTCTGTGATAGCAAATCTTAAAAGTTTGCCTGGCGGCACAGATTAAATTGAATAAAGTGAAAAGGTTCGTAAAAGCGTTATAAATAAAAACGAAAGAACTTTCTTTATAATATATTTTTGTAGTATATTATTGCAAGTTGGCGGTTTTCTAAATGTTCGAACTATTTGACAGTAAAAGACACTAAAACACAGAGGTCATGATTATTGGTAATGATTACTTCCAAAAAGTCGCTTTTTCCAAAACTTCCACCTTATTCCATACCTTAAGTGTCTTCAATATCGCTGTCTGTATCGTTAAAGAACATTTCGAGGCTAATCCCGAAAATATTAATCGATCCTGGGATTTTTGAGTCCGGTTTACATTCCGGGAAACCGGGACCCCGGAATTGACACCCCCAGTGGCGTCTAATGTGTAGTTTCAATAGAATGCCAGCCAATCATGAGCAATTTGCCAGCATCGCCTACATAATTACGATGAATTTATAATCGAGGTGAATAATACTTTTCTTAGCCACACATACATACATGTGCGTTTAAAAAGCTTAAAGCTGACAAAGAACAAAATGAAATCATCAATTTGCAAAACACCATTATTAAAAAAAGGCAAAATATCAACTAGACTAGATTTATTACGTAGACAGTTTTTTTAATAACGCTAACTTTTATATTATTTTTAAATGTGATTTCCAACTGGCTTTATAGAAGAGTTAATTGAATTGCAGCGCCTCGTCATCGTCATATCGATCGAGCTAATCAATTTGTTGAGAGCTCCAACCGGCACGTCGAGCACTGTGGCACAGTTTATAGTCATAAGCTGTAAAAGAGCGCTAATTGCTCGTGTCAGTAGACACGGTCCGGATTTTATTATGGACTCGTCGTTGCTCGAAGCTTCGCCCGCGTGGACATTTCTTGTACTTACAACTTATTATTATTAATTCTCAAAATGTTGCCAATGGTTGAAAGATGTCGATAATTTGTTTAAACTATTTAATAGTCTAGCCTCTCCCAGTAGTATACAGGGTGAGTTTTTTAAAGTATTACAAGGCGATATCTCGAAAACAGTTTAAAATATTTTCATGAAATTTTGATAAGTTAGTAGGGAGATGGGGGAACATATTTAAACATATATTTGACATTTACCCTCTCTCCATTTTGAGGGGGGTTTGGGTAACTTTGAAATTTTAAATGGGATGATCTACTTTTGTTTATAAAATTTGAATCTGTGTAAAAAATTACGTATGTGTACAAACATTTTTTTTATTTAGTTTTTGGGATACGAAATTATGATTTATTGGGTTACAAAATTTAAAAAATGATTTACCATTTAATTTCAACTTATTTATCGTCTCTCATGCTTAAAAAGTTGTTCGAATTTTCCCCCTTAACCTTCCAAACACTTTCTCACTTTTTCTAAATAAATTTCATTCCCACTGTAACATTTTAGGTGTCACTAATAAGCAGGCAAAGCGAATTCGGTCTTTCATATCATCTAAAGTTGTAGGTGCAGTCGCCATCACTTTGTCGTTTATAAAACCCTCCAAGAAAAAGTCAAGGGGGGTCAAATCCGAGAATCTAACAGGCCAGCTCATCCAATCCACCTGTTTTCAAATGATGATTACGGGCCTATATTACATAATGGGGTGGAGCTCCGTCCTGTTGAAACTACATGTCAGGATTTACGTTTTGGTTTAATAAATTGGTGTAATTAGTTCCTTGAAAAATCTGTGTACATTTCTCCATTTAAATGTCCTTCAAAGAAATGCGGACCAATAACTCTATCCCCGATTATACCACACCAGACACCAGACATTAATTGACCAGGGATGTTGATTTGGCAGAGTTCTCACCCAGTGGAGATTTTCCGATGCCCAGTAGTGCGTATTGTGTCTGTTTTCCTAAAGAAAACAACCAAACAAAAAAAAAAGAAATTAAATTTCTACTGATAAGAGATAACCTAAAATCCTACCTGCCCACAATTATGGAAAGTAGCTTCGTAAGAATAACTAACATTCATTGGGAACCTGTTATTTCCTTGCATTTGTCTTGTGTCCTAATTGCAAAATGTCACGCGATTTTCAAAGTCTTGCCCATGTAGCTCTTGGTGGAGTGTAATGTGGTAGGGATGAAAATTGTACAGGCGCAATATGGTCACAACTGATTTTTGACTCATTCCAGCACCTCTAGCAAGCCATCTGGTACCTACATACGGGTCAATAGCTATCGCTCCTAAAACACCAACTGCCCTATTTCCGTCCGTTTTGGTTCGCTTTCGAACTTGTGGTTTCGTCTTCAGACTGCAAGTACTACTACTTCCAGCCTTTTAGATGTTATGTTAGATTTTGGATTATTGGGAAATCTCCCCGCCCACGCTAGTGCAGCTTCTCTGTAGTTTTTTCTGCAGTCCCCCAAAATTAACAATATATCATCTTGCACAGTAAAATTGGCTTCTATGTTTAATTGAGCCATAAACCGAAAAATAAACGTTAAAACGTCAAATTCTCAACTGAGTTAAGTAAAAATAACGCATTTTCGTGGAAACGAATAATAACTCTTAAATACGTGAACTTGATTTATTGGAAAAATTTATTTTTGTTTTTTAAATTCAATCAAAATTTAGTTACCTATAATTCCGTAACGGAAAGAGCAAGAGAAAATTCTACACGTACGTAGTTTTTTACGTATAGATTTAAATTTTATAAACAAAAATACATCATCCCATTTAAAATTCCAAAGTTACCCCCACCCCTAAAAATAGAGAGGGGGTAGATGTCAAAAATATATTTAAATATGTCCCAACATCTCTCTATTAACTCACCAAAATTTTATGAAAATATTTTAAACCGTTTTTGAGATATCTCTTTGTAACACTGTAAATTTGTAAAATATAACAAAAACACCGTGAAATTTGCAAATATGAACCTTCTAAAGAAGCAATACCTGCATAACTGTATATATATGTTATATGCCGTTCCTACACGTGTCATAATTGACCTTTAGTCACACGTTATTGAACAGTGCAAAAATTGCATCACTTCCAGAAATGCAACGTAATCAGTTTTCTTTGTTTCGCAGGTTATTAAGTTATTATTAATTGCAATTCGAGTTACTGATTCAGCATTAAAGTAAATATAAAATCCCAGAATCATTACTGGACGATATACATAAATTTATAGATCGTTAAGGCAGAATATATATCATAAATCAACAAACCTGAGCAAACCTCACGATTTTACATTATAAAATTACTCTCTAAACAGTTTTAACTGTTAAATTTACTTCAGTTGTCATATCATGAAGAAAGGCTAACAAGAAATTTTCCCTTTTGTAAATAAAGAGAAAACGGCATCTGTTTTTAGCAATTCGTAAAATTTAATTTCAGTTCTGTACTCACACAGAAATAATTAAATTTAAGACGAAATATTCTTGTCAGCAGCAGCGAAGCGTAGGTGTATACTCTAAATCACAAAAACAAAAAAAAACTTTCAGATCTCAAAACACAATTATTGTGTTGCCAGTTAAATGGCGGATAAACATGAAAGAGAAAGTCCGTATACTCTTTGTAAATGTCAGGGGTGGGTTAAAAGCTTTTTGTCAAAGGTTCGTAAATGGTTCCTATTAAATAAATACCTGTATGAAAATAGGATATATTCCAAAGGATAAGAGTGCTCCTACGATTTATTCGTCTGCTATTTGTCGTGTGTACCTCTTTTTTTATGTCAAGTGCCTATTAGATGAGTAAACAAGAATAAATGGATTTAAGGGGACAGATTAGAGTGGTCGAAAAAAGGTTAAGGCAAAATTAAAATGATAGACATTTCGTTGTTAAAGTTAATAAGATTTAACAAATCGACTTTATAAAGTTCACTATTTCTGTTACGAGCTTCTATTTATACTATTATTTTGGTTGTTTTAATATTGTTAGTCAGTTACCCGCTGTAAAAGACTTTTCACTGTAGACGCGTAAAACATGTATTTTATAGGGTTTTTGACAGTGTTAATGCTAAATTCTGGAATTATGGTTATGTGGTAAGAAACTTAAATATATTTGTTTTTTTTTTGTTGCAAATCCAAGTAATAAATAAGGCTGGCCACTTTTAGTCTGCTCGTAGTGGTGTTTCGGCGGGGGAAAGCATCCGAACGGAAAAGCGAGGCGACCGCGAGTTCCGCAAACCGCGGAGCAAACAGTTTCTCTCTGAGAGTGGTTAGTGTGTCTTATAGGAGTTTCCTTAGTGTCCGCCGTGCGTAACCATGTCGAAATTAGGTAGTAAGCGACTATTTGCTCACCATATGCAAAGATTCTTGTGTGTTATTTTATTTTAAATACGTAGTAGTCGGCTATAAACAAAGCCCATTTCGGAGAAAATATCTACAGAAAATCTTTCTCTCAATTTATTCTATTCTAAACCGGCACCTTTGTCGGCGGAACTTCAAAAGCCTAGTTCCCTTAGAAAATCTCTTATCTGTTATTTTTATTGCTTTAGCGTTCTAAAAATACACCTCCTAAATTCATAAAAAACCAGAAAACATGGCTACAGATATCAACCCCCTTACATCTCCCATTCGTCGTACCGAGGTATCAACGATCCGCCCTTCCTATCGTTCTATCCATTGAAATAATATCTCCTAAAATATAATTCGTCCGCGTCATTGCCAAATTAGCTCTAATTGGTCAAGGCGGGTTCCAAGGGGTTGCAATTCACATTCAATGGCATGTTGCCGTCGGAGTAACAAGTCAGTTATACTAGTAACTCACGGGGAAGGAGTCGTGGTTGCGTCGCCGCAAACGACGTGACGAAAAGTCGGTCAAGTGTCTGATTTGGTCAAAGCGAAAATCGTGCAGCGTTGCCAGTTCATTCAGCGCCAATATTTTTATAATATGAATAAAGAATAATCCATAACACGCCTCTGATGCCCAATTCGCAAAAGATGAGAGAGAAGGAAATATTTGCGATCTCTGTTATAACGCTTGTGGCGTTTCCTTGCTGGATTCTTACTTTACCCTATTTATTAAAGAAATCAAAATTTGTTTGCACTTTTCTTTTTAAACCGCACCCGCAAAAATTTGATACGTCGTATATTGAATTTTTACTGCTTCTGGTTTTTAAGGAAATGTACATAACGTGTAACATTGGTAATAATTAATTACTTAAAACAAATAGCTAAGCGACAACAATCTTAAAGAAGTTAAAATAGTAGTAATTAGAAGCGAACACTTCTCTTAAGTCTGCAATTATTATTGTTAGGTTAAAACCAGTTTAATGCGTTAATAGGCCCTTATCCTAATCTTAAGTCCCGTAATCTTCATTAAGCCATTTGTTGTGAATGAGGAGCTAATTAATATTTAACGTATTTTAATTGGCCCTTATTAATTAATGCTCTTTATTTCGTAAACGGTAACAAATTTATCCTCGTTAGTTTAAACGCTTCCTAATTTATTTTTGCCCCAAATATTATGAATTTAATTTTTAACTTTCTTTTAAACTACACCTATAATGGGCCTGTAACTAAATTTTGATTTTGCTGCCATTAGCTGCCAAAGCAAGAAAAATATAATTTTTGGCGTTCGTACTTCTTGATATTGTTAAGTTGTTTTGAAGCAAAGGAAAAAAAACAAAATAAGTCTTGTTATGAAAAGTTGCAGTTGAGTTATCTTTACACAGAAAAAAATGCCATGCTATTTTCAGCAATAGTATTATTTTTGACCACTGTCACATAAGTTATATTAAAGTTAATATTGTCTCAACAAAACATTGAAATGATGAAAAAAAATTTTTTCTTCAGATATAGACTCATTATTGGAGTTCAAAAGTATTCCTACTTCTTTGGAAACTATATTACCATTTTTTGAATGACGAAAATATTGGAAACCAATAAATTTCTATTCTATTATTATTCTATATTAGTCTATTGTTAATTTCTTATTAAAAAAAATTAGTACATTAGTTATTATACACCAAAAGATAGTATAGGTTCTCTCGTATTTGTTAAAATCGTTATTGTTTATTATTTTTCCAATTTTTTATGAAGTGCAAAAATAGTAAAAAAATTACTCACTTTTGTGATCAAATAAGCACAAAAGTGTTTTAGAAATTAGACTCCCTATGATGCCCTATCATATGATAATAAATCAAGTTCTTTGTGCTCTAATTCGCTAAAATCACAAATTTCATTTCCATTGCAAAGCCATTAATTTTTGCTAATAATCTTTAATTGGTCATTATTTAAGAAATCTTTCGAGACTACTAATCTTGCATTTTCCTTCAATCTTTTATGTCGTGTATTTCCTTTTGAAACTCTTAAAAGTTTTAATGGGGAATAAAATCGTATTTATAATGTTTATTTTGTTAAAGTAAAAGTCATTGAACACACTCACCTATTAGAATTATAATATTAATTTGAAACATTAATCGCCTATTAGAAGACATTTTTAACCAACTAAATTACGGATGTTCTTGAATTATTTTTATCTTTTTGTTTTTAATTTTCTTTCTAAGCCCTAAAACGTTTAACGGCAAATGAAATTGTATTTATAACGGCTATTTTAGGACTTATTTATCGGATTGGGAATTGGGTAACGTAAATCTGAAAAAATAAATGAAAATTGGTAATTAAAAACAAGTTAATTACTGATTCGTTTCAAGAGTGTTAAAGAAGGGTCCATTGTTAAAAAACGACACTTGTAAATACTAGAATCTTTAAATAAATGTAACACTAACAATTTGAAGGATGATGTCCTTCAGAAAGCAGGATAATGTATATCATATTTTAGAAAGAGGGATGCTGTATATTATCCTTCAAAAAAAAATAATAATAATAATAAAAAATATATATATATTATATATATATATATATATATATATATATATATATATATATATATATATATATATATATATATATATATATATATATATATATATATATATATATACATATATATACATGTATATATATATATATACATATATATACATGTATATATATATATATATATATATATATATATATATATATATATATATATATATATATATATATAGATAGATAGATAGATAGATAGATAGATAATTGTTTATTTATTCATAAAACCAAATAAAGGCATTGAACAATGTTAAAGAGAAATTTTTTTTTTTTTTTTTTTTTTACATAGTACATTAGTGATATTACATCTAAGTAGTTACAAGAATATATAACATAGGTACCACACTCATAGCAATACATTCGCACTAACAAAGCAGAAAAACATCTGAAGAAGAAAAACAATAATATGTATAAAACAGACACCTACTTCATAAACATAGTAGCGGCATTTGACGCAGTGTTAATCCACAAATAAGCAGGGACGACACAGTGCCGCCATTTACTAAAACATACAAGATCTATCAGTATCACTATAAAAGTCACTCATATCATAATATGCTTTTCCTCCTAAGTAGTTTTTAATGACACTCTTAACTTTACTTTTGGACAGGCTTCTAACACTTTCAGGAAAACTATTGTAAATCTTTATTATAGCACTGGGGGCATTTTTTTGAATATAGCTAAAATTACATTTTTCTATCTGTAAGTTGGTCTTATTTCTAGTTGGATAACAATGGTCGGAATCTTCAAACATATCTCTATTACCGTGCACAAACATAAAGGAATCCAATATATTATACATACTGACCAAGGTTAAAATTTTTTTGCCGATAAATATATTTTTACAACTTTCTCGTTGTTTCATTCCGAAAATCCATCTGATACATCTTTTTTGCAATTTTAAGATTCTGACCATTTCTGTAGAATTTCCCCAGAAAATAATGCCATACCTAATTTTTGATGCAATAAATGCATGATAGGCCGATAACGCGGCGTCTATACCGACACTTTCAGTAATAATTCTTAGGGCATAGCAATATTTTGATATACTAATTGCGATACCCTTGACATGCGCTCTCCAGTCCAATCTCTTGTCTATCGTTACACCAAGAAATGATACTTGATCGGAATTTTGGACTCGACTGTTCCTGTAAGTAAATGCAAAGGCATGGTCTGTTCGGTTGCCGAAAACAATACACTGAGTCTTTGGTATGTTTAAGAGAAGATCATGGTCTGAAAAGTACCTGTCAAGAGCACCACAAGCTCTCTCAACACTAATTAGCACAGACTCAGGGTCCTCCTCACTAAATATGAGGGTAGTATCATCTGCGTAAAGAATTGTATACTGACCTGTAATATCTGGCAATTCATTTGTATACATTATATACAGCAAAGGACCCAAAATAGATCCTTGTGGGACGCCCCTGTCAACAATTCTCTTATCTGAGATCAAAGGTCTACCATAAGCATCGTTTTCTACTACTTGTTGTGTTCTGTTTTTTAAATAAGACCGAATTAAATCAATAGCATTTCCTCGAATGCCATAATTTTCTAGTTTTGAGCATAAAATGTTGTGATTGACGCTGTCAAACGCTTTTGACATGTCCATGCACATCGCTAATGTTATTTTTTTGTTATTTAATGAATCTAATACGTTTGAAATTGCCTGATAGATTGCTCTTATGGTAGACCTCCCTCTCCTAAAACCATTCTGATTGTCATCTATCAGTGAAAATCTCTCAAAAAAATCTGTCAGTCTATTGCATATAACTTTTTCAAAAATCTTCCCTATGTTAGAGAGAAGCGATATTGGCCTGTAATTCTTTTCATCGTCATCTTCACCCTTTTTGTATATTGCCTTAACATATGCATTTTTTAACCGGTCAGGGTACACTCCAGTTTTAAGACATTATATTCTTTTTAATTCTTTTTAATTCTTATTTCCCATATACATCATCACCTTGAAAGTGACGTGCTGGGATTATATGGACCTCGGATTCGTAATCAGCGCGTCAAAAAACCTAAAGATACCTGACTAAGTTGTACGTAAAAGTCTGTAGTTGTGATGATGTACCTATATGGGAAATAAGAATTTGGTTTATCGGTGAGTCATTTCACCCCCAGATGACCTTGGAGGGTCATGTTGGAAAAAATAAAAACTACATATTTGGACGTAAAATTTCCCGCTCTTTCCGAATCCGTGGTCAGATTTTCTGTTTTTCCGTAATATATGCATTTGACCTTCAAATGACCTTGAACGTGATGTGCTGGGGTTATATGGACCTCGGATTCGTAATCAGCGCACCAAAATACATATAGGATATCAATCTCGCCAAAGGACTTTTTTCGGTTCCCATTTGTGGTCCTGTGTAATCTTTAATAGAAATAGAAATCTTTCGAGACTACTAAGCATTCTCCTTCGATCTTTTATAGTCTGCCCAGTGGTAATTGACACTCGAAAGGAATGAAAAATAAATCACTATGATGCCGTAGGGAATTTTTAAAAATTCGGAATACTAAAAAACTATGTAGTACGCGTACGCCTATAGTTTTTTAGCATTCCGAAATTTTAAAAGTTAACAACGGCGTCACAGGAATTTTTTGTCCTTTCGTTCCGAGTGTCAATTACCGCTGGGCGTATATTATGTCTTCTATCCTTTTTTAGCTCTTAAAAGTTTTAATGCGGAATAAAATCGTATTTACTTACAATGTCTGGTTTATATTGTTAAGTAAAATTCCTTGAAGACACTCACCTAAGTATTAAATTAGAATTTTCGAGTAAATATAATATTAATTTGAAAAATTGTATCTACTGGTCATATATTAGAAGACATTTTTAACCTACTAAATTACGGATGCTCTTAAATTATTTTTATCTCTTTGTTTTTCATTTTCTTTCTAAACCCTAACGTTCAGATTCACTAAGAAGGTTTAAAATTTAGTACTGGTTTAAATTAAAATCTTCTAGTTGATCAGTTATGTTTTGACAGGTTTTTGTCCTGCCATTGTCAATAAGTCGTCATTAAAAACTTATGAATTATGCTCATATTTCAGCGATTTGCTTTGTTTCCAATTGATTTTCATCTTGGAACGGGTCGCTACAATGAATTTATTTCTATTCTTGTCGAAAGTACGTACTAAAATTGCCCTTTTCTTTGTAAATTTTCAAAAAGCTCAGAAACAAATTCATAGCATAACACTTAGTTGTCTTATTCTTACACTTGTCAGTTTAAAACTTTTGATTGTCAAATTAGACCGGACTAGCGTTGGAGAATCTGGCCGTAAAAGTTTTAACAGCAAATGAAATTGTATTTATAACGGCATTTTATAGGACTTATTTCTCGTCTTACCGATTGGGTACCGTAAATCTTAAAATATACATGAAAGTTGGTAATTAAAAACAAGTTAATTATTGATTCATTTCAAGAGTGTTAGAGACGGGTCCATTGATAAAAAATGACTTTCGTAAATATTAGAGTCTTTGATTAGAATGTAACACTAACAATTTGAAGGATAATGTTCTTCAGAAAGCAGGATGCTGTATAGTATACTATCTTTCAAAAGAGAGAGATTAACCTCAGTGGTCGAGCCTATTACGCCGATCATTGAAGTTAAGCGACGCCCGGCTCCGCACGCTCGAAGAAAGAAGAATATACCTTTCCATTTGACATTGAAAATGTGGAAGGGATTAAGAATAGAGTTAAAAATTAACACTCAAGAAGCGGGATAAACCCGATGTATAATTAATAAAAATACTAGGAATCCTGGGTGCGCCACTGCTGTTAGCTGTATGTAAAAAAAGTCGCCTCATGACCTTATTAGAATTTTTGAAACCTCAAGTGCTATTTTTACTGTAACAACTGCATTAGTTGCAAAAGGATGACGACTATATAGGTAATTATGCAGTCATGCGAGGCCTCCTCTACGGGATGTTTGGGTCGATAATTTAAGCGATTTGCTTTTCACACCGATGAGCAGTGACCCAAATGTCCACCTCTCATGATAGAGGGGACATTGCACCTTTTATTTTAGAGGTTCGTTGTCACAAAGGAATCATATATTAAAATATTATGTAAACGTATAACATACTTTTTTCTTTATATATTTTTTCTTGTAGATATATAGAAGATATAATTAAATGAAAAAACATATATAGTAAAAATGAATGTTTGTTTGTTTCTTTGTCCCGTATGCTTGGGTTTGATTGATGATAATATACCATTCAGCCGATTGCGATGAAACTTTGGTGAGTTGTGGTGCGCAGGTCCTCGAAGGTTTCTACATTAGTACAAATAAAAAAAAACGAACAACGGGAAGCAAGCTTTCTTTGAGTTGCATTGCAACGCATGCCGGGTACTCGCTCTTATCGTTTTGACGTTTTACCGATTATTTCTCAGTTTATTGCTCAGGTTTGTTCGAATTTGCTCGGGTTTGTTATTGCACGTCTTAGTTATAACAAACCTGAGCAAACCCGAATAAACCTGAAAAATAATCTTTAAAACGTCAAAATTCTCAACTGGCTTAAGTAAAAATAACGCATTTCCATGGAAACGAATAATAATTCTGGAATAAGTGATCTTCATTTATTGGTAAAATTTTTTAAATTCAATCATGATTTCGTTAGCCCTAATTTCGCAAGAGGTCATTCATGAATTACGTAACGCTAATTTTGAGTAATTTTACCCCTGGTAACGATCCGTCACGCAGCCCGTGAACCCTCCCCCCAAGTCACGTAACGACAAAATCATATCACCCCCTAATTTTATAAAATGAATAGCTAAGTATACAGGGAATTACATTTATTAAAAATCTGCATTGCGCGCATGAAGGGAAAAAGATATTTCGTATTCGAACTGTAATTGGTAGAGTTACATAACGGTGCCTTAAACAGCCCCATGCCCCTCCGTAACGGCTAGTAATGACCGGGTACACCCCCCCCCCCCTTTTTCAGCATTACGTAATTTATGAATACGTAAAAAAACTACGAAACCGAAAGAGAAAATCAAAAAAAAAAATTTTTTACATAGATTCGAATTTTATAAACTAAGTTTCGAAAAACAGATTTTTCAAGAAGAGCGTTTTAAAATTTTATATGTTTTCTTTTTGTATTTTTAACACTTTTTTTGACAGTTGCATAAATAATATTGATTATCTCCCCCGCTTTAAACGTACTTAATCGATAATAATTTTTAAGAAGAATAAAAATTCAGCACGAAATTAGTACTGGGTTTAAAAGAAGTGTTTTTACTTACACCTAGTAGGTACGTAGATACTAATGCCAAATCAATATACTCGAGAAAAAGAGATCTTGGTACGGGCCAGTTTTTTAGCTGTGTAAAATAGTAATGATGTAACAAAAACTCCTGAGGTCGCTAGAAAAATTTTCCAAAAAAAAATCAACAGATGCCACATTTTACCCTGTATATATCTTTAATTCAGTCCTGTATATTTTAGACGACCAGAAAGAGAAAGTAGACAATACAAGACTTTCATCTAAAAAAAATTTCAGTTGCGATTCGAAATTGGGTGAAAAAATCACCATTAAAAGTTCATTTTCGAAGTGGCCTAAACAACGATAATAGCGTTTAGATTAAGTATCCAATCATTGTCCGTAAGCGCTTACAGGTAACCTGAGGCACTGGAAAGTCCCAATTTTATTTTCCAATAAACGCGAGCAGTTCTTAGGCTTTAACTTGTGTTGAGTGCCAGCTTGAGTTAAAAACAGGGATCTCCCGAGAGCATTATAAAGAGGAAAATAGAAATACTTATCTGTGTTCGAATAGATACTTCGATCAGATCTTTTGACATAAGTGACATAAAAGTTAGTCAATTTCAGACCATTCTTCTTATAACAAATGTGAAAATAAAAAATAATATTATTGATTAATTAATTAAATTCTTTTTTAAGAAACTACTTTATAATATAAGTAAAAAATTAAATGTTAATAAAGAGCAAATACGGAAGTAGGAACGAAACGAATAGCATACATTATAGAACGGATAAAAGCAAATAACTAAAAATGCTGGAAAAGTGTCTTATTTACCAACATAAAAATTCGCTGCACGATTTACGACGCAACAAGCCTAAAACAGTTGACAGACATTTTTTAGCTTGTTGAATTCAATTCTAGGCTCTAAAAGCATTTGAAAAACACCGTTTTGTGTAGGAGAGACGAAAGTTACAAGTACGATTGACTTTATTAAAGAGTTTTCCCCGTTACCTCGTTTAAATTGGCTGGAAAACCCGAACAAGCACCACGGTTTTCATTAGAGAAAGCAGACTTATCAAAAGTTTATTCTTTGAGGAGGGTGTAGTTCGAATGTAAAAAGTAAGAACTGAATATTAATTCGGCTTAGTGTCTGGAGTTGGTCAACTTTTTTTAATCACTTATCATCGTTTCAACATATTCGAGTTTTAATAAATTAAAACTGAAAGATACAAAAAGAACACAGACAACAGACGTCAAGAATACGCGTTTCTTGGGAAAAGAAAATAATTTCTAGATATAATTATATTATTTCTTAGAAGAATAAAAATTATACCCCCCCCCCCCCCCCATATCATTCTATTTTTTCTGCTATGGGCCTATCACTTTGTTGGTTCGATAGATCACTCACTGTTCGTTATTTCACCTTATTTCCTAACACTAAGCACTTTACACATACAGGGTATCCGAAAAGTTTTAGTATGTGTATATCTTTGCTATTAGTAAAGATAGAGCCACCAATTTTCAGGAGTATCTTATTGGTTAATAAATCTACTTATTATGTAATTTAATTTTTTCAACCCCCTTGAGGCGTGGCGCTAGTGAGTTGAGGTCCAACATTTTTAAATGCAACTCTGCCAAGAAGTAACACCTGCCATTCTCGAAAATATGGGAAGTTTTGGTTTTCTATACAACTTATTTCACCATGCACCTGTAAAAAGTATTTTTTAGTAAAATTATGAACCCTGTAACTAAACTTCAACCCTAACTTTATTTCAGCAAAAACGGGTAAGTTAATTACTCCCCAAGACATTTTAGGTTAATTACTATGTTTTAGATAATTACTTGCTAGCGAGTTTTTCTCAGCACGTTATTAAACTTGAACTAACAAAAAAGCTTGTATGTTCCTTAAACAAGCATTTGGTTTTGATGTTTTCTAATTGATAAGCTAAAAATGTAAGTGTTTTATGTAAGGGGCGGATACATAAACAATGCTACAAAATATATTGCGTATCAAAAGGACTTAAAATATTAACTTTCTTTATTGAAAAAATGCAGTTTAATTTTTAAAATGTGAACATGCTTTATTGAAAAAATGCAAAGTTAATATTTTTCGCTAGCGCTAGAGAAAAATAACTATGATTCTGGTCCAGGTGAGTCATTCTTTTACAAATCGTACGCCTAAAAATCTTCATGATTTTTAATTAGTTGGAATTTTTTTTACAAATAACATACATAAAATTAACCAACACATGTATCGGGAATTTTTCTTTTAAATATTTCTTCCGAGTTATGTTGTTTATGAATTTTAATATGTTGCTTGTTTCTGTCACATTGCAAATTCATTATCTCCGGTTCTAATCATCGGATTGATACCGTTTTCTCGCCATTTTATTTATTGTTGTGTAGCCTTTCTGATCGAATGCTGAAAATAATTTTGGAAAATTATTTAATGAACACTAATAACAAATTAATTGTTACCATATTTTTTTCATGCTCGCCTCCACAGCGTATAAAAGCGCAAAAAATATCATTATATGCGCTGTTTCATTCTAATAATACATCATAAAATAAAAGTGGAGTCTTTATTAAGACAAAAGATATTTATCTATTTCGAGCGCGTGTCACGCACCGAATGCTATGAGCTGCGCGCTGTGCGTCGTTATATCTATGAAATACTGTTAGGAAAAGGTTGGCACAATTTGAACGAATTTTTCAATTCAGTCTGTTGATTGTCCAGTTTCTGTGGAATCCAAAGTGCACATTCGTGACATTTGGTGGATGCGCCGGGTACTGACGCTTTCTCATTCTGAATCATATCGCGGAGGAAATACTTATCTTGTCTGAATTAAAAGTAGCCTATATAATTTTCCGTGGCTTAAGCTTCCTCTACGCAAAATTTCATCGCGATCCGATGAGACGTGGTTAAGTAACAAACAACCAACAGACAGATTTTCGAATTTATAATTTAGTATAATATACTAATAATACCTTGTGTATCTGATCGGAACTTTTGATGTCCCTCTTATTTATGAATCGAAGATCTTGTAGAGTGACTTTATAAAAAGAAAAGTAACAGGGGTTTCCCTTTTACCAGACCTTTTTCGGCGTGATGGGTTTTTTTTTGTAGCAATCCATTTAGCTTTGGAAACCAAACATGTATGTTCCACGGTGATTTAATGCTTGGTCTTAATAGATAAAGATTTTTTACAGTATAGGGCCTAATGGATTAACTAACATACGAGTAAACCTTTCAAACTGCAAACGTGCTTCAGAAAGAATATAAAAATCATTTAAGCGTCTAACTAGTTTTCTCTGTTTTATGTTTGCCTTATTCGGTAATAAACTGGGATGAATGAAGTATATGTAGGACTGAACTCGTTGTACAAAGCTAAACTGACGGTCAGATTCTCCAACGCTAGAACGGTCTAATTTGACAACCAAAAGTTTTAAACTGACAAATGTAAGAATAAGACAACTAAGTTTTATACTGTGAATTTGTTTCTAAGTTTTTTCTCAAATTTGTAAAGAAAAGGTCAATTTTAGTACGTACTTTTCACAATAATACGACTTAATTCATTCTAGAAACACGTTCCAAGAAGAAAATCATTTGAAAACCAAGCAAATCGCTAAAATATTAGAATAACTCAAAAATTGTCAAAACCTAAGTCATCAACTAGAACTAGAAGATCTTAATATAAACCAGTACTAAATCTTAAACCTTTAACGCGTTTCTGAATTTTTTACCGTCCAAAGTTAAAATGCTGTTTTAATCTTCATTGTCGAAGACTGCAGTGTCACTTTTAGTCCTTGAAAAAATAAGAATACAAATTATCCATGTTTAAACTACAGCAATAAATAATTCCATGAAATGAAACGAAAATATCTACTAGTTGGGTATCACGTCAAGCTACTGTTAAGGAAAAACTAATATTAATAAACTAATTAATTAAGTCAATTCGTTTGAAAGTATAAAAATAAAGCAAATCCTCTTACAGTGCACAGAAAATTTTCTTTTCAGGATTTGTTTTATTTGTGTACTTTGAAACTTTTGTTATTTTTTCAAAATTAATTTTTCTTGATCGTAAAGTGACTTATGTAACACGCAGTTACTAGATCTTTTCAACTATAGCCATGTTAGTAAAAGGAGATTTTTATACATGTCATATATGCAATAAAAAATTAATTTTGAAGACAGACGTACCTTGAAATTTGAAATGGGTCAAAGTGCTAGAGCTGAAGTGAATCAAAGAATTATCTTGGAGATTTCAAAAGAAATTGAGGTAATTATTCGGATTAATGGAAACACCGAATTTTTTGATAAAATTTTGCATAGATCCTAATTTTGGGTCGTAGAACACGAATCTGAAATCAGTTTTTGGCAGTCTTATATGTTTTTTCAACACAAAATTATCTGTTAGGTTTGCTTTTTCTATGCATATCTTTAAATTTCGACACTTTTACTTAAACACATCAATACAAGTCATAATGCACTGTGATTCTGAAGAAATTTGCCCATACCAAAACTTTTCGGACACCCTGTATACCTACATTTGGTTTAATATTATTCCTGCAACTGTTTTCATTGATATTACTTTATAATTAAAAAATATATTTTTTAGCATTTTAAAATGTTTGTTATTTTATTTTTTGTAAAACATTATTTTCTTAGTTCTAACCGGAAACAAAAACTTTGTAATTTTTCCAACGGATTGTTTCTTCGGATTTAGCCAAAAATATCCATACCAACTCCTGCAGGGTATAATTCCCTTTCGCCTACCTTACTGCCGATGACGTCTTAAACGACACTTAACCACAGTATTCCCTCTGTTTGCTATTGGTTATGGCTTTATTCGCGACGTTGTCATGTTTAAAATCTATTGAAACTGTTATTTAGCTTTTGAAATGTGTATAATGAAATTACGTCATAGGGATTTCTAACAAAGTTGTTAACTTATTTAGGACGGGTAAATGACTTTAGTTTAGTTTTGTATAATCTGCTCGCTTGCTAGAGACGGTTTGAATGCTTTACGGCCGCTAAGGAAGAATTTATCCCCGGAATTTACTCTTTCTATCCTCTTATTATTCTTTCTACCATAGTGGTGTAAGACTGTAAAGTTGAGTTTATTAGATTTTTCCACTCCCTCCTCTCTTGTGCTAAGTTTCTGACTTCATTCCATTGGATCCGTCTCTCCTGCACCACTTCCCTCCCTCCGTCTTATCGTGTTATTTTAGGCATTCCTCTTCGATTGACTCCTTGAGTTCTTGCTTCGTATACCTTTTTTGTAAGTCTCTCGGCTGGCATTCTGTGAATGTGCCTAAGTCATCCTAGTTGTCTGTTCTCGATCTTTGTCAGTATTGGTTTTATACTCAGTTCAGTTCTAAATACCTCGTTTCTAATTCTATCTCTTCTAGTTTTTCCCTCTATTTTTCTCAAAAATCGCATTTCCGTTGCATTTATCTTGCTGTTGTCCCCATTTGTGAAAGTACATGTTTCAGTGCCATATATTACTGATGCGCATATTACCTTTTTGACAACCTCCACTTTTACGTCCTTTGTTAATTCTTACCTTCCAAAGAATGCTGTTCTTAGTCCATTATGCAGTCTTCCTATTTTTGCTGTACTATAATTTATTTCTTTTCCCTGTTTTCCATTTCCTTCTGTTACTGTTCCAATATACTTAAATTGTTTGACCGTGTTCTATGCTCCTTTTCTCTATTCTAATGTCGTGTCTTTTGTTGTTTTGTCCATTAATCATCGATTTCGATATTGGGGTATTGATCTTCATACTAATTATTTTTAGTTCTTCTGTGAGTCTGTCTATATTATGTTGTACGTTTTCTTCTGAATCTGCCAGTACCACCATGTCGCACTTTTTTCATTTTCCAGTATCCCAACGTCATGGGTTTCATCTTTTGTTTTGCTTTCTTTATTGCTTCGTCTACCACTACTGCAACCAACAGAGGGTTCAGCACGCACCCCTGCTTCAGGCCTTCCATTGTTTCAAACTCTGCCGATTGTTGATTGTTTGTTTTCATCACATTTTTTGTCCTTGTCATGAAAAGTCCGTATTAAAATTGTCCTTTCTTTGTAAATTTGCGAAGAATCACCGAAACAATTGTAGCAAACTTAGTTGTCTTATTCTTACACTTGGTAGTTTAAAACTTAACTTTTAGTTGTTAAATTAGGCGAAGTTTTGACAAGTTTTTGTATGTCTTTGTTAATAAAGCGTCATTAACAACTTAACGTTCAGATTCACTAAGAAGGTTTAAGATTTAGTACTGGTTTATATGAAGATCTTCTAGTTGATCAGGTATGTTTTGACAAGTTTTTTCCTGTCATTGTTATTAAGTCGTCATTAAAAACTTATGAATTATTCTGATATGTCAGCGATTTACTTGGTTTCCAAATGATTTTCTTCTTGGAATGAGTTTCTAGAATGACTTTAGTTCTATTATTATCGAAAGTACTTACTAAAATTGCCCTTTTCTTTATAAATTTGCGAAAAAAACTCGTAGGCAAAGTTATAGTATAAAACTTAGGTGTTTTATTCTTACACTTGTCAGTTTAAAACTTTTGGTTGTCAAATTACACCGGACTATCATTGGAAAATCTGGCCGTGAGACTTTTTCTATTATTTCTGCGATTTGCTTGATTTACAAATGATTCTTATTGTAGAACGTGTTGGTAATATAAATTTTGTTTAATTGTAGTGGACCTACTTAACTTTAGTTTATGAATTTACGAAAATACCCAGAAACTAATTCATTGTACAAAGCTTACTACTTACCTTATCCTTATACATGTTAATTTAAACCCTGGTCTTAGCATTAGTGAATATTGCCTTTAGTTTCTCTAAATGACCATCAGAATGAGTAAAACAAAAAATTTTCATAGTTAAATTCACCCATACATATCTAGTTATAATTTGACCTATATTCAACGGCGAATCTATTTGATGACGAGTCCATTTAAAGGGTTTTAATAATTGATTATCAGAACTTTGTTTCATGGGAAAAACAACTTACGGTATACTTCTTCTGCCAAAGTGCTGTCACCTAAACGAGCATAAAAGTCACAAATGTCCAGAAGGCAGTTGGTTCTTAAAAGGAATCATTTTATTGTGTCCTGTAATAACCCACACGAGACATAAATTTAAAATCTTAAATATTTTGGTTTTTAAACATTAGCCATAAAATGCTGGCATTTTTTAAAAACAATTCCCATTTTGTAAGACTATAAACGCAAGTTCCCACTAGCAAGCTGCAAAGGGTGTTTGTTCCACATGTTAAAAGAGAAAGATATTTGGAATCAAGTTCTAAAAGACACTATTTTACATTTCACATTTACCCCTTAAGGATGCTATATTTAAGGTTTTCGACAGTTTTTTGGTAAAAAAAAATATACATATTTTTAAATACTGTGTACTGTATAATATATACCCTTCTGTTATTAGAAAATGACAAAATAGAAGCGATTTTTAACTCATGATGTGTTCTTTTAAATGCCCTTAGCAAACTGACATATAGTCTGTAATTCAACAATAACTATAACTTTGCTATTAAACTATCTGCTATTTAAAGTAGTAACAAATTTTTACGCAATCTTGTTATTTTAATTTAAAAAATGTTGCAAAACAACAATGTAAAACACCAAATACCCGACTCTTAAATAAGTAGTTTTATTGTTCGCTCGTCAGGAATAAATCTTTTTATACCTTTGTTGTCCTCTTTTACAAATTTAATGGTGATGCCATATTGAGAAGTGCTTTGTATTCTAACATTCACAATATTGTTCAATACGATAAAGATATTGCTTTTTGGTTCACTACTCTCCTATGTATGATAACCATTTCTTTATAATATGGGTTTTATAAACTTTTCTTGCTACTTTCGCTGAATATTTTAATTTATTGGCAACATCGCTTTACTATCACATGTTACATGTGTCCGTGACGACGGGGTGTTTCGGTTCACTAACCGGCCTTCATCAGCACGCTTGCGCGGTCAAATGCTGGTCGATACCGGCAAACAACGTGATGATATTCGTATCGCGGGCGGTTTAAAGTTTTCGGCGAAGATGGTTATATCACTTTTGAGCATCGTGCCACACAGATTTCGAACAGCGTTGCCGGTGAAATGCGTTGAATACGATGAATTGGTTCTCGGATTTTAGTAGTTATTTAGAATCTTTTGGGGCTATGCAAACTGGAGAATCTAGAAGCAACATTTTATTTCAGTTTTTCTTAAATTGAGTTAGAGTTAGGTGCGAATAATTCTTTGAATTCTTAAAGTGGTTATCCTACTGTGATGGCTCTAAGAACAGGCGGAATTTCAAAAATTATCTTTTAAAAAATCTGTTCCTTCAATAAAAAAAATTTCGGCTATTATTAATGTATATCTTAATAAGTATTATAGTAAATGTTCATGCAATATTTATATTTATGGAAGTTTTAGACCCTCGCCCGGAACGCTGCGATGCCTGAGACGTCAAACGGTGTACACGATTCCACCAACTTTGTTGGTCCGAAACAGAAATACAAAATTTATTGTTAAAGTATAGGTTATTGGCTATGACCCGAAATAGGATTTTTTTGATTAGCATTTTTTGCTTGCAAAATATTAATAAAAATAATATATTTTTTTTAAATTACAAAAAAATTTGTGTTCATTAACTAAAAATTTCCGAAAAAGTCATATATCAGGTCATAGCCAATACCATATACCAACAGTAATTATTTTTGTTTCGTTTTAGGGAAGGGTTCAGAACTTGTATAAACATGGATTGTGACGCATGACAATTTAATAATAATAAATTAAATCAAAATACCTAATAGTTTTCTTGGAGTAAAAAGGAATATACAGGGTGTCCAAAAAGTCCTAGTATGGGCAAATATCTTTGCTATTAGTAAAGGCAGACACCAAATTTTAAATGTATGTTATTGGTTAATAAATCTAGTTTTTTATGTAATTTAACTTTTTCGTCCCCCTCGAGGGGGACGCTAGGGAGTTGAAATCAAAAATTGTAAGTGCAACCTTATGCCGTGTGGTACCTCATTTTAAAGGTATTTAAAAAAGAAACATTTTACTGCAAACCCGAGGTCCGTATCTTAATTCGTTTTTAAATGGATAGGCTTGCCATTTAAAAACGAATTAAGATTACTTTAAAAGTTGTTCAAAATGACCACTATGAACTTCTGGGCAGTAATAGAGTCGATTTTGGAACTGTGCCAAGAAGCAATACCTGCCATTCTCGAAAATGTGAGAGGTGAGTTCCAAAATCGACTTTATTACTGCCAAGAAGTTCATGGTGATCATTCTGAACTATTTTTAAAATAATAAGAGAAATAAAGGTTCCTACCTATTTAAATTTTTAATTTTTTTATGATTTTTATCTTTTAAAGGCTTGTCATTTAAAAACGAATTAAGATACAGATCTTGGGTTTCCGGTAAAATGTTTATTACTTGAAGACCTTTAAAATGAGGTACTACCCTGCATATGGTTGCATTTTACCTCAGCTTCCTAGCATCACCCTTCAAGGGGGTTGAAAAAGGTAATTTACATAAAAAAATACATTTATTAACCAATAAGATACACCAAAGATATTTGCCCATAGTGGCGTGAAAAAAATAGTTCGAATTCCAGCTAGTATTCCAAGTAGGGCCTACTTCAAAGCTGAGAACTTTGGTGTATAAGATACTTAAATTTAAACATAGTTAAGGTTACTATTAAGGTCAGTAATAAATATGTATAAAATATGAAGCCGGGCAATTTTTTTAGCTTGTTATCAAAGCGATTTCAAATAACATTTGTTTACAATCACACTGTTTTTCATGTTGTATCCAATTAAAATCTATACACCAAAATAAATTCCGAACAGAAGTTTTTTTTTCACGCTTTTTGTAGCGTACTCTGCTTATTTTCCGGTTTTGCGGAGCATCCATATTTTTATGTTTATTTTATTTTTGATATAAACCAACCTCAGGCTCTTGGAAATAATTTAAAATTTCAGAGGGAAATTAAATCGGCCTGACGTAATGCAAATACTTGGTTTACGAAATGAAATAAGATTTTAGGGGTAAATCCTGACCGTATTTAAACTTTTCTTATTATTTAAGGGAAATATTATTGAATGTTGCAATAAACTTTTGCGGAAGAAAAATTTGTTTAGTACAGCGCTCTACGCTTGTTTATCTTGCAACAGTTCTTCTGTATAAAATTTTATCAAAATGTGTTTTAGATATTTTGGCAGTAAACCTGAAAATGTCAATTTTCGCGAAGAAACTTGTTTATTGAATGGAAATAAAAATATTTTAACATCTGGTGTGGTGACAACAGAGCTTTCCGAACACTCAGTCAAACTATTGATTAGCATGCAAGCAGCAAGGTTTAATACCCTGCGTCACATATAGCTAAAAGCTGCTGTTTTAGATATTCGTGAGTTTTTCTTTCTAAATAATAAAAATGTTGCTTTAAATTTGGTTTAACCCAATAGCCTAGAAATAACTTTAAATAGCCGCCATTTTGTAAAAAGGGCCAAGTCAGTTTCTTCGAACTTGAATGGGAACTTGAACAGGAAATTAAGAGATCTTTAAAATGAGTTATCACTTGACCACCTTTTTCCTGCAAGAAATTTCCAATATGGCGCCCGCCCAATTTTCAGTTGACCAATTTTAACCAATATTTGGCCGGTTCATCCTCTGGTTGCTAGAAACTTTTGTGACAAAATTCACATCAATCGGTTCAGCAATCTCGGTGCAATTTTGACCAAACACATATACGTACGCATAGATCACTCCGAATAGTCAAAACATTAGAATAGCCCTGTTCGCACAAGAGTCACAAACCAGTCAGGGTCAATCAAATTACTGTAAACTAGTCGGCAAACTGTCACGTTACCAAATACCTAAAATTTGATTGGCGCTGATCGGTTTGTGATTCCTCTATGAACAGAGCTAAAATCTTAAAGCGTAGAGATGTGTCAAAACCCAAAATCGAAAATCTGCACGAATTTATTACTATCCTCTATGAACAGAGCTAAAATCTTAAAGCGTAGAGATGTGTCAAAACCCAAAATCGAAAATCTGCACGAATTTATTACTATCGCAACAGATCGTGGATGTAGGCTGAATTCTTAGAGCAAAAAGTAACGACCAGAATCACTATCGCTAGACCGGGTTTATTTGAAAACCAAGTTTTAAACTGACAGGTATAAAAATAGGACAGCTAGGTAAAATACGTTTATTTGTCACTTTTTGCAAATTTGTAATGAAAAAGCACTTCAAGTATGTTTTTATTATTCACAATATGAGGACTAAATTCATTGTAGCAACATGTCCCGAAATCATTTGGAAACCAAGCAAGTCGATGAAATATAGGAATAATCATTGGTTTTTAATGACTACAGACATGTCAAAACCTAGCTGATCAACTAGATCTTAATTTAAAACAGTACCAAATCATAATCCTTTTTAGTGAATCTAACCGCAAAAGTCTGGTAAAAATACGATTTAGCTGCTGCATCTGTTATTTTCTTAGCAAGACAACTGTCAGTCTACATTTTAAAATTAAATTTGATTAATCAATTTGTATATTTTTTTTTTCAGTAAGAAAAAATCCGATCCCCTTACAGCCGTGACACTCCATATAAGTTAATCAACGCTGTGGTATGTATTAACACCTACACATGTATTTTTTAATTAAAAATTTTAATTAAAACGTAAAACCCGCAATACCTTTCAGGTGTTGCTTCTGGAATAATAATTTTAAAAGGACTCCAAAAAATGCATGCACATAAAGTAATTTGCATTTTGTGATGGGGTGAACGTTGCGACTTTTTTACATTTTAATGACATACGTACTCATGGTTTGGTAATACTTGATAAATTAAATTCATTTCGTTAGTCATTGGCGACTTATTGACATACATATTGATTAATAGGTTGGAATATAGTTATTTTCCTAACATTTTGGTTGGTGTACTCTCATTTTGTCCTTTTATATAGAATGATACATTGAAAATAATTTATTTATAGGAAATTAAATTAAAAGCAATCAATTTTATATTTTCACTAAGTAAGTAAAACTCGAAAAAAACTTAGTAATACAGCTATTAAATGCATTTCGTCATAGCGCTCTACACGGTTGGCACTGCCAACACCGCGCCGGACATACAGTTTCCGACGATCCTATCTTTGGTTTTATTTCAGATAAGAGATGATTTTTTTTATTTTGCTTGAAATTGAGTCAACTCTTTGAAAATGATGAACAGTTTTAACCATAACATAATTATTGAGATATATCACAACATTCTGATTTCATAATTTTTTTGCTCAAATTTTTCAACCATCTATTACCTATATCTTTTGAACAGATGTAGATAGACAATTCACAAATCATAGGTACCAAAAACTGACGAAAAACTATTTTTTCAGGATTATCAAAACTATTTAAAAATATTAAATGTTTCCACTAAGAAGTTTCCAGAACTTTAAAGAAGATTAAACGACTTAGAAAATTTTAATACTACTCTTTTTCATACAATAAAGCCGCTTAACCTAAAAAAATAGTAAAATCAAGTTTTCTTTTCAAACTATTGATCTAGGATTTTTATTTTGGGAAATTTTAATTTTTGTCAGAAAATGTTCCTGGGGTGTCCCTCTATCTGATACGATAGAGTCTATCATATACAGCAAAAAAATAGCGGGTGATTGTTAGGCTCATTTGTTGGTTAGAAAAATATGAAAATACCGTTTGGGCCACAACACTTGAACAGAATCTGAAAAAAAAATGGAAGTGGGAAGACCTTTGGGTTAAACGTCGAGGCACACTGTGGTTGAATATATTTTTGGACTTGTTTTGTAAGGTAAAAGTTACTTTATAATTTAGAACCTAAACTGAGGCAAACAATTTTTGTGATAAAATAATTTTTTGTCCATTTGGTATAAGGTTCCTAATATGAGATACACCAAGCTTCTAGTCTGTAGTATACTTGTGTATTAGGATGCCCAATTACCTAAATTATTAACGTTGTGAGTTTTTTTCATTGCTTAGATACCTTAAAACACAAGAAAGAGAAAAACGTGGGACATGGCGGCCATGATCAAAGCTGTAAAAACCGTCACGAATAAAGAAACAGGATATCGTAACCCATCTAAAATTTTTAACGTCCCACAAAGTCAATATAGAACTTTCTTTCCTTTTTTTCTTTTGCTCTGTTCCAAATTCCTTATTTTAGGAACTATTAAAAGATATGCCGGTGGTAGAAATTGCCTAAATCGATTTGGGTAGAAAAGAAGCCCTACTCAGTGAATGAGAATCATCTGCTTAAAGATGGAAAATAAATAATATGGGCTGAGGAGGCAAGATGACCACTCGTCCGCTTTGTGAGGCAAAGACGACTGATATTTGAGTAAACTGTTTACGTCTTGCTTGTACAATAAAGTTTAAAAAAGCAAACTCTGACTAGAGGCATCTCGTTGCCACTTTATTCGATCGAAAAATCCCCTGGACACTCAGAACGATAAAATGAAAAAACAACACTGTTTAATTCGCTTTCGAAGGGAGGGTGCAATGTCCATGTGACTTTTGTGTTCTTTTTTTGACTTATTGGTTAGGGGATCGAATATGGGACTGTCTTATATTAGGCACTCCTTGTCTCATATTAGGCACACAATTTTCAAATGAAAAAATAGAGTTTTTTGCGTAACACATCTAGTCGTTGCTTGGCTACGAAAAATAACTTAGGAAATTTGAATTTCTGTACAAGAAAGGAAATAATAATATTTCCTTACAGTTGTTGGTGTTGGGTTACCTCCACTCGCTTCAGATCTAAACCGTATTAAAGATGTCTGGAACATGCTTGGAAGAGCGGTAATTAGTCGTCAACCGCCTCTTTGTGACGTAAGGCCGCTAAGGAAAGTTCTTCCGGATTTATGGGATGCCTTGGACCAAGATGAGTTAACCACTTAATTCTAAGTATGCCTCGACAAGTCCAAGCGGTTATGAAATATAGATGTGGAAATAATTTTCAATTTTAAAAAATATTTTCTGTTTTGTTACGTATTGTTAAATTCTGATACTAAACATTTTTAAGTTGAATAAATATGGTTTATTTCTAAAACTGATGAGAAAATATGAACGTATGTCAACTTTTTTTCTCAGAGAAACCACAATATCCCTAATTTATTTCGATCAGTTTAGATCTACTTTTTAAAATGGTCGCGAATTTAAAATTATTGGTTTTACTAAAAAAATGTTGAAAAACTTTTAAAAAAGCAAACAACCGGTTCTTAATAAGCAAACCTTGGTACAGCAGTTTATTTTTAATATAATTATGTTGTGTACAATTAGTTGTGGGTATCAAATTTCATAAGGGTCATAATTTAATTATTCACAGTGTTTATCAATACGAAAACTTCGTTCCATCCTATACAACCTAATTTTAATTTGTTTCGGAATTAGACTGTTGTTGAATAGAACTGCATGCGATCAGTTCAATTCCCTTGAAAGTCACGATGTACACGTACTAATAGAAAAATATACCATATGTCCTTCATAAAAATTTATAATTCAATTTTAATTTTTTACTCTGCAAAGCTATTTTCAAAGCTAATTCGATTCAAAAGCTATTTTCTATTAAAACTTCCAAACTTGTTTAAAAAGTAATACACCTAGCAATTGAAAATGAGTTTTAGACCCTAGAGATGTTTTTAAAATTACAAGTTAGTGTTATTTTGAAAGATATAAATTGACTTTAAATGTATTACTAATTCTTAGGGATTTGCTTTTTTGAATCTTATTTCCAAGACTCGCTGAGAAAACAATTTTTTTTTTCAAATATATTTGATACGAGTTATTTTGCATATATAACTGTTAAATATTAAGTCAACATTTATTTTAGTTGAGCCAGATTGGTTGTCATTTGCCGTACCATATTTTTTTGTACAGCATGTCTCCTTGTTAATAGAAATAGGCAATATTATGTACAGTTCAGGACAACATTATAAAATTCATATAACCCTAGCTTCTGCCCGTGACTTCGTGCGCGGTATATAATTTTACTCAATTACGAACTTTGAACCATCATTTGACCACCTTAGGGGTTAATTTATTAAAAACTGTGAAACACATGTTTAAACATTTGTTTTTTAGAGTACTTCTATAATGTTTCGAGTTACTAGAACCATCTAATATTTTTCCTCCATACAAAGTTTGAACCCCTGTTCACCCCCTTAGGGCCCTTTTTTACCTACCTTTTTTTTGTGTGTGAAATTTGTTAGCCCAGACAAAGAGAAGAATGGAAATACTCATTTACGTTGCCTTTCTTTGATTGCACTAATAATTCTCCCCGTTTTATTTTGAAAGGTGGTCCCTTTTCCTAAAACCATAATACATAAACATATACAGCAGAACCCTTTCTGGTTTACAAAATAATAATGTCCATTCAAAATCGCATAAAACATAAAGATCCTTGAGTGAAATTTTTTCACAAATCCAAGTTTTTGTTGGTTTAGCCCTATATCTGTATAAATCAAAAAATTTGTCAGCTCTTTCAGTCTTTGTTGTAACAGGCTTGGCATAAAATCTTCTGGCAACATTTCAATAACCGTTTTCAAGATTTATGACAGTAGTTTCCCAAAAATGCTACAATACAGAAGTAGATAGCGATATGTTGTTTTTGTAAAATATGATTTTTTGTTCGGATAATTTTTGTATCAATATCTTCGTCTACAATATGCGGTGGGGTCACTAAATTCCGCAACTCAAATTGTTATTTTGTTTAGTATATTGATATTTATTACTATTGTAAAACAAAACACCAAAGTAATCGTTATTTATTCCTTTGTTAGAAATATACTTATGTATCAAATTTAACCGTTTTATAACTCAACCTTGGTAAATCTAATTTACAGAAACAAAGAGATTTCTTAAATTATTTTTTTGTTTATAATATTGCCCCGGCGATATTTGAGATGTAATTAGAACGCGTATAATGCTCGGTTTTAAAAAGACTAATAAATAAATTTTTCAAGCGTGTCGTGCAAATACGAGTAAAAGCCGCCCTTGGGAATGCCCGGTTTTTGGTTGGTTAGTGGTTGACCAACAATGGAATTGCTTGACATGTCAGTTAATTCGTTGTTTAACTGTCAATCGAAACCGTGACCAGAGATCGTCTGAAAACGATGAATGCCTAACATAAAATAGAATGGCTTGCCTCAATATCGCCTCTCATTGAAGAATTTGTGGTAAATTTACAGCAAAGATATTGTATTTTTGTAATTTTGGCTAAAATTTAGAAATCATAAACTGTAATTTATTATTAAAATACAAATTGTTGGTAAATTTAAAGCCAAGATTTTGTATTTGCCATACTACATAACACCCTGTCCAATGACTTTCCAATATAGGAACTAGGAAGTCGAGGAAGTTATTTAATACCTACATCTTTAACATAAAAATAATTGAACATATATATGCTACTTTGGTATTCTTTCTTTAAGAATAAAACATTAAGAAGAATGTTTTTTTTAACTTTAAAAATGTACGGAAAGATTCTCCAACGCTAGGTCGGTCTAATTTGACAAACAAAATTTTTAAGCTGACAAGTGTAAGAATAAGACGACTAAGACGATACTATGAATTCGTTTTTGAGTTTTTCGCAACATGAAAATCATTTGGAAACCAAGCAAATCGCTAAAATATTATAATAACTCAGTTTTTAATGACGACTGATTAACAATGTTAGGACAAAAATCTGTCAAAACCTAACAGATCAACCCAAAGATCTTAATTTAAACCAGTACTAAATCTTAAACCTTTGTAGTGAATCTTAACGTTTTTGTTTAGTTGTATTGTACCGTTATTTGCGCTTGAGCTGTATTCTTATCATGAAACTTTCATACTTAATAAGTTTATCGTTAACAAGACCCATAAAAGAAAAACGACAAAAAACTTCGTCTAAGATTTTACCGTTACTTTGGTTACATTTTTTCTTAGTTACTTTCCACCAAAGCAGAACCACATGCGGAGCACCTAATCTCACTAAACGTTTGTTAAGGACTAATAGTTGCTTTTTAGAAGAATGATAAAATGGTGGCATATTATACAAAAATCGACGAATAGTAGGCAAGGTTACAATAATTTTGTATAATTAGAGTATATTTACATTTAAAAATGTACTTTTAACGGAAACTTACATATTTGGTTCTTAATTTTGTAATATTTTTTATATTCCAAGCTTTTTCCAAAAATTTGTAAATTTACATTGTCAATATATTCTGGGAAATCCGTGGACATAAGCTCAAAGTGAATTAATCGTGTTTCGTCTTTAAGACTATTAAGTAATTCAATGACGTAACTTTAATTAATGTTATTTGTTAGCATATCAATATACAGGGTGTCCGAAAAGTCTTAGTATGGGCAAATATCTTTGCTATTAATAAAGATAGAGACACCGAATTTTAGGTGTATTTTATTGGTTAATAAATCTACTTTTTTATGGATTTTAATTTTTTCAACCCCCTTAAGGAGCGACGCTAGGGAGTTGAGGTCAAAAATTTTAGATGCATCCCTATGCCGTGTGGTAGTGATGTAAGGATACGAATCCAAAAATCCGTTGGATCCGAATATTAAAAGAATCCGGATTATCCGGAACCGGCCGAGAACTTGAATACGGATTCGGAATCAAAATAAATTCGCATCGGGTGGTTGCTAATGCAAAGTGCAAAGAGAAAACGGAATCGGAATCGAGTGTAAGCGAACAACACGGTCTGCGATTTGGCATATTTGATATTGTGCTTTCTCTTTCTAATGACATTTCCTAAAAAAAGATGGCATAGTTATCGGGGTAACGGGTATCATATGAGATGAGACCCATTGGTTAAACTAGTCCCGCCTCACCCGAACCGAACTCAAACGAGAACGGCGCGACGCGGTGCCTTCTTATCCCTAAACTTCGACTTCGACTGGTATGATACCGATACCGCATCGACCTACCTAGCCGTGTATCCGGATAGAAAATGTTTTAGTCTGTTGCATGCATACGTATACATGATCTGTAACCGCTTTCGCGCGGGTCAAGAAATGGATTCGTATTCGGATAATGGATACGGATATTAGCTGATTCCGATTCCGTATGATTCGGATATCTAATGAATACGGATATTTACAACACTACCGTGTGGTACCTCATTTTAAAGTTCCTCAAAAAAGAAACATTTTACCGCAAACCCGAGGTCCGTATCTTAATCCGTGTTTAAATGGCAAGCCTATAGAAATTAAAAATCGTGAAAAAAATAAAAATTTAAATACCTTTATTTTTCTTATTACTTCAAAAATTGTTCAAAATGAACACCATGAACTTCTTAGCAGTAATAAAGTCGATTTTGGAATTGTGCCGAGAAGTAACACCTGCCATTCTCGAAACTGTGAGAAGTGAGTTCCAAAATCGCCTTTATTACTGCCAAGAAGTTCAGCCATTACTTTTAAAGTGATAAGGGAAATAATGGCATTTAATTTTTTTGCCATTTTTAATTGCTTGCCATTTAAAAACGAATTAAGATACGGACCTCGGGTTTGCGGTAAGATGTTTCATTTTTGACCTCAACTCCCTAGCGTCACCCCTCAAGGGGGTTGAAAAGGTTAAATTACATAAAAAAATAAATTTGTTAACTAATAAAATACACTTAAAATTTGGTGTCTATCTTTAGTAATAGCATAGATATTTGCCCATACTAAGACTTTTCGGACACCATATAGCTCATGTACCTCAATATGCTTTAGTTTCGCTACTGACGGTTAGGAGTCGCAAATTAAAATTTAAAATACCAAGGGGTACGAAATTAGGACTGAATGCGGAATTTGGCGACCTTGTATCTTCAATCAATGTTGAAATTTGTTTTCCTACCATTTCAAACAAAGATTTCTTTGTTTGCCATTCGTTGAATTCTCTACTCCGTCTCCGATTGCACAAATATGTCGAATATGCCGTATTTTTCTCCAACAGATAACGAAATACTTGTTAATGTTATCAAAGGTGCAGTAGAACTTTACAGGCTTTTGTTACCGCCGAGTTGACAGCACTTGGAAAATATTTCATATTCTCATATCAACCACTATGCATGAAATTACTCCCTAACGAAAAGATAACAAAGTAAAACAGAAAAGTGCTTCTTCAAATTCCTTTGAAAACAGGGAAAACTCCTGAAAAAGCCATCCTCGACAATATCGAAACCTCGTGGAAAATAAGCAGAAAGATTTGCTATTATATTATAGAAAATGTTGTTAAGGACTTGTTTTTATAAGAGCTTTTAAGGCAAAAGCTTTTTTTATATTATTAAGGTATTTTCTATTCATTCATTGCAACTGAAAAGGACAGAGTAACATTTTTATTAATATTTGCATATGAACTAATCTTTAACTTGGAATAATCAAGCTGAGATTTTTTATCAAGTATGTAGGTGATCAGAATGTTACAGCGACTACCAAAAAATTAGCTGTCGCACCCTAAGGCAATGATGGATATAACCACAGGAATAATATCAAGAAATGGCGCGAAACCCCCTTTATAAAGTAACAGTAAGCTTCCGTCTTATTTTAAAACGCTTATGTTTCGCTAAGCGTGAATTTTGCAGGTAGAAGAACGTTAAAAATTTGAGAAAACGAGCTTTCCCAGGATTTTCTTTTAAGTAAAGTCACGGTTCATATCCTTCATTGTTCTCTTAAAATGTTCTGGAGGGTTTAAGAGATATTTTGCTGACTAACGTTTCATGTTGGGCTTTATTCAAAAAAATGTTATTATTATATTACAAACTAGAACTCAGTTTTATTTATTACAAAGATTAGCACTAGCGAAAAAATAAAATAAAGCAGAAAAGTGTATCTTGAAACTTTTAAAAACAAGAAAAATTTCGGAAAAAAAACCTTGACAAGATTTGTCATTATAAAGTATGTCCGCGGATCGTGCTTAGAAGAGGACAAATGGACCAAATTTTGCAAGAGTTTTATCACAATATTTAAGTGCCAAACTATTCTCTCCCGCACCTTTAACCAGACTACTAGTTTCTACATATTAAACAGTAATGACATCTATGGACGTGTTTGTCAATGTCTTAATTGAATGAAGCAATTATTTAATTTAAAATACTATCTACTGAACAAAGGATTTTTATAGTCCAGTGTTATGGAGATGGCCAAGTATCATACCGCTACATCATTTAGCGAGAAATTTGTAGAAATCCCAATAACTGAATTGACAATCTGCAACACATAAAAAAGTTCCAAATAACTGGTTCGGTTTTCAATGCCAAGAAAAAGAAGAAGAAGAAATATTACCAAAATGATGCTGCCACAGTTTTACTTCTTTAGTCTGTTAGAGAAACTCCTGCGATAACCTCGAAAATTTATCATTCAATTTTGGACAAGAAATGTATTTTCAACAAAACGGATTGATAAAAATGGCCCAATTTTGTGGCCCTCAAGGAACCCCGAGTTAACGTTGGCCGATATGTTTCCATGGGGCCGTTTAAAGCAAATTGTTTATGCCACTCCAATACCAAATATTATTAACGTGCTAAATGGCAGAATTACTCAGGCTGTTCTTTCAATATCCCAGGAAGAAACTAGAAATTTTTTCAGATATCTAAGGAAGCGATTAGAAGAATGTTGAATATGACTCTGGAATTTTCGAATTTTGTCATCCTTATTGTTTTGCTTAGTTTATATTCTTTTGAGTTTAATTTAACAAATTGTACTTGAATAAGAAATATTTTGAATTAAATAATTGCTTCATTTAATAAAGACATTAACAAACGTGTCCATAGGTGTCATTATTGTTTAATATGTAGAAACAAGTACTCTGGTTAACGGTGTGAGAGAGAATAGTTGGGACTTTAGAAAATTAATGTGATAAAACTAGTTACTTTTAATATTTAAATTGTTTAATGAAATCCTGTAGTTCGGCTTTGAGTTTAATTTAAAACATATTTTATATTTGTTCTTTTGGTAGAAAATGATAAACAAGGTATGTTTACTCCTACGCAAAATAACGTTTTTGTATTTTTTATGCTTCCTGTATAACAAAGTATTTTTTTTTTCATAATCTGAATAATTAATTGAATAATTTATTTTACAAACAAAAACTTTTATTAGGGGTGATATTTTTACATATCTTGCAAAATTTGGTCCGTTTGTCCTCTTCTGAACCTCATACGCGTATGTACTGTACCACAGAAAACGTTTTTAAGGCAAAAGCTTTCTTGGTATATTTATTATATTCTATTGATCCATTCAACTCAAAAGAGCAGAAAAGTGGCATTTTTGGGGCTATCTGTATGAACCAGTATTTACATTGTAAAAATCAAGCTGATTATGGACAAGCATATAATAAAAATGATTAAGCAGCTTTTACTAAAAAACTACTTCAGTTACGGTAAACTGAGGCAAAAATTACCTCCTAGGGAGTAATGTTAAGGATAGCGTGAAAACCTTTTTATAAAATAACAATGAACACCCGCCTTATTTTAAAACTCTAAGCTACGCGTCAATGTTGCAGCAAAAACAACGTTAAAAATTTACGAAAACGAGCTTTCCCGGGATTTTCTTTTAAGTAAAGTCAAGGTTTATATCCTTTATTCTTCTCTTAAGATGTTTTTAGAGGATTTATGAGTTATTGCGCTGACTAACGTTTCATGTTTGGTATATCGCATTGTGCAAAAAGAATCGTGATATTATATTACAACAAAGAGTTTTCATATATTTATTGATGTTTTTTAGACTTCTTGATTCAGTTTTTAACGTTAATCGCATGAAGGATCCTTGACGGTCAAGAATACCTATTTTTATTGAGTAATGTAAAACAAAGCATATCGTGAAAGCCATGAAATAACATTAAATGCTTTATTTAAATACTTTTATGGGCAAAATATTTTTCCCAAAATAAAACGGCAGTATTAGGGGAAAATGAGGTTTTTCTGAAGATTACATAGCCAGTTTAACTTAAACTTTTCAGGTCGTTGTATAGTTTTTCCCGAAAAGTTCTGAAGGATATAAATTATAACTGTTACTAATGGCCCAGTGAAATGTTTCTATACATAAAATTAATGCTGGTTGGACCCAGAGTAAATCTGAAAAAATTTAAGAAAATTTAAGAAAAGTATTTGTTCACAACTTCGCTAAAAACTAGTTGAACTACTAAGTAATTTAACTACGCTTTCTGAAACCAGCTTAAAGTAGATATATAGGAGTAAAAATTTCGTTACATTAACACCCTTTTATTAGCTTGACCTATAACTTTGTAAGATTGTTATGGACTCTTACAACTCACTTGTTACCCACTTCTAATTGTCGTATCGATTTAAAACTTTGCAGACTTACGCAATTCTGGTGACAATACAATAATATGTTTTTTTTATTAAAAAAAAATATACAGCGTGTCTTCGAAAGTTCTTACCATTTGTAAAATTTTGTATTATTGATTTTACGAAAAAAAGTGTCTCTTTATAAAAAGTTCTACATCGTGAGGAAATTTGATCTAGTACATACAGGGTGGCTTAAAAATGTAAAAGTCCTAATCCACGTGAAGCTCAAAAGACATCGTTATTTAAAGATAAACTGCCACTGCAAATGTACTAGAGTTAATTTTTTATGTTATTGAATTAGGGTTGGAGCATACAGGAAATCCCAAAAATAAAATTAATTTTTTATTGTCGCTTTTACAAAAAAAGTATATCTTCATAAAAAGTACTACCTTGTGAAAAAGAGCATGGTTATTCAAAAATTTTATCTAGGGAATACAGAGTGGCTAAAGATTTAAATTTAAATTGTGACTTTCAGCTTTTTGATCCACTCTATATTGTCCTACATCAAGTTTTTAAATATCCTTGCTATTTTTTAGAATGTAGGGCATTACATTTTGTTTATTATATATGCATAGGCCGCTATTATATAATAATATGTATCAGTGCGCCCCACGCTTTTAAATTTAATTACCTATTTAAAGACCAAATGTTTCATAGCTGTTAACAGAAAACCGGGTATGCATGTGTGGGGAGTAAACGGAGGCGCAGTTTGTTAGTTGCTTTACTTTCCGCACGATGCGCGCAGTGCACACGTCGGTTTTCTGTTAACTTGTACAAAACTATAAAAGGAAAATAATTATTTTTAACTTTTTAGTGCGCTACTTATAAAAGCGTCTTTTTTTAATCCAATTGCAATCCAACTCACACATTCAGAGCTGGAAACACTCGTGGGATTTCACCAGCCCTTTAAGAGGATATGTGGGGTAGTACCACCTCGGTTGAGGCAGAATTTCTCTACCACCTTCTAACAATTAACAGTCACAAAATATCCATTGTCGAAGCGGGATTCGAACCCGCGACCTCTCAGTTGCAAAGCTGGCGCCGTATACCAACTCGGCCACCGGAGATCCCGTGTTTTTTAGTTTTTTAAAACTATAATTTATTTAATTACTGTATATAGCGTTGGCGATTGTGGCTGTAATTTAAACGGCCTTATAGCTCTTTCTACTCTAGAGATGGATGGAGCTAACAGTAGTGGTGAATTTGTATTTAATACGCTGTAGATTTTATTTAATTTATCAAATCTAACAACCACGCAGGAAATCTGAAATTTCATGTTGGAACTAGGACACTCTTTCTGGCCAATTTATGGAATCATTACTACTAAGACAGGCTAATACTTTATGGAACACATTCCGAGCAAAAGAATACAAGGCGTTTTTTCAAAGGGAAAATCTCATGGAAAATCTACTTTCTCGCTTAGCAGGATACAAAGGATTTAAAATAAGGCAGGCGTTTATTGTTACTTCATATAGTCGGTTTTTAGGTTATCCTTTGTTTGACGTTACTCCCTTGAATCCATTTTGACCTTTTCTAGCTATAAGAGCGATATTCTTTATTAAGCATATGGCGTAGCTATTATTTGCAAACTGTTTTGTTAAAAAGTCGTAACATTAAAAGCAAAAGGGTATGTTTCGTTGTTGCAGTTTACGCCCTCCACCTTTTTTTCAATTACGCCAGCTTTTTACTTCCCTGGGACTAGTCATATCTCTTACTATTGTTCAGTTATCGACTGTTTTACTAAACTTGAATTTTATATTTTCATAATTACAATAAGAAAGGACTCCTGAGACTGGTTTAGCTTGACATTTGACCATAATGTCAGTTTTTGACACCACAAATATATTTTTAAAATTCGTTCAGATTCACTAAGAATGTTTAAGATTTAGTACTGGTTTAAATTAAGATCTTCTGATTGATCAGTTATGTTTTGACAGGTTTTTGTCCTGTCATTGTTAATCAGTCGTCATTAAAAACGTATGAATTATTTTGATATTTTAACTTGCTGGGTTTCCAACTGGTTTTCATCTTGGAACGGGTTGCTACAATGAATTTAGTTCTATTATTGTCGAAAGTACGTACTAAAATTGCCCTTTTCTTTATAAAATTGCGAAAACCCTCCGAAACAAATTCATAGTATAAAACTTAGTTGTCTTATTCTTACACTTGTCAGTTTAAAACTTTTGGTTGTCAGATTAGACCGGACTAGCGTTGGAGAATCTGGCCGTAATATTTTTGTTATTTTCCGTCCAAATGACGTAATTTTTTGTGTGCGTGTTGACTGATTGTGCAATATTATGAACAAATTTATTGATCACGCCTGATACCCTGTGCTTTGGACAATTTGGCAACAGATTTTGCAACAGCACAAATCGACTTGAACAATTTTCTTGTTTTATGTAGAAGTTTTCGAGAAAATCCTATCTGACTTTTGTAAATTGCATATGCCCACTTCTGTTTCCAATATAAAAAGTACTTTAATTCGATTGAATGAAACAGATTCAGTATTTTCCATCCGTTATAATATTTTTTTAATAGGTATTTATTTAATAATTCTTTTTGTAAAATATGGATATCCGTGCGAATTTTAGACTTTCATTAATATTTAATTGCCAGTTTTAGGATAAAAAGATAAAAAGGATGGAATAATTGATCGATTTTAAATATTCACGGGCGCTTAAAACAAACTCGTTATTGGCTCTAATTTAATGGAGAAATAGAGAGGATAATTTCCTGTCCCCAGAACGGATATTTTAGCAAACTTTTTTTTAATATCTGGAAATATTATAACTTTTGTTTCAAAAAGCTGTTTGTTTGGGTTTGAGAAAGGGAAAGGTTAACTGCTCAAATGTTTTTTCCTTAAAGAATTTATGGTGAATGAAAACTTTAAAAAACAAAAATGTCTTACTCTGGTATTACAATTAAGCGGCGTTGGGAGAAAACTGAGGGATACTTATTTTAAATGTGCTTTATTTGATATACACATCATTCAGTTAAAATAATCCACTCATTACTATTGTTATGTTTATTAAAAAAATGCTGAAACACTTCGTGTAACCCCTCATTCAGCCATATTTTATTTTTTGACATAATGTGCATACTTTCTTCAAAAACTGTAATTCGATTTTTTCAACTGAAAATTTAATCTTCAAATATTGCTAAAAAGGTCAAAAACAAGCACAATTAATCATCGTCATCGTCATTTTATTAAGTGCTCAAAATGGCCCTACCTACCTAATCGTAGGTCTAATTTGTATTATTTTGCGAAACAAAAACAGTGTTGTCAGTCGTTGACTACTTTTAAGATTTTCGGAACAACTAACTTGCAGCAGAAGCAACAGCTAACTTGCAAATGGACTAGAAATTTTTACTGGGCAATTGTCCCGAAATAAATGGGACAGGTACGTGGCCAGGTCCCTTTTCTATTCCTGAAATATTTTGCTTTAATAAATTATGACATTTGGAAATTCCACTTTTGACCAGGTTTCGGAGACAAATTCCCCTTAGTGCAATGTAACCGAGAAAATTAAAGCTCGGTTGTACCATTTAAGATTTCAAATATCTCCACAAAAAATCTAAATGGGTTAGGTCGGGATGCCTGGGAGGCCATTCTGTAGGCTCTCTTCTGCCATCTCAGCTACCACATAACCATAACAATTTTTTGTTGTACTCTAGAAATAATCAAAAAAACTTGGACACGGAGTGTTAGGTAGGTGACTTGACGGACAACACCGTTTTTTCTGCGAAATTGTTCAAATTAAACCTACCTATAAGTCAAAGGTGGTCATTTCCAACACTTAGTAAAATAGTTTTTGTTTGTTTTTAATTACCTACGTTAGAAATAATTAAAAATTTATATTTAGATTCACTAGCACTTTCACTTAAATTTACTGATAACCTATAACCAGTTGTTTTTACCGTAATTTCGCAAAAAAATCTTCCAGAGTAGTCTTAAGCGTCTTTTTTACCAAGGCTGGTCTTATTTCATCATAACAAGTTTGTAAACAAGCATTATTAGGATATTGTACGTCACATTTTCAAAATTATTTCAGGATTATAAGAAACGGCCAGAGAAAGCGCCAAAACGTGGACATTCATACATTTCGGGGAATAATAACAAAAAATACAATCGAGCCTATGCCACGTCCAAATCGTTCGATGACATCAGACATTGTTAGACCTTTTAGTTCGCTATCGAATTTCCCAATCTCGAAAATTACTGCATGGGTCGAATTTCACAAAGAGGGTTAAAAATCCGTCTAACAATAAACCCCCCATTAAATCGTCCTATTAAAGTCCTGGAATGTGGAAATTTCCCCACGTTCAAAACTGGTCGTTTCGTAAGCAAAGGGGTTTCAACTAATGTCGCCAAAAGTTGTACAGCCAGATTCTCCACTGCTAGTCCGGTCTAATCTGACAATCAAAAGTTTTAAACTGACAAGTGTAAGAATAAGACAACTAAGTTTCATTCTATGAACTTATTTCTGAGCTTTTTCGCAAATTTATCAGGTAAAGGACAATTTTAATACGTACTTTCAACAATAATAGAACTAAATACATTACAGCAACTCGTTCCAAGATGAAAATCATTTGGAAACCAAGTAAATCGCTGAAATATCACAATAATTCATAAGTGTTTAATGACAAGGACAGGACAAAAACCTGTCAAAACATAACTGATCAACTATAAGATCTTAATTTAAACCAGTACTAAATCTTAAACTTTCTTAGTGAATCTGGACGGTAGTGTTTTCGAATGTTGTGTTTCTATGGCGATATTTAATGACATCTCGGTGGGTAATGAAAACTCATATTTTACGAAGGACAGCGGTGCTGGTGGTGCAGCATTGACTGGGTTGCGTTGGCTTGCGGGCTACTAATTAAAGGAACAACTATTCCAGACTTTTTGCATATACAATATGACTTCTGTTTTAACTGGTATTTTTTTAAAATATCTTTATCTCTGTATTTATGTATTTTAAATTAAATGCATGCATACTTTTCGTTTCTATTCTCAAGGTTCTGTTTCTGACTGACAATGGAAGAGTTCTTAAATTAATTCGTTTATTTTTTGCTGACATAATGCCTGTCCTTGTCATAATAAACATGTTAAAAGCAGACGTATCTGCATAGCGACCGACGCACACGACTGCGGTTTTTCATCATTACCATGTCCAGCAGTACTGCTGGTTAAAGTTTTGTACCCAAGCAAACCCAAGCTATTTTCAATATATGACTCGCTAACCGTGAACCATTAAGAACTGATGCCATTATGACTTATATACTACAAGAATTTGGTAGCTGTTCCTCTTCGAATGACGAGCTGAATACGATAAGCTATGGAACGTCATTTTAAACCTAATATGGCGGATTACCTTTTTCTTCACAATCCCCTTCGGTTACAGCTGTGATCATAGTCGAAAGCATAAAATCGAATGATTTCTAAAATATGCAAATAGCTTGTACCAACCAATTTCGAGCTATTAACCTAAAATGTCAGACATTTGTTACTCCATGGACTAAAATGTTGAATTTCCTTACATAACTTTGACGTTTCTGATATATAATTCAAAACTAAAATTTTGTCACAAAGAGAATTCGCTATTCATTGTATGCTAATATTATGGCGTCTTTAAAACTCTTGCGAGGACTTGATACCTTCCGAAAAGTTACACAAAGCCGCCCCAAGTAATGCTATTTTAATTTGGCTGGGGTTGAAACTTCGTCGCGGGAAACTACTCGGTTTAAATCACTCCGGGAGATGCTCGCTGGGTTTATTAGAATTAGTATGGAAGAGTAATTAAAGAAAATGGGTAATAATAATTAAGGTTGTTTTATGCTTGCTTTGCTGCGATTATTTCCTATTAAGACACAAAATTTATTTGATTTATCTTACTTGTTCGTAAAGTTCATAGGTAATGGACGGAATTCTTTTTTTCTCCGCTCTAATTTTCAGTCTGCCTATTAGTCGTTTCTTTCATGGCCTTTAATGAAATGCTGCATGCGAATTAAAGCTGTTGATTTTGTCAACTGAGGAGCATATGGTAAATCCGTCATGGTTTGTGTGGAACAAAAGGAAAAATCTACATACTAACATGATTTCATGGTTTTAAAAATATTTAATCTAGATAATTCACAAAATTAAGTCATGTTTTAATTATATTGGCAAGAACTTGCAATAATTTCGGTCCAATCCAAATCCAATACAATTTTTATTTGGAAAAGTGCCCGAACACGTCGATTAATATTTAAAAACTATTTCCAAATTTGGCTGTTCTGTTTCCGAATAGAAATATCTGGTTTCAACAAGATGCGAGACCTGCCCGTGAGTATCTGGATACAGTATATCCAGGCAGATGGATTGGTAGAACGGGACCCTTTGAATGGCCACCCAAATCCCCAGACTTCACTCCTCTGGATTATTTTTGTGGGGTTACTTGAAAAGCAAAGTATTCAAGACGAAACCAACAAATGTTCAGGAGGTGAAAGCACGAATAAGACATGAGTGTAGGCTAATTTTTCCCAAAGTAGTTAGAAATGTTCAAAACGAGTTTCAGTCTCGTGGGTATTGCCAAATAGAGAATGGACAACATTTTTAAAAAATATCCGATGACGTCATATCTCAAATTTGGGACACACTGTAGAAATATTTTTTTATAAAGAAGACCGCAACTGAAAATATTATCGACGTGTCCGAGTATTTTTCCAAAAAAAAACTATTTGATTTACTGAATTTATTCCATGTTACAGACTCACAGTGTATGTAAAATTGGGTTTTCTGACATGACACCCACAAAGTTTTTCTATCTTACAAACTCCTTTGAACAAAATCCATTGCATAAGGGAAGAAGGTACAACAAAATTGTTTTACCCAAGGCAGAATTGTATTGAAAATGTAACAGGGTTACAGGAACGTGATGAGGGTGCACGAACTTATATAAAAAATCTTGTGCGTTTGAAATTACACTAGTCACACCACGTGGGGTACTTCTATTAAGATTTAACTATTTAACAGGGTTGCTTACCCCTCGTCTGAAAACTTGCTATATAAAAAATATAAAATCTGAAACCTACCAATAGACGTAAAATTTGCCACACCTTTTACTTTATAAAGAATGTCAGTAATTTTTCCTCGGCATTTTCGTATTTTCTACGAAATTTGAAACCTGTTTTACGAAAATAAAGGTTAGGATCGAATATGCAACGAGCTACAGATTTTGCATCAACAACAAAGAGGTGTAAAAAGTGCACGTACTTTTTGCACTCGATTCATCTGCGCTAGTCCAAACGAACTCCGTGCAGGCTTCTAAATTTCACCAACGGACGCCTAAATGTTATATAGGCGGCCAATAAAACAATAACGTAAGTGGAAGCATGACACCCGCTACCGGAACCGATTGTAAGTAGAGGACCGCCAACGAACATAACTAAAATATAAGTAGTTTACAACAGGTCTATTCGTTTTTGATACATGAAACTGCACTAATTTACATTTTTTTCTATTTGTAAGAGGTATATGAGGCGATGGATACAAAAACCACTTAACTCGAGTTAAATTTTCACGAAAAAAATACAATTATATTGTGTATTAAGATATTATTTAATGTATCGCATCTTATATTGAGTTGTGAGAAGTTGTATTATGATCAAACTTTAAAATCTCACCCTTGAATGTTATATAGAAGTGGAATAAGTTACTGAAATAACAATAAACAATCAGTCAAAGTTAAGTGGTTTTTGCTGATAAAGCTTGCTGTCAGAAAGAAAATAACAAAGTTATTGGTTTTATATTTAATTTTATGCTGATTTTGCGTTCATTTACTTATTTTACAAACCTTCTACATTGGAGGAGCGACGTATTGTATGCTGAATATGTATATAAACCGTTTTTAAGTTTAGAGATACCATTTTTAGATACGAGGAAGCTCTTCATCGCATGACATTTTATCATTCGACAAATTGTCTTCAGATTCAGTATTGCTAAAACCGTTTTAATTTGACAATGATTAAATAGCAAAACTTGCATAATAATATATAAGAATAATACAACTTAGTTCTGTATACCATGAATTTATTTCGTAGTTTTTTTGCAAATTTATAAAAAAGGTTAATGTAAGCATTTATTTTTTACAAACCTAACTTCATTTTAGCAACAAAATCCACGATAAAGATCATTTGCAAAGAAAGCAAATTGCAGAAATAAAAGAATAACTTGAACTAAAAGAATAGGTTGTTAAGAGAACAAAAACTTGTCAATACCTAACTGACCAACTAGAAAAGTTAAATTTAACTTCTTAATCTTAAATCTTTTTAGTGAATACCGAGGTGTTTTTAAAATTAAGTTTTTCGTGTATCTATTATTCTGGAAAAGGCATAATGTAGTGGTGTAAAATGAAACGGCAGGAAATATATTCATTTTCTTGAGTTAATTTAACCCTCGCCTGTATACAGGTCAAAACAGAAAAGTATTAAAATGGGCTACTGTAAAATGGGGGAACAGAGTGTTAGGGGTGATGGAAAGGAATTTCGCTTTTACGTTTTTTATTACTGGGGGTGTTGTAAAATTGACCCTTTTATATTGAATTTTCAATAAATTCTGCTCGCGTTCAACCTGGCAAAATCCGTAATAAATTAGTATAGAAATTGTTTTCCAGCAAAATATATTAGAATTATGTAAATAGGTGTCTGTTCATCGTCTCCAGATGATGCCTTGGGTAGCGAAATGCGTTGAGAGCAAACGATAAAGTTTTGCTTTATAGTAAAATTGTATAAAGCATCAGCATGCCAAAGGTTCCGCAATTCCAATATTGTTGAGATGTGCTGAGTAATATTGATCCTAACAAAAACATTGCCACTGTAAAAAAAAAGCCAAGTTCGCGTGACTGTTAGGCCGTAAAAAATAGGGAAATTTGATGTAGGGCCAAGTTCGACATTGTTACTTTGTGGGTTAACCAGTATCTTACGCATTACATGATCACAAGAATAAGTAAATGACCAGAAGGATAACCCTCTGGCGGTACGTTTGTTCTAAGCCTCTAACGCCGAGGGACCCTGAGTCAGTGTTAAAGCAAAATTTTATGATATTGCCTTAGCCTAAGGCACGCGTAATTTGGAGTCGTAGATTTTTGGTACGTGTATTGTACGATAATAATTATACATTTATTTTTAGTGGTAAATTGTATTGATTTACATTATAAGTTCGATAAACGAATTTTACAATGACTACTAATCGATTGCAATTCACAAAATTATGATCTACCTGATTCTGTTATTCTGTATGCGTCAGTTTTTGGATTTTCCCTTTATTTGTTTGCTAAACTCACCTCTATGCCAAATTTCAGTATTTTAGGGCTACGGGCAGTATTAATGATTAATGAGTGAGTCATTTTCAAAATAGCTAATTTTTAGATTCAGTTTACTTTAAAAGTAAAAATTGAGATTTTTCCGGAAAATTAACTTTGAGCTGTGTAATATTCTTCTACGCAAATATATGTATAAGAGCCAAAAAGTACGCACCCTTGCTTCCAGGAAAGGGTGTTTGATAGTGCAGCTTGAACTTGCCGCGGATATGATGATGCCTTCAGATGACAGGCCAAATTATTGCTGCTCTTTAGACATACTGTTCAAGAATAGAAAAGATGTGTCATCTACCAATAGATTGTGCCAGCATTGAAACTGTGTATCATAAGCTATTAAATAATTGTTGAGGTGTCATAATATATATCATACTTTCGTTAATTAGGAAAATTATTTAAAGCAATTTATTTCGATTTTTTTTATCTTATGCTATTAAAGTACCATAATCGGTAACAATTAAAAGCTTTACGACCAGTTTTTCACTTGTTAGTTAACTTATAGTTAAGAGATACTTAATACAAAAATGTTGACGTTTTTCATCTTTGGTTATCGCGAAAGCTCAGGTTAACTTGATGTTAAGATAACTGCAAAATGAACCACTAGTTAACTACTAAATTTAATAGTAGCTATTGCTACCTACGTGAAGTATAAAAGTTGAATTTTGATTCTGGAGGTTAATTTCAGGGGGTAAATGGGAAACAAAAATTCAAGGGCATCGTGTAGGGTGTCAAATAAAAGCTTATTGAAGCACGAATTCAACAATATATATGATGTATTTTTAAGCATTTTTAAACATTTTTTGGGAAAACGCTTAAAAATTGTTGCCCCCACCCTTACCACCAAAAGGATCGCTCAGAAAAATCTGAAAAAATCATGAACATTGAGAATTAGGTGTGGGTTGAGCCAGAATTATCAATATTGAAAAATTCTAGCGCGATCAATTGTTGTAAACAATTTAATTGTTTATTTCCTTATAACTGCTGAACCATTGGTTTTAGAGAAAAAGGTTTTCGACAAAAAATATTTTTTACGATGTAAGGACCAACTTTTGTCCTTACATGTTTTTCAAAATTTTTAATTAGGCTCAGTCGAAACACCCCCCCCCCCCCCACACACACACACACTTAGCTCCGCGCATACGCGATGTGATACGGCTTTGGTGCCATCGGTGGCGGATAGCGCGGCAGATGGGCGAAAATCGGGCGGCCGTGGTTTGCTCAGGTTGAGTGGGGGCTGATAGCACGGAACACTAATAATTGTGCAAGTATAGCTTGCACTTGACCGAATTTTTTTTAATGAGTTTTAGCAACTATTATGTCAATTCTTACAAGGACGACGAAGAGTCCATTAGAAGACCAAGAATTAGGTAGAAGGCGTCCCTACTTCCTTGAACAATTAGATAGATAGTAATAGTAGTTAAGAATATGAGCGTAACATTTTTTTAAGGACACTACTTTTAGAGGCTTATTTCTTAAAAACTTAAGCACGTATTCAATTGTCATTTTTACAAACATGTCAGTTACCACTAAAAAACAAAACCATTGTTGGGTAAAAACGAATAAACGCGATCGAAAGTCCCAAATTCGATTCGAAACTTCCTAAATAATTTCGCTCTCTTCTTTGAAACCACTATTACCTCGAGGGTGCAAAGAGAGAATTAAAGGTCTAACCGACAGGCGTCTGCGTCGGTCAGGGTAATTTTAAAGCGAAAGCAAAAGATTTTTTATGTGTACCAAAGGACTTGTATAAATAAGTAACAGACAGTTTACTACTACTTACTTTTTCCTAAGGACTTATCCCTAGATTTACAAACAGGGTTTAGGAGTTTAGACCTTTTTCTTGGAGAGTGAAGATTTAACAATTTGGTCGGTGTAATTGCGCATTTGTATTGATGTTTTATTCTATTTTGCAGGTTTTTCTTACGTGCTTCAATACCTGTTTCGTGATAAAATTGAGAAAAAAGCCAAAAAACTGTTTTGTAGAATTAGACTGTGTTAGACTGTCTTATTTTACTCCTGTCGGTTTAAACTTTTAAGCGTCAAATCAGACTGGTTTAAAGCAGCCTCTTAAGAAAATTCTGTTTTTACCCCTTACATAAATACGCTTCTGGATGACGCATTCGGTATTCATTTTAAAGTGGATTATCCCTTTATAAGACAGTCTTGAAATATTGGGAAAAAATACAGAGTGATTCAAAATTCAAAATGTCCAGGGGAAAAAAAAGTCAAAAAATCGAAATTTAGTCGGCGATTGCTCCCTTCCTATAAAGAATGAAGAAACTAAAAGATATGGATACCATGTATTTCGACGAGCTCTTTCCGATGACGTACATCGGATTTTAATTTGAACCATTTTGATCCCATAAAAAAATAAAAACCGTGAAATATTTGGGTCACAAATCGAAATTTCCAGTTTTCCCTAAATATATCCATTTTCCGGTGATTTTAGGTTTAGGTAAGTGTGTTGCAAAAAGAAAGTATTTCAGATTTTGAAGTTTCACTAATGAATCCGTTTTTCGATCCGACGTTTTGTTTTCGAGTTATTAGGTACCAAAGATGGGATATGCAGATGGCATATTAACCTAAAAAAATTCAAAAAAATTACTTGCCATTTTCTGATCCTCACCAGTTTCAATAGAGTTCTGAAGCTCCGGGTCCTCTACAACCTTCGAAAATTTACTTCGATTTAAGTCACTTTTGCGACCTGTACCCGATTTCAACGGAAATCGCGGAAATTTCGACTTTGACGTTTAATAGCTTCGAAATGAAACATCCTGTATAACTAAATTTTTTACTGAAGCTAGTTGCACTATTCCTCTATCAACCCAAAAAATTCGATTGCTCCCCTTCTGACTGTTTCCGAGAAAAATAAACCTGTTCGATTTTAGGTGCAGCTTTACGTTAACATGTAGATTGACACTTTTATTTTTGCTGATCTCCTAACGTCATTATTCATTAAGGACAAATGACTGCTTTTAAAATTGTAATAAATTATACCGAAAAGTAAACATTTTTTGTAGCTAAATTATCCTAATAATTTTCATCAAAATAATTTTTTGGGTTTGTATTGACTTCCTTAAACGATTTGTACAATAAAAACAATATGCGCATATTCCTTATCGACAAATTAACATGATCCTAAGACTCTGAAATATACCTATGTCAAGTTTCATCTCTATACTACTAATAGAACAGGGCCCAACATAGGGTTAAGAATTTAACATAATATGGACCGCTTCAAAAAAAAAGGGCACTGTATATGGTGTAGGAATATTAACCTTTCTTAAATAAAAAAAGCAATATTTGTATTCTTGCCAATTTTCCATGGCCTTAATCGCGATGGCGCAATAGACCAAATCGTACAAACTCATGCAATTCTTACATTATGAGCCAAAATAACTCTGAAAAAATATGTTATAGAACAAAAACAGTTTCGTCAAAACTGGTACAGCGTTCACATTATAAATAAGGAATAATGTCCACATTAGTTTACACCAGTGCCAGTGCATGTATTTAGATGTTTTCTAGCGGAAAATGTTGACACTGCGACAAAGTTCAAACGAGATTATGCTTTGAATAATAAATATATCGCGAAGTTGACACTGCAATATGCAACAAACGGGCAGAATTATATAAGTATGTACATAAAACAAAAAGTTATACACAAGCCAACATTTCATTGTTGTTAATAAAATACATGGTGGACAGAAAATAATATAATGCCATTATGTGATTGTAGAGATTTATTTTATTTTAACACAAATATTTTAGTCTACACGATAAAACGTAAAATGAATAATTGTGTAACACTCGTAATAATTATATTGAACATAAAACATAAAAAAAAATGTTTTAACGGTTGTTTTTTTTTGCTTTTTTTTATGTATTTGAGACCATGTTAAATTGGTTTTATGCTTTCCATTTTATATAATTCTGAATGGTAAAAGTTATTATTTTTTCTGTAAATTTACATTACGCAGAAAAACTGGATTTTTCCATTTTTAAAATTGAATGCCCAATATGCGACATAGGGGGCCTAATGAAAGACAGTCTCTTATTAGGTTCCCTTATTAATAAGTGAAAAAAGAACACAAAAACCACAGACACATCGCATCTTCTCGAAAGCGAATGTGACAGTGTTGTTTTTTCATTTTATTGTATTGAGTGTCCGGGGGATTTTTCAATCGAATAAAATGGCCATGAGATGCCTCTAGCCAAAGTTTGTATTTTTAAACTTTCTTGTACTGACAAGGCAGAAGCAGTTTACTTAGATATAAGTCTTTTTCTCACAAAACAGACAAATAAAGTCATCTTGCCTCCTCAACCCATATCACTTATTTTTCATCTTTACGCAGTATGCTTCTAACTATGATTCTAATCGAGTAGGGCTTCTTTCCTACAAAAACCGATTTTAGCAATTTCTACCAAATTCTCTCTCTCTCTCTCTCTCTCTCTCTCTCTCTCTCTCTCTCTCTCTCTTTCTCTCTCTCTTAATGTTTCCTAAAATAAGGAATTTAAAATAGAGCAAAAGACAAGAAGGAAAGAAAGTTTTGTATTGACTTTTTGGGACGTTAAAAGTTTTAGACGCCCATTTTTAGTCTAGCCACAGTTTAAAGCTCTAAATTATGAGGGATTTTACCCTATGAAAGAAGCCCAAAAATACGTGTTTTAATAGATAACAAAGGGTTTACCGGTAATTTTGCGGAAATTTTGATAACTTTGGGAATATTTTAAATATCAAATATTTAGGACAAAATGGACATATAATATATATTTTTATGCTTTTTAGTGTTCCGTGCTAAAATAAGCAAAACGAAACACTTACGCAATCACTTCGGTGCCCGTCCGTCCATTCGTCTATCATAGGCGATTTCCTCTGGAACTATTCGACGTGAAAATTTGATATTTAGCACAGAGATAGAGTGTGGTGGCCCAATTATAGACTTAAAGTATTCTGAGGGTTAATTTTAGGGGGTAAATTGGGAAATAAAAAAACATTCATTGGGATAGTGTAGGGTGTCAAATAAAGGTTATTGAAGCACGAACAATGTTTTTGAAAATTACCGGTAAAGAAATTTGTCTGGCCCAATCAAAATTACCTTACCAAAATTACCGTTACCGCGGTAACGTTACCGCACTTTAATCTCTACATATTAGGAAGATGTCTCATATTAAGCTACTTTCCTGTGACTTTCACTCTTCAATTACGCTGGATATTGAAGGAAAAGGATCTAAAAATTATTTTATTTAACTTTTTTTGAGTCGTATTCATATATTGGAAGTTTTTTTTAAATGTATAAATAATATATATATATATATATATATATATATATATATATATATATATATATATATATATATATATATATATATATATATATATATACTAATATACTAGATTCTTGAACCATTCAAATATATTCTTTATAAATTTTTCTTGGGTTTTTTTGGTTCAACAAAATTCAGTAAGTCTACCTCATATTTTTTATTTCAAACGTTTCGGCAACACTTTTGCCTTCATCAGTGTAATTTTTATTCATAAAAAGGTTATTTCCTATTGAAAGATAGGGTGGTCAAAATGACAATATTTACAAAAAGACACCACATTTAAAAACTTTAAAAACGTTCTAAAATACATCCAGAGGGGAAATCAATATGGTTAATTTTTATACTAAGGAATTTTGGTCTTAGTTTTTCAGTTTTGCATCTTAATAAAAAGCTTCTTCTGTTTTTTTGATTTGCCAATTTACAGTTATGTTTTGCAAAACATTTCATATTGGTAAAAGCAGCTTGACCAAAAGTTGTTCTGTTATATTCATGGGACAGCAAATTTTCACCCATTTTGCGATATATTCTAATATACTAGATTCTTGAACCATTCAAATATATTCTTTATAAATTTTTCTTGGGTTTTTTTGGTTCAACAAAATTCAGTAAGTCTACCTCATATTTTTTATTTCAAACGTTTCGGCAACACTTTTGCCTTCATCAGTGCAAAACTGAAAAACTAAGACCAAAATTCCTTAGTATAAAAATTAACCATATTGATTTCTCCTCTGGATGTATTTTAGAACGTTTTTAAAGTTTTTAAATGTGGTGTCTTTTTGTAAATATTATGTCATTTTGACCACCCTATCTTTCAATAGGAAATAACCTTTTTATGAATAAAAATTACACTGATGAAGGCAAAAGTGTTGCCGAAACGTTTGAAATAAAAAATATGAGGTAGACTTACTGAATTTTGTTGAACCAAAAAAACCCAAGAAAAATTTATAAAGAATATATTTGAATGGTTCAAGAATCTAGTATATTAGAATATATCGCAAAATGGGTGAAAATTTGCTGTCCTATGAATATAACAGAACAACTTTTGGTCAAGCTGCTTTTACCAATATGAAATGTTTTGCAAAACATAACTGTAAATTGGCAAATCAAAAAAACAGAAGAAGCTTTTTATTAAGATGCAAAACTGAAAAACTAAGACCAAAATTCCTTAGTATAAAAATTAACCATATTGATTTCTCCTCTGGATGTATTTTAGAACGTTTTTAAAGTTTTTAAATGTGGTGTCTTTTTGTAAATATTATGTCATTTTGACCACCCTATCTTTCAATAGGAAATAACCTTTTTATGAATAAAAATTACACTGATGAAGGCTAAAGTGTTGCCGAAACGTTTGAAATAAAAAATATGAGGTAGACTTACTGAATTTTGTTGAACCAAAAAAACCCAAGAAAAATTTATAAAGTATATATATATATATATATATATATATATATATATATATATATATATATAATATATAGATTATTTTTTAAATGTAGAAATAATAGATACGTATTATTTTTGTCCAATATACATATGTGCTTGTGTACCTAAATAAACATTTTTCTAAAAATGCACTGAAAAAGCAGCGAAAAAGCAAACCGTTGTAAATCTTGAATCTCATGTGTGAATTTAGAAGTAAATGTACTAAAAATAATAAATGTATCTACCCATATGCTATATTTATACCGTAATTTTTCAACGTAGCGAAATTTTAGGGTAGAAAACCTCTTTTGGATTAATAATTATGGGGTTCGCCAGCGCTGCCTGGATGTGATGCGATATTGTAGGGCAAAGGTATTATCCATCGTTCCCCTACCAATCAAAAGGTGCCCCCAAGGTGTTTTCATAGAAAGGGGATGTAAATGATTAGGTTCATTTGTTTTTATTCAATTATTTTGAATTGTAACCCTATACGCTTGCAATTTGCCGAGTAAAAGCGATAGTTTATTTTTTAATATATACCTTTCCGCTTTCCACTTAGGAAGCAAATGCAATAAATCGACACCTTTATTCTTTGAATACAATGGTTTTGTATTGGCCCAACCAAGGACAGAAAAAGGGATTCAGTGTTTTAATATTTTTAAAATTGGAACTTAAATTGTTATCGAAGCCACTGTTCAGTCGTCTTGTGATAGCAACTAACAAAACTGCCGAAACATTATAACATTACTCGCCCAAGATGGTGATATTCGCCTAATGCTACCTCTTCACTCTCGGCGAGACGACACGAAAGTTTAGTCGGGGCTTTCGCATCGTCTTGTAAAAACCTCGCGACGAGGCGGTCTCACGAAAGTGTAAAAGTAACATAACAGATTAGAACTTTGAAGTATTGTTTGTGATACAAAAAAATCGCTAAATTCAATAAATACATCTTAATACCTAATCTACAAGGTGCACTGCCAACATCAGTAAAATAAGAAGTAATGTGGCTAAATTAATTTGTTGTATTTTTTTATAGAACGGAAGAACAAAGTGTATGTCATATACACTGACATTGTTGACTTAGCTCATAATATGCTTATCGTACAATCGTTAATTATGACAAATATTTAAAAATATTTAAGTTTATAACTAAAATAATTTTCATAATATTCTTATTCAATACTTTGGTTCTTAAAATTGCAACTTAATTTCTTAAAGAAATCCTTCGGGTTTTCCATCAAAACATTTATCAAACTTTATCCCCTACGCTGTTAAGAAGCCAAGAAAAAAGTTAGGGTGGTGTTGAAATACTTCATTGTTATGTCCGGTTTTCTTTGTAAGAGGGATGTCAAATAAGTTTTCCGTGACTTTTTATTGGATCTGGTGTCAGATGATGTTTGAAAAATTGGATAGATCAAAAAGTTTTTTTTATACGGAAGTGGATGTTTGTAGAGTAATAGTTACGGTAATAATTTATAACGAAAATATGTTTGCACGTTATTTGCTCTTTAATCAGAAATTATTGGATTTGTTTTATTGTATTCTGAAAGTATGCATTTTTATAAGAATGTAAAGAACATTTTGACCAACTTGAGCGACAAAGATCTATACTTGTAACTCTCATAAACACTATTTTATTATTTTTGTTCTTAGATCAAATTTTTTATGGTTTTTGTCAGTTGTCGTCGGATGTGGTAAGCATGCTCATTTGATGTAACCTTGCTGTTGTTAGTGCTGCTTCTGGCAGCAAGTTCGCATCCAATGATCACACGACAACCTCTTTCGACTTTATGTAGTCCAGGCCTTATTTTAAAAACTATAAAGTTATCAGGAAATATTTTCTAAAATGGAATACCCTATTTTTGCTTTAGTTTCTTATTCTGCTTAAAACTATAAGCTTTATATATCAAACCCTATACTATATACAGCCTTGGCCAGAGTATTGAGTATTTTAGGCGACCCGAATGCGTTACAATACGCTTATTAAATTTTATACAAATATCACAATATCTGTGGGACTATTAGATTTAGTTATGTATAGGGAATTTTAGGTAAACTAAGCCCATAATTTTAAGAGAAAACAAAATAATAGGATATTTCATTTTGAAAATAATATAACTTTAATCCGTCACACTTTTGACCGACTCTGTATATTCCAACTTTTTAATTTATAGGGTTTCGAAAGTCGTACAACTTTTATCAAAAACATTTTCCCTAACTTTTCTAGGTATTTAAAGAATGCTGGGAAAAATAAAGAAGCTTCAAACGTGACTTGTTATTATAATTTTACGAGAATTCCCTTCCTTACTGGCAAGCACGAATATATACAGGTAACTTCGATTCCTAAATATTCACTGTCAAATTGTAAATAATGTTACCTACTTTATCTTACGTTACCTACTTTATGTCGAAACTTTCAACTTCGTTTTCAAATATTATTCTTGCGTGCACAAATTTAAGTAGACACATTTTCTTTCGTTGTTGTTTATGTTGATTTTAACTCAACGTTGTTGTTGGTTACTTTATTTTTAACTCGTCAGTGAATATGCGGAGGTAAATTATCCGAAAGGCAAGAGTTTACAAGTCATAACATTAAATCTACATAATACCTTGGTACCGCCGGTTACGTTTTATAAAATTATTTTTAAATACCATCTAAATACTGACACTTGCGAGGCAAAACGAAACAATTTTATAATAACGCCGTGTATACTTTGAATACAATTGTTTTGTATCGGTCTAACCGAAAACAAATAAAATAAATTCTATTATTTTTAAAATTAAAGTTAAATGTTCAGATTTACTAAAAAGGTTTAAGATTTAGCACTGGTTTAAATTAGGATCTAGTTTATCAGTCAGGTTTTGACAGGTCATTGTTAATTAGTGGCCATTAAAAAGTTATGAGTTCTAATATTTCAGCGCTTTGCTAGGTTTCTAAATATTTTTACTTGGAACATGTCGCTAAGATGAATTTAGTTTTGATTATTTTGGAAAGTACATACTAAAACTGCGTTTTTCTTTATAAATTCAGTATAAAGACTCGGAAACGAACTCATAGTATAAAAGTTAGCTGTCTTATTCTTGCACTTGTCAGTTTAAAACTTTTGGTTGTCAAATTAGACCGCTCTAGCGTTGGAGAATCTTGCCGGAAATGGTTTTTAAACAGACAGGTGTAGGAATAAAATAATTAAATTTTATACTATGAATTTATTTTTAGTTTTTTCGCAAATTTATAAAGAAAAGGACAGTGTTCAGTGATGCAATTAGACATTTAAAACTGTAGCCCGAAATATGAACAGTATGTTTAGTGAAACGTAAATGGACCATACCATTAGGCAACCAGCATTGGACTTTGCGTTTACCTGCTTAAGGGTGCTGAAGTGAGCCCGGCGCGGGGACAAAGAACTAGACATTCCTGGAAACGAGTGGAAGAGTCAGTACGCGTAGAGAATCAGTCACGAGAGGGTGAGTTTAAAAAGTTAGTTTTCACATTTCACGTTTTACACGAAAATCGAAGACACGAACACGGTACTACCCCGAATGTACCGTGAGGCACGAAAATCGAATATTTAGGTCCTTCAATTAGGATAATCGAATCGAAAAACATAATGGTCCTTCGCCCCAAATAAGAAACCAGCAGACACGAAGAAAGAAGAAAATTACACGGTGAGCTCGTTCTATGCTTCCTATCCTTTCATATCATTGAACCTATCCTAGGTAGAGAAGTTAAGCATGCCTTCAGTTTGAGTTGTAGAGTATGGTTTTGCAAAAAATTGTAGTTAGTTTTGTACGCTATATCGTAATTTATCGTATGTTATCGTAAATAAATCGTACCATAAAAGAAAAAGTGAAATTTCTCGAATCACGGCGGTTTTCACGAACGTTTAGTAAAAATTGTCAAAAATGCCGCAAAAAAAGGGCAAAAACCTAAAAGAGTCTAAAATCGACGATGAATACGCGGAACTGTTGCACGTAAGAAAAGTTGTTTATGCACGATTGGAACGTTTTAATAAGTTTTTAAAAGAAAAACGCGAAATAGATGTCATTCAGTTGGAAATAAGACTAAAAAGTATCGAAGACGATTTTGTAGAGTTTGACCGGTGTCAAACAAAAATAGAGTTTTTTAACGATGAAGAAACCGAAAATAGACTTGTCATAGAGGACACGTTTTATGAAAGTATCGGCTTAGCAAAAACGATTATAAATTCCCAAAAATCGCAAGAACAAGAAAATAAAATACTTCTCGATATCGGATCGCACCAGGCAAATAGTAATATACCAAATAACGCTGTTGCCAAACTTCCGGAGATAGGATTACCTACTTTTCAGGGATCGTACGACACGTGGTCAAGTTTTAAAGACATTTTTAATTCAGTAGTTCACAGACGCGCGGATTTAAGCCACATTGATAAATTTTTGTACTTAAAAATATGCTGCAAAGACGAAGCGTTAAAGATAATAGAATCTCTCGAGGTAACTGCTAGTAATTATAAAGTAGCGTGGGAATTACTGGAAAAAAGATATGACAATAAACGAGCAATGGTCAATTTTCATGTAAATGGTTTATTGTTTAAATTACCCGAAGTAAATAAAGAATCGTCCGTCGCATTAAGAAAGTTGATAGACACGGTATATCAACACAAAAACGCGTTAGAAAAATTGAATTTACCTGTGGAATATTGGGACGCACTTTTAATTCCGGTCATTTTGCGAAAGTTGGATGACAGAACACGACGCGAATGGGAAAATAAACAAGATGATACCAATTTACCGTCATTAAAACAATTAACAGACTTTTTAACAAAAAAATGCTTTACTCTCGAAGCGCTAAATCTAGAAAAGTCGCATGAATCAAGCAACAGGCCATTTCATAAAAATAATCGAGATTTACCACAACCGAAATTTAAACAATTTGCACGCGAAAACCAACAATATAATATACAGAGTTATTCAGTAACAGAAGGTGTAGCATGTTATTTATGTAAAGATCGTCATTTTATATATCATTGTCCAAAGTTTGCTAATTTATCACTGTCTGAAAAATATAAAGAAATAAGAAATAAAAAGTTGTGTTCAAACTGTTTAAGACAAGGGCATTTAAAGCACGAATGTCTATCTAGTGGTTGTAAAAAATGCTCATTTAGGCATAATACGTTATTACACGAAAGTAATCCAAAACGCGACCTTCAAATTAAAAACGAATCGGAAAAGTTTGCCGAAAATAAGAATCGTAGCGGCAACATCGGTAGCCAAGACGTAGAGCGTGCAACGAGAAGCGAGCTTCAATCTCGACGCGCTGATGCTGATGACGAAAACAGTAACGCACCTCGGCCTACTATGTTAGCGGTCGGCCAGAATTTAAGTCAAAATAAGGAATTTATTGATAACGACACAAATTCAAAATTGTTTAACGAAAGTCAAAGTAACACGCATAATAAACCAATTTATGAGACAAATTATGCTACTTATAACACAAACCAAGTTTTTTTATCAACGGCAACGGTTTTAATAGAAGACAAAGATGGCAATTGGCAGAAATGTCACGCGTTATTAGATTCAGGAAGTCAGTCTAATTTAATAAGCGAATCGTTATGCAAAAGATTAAAGCTAAAATGTGAAAATTTTACCGTGCCATTATCAGGAATAAATCAGATAGTTACAAAAATTAATCGGAGAACATTCGCGAGTCTGAAGTCCAGATTTAGCTCGTTTTATACAAGTTTGCCATTTTTAGTTTTACCCGTCATAACCGAAAAACTGCCATTAGTTGAATTTTCAAAATCTTGTATTAATTATCCGAAAAACATAAATTTAGCAGACGAGAAATTTAATATACCGAAAGAAATCGATTTACTGTTAGGCGCAGGTATATTTTATGATTTGCTTGAAATCGGAAAAATTAAGTTAGGAGAAAACATGCCTGTATTACAAAAAACGTGCTTAGGATGGATATTTACCGGATCTGTAGACTTTAATGAGAAAAGTTATCAAAAAACGGTTTGCAATTTTGTAACAAATATCACGAATAAAGATTTACATGACTCGTTAACGAAATTTTGGCAACTTGAGGAAGTTCCAAGTGAAAAAAGATTATCGAAAGAGGAACAATATTGTGAAGATTATTTTAAAGCAACGACCACGAGAAGCGATGACGGTACATTTATAGTAAAATATCCTTTTGCAGAACATTATGAAAATAAATTGGGAGACTCGAAAAGAACGGCTTTAAAGCGATTTAATAATTTGGAACTGCGGTTAGAAAGAAATGAAAGTTTACAAACGGAATACATAGATTTTATGCGCGAGTATGAGTCACTTAATCACATGACTTTTAAATGTAATTATAACACGGATAATTCTATCGAAAATTTGTCATTTTTCTTGCCACACACAGCAGTTTTAAGAGACTCGGTAACGACAAAATGTAGAGTTGTTTTTGACGCGAGTGCAAAAACTACCACGGATGTGTCATTGAATAATTTGATATTGGTAGGCCCGACGATACAAGATCTTTTTTCAATTTTGCTTCGATTACGTCTTAGGGAATACGTATTGAGCGCTGACATAAAAATGATGTATAGATGTATTTTAATAGACCCAAAAGAACGTAGCTTTCAACAAATATTATGGAGATATCAACCAGACGAGCCAATTAAAGTTTATGAATTAAACACGGTAACGTATGGTACGTCATGTGCACCATTTCAAGCAACGCGATGTTTAAAAGAGGTAGCTATACAAAATAAAGAAAAATACCCACGTACGTCAAAAATTATTGAAAACTCGTTTTATATGGATGATTTACTGTTGAGCGTAAACTCTAAAGAAGAAGCAATAGAAATATATCACGAACTTACGGAAATTTTAGCACAAGCAAAATTTGAATTAAGAAAATGGTCATCAAACGATAGATCAATTTTAAATTATATCTCGCAAACAAGTAATAGTAAAGACGAAAAATTGATCTTATTTCACGACAAAAAAGAGCTTAAAACATTGGGGATTTCTTGGGATGCAAAAACGGATATATTAAAATACTCGGTCAACGTAAGAGTTAATGAAAATAAAGTTACAAAACGAACAGTCTTATCGGCTATCGCACAAATCTTTGACCCTTTAGGCTTAGTAGGTCCAGCGATCATAAAGGCCAAACTTATAATTCAGCAATTGTGGCAACTACAGCTAGATTGGGATCAAGAAATACCTACCGAATTAAAAGAATCTTGGTTAAACTTTGCGTCACAACTTAATATTTTGAATAAAATACAAATTAAAAGACACGTTTTAGAAAAAAAGCCAAAATTTATCGAACTATATGGGTTTAGTGATAGCTCGGAAAAAGCTTACGGAGCATGCGTATATTTAGGTTCAGTAAATAAAAACGGCGAACGCGTAATACGGCTGTTAACAGCAAAATCAAAAGTAGCCCCGATTAAAAAACAGACTTTACCCAGACTTGAATTATTAGCAGCACATTTACTTGCGGAGTTAATACACAAAGTAAAACGTACTCTTGATATAAACATCTTAAAAACGACATATTTTACTGATTCTACTATAGTTTTAGCATGGTTAAAAATCGAACCTTGTAATTTAAAAACTTTCGTGGGAAATCGAATATCAAAAATATCGGAACTTTCTAACATTGAAGATTGGAAACACGTAAAAAGTAAAGATAATGCAGCAGATATTATTTCGCGTGGATTAGATCCAAAAGAATTAATCGAAAACGAGATGTGGTTTAACGGTCCTCGCTTTCTAAAAGATAATACGACGACATATTATGATAACGACATTAATTTAAATTTAGAAATTTTGCCAGAAGTTAAATCGTCTATGGTGACATTAAAAGTAAGTACGAGTTCTGACTTAAACGAAAAGTTAAAAAATACGGAAAACAATACTAAAATAGTTTGGTTTGAAAAATACTCGACTTTGATAAAATTACAAAGAGTAGTCGCATATATTTGTAGATTTAAAAACCGAACAATAAAAAAGACTCCAGTTAAATCAAACGTTTTAACAATAGAAGAGTTAAACGAATCTCTTTTAATTTTAATTAAATTAGCGCAAAACGAATCGTTTGGACAAGAAATTTTAGATATTAAAAAATCAAAGAATGTAAGTAACACGAGCAAAATTTTAAACCTTCACCCATTTTTAGATACGAACGATGTACTCAGAGTAGGTGGAAGATTGTCAAACTCAGACATAGAATTCGATCACCAACACCCGATAATTTTACCCTATAAGCATAAATTAACTTATTTAATCGTACAGGATGCTCATTTAAAACATTTACACGCGGGAGTCCAAAACTTACTTTCTATAATAAGGCTCAAATATTGGCCAGTAAACGGAAAAAACGTAGTTAAGCACATAGTTAGGTCATGTATTAGATGTTATCGTACAAACCCAAAACCGACAAAGTTTTTGATGGGTTCACTACCTCGGTCTAGAGTGACACCTAGCCGACCATTTACCAATTGCGGCGTGGACTATGCTGGTCCAATCTATGTAAAACAAGGTACACGTAGAAGCAAATTAGTCAAAACGTATATTTGTATTTTTGTTTGTTTTGCAACGAGAGCTATTCACATTGAGTTAGTAACCGATCTGACCACGGATAGTTTTTTAAACGCACTAAAAAGATTTTGTTCACGACGAGGGAAACCAAGTGATATCTATTCGGATAATGGTCTCAACTTCGTCGGCGCGAATAATCATTTTCTAGAGTTATATAATTTGTTAAACGGTGATAAACATAACGATTCAGTTTCATCATTTTTAGCAAGTGATCGCATACGGTGGCATTTTATCCCGGCACGATCGGCCCACGTGGGGGGTTTATGGGAAGCGGCAGTGAAATCGACGAAATTTCACTTAAGACGTGTTTTAGGAAACGCAGCTTTAAATTATGATGAAATGCATACTCTGCTTACTCAGGTTGAAGCTTGTTTGAATTCTCGTCCTTTAACACCCATTTCTACCGACATAAATGATTACTTACCTTTGACCCCATCCCATTTTCTAATCGGCGACTCACTTGCAAGTATACCACAAGCCGATGTCAAAAATATGAACGTTAACCGTCTAAATCGATATCAACGACTGCAGCAACTTTACCAACAGTTTTGGAACAGATGGTATAAAGAGTATCTCTCAAGTATGCAGATTCGTTCTAAGTGGAACAAGAAGTTCGAAAATACCGTCAAATTCGGCTCGTTAGTAGTAATCATCGAAGACAATATGCCTCCGCTACGATGGCCTATGGCAAGAGTGATCGAATTACACCCTGGTACAGATAATATTGTGCGAGTAGTTTCAGTGCGCCTATCGAATGGAAAGGTGTTAAAACGATCAATTTCCAAAATATGTTTGTTGCCAATCGAGTCTGATTATAGTGATCAGCAATAAAACTTTAATAAACAATAATGCCTCGAAAAATGTCGCTGACAATTAACTTTGTGTGTTTGTGAATCGCACGATCGTACTACTATAGTTTTGAAAAGTAAGACTTTTCAACGCGGGCGGCATGTTCAGTGATGCAATTAGACATTTAAAACTGTAGCCCGAAATATGAACAGTATGTTTAGTGAAACGTAAATGGACCATACCATTAGGCAACCAGCATTGGACTTTGCGTTTACCTGCTTAAGGGTGCTGAAGTGAGCCCGGCGCGGGGACAAAGAACTAGACATTCCTGGAAACGAGTGGAAGAGTCAGTACGCGTAGAGAATCAGTCACGAGAGGGTGAGTTTAAAAAGTTAGTTTTCACGTTTCACGTTTTACACGAAAATCGAAGACACGAACACGGTACTACCCCGAATGTACCGTGAGGCACGAAAATCGAATATTTAGGTCCTTCAATTAGGATAATCGAATCGAAAAACAGACAGTTTTAGTACGTCCTTTCCACAATAACTAAATTTATTCTAGCAACACGTTTCAAGATAAAATCATTTGGAAACCAAGCAAATCTCTAAAATGTCAATATCTCAGACGTTTTTAATAACGACTTGTTACCAGTGACAGAACAAAAGCCTGTCAAAGCCTATCTAATCAACTAGATCTTAATTTAAACCCGTACTAAATCGAAAATATTTTTAGTTTCAAACTTTAACTCAATTTTCAGGGCAGGAATTTTCATACAATATTTTGACATTTTAATTCCCAAATAAAAAAATTGTGCAAGTCACATTATATACTATAATTTTTTAATAAAACATTAGTTTGATATTAAAAACTATGTTAAAAAAATTATTAAAATTCCCATATTTTCTAACTTTCGAAAGTTTCTTCATAATAGCCTTTGCTAGTTTAATTAAAATTTTTAATATAAATATTCCATAAAATCTACTTAATTTTATCGGACGATGGCAGCTGAATAATATCAAACTGTATAAAATGGATTTTTAAATCTTCAAGTGCGGCTAATCGACAAAACTCGGCATGACGTCAATAGGCGCTCGAATGTTTTACGACAATGCCGTCCGTTCATGTGGATGTTTAATCTACTTTTATAAGCCACTTATACCGCACCGGATGTTGGCTTTACAACTTTCGAAATCTGATTGTATTTGGGAGAAAGCGGTTGACTTCGAGCAAGTAAACTAACTGAGGAGTTTACTGGTTTACTTTCGGTTTCGGTTCTATGTAACTTAATTCTTAAACCATAACTTTTAAACAAATTAACGCCTTAACAATAGTTTTATCTTCCAAGACAAACTTTTAGGTCGATAGATGCCCTTGTCTTCAAATTTTTGATCTAACTTAACTTTTAAACAATAAATTTTATATAAATTAGCACCTAGAAAGATAATTTCATTTGTCAAGGATAACTTTTAGTTTTCTAATTGTTTGGTGGCCCAGTCGCTGTTTTTTTTTTAGTATTATCATCTAAACTTCTCTACTTTTGAAGCGGATAGGAAATTTTTTTCACCTAATTTTAAATCACAATTAATAGCCGAATTCTCGTCCCATTTTAAAAACGTTTTTCCAGATGTAAGGTATACGAGGATAGTTTGAAAAGTTTCCAGCCTAACAACGAGAACAGCAAAATATTGGTTTAACTATGTTTTTATTTTTCTGCATAGTCTTTGTGCAGCTTCAAGGGCCTTTATACCATCGTTATAGGTTGATTTATCCAACTGGTAGACGTTTGTCCCGGCAATCACTTCAGAATCCGATGCGAGCGTTTTGCCGGCAAGATATTTTTTTCAATTTCGGGAACAAATTAAAATCCGATGGTGCTAAATCTAGCAAATAAGGTGGAAGGAACCAGTTGGAAGCCCATGACAAGGAGCATGGTCCTGGTAATGGAACAGAATCTCTTCTTACCTAAGTCCTGAAGTTTCTCCCAAATATTTTGGTTTAGTTGGTCAAGTAATCGTAGCTCGCATGGTACTCGTAATTTATTATTTTTCCTTTTGAAGATAATCTATGAGAATAGTACATTTGGTATCCCAAAAAAGGTGCCATAACTTGTCCGGCAGATGGATAGTGGATCCATGTCTCATCGACAGTAACAAATCGGCGTAAAAAGTCAATAAGGAATATGCACATTTTTTTTTATTGCATAAATCGTTTAAGGAGGTCATTACAACCCCAAAACTGCTATTTTGAGGAAAATTACTGCGTTAATTTAGCTAAAAAAAATTTTTACTTTTCGGTATACTTTATTACAATTTCAAAAGGAGCCATTTGCCGGCTCAAAAAAGTTACGTCACAAGGATAAGTGGCAATCTACATGTTAACGTAAAGCTGAACCGAGGGCTGCCTACCTACAAACGTCTAGAAAATCAAGAATTTCTGTGATAGTCCGAAAGCAAGTCAGTATTTTCTCGAATGATTGTACCTCTATCCTCTATCAATTGATTTACCAAACTGATTGTTAATATTGTAAAGTTATATGCTTAGGAATAGAAAAATGTCAGTCGACAAGACCTAAAGTCAAAAAGGTGATTTTTTTAAAATAATTATAGAACATTTTTCTGGGAGAGGAAACACAAGATGATTACCGACTCTCGGACTAAGACAAGAAGACAGCTGACAGCTACAGTACAGAGTTATATGGAGACCGGCATTAGTTTCCCAGCTGATTTAGTTGTTTATGCTGGTAGCGGTTGTGTTTCTATTACAGTGCTATTTGTGTATAATTCTTTTTATTAAACGTTAAAATGTATTAAAAATATAAACTACAAATATTGTAGCATGCCAATGTGCAAAAGTATCACTGTGTGGGCACTGCAAACCTCCTTTTTCATGTGCCCAAAAAACCGATGTCGAAGAAAGTACCTACTGCAAATTTAATCAAAAATTTTACATTAAGAGGTATCTGTAAAGGTTAGTATCGCTAAATTCAAGTAACCATATGTTGCTGTACATTTATTTTTATAGTATAATAAACAATAAGTGTTTTTAACTAAATTGTAAAGGCAAATCCACCAGCACTAACTTCCAGCCAATTTTCCGATTTTCTTTGCACAAATGCCGTTTTGGTCATTTATAACCAGTCTGTTTAATAAAACAAAAGGTTTTCTATCGAGTAAATATTCTAGTCTTTGGGAAAAACTCAAGAAAATGGATTTACACTGAAATTTACATTACACTAGCCGTGACTAGCCATTATAAAACGTTGACGTAATAAAAAAAGTGACGTCACAAACAAAAGAAGTCCGTTTTACGAGATGTTGGATTTTGCAGGAAAATTTGCAAAATAAAACCTTGTTTTTTGTTAATAAAACCCAAAATAAAGAGATAACAGCAACTGCCATAAACATTTAATTTATGTAGAGAATACAAAAAAAAATATTTCAGGATTTTTTGGATTACATGCATATTCCCTATTGGATTTTTCTCAATCAGTTCTACTTAAATGGTCATGCGGTAAGTTTTCACTGATGTCAGCAATCGTGGCACCCATCACGTAGATAGCTTTATCCAGTGTTGCCAGATAGGAAGAATTCCCTTCAATATGAAGAGTTTTGAGGCATGTAAATGACCTATGAAGAAAAGAAAAATATTCTGAGGACATAAGAAATATGAAGAATTTTATAAACAAAATTTATTATCAAACCTAAAACTAAAACAAAATTTTAGGGTGTCCGTTTTTTGTGCACCAGATGGTAAATTAATAACACGTGGAAGAAAAAATACTCTAACACTTAAAAAAATGTATTTACGTTTACATCATCAAGAAAAATATGAAAATACCGTTTTTTCTTTATTGTTTACAATAAGTTAAAATAAACGGCTATGTAATAAATTTTAATTTTTATCAGAAAATGTTCCGGGGGGTCCCTCTATCCTCTATCATATCCAGCAAACAAATGACTGGTGATTTTAGGCTCATTTAAAGTTTGTTAAAGGCAGCCGTGTCTCCATAGAATTACGTTACAATGATATAAACATTACAAATTATTTGCTTGACCTTGTATTTTTTCATAATTTCGTGATTCTCACACCAAGTGTGAGATTTATCTTCTTGCCAGAATGATTTTAATTGCAATCGAGATTTTTACTTTTGTTGTTTGTGCAGTTTATACTATAAAAAAACATAAAATCATAATCATCATAAATAGGATAGAAACAAAAATGAAAAGCAAAAGGAACCAGAGTAAGGATAAGTAATAATAAGACTCCAAAGTCAATCAATCAATAATTACCAAAAAAAAAAACAGTTGCCACGTTTTATCCTGTATCCCCGTTTAGTTCGATCTGGGATATTGCCAAAAACAGAAAGCAGACGTACAAGGCTTTTATGTAAATATTTTTAAGTCGGACGAGAATTCGACTATCAATTAAGATTAAAAATTAGGTGAAATCACCATCCATTTCAGAAGTTGATTGGGTCTATACAAAAAATTGTAGTGCTTCCACAAATCTAGAGTTTTGGTAAAAGCGACACAATGAGGTAGAAAATCTTCAGCCTAATTTTCAAAGTAATTGGCATTCACACGTCACCATCCAGTATATAGGGACCACTCGATTGATGTTATGGTTATTGACATTAACAGTATGCGAGTTACAGTCACTACTCAAGCAGAAGTACCAGTTCTAGATGGTAGTATAGATTTTGTTGGTCTTTTACCTTGAACTGACACAACTTTTCACCTTTGTCTGTCCTGCGCCATCTTTTTTTCTATTCTGTAACTAACCACTGAGCGTAGCTTCAGTGAGTAAACTATTAATACCACTTCTTTATTAATTTTTGAGTAAAACTGAATAGTGAATTGGAGTTCGCTATTAATAGTAAACTCGTATATATTAGAAATACATATATCGCACCTCGAATGCAAAACCAACATAACTCAAAATTCGGTGATTTTGAGATTTATATACCAAATCACTGCTCTTTTCGTTATCTTTAATAATACAACACTAACATAAATCTTAATTATAAAGAATGCCCTATAATACATGAAAGTACACAATACTACTACAATAATAAAACCTAAGCAAAAACTTAATATTTTCCAAAGCCATTTTCTGGGTTCAGGTTTTTTTGAGTTAAGGTGGTTTTGCATTCAGGGTGCGATATGACGTTATATTTACTATATACTTTAAAGATATCATAGTTTAAAATTATTTCTTAGTCTTTTACCGCTGCGCTGTAGGTTTGTTCCTGCATTATTATTATTTATTCAAAACCACCCTTATAAGAATTAGGTCGATTCATCCTACGCCCTAACTCCTTAAATTATTATTTCTACGTTTCCTATCTTCGGTAAACGTTTTCCAATAGAAAATAATACTTCTGGACTTTTTAGATTCTCCTTTTTGTGTAATTTGGCCATTCCGTATTTCCTATTGAATTTAAATATCGAGATCTGATGAAAATGTAGAAATAAGAGGCTATCCAATATAGAATATTGGTTTGTCAACTTTTTTTTTCATTTGTGTGCCAACAAGCAACAAGAAATATGAACAATTTTATGACAGTTTGATTTGCATAGGATACTAGGCAGGAACATTCTTGCGAAGAACACATTTTTTTCTCCCATTCTCCCTCTATTGTGAAATAAATGAGTACGTTTCACTCAATGGAATTAAACTCTTATTTTTTACTTGAACCAGGAGGGAACGTCATGTAATTTAAATAGTCGGTTTTTCTCGAACATTATTCCATTTCTATACTGAACAAGAAAATTATTTATGATATAAAATACTCTCCATATTATACTTTTAACAAGCCTGTTTATCTAGTAAGTGATACGCATCGCATCGTATTTTGTCTAAAGTAGTACTAAATGCCAACTACATACTGGCGCTTTCGCGAGCAGCAAAAAAGATACAATGGTTAGGCAGCCAGACAAGAAAAATTCACAAAGCGCCATTTATTTTTTGAATGCAATTGTTTTGTATATTTTATTATTTTGCTATTTTTGCTTTTAAAGAACGTGTAATAAATATGACTTCAACACTGTTCAGTCGCCTCGTGATATTGACCGTTGGGCGTGATATAACGAATCTTCCGAAAGTGAACGCTCGTCTAAGATGATGATACTCGCCTAGAAAATTTTAACTTTAAATCGACTTTTAATAACATTTCTAGCCCAAAAATTTTGCGCTTAATTTTTACCGGTTTTTCTAATAAGCCAATAAAAAATTGTGAAACATGCTCATTCTTTAGCATAACCATAAGAATAACAAAATGATACATAAAAACTAATATCTTATAAAGCGGTCCTTGATATATCAACGGAAAATTAGTAAAGTTTGGCATCCCCGTCTAAAAAACCTTTCCCATTCAGAAATTTTCATTTCAGTTTCATGATCGCTTAGGGGCCTGGGGAAATTACGAAGTTTCTCCTGAGAATACCTTATAAATAAACTAAGATTTTAGGTTTCTTTAACTCTGCTTTGAGCTGTTTTCCTTTTAAAGGTATACCAATATTAAATCAAAACTTTGCGATTTAAACGGCAGAAAGTTTGGTCGTTATAATTTTACGTATTATGCTGTATATTGTAGGCGTTTTTTTATTATTCATGTAAATTTATAAATTTAGGTAATTTTACCACGGTTATTTATTGGACACGACCAAGCGATAACGTCAGATTGTTTGCCGTAGGCATTTTGGACAAAATACTATAGCCACAGAGTGTGAAGGAAGTTTGTGCTATAGCCAAGTTCGCCTTATTGTAATACTGGGGTACACCTGCGCCTAATGTGACACTTGAAGTAATGCATAATTTGTCAGATACAAGTGTAGCCATAACTTAACGAACTAGTGTTATAACGGCATTGTTATTGGCGTTAGGCGATAGACCAGGGGGCTGTCTTTTTTGACCCATCAAAGAGACCTAACGCGTGTTGTTGTGGCCCAAGCTGCGTTACTCATTAGCATTGCGGACGTGATTGATCCGGACGTTTTTTTTGTAATTTTTGACGGAAAGTTACAGTCGCCAATTTTTTTAAGGATAACTTTTTGTCGAAAAATTAAAAATTAGGTCTATTTGTGGTATAGGTAACCCTATCCAGGGACACCCTGTATTTGTGTTTTGAAGAACAATGCAGTCTTATCTAATATAATGAATAATTTCTATTACATCAATTATGCTAATAATAAAACACGTTTCATTATTTTAAAATATTTTTTATTTACCTAGTATTATTAAACATACATACATTGTTTAGACATTCTGTAAAAATTTAAATATAAAAGAACGTCGTTTTTTTAACACCAGTTTTTAACGCGAACACGGTAAACATTGTATATTTATTTCACTCAAAATATAGGATTCTGCTGGATTCTTTGCAAAACTTTTGTCTTGGATGGGTACAGTATTATATTTTCTTTGGAGTACAGGATGCAAGATGGAACAAATTTGATTCTTATAAACGTGCGATCATATTTAATGTTAACAGTTTTTTAACAACACGTATCGTCTGAGTAAACAGTCTTATAATAGACTAGCCAAGAGAGATTTACAAATAAACACACTTATTAGTGCAAAGATTTTTAGATTTGTTTTACTTACCAGAAAACATTGGAACATTACAAAATATCTAGCATTGTTGGAGGTATACTTAGTTGTACAAGCCAACACACAGAATGGTAACATAACCAACAGGCTGCAAGCTTAAACGACGATTCAACGTGCAAAAACCAACTGCAACTGCACAAAGGGTGTCTGCTAGCAATTGAAGTAATATTTCAGCCAACAATAGAACCCATTGAATTATTATTTGTTATTATATCTCTAATACCTTATCAGCGAGTTGCACAAAACTTTTAATCAAATAGGAAGTTTAATTGACGTTTAGAGTCATCTTTGGCAATGACGTTAACATGAGTGCTGTCACATTACAAGTGTCTAATTAGGTTAATTCGCGATTAAATTGTTTGTGCAACCGGACGTTAATGTTTTCTCAGAGTGTTTATTTTAATTGAAATGATTTAAGGATTATTGACTTAATTGTTACATTTTTTGTTTAAACTGTAACTGTCCTTGTTCGTTGACTACGATATATTGTAATTTGAATCACACCGCCTATTTTTCGCTCAATTATATTTAAGCATTCAAATCAAATAGTTTTAGTTTTTAGCTCTAACAATTCTACACTCCAAGGAG